>OY540801.1:17318459-18716607 GCA_961205885.1 Ptychoptera albimana
TATATATATAAGAAAAGGATCATGTAGAATAAAATTTTCCAACAACACGATGAAAAATTTGCTTTGTCAACGGTTTTTTTTTTTTCTTTTTTTATATTTTTCTGTACATAAAAGTTCTTTTTTTCTTTCTTTTTTACTGCCTTTGTAAACAGTGATGTGTTTTTTACTCTGCTTTACATATATGACAACAACTTTTGCGGCTCGTATATGTCAGCAACAACATGTTTCGTCTATTAGATAGGCGGAACAATTTATTATTATTATTATTTTTTTTTTTAATAGAATACAACACACTTTGAAAGTTTTAAATCACTTGTATTAAAATAAAAGATATATTAAATAATTAAAAAAAAATGTTTTGTACAACATATTGCATAAACAATTGTTAACTTTTGATTATTTTTAAAGTAGTAACTTTTTACAAGTCAATCGTGTATTAAAAAAATAAAAAAAAATAACGCAAACAATTTACCTGGTTATAATATGATTATTTTATGCAGCTGAAAAGATCTTTTTTCCTTCTTACTTTTTTTTTTTTGTTTCACTTGGTATAAAGAAATCCCAGCTGTATATTATGCAGCTAATACAAATCTGTTACATTAAAATGTAGCTTTTATAGTGACAAATAAGAACAAGTTTATTTATGCACAAATACACTATAAAATAGTTGTTTAAAAAAAAAAAAAAAAAGCTCTACAGACATAAACATATTAACTATGAATAAATAAATAGAATGACTTTCAGAACCAGGTATATACGACGAAAATAGTTTAAGCGAACTTTTTTTTTTATTTCATACTAATTAATTAATTGTTTCGTTTAACTTATTTAACAAGGAAACATCAACAACAACAACAAACAAAAAACATAAAAAAGTTAAAGAGTTCACAAAATACAATCCTTAAATTTAATTAATTTAAATATTTACAACTTTTTTAAAGCATTTTTTTTATTTTAATACAGCATTATACAGCGAATGTGTTAAATATAATCAAATCAAATTTATATAACAATTACTTAATTTATTCTTTTCATTGATTTTTGACTAATACAAAAAAAAAAATCAATTCGTTTATTTCCATATTATAAAAGATATCGACAAAAGATATTTTATGTTTGTTTATGCATCATATTTGTTTTTATTGCCTTGAAAAGATTGGTTTTTTTTTTATTTATTTATTACCATAACCAATAATAAAAATAGCTTAACAACAAAAGAACACGTTTTAACAATTGATTGGAAAATTTACACAGAAATAATCAAAAAAAAAAATGGAAAAGCAGAATTTCCATATACGAAGCAACGTCTGATTCTTTAATACGATGGTAAATGGTTTTTTCTTTTGCTCTCCTATTTTATTTATTTTTTTTTTTTTTGAATGATAAAATTGATCATTAATGTTACTTTTATTAGTATTAATGTAAAAAAAAATTATATTCACATAAAATCAATAAAAGTTGTGATACGAATAGTTCCTAATATTGTTTAATAGAAAATATAAATTAAAAATTAATTATCATACAGTTTCAATTACTGTTTATTGTTTATTGTTTTTGTCGAGTGAGTATTCACATCCAGTAACACTTAGCATAAATGTTTTGAAAATATTGACAACACACAGACAATTTTAATAACATTATACATCTGCCTTTATATTAATCAATTTAATATTTCACCTAAAAAAAAAAAAAAACATTTACTTTTTTTTACTCACTTTAAATTTCATAAAATAAGTTTATTATACTTTACACAATCATGCATGTTAATAATAAAATATGAAAGTTACTTAATTTAAGTAATTTACAAAAGTAACAGAAATACGAAAAAAAATAAAATAAATAAATAAAACAACGAATAGTAAAATAAATACAAAAGTAAGTAGAAATATTTTACTTTAAATCAACAAAACAAAAAAAATGTGAAAAACATCAATAAAAATAATAAAAAAAAAAAAAACTTCTAACTTGGCTCATCATCTTATGAAAATACAAAAAGTAGAAAAAAAATTCTGTAATTTCTTCGGTTCTTCCTTATCAACAAAAGTAAAAAGAAAATGCAAATTTTATATTTTTATTGAATGTGTCAATAAACTTATGACGTACTTCTATGCCAAACAAAAACAAAAAAAACTTTATGTGTTTTCTTTTATTAGTATACACTTTTTTCATTTGATAAATCCACTTTTATTTAGTGAATTCAATTTGAAATGATGAGGTTGATATAATAAAAATAAAAATAAAAATAAAATAAAAAAAAAAATACCAGAAAAAGAGTTATATAGAGAAAAAGGGATGTTTAATAAAGCGCACCGGAATAGCAGATAATTTTTTCCCTTTTTTTTTTTGTATTTTTTATTTTTCAAAGGTACACTTTTATACGTGTATGGGAATAACAAATGTTTTTTTTTTTTTTTATTATTATTATTATATTTATTTAAAACAACAGCAAAAAGGCTTAGAAATAAACTTCTTGTATCACACATCACATGCATATGTACATAAAAAGAGAAAAAAACAAAAACTTTAAAATTTATCTCCTTAATATAGGAGAATTTACTGTATTAGTTTTGTTGTACATAAAAAAAAATTTTTGTCGATGTCACCGTCATCAGTAAGGTATCGTTTAATTTTTTTTGTATATAAATTGTGAAACCGACAATGCCAGATTTAAAACACTTGGATAGGTTTAGGTCGATGATAACGACTATGATTTTAAACCAAAGAAAATCGTTAGAACTTATCATTGGATACACAGCTACAGATCTGTATTTAGCCTTTGAAATCTTGACATTTACATTATTTGGATAAAAAGATTTCGTTCGACTTTTTTTTTACGATTTTATAATAAATGGCCAAGTTTACAGTGTTCGTATTTTTAAGTACTTCTTTGTTTTTGTCTGCTAGAAAATGCATTTAAAACCAACCAACAACAAACAAAGAAAATAATAAGAAAATAAAAAACACACATTAAGCTCTACTTCAAAGTAATATATCACTTTAGAAAGATTACGAATTTTTCCTTTTCTGACCTTCACATATATATATATATAACGAACGATACAAAACCAACTATATCGTTGCCAATTTTTACACAAAATCGATTTAATTTTTATTATAATTTCTGTCATTATTTTTTCCATTCAACTTGATATGTCTTTTAAGAAAATGAATTACAACGGCTTGTGCCAAAGAATTTCATCGATTATGTTTACTATACTATGTAAGCATCTTAGTTTTGATCGCATATCAACGATTTTAATTTATTTTTTTTCTATAAAATATCTAAGAAAATTATTATTATTATTATTATTTAAAACTGAGTAGTTAAGGAAGCATTAAGTTAGAGCGTAATATTTTTCAATATCTTATAAACAGGCATTATGTGTTATGTGACAGTATAATGTAAATATAGTATTACAACATTATAATATCCCCTATGATATACTTAATCATATACTGTGTAACATCGCAGTGTTTCAAACTTTGTGTAAAGAACATTGGATTGCAATAAATCTCATGACAATATTAAATAACTTTGGTTCCCAGAATTTTAAGAGGTTCAGCAACATTTTATTCAACATAACTGATTTGTTATTACATGTAAAAAAAAAATACAAAAATAAAGATTAAACGATGTAATCCAAATAATGAGCCATTTGTACGTTTTTTATTTTTTTTTTATATATAAAAAACATTCAGGAAATTATTAACTCGTTTATATTTGTGTTATTAATTATTATTTTCATCATTTTTCCATTACATTCGAACAAATTTTATTTTTATTCCAGTTTTAATTACTATTTAATTGCAATGAATTATCTTAAATTAATAAAAAGAAATTTCTTTGTAGTTTTTGCAGTTTGTTAACCATTGAAATTGTTTGTGTTTTTTATTTTTTTTTTTTTTTTGCTTTTTAATAACAATAATTTGATTATATCAAATTTCTTTTTTTATTAATAATAAGTGTACATAAAAATTAATAATTAGTACAATCAATTTGATTATATAATTAAAATTTTTTTTTGTTGTTTATTCTGTTATAAAATTGATTAAAATTTAGTTTTTTCTACGAAAAATGTTTTGTTACTCTCGTATACTGGTTTTTGCTATTTTTTTATGATATATAACAAAACAATATTTGTTAATAAATTATTAACAGATAATCTCATTAAAAAAAATAATTTAAAAAAAAAAAAAATAAAATAAAAACTAAAATTTATAATTAATTAATTTTTTTTTTATAAAAAAGACTTTGTTTAATATTAAAAAACAGAAATGAATAATTAAAAATAAATTAAAAAAGTAATTGCAGCTTTTGCTTTTACTGGTAAGCGTTGTTTTTAGCGGATTATATTGGCATTGCAAAAAAAAATTAACAACTTTATTACTTTAGTTATAACCAAAAAAGATCACTGTAATTTTAAATGACTACAGTTTTAGAGAATAAAAACAAATAAATATACTTCGTACAGATCGATATTGATAAATAATAGATACATGATATGTTATCACATAAATCCAAACATTTCCTTTGATGAAAACAACTTTAATAAATTATAATGAGGTACGACAAAACCACAAAGAATTCTCATATGAATTTTTCATAGAAAAAAATAAACTCTAAAAATCCACCACATAAATAACGAAAATAAAAAGAAAAAATCCAATTAATTGGTAAAAGTAAATTTAATTAAAAATCCCACCTTCTAAAAAAGCGGACACAAAAAAATCCTCAAGAATGTTTGTGCATAACACAACACAACACAACAGAAAAAAAAAATAAATAAATAAAAATCCGTAGAACATTTAATGTCAATAAATTTTCATTAATTAAAAGCAAATAATTATTTTACGAGATGTCGCTTTTTATATTTGTTTTGTAATTAAATACTTCAACTAAGTAATTGTTAATTGTTTTTTCTATTTCCTCACATTTATTTCTATATGATTTAATAGCCTAAATATAGCGAAATGTATCCTAAGAGAAATATATATATTCGATTTCATTTTAATTACATTAAAATTTTGCTTGCAAAATTTAATTGTAACAAAAAGTAAAAGTGATTTGTCATGAAATGTAGATGAAATGAAAATAATAATTAAAAAAGAAAAAAGAAAATATAGCGAAGCAACACACATTTTATACAGAAACCAATAAGTCGTCTATATAGAATTGTTAATTAAATATCCAGGCAAACTCAACAAATCTAAAAATTGTTACAGACAATAAAAACAATAAACATTTTTTTTTGTTGTTGTTGTTGTTGTTGTTGTTAGAACCTAAATAAAATAATAATAGTCGAAGGAGAATAAAAAAAAAAAAAATAAGGAAAAATAAATAAACTCAATAATGACAACGAGCTGAAATACAACAAGCAGAAAATAAAACGACAGATTTTACTATATTTCAATAAAAAAAAAAAAGAAGAAATTATATTAACTTTCTGCCCAATTTTTTCTTATTATGCGACAACACAAGATCATAAAAAAGGTTAATTAAATTTCATTTATTTATACTAAGCAATCGAAAATTTATTTAATTTATATTCGAAAATGTCTGGGTTAATGGTGGTTAAAAATTCATTTCATGCAAAGCAAAAAAGGAACAATTTTATAATAACTTTGTAAGTCATAATTATTTTCTATAACTGAAATAAACCGAAAAGTTTCGCATTTTTGCCTAAACTACAAACAATGTTCTTAATTAGTATACAATTTCTAAAGCTTTTTGTTGAACGTTTAATACTTTTAAAGATCTATGACCATTAAAAACAAGAAAAACAAAATTGGACGCAAAGTACCATAGGTTGGTTTATAAATGTTTCGGTATACGCGTTCTACACCACTTATGTTCTAATTACAAACGTGACTTGTACAAAACACAAAATTATTTCTCATTACTTAATGATTATTTTTCAACTAACTTAAAGTTCTTTAAAGAATTCTCATGTTAACGTAATGATATAATACGTTTGGTTTTTGCTACGCTATATTATTAAAGTACGTTATATCGCTCATTATTTTCAAGAACTGGTAAACTTTTATATACATAATTATTTTGTTGCACACTTCCATTATTATTATAATTATTTTCCATTCTTAAAACCATTTATACACTACCTGTCTACGTTTTAATTGACGCAATTTATAAATTTTTGTTATCATGGGTTAAAATAAAAACTATTAAAACCCCTTTGACGTTAACATAAATTAATTTTACTTGGCCGCAATCATAGTTGTACAGTAATAAATCCTAAGCTTATTGTACTGCAGATTAAAAGCTTTTGAGTAATTATATTCTTATCCATGTATTCGATAATGATTTTAAGCACGTAGATTAATCCTTAATAACTGCAAAAATGAAGTCCATAAGTCGCGGTATAAAAAAAAAATTGATTAAAATTTGTAAATAATTATTTTTTACCATTTCTCGATAAGCTGAAACAATTTCGTATTAATAATTATTATTTTTATTGTTATTTAATTTCCTGTGTTAATTAAGTGTTTTATCTTTATAATGAACAAAAATAATTGCGTTATAATTACTTTGTTGGAAATCAACCGTTTTTAGTGAATAAGTTCATGGCTACACATTTCTAAAATAACAAAATTTTGTTTTCTATAATAATAATAATAAAAGCTGTTTATGCTTCTTTGTTATTGTCGATTATTCTGCTACCTTAATTGAAACATTGCAAAAACAATGATTGTTTTTGTTTCAATTGAAATTTACATGCTGATAGACACGTGCTATTAGATTAGAAGAACAATTAAAAAATGTTATCATTCTATCATTTCTAATATTGACTATTCACAAATACGAACAAATTCATTTAAAATTAGAATTTATTGTTCGTGTTTTTATCAACTTTATATATTTATTTTGACACTTCAGGTCAATCCTATTTTCTATTAAGTCACATCTGTTCTATTTTATATTTTTGTTATCTTAAATCACTTGCTAATAAATTGAAAACTTCATAATAACAAAATGAATTATTCATGTAATCAGGGAAATTTTTTATGCCAACATTTGTTGTCCTCTGTTTTTTTTTTTTTTTTTTGAAACAATCATAAAAATATTAACAGTGAAAAAACAAGAAAAACGAAAGATGAAAAATATTTTTATTTTTTTTTGTGTTAAAATAAATAAAAGTTTATAACCAATTGTTTTATGTTTAACTTTAGTGTTTAGGCATTTAACAAAGTGCTACATAAAGCATTATAAATATAAAGAATAAATTAACACACCTTTTTTTTTATAACATTTATAACAATTACTCTATCCACGATTTAAAACCAGTCTGGAGCTTATTTTAAGATAAAAATAATATTGAATGTGAAGAACTAGTTCCAGAAGGCATAACAAGAAAAATCATAGAACAAAGTTTGTTCAATATCCTTTTACAAAATTACATTTTACAGCCAATTTCAAATTTTTGATTAAGATAAAAATTCTGCAGAATAAATCGTCAAGATATTTTCTCGAAATAAAATATATTTAATCTTAGCATATTTTGGTTAATTGTCCACTAAAATTCTGACTTTAAAATGAAACATAACTCCTTCTGCTACAGAAACCAAAGTGGAGGTTAATTAACCTTAAGAAGACACTAAATTCTATTTGTTTATATTTGACAACATTATCATCAGGTGGAAACTTAAGCATTTAACCATCAAAGTGCGTATTAAATATTTAAAAACAACTTCTTTTTTTTTTTTTTTGTTTTTTTTTTTATAACAATATACTAAATTGTATCATCATTAAAAAAAAACAAGAAGAAAGAAAAAAAGAAAGCAGAGAGAAGAAAGAATAAATGTATAATTGAAACAATATAATTTGCCCCTTTTAACTTACTTTGTGTTCTACACCTGTGTTATAGAAATTTATTTTTTTTTACCAAGGTAAATAACTAGAAGCACAACAAATAAGTAAATGAGAAGGTTCAGCATTTTTTTACCTTACAAAAAAAAAAATTAAAATTAAATTTCCTTTTAGCTACAATAAAAAAAAAAAAAAAAATGAGGCGAAACAAAAAAAAAATCTTTTTAATTAAATATAAGTTTCTTGCTGTTTTAACAAAAAAAGAAAAAAAAAAGAGAAGAATTTTGTTTATGATTTTAAACCAAAAATATTTTATTCGCCTAAATATATTATTAAACAAATAAAAAATTAATTTTTATTTTTTTTTTTTGCTACATTATTAATCTTTTACTTTAAATAATAGCGAAAACAGTTTATTTTTTCTGTTAATTTTTCTTTGTTATAACAAATTTCTCATTACAATTAGTGAGCTTTTGCTTTGTTTTCTAAATAAAAAAAAAAATAATAATTTATTTAATAGTTTTCTTTTTTTTTAAATTATTAATTTCACATAATCCATATTTTGATAATCCTTCAATTTACACAATCTAAAATAACAATACAGCTTAAGCTAATTAATTAATATTTTCAAAGTTTTATATAGGTATGTATATAAATAAATCTAATAAAAGTTGCATTTAACGTATATTTACCGATTATAGAAGTTTAATAAAATGTATTTATAGTAATAAATAAATAAAATTGAGATTAAAAAAAATTAAAACGAAAGATTAGATAAAAATAGCAATAAAATCTTCTCTTTTCTGTATTTTTTTTTTTTTTAATACTTTGCGAAGTTAATAATGTATGAAGAATCAAATTTCCAAGAATACATTACTGAAAAATAAAAATAAATACCACATGTATAGGGTCTACAGACTTAATAATATACATATATATATATATATATATATATATATATATATATATATATTATATGTCATCTAAATAACACAAAGATGTATTATAAGATGTTCATATTTCGTTTAAAGAAAATAATTTTATCCCCATTTTTATGTACGTTAAAGTAAATAATCGGAGTAATTATTTAAAAACCATCTGTAAAACTTTTCTGCTGTATAATTTAACTTCTGTACTTTTTTTTTATATTTTTTCGTTATCTCTTTCTGTTTTTTTTTTATACTTTAGGCGAAAAGGATTATGCCTTGGATTATCCTTAAATAAAAATGAAGTTCATTTTAAATTATTATTCCTTACTTTACGTAAATAAAATAAATAAACTCGCATTAATATTATAAAAGAGTATTGTGATGAAGATGATGATTATCACGCTAGATAACAACGTTCTACCTTTTTTTTTTTTAAACATTAATCAATCACATATAAATTGAGTAGCGAATGATTATGTAAGACAGTAGAAACATTGATGGAAAACTATTTGATATTAATCGAATAAATGAATGAATTGATTAAATCTCATTTGGATTCCGTATGACGAGATAGTATAGTTTATCTTTTAAAAATCATTTAACATTCTTTTGAATTGACTTATGTCAGTATACTAAATAATAAATAAAACGAAAAAAAAATAAAATAAATACGGTGGTTTATATTTAACGCATCAATGAAAACAGTAACTCTGTAAATATTTCATGATGAAAATAAATAAATATAAAACGATAAATCAAGTAAATACGAAAGTTTTAAGAATAAAAAGTTCATTTTTCATCAAATGTTTAACGTCAAGCCAATTAATGCAATAATTATTTTTGTATGTTCAAACATATTTTTTTCTAAACAAATATTATTCTTACACAACATTTATTTACATTTTACTAAATATACGTTTACATGCAGATTTATATACGTCTTATACTTTCTTATCTACGGTATAAGTCTTGTAGATCGCATAACATGGCTGAAATATCGACATTTAATTAAAATTTCTATAGAATTTCAGATATTTTCAATAAATGTAAATAAATTTGAACATGGATCAACATCATCCTAATTAAGACGACATCGAGCAACGACATAATTTTTTTTTTTTTTTTTAATTATTTTATAGCTTATATTTCCAATTCAACATAATTTTAATAAGTTCATAAAACATTTTCTTATCTCTAATGGTTTTCATTCGTATCGAATAATTGTGCAACAAAATTGCATTTAATCTTAAAAAAGATTACATCTTATGTACATTATCTCATTTTATCATCGCCAAACAATAGTTAATCTTAAGCTCTTCCATCATTTTCAATTATGTGTAAACTTTTGTTAATTTAAGTCTCCTTTCATCCCAAAAGACACACCATTTATTAAATTAATAATTTTTTACGATTTAATTCGATTTAATATAATCAATAAAGTGAAACTTTTATTTATTATCAAAAGAGAGATTACATATAAAAGTAAACGAAATCATCTTTTCTGATTTATTATCAATAGATAATATAACATGTGAGTGAAAATAAATATAAAACCAGTAAAAAAAAAAAAAAATATTTTACTATAGTGTTTCGGAGAAAAAAAAAGCAAACTTTAAAAAAATAAAAACTCGAAGTAATATTGAAATATGTCACAAGTTTACGACATTCCTATTCCTAGTAAAAACGATTCTTTTTTTTCGTCTATTTTTTTTTTTTTTTTATTTCTGTTTTACTGTATAAACGTAGAATGTTTGCCAATATTATTGCCACATCTATGAATATATTGCACACTTATGGTGGAATATACATAAATTCTTTTATTTATTTCGTTTTCTTGAATATGCAAAAATAAATAAATAAAAAGAAGAAAAAAAAATAATAAGCACAATCATTGCTTGGTTCTATATAAAATACGAAAATCTAAAAATTTGACCTTATCTAATCCACATCGTTAAAAATAATTCACCGAAACTCATATGGTTTTATAGACATAGTTCGCAATGAACAGTAACGAATTGAAAATGTTTTGTAGACTATGTTTATGTCCTTTATCGAAAAATAGTTCTGCAATCTATTTATTTTTTTTTTATTTCCATAAATATATTTCAAGTGTATTTAAATTGGGAAACACGATCATAAACAATTGTAATCAATAAATAAAAACCTTTACGCATTGTAAACATAGAAAGGAGAACTTCTAACCATATTAGATTGCTCTAGATTGCTATAGATAGTAAACAATAATTTAAAAAAAAAATTTTAGTGACATCAAATCGATTAGAAAATAATATAAAAGTAAATGTTATAAAACTTTTGAAATAAATATCTTTAATCAATGCTCAGATTCTCAAAAGCTTAACTTCAATCAAATAATTTTCATTAAAAAGTTTTTTTTTTTTTTTTTAAAGAAGAATTTCAACTTTTGTTCGCTCAGAAAATTTATGAACTTTCTTTCTTATTACAATATGATTTTCGTTTTTTTTTTTTTTTTAATACTATTATTGATTAAATTTTTGACATTTATTTAACAACTTTTAACCCAAATTATGTTTATTGTTTTTAA
Source organism: Ptychoptera albimana (assembly GCA_961205885.1). NCBI lineage: Eukaryota > Metazoa > Arthropoda > Insecta > Diptera > Ptychopteridae > Ptychoptera > Ptychoptera albimana. The sequence goes on from OY540801.1 coordinate 17,329,777, forward strand.
TGTTAAATGTGTAAACAGGCGTCTCCACTGAACTAGATAATAACGAGAATTTTTTTAAACAAAAACGCACATATATTAACCAGTTTGTCTGTTGTTTTTTATTTTAGAAGATACGCTTCGTAGATAGGTTTTTTTTTCCCTTTAACCATGGCTGTGCATAAAAATTTATCATCTTTCTACCACTATATGACACAAAAAAAAAAAAAAAAATAAACTCTATCTATTATGTAATATTCATTCTTTCGAAGGTAAATTAATTTTAATAAATAATAAACTTCACCTTAATTGATCCTTATGTTTAAAATTTATACTATTGCGTTAAATATTTCAAATTTTATGAATATGTGAATTAAAAATATATATTTCTATATGAAATATTAATTTTACTCAGTTTACCGTCAGTATATTTCCAACGTATATTACAATATTAAATATCTGAACACCCACACCTGAATGTCAATGGTGGAAAGATTAATATAAGCCCATATGAACTGTATTAGCGTATGATGATAATTTACATTATAATTATTATTTTACCTTCAATTTTACTAATGAAATTCGAGGTAAAATCGAGCATCAAATTATATTTTGTCTTCCTTATGTCAAACCACCTTTGGGTAGCAAATTATATAAAAACAAAACCAAAAAAAAAAAAAAAATTAAATCAGAGAGATTTTTGAATGTTTGAAATTTTTACTGTACACAACTAAAATAATGATAATATAAATGTATGAAAATATAGATGAGATTAATTTTGTTAATATAGAAACAAGTAAATTCTCATCCACTTTAATTAATATTCGTTAAAATCGCGCTTGTCATACTCATTTATATAAATAAACTTGTTGTACTTGTACTTTAATCATCTTCATATAAACGACATCATTACTTTAATTAAAAATATCAACGATATAAGTCACGAAAGCATAAAATGCACATGATCATGCAATTTAATTAGTAATATAAAATATAATTCAGAACACTTGGAACGTGTTAATTGAGAAAATAAACAGTTTCCTCCTCTATATATTCCTATATATTTTATTTTATGTTATGTAATAATAAAACGCATCATATATATATATATATATTTTATACATATACATTTTAAGTACAATTATGTCTGCAATACATAAAGAAAAGCACATATAAATATTTTATTGACTAATTCAACGATGCTATTACAATTAATGTTTAAAAATTTATTATTACATTATTACAGTGATAAAGGTGATAATAATATTAATTATACATGGTAATAAAATCATATTTTGTATGGACTGATTTCCAAAATTTTTGTATATTTATTAGATTAACAAAACATTTTTATCATTCATCTCAATTATACATTGAAATTCAATTATTTACTGATGTTAACTCATAATAAATATAAAAATATTATTCTAATCATTGATTCGTATATAGCTTAAAATAATTGTTTAACGAAAATCATAATTAAATAATTTTGTACAGAAACAACAAAAAAAAAATCTTTATTTACTGGAGAAAAAAATACACAGATGCACGATCTATAGACTCTAATCATACAGCACATTCCATTCAATGCAATAAAACATGATATGTTAAAGTCGTTTACATCATTTTTATAGCTTCATTTCAATTTATTTACTCACATACGCTAAATCCATAAACAACATCCATACGCTCCGTGTCATAATAATATACGTACTCGAATAGCAGACAGGCAGACAGATATAAACAGATTACCATATTTATTATACACAACCAGAAGCTTACTTGACAGAATTCCCAAATGATAATTAATACTAAAAATATAATAATGAAAAAAAAAAAAAAAACAAAAAACTCTTAGCTTTCCTTCATTGGTAAAAATAGACACGATTTTATCAGGCAAACAAATTCGGCAATACTACGATAAAGGGATTTAGTTGGTTCTTAAAAAAAAAAAAAAAAAAATTAAAGTAAATTTCATTGTAGAATTTGTGGGCGGCTAAAATTGACTAAGAAAAGCAGTTACTAGACTGCTATAACATTTTCCTCTATTTTATAATCATACAACGTCCATTCATATAAATAGTAACAAATAATTTCAACAATCTTATAAACCTACACACTTTTCATCTTGCAGTCACAAATAAAATTCGTTTTTATTTTGTTCCTTTTTATTCATTGTCACCAAAGTTAATAAATTTCATACTTAAAATTGGTAGTTTGTTTTCCTTAGTTGTAATAAGGTATCCGTATCCTTGGGCGTGGCATTTACTTATATTATTAGATAAAGTGATTCTAGACACAGATCAACGTATTGTTGGATATAAAGATATAACAAAAAACGAAGAAAATTCATATTACATAGGAAAAGCAACTAGAAAAAAAAAAAAAAATAAATAAAAATTCCAAGCAACATTTTTCTTCTTCACTTTTTTTTTTTTATTTTTGTGAACAACAAACGGAGGCGGAAATTTTTTAACAATTTAATGAGATCTTATTTTATTGTCTTCACGCTAACATCTTGTTTTTCATTTATCCACACTTTTTTTTTTCTTACTCCTTCCTTAATTTTAAAAACAAAAGTTTTGAAACATTCTCGCCAATGATAGTAAACAAAAATAATTCCTTAAGAATTTTTTTTGATTTACATGAAATTCCATTAACATAAATAACAATTATTATAGTAAATCATAAATTAAGCATAATTAAAGGTATTTTTAAAAATAATTTTAATAAAAATTTAATAAGCCAAATATTTAATCAATATGGATCACTTAACACTGGTTGACTTAACAGTCAATTCAATATCAATCAAAATCTATTTTTATCTAATTATTAAAACCAAAAGAATTCTGTGAAAAACCTACATAAACAACCAGGATTTTATTGAACAAGAAATGGAAAAAAAAAATTATTTTAGACTACTGAAATTTTGTAAGTATATTATTTGTATGAAATTTGGAATTTATTCAGTTCTGGCCGTTTCCCAGAAAACAAATATATTTTCCTAGATAAAGGCATTATAGGATCAGGTTTGGTCAATCGCTTTGATGTGTAGTAGTAAATGTGGAGTAATCACTGCAATTCAATCAAATTTTATCGTAACTTTGAAATTTTCAGATTCTTATCTTAACAAAAAATTGAGTAAATGATAAGGAAAATCGAGAAATATTTTATATATATAAAGAAAAACTTTTTTAAACATTTATAACTTGATCAAACTTTAGTAATAAGTATATAATAATTAATAAATAAATAAATTATTTAATCTACAAAAATTAATTCGAAATAGATTAAATATAAAAAAAATATTTATTGTAATCAATATTTGTATCAATTAATGATATAAACAACGATTAAAGGATATTTTAATTAAATTCTAGCAAAAAACTTTATTATTCTAATTTTTTTTAATTTAAAATATTGTTTAATTGATAGCGCATCTATTTTTAGAGTTATAAACATTTAAATGTATTTCATACATAAAAAACTCTAGTAAAAGCTTCGTAAGAAACAAGAAAAATGTTTGAAATTCTTGGAAAATATTATGCAAATATATTTATTCCAACATGTGTACATGTTTTTTACCTCAAATGTATTTTAAAGCTTTTAAGAATATCAATTTTATTTACATATTAAAATCACTGCATTGTGCAGTCTATTTCTCAAATAAAGATGTCAGCCATCAAATCCACTTTATTTAATCTTTAATATTGTTAAATAACTTAATTGGCAATTTCATTAATCTTTCATTAATTCTTATAAGCTAAAATTAAATAAATATTAAATAAAGTAGCATTAAGAAATGATTTTTACTTTTTCTCTCTTTTTTTTTTCTAGCGCTAAAATATGTCAATCATATTTATCGATTATAATAAAATAAGAAAATAAAATTCAAAATAGCTTTAGAGCTTTATAGAAAAAACAGTGAATATTAAATTATAATTCTCAAACTACTAAATATTAATATAATGTAAATAGCAGAGGTCAATAAGCGAATTTTATTTTAAATGTTCTAGTGTTATTATTGAACTAAAACCTTGTTAAAGATTGATTAAAGTCAGAAAGCTTACAGATTATATTATGACTGCTTGTAAAATAGCTTTTTTCTATTATAGATAACACTGTTTAAAAAAAAAAATCTATTTTATTTAAAAGACAAATTTAAATGTGTATTTCATTTAATTTAATTAATATTGTATTACTAACCCAACAAGTGCTTATATATAATTATAAACAATTATATTAGAATACGAATATTAAAAGGATGTTTTGTAAATAGAATAAGATGAGTTGAAGTGGATTTTAGTATCTATATATGAGTTTAGTATCTGTATAGAAATATATATTTATATAGATTTATCACAGGTGTTGTAAATTTATAAATTATTCAATTGCAGATGTGTAAAGACTAAACAACTAATTAATATAATTTATACTTGACTAACCAACAACAAATAATTTCTATATTCTATTCTGTTTGGTTTATTAAAGTTTATGATTGTTGTTTACATTTAAGGAATTCGTGTTTTTCTTTTCTTTTTCATTTTTATATAAATCTGACTAATTTTCAATAGAATCTTAATAATTTATATAAACGTGTAGATATAACTAGTGTCAGCATTTATATTTAGAATTATAAGGAAATCAATTAAATCATACATATAAATAATAATAATAATAATAATAATACAAAAAAAAAAATATTATTTGAGAATTATAATTGTATTCATCTTGTAAAGTTACATAAAAAAAAAGTCTTTTAAAAATGATTTATATTATGTAATTTATAAATAAAATTATCCCATTAAATTACATAAAACATTTATTATGATTTAAACAGCATAGGAATAAAAAGATAATATTTATGTGTTTTGTATATTTGTGCGAAGGAAAGTATATAATAATAATAAAAAAAAATTATATTTTTAAGGATTGTTTTGATTATGATTATGAGTATTGTTAAAAAAAAAAAAATTTGATTAATTGGATAATTTACCATTCAAATATAATTGAGATAAAATTATGGAATATAGGAAATATAAATATTTATTATACTCGTGCTAAGACAGTGTTTTTTTTTTTTTTTCTTATTTATCTTCGTTTTAATCAGATAATTAGTTTATATACATATTTTTAAATTATATAAAATTATTCCTCTATTAAATTTTATGTTTTTTTTTTTTATTTTTGTCGTATTATTATTTTGATTTTATAAACTTTTACGTACCATGATGTTCACATCGAGACAATAAAATCACAACAAGAGGCAAAAAATAATATATAATTTTTATTATATGGACTTTCCCTTATGTATTGTCATTCCCAATTGCTTTTTAATGTTTTAAAAATAAAATCAGCACGCAATTTTGTAAAAGCTTTTGTAATTAATATTTAAATTATTAATAAAAAAAAAAGTTTTTTTTTTTTTTTATTGCTGAATAGAAATGAACAACCTGGTAAAAATGCATAAAAATATTAATTAATTAATCAACAATGTTTTGTATTATGATTTTATAAATAAGAATAATAATAACAATAAATGTTCAAAGTTATTTGTTTAAAGCCTGATACAAGCTTTGTATTGTTTTATTTTTATAAAAAAAAAAAAAAAAAAAAAAAAAAAAAAAAAAAAAACAATTGTAATTAATATAAAAAATATATTTATAACAAAATAAAATATAAAAACATATAATGAATAATAATAATAATATAGAAAAATAAAGGATAACATAAATAGTCAGCTTAATGTGTTATTTTTTTTTTTGCTGCTTTATTTTTATATTTTGTTCTTGTATAATAAAATCAAATAAAAAAATATTTCTATAGAATGGGAAGTTAAATAATCAATGCAAGAAATAAAAACAAAATATAAAGCCGCAACATAACAAGAAATAAGCATAAAATATATATACGAGATACATTGAGAAAAACAACTAAAAGTACATGAGTGGTGGAGGGAAAAATAAAAAAAGATGAAAAGCCAAGTGAACGCGTTGATTTTTTTATTCTTTGTTGTTTGCTGTCTCTCATTGAAAAGTGGTTTATTATTCTCTAAAAAAAAAAAAAAAAAATTGTTTTATTTTTTTAAATTGGTTGCTATAAAATTTTATAGGGTTGTTCTATATATGCATGGTCTTTGTGCTTTAAAAGCACAGATGCTGGCTGAGTACAGGCATCCACAATAAAATCAAATAATAAAAAATAACCACAAAATAGTTAAATAATAGAAAGAATATAAAAAAAAAATTGCTTTTTATGCTAACATTTTTCAATTTATAATTTTTTTTTTTTTTATGTTCTTTGTACTTTTATTTCGTTTAATCGACTGTCAAAATTTCTCTGATAAAGAATTACAATCGATTTATATTGTTTTCAAAATGTATAGTTAATACTTTGATGTATGCTGTTCCGGTAATTTTATATAGCAAACTTGAAATTGCATGTTTTGTGTTTGCATGTCCTATTAAGCATAGATTTTCTTTTAAAGAAACAGAATCAGTTGATTACATTTTAATTACTTATTGATTGTTTTCGTTGTTTTTTTTTTTTACTTTTTTTTTTATAAATAAAATTCATTAGATATTTATTTATCATTGATAGTAGTTTGTTTATAATTTAATTTGGTAACTTGGTTACTATTGTGAACTTGTGGCTACCAATTAACAATTTTATTATCAAAACATGCCTATTAAAAAATATAAAAACATTTTCTATTGTACAGAAAGTTTCTGTTTTTCTTCTCTTTTTTTTCTATCAAAATATAAAATAATAATGCCCTGTGAATGTATAGAAAAAATATAAAAGAAAACTTTACCCCAGTACAAAGTGTTAAAATTTCATATTTCCTATGATAATAAAGATTATTGTTTTTACAATACAGAAAAGATTCGTTTTTATGATTATATTATCCCGGGAGCATGTATGCTTTTCCTTTAGGACATTTAACTATAAAAGTGGTGCTCTTCTGAGTTATTTATTTTAGTTTTAGAGATGATAAACATTTGAGATAATAAAAAGAAAATATATATAATGCAAAAATAAAAAAAAAGGCCATCACTTAGCTTTAGGGGGTTAACGTTATAATTTCTGTATTTATTTACAAAATGTTAATAATGCTTTATTATATTTATATTCCGGTATAAATAATTTAAGCAGTTGTAATTAAGAAAGCATCAAAGTAAGTAAACAGTATTACATTTATTCGTTGGCATAAATAGTTTGTAGTGTCATTTATTATAGTTTTTCTATCACAACTATACACAGTAAAATTATTTCTTGTTAATCATGCTTCACAGACTGAATAACATTTTATTTCAATATTTGTAAAAATTTATTATATCGCTTTTGCTTTTGTTTCAATGCTTTAAAATTAAATTCATTAATTAATCTATTGGTTATCAATTTTTAGCATGTATTAATGTATTATTATGCGTTTATTTGATGTCTGTCATATGATTGTTTGTATCTTTATTAGAATCTTTAATCATAAAAGTAGTTTGCATTTATATTCTTAACTAATAATAAAATGATTTAAACATTTCTGTTACCTACTATACGATTTCATCCAACTACACTCAACATGATTATTTTTGTCTACCCTACATCTTTGTAATGTCAATAACATAAATAAAAAATTCATTTTTTCCTTATTTTATCAGAAAAAAATACATTTTAATCGACTTTGTTCTAAGAATTCTCATTTTCTGACCTTTGATATGACAAACTTATAAAAATAAACGAAAAAAAAAAAAAATTGTGATTGTGACACCTTTTTTCTGTATTTATCACCCCTTATATAAGAAAACTTCTAATTGACTTTGTGCTATTATCAACAATTTTGATTAATGGTGATTTTTGACAACACACTCGAGAATTTTATTTATTTTTTTGTAAAAACATTACATTGAAACAACTCAGCTTTCATTTGCAATATTATGTAAAACTATTAAAATTTTTTACCAATTAAAATTCATTAACCAAATTACTCATTTAACCATAAAACTAATTAAAATTACATTTATAGTAAATTATATAAATGAAAAATATTTTATTTAATAAACACTGACATTAATTTATAACTTAAAATTGATTTTTTTTTTTTTGTAGGATATAATTAAATAAATTTATCGCGTAAATTGTGAAACAAATCACTATAATCCTTAATTTAATTGTATAAATTCTTATTCCGTATAATATTTTTATTTATTTTTTTTCGCTTTTATTATTGATATTGTAAAGAAGGTAAGATGTTTTCATTGTACAAAAAATTATTATTATATTATTTTTTGATAGGAGAAAAGTTGGCAGGAAGAAGGTAGTTCTTAATTTGTGACCATCATAAAAAAAATATATATATATAACATTTCTCTCCCCATATAACCATGAAAATATTTAAAATGATTTGCAAAATTTATCGCTGTGATTTATTTCTTCATATTTGTGAAAGTGATTGAGATTTTAATATATATAAATATAAAGCACAAAACAACGCATAATATACAGAAAAAAAAAAAAAACAAAATCAAACTTTGTCAATAACGATTTTCGTTTTTTATTTTATTTTTCATTTTTATGATGAAAAAAGTTTTTTTTTTCCTTATTTATGTGCCAACGATACTTGAGATAAATAAATGATTGGTTGAAAGCAAAATATAGCGAGCTGCTGCTGTTGTATAAAGAACAAAAAGAAAAAGAAAAAAAAATTGAAATGAAATGAAAAATACAAAATAAATAAATATATGTATAAAAAAAAAAAAAAGTAGAGAGAAAAATAATAATAAAAATAATAATAATAATAATAATATGAAAGAAATTGAGATGATTGATGAGTGGAAAATTGCTACAAATTTTTCCTATTTTTTTACCCCTTATCAACATTAGCTATCATCCTCTTTGCCTGTATTTATTTTTTGTTGTATATCGTGCTCCCCAACCTTTAATGTCAGTGCGGTGTCAAAGTTTTTTTTATTTTTATCAATTTGATTTTTATTATTTTTCGTAACTTTTTATTTTTCTTTTTGGCTTAAAACAATATTATAACCAATTTTTTTATTTTTTTTTTTTTTTATTATTTTCGCCTCTACTTTGATTTTACTTTCAATTATTAATTGTTTTATTATCCTATAAAGCTAATGGCGTTGTTCAATCACCGTCAATATAATAAAGTGAAAAAAAATTAACTTACAAATCTCCCATCCACACGGCTTTTAAAGACGATTTATATTTAAGTCTTGCTTTATATTAAGCTATATACCGTATATATTTATATTTTTAAATCATCGATTGAATTGTTGTTATCAATTTGATTTATAAAAAAAGGAAAGAAAAAGAAAAGAAAAGAGAAGAAAAGGAAAAAAGATTTCTTAATTCACTACTTATAAATTATGCAAAATCTAAAAACAATAACATAAAAAAAACCTTGATCTGATGCCCGATTAATGGCATTAATATTAGAAGAATTTTATTTATTTTTTTTAATTATACCCAAAGTACATTACAACTTTCATAGATTTATAAAATTAATTAAATTCTTAACTTTTTTCTATGTACATTTTACTTAAGAACAGCCATAAAGTTGTTAGAGACGTAAATCAATCAAATTATAATCCATCCACCTAACTCCTTCTTCTGTTTCTATGGATTCATTATAGAAAAATTGAAATAAATTTTATTAGATTTCAGCAATGTCTTCACAAAGCATTAATACTATTTTATCAGTGTAAATAGAAATTTAACTTAACATTATCAGAGCTACAGTAATTTTATTAGAGGTGGAAAAATATTTAAAATCAAAAATCGGCTATAGTTGCAGAATCTTCATAAATAAACTTGTGGAATTAAAATGATTCAGTATCAACTTTTCTACATAATTTCACCTATAAATAATTAATAACAATCTAGTAAAAAAGCATTCAGAATCGACATGTTTTGAATGATTCCTCAAAGAATGACCAAGAAAAAATTCGTCTAACAAAAATTCTAATTATTTTCTTAACACTTTGTAAATATATATGCCGCGTAATACCTCTTAATAATCAAAAACAAATTCGTTTAACACTTATATATTATAGTCATAAAATAAACAAAGTGAAGATGATGGTATTCAACAAAAGCGCGCCATAGGCATCAAATCAATAACCGTCGCATATTTTAAAGCAATAAAAAAAGAATTTGTTTTGTTTATTTACAGAAAAAAAAAAAAAGCGAAAAACATTTATCAATATTATTTAATATTTTCATTCAACAAACAAAGCAGAAAAGAATAATAATAATAATAATAATAATAATAATAATAATAATAATAATAACAATTTTAGTGGTATGATAATGAGAATGTTAATGTTGATTGATATTCTATAGCAGCACGAACCATTAAATGCCATAAAATATCATATTTATTTATTTTCCTCTCTTTTCTTCAATTTTTTTGTTTTTTTATAGCATTTATTTTTTTTTTTATTTTTCTTTTATTAAATATTTCATTAGCGTTATTATTACCGACGAAAATATTGATAGGTAATAACAGGTGTTGTTTAGAAAATTCTTTACGATTTTTTTTTTTCTTTTATTTTTATTATTTGCCCCATTTATTCGCGTGAGTTTGTCTCAAAGCTTTTGCATGAAGTGATTTCTTTGTAACGTGTTATATACCCTTTCCTATATTTATATATATCCTTGAAATGTTTTATGTGATAATAAATTTTAGACCTACAAAAAAAAAAAATAAATCGTCACATTGCTTTGCAGCTTTAAACATTAGGTACACAATTGTTGTATCGGAAGAAAAGTGCGTTCAAGCATAAAACTGTAAAAAAAAAAAGCTTAGGTGTTCAAATTTTATTTATTCTTTTATTTTTTTTTTTTTGGTTGGGAAATAAATAAGATTTTGATTTTATAATGAAATAATGTTTATAAGTGAATTTTTTTTGTTATCTATTTCACATAACAATCGATTGGGATTTTCAACCATTTTTAAAGCATAAAGCAATTTTTTTAAAAATTTTTTTAATTCACTAATCAATAGTTATTGGTTATGAATTGGTTATAAAAACATAATAATAATAATTATGTGGTGTTGGTAAATAATATCATGTTTGTTAAATTAAATTGATTTTTTTTTTCTGCATTATTTATTTATACTAATTTTAATATTAAAATTGCAATCATAAATAATTTTTTTTTTTCTATTATAATATTAAAATTCAATGCAAACATATAAACCAAATAAAACCATATTCTAAGCAATAATATTATTAAAGTATATATATATTGAAATAATAAACGTACGTATATTCCTGGTAATGGAAAACATATTATGTATTAGAGAAAAAAAAAAGCCAATAGCAATATTATATTTATTTAATATGATGCTCAATGACTGTAAACAGCCACAATAAAAGCCACACAAAATATTTATTTTATCAAATTGAATTATATTTTTCATTTAATTTTAAATGGTGAATACAATTATTTTACAAAAAACGAAGGTAGTTAAATTTCTCCTTGATTGCTTTTTTTTTTTCTTTTTTTTTTTTTTTTTTTGATAACAGAACCAAAAAACCAAATTAGAAATTATGTTTGATCCCTTAAGTGTGTGCGCTTGACAGTTTAACTTTCTACAAATGTGTCTACTGTTTTGACTTTCTCGTATAATATTCGTTGTATTTTCGTATCATCTTTTAACAAATAACAATTATTTTGGAATTTGTTTAATTAATTCAACTCTGTTGTCTTTCGTTTTGTTGAATAGCAATGTTTTGACCTGACGAACTTGTTATCTATGTAGCAGGAAACCTCGTAACGGACAGTTTTCATAGAATCAAAACCAGTTCATTAAACAAGATCATTTTTATACATTTAAATATTAAAGGAAATCAATTGCTTGTCAATTTTAAATTTCTAAAAGAGTTTTTCCCTTTTATTTTCGTTCCTACAACAACAAAAAAAGAAGCAAACTCGAAGTATTTATGGGTCTGTCATCATTGGTAAATAAATTGACAGTTAAACCATGGGGGGTCTCTATCCTTTATATTCATCATATTGTGGTAAATAAACATTTAACCCATATTCAAATAATAATAATAAGCATTTTCTGTTATTTTACAACCAAAAATTTTGTCAATACATTTTTTTTTTTAATATCCGCTATTTTCTATATAAATTGAATTTCATTATCAAAAAATATTTTTTAAGTGTTTTAGTGTGTTTTTAAACAATCCCTTGTTTTCAAATATAATAAATAAACAATTAAAAAAAACTTCACAAAATTATTAACAAAAAAACACAAAATATTATTTTATGAATTAAAAAATTAATAAAGAAAAATTTTCAATGACAATCAACAATATAAACTATACAAATTTATTAATTTTCCAAAAAAATGTTTATTGTTGTGAATATTAAGTATGGTAATGATTAAAAAAAAAAAATTATTAAAAAAAATAAAAAAAAACATTTTAAACCACCAGAAAAAAACATCAAAAAGTTGCATCGAACATTTGGAAAAATCTCACTAGAAAATGATAAATTGAAAATAAATAAATAAATAAATTCTCGTGAAATTAATTATAATTTCAATTTTTTATTAAAAAAATGATAAATCAATATTTATTATATTTAATCTATTGATTATATATTTGGCGAAAAAAAAAAGACAAAAAATCTTCTATTATTATTTGGTATGTAAATTATAAAAAAAAATAAATTTATTCTTTTAATAAATAACGAAACGATAATTTGATTCGACATATAATTGCTAAATTAAATTTCAAAATATATGAATATAGATATTTATATTTATTTTTGGTAGTCATGTTTTAAATATTATTTATTTTACCATTACATTGTGTTCGTATTCTATGTTGTCCCCAGTGATATTACCAGCTCATACCTTTATTTCGTTTTGCACATGACATAGTTCGTACACATCCATATATATATATATTTATTATCTTCGAATAGGGTAAAATTTATTAAATCACTAGAGACTATTTTAATTGATTGATTATAAACTAATTGACAAATGAACATGCAACATAACAGTCTATCGCTAATTTTTGTGCCATTATAAAATAAAAATTTTTTTTATATATTTTTATCACAAAGTAACCATTAATATGGATATCCGAAGAGAATATAGCATCAATGTTAATTCTATATAGCGAAAAATAATATTATTTATAAATAGCATTAATAATAATATTGACAATAATTATATTTGGTATGGGGTGGTTTTTATTGTTTCAATTTTGACATTATTTTGTTAAATTATTAAACTGAATACTTGTTAAAAGGTATTAATTAAAATTATTAAGCTGCCTTTTTTTTTTATTTTGAAATTAGTCAAAATAGAATTGAATGTTTTTTTATATTTCTACAGAATATTTTTAATTTTTTTTTACTACCACAAAAATGCATCATGATGAATTCTATAGAAAAATTCAGAAATCAATTGCGTGAAATATATTATATTGTACACAAATTCTGAGTACTATGTAGAGCATGATGTACTTTTTATGGAAAGCTTTCCATAAATACATAAAAATTCTGCAAAAAGTTTTTATAATTTCTTATAATTATTATAAAACATTTTTAACGGTAAATTCCGGAAATTTTTTACAAAAATATTTACACAAAATTTCACCAAAATAAAATGGAAAAAAAAAAAAAAAAAAAACATTTCATCGAAAATTGTTGAAAAATCAGAAGATTTACCTCAAAAAAATGTATTTCTCGCGGCTCATAGTTCAGGTGTCTACTTATAATATTTACTTATTCATTCATTAAATTTATTGGCAAATACTAAGAAGCATACAGATATTCCTATAATAAATTATTATAATTAAGCAGACAAGAACTGTACAATACGTTTTATCGTATCCACAGTCAATTAAATATAAAATTTATTTTTAAAATAAAATTATTCATTATTGAAATTTGCTTAATAATGCGATATCAGTACAAAAATTATCTACAAATTGTACTTAATGCATCTATGAAATGTCTTTTCTGAATTTTAATTAATAAAACTGGACAAATTATAGTAAAGCGATAATTAATTTCATTTTAATACAACCTTCTGTCACATTTTATTATATTCTATAATAAAACATTTTTTGCATTATAATTTTCTAGAAGTCAAACACATTTTACTGTAGACACAACTATAAACTTCATGGTATACGAACTATGAATGTTAAAATTTATAAATAGTAAATTTTTAAGGTTTAATTATTAATCTTAGATTTTATATTTTCAAAGAATAATTATTATTAAATAGTTAAAAGTTAACATAGGATCAAACTTTACCAATATTGAATAATTTCTGGTTAAAAAATTCAACACAATTGATAAAACACTTGCCCATTTTCATTTTATATGAATTTTTTCTTTGTTTCTTAGAAGATTTTAATGAATTTCTCTAATGTAAAAAAGGTCGAACAAATTTATATAAAACACAAAGCTTTGGTGTCATATAAATAGACAAACAATATCTTTCTAGATTTTACCAAAAACTAATGGGATGTTATATAGCATATTGGATTGTGAATGTGGTGAACACGATATTGTAATATGGAAATTTTATATATATTTTTTTTTTATTTAATAATTAATATTCTTGGTCAGTTTTGCTAAAATAAGATGAATACCTAATGAAGGATCTTCTGTATCCTTTCGATTGTTCAAAAACTACAAAACTAATATTGAAAGTTTTTTTTTTTTTTATTAAGATTTTGCATTGAAATTAGTTTTTGTAATCAAACGATAACGACTAAGTTACAGTACTTAAGCATAATACGTTTAATATAAAACCCAAAAGTTAATCAAAGTCAATTGACATCAATTGTATGTACAGGACACACATATATGTTATTTTATTTTGCGGTTATGAACTTATCATTCTCAACTGTACCCTACTAAACATATATTTCCACTTCATTGAAACCTGAATTTAAAGGCCATTGATTTCTATAATTAAGTTTCTAGTAAGTAAATAATCGTATTTGTAAATACCACTTGATCTACTCTCTAGTGTATATTTTACATTTTCTTTATCACAATTTTACTAATTATGCGAGTTTAGAACTTGGTTAAAAGTTTCTTTTTTTTCTTTTTTTTTTTACTACTACGTTCAGAAAAACTAATTGTATGCAAAATTTTAATCTTTTAACCAAAATTAAAATCTCTTTGAGCTATTAAAAACAGTTGTGATTTTTCTTTATATATTTGAAGTTGGAAAACAAATTACATTAAATCTGTCTTTAATAATCGGTTTAATTTTATTTATTGTTTATTATCTTGTTAAAACAATTGTAAATTACAATCGATTAGTGGCGACTGTTTTGTACTTGATAATAGCGCACCTAGTTGTTTGTTGATAAATATTAATCAGGACTTCAACTGCTAATTTCCCTTTATCTCCAATTTATTTTTCTGAACAGAAAATGCTATTATTCATAGTTAAACCGTATTCCAGACAATTATTTTTTAATTTCTTAATGTATGTCGGGAATTATTACGAGGTAATAAAATTTTTAAATTTCTTTTTTCTAGTTTCTGCATTATTTCGTATAATATTTCTATTACTCAGTAGGTATACAGTTGTTGTATTCAATTTTTAAAAAGTTTATTTCTTATCAGAAAATTCAAAAAATGTTAATAAAAATGCAATCAAATGTTTTTCTTTTTTTCTGTTTCTTTATAATAGTTTTATTTTAAATAATAATAATAATAATAAATCTCTAAACACAAAACTATATTTTATTTGAAGCTTTAATAAATTTGTTGTTCGGTTATAACATTTCCAAAGATTCACATCAAATATCTGTAAATAAAATATTAAAAAGAAGAAGAAAAGATATTAATAGAAATTTGAAGTATTTTTTTATTTTTTTTTTCATACAGACATACATCATAAAATGTAACATGCATTGGTTTTTTTTTTTTATTAAGATATATTTAATATAAAATATTGAATCAAAAGCATAATATTTAATGTGCACTCATAGGTCATGGTAAAATAATAAAATACATATGTAGCAGTAACAATACGTCAAGAGCATATGTTAACAGTCTAGTAAATTCTTCTTGTAATCGATAATTTATATGTTATTGCCCACCACAAAATTAATAATTTATTTTTTTTTTTCATTTTATATTGATTGAAAAATAAAAGTAAAACAAATGATGTGAAAATATAAAAAGGAAATTTTTTTTTTTTAACATTTACAAAACTAAATTGGTTTAATTTTGATAGGAAATATTTTATAATGTAACCATTGTATATCTACAAAAGTTCTATTTTCAACAAATTATTTATGCAAAAGCCGAGTAATATAGATACTTATTTACGATATATGAATATGTAAAATCTACAAAATGTTTCGATGGTATCGTTGGTTATAGTAGATCAGGTTTTAATAAAAACCCATCGTTCTGAGGCTAGCAGAAGACCCGTAAATAATATTATACTTAAAAACTAAGATCAAACACATGGTGATATCGACTTTTGTACTTTATATTAATATTCTTATGATATAAATAATTATTTACAATTAATCCAACAAAATTTCCAGGCCTATTTTAATTTAAACTGTATGTATTATGATTTTAATTGATAAATTATAATTAAAATTAGATAAATCTTATCTCAAAATTTCCATTAAAGCCTTTTTTAATAAATTTATTTTTTTTTAATTTAAGGAACTCTGCATACCGAATTTTAAAACAACTGGAAAATATTTCTGCTATTCGAAAAAAAAAAAAATGTTTAGTAATTTTGTGGTATTCGGATGTCCAGTGGCTTTTTTTTCTGTATTGAAACTCACACCGCAGGAAATACTGATTTTACTACAAAGCCTTTAACGGATTCTTTCTGGTATTACCAACAAAATACAATAATAAACAAAAAAAAAAGAAAAAGAAAAGCGAAACTAAATAAACTAGAAACAAACAAAAATATAATAAATAGAAATAGATATACAACACACATGCCAAATAATAACGAAAAAACAAAAAAAAAACAAAAAAAACGACAACGCGAAACACAGAATAAACAAGGAATACAATAATATATCATTCAGATAGTTGATAGTTTCTTGGTAAGGGTAGTTGACGACTACAGACTTTGTTTTTACCAAAAAAAAAGAGTGGAGAAACAACAAAAAAAAAATCCAACAATAACAACAGCAAGTAAAAAAACCGAACAAAAATAAAATTGAATGAAATTCTGGCCGCGTAAAAATGGTTTTTATAAATTGGTTTCCCAGATTTTTTTTTTTTTTTTTGTTTTTTTATATTTCTAACTCCTACACAACAATAAAAATAAAAAAACTGATATAGAATATGGTGCCTCATCGTTTCAAATAAGCATACAAATTCTAATATTCTATTATTTTTCAGAGGGTTTTTGTATTTTTTTTTTTTTATCATTTGCTGGCTATATGTGTTATAAAAACAGAAAAAACAATACATAACATCAACTATAAATATGATATAACGTTTACCACAAATAGCTTATTTATTTTCTCTTGAACAGAGCATTAAAAAAAAAAAAAAAAAAAAAAAGAAAAAACTACAGAAAGGAAGGCGAAAATGTTAATAATAATAATAATAATAATAAAATAAAAACACTCCCCGGGCGCATAATTTACCTCAATTATAATTTTTTTTTATCAATTTATTTTACGTTTTATGCCTTTTATATATAAATAAACAAAAAATGTCATTACTAGGAAATAACTATGAACGTTTTTCCGTTTAAAGTGAGTTTTTTTTTATTTTTTTTTGTTTAACCAAAGCAATTTTCATTTTGTAATTAAATTTTAATTATATTATTAATAATTAATTATATTTATTTTTTTTTAACGATAATATACCACCTGATTGTGACATAAAAATTTATTTATCTAATTAAGAAATAATTAAATTTATTTTATTAAGATAAGCACATAAGTTTTTTTTTTTATATATAACATTTTCGTTGTAAATTTAATTTTTCCATCAACTCACTTTGTTATTGCATAATCAAATAATTTTAATCAGCCCAGTTAAGAAAACGAAGTAAAAATTATAATCATAGTGGAAAAAAAAAACCAGTTGAAAATTTGTCAACGTTTATATTTTACTTTATAAATTGACAGTGACAAAGTGATTTGCTAACAAATTTTTCGCAAACATTTTTATACAGAGAAACATTATATTAAAATTCATAAATCAAAACGACAAAAAAGAAGAGAAGATTTCTTCTTTACTCTATCGTTTTTTTTTTTTTATAGTTCGTTTCACATCGCCAGTAACAAACAAAAAAAAAAAAGAAAAAAATTAAATCGAAAGAAAAAGAGTGAAATAAAATTGTGCATTTCAATCTTACGGTTGAGTGCGCTGTACAACGTTAAAAGACGGTTAACACTTTAAGGAGAAAAGGAAAAACGGAAAAAAAATCAGTTGGCGAATTTTCATTGTCTGAATATATAACTCCACATTAATCCAGAAGTTTTAAAACATTACTGAAATGAGATGAAAACCAACGGAAAGACAGATTTTATTATTTATCTTCTTGAATTTTTAACTTTCTTTTTAATCATCAAACGCGATGTTTTTATTTTTAACGATACATATGTCTTAATATCAATCTTCATTTAATATAATTTTATGTAATTTAAAATGAAATATAATTCATGTTGAACGTTATGAAAAATTTAATGGAAAAGAATCAAATTTGTCGTGTACGAGTTAATTAGAAGCTAAAAATTATTTTAAACGAACCATCTTGCATAACAATGTACAAAATATTTTAAATTGGAGACTTAACTACTTTAATTAATTGACATAATAACACCAATCAAGGTTTTGCTGGTATTGATTAAATTTCAGTAAGAGTTTTCGCCTTTTTCTTTGTTAAATATTCTAAAATTTTGATAAATAAGCAAAAATCGATTGTAAAATTTTTAACATAAAGCATTAGACGCACGACCTTAGTAAAAATATTACAAAATTCAAACTGTCCACATAGATGGTTTTCCTTGTCTTTGACATTTTTTTTTTAAAGGGAAGTAATATAAAAAAACAAGAAGATGAAGAAGAAGAAGAAGAAAATAAAACTATAAGAAGAAAAAACACGACGCTGTGTTTAGATAAGTAGATGAGAATGAACAGTTGGGTCAAATTCGTTTTGTTGGTTGTTCTGGTCTGTTGGTCGGGTCACGCCTTTATCAGCCTTTTCCTTAAAATTATGCGGAATTGTCGAATCTACTACACATTTATTGTGGTGGGTGGGTAGTGTTGGCAACGTTATTGTCGTTTTTTATTATTTTTTTTTATTTTCTCTTTCTTCTTATATTAAAATTATTTTAGCAACAAATTCGTCCAAAAAACACTTGACTTTGTTCCTCTTTTATGACATCGTTTGTCTTGTTGTTGAAGCGCCCTATTGTCTACCATATATTTTTTGAAATAAGTTTTAAGGAAAATTTATATTAAATGTTTAAAAAAACAAAAAAAAAATACAAAAAAAAGAGAAAAATATTATCTATCTAGATTTGTTAGTGAAGATTAACATTTTTTTTTTTTTAATACAGAAAAGCTACAAAAAAAAAATGAAAGGAAAACCAACTTATAAATAAAAAAAAAAAATAATAATAATAACAACGAAGTAAAACAGAATAAAAACAAGCAAACAAAAAAAAAATAAATGTAAGTAAATACTATAAAAAAAAGGAGCAATTTCTAAAGCCGAAACATGATAAAAAACGAAAAAAAAAAAAAAAAAATTAAATTACCTTGATTGATGTGCAGCAATTATCTTTCCTTATTAAACTTATTTTTTGTTTTTAGAAAACAAAAAACCCTGGCATCCAGAATTTATTATTACTATAGAAGGAAGAGACAGAACACAGAAAAAAAAAAACATAATTAAAATTTGTCCGAATTTTTTTTTGTTTATTAAAATAAAAAAATTAATTAGTTTTACAAAAATCAAGTAAATTTTAATTTTCTAGTCACAAAAAAATTCTTTTTTTCTGTAATATAAACTAAAAATGATTTTTTTTTTTTTTTTTTGATAGATAAGTGATATTTTGTTGTAATTTTCGCTTATTTCCATTACAAAACCTCATTATTATCATATGGAATAATTTATTTATATTTTATATATTATAACCTATTGATAGAACATCTATAATTCATTAGTAATTAATAAAATCATTAATCAACTAATTTGCAAGCTAAAAATAGTTCAGACAAAAAATAATCAAAATAGAATCACATACATAAATTCATAAAAAAAAAGAAAAGAAAACATTAAATAAAATAATAGAAATGAATAATGTAAATAACCAAAAGCAAAAAAGTTCTTGTTAAGATTTCTTTATACCAAAAGCTTTTTACTTTTTTCAATTCTCTCAATTTAGCTGTCTATAAAAAAAACCAAAAACTTTGACTATTTCAATGAGTTTCTTTTTTTCTTTTTTCTGTTTTGCTTTCTTTTTTTTTTTTTTTTTGCTATAAGACCGTCAAGAACTCAACAACTTTGAGCAAATCAAAATAAATAAAATATAAAATAAGAATAAAACGATTCTATAAATGCCTAAAGTTTTCGTTTTCTCTTCTTTTTTATCACATATTCTAGGAAAAATAGTTTACAAAAATTGATTCTCAAATGTAGAAAGATTTTTTTTTTCTGTATTTTTTATTATTATTTTCTTCATTTTTATAATTTTTTTTGTGCTTTCATCGTATAATTTTCTTTTGCGTTTGTTTAGTTCGTTTTATAGTTTCATTTTATCTGCAGGTTTCTTCATGTTTTTTTTTTTTTTATTTTTGTTAAGAAATAAAATTTACAGCTTCATCGCGTACCATATGATTATTTTTTTAAAAAATGAATATACGAGGGTAAAGCATTTATTTATTTTTGTTTATTATTTTTTTTTTTTTTTGGTGTTGTTAGTTAGAAACAACAAACACAAACAAAAGCACGAAAAATAAAAATTCTACATAAAATTAATAAATATAAGGATTATACAGGAATTTTCTTCAATTTTTTTTTTTTTTTTTTTTTTTGTATAATTAAATTTAATTAATTAAAAGCGAAAAATGTTTGTGATTTTTTTCAATTCTTCTTTCTTGATAAACACATATTTTACCATCTTATTTTTAATTTTATTTTATATGTTTGTAAATACAGTAAGCATTAACTTTCCGAGGGCAAAAGATTTTTCATTAAGTTGTTAAAGAAATTTTATCGTTAAAAACAAGACACAAATAAAATTACTGTAGCTTACTTGAATAATAAAAGTTAATTCCACCATAATATACTTTTCTATTTCTGTAAAAGCGTTAAACATTAAAATCATTTAAACGATACCAAGTATAGAAAAATAAAAATAATAAAAAAAACTATGCTTTTATGGACAAAAGCACTAGTTTTCCCGCATTGTGAATTACAGTTAATATAAAAAAGTATTTCGTAACAAATCAAGGCAATTAACGTTTTTTTGTTGATGCTAATTAACATTCTGAAACTCATAATGAGAATTTATATTTTTTAAAATAATGTTTAGGGTAATTGTCTAAACTGAAATATTTGGAAAAACCAATTAACCACAATTATAATAAAATTTATTAGAACCTCATACTATTTTATAATATTTGACTTATAGTTATGCCTTTAAAATACCAAAAATTTAATGTTCAACAAGCATTAAGTTTTAAATAAGCTCACAAAAAAAAAAAAACAATTCCCATAGTTAAAAAATTGTTTTACATTACAAATAAATAAAAGAAAATATTATTTTTATAAATCAAAGACATAAATAGAGAATTTTTTTAATTGAAAGAATGTTAAAAAAAAAACTTTTTAAAAGATCCAAAAAAAAATTAATTCTCAACATAATTTTTCCAAACTTTTCCCCAAACAGTTTTTCTCCATTTAAGTTTTTGGCCAGCAAATACAACGAGAATGTAACTTTTTTTTTTTTTTCATATTTTTAAGTCAAAAATTGTTCATTGTGACTTTTGACACTAAGAATCGTCAACTTGAAAATAATTTTAACCATGAAGAAATAATCTACCCTCACTTTTATAATTTAAAAACTTTCAGAGAGAGCAAAAAAAATAAAGAAATATAATTAAAATTACTATGCGGCTGATGTGGTTAAAATTTTGTGTGGATCGTTAAGTTTTATAATGAAAAATGTTAAGTTAAGTTATGGTTAGTTTACTATATAAACATTTTTGAAAAAGCATCAAGGAGAGGAAAAAAAAATAAAAAAGAAACTTTCAAAAATACATCAAAAAATATTTATTCATGAATTTTTAATAAGAAAATTTATTTAATATAATTTTGTGTTATATACAAAAAAAAAATAAAAAAAATCCCGAAAATAACTTAACTTAAATTAAGAAATATAAATTTTAAATTATTGTTTAATAAACAAGAATGTTAAAAAAAAAAAAAAAAAGTTCTAAGGCTAAAAAACAAACGAATTTATTAATAGAGAGATTTGCGCTTGAAAAAACATCTTGGATTTTTGATTTCCTTATCAGAATATAAAGCCGTACATTCTCGTTAACGTACGTGTTCCCTTAACGATTTATATTTTAACAATTTTTTTCTTCTTCTTTTTTTTTTTTTGTTTGTATTAAAACCATCTTATAAATTCAACGATCACGATATGATAATAATGAAAAAGACAAAAGATTCATCGAAAAGTTTTAAAAGTTATTGCGTATATATGTGTAAGGTTTTTGTATCAAAGACAGTGATTAAAATTTTCATTATTCCATTCTATTTACATAATCTGTTCAAAACTCTATTAACGCCCCACAAAAATACAAAAAATCTGTCGATATTTACAATATAGACACTACAAACGCCTGAATACATTTTGCCTTAGGTTTTAGAGTATTTTATGCCACAACCTTTTGTCTATTGTTTCGTGGGAAAGCATATTTACCATCTAAAAACACCAACACAATAAATTTTTACTACCAATTTTCATTATACAAATAAATAGAAATATCAGTGCTGAGAGTGGGAGTATTATTTAAAAAGACAATTTAATGACATAATTGAAGTTTGTAATTTCTTTTACCTTAAATTTTGTTAGAACAACTGCGTATTTTCGAAATTACTTTCATTTTTTTGTTTTTTTTTTTGTTCCTGTGCTTTCTAGAACAGATTCTGAATGAAACAACGATGTGATGTGATTTACAATACATCACACTTCAGCTCAACTTAACTTATTATTCTCGAAACCTCATTAAGTTTTGTCTGACACAAAATAAAATCAATCTTTCTCATAGATTTGAGGTGAAATTGGTAAATTTTTTTTATTGTGCGTATATAAAATATTCAAGACAATACCTAGTCATTAAATTATTTTCTTTTTTTGTTTTTATTAAAAAAACTGTTTGTTAAAGAAACGGACCAAAGTATATAATTTTGTTTTTTTTTTTGTTATTTTTGCTTTTATTCCAAAATACTTTGATCTGGAATTTACTTTAAAAGTCACGTATTTGTTTTTTTTTAATTTTTCCTGAACCCTTTCTTGTCCTTTTTTGTGTTATAAGAATTTTCCATAACATTTCTCTTTTAACTAGGAAATTGTATGTATTCCCATGGTTAACCAAAAGGATCACACAAACAATGGTATAACAATCAGTACACACAGTTAAATTAATTATGAAATATAAAGAAAATTTGTCTAATAAATTGCAGTTAAACTTTAAAGGATATTATAGAAAAACATATTATGATAATTCAAATATTACTCAACAGATAATTGGAACAATTACATAATTAATGTTAACACGTTTGGTTTATTTCATTTTCATTTATTTTTTTCTCCTCTAACCGACACCGATTATTTCACGTTTTTTTCTTGTTTTTTAATCTTTAATAAATTAATTCAATTGTGACAACTGTCTAGATATAAAAATTTACCAGCTTATTATTTACTCAACAAACATATTAATTAATTAAAAAAAAGAAGAAAAGTTTTTTTTTTTTTTATTCTTTATTTATATAATCTTTAACAAAAAAAAAAAAAAAACATAGAAAAAAAAAATAGAGAATTTATAATGAGAAAACGAAAAAATAAAAAAAAAATTCAACAAATGTTTATCTTTCCAAGCATACTTTTTTGCCGTAATTTGAAAATAATTGGATATAAATGGTAAACAAAAAATAAAAATCTACACAAAAGAGAATCTTATAATTAAATTTAATAAAAAAAATCATTAAAACAAAAGCTTTTTTTTTTTTAATTAATAAATTAAAATTGGTAGACAAATGAAATAATGGCTATCAGCCTATTAATTATATTTCTAAATATCATTTCCTTAGAATTGATAATTAAATATTAAGTAGTTAACAGAAAAAAATTCAATAACCAATACAGGAATAAGGGAATAAATTCCTACAGCCAAGAGAAAATTCATCAAAAATACTTCACCAATATTGGTATTTTTTATTTTTTTTTTTTTTTAATAATAAAAGAGGAAATACTTAGTCATATTTTCCAGTATTGTCGTTACGTCTAACGATCCTTATGTTTCTTTAAGTTAAACATTTTTTTTTCTTCCTATTGTTATATTATAGAAATTCACTGGCTCTGTTATTCATATTCAACGTTTACTTAAACTCGGGGTAAAAGTGTGTTTATAATCCATCTATGTTATATTTGGTTTATTCATTCATTTCTTGTTAGTTATATTAAAATCTATTGACGAAAATAAAATGTATATTTGAAATGTAATTTAAGAATAAACATTTTAGTCAAGTAGACGTCTTATGAAGTCCTTTTATGAATAAAACCAAAAATAATCTAACTGTGGCTAGATATTCTAAAAAGAAAAATAATAAAGAAAGCATTTATTCTTAAATATATTAAATAAGAAAATGTTTTTTCATTTCATTTTATAATAAGGAAGAAATAATCTTCAAGAATTCATATGATAAAAATTCACAATGTTTAGAGATTTTAATATGGTGTAAAAAAAAAAATATATATATTTGCAAAATTCTATTATTTATAATTTAATTATGCAAAATTTAAGTGAACTGTGAAACTTAATTTAAAATTTACCTATTACTTTTACGGTCATATTATTACTCTATTAATATACACTATATATTTAATTATAAAAAAATAAACTGGGTCAATTTTAATTAATTTAATAATTTGTTAACAGCAACATTTTTTTTTTTTTTGTTTAATATATCCTCTAGTTTCACTTTTAATATAATATTATAATATAAAATTATATTTTAAATTAACTAGTATATAGTAAATATATATTAAAAAAGAGGAAAAGAATCTAAAGAATTTTCATAATTTAAATATTATGAATAGATGAATGAAAAACAAAGTCCAGTAATTTTATTTATATTAAAAACATTAGTAATAAAAATCTATTATGATCGTATGAATAAATTAGTGGAAAATTACAGGTATTATAAATTCACTTCATTAACATAATGTAATATATATATATATAAAAATATAAATAAAAGTTTGTAACGAATATTCAAGACTAGAAAGAATTAACAAGAAAATAAGATGGATAAAAAAAAAGAAAAAAGAAAACTTTATTTTCCCTTTTATTCCTATAAATTTTCTCATTAATGGTAAAAGAAACTTTTTTTTTTTTTCTTGTTGTTTTCTATATAAAAAATTATTTTTTAACTTTTGTATTCAATATGAAATAACACCAACAGACACCCTCTCAATATAAATGCAAAAATTATATTAAGAATTATGTCCAGTATAAAGCTAATCAATTCTTTCAAAAGCTTTTAGTAACATAAAAGTTAATAACAAATTTTTTTTTTTTTTAATAACATTTAGACCAAAAACCGTGTTTTTTACCAACAAGGGATGACATTTTAAATGTGCTTTTTAACATCATTTTTGATAGTATCCATGTAAGTTGACACAGAAATGTTTTTTTTTCATTTATAGGTATTATCCAAAGGGTGAAAATAGTATTAAAAAATATATTTAAAAAAAAAAACAACCGCCCTAAACCATAAAGGCTAAATTATTATTGACTATTAGATTTTTTAAGGGAAATGCCCGAATCGAATGTTGCTGTTTTTTTTCTGTTGTATGTGAAACTGGTAAAATCGCAACGCATTATATAATAACATTTTCCCAGAAGATATCATTTTTCATTGTCATGTATGTATGCGTTGATGGCATATATATAGTGAGCCAAAAATAGGCAAAAAAAAAATAAATAAAATAACCTTACAAGCAACATGTAATACTACGAAGAATATGAAGAAAATAAAATCTAATTCTTAATTCAGTGTGGTATGACAATAAAAATAACGATTGTGTAACGAAGAAGATCATACGGAATATCTTTAGGCAATATCATTACACAGTGATGGATGTTACGGCAATTAATTTTCTAAATACGATTAATGTTCATGTTATACGAAGGAAGAAAAAATGTTTATCCAGAATATATATATATATATTTGTACAAAAGAAAAAATCAAAATAAATATGTAATAAGTATGTTAATGTTATTCACACGATGTTTTTATAATTAAATTTTATGGGGGGAGAGAATTTAATAAGGACATGTTGGAAATTATGTAAAAATAAATATATGTGATGGTTAGATGTTACTTTAAAAATTAAATAATAACAAGCAATTTACTTTTAAATAAGGAATAGGAAATGTGACAAAATTAACCAATTTTACTTCTGTCGGAAATTTCAATCATAGATACATAATCAAATTACACACATGCCTTGTTAGTTAGATAATATATAATGGAATTATCTGATAACATGCCAATGTTTATTCATATTTATTTAAAATATTTATCAAAAACAAATAAAATTTATTTTACATAATTTTGATTAATAAAAATATTTTTTATTTTTTTTTTTATTGTAGGAAAATACCTAAAATAGGGCATTTTAATCTACTCGTTGGATTTTTAATTAACTTATAATAAGCTTAAAATAAACAAAAACTTTTCAATTTGTTTATATACTAAATATTTTATAGTTTTAACAAAATATTATAAAAATAAAAAAAAATTTCACACAAGTAATTAAAAATATTCCACATCTACCAAACAACTGTTAATCCATCATGACTAACTAAATATTTTATATATTATATGATTAGCAAACAGGTAAAATTAGAGATTATGTCAAGATTGTGTTTAAACTAATAATCGTTGCTTCTAGATTTATATTATAAATTATTCCAAACTACTACTTATTCTATAGAGATTTGTATAACAAAACACTTCTTTTTAGTGACATTAACATTTTCGGTTAAAAATATAAATATATCAAAATTCTGTTTAAAAAAAATAATTTAAATGCAAATACAGAAACATAAAAAAATATATTTACGCTGCTTTAAAAATAGAAGAAAAAAAAATAAACATTTATAAACAGTTTTCAAACAATTAACGTTAATATTTATCAGCGTTTTTTTTTTTTTAATTCATTTCCACAAAAACAAACATAAAAGCAGAATGGTTTTTTTTTTTTTTTATTTATTTCAACAAATATATTGCTTATAATAAAATAATTCACCGGCAAAACTATATACAGTTGCCACGTTTTTCTTCTATTTTTTTTTTTAACTCTGTTTATACTTTTTATAGCAAAATAAAAACAAAATTACTTGTTAATCAAGTTGTACCCTTTTCGCTTTTTTTTTTTCGGGGTTATTTTATTTTTTATAATCATTTTTGGTACAATATTTGGTATGAACTAGATGTATGCATATTATTACCGTCATTGTTATTAAAACAGTTTCACAAAAATAATAACAAAATAGAACTTTTTATGGTGACCTGAGCTTTTTTTTATTTTTGGTTATTTTTATTACAAAACAAAATTACCGTAGAAATGTTGACACGTGTTTAATTTTTATTTCTATTTTTATAAGCGTACACAATTTTTTTTTATTTTGTGTATACAATATTTTTGTTATCGGTATAATTGGTGCAAAATTTCATGATAATATTGTGTTTGTTGTTAAAGAATAAAAAAAAGAAGTTTTAAGTTAAACAACAAAAACCATATGAATGTAGGAAGTTTCAATGACCTTAAAAGCTGAAGATGTATTTCACATACAAAACATTTGCTTTAGGGAGACATCAATCCTATATAACTTTATATATATAGATAGATATATATTTGTTTTTATTAAATTAACTTTTTTTTTTCTTGCTGAATAGAAATTTTATATTGAATATAATACTTTCTACTTCATTAAATTTGTTTTACTCCTGAGACATACATCATTATATTTTTCGCTTGAAGCCTACCTTTAATTTTTATTTATTTTTATTTTTTTGTATTATTATTATTTAGAAATAGCAGAGGGAGAGAGAAAAAAAAATTAATTGAATTTAATAAATAATTATTATCTGATACAGGATTTTATTGCGAAAAATAGTCATAAAAAAATATTATTCAGCAAAAAAGCTTCTTTTTTTTTCGTGAATTTGTGAATTGTGTTTATTAGGCGTAGAAAAACCCGAAAAGAGTAAATTACTTTAAAAAAAAAAAACATTTATGTTGTCAAATTCAAAACAGGAAATGACAAGGAAATAGATTTCTATTAAACATTATGTTTCATATAGATTTTTATAAATATACCAAAAAAAAAATTGATTTGTTACGATTTTAGGTTATTTTCGATTTGTCACGAAAGGATTTAAATAAATTTTTCTACAAAACATAAACCTTTATCTATTTATTTTATTTTATTTATTTAAATTGAATAAAAAGACCTCTCAATAAAATACATATTTTATGTAACAACATTTGTATCCGGTTTATATTGGCTAAAAGTTTTCATTCTAATATTTATTTTAATTTCTATTGGTAAATATTGGTTTTATTTACTTTTGAATATAAATTAAAATTACACTAAACATCCGTTGTTAAATTAATAAATTTTATTTACAATTGTATTTAGTAGTAAAATAATTATTTTAAAATTATTAAATGACTAAGAAATTGTAAATTAATAGTAATTAAATCTCAAATAAATATAATTTATGTTCGAAAACAGTGTGAACATGATGTTTAATCTTATAAAAAAAAATCCGAGTTCAATACGCTCTAGGATTAGTAATTTACTTAGGTAAATACTTTTTACTTTTTTTTTTTTTAATTATTTATCTAAAACTCTACTTTAATGTTCCTGTGAGTCACATATTGAAAATTAAAACAATTCCAATTTAAAAACATTATGTAAATAGAAATGTGTTTGAAAATGAAATAAGATTCTTAAAGTCGTAAAATTTTACGTTTATTACGAAAAAGGAAAAAAAAAACGAAAAGTTCATTCTATTTTTACCCCTATTATGTTAGATTTTTAACTTGAAAAATTTTTGCTCAATAAAAAATATTTTTCTTTTGTTCACTTCAAAATAATATATATTTGCTCAATTTACTAAAAATCAGCAAAGCAGCAAAACGATAATCAAAAAGCTTAAAAAAAAAGAAAAAGAAAAAAG
Source organism: Ptychoptera albimana (assembly GCA_961205885.1). Classification (NCBI taxonomy): domain Eukaryota; kingdom Metazoa; phylum Arthropoda; class Insecta; order Diptera; family Ptychopteridae; genus Ptychoptera; species Ptychoptera albimana. The sequence continues at coordinate 17,359,262 of OY540801.1, forward strand.
GAAAACACACACACAGAAATAATAAAGAAGAAAAACGTCAACCTCATCATTTTCGTCAGACAATGATAGTACGTGAGATAAAAATCAGTCGTATTACTCTCATCCTCAAGAGATATTACGATGGTGTCAACGATTACAGTGTTTTCTTAAACCTGACTTCTTTTCATGTTATAATAAATATTGTACATTGCTCCCGGTCTGACCTTTTTTTTTTTTTTGTTTTTGTTTTTGTTTTGTTATATTTATTTGTGGAATATGTGTCGGTCGAAATACTTGAAAAACTTCACATGGTAAAAAATATTGTCACCACCAACAATAAGAAAAGCATTAAGTAAATATAGAAGAAGAAAAAAAAACCCTTACATAAACCAAAAGTTTATGCTGTAATATCTTGTATGATTAGTTCACCCACAGGAGTTATAAAAGTAGTGATAGTGAAACTGCATTACTGATTGCAATTGTTTGTTGTTTTGCTTTAAAAAAAAAAAAATTTTTTTGTTTTTGCTTCACATTACTAGATAACTTAAACTGAAACAAAAAGAAATGTGTGGTATATAAACAACAATATACAACTTGTTTTACTACAGTGAACAGCGGGTAGTAAACATTACATTTTAGATAACTTATAATGGTAAATTGTGTGCTCTGAGAAAATAGAACTTATGTCAACCCCTTAACGTACAGTAACGAAAAAATAAATTCTTTGCTTCTTTGTAACACCGAATTTATATTATATATATTAAAATGTAATTTACCCCCATTTACTGAATAATTATTTGTTAATGTGTTTTACCTACTTTAATAATTAGCACTTGTAGAAATTAACTAGTGTTATACAGCTTGGTTTTTAATGATAATATGGCTATAATAATTTTGAAATGTAATGATTAATATGAATGTTTTGATTATTTAAACACTACATACATTTATAACTTGAGGTTATTTATAATAAAACGAAATCCATTAAAACACCCGCCACTGTAAAATTTCATTCATTATCAAAAGGTAAATATTTATTTTAATTGCAGTTTAATAACAAAAAACCAAGAATTTTTTTTTTTTTAATATTATAAATTTGACTTTATTTATTTAATAAACTAATTTACTAAAGTTTTAAATAATAAATAATTAAACAGATAAACTATGTTTTAAAATAAATATTTACTGTACATAAATAAGAATTAAATTTTGGAAATTATTATTTTCACTACTTTTGTCGACTTTAACAAGTCACATTTCGTCTACTTCTAAAAATAAATCAAAAAGTTTTATTCGTAAAAGAAAATATGTTCTATGTTTTATAGATTAAAATCGGGACAATATTTTACTATAAAAAGAAAATACAAAAGATATCAACATAAATTCTATCAATAGATAACGACAACAACGTTCTTGACCTAAATTGTGATTCTTCTTTTTTCTATTATCATCTGAATGGCAGAAAAAGATAGAAGAAAATTTTTTATTTTACTAATAAAATCGAAGAATTATTCTATATTTAAAAATTATTTTTCAGTATTTTTTTTTTTTTTTTTTTTTATTTAAGCAAATAAGTGGTAAAGCTTTTTATGTAATGCATTGAAATTATCTTATAAGAAATATTTAAATTGAATAAAATAAAATTATTTACAATACAACCATTGAAATATTTTAGTAATAAAACTCACTGTATTCCTTTTATATTAATGTTTTATTACTCAGAAGATACTTATTAACAAAAAAGGTAACAAAAGAGGATTTATAAAAACATTCAATGATGGTAAATTGTATCATTGTTTAAGAATTTTAAGACAAAATAATACAATCAATAATCAGATCCTACGTTATTTAAATAAAATGCTTCATTAATTTTATTTTTCCTCCCTTTTTTTTTTTTTTTTTGTGTACAAAAAAGAAAAAAAATTATAATAAATCGCATATTAAATTATTATAAAGATTTTTATACGATACGGTATCCTTGCCTATCTAATTTATATTCCTTAAAAAAATATAAAATCGAAAAACTTTCTAATTCTCTTTATAAACCTATTACACAATCAGCCATTAGAGATACAGTCATCTATTATTAATACATGGATCGTTGAAAAATATTTTTATTTTATTTTTTTTATACATATTATTTATGCTTTAAATATAACATTATTATATATTTAAACTTATTGTATTTACAGTATATATATATGTGTAGAGAAAAATAAATAAATAAAATAAATATATATATATGATCTACAAAATTACGTGAATCGATGTTTTGTTGAATTGAAATTCAATCAGCTATCTGATAATATCAAAATTGTGAACAAGCAAAGAAAATATATATATATATAGAAAAAAAAACTTTTCTTGTAAATTTTTATCTTTTAATATTATATATACAAATTTTTTTTTTATTATTCTTTATAATATTTCTAAAGTATATAACGACGCCTTTTATACTAAAAAAAAATATATATATATATATGAATGATTTGTTGAAATGATTTTATTTCATCTCTTAAATAAAATACAAAAAAATAAAATAAATAATAAATACGATGAGTGGTTTGCAAATGCAAATAAATAATAAACATGTATTTTGTGTTAAAAAAAAAAAAAAAATTTGAAAATATATAAATAAAAATCAACAGAAAGCTTGACTTTCTTCCTGTTTTTCCTATCTATGTGCTTATAAAAGAAGCGCGAAAAAAATGTAAATCAATAAAATACGACACAAAAAAAAAAAAACTCTCCAATGCAATGAATACAGAATAAAAAAAAGAAACACAATTTCAATTTTATTGATATACTTTTAGCATTAAATCGTTTTTTTATATATTTTTTTTATTCCTATTTTCAATGTTACTTGTAGAGAAGGACCTATATAATCACCCACGCTATTTAAAATAAATTAGATAGACTCGAATAAACTAAGCGAAAAGAAATCCGCAATTCTCGTGTATAGCGGTCTAAAAGCCAAAAAAAAAAAAGAATAATATTTGTGAGATAGAATTAAATATAAAACCAAAGGAACGAACCAAACTATTTAATAGAAGGAAAAAAAAAAATTCCCATCTGTCGATATATTTATATATTTGCCAGGTGAGTAAATTGGATTACAGCGTACATATAAGAAATAAAAAACAATTTTCCGTTTCTCATACAATTCTCGTGCGTTTTATTCAATAAATATTTTTCATCAATATTTATATTGTATTAGTAATATTATCGAGGGCGTTTAATATTATATCTTCTGCGTTTAATTTATTTTATTGTATATATTCAATTATGGTCTCTTTTTTTTCTTTTTTTTTCTTTTTTTTTTTTACCAATCGCACGTTTATATATTACGATATATTTATATTACTTAAGGGCAGAGAAAAAAAAAAAAAGAAAAAAGAAAAAAAGAGAAAGTAAAATAAAGTGTATATTAAATGACGACCGTTAACCGGATTCAGTCTGCACCACTTCACAAAATCAAATTATATAAATTACACTAAAGCAATATAAAGCTATGAAGCTTGAATAAAAATATCATTTTTTTTTTCGGTATCTAATGTTCACTACCTAATATTTTATTGTACGTAAATCATATTTCATAAAAACCATCTTCCTGATTGAAATTGAATTTCTATCAATAAATTCTTATTGATAACATTATTATTATTAAAAATATTTATTAATAAAATTTAATAGATTGAAGAAGAGAAATTCATCTTTAAATTTTCTTGACAAGACAAGGGTAGCATTTGGTCTATTGTGATGTATTTCGGAAAGACTAAGTTGGTATCAAGCCTTAGTTCTTTATTGAAAAATACCATGAACTATACAAATTAAGGCTAGATTATATCAGAATACATACACAATTGTTATACGAACAAAATCTGGTTCCGGACAATAACTGAGTAACTAGTACTGGAATATACTGATGTGTAACAAAAAACCGAGTGAAATGAAGCATCACAGAACAGCCTTATGTTAAAAAAAAAAACATCCTTAATAAAACCATTAAGTAAATAAATCAAACTAAAACGACCACAAGAACAACAAATTTAATTTCATAGAACTTTAATTCATCAAACGCAAATATTTAACAATTCATATTTCTTTATAGAACAACGAATATATGTTGTTTAAACATTTATTTATATATTCATATTATATGTATATGCAAACATCTATTCATCATAGTACAAAAATAAATAATTATAATAATAATAATAATAGCAACAACAAAAAAAAAAAGGCTCCTATTCTTTTCTAATATTGAATAAAATCCTTGAAAGACACCACAAAAACTACAATAATGTTGTCATTTGAAAACAAAACAAGAATAAAAAAAAAAAATTATAGAAAACGATAGAAACAAACGCAGCATCTGAATTGATATTGTTCTAATGGCGTCTGAATGTCGAACTTTTTTCACTTTTTTATTATTTCTTTCTTTTTTTTATTTTTCTGTTAGTAAGACGTTTCTATTCAAATTTAACCATATAGTTAAAGTACATTTTATGAGAATGAATATGAAAACAAAAAATAAAAATAAGAAAATATCAACTTACTTTAGCCAAAGCGAAAATCAAGAAAAAAAAAAAAAAAAAACTTAGCGTATAATAATAATAATAAAAGGGAAAAAAAATGCTCACACTCAATCCAAACGAAATGTAGAGTTGGGCGCCAAAGAACTTAGCTATTCCAAAAACAGAAAATTGTTTCAATAGAATTACATATAGTTATAAAAAATTCGCTCTCTATAATATACGATGTTTGTATTATGTTTCCGGTTGTATGTTTTCAACACCAATTCTAACCAGAAAATTATTCGTACCAAAATGTTCTGCAAACAAAACTTAAAAAGAATAATAAAAACAAAAATAACAAAAAAAAACCGAAGAAAATTAAATAATATTTAGAAATTATGTGTTGAATTTAATATATATTAGCCAGCCTTGAAATATATTTTATCATGCGTATCAGCATTGATAAATATTTGAATCTCAGGACACCTTTTCAATATTCATTAATATCAAACGAAAAGTAGCAGAAACTTAATTAAAAAAAAATAATAATAAAATTTTTTTTCGAGTGAGATATAATAATATTATTATTAAAAATTATTATTTAATGAAAATATATGGTAATTTGTTTCTCATCATAAAATTAAAATAAATTTTAAGATGCCACATACGGTGAAATATAATTGCTTATTTGCTTACTTGGTATTTATAGTTAAATAAGTTGACGCTTCACAAAAGAAATTATAATTTCTATTTGCCTCACCAATAACAAATATAAATTTTGTCCTTGAAATATTCTGTCTTATACAATACGAATAAACTCGTGATAAAACATAAACTTCATAAATATGAAGGTGTACATAAAGTTTAAAAGCAAACATCTGCGTTTTCAACAAATATGAACGACAAAGATCTAACCCTAAATACAGAGTTTTCCCTGTTTTTTTTTTTTTTTTACTGTATTTTACAAAAGCAAACACTTTGCTGTTTTTATGTAAATCGATTTCTAATTCGGTAAGTATCACACATCACATATTTGTTGTCAATAATTCTATCCTTGAGCATTCCAGAAATTTTTTTTTTTTATAAATCCATGTGATAATATATGTGAGTATGTAACCGAAAAGAATCATCGGATAAAATGAAAATCGATAATCATATATTATAAGGAAATCATATAAATTTTTTTATTATTTTTAAATTATTGGATAAATGAGTAATAAATACGTTTCAGGTGAACTGTGCGTAGGCTTTACATATTTATTATTACATATTGATTATAATTCACAATAAATTAACAATTTAAATCAGTATGAACTTGCTTAATAATTCATATTAATTAATTTATAAAGAAGTATTCATTTATGAATATAAATGGACTTAAATATTCGTTTAATACGCAAAATCTTAGTAAAGCAAATATAAACAACAACAGAAAAACATTTAATCAAAAATAATATTTTCTCTTCCTGACGAATCTAACAATAAAAAAAAACATTTCATTCGACATGTATATTAAAAATTCATAAATTCCAAAAATTTAAATTGAATGTAAATTTTATTTACAGAAAACAGAAGATTTTGTATTTTAATGAAATAAATAAATTTTATTAAGCTTATTAATAAGCTTTTCCGGTAGAAACAATATATTACTTCTTGACAAACATTTCATTTTTTTTTTTTTTTTTTTTTTGTTAATAAGAAGATGAAAAAACAATCCTATAATTGTGTTATTTAAGGACATTACAAGACAACAGATGAGTGTCTTGTAAATTGCACTTGATTAAACGAAACATTTTTAGTCATTTTTTTTTTTCTTTTTTTTTTCAATCAAGACTTTCTTTAAGAAAGCTTTTAAACTTATTTCAATATTTCAACATTTATATTAATAGAAATAAAATAATTGATGGTTTAAGTCACAGAATAATGTTAGAAGCAATATAAAAGAGATTAAATTGTAACAGGAAATATATTAATTAATTAATTATGGATAAATAATCAAAACTCTTCTATTTCATTTTTTTTTTTTTTGTATATATAAATTAATAAAAGAAAATATCTCTATTTACCTATAGTAATATGTTGTGAATAAAGTTTTTTATAAATTTGCCGGCAGCAAAATCTCTTTATCTCATCAATTATATTAAACTAATACAAACACATTTATATAAAAGGATCAAGGAATTTTTCATTTTATTTTTTATAGTCAATAACAAGCACAATTTAATATATAATTTTAATAAATTATTTTAATAAAATAATAAATTGTTCACTATTTATTATAATATACTTAAATTAGCGTTACACAAAAATATTGCGTATACTTGACTCCCACACTTTTTATTTGTTTTTTTTTGTTGTTTTTTGCTGTCATTATTTGTTAGTGGTTTTATATTCGTATGTATAAATAATCATACAAATTGATCAAGTGGCGTCGCGATGGTTGACGCTTGGAGACTAGTTATTGACAGAGATTTTAATACTGGAGAAGTTTTTGTTAATATTTTCTCAATGAAAAGTTTGTGGAGAAAAGTTTACGTTTTCGTTTTTTTTTTTTTTTTACTTTTTTTTTGTTGAAAGTTATATTCAATTGCGCGTGTCCGACAACTAGCGACAATTTATATAAATGTTTTTAACACACGCAATAACACCAAAAAAGCTCGGACGTAAAGTGTAAAATGAAAATAGAAATCAAAAACATTTGGTATGGTGGCCTGTTTCTCCTTAAGAAACATTAATTTGAAAATCTGGGCAAGACGTGAAGAGAATTTTTTTTTTTTTGTGTATAGATATTACAGTATTCATATACACTCAAACCAGTGTTTGCAATTAAACGATCATTACGGCAACAAATCATTATTGTTGTAATTAAAAATGAAACACCTTTGTAAAAACACCTACATCAAGGCACCTACAATCTTATCAAACATCAAAATTGATTATTATTTGTTTGATTTGATTTTTATTTTATTTTATTATTAATTATTATAATGGTTGATTAAATTAGTAATAAAATTAATTTTTATTTCAATCAAAAAAACAAAAAATATTATAATAAAAAAAATCCCTAGATAATAAAGGCAATGAAGTTATCGCTTGGCTTTTCCACAACAAATATTTCAACACTTTACCGACTTTAGCTATAAAACATGTGATGGTGATAATCTCTTCTGTCAGGTTAACAAAAAAAGTATAAAATTTTTACCAAATTGTTTAATTTATTGTGTTAATAGGATTAATCTGGTTTATTATACGTTTATATAGAAAAAAAAAATTGAAAATTTATCATAAAATAATAAATGTGGTATCAACGGTTGTATAAGGGATATTTTTTTATTTTCTATTTTTTTATCATAACATCTTTGAACAATTATTTCTGATGTACCATAAACCATATCGTCTGTAATCTAGGAAATTAATTTTATTTTTCTCTTTTTCATGTAGAAAAACAATTTTTCTTTTTTAAACAAACGTTATTAAAACAGCAATCAAAAAATTTAAGCCAATTGTCTTTATACAATAGAACTGTGGAGGTTTTACGTGGATTCATTTTAGAAGAAAAAAAAAACCGTAGTGTAGGTATTTTCAGCACAAAATAAATTATTTATTTCAACATTGAACATGACAACAACAGAGTTAAAAATCATATTTATCGATATTTACAAACAGCTTAATTTATTAATTTAAAATAATTTTCAATTACATTAATCTTGTCAATCGATTATTTTTTTCTTCTTCATTATTATATCGAAATTTGCTAAATATATAAAAAAAAATTTAATTTATTTCCAAACAGATTTAAAGCGTTTAGTTTGTTATAAAAACATATAAAACTCCAACACCAATTAATACATTTAATGCAATGATAAATGATCATTATTAATGAATAACCCCATATCAATGGTATTAAGGATAAACATTTCACTATTGTATATAATCATCTGTAAATGATTATATACTTAACTAAAAGTTAAAACTTTTCAAAAACTCATCATAGCACTCATCCATATATTTTAATAACAGAATCCTGTAACGTGTTCCTTGCAACAAAAAAACAAAAAAAAAAAAAACATAAACCAACAAACGTATATACATAATCATTAAAATTATTATTTTAAAATATCTGATGACATACATAGAATTATTTCTAAATACTTCAATAATAGTCTGTAGCATGTTTGTTTTGTAGTTTTAAATCCCAAACGTATATACTACATATATATATATATATATGTATATATATATATATATATATATATAGTATATATAGTATGATTCCCTTTTGAACATTAAAAACCTTTTGGTATTTGAATTTTGAACAGAAATAAAGTTTACTGGAATATGTACATATATATATATATATATATAGAAATACAGATAGTATAGGATTTAACAAAATAGGAATTGGTAAAAGACTAACATGGTTTTTAAAAAGATAAAATACACACGTGATAATTTTGGTCTCTACTGTATTTTAATTATTGTTTTGTTTGCAAAAAAAAAAAAAAATGAAGAAAGAAATAAAAAAGAAAAAAAAAATGTTTATTACTCTTGTTTTAAATGTGTGATGAATATGTTTAGTTTTTATATATCATATATTGTTATGTTATTGTTTTCTCTACTCCCCAATATAACATACAGTAATGGTTATTTAGAAAGCACACAAAGCTTTTATTTAAATTTTTAACATCTTCCTTTAAAACTTTGCATTTACATTTTTTACAATGCATAGCCATTCTTATACGATATTCTTATTGTTATTAAAATTCTTCATCTTATATATTTTATTACGATATATGCATATAACACAAACAATATATGAGTTAAGTACAATCAAACTATAAACACTATGTTAAGTTAACAAGTTTATAATTTTTTTTTTCTATTATTCATTGCCAGAAATTTCTTCATTTTTGTGGAATTTTATATTAATTTCGGATAACATTATAACTTCTCTATAAAATTAAATAAAAAAATCATAAAAGTTGATGCATTTATATCTGTATTTCTATACAAACTTCAAAGCTAGTAATATATTTAATTTATTTTTACCGAGTGGCTAGATTCAAATAATAGAACATCCGGTTCGTTGCGTTAATGATAGAATAAAGCAAAGACTGTGGATTTGGTAGTACCTTTAAAGAACTTCCATAAATGTATTCAGTTATAAATCCTAGCATATCCATTATGATCTGCATATTATTACTAACTAAATTCCCGTACTCGTTATATCTATAAAATTCACCAATATTCATTAATATATATATTTTAAATTGCATGACATTGTCATCGAAATGAACGTCTTTATACTAAGTAACAGTAATATTTATTAAATATTAATGCATAATATAAAAAAAAACAGTTGCAATATTGCTGATGATAAAGATAAACAACAAAACGAAAAAAAAAAAAAAAAAAAACTAAACGCGAAATTTCTTTAGATAGAGTTAAATGATAAAAATAATAAGTTAAACGAAAGTAACCAAAAAAAAAAATATTGAAAAGAGCAAAAATATTGGATGTATTATATAGAAAATTGGAAACTATAAACCGAACCCCTAAAACTCAATCTTCCATCCATTTAATATTATCAGTTTCGTTTGTTTTTATACATTTTCTCAATATTCTAACGATTTTTCAATATCTTCATCTTCTAGAATGTATGCTTCAAAATTGCCTCAATTTGTAGATAAAAACCACTTTGCATATATTGATCTATATGAAACATGTTTAATATGGAACTAAATATTTTCAATATGAGCCACAAAGCTTATTTTTTTTCCTTTTAACGATAGAAATTGTTTTGATAGGAACATGCATACTAAAATTGAACACATAGATCAAGAACAAAAAAAAAAAGGAATTTTTTCTTCTTTCATCTCAAAATTCATTTAATGTATAGAAATTACGATTTTATATAATTTAATCAACTAATTCATTGATTTATCAAATCTTCCAATATAAAAATCATTCTTTATTAATATTAACTAACAAAAAAAAAATATCATTTTATATTAATTTTAAAAAAAAAATATTTTAATTATGATAGTGCAAAAAAATTAAAAATGATTTTATAGATTTTCATATATCTTAAGGGATTTTAATTTTGCATAAACCAAAAAAAAAAATGCAAACTAACAAAAGAACTAGTAAAACATAAATACGAATACATACGAGTCACACGGGAAATGATTTAATCATAAATATTGATGTGATAATAATTTTCAGATTGTATTTCCATTTTTTTAGCAGAAAAAAAATCACCCACAAAACATATTTACATCAGAAAAAAACTGAATCAGTTTATTCTTATATTATTTTTTTTTTTTACATTTAAATTTGTCTTATTTTTTTATAATAATATATTTGCCAGATAAACCACACTTCATGTTTTCGTTTCCTTTAAAAAATAAAAAGAAAATGAAAAGAACAACAAAAAAGACAACGCCAGACAAGTGAATGGATTTATAGCTGTGCAATAAAAGAAAAAAGGAAGAAAAAGAGAAGAAAACATTTGGAGCTTCCTTAATTCTGTCTGTTTGACTGTTATTTGTTTATATCTATGCTCCTTCATTTATATCTAACTCCAATATTAAGATGAAAATAAAACATACGAACAGCATTACCCTATATATTTAACAGAAGTAACTAAAAAAAAAAACAAAAAAAAAATTCAAGTATTCAGGGCAACCGAGAGATATTGTCATATTATTTTTACATTTTTTTTTAATGTACTCAGGAAGTCTTAATTGTCCTCAAATATAAATGGACATTTAAATAGCATAGCCAATTTATTTCAAATTATTTAAAACTGTATTTACACTTAAATGTCAATTTCGATTATTATTCTCACATTTATGCATTTAATCAAAAAAACAACAAGGCAGCAAAAAAATTAATTCAAATAAAAGCATTTCAGTATTTACACTTTTCTTCGTATACTGACTGACTTAATAAAATATAAAAATGAAAACGAAATGTTTATTTTTATCAGAATAAATAAGCTTTTTTACTCGGTAATAAATTATTAACTTTTTTTTATTCCCTTTTACATGACAGCTTAAGGGCTTTACTTTTTGACCTTCCTTATATTTACACTATTCAAGAAAATGCAAATACATTTATTATCATTTGCACTTGTTTATTACAGATTATAGAATTTTTCTATTTTTTTTTTTTTTGTTTTTACTTTTATAATTAATTTTTAAAGTTTTTATTCATTTTCTATCCGATTCGGTACTTCCTAGAATTTAATTGCTTTTAAGTTTTATTATATTAAATAAAAAAAATTTTAATTTTATCATCGAATTAACTTATAATTTAATCATAAATTTTATCATGTAATTAAAAATTCAAAACTATCAATGATTATTTATAATAGAAAATATAAACATTTTTTTTATTTTTAATTTAATTGTAATAAACATTTAATTATTTTGTAATTCATATAAAATTGAATGTTTTTATAACAGATAAATTGACAAGTATTTGCAAAGAAAAAAAAAACTAATTTTTGTATTAAACTATCTTGACTGTAAAAGCTCATTTTAATTAATTAATAAAAAAAAAAATTTATATTTCTTACATGGAAAAGGTATGAATATAAATTTTTCATCATCTTCATCCACATGTACGAATATTTTTCATTTAATATCACATCTCCCTATTTCTATCATCTTATTTAATTATTCATAAATGTTTACTTCGTTGTTGTTATTATATTTTATAATACAGAAGAGAAGAGAAGAATAAAAAAGTCTACTTATGATAAATGAATAAAAAAAAATCGAAATAAAAAGTAAATTAAATAAAAAATAAAAATACCACACACAGTTAAAGTTTAAACATCAACAACAGCAGAAAAAAAAAAAAAACCAAAAATAATAATATATTATATTGTTTACAAAAAAAAAAAGAAGAATTTTTATTTTACTTTACTTTGCATGTAAGTATATTTATTTGCCTTATGGGGGTTAACTTTTCTACTGTTTCCACTTATTCTGTACTTTGTTTTGCTTATAACAAAAAAAAAACATTTCTATGAATGTCATAAACACAATTATCTTATTGTTGGTTTTCCATAACTTTAATTCTATTATAACATGCCATACTGATTTACCACTGAATTATTCTTTAGTTAATTATATTATTTAAATAAAAAAAAAAAAAAAAAAATCCACCTACAGTAAAACACAAAATAAAGCAAAAAAGCTCAATAATAAAAAGTTCATTGAATTTTGAACTGAAACGTAGATAAACTAACCAACATTAAGTGTATTAATAAAAGATTTAAATAATTTATTAGCATAAATGTTAAAATAATGTAAATAATCCTTTCAAGAAATTATTCATTGACATATCTACATATCTACATTGTTTAATAGAAAGTAGATAACAAAAAAAAAAAAAAAAAAAAAACTATATATTGACCAACAGCAACTAAACAAATATTTTCTTTTTCTCTTTTTTTTTTTTTTTTGCCAATTTACTATACATAAAAAAAAAAAAGTAGAAAAGACCTCATGTAGTTAGAAAACTGTCAATAGCAAAAATAAAATTATTAAGCTTAAATAGAATTGAGGGAGATCCAATCAATTCTTCAAATATTAAATTTATTTGTTAGATTAAAATCAGATTTAAATTTCCTTTTATTTATTTTCGTTTTTTATCTTGTATTTTATCCAAATAAATAAATTAACCTATGTATATGTTATGTGGTTACAATATTAAATTGATATAATATTATATTAAATAAAAATAAAAAAGCACAATTCATTCGTTATTATAAATTAAACAGTCAAACGATACACATATCTATTTTCTTATGAATTAATACACAAAATCTTTAATATTTCTAATATTATTTTAATACAATTTACAATCATTTACATAATGTTAAGAATCATAGGTTATGTAAAATTCATTCATGTTAAAATGAAGAAGAAAAAACAAGCAAAATTGTGCATCAATTTACATAAATTTAATAAAAACAACATAAATATAATAAAACGTTAAGGATACACACACAAAAATAAAAAAAAAGGCAACATTTTGATGTTAACCTACAAATGTAAGGTTTATATATATATATAACTTTATAATCTGATTTATCACATTTTTTTTTTATATAAAAATAAATTTTTTATATTAGCAAAAGCGAAAAAGAAATGCAATAAAAATATTTATATTTATATATACGTTATAAGCATGTTAAATATTTATTACATTCGACACTATTTATATAAAATAAAATAAAAATCAATACATAAAACTGTTAAAGTCAATTTGATATAGTCTGCTTTACCATTGAAATTGCTTTAATAACAAACAAAAAAACTAAAGTCAAACAGCAATATTATATAAATAAAAAAAAAAAAAAAGAAAAATTTAATATTGGACTTTCTATACAGTGCATACAAAACATTATCTGATAATAAACTAAGCTTAAACTTAACTTAAACTCAGTAAAGTACTAATCTAGTAGATCATAAAATATGTAAATGTTATAAAATTGGCCAATATTGTTATCCATAACAAATGTACTAGCTGTCATTTTATAAAGCAGACATAACATACATAATTTGTTTGTCATCATACTCAAAAACTGTACAAAGTTTATAAATTATTAAAGAAGACAAGAATGATATAAAAAAGAAAAAAAAAAAAAACTTTTTTGTTTGAGGTAGTTATCTATTTTATAATTAATGTAAAAAAAAATATAAATTTTCTAAATATTTTTCCACACAAAACACTTAATTTGTTATAAAGTTATTTTCAGTATAACATCTGCAAAATACATATTTGTAAATAAAAAGGTTTTTCTTTTCTCCTATGCACATCTATAACATGCATCTTCAATTATTTATCAAGCAGATGCTGTTAAAGAAAATTATCTTAATAACAATTTAAAATATATCATTTATGTATTTTGTAAATTACTAAAAACAATTTATAAACATTAATTAATTTACATATTTTAGTATTTATTATAGAGAAAAATATATTCAAATTTTATTATTAATTATTGAAAGTTTATTGTAATTTAATTAATTATTACCATACATTGTGTTGATTCATTTAAAATCATTATTATCAACAATAACAAAACAATAAAAATAAAATTATAATCCTTATCTAATAAATAGAAATTATTTACAGTAGTAATACGAAAACTATGTCAAAATTTAATAAAAAAGATTTTTTTTTTTTACCGCAAATTTTAAAATTTTATTTAAACGAATACAACGTAAATATTGACAATTATCTCAATATACACATAAAATAATAATTCGTTGTTTGTGTATTTTTTTTTTTATTATTATTATTAAAGCAATTTTTGTTTTCGCATTAATTAAAGCAATGTTAAATTAATAAATATGCACACTGGTTTATATTTTAAATTGCAAATATTACAAATATTGAAATTCTAATCAACATATTTTATTTTAATTATTATAATCAATAAAGATGTCATCTGATTTTTGTATAATCATTTTATTTCTATATATAAATTATTATTATTGTTTACCAAGTACCAAAAATAAATGTTTAATTTTTATTATTTTTTTAATGTAAAGAATATTGTGTGTCAAAGGAATAATAATAAAAATAATAATAATAACAATAATATTCGATTGCCAAATTTATTTTTATTATTATTATCATTATTGTTATTATTATTTTTGTTTAAAACATAACGTTATTGATATGTTTTATACTGATGTAAACGGCTAAACAACTTCTTTTTTTTTAAATTAATAACAATAAAGAATATAAAATTAATTTACTAAAACATATCAACAATTTTATAGATAAATATAGATATAAATTTTCACTAAAAACCAATAAAATTATAAAAATGGTAAAAGCAGAATTAATGTTTATTTAATTTAAAAAAAAAAAAAAACAATTTATATAATAAAATCTTTATTTCATGACTTCTATTAAATGTTCAATCTTAGTGATTCATTTAATTAATTAAAATATAAAAAAAAAACTCAATAAAACTAACTTATGTAACAAATTAAAAATGAGAAACTTATAAAATGTTTTAAAGAACTTGTTTTAAAGTGTTTTAAAACAGAAATTAAAATCAATTTCCTAAGCTTAAAAATATATTTTTATTTAATTTTTTCGTTTTATTCCGACATAAATTAGATAAATTGGGACAACTAAAAATAAAATAAAATGTTTTAATTAAATATCCTTAATTTTCCGTCTTGTTTGATAAAAAATGTTGAAAATGATTAACAGTTTAAGGGAAAAATAAAAAGAATGACAAAAAAATCTGTTCATGTCAAATTTTTATTTTATTTACCACAAAACGTTTGAATGAAAAACTTAAAAATAATCATCATTAAGCAATAATTTGTGACAACAAAATTAAGAGATAAGACAAGAAACAATCTCTTTTCTTTATGCTTATTTTTCATTATAAATTCTTTTTTTTTTGTTATGTATTTTCCCAACTTAATTTTGACTGTTACAAAAAGCGTCAATTTAAATCTTTTTAATTAAGAGATGAACTAAGAAAGATGGTTTTTGTTAAGTATATTTTCTTTAACATTTCTGCATTATTTGTTAGATTTTAAATCTTTTTAACTTTTATATCATTTATTTGAATCTCTTATCTTAGGCTTGGATAATTATTCAAATGTAACAAAGCCATCTGAAGACATCGTTTGTAATTTTCTATATATATATATAGCACAGAACTGTTTTCTCTATACAAGAAATATATATGAAGAACGCGCTATATAAATAAATAAATAAATAAAAAAAAAAACAATGATGATAACAAACAAAAAACGATGACGACCATCATCAATTTAACTGTTACTTTGAATAAGTAAAGAAAAACTGTTAAAGCAAAAACGAATTGGTAAAATAAGGTAATTAATCAAGTCAGATACTGTCAAACTGAGTATATTGTATCAATTTATTATTTATTTTTTTTTTAGATGTTAGCTTGGATAGTGAAGCACAAAAAAAAAAGAAGCTTCATCCCACTTTTTATTGATCTAAATCCTTAAAGTCATTAAATTAACAATTGAAATATTCATCTTTCATTCATTAGCAAATATAAATTAAATTTAAAAGCAGATAACTGCAAAAAAAAGTAAAAAGTAAAAAGTGAATAAAGTCTTGTAATAAATGAGTTAACACAAAAAAATCAAACGAGATGATACTAAATCTGTTCATCTGCTATTTGCCAATTTAAATATATTAAACAAAAAAAAAAAAAAAACATTTTTTACTCACCAGCTGAAATTCAAACAATTTAACAAACATACCTTTGATTGTTTTTCATTTTTTTTTATACAGTTGTAACTTAGTTTTGTTAATTAATTTAAATAACGTAAAAAAGTTGTATTAAAATAATATTAAAATAGTAATAAATAAACTTTATACCAGTGCTGACTACCAGTACGCGTTTAAATAAAATTAAAACAACTTAAACGTGATGTTTTATACAAAATTGCATGATATCATTATTTAATATGTTTTTATTACAATTTTATTTGTCATCTGATCAGGAAACTTTAATATTTTTTCCGTATATATAAAGAAAACTTTTCTTTATTATTTTTTTTTTTTTTTTTTTTTTTATAACATCGCTATGACAGTAAACTTTTAAATATCATCCATATATATTTCTTTAAACTTAAAATTTAATTGACGAACGAAAATAAATGTTGATGTACAAAATGAATTTACTTGAAAGAAAATTCAATTTACATTGGTAAAGAAAAAAACGAATACGAAAATGAAAAAATTGTTCAAGATATATCCAATTACATTTAACGAGAAGGTCCATTTCAATAGTTTCTTATTGATTTCAAATTTAATTCATGACAGAGAAAAATATACGAGTGAAGGAGCTAGAGAAGAAAAATATAAATAAATTGAACATTTTTCAATTGATCTATATATATTTTTATTTTTTATTTGCTCATCATTTTGCGGTCATACAATAGACGATTGTCCAATTGGAAGGATAACAAAATACAATACGGTGTGTTTCCACATTAAGACCAATGGTCTGTATATGTTTTATTATCTTTTCTTTATGAATGCTCGTATCGACGAAGCAATATTATTTCCATCACTGTAAACAACAACTAAATGTATTATGTTTTCTTTTTTATTAACAATATAATCCTGATTGATAAATATAAATTATTTGTGGTTTAACATTTTCTCCCATTTTTTTTTTTTATTAATTTTAATAAATATAAAAATAAATAAATAAAATAAAATAAAAATAAATACATTGAAAATTTAATAAATATGCAATAACATCCTTTTGTATTAATTAATTTATATTTTTCATAAAAAGATATTTTTCATTTAATTAAATACAAAAATTAATTTTTTTTTTTTTTATTTAGTTAATTTTAATATTATATTATTTAATTACCACATATGTATGTATATTTTACATAACATTAAATAATTAAATGTTTTTATTCATATGCATAGATATTTATTTATTATTATAATTAATTTTTTTAATTTTTTTTTATGTTTAATTAGATACGTTTAATTATTATTGATTATATTTATGATGTATTAATGAATTTTTATATATATATATTTTAAGAAAATAATAAAATAAAATTATATAGTAAAATTAATAAACTATTTTTTTTTAATTGAAAAAGTTATTTGTTTTTAACTTGTAACATTAATAATATACAAAAAAAAATGCAAAAATTTATTACATTTTGAAAAAAAGTTGTAACTAAATTTGCAAAACATTGTTAGCTTAATATGTGCATAACATTCCTACCTAAAATTTACAGAAAATTGACACTTTTCGGTGTAAACAAAAACACAAAAATTATTTTTTTTTTTTTTTTGAATTTAAAACTTTTGGTGGAAAGAACTTTTTAATAACATTGACAAAAACAACAGCATAACTTTTACAATCTAAATATCACAATATACCACCGAATAAATGTTTTCTACTTAGCAATGCAGTTTTGTGTTTAAGCAAAGTAAAAATATCTTTATAGCACAGTTTAACTTAAATTACAAAATAAATGCCATCTGAATAGTAAGTAATACATAATATATATACACAAAAAAAAAAAAAACAAGCATTTTAACATGAGGATGCAATATTTCTGAAAGCTTTTATGATTAATTTTTATCTTTAAAAACTATTTTAAAATAATATTTTCATTTCTTTTCTTTTACTATTTGTCGTCTTTTTTTTTTTTTTATTTCATTTAATTATATAAGATTACAAGTGAATATCAAATTACTGGAAAATATATATTTTTCTTATTTGATTAAAGAAACATTAAAAGTATTAAGTCTTTTGTTTAAAAAAAAATATATATATATATATATATATGTATATACAACAAATAGTAATCTGTTAAACTTTCTAAAGTTAAGTAAAGTAATGTAAAGTAAACTTAATTTATACTAGAATGCAACAATAATAATAATAATAATAACAACAACAACAGCATAGGAAACAATTCATCAGAAAAATTATGAAAAAGAATGGAGAGAAAATGAAAAACTTTTAATAATTTACTACGTGAAAGTTTAAAATATGTGTACGGCAGGTAAAATAATAATATTCTATTGTTGCTTTATGTAAAAAGAATTATTAATTGTAAATCTTTTCTAACAAAATCAATTCATTGTTTGCAAAGTTTCAGCATAACTTTCTTATTATTAAAAAAAAAGCATACATATTACGGTCAAATATGTTATCAACCTTAAATTTCTCATATATTTTCTTTGATATTATAATATTTGTCCTTTGGGTAATATTAAATTATTGTTATAAGTCTACAGTAGACATTATTATTATTATTATTATTATTCAATACATAAAAAAAAAGCAACAAACATGAACAACAACAGTGAATAGATATTATTTAATAAACAATAGGTTAACTAACTGGCATACAAAATTTCTATTCATTTATAAACAATTGTTACATTGTTACGTATGCCTAAACATATGATCATTAGAAGACAATTAACATATTTTAAATAAACATTCATTTACTATAATAGTATTTTGTATTAGAAATATATCCAGTAAATTTTTTTAAACTTTAAACAAAGTTAACAAAGGAAAATTCATATTTTTATCCGCATTGTAAACGTAACATGTGCCAAATATTGTCTTGCGATGATTTTTTATTGAGTGACATAATAAATGATGGTGTCAGACACAACACTCGCATTACAAAAATAAAACTTCTTACAAGGATCTATATATTGAATAACGAATATTTAACCTACAATGTCATCAGCTCGTAAAGAAAAAGAAAAACATTTTTTTTTTTTTTTTTTTACTTTTCTTTTCATTACTTCTTTTTTTTTTGTCTTTTTGTCCCAGCATGTTTGAAAAATTTGAATATACGACGACATCGTTGTTTTTGCATTTACTATACATTTTGTTACCTTTTCTTGTTACAATTTTTTTTCTGATAAATGAAATTACAAAAGACAAGTCACGTCATCATCTTTAGCGTAGAATTGTTTTTTTTTTTTTAAATATACAAAGAATAACTCTAAAGGATCTAGTTCTATATTTTTATTTAACTCCATATATTTTTATTGTATTTTCGATTAACAAATCATATGTGGCATTATATGTTAAATATTAAATCAATAAATTTTTTTTTTTTATCTATTTTATATTTTATTTTATTTTTTTAATATATAAAAATAAAAATCAATATATATAACTTATACTAAATAAAAATTATTACACAATCTATAGAAAAAAATAAAACAATATTTTATATATATATATATATATAATGTATAAATCATATATAGAAAAAAATATATATATAAAAATAAAAGTAAAACACGAGAAATGAGAAAATCAAAATTTATTACAGTGACAAATCCATGAATTGGTCACATTCGTATCGATATACAAACACTGATCTTTATTTATCCAATTCGATTTATATGAATTATAGCTACACCATCTAACTTTAACCTAACTCTATATAGACATTTAACACATGAATATGTACGCCATAGTCAAAATATATAAAAAAAAAAAAAAAACCGTGAAGGGCATACGAAAAAATAAACAGAGAAAAAAAAATACAACAAAAAGTTAGTCTATTCGGCAAATTGACAAATATTTTCATAGCACATCATCAATTGGTTAACAGAAAAAAAAAAAAAAGAATAGAAAAATGAAATATTTATATGATATTAATAAATTTATATTCGTATCCTTTTAAATCAATTTTTCATACATGATATTAAATTTTTAAAGAAAATAACAATTTATCATTAAAATGTATTCATTAAACATTTTCATATTTAAATAATTTATTTACTAAAGTCTCGATAAAGAAACTTTTAAGATTTATTCATGTTTAAAAGTAGGAAAAAACTTTCTCAAGAAAAATGAATAAAAATTCTTCTAGCCTTCTAGATACAATATTTTACTAAAACTATTCAATGGTATTTTTAGATAGAAATCCATTTTAAATTCTCTTTATTGATAATTAATTTTCTTAAACAATGGATCACTAATCATTCAATATTATTTGTAATATTTTCACATTTATGTTAATCAATTAACTTAGTGTGAAAACAATAACAAATTTAAAAACTTTGTAAATAAATTAAATAAACAATTTTCTATAAAATGTTCTAGTTCTAAATATATAAATCCGCATTTTTATTCATCTACAGAGCATCTGTTCGTTACAAGTTATTTAATTTAAAGTATTTTATTATAGATTTAACTAGATCTTCTTAAATTAATTACATGTGTAATTTAATTTTTTTTTTTTTTCATATACACACACCGTAAACTTGTATATAAAATACATTGTTTAAATAATTCATAATGAATTTTAAAGAGCATTAGATACATAACAAGTAGCTAAAATAAACAAAACATAGTTTTAACATTGTGTTTAGATTAAAAAGAGCTTTAAAAATGCATTGTAAATAAATGAAATATTTTATGAAAATGAAATTAAATATTATTATCAGTTTTTAATAATAATAAAAAAAAAAAAACTAAACATTTTACATTATGTTCATGATTTATTTTATATAGTTTCTAGTTTTATTAAAGAATAAAGCAAAAAAAAAAAAAAAAAAATGCACAAATATTAAAGCATTTTCTAGAGAAAAGGTTTTTTATTCTTCATTTTATTTTTGTTCTGTAAAACCGTAAACATTTGAAATATTATTTTCAATATATTTTATACACACATATCTTTATATAAACGGAAGCTTAAAACTATCCTTGTTATAAACATAAATCATTAAACACGATTATACATAATATGGGTTCGCTATTTTTACTAAGGGTTTACTAAAAATGAAAACGAGTGATGAAGTTATGTGATATAAAGAATAAAAAATAAATATATATATATATATATATATATATGGCATACATACAATTATTTATAACGGATGAAGGATATAGAAATTCTATCATCTCTCTTAACAAAGAATATAATATTGTTAGATCTATGAAGTGTTGTATAGATGGAAGGAAAAAAGAAAAAAATATGAATTGCCGCGTGCCAGTGCGCACACAGCTTCAGTAAAACCGGTCATTTCATCAATTTTCAAAGTTTATGGTTGTTATAAAAGCTTTTTCAACACCGGCCTAAATAAAATTCACAATCGTTCTTAATGCTTAATGACGATAATAATCGTGATGGAAGTTCTAAATGGCGCGAATTATTTTATGTCGATTTTTATTAATGTTTTCATGGATATATGAGAAATGATGATAATTCTATATTAAATAATCTTGACAAACACTTCACAGATATGTGATAAATTATATTTATTTATTTATTTTCTTATGAATGATATTATTACTTCACATATACAACTAATAAATACCAAATAATAACTTATTCGTGATTATATTTTAGAAGTTTCAATTGATAATAATATAGAAAGAAAGTTATTTAGTTTTTTTTTTTATTTATTTAAAGCAAGCTTTAAAAAATATTTATAAACTAAATTTATTATTTATATTATCAATTGTGATATATTCATATAATTTTATGACCAAAAGAAATGTCTTTTCAATACTTATAAAAAATTGAAACACATTTCTTGACAAACAAAACTGGAAAAATATAGAAATATTTTTTTTTTTTTTGTTCCTTTGCAAATTGATAATAAAAATAATATTACCAGCAAATCATTATTTCTATAAAAAAAAAAAAAAAAAAACAAAAAAACTAATCTATATATAGAAAGAAAAGTACAAATCGAAACACATTATAAATGAATAAAAAGTTTCTTTTGAACGAAGAAAACTATCTTATTAACCTTATTTAAAGAAGGTTTTTTTTTTTTCTTTTTGAAATAAAAACAAAGAGGAAATATTACCGATATAAATTGCAAAAGAAATCCTTTCTTTTTTTTTTTCGTTATCAAAAGATTTACTTTTAAAACCTTTTGTTTCAAAATGATCATTGTTTTAAAGTCACAATAATAAAAGCCACATAGAAAATAATAAGTAAAGAAAAACTTTCTATTTGTTGTAAGTAACAGCTAAAG
This sequence comes from Ptychoptera albimana, assembly GCA_961205885.1. Lineage (NCBI taxonomy): Eukaryota > Metazoa > Arthropoda > Insecta > Diptera > Ptychopteridae > Ptychoptera > Ptychoptera albimana. The sequence goes on from OY540801.1 coordinate 17,382,301, forward strand.
AATATTTTCGTACAAAAACAAAAAAATTGTGATATTCTTATTCTAACAATGTTGTTTTACTTTTAAAGCAATTTTTTATTTTATATATATTGTTTCGATTTTATTAGCGTACATACACAATGTAATGTAAATAATAATTTTACAACGATGCAAAATGATGAAAAATAATGTAGGAACTATATAGTTGTGTAATAAACAATTTCTCAACTGCAATATTCATTAATTAGGAAAACATAAAAGTTACATAGGTGGTAAAAAGCCCTAGTTATTTTTCTTTTTTCTTTTTTATATAATAACAACGAAAGTCAGATTATATATATATACACAGTATATGTTTATCAGTAGAAATAACAAAGATTTACAGTAAGTTAACATAAATAATAAAACTGGTTTATACAAAACGAGGTTGGTATTTTATTTGAGCATTATCAGTAACAGCAAGTCCAACACTTAAAACATTTATGACATTTAAAATTGTTACAACCATCTTTAACCATACGATATGATACGACATGTGTTAAAGTGCAGTTTTTTTTTTTTTTTTTTTTTATTTTATCCAGAATATTTTACAAGAATTTGTAAAGTTTTGTACTCAAACACTTTCCCTTAACTTTCACTTCTTGTACTTGTAAAATAATATTTTGTGGTAATATTACGCGGAAAATTTCCTTATTATTATTATTTTTCATAAACAATGTAAAATACCTTATATATGTTATAATGAAATTAAAACAAATTCAAAGAATAAAAATGAAAAAAAATAAATAAATAAATTTAAATCTGTTCAAAAGTTTCGTCATAAATTAAACCCTTTTTTATTATTACATTTTTTTTTTTTTTTTTTTGGTGTATTTTTATTAACGTATATTACTTTTACTTATGATCTGCACACATGTGATCTTTGGTAATATATTAACCATTTTACCATCTTATAGATGTGCTTAGATTCTATTTTATAGAAAAGTTATATGTGTCCCAAATGAATTTTCAATTCGTGACAAATTTACATATAAATGTATCACAATATCAAAGTATTACTTAGAGTTTTTTCTTTTTCTTTTTTTTTATACATATATATTTATTTGCGTGATTGAATTGAAACCCTAACAAACCATTAAAATAAATATATTTATATAAAAAAAAAAAAAACGAAAAACTTTAACAATTTAAAAAAGCATAAATGTGCTTTTTAAACGATTTATTTAAGAATGTTTTTTGCTTTTTTTTTTCCTGCAAAAACATGTTACAAAAATATATTATATTTATATATAAAGTTTCCGGGTTTTTTTTTTTTTTTTTTTTTTACTTTATATTAACTATAAAAATTAAAATCTCTATAACACAAATGTTGTATGTTGATTAATGAGTTTTGTTTTAAAAATAAATTCACACAAAAAATAAAAACTGATTTAATTAACACTTTAATTAAATGAACATAAAATATGTTTAATAAAATTCTCTTAACTTACACATCTTATTACAATAAATTACCATGAAAACTTTTCAGTTTAATTATAACTTTACTACGTAAAAGTATTATTTAAAAGAATGAAAAAAATGTTTAATAATAAATCGAATCATTTACGAATATATTTTAATAAAAATTTACATCTCCTATATTCATAAACATATTTACGATAAATAAATAAAACCGATTTTTATAGCGTACCATTTATTTAATAACGAATCAATAACTGGTTGACCGTCATATTCTAGGAGCTTTATTATAATTTTACGATATGAGATACCAAGTATAAGGAAAATAAATAAAATAAAAAACGTTTTACTTTTATAAACAATCTGGCCTTGATAACGTTAAAAGCTTTTTTTTCTATACATAATTCTATTTAATAATTGTGATTTTAAGAGAAAAATCTTTGTGTAAATTTTTGTTTTATCAGAATTTCATTTTCCAATGTAACATTTTTTTCTATTAACCTAATTTTAACAAGAATCTCCTTGATCTAATAAAAAAATAAATATATATATATATATAAATATCCATAAACACAGTTATCTAGTTAAATGGACCGTCTATCGATAACAAAAAAAAAAAAAAAATACAACAAAAAATACCCACCGATGTAATAACGATAAAATGGAAAATCCTAAAAAAAAAAAAATTAATTCAACCTCAATAAAATTGATAAAAGAAATGTACGCAACAAAAAAAAAAAAAAAAAAGAAAAAACTTCCATTTCAAAAGAATATTTTAAGCAAATTCTTTGAAATGTCACGTCCTAATAATTGATTTAAATTTTCAATAAAAAAAAAAACAAAAATATATTCATCGGTCAATAAATATTTGCTACAAAAATTAAAATAAAAAAAACTCTAAAAAATTATATTTAATTGAAGCATAAAACAATTAAAATTGTATCAATTTAATTGCTTTAGAAACAGAATGAAATATATAAATATTATATAGAGAACAAAAAATTATGATTAACAATGTTATAAAAGGCATTATTAATAAACAAATAATAAAATATAAATCAATATTCATTATTATATATGTTTAATTATATGGACAAATAACTATAAATAAATTAAAAAAAAAAAAAAAAAATACTTCTTCTACTTTACATATTTAAATTGAAATTTACTGGACAATCAAAAAAATATAAATAAAAATAATATATATATATGTATATTTTAATTTATTGTGCAATTAATTTTTTTTTAATTTTAATTGAAAATTGGCATTGTTAAAATATATTTGTATTTGTGATCAATCATAATTTAATTATTGTAATAATAGTAATAATTATATTTTATTGAGTAATTTGTTGTCTGTTGTCTGTTTTGTGTTTTTTTTTTTTGATTAAATAATGGATGGCATCTTCATACATGACTAACGCTTTATAATTAATTATATTCAACAAAAAGATTTTAGAGAATTTTTATTTTCCCTCTTTTTTAATTATAACAAAATAAATAGGTGTTAAAGCTCGTTTTTTTTTTAAAAAAACCCTAGTTCAAATTGTTTATACAATGTATTCAAAATTTATATAAACCTTTTGTTGATAAATAAATAATTCTTTTCCAATTAAATTTTATTTAAATTAAAGAGACATGCACCTGCAATTTTTAATTTATATTTTCGTTTTTCGGTTGACTGAAATAACAATTTATTGACAATAAATAAAATAAAACAGAAAAAAAAAAAAATATTAATTTTAAAAAAATAAGCTAACTAAAGTATTGTATTTATTTGTAAAATTGTTATTTTAAATAGAGCAGATCCGAAGCTACGTTTTAAGCTACTTAGTATGGAAAATTAATTAATTTTTGAGTTATAAACATTCAAATATTATTTAAAAGAGCACAAGTTGTAATATTGTGGGTGCAGGATTGATATTTTGTCGTTTAAATATTCATTTAGATGATGAATAAAAAAGAAGTGGAACCGTTGATTCATTGATTTTCTATTATTTCTGATGCCCAACATCTTTTATCATCAAATTACTAGAATTGTCTCTTTAAATTAAATTATTATGTTTATAAAAATTGTTTTCACAATGTTAATGGCATCATAAAATTGTACGTTTACCAAAAATCGTCGCGAAATACTTCCATTTTAACTAAATCATCTATCAAACACATTTAATAATAATTTCGTGATAATAATCCTGATAAATTTGTAAGAATAAATATTTAAACAAAATCTTACCACAAATTTACCTTTGATTAAGTTCCGAATATAATACATTCTTTAATAATAAATTCTGAATTCGATTTTTTTTCTTTCGAATACAAATCGATGGCTAATCAATCCATTCCTGTATCAGAATAAATAAAATCTACTTTGAAATTCAAATTTTTTTTTTTCTTCTTTTAAAACTATATATAAATAAAAGTTATTTGTAAATTATTAAAGTATTTATTGTTGTTTATATAAAGAATCCTAATAAATAATTTAACAACATAGAAACAACATCCCTTTATCACTATTCACCGCATGTTCAACATTTAAAAATAAATTTATTGATGTTTTATATGTGATAAACAAAACTTCGTTAGAAAAAAAACAAGAAAAAAAGGTGTAATATTTAAAGCTTCCAATATTAAATTTATGGCTATTTCCTTCTCCCATTTTTTTCATTTTATAGTTTGTTTACCGAATTAAATATGTTGAAAATAAGAAATAGGTTCTAGTCGCAAGACCAAGTGTATTTTTATATTTTCTATCGATTAAATTTTTCTATTCTACTTCTTCTACATCACACATTTTAACGGAAATCCTTTACTCTAATATTAAGATAAAACTAAATAAGTAATGAAATAATTTTGATAAAGATAATAATATAAATCAATTATTTATAACGAATAACACTTCTTTTTATTTTCTCTTTCTCTATATATATAGTTATAAAAATTACGACTTAAGCACAAATAATAAAAGCACAAAAAAAAATAAAAATTAAACATTTTTATCATTTTTATTATTTATAGCGAACTAAATAACTTAAATATTTATTACACATAATTTTTATATCACTACTAAAAATATTTATATAATTCTTGATGTAAAAAAGTTTAAACTATATTATCGTGCTTTTTCTTTTTTTTTCTTTTTTTCACTCTTATTATTTTTATTTCCGTATTAAAAAATAAAGAAAAAAAAAATTCTATTTTTTTTAACTACTTTTATAATTTTTATTTATTGTTGTAGTAAATTGCATTCTAGACATGATTCATCATCATCATCATCATTTCTCATTTTAAATGCATTAACATTATTTTACAAGTAACAAACACAAAACTTGTGTATTTTAGTAGAGAGAACAAAAAAAAATGGAAAGACTTTTGCAATCTACGTTTTTATATTTTTTGTCAAAGGTAAAAGAAAATTAAAGTTTTTTTTTTTTTGTTTTCCTCTATAGCAACAAAGTCACACAAAGTTGCAGTAAATTATGTGTAAATTATGCATGAGATTTTATTAAAAAAAATAAAAAAAAATAAAAATTAAATTAAAGTAAATAAAATTCACTTTTGACCTGACCGTGTGCGTTTTTTTTTTTTTTTTTTTCGTTTTTAAATGAATATTTATTTCGTTAGATTTAAATCTTATGTAAAAACAAAAATAATTTATTTTAAAATAGATAGATAGATAAATAGTATTTAATGTTTATCAGATTTATTCAATAAATTTATCTAAACAACAATTTATTTTATCTTATTTTATATAGAAATAAAATCAATAATAAAAAAAAAAAAAACAAAACGAAAATTTTATTGCAATCAGACTGCATCAATAGCAAATAAATTTAAATTATATATATATATATATATATATATATATATTTTTATGGATTCGTTTAAATACTTTAGAAGAATTTACTTTTCGTTATTTTAAATAAAGAATTATGTAGAACATTTACAATAATACAAATTTTTTACTAATAGAAGAACAGATTGGTAGCATTACCAGTTTTAATAAATCTTAAAATATTTATATTATCGTAAAAACAATAAAAGTGTTACTGGTGATAAACATACATTCGGAAAAATACAATAAAATCAGACTAGATAAAATAACTTGTTTATAGTTTATCTTGATTTGTCTAGCTAGTGATTAATTTATTCGTATTTATATTCCAGATATCCAGAAAGATTTTTTTAAAAGCTCTTTAAACATTAATAAAAACTTCTATGAATTCCAGAGATTGAAAATCATAAAAAAAATAAAATAATGCAAAATATATGTGTAATCGTCTTATTTAAATATAATAAAAATATATTTTTGTAATATAAATTTTGACTGACTATAGAACGTCAGCAACACTTGTTTTAATCATATTTTTCCTAGATTCAACCAAAATTTAATGTATTTTGGTAAATGCACATAAAATTCACATAAAAGAGTTTATTTATTTTTTTTTGACTTACTTTCAAAGTATCATAATTATAATTATAATAAATGTGACAATAAAAAATAAAGAAAATATTTGTTAAGGTAACTCATTATGATTTAATAATAAACACTTGTCGATCCAATATACTGTAAACTCACTTAACAATTCAATAAATAATAAAGAAATATCTATGTTTAAGTGGTTTAAAAAAAAAGGCTCAATTGAAATGCAAAATATATAAGTAACAATCAACAGTCAATTACTTCAATTTTTAACCATTTACTGTTTTTATTATGCTAAACTTTTATTCTATTTTTTTTTAAAAATCTCATATATACAATTTTTTTTATAATTACATTTTTGTATTTTAAGTTAATTAAACTTAAACTACCCACACTACACAAACAAAGTTTTACTACCAGGTACATTTTTGCCCTATTTCACGTCTGATGCAGTGAAACGGAAAGCATTATAGTACTTATAAAGCATTGTTAAAAAAAAAGCGGTACACATATATATTACATAATCCGGTACAACGTTAAAAAAAAAGCAAAATTAAATATAAGCATAAAAGTGGTATATAACATTAAACTTAAAAATAAAACAAAGCAGCAGAAGCACAAAAAAAAAAAAAAGTAAAAGAGAAATTTATAATAAAGAATTATTTTTATGGAAAAATATAATGAAAATGGTACAACATTGTACAGGAATGCTACATTACATGTTTATATTTATGATAGGTATAGAAATAATGAAGTAAATTTTCCCTTCGTACTCTGTTGTTAATATATTAATAAATTTAATTTAATTTAATTTAATCAATACGTATTTTAATAAAAAAAAAAAAAAAAACATTCATCTACTTTTAATATCATTTGTGAAAAAATTATTACAAAAATAGAAATCTTTTTACAGTGAAATCTATATTCTTAACACAAAATAAACAGCATTGTCTACAGAAAACATACTATAATAAGTCATAGAACTGTAAGTTGGTTAATAAATGTGTAAGTAAATACGCTTAATTCAAATGTAATCAAGTCGCAGCGCATTAATCGTCTCTAATCACAATTATCTGTTTGTTATTTTACATTAGTAACTTTAAAAATATTTTCTACAATTAGGAGCTTTCACTGTAATTTACAATAATTTTTTATTTTTATAATTACAGAAAAATAATGCATAAATTAATAAACATTTTTAATATTTATTTTCTTTTTGCACAGTGCAAAAATTATAGAAAAGTATTTTTAATGCTTCCGTATTTATCATCAACAGTTCGTCTCTAGAAAATTTAATTATATAATTAAGTGCAATTTGTATTTACATTTTTTAAATTATTATTATTGAATTAATTATTATTTCCGTAATTAGTAATTTTAATCGAATTAATTGTTTTTTAATGATGTAAAATTATAGTTTAATTGTACTGGAATTAAATCAATAAATTATAATTTTTTTTTATAATTAAATATCAGTGGTGGTATTATTTTAATTAATAAATTTTTTTTTGTTTTAAGATTATCTGTATATTAATTAATTAAGTTTTGTTAACACATCAAACTTTATCACGACAATGTTTTCTTAAAATGGTTAAAATCTTTAGAAATGTAAATTATTTTTTTCAAAATTAATTATAATTCACTTAAATCACATATCTAATGATACAAAATTTAATAATTAATAAATACTAAATTATTAATAATTTAATTTTCATATTAAATGTAAATTCATATCACTCCCTATAAAATTAATTTTCTAATTATTTTTAATAACACAGAAATACTTAGTTAAAAATAAAAAAAAAAAAAAAAAAAAACATCCCATCAGTTGATTAAGTGGATTCATTTCTATACACTAAGGGTGGGAATTATATTAAAAAAAAAAAAAAAATAAACAAAAATAATAATAATCCTTTTGTCTTTAATTTTGATATCATGCTGATTTAATTTATCATCAAGATATTTATATTTTGACCCCAAAAAAAAGAAAAACACAATATTACATTGTTCTTATTGTTTGCTATTTAAACTGATTTGTGTTTTCACTCATTTATAATATTTTAAGGTAAACAAATACATTAAATGATTATTATGATTAGTGCCATTAGTTTATTATAATCTAAAATTATCTCAGTTTTCGTTTACTTAATCAATCCCTTAATTTAAAATAGACAGAAAAAAGAAAAGGAGAAGTAAAATAAAGCAAACTTAATCAAAGCCCACACACAACCGAATACACTTTATTATACTATGTTATCATTAACAATTAGTTAATTATAAATAATTAACAAAATAGAATTATTCTTAGCAATAAACTAAATAAATTTGTTAAAGTTTTACATAACAAATAAAGAAACACAATGATAATAAATATAGAAAATTCAACCGTTTTTGTCATTATATTATATTAGTTTTGTTAGATAGCCAGTAGTTAATTTTTTTTTTTTTTTTCATATAAATTAAATTATTTAAATCACAGCACTGATTACATAAATAAACAACAATCAAAACAACAAACACAAGAAAAAAAAAATCATTTCTGGGCCATTGAGTAAACAATTTAATTATTACCAAGCCAACAAATTAACTAAGTTTAAGCTGGATATACAGAAATAAATGAAAATCAAATAAATAAACATTTAAAATATTTAAATAACTTGTTCTTGTTATTTTTTACTATTAGAACATAACTTTTAATAAGACTAAATGTATGAAAAACAAGTAGAAAATAATAATTCTGTTCCATCAAACTTTTCCTATTTATTTATATAATATAAGTGTTATAAACTATACGATAAGCTTTTATGATTTATTCAATAAAACAAACAAGTATTATTGAAAACTATTAAAACATAATTTATTATGATAAAACCTTTAACTTTATCATTTATTCAATAATTCTTTTTTTTAATAAAACTTAACAAGTTTTCTAGAAAATTATTAAATTTAATTAAATTTTGTTTTAATTTCCTATTAATTAATTATTAATTTTCTTTTAAAATAAATACAGCAAAAAAATAAAGCAATAAACTTATTGATTTTCATAAATTTTAATCAATATTATATCATATGTGCCAAATATATAAACAAAATATGTAGTCATTGTAATTAATTTAATATAATTAATGTGTGCAAATAATTTTACAACCCTTACAATGGATATTACTGTATAAATTATATATATATAATATTTTATTACTTTCTGTAGGATTTATTTAGATCTTTTTGGAAAATATTAAAGCTTTAAGGTAATTTAACTAAAGTTTTTGTATTTTTAAATAATTTTTTTTATGATAAGAGTTTTTCTACTTCTCTCACATAAGGGAGAAATATTTATTATTTCAACAAAAATGATAAAAATAAATAAATATCACGAAATTACATTATCTGGACGATTCAGATTCGCTGATTCTTTTTAATAAATTACTTAATACATAATAAACTTAATTTTTAGAATAATAGACTTCAGGGTTGCAGCAATAGATAGTAAAATCGTATTCAAATTACAACTTGTCTGTTACAACAGAAATTTAGACAAAATACTGTCACTACATTGAAAAATTAAAGTTTAAACTATCTACAGAGATAAAAGGACAAAAATAATTAAAAAATACTTTTACAATAAAAAATTAATTAAATAATTCTACACCAGGATTATTATCTGTTATAAACTCCCAAAAAAGAAAAAACACAACAAAATTGTACATCACTGTTATAAATCATTTTTATTAAATGTTTGTCACCCACCATTATATATTTCTCTACAAAACTCAGTTATTATATCCATAAGAGATCTCTTTTCGACCGTATTTCTCATATATATTTTATAATATAATTGACAATACAAAACATATAATAAAATCGAATCCAATCAAATTATTTATCGAAATTACAATTATTACACTTCGAAAAACATACAAAAAAAAAAAAAAATAAAATTAATAAAATATTGTAACAAATTTGTACCAATTAGTAACTACCATCAGTTAATGGTTCATTGCTTTCCGACATTCACCAAAAAAAAAAAAAAAGAAAAAAAAAGAGACATTTTTTGTTATAAATAAAAAAAAAAAAAATTAAAATAAATAAAATGTCATTACGGTTTCCAATTATTTTATCCAAAAACAAAAAAAAAATTTAAAATATATTTTTCACATGAAAAATAAAATTCAAAAAACCGGTCCGGAAAAGTATATCGATGCCTGAATACCAATATAAGTTTCTGTTACATCCCATTTATAAATTAATTTTAATTAATTTTTATTCTTTTTTAAAGGTGTTTTTGTTATTTTTCTAGGAAAATTTATGATTAACCCACTGGCTAGCAGCATAAGTAATAATATTTTTTTTTCTTTTTTAAATTCGTTATAAATTATTTTGTTAATACAGTGAAACCTCTATAATGGGATTCAAAAGAAAATTTATACAAAACATTAATTAACTTCCTATTCTGTTTACTTTGAAAGCTTTCATGCAACAATCTTTAAAACGAAAAACTATCGTAAGTGCATTTTTTAAAGTAACTTTGTGCTGTCAAAGGATAATTAAAGTTTTGACTGAATAAACAAGTTTTCCAAATTATAGAGCTTTCACTGTATCAATCAAAAAATAAAAAAATATTTTTCAATTTAATTGCATATTTAATTAATTTTGCACAAATTTTACGTGATTTTCATTGATTAAATTTAATAGACACAGTGGATAAATAAAAATTTTAATGTATTTTACTTTTTTGTATTTTTTTTTGTATACGATAAAAACGTTTCGCATTTAATTGAATTAATTTTGAAACTAACTCAGCTTATATGAACATCATGTTTTATTTTTTTTTTTAATTTTATTATTTTGTTTATTAATAAAATTTAATCATAAAATTTATTTTAAAAAAAAAAAAAAAAAAAACAAATATTTATTTATGTTTGTTATCAGCCTTACCTTGCTGTCCGTTATAGTAAACAAATAAGAAGGAGAAGATGAAAAAAAAAAATTAAATTTTTTCTTATGGTTTTTCTTCTTCAATAACATCTGGTTTTGTTTGTCGTAATATTTTTTTTTTTTTTTTTTCATTTTATACCAACGAAATTTCTGAACTTTTGTTATTTTTGCATCAGTTTTTTGTGCTACTGTAATATAAATTTTATATATATGTATATATATATATATATAAAGAATGAAAATACTGGTAAGCATGTAAAATAAAGAACCAACCAAAAAAAAAGAAAAAAAAATTGGCAATAGTAAAAGGTAGCTAAATAAACCATCAATGCAATCAACATATTTGTGTGGATATAACTTTATTGTTTCTTTCCATTTTTTTTTTCTTTTTCTTCTTTAAATAAAATGAACAAACCAGAACCAAGTCAAGAACAAAATAATTTTTCTACAATTTCTTTTATACGTTTGTTTTTTTACATTATTTTTCCTGTGTACCTTGCTTTATATTTTCTTATATTCCTCTATCTTTATTATTTTTTTTTTTTGTAAGTAATGTTTTTTGTTGACTGGAAATTGTTTAACAAGGTATGAATGAGAAGGATGAGATATTTTTTAGCATTATTTTTTTTTTTTTTATTGAAAAACAACCTATTGGACCACCTGTGCTTTTATGTTTTGGCTATATTTTTATACTATTATCATGATGATGATAAAGATAAAGATATGTTTTGCCTACAAAAAAAAACAAAAAATAATAATTTCCCGTATACGTCAAAAAAATAAAGAAAAATTTAAATAAATAAGTAAAAAACAGATATATATTTTTTTATTATTATTTAAATAATCTGAAGAAGAATAAACAGCATCAACTAGTCATAATATTAAGCAAAATATAGCGAAAATTAAATTTACAAAAGTGGAGGCGCCTTGTTTTTTTAATCAATAATTTAATGTATTTTGATTATTTTCGCAGCATTTATTATTAAATGAATCAATTATGTTCTCAGTAAGTAAAACTTAAAGAATTTCATAGTATATGCATGCAGATTACTTTTCTTTTATAAATAATTACATAAATGTATCGAAAAAAAAACATTTAATTTGTGACATCCATCAATGCTTAAGACTTTTCTTTTTCTTTTTTTTTGTACCAATTATTATTATAATCCGACCTAAATGAATATTAGTTGTATATTGAAGAGATTACCATGTATATAATGAATTATCAAGCATTTTCAAGCCACAATCAAATAATCTAAATTACATTGAATCGACTGATTTTTCCTGAATGTTATGCTATGTGAATTTCAATAATAATTCGATATCCGGTTGTAGTTATTGTTTTTCTTCTATATATACATATATATATATTTTTTTATGTATACACAATCAAGTATTTTTCTATTTTTTTTTTTTTTTTTTCTTTTTTCATAACGAAGTTAGTTGATTGATTGAATTAGATTTTGTGGTGTTAGTGTATTTGGTTGGGATTAGGCATTTTTTAACACGACATCCGTTTTTATGGTAAACTTTCCTTTCACCATTTTTTTTTTATTTAAATAATAATGAATTGAACAAAACAACAAAATGTCTCCTATGCTTAATTTTCACACTTCGTTTAAGCCTAACCTAAATTTAGATAAAAGCAAGAAGAAAAAGAAGAAAAATGGAAAACTGAAAACCTTTGCACAAAAAAACACACGAAAAAGTTGAATCAATGAAATGTTTTGTTTTTCATTTTTTTTAATAAAAATTAGTGCGTTGAATGTCAAAAAGTAAATATTTATTTTATAATTACTTTATAAAACTTGTTTAACTCCTTTTACTGTGTTGTGTCCATTTACATTGTATTTAGGCAACATTTATCCATAATCTTTAATCATCGCGTAACGCCTTTTAATTTCCGTAAAAGTAAATCTTTGTCCCATTAATTTTTTAAACTAATTATTTAAGATTTTTGTATAGAGGTTGCCTGTTCACCAACCTACGAATAATAATTTTTACATTAAAAACGAAATTTTTTTTTTTTAAATAAGCAACGAATTATCCCTTTTTTTCCGTTGTTTCTTCTTCTACTTCTTTACAAAGAAACTTTTATTTAAAAAAAAAAAAAAAAAAAAACTTTTTTTAAGCTTAACACTGTTTAAGTAAACTTTTCTTACCTCCTTCTCATTTAATTTGTGCTTTTAAAATAAAAATAAAATAATTACATTAAAACGTTCAATATTTGCTTTTTTGATTACAATTTTAAGACGCAGCTTTTTTTATCTTTTACTAAGCTTACTTTATATGCATACACGAGTTTCATATGTATTCAAAAAAATATTCATCATTACTTGGTGGAATATTTATAATCGAAATGCTTTATCTATTGCAAGTCTGAACTGTCTTTTACGGATTCAGCACGTCTCTGTTATAAAATTGATTTATATCGTTCTTCGATAATAAAAGATAAATTTCATTTACAGTTAGTAGAAACGTTTTTATAGTCCGTCAAAGGACCAAAAATATAGAAAACTAAGTAAAAAAAAATCGAAAACCTTTTAAACGGTTTATCCTTTTGCCATATTTTGTGATTGCTACTCGTGTCTCCTCCATTTTTTTTTTATTTCGTTAGAACATACAGAATTGAATCTTTTGAATTCCTTTTTTAAATGCCTATACAGCTATAGCAGCCTACGTTGTTAATTTTAAATTAAATAACTAAAGTGTATATTGACATTGTCTTTACAGTTTTTCTTTTTTTGCTTTCTTTCTTTATTATTTTATTTTTTAATGAATGGATAGTAAAATAAAATGAAGTAAAGAGAATTTTAATTAAATTAAAAATCAATAGACTTTAATATATAAATTGTCGCAACGTTTGTCGATTCTATTAATTCGACTTATGCCTTTTGGACGTTGTGAATGGATTTTTAAAGGTCTAGCAAATGGGAATGGAATGGTGGCAATTCAGAGTGACACATTGACTGACATACAAAATTTCGACATAAATAAAAAAAAAAAGTAAGAAAAAAAAATTATTTAATTAAAATTGTTTGCTAAACTATAAATTAGAAATATATATATAAGCATATATATATAATATAAAAGTATTGAAAACAATTAAATTCTGGAATTTTTTATTATATAGAAATTTAAAATTATTTTATTTAACGCTTAGTACCTTATTAAAGTAAAAGATGTCACTTTATGGAAATTCATTTTTTTTTTTTTGGATAACTTCGCTGCACAATAAATGCTACATAACTAAAAATAAAACCTATCAAATGTTTGTTATGTTATCTAAAGATGTTTGTACAAGCTACAAATAAAGCGGTAAATATTTATTTATACTAGATGGCTTTGTTGAATCATAATTTTTATGTTTACAATTTTTTTATTTATTTATAAATCAAGGTCAAACACAACTACTTTTATTTAAAATGCAAATATATAATTAAATAGACACTAATTATTTTTCAATAATTCATAGAAATTATTTTTATTTAAATAAATAGTTATTAACTAATTTCATAAATTCAAATAAAGCAAATATTATATTAAAAAACAACAAACAGAAAAAAAATTATAGAATCCAACTACCAAATAATAAATTTTTCGTTGTTGCGTATAAAGTCGATGCTGCGTTTATATTTTTTTTAAAGTAATCGATTTCTCTCGTTTTTTTTTTTTTTTTTTATTAATCTCAAATCCGTGTATATACAAAAAAATAACAATTTTTTTTCTCTTATATTTATCCAATCTCTTTTGCTCAAATTATTTTTCAACAAGTTTTTCTTGCATTTTGAAGTAAACCCATACACACGGAATAGCACTCTGCCACACAATCTATATAGCTGCAGTAGTGGTGTAAAAGCATTTTTGAGCGGTTTTGATTTTTGTTTTTTTATATATTGTAAAACGTGTGTACAACGTTGTGCAGATTAAAAAAAAAGTGTAGACGAAGACGACGTTCATAAAATCACCATAATGGCGAAAAAAGAAATGCCGACTTTAAATTAAAAATCAAAATTATAATTATTATTATATAAAAAAAAAAGGAAAAAGACAAAAAAAATCATTCCAGTAATTTCCATTAAAATATGTACAGTTATTTTTAATAAAATCGTTTTACGGTTGTTTTTTTAATTAGTAACTTTTTTTTATATATATTCTTGTATTGTGCAAAAGTACTATAAAAACTAAATTGCGGTTGCGGGTGTTTTGTGAATCAAACGTGGTTTCTTTATGAGTAATTAATTCTATTTTTTTTATTCTTCTTTCAACTTAAAAAGTGTTTTAATAATTTATTTT
This sequence comes from Ptychoptera albimana, assembly GCA_961205885.1. Classification (NCBI taxonomy): domain Eukaryota; kingdom Metazoa; phylum Arthropoda; class Insecta; order Diptera; family Ptychopteridae; genus Ptychoptera; species Ptychoptera albimana. Next base: position 17,397,392 of record OY540801.1, read on the forward strand.
TGTTGTTTTATTTCTTTGCTTCTTTTTCTTTTACTGGTTATTCTTGTAAAAAAAAAAAAAAAAAAAGTAAAGAAAAAAAAATTCTTTGTAGTTCTATTCTATTCGATTTTGGATTGAAGTTCACTTAAAAGAACCGGATTAAATGTAAAAACAACTTTCTTCTTTTTCTCCTTGTTACTGGTTCGGTTTTTATTTTTTTTTTTATATATATATATATATATATATATTTTTATTACTACTGCCACTCTAGTGCCTTCTTGTTAAGTTTATTCGATTTGCCATATTCTTTCGACCTCATCGAGAAAAAAAAAAAACCAAAAGACAATCATCAACGTGTACTCTTTCCATCATCACCACCAGACACACACCACATACATAAAAATTTAATTACAAAAATCAAATCAATTCATTTTGTAAGTATTTTTGTTAATATCTGTGCTTTTAATTGTTTTTAAAAAAATAATTTTGTGATTATAAAAAGAATTTTTTTATTTGTTTATTTAAATTATTAAAAAAAAAAAAATTCCTATCGTAACAGAATGAACCTTAAAAATGTGCAACATGATGCCGGATATTTTATTCCATAAAAAAATTAAAAAAGTTTAAATCGATGTGGTGATTCAATAAATTTATTTCTTTTCTCGTCTTATTCTTGTTTTTTTCGAAAAAATTTTTTATTTTTTTCATCATTTATATGCAACAGCAAAGCACAGTGTGTAAAAAAAAAATGTTCTTTGGATGTAATTTACATTTTTGTTGCTATGCGGTCGATTTTTTTTTTTATTTTCGTTAATAAAATTGCGCTAACCCAAAAATGAGAAAAAAAACTTCTTTTTTTTTTTTTAATTATTGTATTAACTCCTCGGTATTTTTGTTTATTTTTTAATAAATTTTCGTGAAACTTATTTAACAAATAAAAATTATTTTGACATAAAACGAAAGAGGCAAGAAAAGTACAAAAAAAAAAAACCGGCTAGTTTTATAGGTGGTAGTAGTAGTAGTAGTAGTAGTAGTAGTAATGGTAGAGAGAAGAAAAATAAAAAAAACATTTTTGATCACAAGAACAAAATCTACTTGTTTTGTCTCCTATAATGTCTTCTGTTTCGGGTAGTGTAGTGGGCATGACATGAGTTTAGAATTTTTTAGAACACTTTGTGTTGAACAAAGAAAAAATTGATTTTATTTCTTACCACTAATTTTATTTTACGTTTTCTTTTCATTTCTTTTTTTTATTTATTTATTCGTAGAACTAAAAATGTGAAGAAAACAACAAAAAGAAAAAAAAATAATGGAAATAAAACAAAATTAATTTAGAATTTTAATTTATTTATATTTTTTTCTCTTAATTTTTTAAAAATATTTGTTAAGAATGTGAAAAAAAAAATTTATTAAAAAAAAAAAAGAAAAGAATCAAGTGAATTTTTAAGTATTTATCAGACAGAGTAGAGAAGAGTAAAAAAAAAATATATTCTGGTTTCTGTGTTATCCGCAAGTAGTCGGAGAAGAACGAACACAGTGTTTTTACCACCGTACACGCAGCACACAGTGGTAAAGAGCCATTCGCAGAAATAAAAAATATATATATAAAAAAAAGAGAAAAACTTAATGATTTTTTATGCAAAAATATGGCCTCACAAAATGGCAGCAATAAAGAGTTTGTGGAAGGATGGACGCTTGCACAAACTTTAGGAGAGGGTGCCTATGGCGAGTAAGTTCAAAAAACAATTCTTTTTTTATTTTGTTAATTTTTTTAAGCACCGAGTGATTTAAAAATTAAAGTTTTTTTGTTTTTTCTATATTTGTTTGTTTGTGTGTACGTTTATTAAAGTTGTTGTACCAATATGTCTTTTGCAGAGTTAAATTGTTAATAAATCGACAGACTGGTGAAGCTGTTGCGATGAAAATGGTTGATTTAAAAAAACATCCCGATGCATCAAACTCTGTTAAAAAAGAAGTATGTATCCAAAAAATATTACAAGATTCTCATATATTACGATTCTATGGTAAAAGAACGCAAGGTGATATTGAATACATATTTTTAGAATATGCCGCTGGTGGTGAATTATTTGACAGAATAGGTAACAAAAAAAAAAAATAATAATAATAAAAAATTGAAAAAAATGATAAATTAAAATTAATTAATAAAAAAATATTATTTAGAACCTGATATTGGTATGTCACAGCATGAAGCACAACGATTTTTTAAACAATTATTATCCGGCGTTGAATATTTACATTCACGTGGTGTTGCACATCGTGACCTTAAACCTGAAAACTTATTACTTGACGAGCATGACAATATAAAAATTTCCGATTTTGGAATGGCTACAATGTTTAGGTATTAGGTACAAAACACAAGATTTAATTTTTTTTTTTTATTTTCTTTTCTTTTTTTTATAAAAAAAAAAGAATGTTTTCTCTATTTAAAACGATTAACTTGATTTTTTGTTTCTTTCTATCTAAAATAAAAACACAGAATGAAAGGTAAAGAACGTTTGCTGGACAAAAGATGTGGTACGCTACCTTACGTTGCACCTGAGGTTCTTGTCAAGCCATACAGTGCGACGCCCGCAGATTTATGGTCCTGTGGGGTTATTTTAGTAACAATGCTAGCTGGAGGTAATTATTTGTTCTTTATATTTAAATAATTTTTGTTTGCACATTTTTTTGTACACCAAAACATAATCATTATCACCATCACCACTCAATCAGTATTATTAAAAATAAAAAAAAAAAAAACAGCAAAGTCCCTGAAGTATTAATGTTATTTATAAAATAATAAAAAACAAGTGTTTTCGTAATAATAATAAATAAAAGAGAATTAACAAAAAAACTGCATAACATGGAATGATAAATAAATAATTAAACTTTTTAATGCTTGATTTATATAGTTATTTTTTGCTCTTATTATTTTATTTTTGTTGTATTTAATATATAAAAAAAGAAAATGATGGAACGAACATACTGATTTTAGCTCGTAATGATTTTGATTTAATTTTTATTTGTTATACTTTTTTGCTGGATCTTTGGTATTCTAGCTGTAGATTGTAAATATAAAAATCTCTAAAGCTTTAATACCAGAGGTCTTGCTTAAACTGCTTGCTGCACTGTGCTTTGATTTTTTTTTTTGTTGGAAAGATACAAATATAATATTTTAGAGTATTACAAAAAAAACATCTTTGAATTGCACCATTTTTGTTTATCACAAATTATTAATCAAAAAATAAAAAAAAAATTATTCCTTTTTGTTGGTATTTGATTGACATTAATGATTTTTTGTTTGTTTGTTTGTTTTAATATAGAATTACCATGGGACCAACCTACGTCAGCATGTATAGAATATTTGGCATGGAAAGAGAGTGATAGCTGGACAACAAGTACACCATGGCGTAAAATAGATACTTTAGCTTTATCACTATTAAGAAAATTATTATTAACAAATCCATCGAATCGTATACAATTGGATAAAGTAATCGACCATAAATGGTGCCAAATGCAATTTAGTGCTACAGGTAATACTATTTTTAGTATTAATAAACAAAAATTTGGTTTTTTAATTAAATTTTCCATATTTTTGTTGGTTTTTTTTTAATTATTTATAATTTGATTTTAGTTAATTGCAAAATACTATTTTCTGTGTAATTTTGTCTGTTTTAATCAGTGGTGTGTTGTGTCCATTACAAGTCTGTCTTTAAATAATTAATTTGCATCGCAAAATTTATATATGTGAACTGAACCCTTATATCCATCCTAACCACAAAATAATGATAAAATACTACATTGAAACATTTATAAATTGTTCAGTCAGGTACTGAGTGACTCTCAGTCGAAGAGAATATAATATTCTGAGAGGACCTTAGTGTCTGACCGAAAGATTTTTACAAGAAACAATTATTTTGTTAAATTCATTTTGTTTGTTTTAAATTAATTAAAATTCATAAAACAAAACAAGAGAAGCACGTTTAACTCTATAAAGTAATAAATTATTTAAATTATCATCACTGCTTTGGCGCTTTAGCTGTATGATAGATTTTGTTATTTCATAAAGCTAGATTACCAAAGCATTGAAGGTTTGTATTTAATTACATCGATGGATTAAACCGACGACACTAACATTGGTAAATATTTTCCAATTTAAATATATTTGTTTTTTTTTTTTCGTTTTTTTTATTGTTTTTTATTTTATTTTGGTTTATTTTTAGTTTTCCCGTTGATTTTACTTTTTATTATTTATCAATTATCTTGTCTTTGGTGATTTTAGCTGTATGTTTTTGTATTTATATGCATAGGGCTATTTCACCAAATACCTGATGGTTGTTTTATTATTTTGTTTACATTTTATTTTTGTTGATTTTGTTTGAATTATTATTTAATTTATTTTATAAATGCTGAAACGAATTTCTTAATTTTTATTTTTTTTATTATTGTTTGCATTATAGATTCTCAATATAATAGTCGTGATGTGACAGATTCAATATCACCGCATGCAAAACGTATTTGCTCAAGCCAAGACTTATCAAATCCTCTAGATGATTCAATATCCAGAATGTATCAATCTCAACCAGTTCCTACAATACACCATCCAGATGCACCGAATGTTGAAACAGCAATTGAATCGCGCAGTGGTTTTTGTTTCTCACAGCCGGCAATGTTAGATGACTTAATTCTTTGTACACAATTAAATTCAACACAAGGTGCTAGTCAAAATGTTTTCCAACGCTTAGTCAGAAGAATGACTCGATTTTTTTTGTCTACGAAATGCGACGAAACGTTTAAACGATTAACAAATACGCTAATGAAGCTAGGTTATACGTGGAAATCGAATGACGATGGTGTTGTATGTATTCTGTCTACTGCATTATTATAAATCTTATCATATTATTAATAATAAACCATTTTCTTGTAGATAACAATCTCAACGATAGATAGCAGAAAATTACAATTAGTATTTAAAGCCAATTTAATTGAAATGGATGGAAAAATTCTATTAGATTTCCGTTTATCGAAAGGTTGTGGTTTAGAATTTAAGCGACGTTTTATTAAAATTAAGCAAAGCTTAGCGGATATTGTATTGAAAGGTCCCGTTATGTGGCCAATCGCTATTGCTACAAATAATGTGCCTTAAATTTTAAATTGGCATATTCAAACACTATATATAAGTTTTAATTTTTTGTTTTATTATTGAAATAATTTTTTGTATTTAAGTTTTGTAATTATGATTATGTTAATTTGATAAAAATAAAATTTTATACTATGTTTTTGGAAATATTTTCTGTTTGAAATTGTTTAAAAGAAAAAAATTATCGGCTTTTTTTATTTATTATATGTGTAATTAAACGCATTTGATCAATATTATCTTTTTATTGATAATTTTGATTTAGCTAATTTATGGTTGTAAAAACCTGTGTAATAATCGGCGTTTTTATATGCAATAAACTCGTATGGCGGCCGATAACCGCTTCAGGTTTATAGTAGCTGCTATAAGTAAATGCCGGTTTTGTTGGCTTGACGTTGACATTTAAATATAACCTCTAAATTAAGCGCATTATTTCGTTTTGTTTTCGATTTTAAGTCAATTAATCCTGCATTAATATAAATACAATCAAGTGGTGAAGAATATTAAAAATAATGGGAGATAAAAACAAAGTGATTTTAAATTTTTATTTTTAATTTATTTTTATTATAAAAAATAAAATTGTTTTATTAATTTTTTTTAGTCACAAGGAATGAGTGGCGGAGGTGGTGGTGGTGGTGATAACAAAGAGAAACGTCGAAAAGAATCTATATTAGATTTAAGTAAATATTTAGAAAGGACAATAAGAGTTAAATTTGCTGGCGGACGTGAAGCTGTCGGTGTACTTAAAGGATACGATCCACTTGTAAATTTAGTCCTTGATAATACATTAGAATATTTACGTGATCCAGATGAGCCATACAAGTTAGCTGAAGATACAAGAAATTTGGGATTAGTGGTTTGTCGCGGTACATCTGTAGTATTAATTTGTCCACAGGAGGGAATGGAATCAATACAAAATCCATTTATTGCACAGGATTCATAGAATTATTATTAACTTATTATTAAACTTCCATTTGTTTTTTTTTTGTTTTCTTTTCTTTTGTATAAATTGTGAAATTATTTAAATAATGAATTTTCTAAAAATAATGAATCTTTATATTTTAAGACATTATCTAAATAAATAAAATAAAAAAAATTTCTAAATGAATTTTTGGCACTTAAATTAAGTAAACTTTTGATAGAAAAAAAAGAAAATAATGAGTTGTTTGTTGGGCTTATTCGTATGTTAATCTAAACCGAATTCATTTCTGATCCAAGGATATTGTGCTGGGCATTCGTTACATGTGTATAAATAGCGTTCCTGTTGCAAAACTCTGCTACGAAGTTTACATGTTCTTGGGATATTACATGCAATTTCGGATGATTCAAGATTTTTTCCTTTACAACTAAATGGTTCAAATTGATTGATTTGGTTAATCGGTGTCGGCTGTTTCACCCATTGAATTGCTTGGTACGAGGTAACGAAATACACGTCATTCATCTTTTGCATGTCATCCATAAATTTCTAAAAAGAGAAAAAATAATTCATTTATTTTACTCCAATAAAAGCGCAGTTATATTTTTATTACCATGAATGCTTCAAGATATTCCGGTTTTTTAAACCAAGTTGAATGGAAGAAGAGACCGTACGGGGCACGATTTGTTGTATAATGCCGCCTAAAGTTGTGATGCAACATATCATAAATGTCTTTACCATTTAGATGTGGGGGGCAACTGTCTACCATGCCACATTTATAGTCACCGGATTCTAATTGATTCATTGGAATTTCCCATATTCCTGGATAACTCCTAGATGGACAATTTTGATTATTTCCTGTACAAGTATGTGGCATTTTGTAATCTAACGTATACGGCCATAATGGTGGATTCACAAATGGAGCCACCATTGATGAATCATACACAAAGCCAAATTCTTTCATCATTAAAAATTGACGATTCCATCCAACGCGTAAAAATGGAACACGCATACCTCGTAACTCTTCCATTCTTACATTTCCAAATTTATTAATAACATTTGCTTGTCCCACCATTTCATCGAACCAATCCTCGATTGTGGCATTTCGTGACCACCATTCTTCTGGTCCGCGATGCCTATAAAAGAAATTTTTATTTATTTTAATAACTATCTCAACAAATCTATACGAAATTATTACGTTATTGAATGGACAGCAATTTCGTGACCATCGTTCCATATTTTCTGAACTTGTTGATAATTTGTATATTGGTGAGATACATAAAATGTGGCCTAAGATTTAAAAAAATTTATAAAAAATATTAAAGGCACTTTACAAATAGTTATGAAGTATGTTTTGTTTTACTCTAATCGGACAGCCGTTGGGATTCTTTCTATTTGGTGTGAATAATTTTGTTGTGTACAATTCCCAATTCTCAAAATTGATAGCATCGTCAAAGGTTAACATAATCATCTGTGGCACTTGATTTGATTCCATTCGATTCGGTATTAGTGTGCCATCTTTTGAACAAAAACAATCTGGTAAGGAGCATGATGAAAAATCACAGGGACCTGCTGCATTCGGATCATTATCAACATCACACCAACCCTATAATAAATTAAATTTAAGTGAAATGTCTTAAATAGTATAAGGATTGGTAAGTACCTCATCAGAACCGTCTGGACAATCAATTGATCCATCGCAAAAATATTCATTTGGTAGGCATGTTCCATCGCCACAACCAAGTTGAGATCTATCTGGACAATTAGCTGATTCTAGAAGTGGTTTTGGAATTCGCACCTCTAGCAAATACATTGAAAATGTTAGATACAGTTTTTCTAGAGTTTAATTTTTGTTAATTACCCGCTGAAATATCGCAATTATCTACATTCGTTTTGAAATCACAAATTTGTCGTAACACATCAAATAGTAATCCCACCGAACATTTAAATTCAAAAACATCACCATCTAAGCATAAATAATATTTTGAGCATTCTGAATTTGCCCAAATTTTATGTGGTGGTCTATCTGGATTTCGATAAAATTTACCATCTTCAAAGCATTGTATTGTATCTCTTAAGCTTCTTTTTACCAAATTCCCACCATGTACTGTAATCCATGAAACAAAGAATGGAATTAATTTTCAATTCAGAAAGTACAGATTATAATTTCAAATTGTGATTAAGGAAAAAGTAGTTGTAGCGAACAGAAGTGCTCAAGTGACTTTAATCATTTATTATATGAAAGTAGATTATCGGTGCATTAGTGAAATGTAACAACAAAAATGCAACTTGTGTAAAATGCACGAAGTAAAACTTGCAAAAATAAAATAATAAAAAAAAACATTGATCTTGACTTTGTTTTTTTAATAAGCAATATTATTGGCCTAGAAAAATTAAACATAAACAAGACAAGATTTCTATAACTAAACTAATAATTAAAATAAAAATAAATTTCCTTATGTGCTCTGATTTATTTTATATTTTGTTTTCATTTAATTGGAATTGTCTCGCTAGAATATATTTATAATGAAACGTATTTTATAAAAAAGTATGTATTTTTTTTTTATTGATAAATTAATTAAATAATAAATAAATTTCACAATTAATCAAAGAAAGTTTTACTTTTTATTTCAACAAAAAAAAAAAAAAAACTAAAAAAAATATATTTATTATTAAATAATAATAATAAAGAAATTTTTTTAGTTTTTTTTTTTCTATAAAAGATTTAAAATTAAAAAGAGAAAAAAATTAAGAAATATTAAAGAAAAATTACCATAACTAAAATAAGTGAAATTGAATAATACAAACAATAATAAAAAATTTTGTCTATTCATTATAATAATTATTAATTAAAAACGATTAGTTAACACAAATTTTTGGTGATTTTTTTGTATTTTTATTTTTAATTAACTTTTCTTTCACTTCACTTATTTTTCTTCTTTAACTTAATAAATAAAAACTTTTTTAATAATAACACCGTGTTAATTCACTTAAATAAATTAGTTTTTTTTTTTTTAATTATTATTATTATTATTTAGAGAACATTATCCGCGAACGTTATGTTTTGAATTAAATTTATTTCAGGTAAAACATAACGATTTTATGTTAAAAACGAGAAAGAGTGGTAAAAACACTTTATTATCAAAGTTATATATAAATATATATATTTTTAAGAGAAAGAGAAATATAAACAAATTAAAAATAATTTATAATTATTATTATTATTATTATTATTATTATATATTTTTATATATTTTGTTTATAAAACACAAACAACATTTTGTTAAACTTTCTTCTCTAATCTGTTTTCTGTGTCAATTAAGTTTAATGTTTTTTAAACTTCTTATATTTATAAGTATGTACTAAACGAGTTCTCTCTGTTTTTTTATTTTATTTATTTATAAAGACATTTTTTTTTTTTGCATATTCCTGTATATATATTTATTTAATGCTTTTTTTTCTTTCTTTCTTAATTATTTATTTAATGTAATATGAATAAACTTATAACGTTTAAGAGCACACTTTACTTAAATTTCAAAACAGTGTAACAGTAATACCGAAAAAATGCCCAATAACTACGAAATGTTTTAAATTTTAAAATAAATAAACATTTATGTTTTATTATAACTATTTTACATAATATTTTATTTATTTGTTTTAAATTAGCATATAAATTATATAAAATAAAGCATCTTCTTCCGTTATTCATCACTTCCGTTATTTTCTGGTTTTTTTTTTTTTTTTTTAATTATTTTAAAAGAAATTTTTAAATGAAAATAAAATTTAAATAATTTTTTTAATTTCATACAGGTGTCGTGTTGAACGCAAAGTAGTGTTTTCTTTTCTACTTGAATCGGTTCTTATTGCGTATAAATAAAATAAATATTGGCTCATATGTTTTGATTTTGACATTTCGATTTTTATTTTATTTATTTATTTTTTTTTTACATAGTAAACCGGCGTTTTTGATAAGACAAGTGTATATAGAAAAAAAAAAAACAATAATTTTTATTAGATAAATAAGAAAATAATCGAAAATAAAATTAAAAATATTTAGTATAAATAGGCGACGTGGATACTTTTTTTTTTTTGATTAAGTTCAAAATATGAATTTTTATAGAATTCTAATAATTTTATTTATAATTTTTTTTTCAACAACAAATGGTACTCTGTCTCCTAGTAAAGGTAAAAAGACCAAACATAAGGAAATTAAATTAACTGATGGTCCTGTCCATGAAAATGTTTTCGCACGTAATTTGGTTGATGAGGAACCAGCTGCAAAAGACATTTATATAAATAGTGGTGGATATTATAAAGATACATCGCTAAAGCTATTTAATGGTTCAATATTGGGATATGTTACACCAGTAAATATTTTTTCTTTTGTAGAAGACGGAATGTGAATTCCATTGGTATAATTTTTCCTTTTATTTTTTTTAGTGGAATAATCATGGATATGATGTAGCCAAAACATGGGGACCAAAATTTAATGTAATATCGCCAGTGTGGTTACAAATATTACGCAAGGGACAGCATAAATATGAGTTAGGTGGATTACATGATATTGATAATGGCTGGTTAAAGGATGTTAGAGACGCTTCTAAACAAAAAGTGAAAAGTAACGGAAATAATTTATAGTTTTAATGTTTTTGATAACTAATTATTAATTATTACAAAACAGTTTTACCAAGAGTGGTATTTGAAAAATTTAATGATAAAGACTTTGCCCAGTTGTTAACGTATAAGGAAGAACGGGATGTGGTTATTGATATGTTGTTAAAAGCATGTAAGAAGCATCGATTTGACGGTATCGTTTTAGAGATTTGGTCGCAGTTATCGGCTCGCGTTGAAGATGAGCATTTAATAACATTAGTTGCTGAAATTGGTTAGTTTAATTGAATTATTTTTGTATAATAATAAAATTAATAAAAATTGTCTGTTGTATTTTTAGCTGAAAGTTTACAAACCGCTAAGCTTGATATAGTGTTAGTTGTGCCTCCAGCACGTAAAGAAACCGTGGACTTATTTTCTCCAAAACATTTTGAACTTTTATATCCACTGATAACTGCCTTTTCATTAATGACATATGATTATTCTAGTATACAACGACCAGGTAATATATTTCATTTCTATTGTTTTATAAATAATAATAATTTAAAAATATTTTCACGTATTTTTGTTTTTATATTCAAGGTGCAAACGCACCTTTATTTTGGATGCGTGATGCTGTTAATCATATTTGTCCGGAATCATCAAAAAATTATCAAGAGAAACGTAAAAAAATATTATTAGGTTTAAATATGTATGGAAATGATTTTACACCGGACGGTGGTGGTGCAATCATTGGTTCGGAATTTATATCATTAGTTCAACATGTTAAAGGACGTTTGCAATTTGATGAATATGATACTGAAAATTTTTTTGAAATCAAGTAAAATAAAATTGTTTTTTTCTAGTTTTATTGGTTTTACATAATATTTTTTTACAGAACATCAACTGGCCGCCACTTTGTGTTCTATCCAACCTTGTTCTCAATTAATGAAAGGATTAAGCTTGCTAGAGAATTAGGAACAGGACTTTCATTATGGGAACTTGGACAAGGATTAGATTATTTTTATGATTTATTTTAAATAAATCTTGCGATAAATTTTTTAGTCATTCCATATGCTCAATTAAAGAAATACACCAAAAAAACTGCTCTAATCGACCATATACAAAGCCTCCTCCAGCTTATATAGTCATTCAAAATCGCACATTTAATAATTGAATAAAAGAAAATAGTTTTTATTTTAATAGAATTTAATAACTTTAATACAAAATTAAATTTACAATTTTCTTTTTGTATACAGAAAATTCAGTTTTAATTTAAATTTTTTATTTATCAAAGATTAACTAGGTAACGCTAATTAAAAAATATTCTATTTATGTAATAATACGTAAACACGTTTTTAAACTAACTTAAATTATTGAAAAACAAAAAAAAAGTAAAGAAAAGAAAAATTAAATAAGCAATATTAATTATTTATTCGTAAATATAAAAAATTAATAATTATAATAAAATTATCCGTCGTTGACTATTTAAATTAATCTTTTTTTTTATTTTTATTTTATTATTTATATATTTTATTTTTTAGTATATTTTAAATTACAATAAGATTTTTTTATTAAAATTTATTAATAAAGTTTAAAAAAAAAAAAACAAAAAAATAATTTTATTACTTTTTAAACTGCTTAATAAATATTAACCAGCAGCTACTTTGCCACGTCCTTTAAATAACATCATAGAGTTTGGACCACGCATAACACGAGCCATTAATTCCCAACTCATTTTCGCTGGTAAAAAGCTATAAATAATTTTTTATTTTTGTGTTAATTAAGAATTTTTTTCATGTACGATTGTAATAATTATTTACCATTTTAAAGGCAGAAGCATACGAACACTATCTGGTAAAGTACAATTGACTTCATTCTTTTGTACTGAATTGACGATACTATCAGCTACATATTTCGGTGTTAACATTGGCATAAGACGTGGTCGTACACCAGCAAACATACCAGAATCAATATAATACGGACAAACTAATGTCAAATGAATATTATCGTAGCCGTGTGTCTATTTTAAAAAAAAAGTAAAGCAATCAAATAATTTATTCATAAACTATGTTATTAATTATAATTACTCTTAATTCTGTAAAAAGTGCTTCATGAAATCCAACACAAGCAAATTTGGTAGCACTATAATCTGTACAACCATATGTTCCTAATAATCCAGCAACAGATGCCACTGTCACAATATGTCCACGATTTGTTTCCATCATTTCTGGTAAGAATGCTTTGTTTATCTAAAACAAAATTAATTTTAATTATTAAAGTAAAGCAAAAAAGGAAATATAGTAGCTAACATACCCAATAATGTGATAAAATATTAACACCATATGTGTTTTCAATAACCTTATCTGGTAAATCCCAGAATGTTTTACAGCATACAATACCAGCATTATTTATAATTATATCAACATTACCAACGTCTTCCTTAACACGTTTTGCCGTACTATACACTTGTTCTTTATCTGATATATCAATTACATATTGTTTACAATTATATCCCTCGTTAGATAAAAGCTCTTGTGTTTTTTTCAATGCTGAAATTTAAATAAATTATTTTTTTAAATTATTCTATTAATTAGAAAAACTATTAAAAAGTTGTATTACACTCGAACTTTACTAAAATTAGTAAAACTGATTTGTAAAAATAAATTAATTGTTGTTTACATTTCATTCAGGTAAATCATAGGAAAAAACATTTAATTCCAACATAAAGCACAAAATTTGCATACATTTTTTTTAAACAATAAACCTTTTTTTTTTTTTTTTGTCATTTCCATTCATCATCAACAAACATTTGATATTTTTTTTTTTCTATTGTGGTTTTGTTTTGTTTATATTTTTAATATTTACATAAGTTTGTCAATATTTTTTAAACAATTAAATCTTTAGAAGATATATAGAGAAGTAAGAAACGCAAATATTGGCTGTATTGTAAAGGTTTTCTTTTTTTTTTTTGTATTTTATTATATTGTGTGATTTATTTATATTTATATATTTATAATTTGAAATATAATAAATAAATGTAAATTTTAGGTGCGTTTTGAATTTAATTGTGTTGGAGAAAAAAAAAAAAAACTCACGCACCTTACGCACGGGTAAGTGATTTCAATTTCTCAAAATTTACATAATAGTAACTCTACTAATTAGTTTCAGGATTAAGGTTAAGGGTCAGGATTAAGGATAAATCATAAAATAAGAATACTTAATAGTTAGACTAAATAGTTATCCATTGGTAACATAATTATGCTCCCACAATGATCAGGTACCAAAAGCAGAACTCATTAACTCGTTTATTTGAAAAACTTCTTAATACAATATACTGCCAATACCATTTAAAACATTTCTCAGTCGTTTTATGACATCTTTTACATAAAAAATAAATTTTTCTACAAAAACTTACTTCATAGTAGCTTTCGAAACACATAGAAATTATAACAAAACCAATCAATGTTAACAAATATGCTATGATCTTGACGAAATTATAATTTTACGAAAATAAATTTGTTAATCCCGATATAATTATTTTGAATGTACTTGAAAGTAAATGCGTTTCTTAATAATGCCAAAAACTATATTTTAATAAGCAATTTATGGAAAATTATTGGAAAATAAAAATTAATTATTTTTTCTTGTTAATTATTGAAAATTGAAATTAAAATATTTAGCAAGTTTTTCAACATACATTTTAATTAGTTTTGTTAGCTGGGTTTTATGTAGAAAATTTAGTTATTTGCTGGCAAATTTTTATTAATGAAAATTAAGGTATTTCTGAGTTGTTTTCATTATGCTTTAGCAGCTATTAAAGGGTTTAGGTGTCCAAAAAAAGAATAAAAGTTAATGAAAAACATGGATAAAGTCCAATGAATTATGAAATTATCATTTTTATTAATTATTTCACGCTTAAACGGGCAATGTACTACCAAATACAACCCTTAAACGACCTTAACATATAAAATATAATTTAAAAGAAAAACAATAAACCAAGTCTAATCAATAAGAATTAATAAAAATTAAACAAAAACGTGTGTACCATTTATAAATAAATATTTATGAAGTCAATATCAACACAATATCACAGTTTGTTTATCAATTAATATTATTAGAAAATATAGTGGAAAAAATAAAATAAAAACTGAATTTTTTTTTCATATAATTTTCACACTAACAATAAATATGTTTTAGTGGAATTTCGTTACGAAATTAAGTAAACGTAAAGTAAAACTTATTTTAATGAACAACAACAACAACAACAACAACAAAAAAGGTGACGAAAATTTAATAAATATGAAAACTGTTTATTGATTTTCTTTTTGAATATTTCAATATTTCAATGTTTTTTTTTTTTTTTTTTTGTTATTTATTATTATCTTATCGGAGATCTATGAAATGTAAATTATTTGTATGAAAAAAAAAAAAAAAGACAAAATTGTGTTGATATTGAGAAATCAAGATTAAAAATAATTTCTCTAGTTTTTCCTGCTAATAGAATGTTTTATTGATTTATTTTATTTAAAATAGCACGTCAATGTTATTTATTTTTATATTTATTGCAAATTACAATAAAGAAAGGTAAAAAAATAAATAAATAATAATAAACACAAAAAACGGTTATCCACTTTGTGCTTTTAATTCATAACATTAAAGTGAAAGGTAAACGAACTTGTTTAATTATAAAGTTTTACAGAAAAAAATAAATAAAAAAAACATTTTTATGGTTATTCACATTATAATGCATTTAAAAAGAGATAAATATTAATTTATTTTATTTATTTTTTTTTTTTTAATTTACCTTCCTTGTTGATGTCCCATACAACGACTTTACAATTTAATTTCGCAAAATTTAATGCTAATTCTTTTCCAACACCACCTCCGCCACCAGTTATTAACACAACTTGACCTGAAACATCCTATAATTACAACAATAAAATTACTTAATTTTCTATTATTTTTTTTTTTTTATGATTTTACAACGTATTATTCGCAATTTTATTTGATTTCTTTGTAAATCTTTTTTGTTTTTTCTTTTCGGTATAAATTTAATTGTGTTTTTAAAATGGGTTTTTTTTTTTATATTTATTTAATTAATAAAGAAAGGTAAATATAAATATTGTTTAATTGGTAATATAAATAGATTTGACAAAAACATTATTAATAAATAATTAAATAAATGAAATCAGAATAAAAAAAAAACAAGAAGTTCAACAGCAGATATTTGTTTTATTATGTTATTAAAAATTACGTAATATTTAATTGATATTTTGATTAATTTGTAAATTTACGTAAATTACAATTTTTTTTTTTTCGTTAAGTCAAATTTTTAAGCTATGGTAATAAAAAAAAAAAAAAATCTACAATTTGATTGCATAATTTTTTATTTATTTATTACAGGTTTTTATTTTTAAATGGAATTAAAATTATTTAATTGAAAAATAATTGTATTTTGTAATATTTTTTTTATTAGGAACTCGATGTTTATTACTTTGCAAATTACACATTTTTAGATCAAATATTAAATAAAAACGTACACCGTACAGTAGGTAAATAAAAATTTTGTTACAATTAGAGATCGAAACATTAATACAAGTTAATTGAATTAACAAATATTAACTGTTAATAAAAAAAAATAAAATATTTATCACACGTTTATCCATTGAAATTAATCGAATTTTAATTTAATTTATTCATTGGTTTAATTTTTATTTTCATTTTATTTGATGTTTTCATAATGTTATTTGAGTTAAATCAAATTTTTGCCAAAATGTCAATAAATTGTTTTGTATTTAAATTAAATTAATTAAAAGATTTGTTTATTAATTAATTAATTCCATTTTTTTTTGTTTTGGATAAATATTTAAATTAAGATGAAATAAAAATTAAGAAAAAACAAAAAAAAAGTCAATCACTTGCCTAAAAACATGAATAATTTGTGTCGTGAATCTAAATTTTTTTTTAAATAATATTTGTTTAAAAAATTAAAATTAAAATCAAACAAAAAAATTAAAAATATAAACTTTCCTTTTATTATAATAAGGCATTTGGAAAGAAAAGAATGAATACATTGAAATAGAAATAAAGCCAAAGCAATAAGAAACCACGAATTATAGAAAGTTTTGAAATTTTCATTATAAATAAATAAATAAATAAATAAATAAATAAAAAATTTTAAACAATATAAACATTACAAACGATGTAATATATAACAATAAAATAAAAAATATTTAATTTATTTTATCACCTGGTTTATAGCAAAGTTTAAAAAATAAAATTTATAGTATTTAAAGCATAAATGATTTATCAATTTTTAGTGATAAAGATTTTTTATTTTATTAATTTTTTCTGTATATAAATTTCACTTTTTATTTAACAAAAAAAAAAAAAAGCTTCAAGCTTTCAATTATAAAGCAGGTAGAGTTTAATTGCAAATTAAATTACAATGAAAAACAAAAAAAAAAAAAATTTAGAAAATAAAACCGCTGAAAGCAATTAATTTAAATAATATTACTGTACGGTAATTATTTTTTTTTTCATAATAAAAATGCAATTATCGATGCTTTTATAGAGCGAAAAAAAAAAAAAAACAAAAAGCTTATTAGTAGAAATGTACATGTAAGTGATGACTATGGCGCTTACCATTTATAAGTAAGAAACATTTAAGTTGTTTTATAGATTAAATAAAAAAGGAAAATTTTTTATATAAAATAATTAATTAACTTTTTTTTTTATAATTTTATCACGATTTTAATTGTTTAATTGCTTATAATAAATATTTCTTATAGAAAAAAAAAATAAAAAAACAATAATGATTTTTCAGTCAGTGTTAGTTCATATAGAGATAGCTCTTTGAATGTCGTTCGTGCTTTATCATTAATTAGCGTTATTAAATAATTTTTGTATTAAATAATTTATATGCTAATTTGCTGAAAAATACAAAAAAAAAAATTCTTTTTTGTCTTAATTTCTGTTTTTGGTATCAAGAAATTCAGATACATTTATCACATGATTTTAATCATTTCGTGTGTACGCTTAGTTGGTATGACTTTTTCACAAAACTATACGAATTAAGAAAAATTAACATAAAACAAACACACATGTTTGATTTAACGAAACATATTCTAAATGAGAAAAAGATTTTTTAAACAAAATAGTGAAAACAACGTTGAGGCTTAACAGAAAAGCCGGTTTTTAAGTTATAAAAATTAAAAGACTCAAATTTTTTTTTAATGATTTTATGTTGATACGTAGCGGATGTTTGCTTCTAAAATAAAAAAAAAAGTTTTTTCTTTTTTTTTCGACTAAATCAATTGATTAATATAATATTTAAGGCGTTGTATAAAAAAAAATATCGCTAAAGTTTACTAAAAAAAAAAAAAAAAAAATGAATAATTAAGCAAAATTAAAAAATCAATATTTAAATAAATTTACACGCGCTTTAGGTTCACGAATCAAAACTTTCTTCAAAATTTTCATAAAAGCTCAATTAATTTTTTTTTTATTAGTTTAAAGCATCTTGTTACATTTAAACTTTATTGAAATTCTTCTTTTTTTTTTTTAATGTTGCGTTAAAACTTCGGTTTTGTTAAAATATATATTAAACATTAAAATCATGCCATATTTTCATGGTGCATTTAACACTTTTAATTGTAGTAATTAATTAAAAAAAAAAAAAAAAAAAGAAGTAAATCGGGTTTCTTGTTTTACCAAAACCAAGTCTATTAAAAGTTTTGTTAAAATTTTGATTTAGCTAAGATTCAAACATAAGTATCATGAACTTAAGATATCGACAAGAAAAATAAAAATAATAAATTGTTGGCATTGAAAATTGTAAATGTACGTCATTGACTGATTTAAATTAATAAAAAATATTTAGCTTTAATGTGAAAGTAGCCTAATTTTCAGAATTTTTTTAATTTAAAATTTTTTTTTTTTTGTTGTTATTGTAACGAAATGTTGTAATTTATTAATTATTAAGAAGAAATTCACCTTAATTTTCCTGAAACGATTTGGTAATAATGTCAAATATATTGATTCTGTGATATATAAAATTGATTTAAAGAAAAACACAAATAAATCCACAAGTAACGACATAAACGCTTCCGAGCGACTTTGATATAACATTTCACTCATTTTTATTATTATTTTTTATTTTTTTAATTAACACTAATTCACAAAAGCACAGTTTTCTTATTTGTTAGAAAACTAACTTATAAGTGGAACAAATAATTAAATTGTTTTTTTTTTTTAAATAATTAAGTACCGATGTTGCTTGATTGAAGAACTGACTAATACTGAGATGTTGCTAAGATTTGTTAAAATTTTCTTTAAACTTTTGTTTAGAGAACAAACATCAAAGCCCATCAAACAATAAATAATTTATTGAAAAAAAAAAAATAATAAATAAGCTAAAGGAAAACGCGAGAGAATTATTATTAATATTATATTTTGACATCAAAATTTCAAGTAACTTCGTGTTTTACATCGTTCTCTTTAATTTAATTGTCATGCTGCTGAGTAAAAGTTTTCTTATATTCGAAATAATAAGAAAGAAAAGAAAGAAAAAAAAAAAAACCACAGCAAATGTAACGGTGTATAGTGAAATTAATAACAGAAAAAAATAAAATAAAAAAATTATTATTTCGAACATTCATAAAATGAAAGGTACAATTGTTTACTTTTTTTATTTTACTCATTTCTCTAAACTTTTTGAAATGGTGGGGCTTTAATTACGGTTAGTTTTATAGGTAAAATAATATTCATAGTATATTACTTTTGCATTTAAATGCTTCCTCGATAATTTTTTTCTGTTTTTTTTTGGACATATGTGTTGTTCTCTTGATGAATAATAATTTTTTTTTTTTTTTTACAGGTGTAACTTTACTTGTTTAAAAAATTATTATTATTTTATTTTTTTTGTAACTTTCTAATTGAACATTTATTTATTTCTATTGTAACGACGGTATAAAACTGCCTAATAATTATCTCACATGGTAGAAAATAGTTTTTTTTTAAGTCGAGGAGGTTTTTCTGTATCTAATAAAAACGCAAATTAATCTGATAAAATTTATTTTTTTAATAACAACATTTTCTCTTTTTTTTTTTCCCGTACATCATAATTAATTAATTTATAAACACGATGCGAAATAGTACAATAAACTAAATGTAAAATAATTATGTTTATGTAATATGTTTCTTTTCTTTATTATTTTTTTTTTTTTTTGTTTACATTATGTAATTTTGCTTTAAAGAGCTTTTTATTTTAACATGCAAAAAAAAGAAAAAGAAATGTTTTTGTGACATTTTATTTACGTTATTACATAAATTGCAAGGCAGTGATGTTATTTAAATGGTTTAACAAAAATGCAATTTTATTTCGTTTATACAAATATTTTTTGTTGAGATAATTATCATAGCGATTCTAAGTGTTTATAGTTTGTATAAAATAAATACATCCATGCAAAAAAAAATTAATCTCAATCAACAATACATTAATTATAATTTTAAAAAACAAATACACAATGACATTAATAATTAAATTAAAAATACAAAAAAAAAAAAATCCGAATACAATTAGTACTATAATTGAATTGAAAAAAATAAATAAATATAATTTAAACAAATATTAAGCATGTTGTACTTGTAAGTTAAGCACGTTAAGCAATAATATAATAATTTTTTTTTTTAATTTTATGTACTAGTTACAAGTAATATTGACAAAATTTATTATCACAAATTTTTATTTTAATATTCTGTCTAGGTTAAAACTATTAATAATTTCTGACTTTACCTGATGTATTGATTTTTAATAATTTCTTCATAACTTATATTATCTATAAAAAAAAAACGCACACACACACTGATTGTCTTAAGTAATATTTGTCAAAACCAAAAAAAAAAGAAAAAAAAAAAATTCATTGAATGAATTTTGAATGAAAAAAAGCTTTTATTTTACTTAAAAAATGAAAAAACTTAAAACAACAACGAAAATAGTTGTTATTAAAAAAAAATAAAAATATTTGTATAATTATTAAGTAATGCGGAAAAGGTTTAACTTAAGTAATTTACGAAGGTAAATAAACTATGATGCGATTAGAATAAATAAATACTATTATTAGGTTACCCTAGTGTCCCTATTATTTGTAATTATTTATAATTTATTTAAGCACATTTTTTTTTTTTTCGGTTTAACAAAGTTTTTGTGTATTTAAAAAATAAATATTATGTAAATAGATAATTATTTTCTCACTTTTGCATGATAATATATTCATAAAACGTTTTATTTTATTTACATAAAATTGGTTTTAATTTCTTTGCATTTTAAAGCAGAATTCACGTGCCGATAGATTAAAATTATATTTTTTTTTTAAACTACAGACGTCTTGTGCTTAATTTGCTTATTTATTAATCTGACTTAAGTCGACAATAAACAGAGTCGCTAACATAAACTTAGCAAAACTGCATTCGCATGTAAAGCAGGTTCTTTGGATGCATCTAAATTTTAAAGCACATCCCTGGTGATAATTAATTATAAATTCAATTATGAGAGGGAAATCTTATCGAATATATATTGATCGAGACACTGTGATCATATTCAACAGACAAATAATAATTAATATTCTGAATATTACGTATCTTTAACCTTGTAAAATTTATTTGTGTTTAGCAAAGTATTTAAATATTTTATCACTTTATTAGTTATATTGTTTTAAAGTGTGTGATAAGGAATTTACAATCATACGCAATTTAATTATCAATTAACCCTGTAATTTTTCGTATGTTATTAAAATTAATTTTTTGCAGGTATCATAAACATATTGCAGGTGTATCTAACATTAATTGACTAAAGATTTTTAATTAGAATTTGATATATTTTGATTACCAAAAATAATCCAACAAAAAAAAAAAACAACGTCATGATACTGAGCAATTATTGATAATAAATCTATCTATTGTTGAATATATATTTGTCTGCAATCATAATTAAGCATTAATATCACGTTTAATAAGAACAATGTACGTAAAAAAATTGTTTTGTATCGTTGTGTCATTGAAAATTTTCATGAAAAATACAAAAGATCCATTATTAATAATTCTTTGTATTATAAAACAAAAATTAAACTCATGATTTGGGAACCAATTAAAATTATTTTTATATAAACAATAAAGCTTAAATTGATTGAGTTTTATTTGTATGTCAGCTTAATGTAAAAACACCTGCAGAAGTAAAAACATCCACTGGTTGTCATTGTATTGATTGATTTAAAGTGCGTACATTAATACATAATCAATTTAATAAAGACTTAAGAACGTTTTTGTTTATTAACTAAGTACACAATGCCCAAAAGTTTTTTTTTTCTTTCATTGTAAAGCAAAATAACGATTTAAACTCTTCGTATTTGACATAATAAAAAATAATTTTCATACAAATAAAAACTAATGAATCAACAAACCATTGTCACATAATTTTTTTTTTTTATGTATATACAGTGCCATCATAATGCAATGAATAATTCAAGAATAATAAATAATTAATAATAATAAAAATGTGATTACTCAATGTGAATTATATCAACAAAAAAAAAATAAATAAATAAAAGAAAAGAAAATAAATTCCATTTTAAAAATAGTATAAAATTAGAAAATTTTCATTTTTTATTCATTCTATATTAATTGTAATTTTGTAAAGTGTAATAATTTTTATTAATTACTGTAATTATAGCGAAATAATTTTAATTTTTTAAAGCGTGAAAGATAATGAAAATTATTTATTAAAGTCTATTGTGATTGAAATTAATTTATTTTTTTTAGTATTTTAGCCTTTAAATAAGTTCGCCTGAAAGTAGATTGTACATGTTTTTTGGTTGTATGATTGTCTAGTTTTTAGACAAGTAAATAAAGATGACAAATAACGACATTTAGCTTAAAAGCGTCTTATTCAGAGCTGTAGCTTTTAACGCCCTTAGCAAATACTTTAAATGCTTTAAAAAAAAACATGTAAAAACGGCAAAACTAGGAAGATCAAGTTTTATATTGACAAACTACCTGAACAAAATCGATTCGTTAGAAAAAATATTTGTACAGAGTTTTAACCAAATTAAAAATATAACAACATCTGCTTATCGCATTTTATCTGCTAAAACTCCACGATGATCGATCAAAATGTTTTTCACTATTAGTGAAAAAAATGTTTTTTCTGAGTTTTAATATAAAGATTTTTTTTGAAGGTTATTAAAACGACTTGCTTTAAGGAATTTGATGATAAACTTTCTGTTTTTCAAGTTTTAGGCATAAACATTAAACAGGAAAGTTGTGCTTTATAAATTCTTTTAGTGTCCTATGTATATTTTTTTTTAAAACTATAAAAAAATATAACATAAATCACTAAACGCACACAAAGCAACGTAAACAACATATTCAAAATTATTATTATACAGATAAAAGCACATAAAAGCTTTACCCAAAAAGTTATTATAAAAATAATGATTTATTATTCAACGAAATTACAACAGCAATACGTTTACAACGCGTAAATTAAAAAAACCCTAAATTAAATAAGAAACAATGGTAAAAAATATAAAAATCTCTTTAAAAACCTCACGTATAGGAAATTGTTTGTCAAAATAGAAATTCGATAAGCATTACTATGTAAAACCACAAACCAGCGGTTTAAATATGTTTTCAAAAAAAAAAAAAATAATTAATTTTTTTTTTTATGTATTAAATTCACGTAAAATGTAATGACTGATCGCGTTTTCATTAAAATAAAAAATAAATTTTTTGTTTGTTTCTCTTGATGTTTTATTATTACGAGTAATGTTGTATGTAAGAGAATAATTTTGTTACGTATATTATGTATTGTTAACAGTGATATTGTTACAAATATATATATATATAAATTGGAACATGTTTTTTTTTTATTAAAAGTTTTAAATTTCATTTTTCATGTGTTATGCAAGTGTAAAAAATGCCATTTGCCTGTCAATAACATTATTATATTAACTAGCGTACGTATGGCATCAGATGGTTGCAAATAATTTGCAAATAATATAGAAAAATTAGTTTTTTTTTTCTTTTATTATCATTAATACCTATTTTACTTTCATTTTCATTACTTTTTTTTTTACTATTTTTATTGCATTTGTTACTTTTGAAATTACTTTTGTAAGTTTTCTTATAAATACAGTCACGATAAATATTTTATTTATTGTTGTATAAAGTAAAGAGCTGTCATCATTTATATTTTATATAAATAAATATATGAAGAATCAAAGAAGTAAAAGTAAAATTCGTTTAACGAAGATGCGAAATTAATTAGACGCAAAATAAAATTAAATTTTAAATCTCTAGTTGAATAGGATAATTTTTGCGAAATTTTTTCTTATAATAATGTCAATGGTTTGACTAGACAATAGTTATGTTAACGAAGCTTTTAATACCCAGAATACTTACATGGTTATTTCAACATGACGTAAATAACTGATTCGACTAAAATTCCCGTTAAAACTAAAGCGTTATCTTCACTTTCTTTTACAATTAAATCAATTATTATTAAAAAATTAAATTTATTAAAATTATTATCTCGTCTGTAATCAAGAAAAGTAATAAAATAAAAAATTAAAAAACTGTCGAATCACGTAAACAATTTTTTTTTTTACTCACAGTTGTTGGTCTGGTAAAGAAAATGAAAACAAGTTCGTCGTCTTAACCAACGTACAAGTTTAGTGTTTTTCAAACATTTTTATTTTCTACCTTAACTATATTATTATTTATTAATAAATAAATAAATAAAATTAAATTAAATTGTGTTTTAGCAAAAAAATTAGAAACAAGAAAAATAAAAATTTTCGCACACAATGTTGACTTTTAATGATGATATTTCTATTTCTAGTATTTTAAGAGTGAAAGTTTTTACCTAGTTTTATACCTTGGACCAAAAGCACATATTTTTCATTATTTATTTATTTTTAAATAATAAAATTTAATTATTTGAAATATCATTAAAAAAAAATTAAAAAACAAAATTATAATTAAAAGCTTCAAATAAATACGAGAGAAAAAAAATATAAAAATTTCAGCAAAAGAAATTGAACAGAAAAAAAAAAACAAAAATTATTGAAAGTAAAAACAAGCTTTAAATTATTTTATAAGAAATTTTTAGGTCATATTATGAAGCTTATAACTGACCTGTTGCCTTTGGGTATTTAAGCAAACGATGAGTCGTTGTGTTATTGAATGAAAAAAAAAAGCTTCAAATGGTTATTACAGAATGTGACTTAAACATCTGGTTGTGCTTTTTTAATTTGTGTTCGATATTTCGTTTTATTTCACTGATATTAATCAATGTTTGTTTCTAATAATAAATATAAAAGCAAAACCAAACCAGAGACAAAGATTAAACAACACAGAGAACCAGACGCTATGTATAATTGCATAAAATAATTTTGTGATGTAATGTAAAAAAGAAAAAAATAAATAAATTCGGGGTTTTTTTTTTATTTTGTTTTATTAATTATAAATTTTAATTACATAATGTATGCTTTGGTAAGAGAAAAAAAAGAATTTGATGGTGTTCATAATGACGTCAACGGTCTTACAATCAAGCATTATTTATTAATTTTGTTACAATACGCACTAAAGAACAAACAAAAGCTTTTTTAATTAACAAAAAAAAAAAAAAAAAATTAAATTAAATTATATAAATTGTGTCAACTATAAAAACAAATAAAAGTTAATTTAAAATAAACATAATTTATGATAATAATAAAAAAACTTAAAAATCATGGTTGAGGGCAGTGTTGACGTTTTTTGTTTTCATATGAAATGACCTTAAAAATAAATTAATATATTTAAATTAGATATTTTTCTTTTACATCTTACAACATTAATTCACTCATTTCCATTATATTTTTCCTATTAATTCCTGGTTAAACACCTGATTGAACGTTACGTTATAAATGAAAAATAAATTCTTCAACTAATTCATAACAAGAGTCACAGCTTTTATATGACTCAGCTAGTTAAGCAGGAGGTTTTTAAAAAAGCTTTAATATTATAAACAAAACATATAAACAACAACAACAACAAAAAAAAACTTCATTAAGTATTTTAAATTAATTAATTAATAGAACCGCACGTGATGTTGAATCAAATAAAATTGTTGAAAAAACAATTTTTTTTTTATCATAAAACAATAATTTATTATAATCACAAGGTCGTCTGCTTTTATCTTTTGTATTAGATAAATTATAGATTTTTCTAGTTAAAGGTGGTAATTTTGTGGTATGTGACTACGTGACATAGAATACATTTTTGTCTATAATTCGTTAACTTTGCGGTAATTATGTTTTGTTGTCTTATCTTTATTATTATGCAGATGATCCTACTTTATCGGAATCAGTTATAGTGAAGCTTTGAGAAAAAAAACTTGCAAAACTTATACAAGAACACTCTTAGAAATAAATTACGCTACTTTTATAACTAGCATTAAAAACATTTTATTTGTGAATAATCTTCTTTTGCTATAAAATTTTTATTAAAAACTACTTGGCACTGTAACTACTTTACACAAAATCAATGAATCCTTTAATAAAAATATTTTTTTTTTCTTTTTTAATGAAATTTATTTAATTTTGTAATAATTTCATAATGGTTTAACAATAAAAAATTAATTCTTTTGCATTATTTACTTTATTTTGCGTTAATGTTTTTATTTATTGCTCAGTAAAACACGAACAGTTTATTGAATTTTCAAATATATTTTTTTTCAAATTTTTCACGCTTAAATAAAAAAATGCAAAAAAAAAAACAAATTAAAAACCAAAACCAAAACAAAACAAAAATCATCATTAAGAAATTAACTTGCTGCAACTCATTAAAAAAAAAACTTTTTTTTTTATTTCATTTTTTTCTGTTGCTATTTATAAATTTACTCAATTCTTTTTCATTTTTTACCTGAAGACATAATCACTTGTGCGTGTTAAAAAATTGTGATTTGGAACAAGCAAGAACCGAACAACAACGAAAAAGAAAAAAGCTTGTTGAGTATATACAAATATTATTTCACCACGATTTTATTGGAAAATAAAATTAATTTAAAAAAAAAAAAAAACGCACATCATGTGACAATAGGATATTAATAAATTAATAATTTGGAATCGTTGTCTTCTGTTTATTTTTTTTTTAAAGAATTTTTATGAAAAAAAAAAAATAATAAATAAAATTAAGTGTTATGTAATAATATATAATAAATAAATAATTAATTAATTTACAAAAAGAAGAAAAACAAGTTTTTACTGTATCACAAGACCAAAATTAAATAATAGATTTATCGCAGCAAATATTAACGTTTGAAAAATGTGAGTGAACATTTTTATTCTACCTTAAGATAGTTACGTCAAGGATAGAACAACATAATTCCTATATACATAAATCACAAAACATTGTTAAATTCTATTTATTAAAAAAAAACACAAATCATGATCTAATTCGACATTTATAGATATTATTTCGGTGTAAAAAATTGTATTAATTAATTAACAAACAAAACAACACAACACAAAATGCATATTTGAAGTGCAAATACTAATTTAATAAATAATTATTCTGTAAAACTAACAATTTTATTATGTAAGAAACCAGTCTTTTTCTTTATTTTTTTTATTAATTTAAATTAAAAATTCCAATAATGACCTTAAAAAAAAAAAAAAAAAGTAGTTTTTTACACTACTCCCAGCATCCACACACAACACATCTCACAAAACACACTTATTTTGTGAATTTATTAATAATTATTTGACATTAACGAAATATTTTTTTAACGCCTTTTTGTATTGAATTGTGAAAATTTCGCTTTTTTTGGCTTAAAAAAAAGAAAAAAAGAAACAAAAATACTTTGCAAAAACCAAATTTAAATATGTGCAGTATTGTAATAAGGCACAGAGTTCGTAAGTTTTATTAAAAAGTCTTTGAAGACATATATTTATTTATAAAAATGTACTTGCCATCCACCGAGCTATATTAAACGGTCATAGTTTCTTTACGAAGCTTAAATAATTCCATGATTCACTTAAAAACCTTCATTGTAAAAAGAAACGAAAGCCAATAAAAGCTTTTTGAAATTCTAATCCAAGACGTGAACAAATTAGTTACAAATAGAAAAAAAAAAATGTAATAACCTCGGAAATCATATCTAGCATAAGGGACCACAAAAAACTAACAACGGCCCTGTTTCTGTATTTATTTTTAACAGGTGTTTAAGAAAATTTGTTTATTGTAAATTTAATTTAAAATTTAAGCTAAGTTTATTAACATTATTTTATAAAAACAATTTAATCAGAAATTTGCTGAATCTTTGCACTGCATTTCCATCTAAGCTGTACTGCTTTATTTTTATAATCTCATAAATTATTCACCTGGAATAAAATTCACAATGTTTTGTTTATTCAAAAGAGATAAAGACACACCTCGTTGCATTTTAAAAGTGAAAACAAAACATTTGAATCTAGAAGCACATGTGACTTAAAGCATGTATTCTCTGCAGGAGTAACAAAAAAAAAAGAAAAAAAAAGGAAATTAATAAAGTGATTAGGAGGGGGTTATTCTGAATAATAAATGCTTATGTATTTTGTGCGATAATTTTAATTAAATAAAGTGAAATGCACAGGTGAATAAATTGTTTATAGTTTGTAGTAAGTAAGTAATTAAAAGACGACCAGAAAGTGTGGTAAACAGTTGTTTAAACAAAAATACATATGTGAAAATAATAAAATAATAATTATAATTATAATAGCATTTCTTATTTCTAATATAAGTATTTAGATCTATGAAAAATAAATGATTTTATTATGTAAAGTAATTAATAAAATCATGTTAAATTGTAAAAGAATTTAATTTAATAAAACATTTGGTGTGTTAAATTAAGTGTTGCGAATATTTTTTTATTTTATTTTCAATGTTTAATGGTGCTATCTAAATCGTTTTATTTCTTTTATTTTTTTTTATTATTATTATTATTAATCTTTGTTTTCCTATTTTTAATTTTGTATATTTCAGTGAAAAAATAAATTATTAATTGAAAAATGTATGTATGTCAAATATAAAATAATATCTATCGACGGTTTCAATATGAATACAATATTTTATAATTTTTTTTTTTTTGATGAAAGTTTTATGTTGAATACACCGAGCTGTTGTTTGTTGGTTGGTTTTTTTTTTTTTTTTTTTTTTTTTCTTCATTTCTTTTCTACTGAACTTTAAGTTGCAGCATTTATTGATTTGAATTTTTTTTTTTACATTTTGTTTTATACACAAAAAAAAACTTTAATGTTGCGTCATTTTTTTTTTTTTTTTGTTACTTTTGCAACTATGCTGTTGTTTAGGCAGTTTCATGTTATTCGGTTCCATACACACAGTACCTATAAAACGCAGCCGGCATTCTTCTTGTATTAATCGAAATTTTTTGTGTTTGTGTTTCTATATATATAATTTTAGCTGGTTATGTATTGTGATTAAAATACTAATAATCAGCTGTTTATGGACCACTTTAGTATCAACCAAATATCAAAATCTAATTTTATGTTATGTAAAATTATGTACAGAGCATGCGTACATTGAATTATAAAAAAAAAAAAATAAAAAATTATTATAAAAAAACATTAAATTGTTGAAGAATGGGGGACGACATACATACATTTTTTTTTTTGCCAGTAAAAAATTAAAAAAAAAAACATTTTACACTGTAATAATTATTTTCTCTATTAATGTTTTACAAATAAATAATTAAAATATTTATTTATTTATATAACAATAATAAATATCTAAATAAAATAAAATGTTACCTAATTAACTAATTAAATTCCTAATAAAAAAAAAAAAAAACATATTCAAAAACTGTCAAAAATCATAAAGAAAAGAAAAGTTTATTCTGTGGTCTATTGTTTTTTTTTTTTTTTTGGCTATTAAAATGTAAAGAAGAATGAAAAAAAAAAACATAATTCCAAGAAGACAATGTTATTAATTCAGTTATTATTATGCTACAAGACAAGTTTCTATGATTAATTATGTGAAATTTATTAATTTATGTGTTTTTGTTGGAAAAAATTGTCACTTGATTATTTTAGTTATTTTTGTTTAAATTTCTTAATTAATTTAGTGATAGAAAAACATTAAAAAAAAATTTTTTTTTTTTTTAATTAATTGACCAAAATGATTAAATAATTAAAAATATTGTTGTTTACCTTGTAATAAGTAATATTAAATAATCAACGATTATTATTTAATAATTATTATTTATTTAAATAAAGATAAAGATAATCACAACATAAATTCAATAAAGTTTTTAACAGTGTATACAATTAAATTAAATAAAAAATACAAAAAAAAAAAAAACTCAGTCTCAATGGCAGTAAAAATAAATATAAAACTAACAGCGAAGCTAGTACGGGCTTGACATAAGAAACGTAAAGCAAACATTATTTTGGCCACAGCCACACAGTATTGTATATTTCGTTAGCACGGTTAAAAGACTTTGCATGCATTGAATTCAGTTTATTCGTATTGAAACCACTGTTAAACGTGAATATCGTGTAGAGCTTTTAAAATTGTGTTGTTTATTTTTTTTTTTTTAATAAAAAGAAAGAAAAGAAAAGTTAACTGGTGAACAACAACAGCTTTCGCGAAGTTTATTAAATGTAATTTTATTTATTTATTGTTAATACCTTAAATCTGAAATATTCGCTTAGTAAACTCTTCTTTTTTTTTTGTTAACATTTTTATTAAAATTAAAATTAATTCAACCAGATCTTGTTTTATACTTTTTTTTTTTCACTTTCATCATCAGTCTTGTCGTTCGTTGTAACTAACCAAAAATAAATAAATAAAATAATTAGTTTTTGCTCGTATTTTATAAGAAATTTGTTGTTTAATAAAAAAAAAAAAAAAATCAGAAAATAAATGCGAAAAGTGAAGTGAATTTTTTTTTTTGTTTTATTTTTTACTAATAGTTTTCTTTAGTTTTTACAGTTTTTTTTATTATCAAAAATGTTGTAAAAGAATAAAAACAGTTTGTTATATTTAATTAACGATAAAAAAAAAATCAGAGAGAAAAAAAAAAGGATTAATGTGTTGTGTTAATTGGTCAATAATAAAGTGAAAACGTGTGTTAAGCTTTAATAATCATAATTAATTAAAGAGAAATAAAATAAAAAATAACGCGAAAATAGAAACAACAAAAAAAAAATACAATATGTCAGTAAAAGGAAAACTTGTTGTAGAAAAATCATCTCTTCCGGCTGTAGCCATGGAAATTTTATTAATTATTATGGAAATTTTAACATTTTTATTTATTTGCGCCGCACAAATAGTTACAGTAAGTTTTAAGTTAATTAATCTATTGTTGTATTTTTCAAAATGAATTTACATAATTAAATTAACAGAGTGAGAGAGAAAGAGACCCTATACAAGAAAATAATTTGTTTATTGACACAAATAAAAAAGACCTAACTCAACACAGAATTTATTGATTTTTCATTGTAAATATTTGCTGCTTTTTTTTTGGTTGTGTTTCTTCTTTATTTACTTCTTTATATATTTAAATTTTAATAACTTTATAAAAGACAAAAAATTTTAGTTCCTTTAACACATTTTTTTAAATTTTTTTTTTTTTTTTATTTCTTTCGTTTTGTATTTTATCTTCTGTGTGCTGTTCAAATATTTTTTGCACGTTTTATAACCAAAAACTATATAAAATTTATTTTTTATTTTTAATAAAATAATTTTATGTCATTAAAAATTCGTTCGTTAACACTATGTCAAAGATTTTATTTATTTTTTTGTATAAAATAATTGTGAAATTAAGTAAATTTTACAACCAATTGAAATAAAAATTAACCCAAGGATTGAACTGATTTATTATTAAAAAAAAAAAAAAAAAAGTGTTTATAATCCATACCGAATATTAGTGATAATTAATTAACCTCGAATTATTTTTCTCTAATAATATTAATTATTCAAGTTCATATACACATCGTATATAAGAAAAGAAAAATAAATATATATTTAGGTGCCGTAATTACATAATAATAATAATAATAATAATAATAATATTGAAATTATATTATTTACTAGTCTGCATGCAATTTTTATTTAATTTTATTTTTTTTTTTCATTATAAAATTACGCAGCTTTGATGAAATAATTTTCATTTTTTTTTTTTAATTAGAAAATAATTTTTTTTTTTTATTAGTTTAATAATTAATTTAAATTAAAAGAAAAAAAAAATATATAATTAAAGCATGCAGTAGATATTTAAATTAATTATTTCTTTCAATGTCATTACTTTTCTCTATTGTTTTGTAATTGTGTTTGTAGAAAAGAAAAAAGAAAAAAAAAACTCAGGAAACTCAAACAATTCAAGAATTTACTAGATTTAGATTTTGATTTGACTGTAGATTTAAAATTCGCTGGTAAAGTACCCTAATCTGTCAAGCTGTGATTACAGCAATTTATTTGATTGTTTGATTGATTGTTTAGATTCTACAAAAAATAATCAAAAAAAAACTTGTTTAAAGCTTTTTTATATATATTTTTTTTTTTTTGACATTACTGTAATTACGGTCGCTGATATTTAATTATATTTTTGGTTAAATTTTATAATGATAATTAAAAATTAAATGCTGAAAAGCAGTTTGAAAAAGGATTAACTCAGTTTTTATTTTTTATTCAATTTATATATCAAGCATGTGATCGAAAGCTTATAATTAAAATAAAAAAAATAAAAAAAATCTCTTTGTTGTTTTAATATTTAATTTAATAGTAATAATAGAATACATTTTTATTAAATCACCTTCATAATTATCACATAGAATTCACTTTTATTTTATTTTATTTACATAAAATATCAGCATGTTGTATCGCGTGTGAAATATCACTGAATATGCATAACTCAACTGAACTAAAAAAAATTGTTTTTATCCATAAAATATAAATGAAAAACATTTAATTTAATGAGTAATATAGCTATAGTAACAAATTATTACCAATTTATCTTGCATAACTAAAAACTATCGTAAAAAAAAAAAAAATAAATAAATAAAAACAAATAACAAACCGAAGAGAGAAACAAAAAAATTGTTTTTTTTTTCTTTTTCAAGCCAAAAAAAAAAAAAAAAAGCTTACTCAAAAGTTTAAGACATTAAAAATTTATTAGAAATCAGTTTTGATTGTAATTTTGGATTTTTTTTTTTATTTTTTTTTTTAATTAAGTTAAACATTTCGAAATCAACGAAATTCAGCAATATTATTATTATTAATTTTTTTTATTATTTTAATTAAATGTATTAGAGACCGTACATTTATGTTTAATTGCATTAGAAGCTGGAAAAAGAAAAACGTTGAACAACATACGAAAAAAAATTAACTACGACCTAGACTAGAAAAAGGTAAACAAACATGTGCTAATTGATTTCATAACACAACATTTACTTTAATTACCAAAAGAAAAAAATTATTTCTACTCATAAATTAGCAGGTTTTTTTTTTTTTTATTCACTTTTTATTAAAGGTAATTTTGTCCAAATTTTTTAATTTTTCTCTTGTTCTAAACAGACAAAGCAACGCAAAATAATTATTTTTTTAAATTTATTTTCAAGGTATTGACTTGCGTCAAGTTTTTTTTTTTTTTTTTCTTTATTTTTATTTAATTGTTTTATAAATTATATGTTTATTAACAAGAGATGTGTGTATAACCAGTCGATCTTTTTATGATGAATTATGATTCTCTACACAAAGCGTCAAATAAAGCGAAAATAGTTCTATAGCAGCACAGGTTGTTTGTTTAAGCTACCTTGAAAACGCAAACAATATAAAACTAATGTTAAGACTTTAATCGTTAACAAAACAAACTTATCATTACCTTTTTTATTTGACAGACTTAATTTAATTATTAATTAAAATTTTACGGAATTTCCATCTTTTATTTTAACACTTTTTCTTGAAAAAATACTCAGTTTTTTTTTTTTTATTTGACAGCATTAAACTTTCGCACTTTTTATAATTTAAAAAAAAAATGTTTTTTTTAATATACTTAGTTCTTTTAATTAGCGTTTTTTTTTTATTTTGTTTTACCTTCATAACTATTTTATCTTATTAATAAAATTTCAATGTATATGGAAAATAATATTTTAATTACACTAACTAAGTATACTTATTTAAGTTGCTTTTTTTAATTTTTTTTTCTTCTTGACATTAAATTAATAATTTGTTTAACCTTTAATCAATTTTCTAACACACTTTTTTTATCGTTTTTATTATTTGTATTAATTATTTATAATTTATAACAGAAAAAAAAAAGAAAAGATAATTGCTGTATTAAGACAATTTTTTTATTTCTTTTTTTTTAATATAATTAAATTTAATTTTAGAGTTCAAGGATTAGATAAATTGTTTAGAAAAAAAAAATAAAAATACAACATGTGAATACTAATTAATCAACAAAGTTGTTGATTATAGCTTAATTTACATTAATAGTTCTAATGTTAATGAACTATTCGGTTATTAATGTTTATCAGGTAATTTCGGTAAGAAGTAACATGCTTTACGAATCCTCAAAGAGTAAACCTTTAACTTGACAGTTTTACAGAATTTATTTATTAAAACAATTTCCATTGTATTAACACACTTTGCTTGAAATTTCATCACATATTCTACTCCGATAAATAATCTACATGCATTGTTAAGCAGAGAATAAACATAAGCAGAAAATATGTACAGCAAAAAAAAAAAAAAAAAACCCCAGACAAAATACTATAAACATTAATAAAGAAAACGAAAACGATAAAAAAAGGTCAATACTATAATAATTTAAATTAACAACGTACAAAGCAAATTATTTCCTTTGCCAAAAAATTAAAAGAAAAAAAAAAACATTTTAATTAAAAAACATAAAAAAAAAAAAATAATAATAATAATTTACTTTCGTTTCACTAAATAAACTTTCATTCACACATAATTGTTTTCACGTTATTAAATGTTTGTATTTAAATTTTAACACGTTGTGTCCCCATGAACATGACAAACAGTGTTAAAAAAAAAACAAAAACGTTTGATAACAACACTGAGAAATTTTTTTGTAAAATATTTTTTTCTTTTATCTTTATAGGATATATATGCTAGAGTTCGTGGTAGACCTATGAAGAGTTTACAAGGTGAAATCGCTTTAGTCACAGGTGGAGGTGGTGGTCTTGGAAGATTATTAGCATTAAGATTAGCTAGACTTGGAGCAAATGTTGTTCTATGGGATATTAATAGTGAAAGTAAGTAAAACATGTTAATTAAATTTTCAAAACAAGTAAAGTTTAAAGTCTTATACATTTATAAGATAAGATCTCTCTACTAACCGAGTTTAATACAAACAAAAATTATCCTGATGTCCGTTAGAGAAGCAAAAACGGCTCATCATCCAGTGCAAAAACCAGAATAAAAACAGTTTTTTGTATCAGAATAAATATCATGATGCACTGTATAATATAAGTCAAGGTTTAAACATTAATTTTTTATTCAATTTATTAAATAAATAAATGATTAAAAAAAAAAAGAAAGAAAAATTTAAATAATAACTGACAACCATATTAACACTTTAATGCAGTTTTATTTATTTATTCTTAACAGTTTAGTGCATTATTTATAATAATATGCAAATTGGTAAACATTTATATTATGTAATTTCTATTTTTATTATTATTATTTATCGTTGCGTAATGTTTGCATGTTACGTTTACGATTCTCTTTTGTGTCATACACAATTTTTTATTTTATTATTTTTATATGCAATGCAGCAATTCTTAATTACTATTTATTTTCGTGTATATTATATTTTCTATAACTTTGTTTACATAATGTATTTATTTTTATTTTTATTTTTATTTAATGTTTGACTATTATTATTATTATTTTTTTTTTTTTATTATTATGTCAACTACCGCGAAATATCATTTATTTTGCTTTATTTTTTAAACGACAAATTTTTTTTAGTTTAAAATAATAAATAAACAATAATAAATTATATAACATAATATCCCGTCATTTGTTATGATAAATAAATATTTTATTATAATATTTAAACATTATTTAATATGATAAATGCATCTTTAATTTTATATATATTACTATATATAATATAACTATTATTATGTATGCAGACAATTATAAATAATTAATGATTTTCCATTGATTTATTATTTTACGTATTTTGTTATTTATTTCTTTTAAAACAAAGATTTTAAATTCTGTTATAAAAACTACTTTGCAGATGATTAATATTTATTAATTAATATTTAAAGTTTAATAACATTTCCTTATTAATTATTTATTTTAATTTATTGATTAATTAATTATTTATTAGCTATAACTACAACATTTGTTTGGTCGCACCTTTCAAATCGATAAATATAAGTAGTTAATGCACAAAGTTTTATTCAAGCCAATATTGATGCAATTTGAATGCATTAATGCAATTTCCTTTAATGGAAAACTTTACAAAGCGTCATGAAATTGTTATTTTGAGAAGAAAACTTAAGCTTACTTCAAACAAGCATTGATTAACTTAAGAAAAACTAATTTTGAAAAAAAAAAAAAAAAACCCTAAACTAGATTTATTGTTTACCATAACTCAATGTAACCTACTTTAACCGGTGTGATAAAGTTTTTAACTTGACCTTAACATATAATCATTATAGTTTTTTAGATGGAAAACTTTTTTTTTTATTTATCAAACAAAATATTTTTGAAAATTACATAATTTTCCACAGTTAATTAATAATTTTTTTTCAACGATTTTTCATTCAAAAGTAAAAAAAAAAAATTTCAATTTTTTATTTCTAATTTTGTAACATTATTTGTTTTTCATATTAATATAACATAAATTTAAATATAAAATACCAAAAACATAGATTTAACTAATTTACAACCGTAGATTATTAATATTTGAATAAATTATTTAAGAAAACAAGAAAAAATGTCAAGTTCATTTATTTGTTTGCATATTAAATTTTTAAATGAATGGATTTACCTTAAAAAAAAAACTAAAAAATTAATAAATACGCCTGAGAAAAAGTGAGAGTTTTTTTTTTTATAAAAAATATTTATTGAAAACTTTTTTTATTTCACCTATCGATTATAAAAAGTTTATTTTCAAAAAAATAGCAAAGCAAAGCAAAGCACAAACTGATGCAGAAATTAGATTGAAGGTCACTTCTGTACAAAAAAAAAAAATTATACGAAAAACACCAATTTAAAAATTAGTAAACCAACAACAACAACAAACCAATTTTATATTTTTATTAAATAAGTTCCGCATTAATGCAAAGTTTTTTTTTTTTTTTTTTGTCGCAAATATTCGCTATACTATTTATCCACCATAATCATAAACATTTTGTTTAAACATCCAAATATTTTTATTAAACTTTATAACAAAAGTAATATTTCTACAAAATACGATTAAAGTTATATAAATTTTATATTAAAAAAAAAAGCTAAAAATTAATTACACAAGACTAAATCATGTGAAAGGTAAACTTTAAAAATCGATAAAGATAGAAAAATAAAAAAAATTTGTAATATGAAAATAATTAAATGAATTGATAATGAATTTAAATTGTAAATTTCTTATCTATTCTATTGATTAAATCTTTAACTATAAAATAAGGTAAAATATGTAAAATAGTCGAGTTTAATAAGACTTATTATTACTTAATACAAAGCTTATGTTGTTATTTTCAATGTAATTTATAATTTTATTTATTTTTTTAACAAACTATGTAGAAATAGGCTGAATTATTTAATTATAATTAGATTGTTATTGAGATTTAATAACGTTGCTTTATCACAAATATATAATAGCATCATTTGCGCCCCGATTTTTTACATTAGAAACAAAATTAACGATCAGAGCAATTAATAAAATATTTCGCAAAGAAAATTAATTAAATTTAATCGTATAGAACCAAACATAATTAATTTATAATTTAATCAAATAAAAAAATTTATGATGTATATAACCGTTTTGTTAAATAATTTAATAAACAAGAAATGATTTTACGAATATTTAAATTTATATTGTTGAACGTTTGAAAGAAAGTTTCAATGTCAGCTGGACTCTGTATTAAATGAATTTTTTTTATTTAGCTTTTAATTAATATACATTTTTTTTTTATAGTCTTTACATGAATTATTATTGTTTTTTTCATTTATAACATTTAATATTTATATTAGAAAGTAAATTTACTTTTAAATTACTTAGTTAAAAAAAAAAATAAAACAGCTTTAAACATGACGGTTGAAAATAAAATAATAAATAAATAAATTAAAAACGGACAAACAAATCAATGTTTTATTGTTATAACTTATTTTTTTTTTTTTTTATAATAAGATAAATATATTTTATTTTTCTGTATATAAAAAAAAAAAACCGCAAAAAAAAAAAACAAATCATTTTTTTTTTTATTTTTAATTCAATAAGTAAACAAAAAAAATCATCAAACAACGTTGATTACGTAATGATTTAATACATTTTATTGAATAAATACGAAAAAATTAATTTGCAATAATTTATAAGAAGAGATTTGATTAGTTAATTAATTAATTTTTTTATTTCTTTTAATAACAAGGGCATAAACAATGCTGAAAACTAATTTAAATAATTATTATAATTATCGCCTTTTTTTTTTTTTAATTATAATTAGAAATAATATAAACATTTTATTAATCATAAAAATGAAAAAAAAATTAATTAATTAATTATTTAAAATTACGTTTTGTAGTATTGTAAAGTAAATTTTTTATTTTTTTTTTTTTTTTAATTACATTAAAGTACAAGGTGAACTTGAAAGATGATTCTAATTAATCTATTAAAGTTTATGTTTATTTACCTCATCTTTATATTAATATAGAATTATTCTTTATAAATATTTTCTTTTTTACTTAATTCTAATTAATAAATTAAACCCGTTTTATTGATAATAATGATTTAAACGTGATCTTATTTGTTTATTGTATTGTACTGTAACTAATGAAAAGACAAAATCACAAACAAATTTATTGAATAATCATTAATTAAAAAACATAAATTCTTATATTTATAACCAGCCAATAAACAAATAAATAATTTAAAACAGAGTATTAATTATTTTTAACAAGTACTAACCGTTTCCGTTTAATTATTGTCACTTTCATACCAATTTTTATTTACATTTATTCTGTTTCTATCAAAATAACATAAATTTCTAGACATTTAACAAACAATTTAAATCACAAGGTAAATTTATTAATTTAAAATCGGTATATTCGGTGAATAAAAAATAAAAAACATTTTTATTTTATTTTACCATAATTTCCTTAAATCAAACTTTGTATCCGCATTTTATATATTTAAAAATGTAATAAATTGATTCGTTGTTAAATTTGTTGAAAAATCTAAAAAAAATATCAAATTTGCATAAAAATTTAAACGAAATAATCTTGTTTTTTGAATTAATCGTGTGATATAAAACTAAAATATGATATATATATAATAGATATATAAAAATATGTGCAAGTCATGATACAAGGAAGACACATTTTTTAATCTGTTATTATTCTCTATTATATAATTTTTGCAAAATATGCAATAAATAAAGTATGTTTATGGGATTGGATTAAACTTTGTACGAAACCTTGAATATTAAAAACGTGAAAAAAAGTTATTTAATGAAGAATATGCTAAATTAATTCGGTAATATATTTTATTCAGCCTCCACATTAGAGTAGTTTTTCTTCTATTTCCTTAACAACATTTTTATTTTTTTTTTGGTTTTTGTCCTTATGCAATTTTTTTACCAGTTTAATAAACAATTTTTTTTTTTTTCTTTTCTTTTAATAATCTTTCAGGTGTTGATGAAACAGTGCGATTAGTTAAAGCAGCCGGTGGTAAATGTATAGGATATCAAGTAGATTTATCACGTCGTGAGGAAGTTTATAAAGCAGCTAATAAAATAAGAGATGATGTTGGCGATGTAAGTACCTGTTTCAAGTATTTTTTTTTTTTTTTTTTTGAATGATACTCTTCAGTTAAAAGCAGCAGCAAAGTAAAAAAAAAAAAAAAAGAAGAAAATTTACAAATGCCACAGAACAAACAAAACTGAAAATAAATTATTACATAATAATAAAATATTTATTTATGATTATTACAAGCTGAAAGAAAAAAAAAAAACTGCAAAGTGTATTTTTTTTTTATTTTTTTATTTTTGCTTCATTAGATCTATGAAATTTGTCAATAAACGCGCTTGACCTCAATCTCTTCCAACAAGCACAAACAAAAATGTTTATGTTTTAAGACTAATGTTTTTACTTTTTATTTTTTTTTTCTTTCTTATGATTATTTCGATTGCATGTAGTTTTCTTATTATTTTGATTAAATTAAATAAAGTTATAGAAAAAAAAACACCACTCACCGTAAGAAAAATTATTGCAAAACAAAATTTTACACAATTTTTACAATCTAAATATAATTAGTTTAATAATTTTTTTTTTTTTTTTTGTGTTAATTTCTTCTTTTATTAATTAATTAATTATTCATTAAAAAAAAAAAATAATAATAATAATAATAATAAAAAATTGTTGATACAATTGAAAAGAGAAATATTTGAATACTTATCGTATTTATTAAGTGGGTAAAACGATACTTGTTTAAATAATACAAAATCGAATTACTTAATAATTAAATAACGTAACGAGATTTTGTTATTTATTTTATTTTTAAATAAAAATTTTCATTAAATTTATTTCATCATAAATATTATAAAGAAAAATGTGAAATTTAATTAAAAATATTTCGTTTTGATAAAGTTAATCGAGTATTGATGGCTTTAGTTAGTTGTTATCCTTCTAGCCACTGTTTGTACCATTGATGGCATAATTTCTTTTTAACATACGAGACACGATTAGACTATTGTTTTTTTTTTTTCAGATTCATTAAAAAACCTTAATTAACCATGAACTAGTTTATCATCAAGCATAAATCTTCATTTTTTTTTTTACAATGTCATCTTCTTTATTACCTTAAAATAACGTTTATTTCAGGTAAAAACCGTTTTGTATTATTAGATTAATATTTAAAGACATTTAAAAACGAGTGGGATTGAATCTAAAAAATTGATTTAAGATTGTTGATCACAACATATTTGTCTTAATTTTTAAAAACCTGTTAATAACGAAATAATTAAACTAATGCAAGTAACCAATAAATCATAACAAAGTTAATAATTATTTTAGAAAATCATATTTTGGTTTGTTTGTTGGCTTATTTGAAAAAAAAAACAAAAAGTTTAATAATGAATCAAGATAACTTACTTAATCCTATTACTCAGAACTTATTCATCGCCTTATAATTATTTGTTTTAATTTAAACAAAAAAAAAAAAACAATTAAAAACTTAAGCTTGTGACATAAATTTAGTTTTTATTTTTAATTAAGTAAATTCGCTATTTACTTAACAAATACAGTTTTTTTTTTTTTTTATGTTTTTTGCAAAGATTTCGTTTAAAAGAAAATTAATTTCAACATTGTAGGAATAAAGAAAAAAAAAAGGTTACATTTTACAAATGAAATAAATAAAATATGAACAATGAACCATTTGTTGGCATTTTAGCAACTATAAATGTTAAATAATTTAGCAGAAATAAAAAAAAAATTAGCAAAAAAAATAAAGATTAAAGAAATGTTTTTATTTTTGCCGAAAGTTACGTCATATTTTTTTTTTTTTTTGTATACAAAATTATGAATATTTAATATTCAATCTTGTAGTTTGTATAAAATAAAAAAAAAAAATTTTAAAAGCAATAAAGAAAAAGAAAAAGAAAATAATATGCAGTCTGGTGTTGTTAATCAGCAGAGTTAAAGGTTAAAGTTTTTTTTTTTTTTTTTATACATGTTAATAATTATTATTTTAAAGCGTGTGTGGTGAGTTTAATTCATGTAATCTGAACCTGACCATCATTTAAACCTTTAAAAAATTTTTTTTTTGTTAATGCGATAACAATTTAACGTATTAAAAAGAAAGTTTATTTAAGCAATTAGCACGTCATAGATTTTTTTTTTTAATAATTTACACGCTTTTTGACAATTTCATTTCTTTCTTTTTTTTTTTTTGATTAATTAATTAATTAATTGTTTCGTTAATAAAATATTTATGTTTAAAAATGTATTTAATTGTATAAAACAATTACAGATTAAATAATTAATTAATTAATTAATTAACGTAACATGTAACAACGCATTATTTAACCTTCAGACAAATTTTATTTACGTTTCATTGTATACGTAATTATTTAATATTTACTATTCATAATTTTTAGATATTAAAAATTCACAATTACTTTTGACTTTAGCCTCTATTTTGCTAATAAAAATAATTAAATAAACACCTTAAGATTTTTTTTTTTTTTTTTCGTAATAATAATAATAATAAATCATTCGTTGCGTTACTTTTATTATGAATTATAATTTAATAATAAATGAAAATATTTATTTTCAATTGAAACGAATTTTATTTATTTATGTTATAAAAAAAAAATTTTGATAAAATAATTTAATTTAAATAAAAAATTCAATTTTTTTTTAATAATTTAATAGAATTCTGATTTGTAAAAATAAAATTCTATAGAATTGCTAGAGGAAATAATTCTCTTTGTTTTGTTTTCGTATTAAAATTACTGAAATTAAATTAATTATTTAATCACGTAATTCGGATACACAACAAAGTCATTGACCAAAACTTTTTTATTTTTTTTTTTTGTTGTTTTTGCTAATTTTATCTATTTTTATTGTTGTTGTTGTTTTTTTTTTTATATACGTTTGTTTATCACGATTATTGGTTTTTATGCAAAAACGATTAAAAATGTATTAATTGATTAATAAAAAGCTTTTGTCAGTTATAAGCTAGTAGATTTATGTTTGCTTGCTGCAGTTGTAGTAGGATACTGAGGTTAATAACCTTCGTCCTTTGATTTAAGGAACAAATTTAAACCTAGTTCAAATATAGTCCGAATTACCAAGAGAAATGTAAACCATTCAGAATTGTAGAGCTTTTATCACATTCAATAATTTCTGCGTATTTTATAACGTAAATAAAATTATTGGCAATAAAAGTTATTCACTTTTCATCCAGTGATTTTTCTTCTTTTTTTTCCTGATCACATCAAAGCATATTTACGTAAAGAATCTAAGTTAATAGCGCTTAATAAAATAAATAAATAAATAAAAAAAAAAACATCCTATTAAAATCTAATAACTTTACATTTTATTATCAATTAAAATCAAATATTATGAATTTTTAACGATAGAAATTAATAGATCAATACAGGAAATAGCTGTAAAATGTGTCTTTATTATTTGTTTGGAAATTTTATCATTTAAATTACATTTATTATCGCCAGAGAAAAAGCTTAAACTTTATTTCCTAGTGCGTCATGTCACTAATTTATTTATTAATAAAAACCTAAACAAATATAATAAGAAAAAAAAATAAAAATTCTTAAATTCAAAAACCGGTTACTTAAATAATTAAAAAAAAAAAAAAAAATAAATAAATTAATTTTAATTAATAATAATTAGAAACGTGCTCAAGTGCAAAACCATTTTAATTAGTTTAAAAACAAAATAAATTATTGTTATTATGAAGCTAAAGTTTATTAATGTTAATTTTTTTTTTTTTTTTTATTACAGGTGACATTATTAATTAATAATGCTGGCGTTGTATCCGGTAGAGCTTTACTTGATACGCCCGATCATTTAATCGAAAGATCATTCAGTGTTAATGCTGTCTGTCATTTTTGGGTAAATTATTTGTTGTTTTTGTTTTTTAATTAATTTTTGTTTTGTTAATTTTTGGTTTTTTGTTTTTGTTTTTAATTTTTAGACAACAAAAGCATTTTTACCAACAATGCTGGAGAAGAATCATGGTCACATAGCGACAATTGCGTCATTAGCTGGTCATGTCGGTATACCAAAATTAGTCGATTATTGTGCTAGCAAATTCGCTGCTGTAAGTATTAATTAATTTGGCTTAGTTTGTTCATTGTTGATAAATTTGTTATTTTTGTAGGTTGGTTTTGATGAGGCTCTCCGTATGGAGTTACAGTCATTAGGTAAAGATGGTGTGTATACCACAGCAATCTGTCCATACTTTATACAATCAACCGGTATGTTTGAAGATGTATCTTCTAAATGGGTGCCAACACTTAATTCAGAAGAAGTAGCTGATCGTGTAGTGGAAGCAATACGAAAAAATGAAAAAGTTGCAATAGTACCTGGATATTTGAAATTATTACTAGGAATTAAATGGTTTGTTAACTGTAATTAATTTAATTATGATTTTATTTCTAATTAATTCTACTTAACAGGGTTGTACCATGGGCATGTGAATCTGGTTTCTTACGTCGTATTGTACCTGATGCAGCACCACAACATGGTATAAACAGAGGTAGCCCAGAGCCAAGGAAACACACAAAATTAACAGACGATGTTACAATTTTAACAAATAATAACAATATTAATAACAATAATAATAAAGTGACACCATTACTTGTTAATCGATCGGCATCAATCGGTGAACGGGTTTTATAAATCTTCTTCATTTTT
Source organism: Ptychoptera albimana (assembly GCA_961205885.1). Classification (NCBI taxonomy): domain Eukaryota; kingdom Metazoa; phylum Arthropoda; class Insecta; order Diptera; family Ptychopteridae; genus Ptychoptera; species Ptychoptera albimana. The sequence goes on from OY540801.1 coordinate 17,441,692, forward strand.
TATTATTGTTTTTTTTTTTTTTTTTTTTAATTAATTAATTAAAATAAATATATAAAATGACAAAAACAAATTAAATTAAATTAATTAAAATATTTTGTTTAGCAATTATTATTATTATTATTATTATTATTATTATTATTATTATTATTATTATTATTATTATTATTATTATTATTATTTTATTAATTATAGGCTGAGGTTTGTGTGTAAGAAATAGAAAAATGATTTTTCTTAATAAATTAGATTAAAAAAAAAAAAAAAAAATTATGTGACAAAAAAAAAAAAAACGATCGGTAACTTGCCTTATTATATTAAAAATTTAAAACAAAAATATTAAAACGAAAATTAATTTAGCAATTTAATTTTTTTTACACAAATTATTGTAATAATTAAAATTATCATTTAAAATTGAAGTGGACCAAGAAAAGGGAAAATATACGTGAAGAGTTAATACAAAAAATAAAAGATGATCAATTATAAGATAAAGTAGCTTAATTAAATATTAAAAAACAAAATAATAAAATAAAAATTTGTATAGGTGTGTCATCTACTTCTATTTTATTTAAATTTTGTTTTCTTAATAAATTAAAATTAAAATAAATTTAATAATTAATAATATTTTTTTTATATATATAATAAATAAATAAATGAAAACATAAAAATAAATTATTAGTTTTTCTTATTTTACTTAAAGCTTGAAAGCTTTTTTTTTCAATTAGATTCAAAATTGTCATTTAATAAAATTAAAGTGAAAAACAAAAATTTAAATAACAGACCCAGAATGGGGAATCAATTTGATTGTTAATTAATTATATAAAAATGAATTAAGCGAATTATTGTGATGATTATAGCAAAAAAAAAAAAATGTTCAAAAAATGTATGACAGTAAAATACAGTAAAGAAAATAAATCAATTATTGTAGATAATTAATATGAATTGATATGTTTATTCTGTTTAATTTAATTTATTTTATTTCAGAAGTGTCATATCCGTAATAATAATCTAATCCATAATGGTGTTCTACCTACCTATTCAGTTTTATGATTCAGAAATTAATAATTATCGTAATTATTACGTGAACTTTAAATACATTATCAGCATTATAAAACCTTAAATAAATACTTTGATTCATAGATATATATATATATATATAAATAAATATATAATTATATTTCATTAATTACTTTCAATGATAAGAGTTAAAAAAATTCGTTAATTATGTAACATAATCGTAGATAATAAGTTCAAGTACACAAATAAATTAACAAAAAAAAAAAAAAAAAAAACAGTGCATAACAGGTGTCCACCACTTAATTAATCTTATTGTTTAATCAAATTATCCAGAAATAAATGAAAAAAAAAAAAAAAAAAATTTATATTAATATGTGATTAAATATTTATTATCAAAACAAATTTGTTTTTTTATTAAACAAATATAAATAACGAAGAAATATACATAGAAATGAATGTCTGCTTTGATTATACAATCAGCATTTTTGTTTTTTTTTTTTTGTTAAAAATTAAAGAAGCAAAAAAAAAAAAAAAAAAAGAAAATAACTTAAATAACTATATCACATTAAATATAATTAGGAAACAATATTAATTAATTTACTAAAGTTTTTACTAAATCTTTTTCTTAATTATTTTATTTTTATTTTTACTTTTACTTTTGATTTTACTCATATCCGACTCGTTTAGATCAAATTCTAATTTATTATTTTTATATGCTAATGGATTCTCTGATTTTCTCTCTTTTATATCATTTAATAAGACATCGTCTGGTACTTCGTCTAGTGCTTTACCTTTGCCATAAAAGTAGTCTTCGTTATAAATTCTATCTTTTTGTCGGTAGGTTCCATGTAGCTGTTTGGTAATAAGATTAAACATTTAATCCATTTAAATATAAAATACAGAGAGTGCAAGAGAAAACTATAAATACCTTATCCCAAATGAAGATATTGAATCCGAAATTAACATGGAAATATTGATGATGGTTATCGTGGAATATACAATCAGGTTGCCATGGTTGCCACCATAAGGCTTTAAAATTAACTCCCGAATGATCAATTATTCCGTGATAGTAAGTATATAGAGCAACAGTGTAAAACGGAACTGAAACAATTAGAAATTACGATTAATAATGTTATGGGAAAATAATTAAATTTTTAACTTACGCCAATGTACGGGAAATAGAACTATTGGAAGTAATAAAGTCAATTGAATGTGCGTTATTTCTACGGGATGAATTGCAGTCACTGAAAACGCTGTTGGTTGTTTATATTTGTGATGTAATTTGTGGAAATTTTTATATAACCATGGAGTATGGTAAACACGATGTAATATATATGTTATATAATCCTATAAATTAAAATTTATTAATATCATAAATAAAGATTATAGTTTATGTTAAGAATTACCTGATATATGAATACAACTGGCCCTTGCAAGAAGAACCATAACCATCCATACTCATTCATTTGGTAATAAATGGTTAATAAGCGTCCACCATTGCTAGCATAAGTAGCAATTAATCCAGTTATTGTCGCTGATAAAAGTAAGGAAGCACTTCCAAATAATATTTCATGACGCTCTAATTCAGCAGACATAAATTTCTCTGGTTGACATTTCCATTCATGTGGTCGATCACGTTGACGCACATAGAAGTACCACTAAACATGTAAATTGATAATAATTTTCATTGGTATAACTAGTGCAAGATAGGCAAACCTACATGAATAAATCCTCCGATTCCAAAATAAAGTAAATACGAAACAACAATTGAATAAAATACAAAATGTTGCCATCCTTGTAGTGAAAAGTATTCCGCATTTAAATTATCCCAACTAAACGGTACGTCTGTATTGTTAGCGGTTACATTGCTTTGCCCCATAAATGTATAACCGATTTGTCTCATAAAGTGTACCATTATTATAATCCATTCACCTTTAAAAATATATTTACGATGATTAATTACTTCGCTATCATATTTATTATTATTATTTAATAATTATTTTATTCATTACACTAAATAAACATTAAATCCAATTATCATTGAACTTGAAAATATTGATAAGATTGATCGAATGGATTTAAATTAACATTTTAATAGCGTTATTTTGATAGATTAAAATAAATATTTTAATTTTAAGCACTTTATCTATTACTGATAACAATAGATACCTCTTAATGATGATCCAACAATAAAAACAGCAAATGTCGCCAAGAAAGTACCAACAAAACTTGGTAACTTTCCCCATAATTTCTCTATTGTTTCCGCATAATTTTCCGTCCATCTTACACCTTCTACCATCGGATTGTATCCTTTACTTAATTTTGTCCACATTGAATCCGTTTCACTTTTTTTAACAAATTTTCCTTTCTTCATTCTCGAAAAGGATTTATTAAACCAAAAGCACTGAACAAAACCAAAACCAAAAAAATCCTCACGCAATGATTTGTTATTTTGAAATATTGAAACAACACCTTTGCCAATTAATTAAAACACAACTGAAATAATTATTTAAATCATACCTTTATATAAATACTAAAAAAAGATTTTTTTTTTTTTTTTTGTAATCAATTATTTTTATTATCATTTTTATTTTTATTAGAATGAACTCAATTTTTTTTCATTTTATTTATTAATAAAATAATTATAAATTAAAACAAGTGTCTATTAAAATTGATAACATTATCTTATTTTTAATATCAGATGCACTGAAACTGATGGTAAAAAGAAACGAAAAAAACGAAAAAAAATATCTTTGATTTACTTTTTTATAATTGCTATTGAACTTTATCAATTTACACCGATAATCAAGGCTGTTGAAAAGAAATTCCATTTATTCATCATACGAAGGTGAAAGAATGTACTTACTTTGGTTAATTTGGCGATGTAATTTCGTTGAATTGTTGTGTAGTTGGTTATGGTTTAGTTGCACCTGTCCTATTGGAAAGCTCAGGAAATAAAAACCATTAAAGTGTTAATGTGAATAGTTTTTAGATTATTAGGAACTAGAATTAGTATTAAAGTGCATCGGAATCCACAGTTATTTAGTAAATCAGCATTAAGTAAAAGTGTCATAATTATTTACGGCTTATTAATAAAGTGGAATTTAATAGTCTAAACAGCATAAAGTATCTTATCTTAAAAAAAAATATATAAAAAAAGCTGAGCAGGGAAATACGTGATTAATGTATTTTATATTTAAGTACAATCACAGGTTATTGTAACAATTACGCGGCTATATAAAAACCGTAATAATTTCCAAAAACCCAAAAAACATGATTTTTTTTAATCAATAATCAACAATTTGCGATAATTTATAATTTCAGCTATAATTATGTCATTATAATAAGTGCACGTGCACTTACCAAAGCGGTGGCAAATTTTAAAATTACGTGATGCCATCAGATTATCATATGAAATTCAAAACAACAGATAATTATTTGTGTTTTTGTTTTATCTATAAAAATATTAACTGCTCAGTACATTTTACTTAACGAAATAAATTAATTTACTTCGCTTTGTTAATTAAAAATTTATAAATATAAAATCAGTTGAACTTTCTTTATTGAGTGCACTTAAACAAAAAACGTGCTTTTAATTAATTTAATTAAAATTCCTTTACACAGTGTCAAAACGAAGTAAATAAATAAATAAATCAGCCATAAGATTAGATTTTTAATACAAAAAAAAAACTGTTTTATTTGATAAACTGTTTACAAACATAAAAAAATAATTATTATTATTGTACTCTTTACATAAACAAAATAGGATAAATAAAATTAATTAATAAAATGAAAAAACAATAAGAAAAAAATAAGAACATAAAATTATTCAATGATATAATTAGGATGAACAACGAGTAATGGATCTTCTGTGTCTTCTGTTTCTTCTGTGGAATGAGATTTCTTTACTTCTTTCAAACCAGTTGTTTTCAGTGGAATTATAACTTGATCCTTTAAAACAAACAAAAAATAATAAACCGAATTAAATATAAAAAAAAATATTTCAATTAGTAACAAAACTTACGTGATAAACAAGACGATCAATAACTTTTTCAATTAAAGTTTTCCGTTCAACTAATTCATCTTCTGAATCAATTTGTTCGGAAATTTGTTCTAAGTACCACACAATTAATTCTGATCTACGAATACCTTCTGAATCTGAGCCTGTAAATTAACAATAAAGATTATCTATCAAGAGAGTATGATGCGAACTACCATGAACGTACCTTCACTTTCAATACGATTCTCTTCATTTCTCATATGCAACACCAGCATATTTGATAAATTTTTATAATCTTCAAACGACAGTGTTAATTTCTTTTTATTTAATGTTGATTCTTCTGTATGACCATTTTCACTACTTTCTTGTGTTCCATTTCCATTTGGTTGCTTTAAAGAAAAAATGTATCATTAGCTGATTATTTAAAAATATAAATAAAAATAAATATTTACCGGTGTTACTTCGGTTTCATCAATTTCCATTTCCATAGCTAAAGCTAATGCAGCATCATCTTCATCGTCCAAATGAATATCCGGTTGTTCAACACGAATTATTGATTTATTAAGTAATCTAAATGCCTCTTTTACATGTTTAACAAGAACTTCATTTGAACATTCCATTTTTGCCATTGCTTCACTTAAACGTATCATACTTTCTAGTTGTCTTACTGTTATCCTCCACATACTTTTACCAGTTATTCCCGCATCTCTTTGACGTAAATGTCCATAATTTTCAATTAATAATTTTGCTGATTCTTCTTTTATTATCGGTTTGAATTGGCGCGCAAATGTTATATATCTATAATTATTAATTAACATTTTATTTATGCAATTTGATATTTGCGATAGTTAATTGAATTACCTTAATACTTCTTCACGTGTATAAACTTGTTCCACAAAATTTTCAACATTCGAATGTAGATCTACAATTCTTCTAGCAATTGCATAATCAACAACCTCATTACATTCGTCAACAAGAATAAAGAATAAATCAAACCGTGACATGATTGGGGCACTTAATTGTATATTTTGTTGTAAAGATTTTGAACGATCATAACGGCCATTGATTGGATTTGCTGCTGCTAAGATTGATGTTCTAGCATTCAACGTAGCCTTTACTCCTGCTTTTGCTAATGAAATTGTTTGTTGTTCCATAGCTTCGTGAATTGCTACCTGATCTCTAGGATCCATTTTATCAAATTCGTCAATGCAACAGATACCATTATCTAAAATAAATTATTTTATTTCTAATTCAATAACATTTTTTTATTTAATTTGTTTCAGTACCTGCTAACATTAGAGCACCGGCTTCTATAACGAAGTCAAAACTTTCCTCATCTTTAACAACCGCTGCCGTTAAACCTGCGGCAGAAGATGCTTTGCCGGATGTATAGACAGCTCTCGGCGAAAAATCAGCCACCTTTAGAATTCAATCGTATTTAGACATTCTTATTATAAAAGTAATTTAAAAAAGTTTACCTGTTTTAAAAACTGTGATTTTGCTGTACTTGGATCTCCAACGACACAGACATTTATGTCTCCTCTCAACGAAGTTTCTGTTAATTACAAAATTTTTATAACAAAATGAAAAACAATAAAAAATAATTTAGTTCCATACTTTCATGTGTAGTTTTAGCTACACCACTAAATAGCTGAAGTAAAATTCCTCTTTTAACTTCATCATTTCCGTATATTGAAGGAAACAAACTTGTTATCAGATTTTGGTACAGCATACGATCATGTGACATTTCATAAACCTGTAAATAAAAAATATTTTATTACAAATTATATAAACAAAATTAAATAATTTACCTTATTCCATTCTGCATCTGTCATTTGTTTCTTCATATCTTCAGCAGTGACTTCACTCATTGGTAAATCAGTACCACCGAAACGTGAAGTTGTTGGTTGTACATAGCAAGCCAAAAATGACATTCTGTAATTCAATTCACGTACACCAAGCGCCTTTAAACCACGAACACCTTCCGATGCAGCACCTTCGCCATGTTTATGCCTACCACTCATTTCAGCACGAGCACCAGGCATTTGCAAGGCACCTACATCAGGAACCACAATTAATGTGCCAGTAAAATCATATCTGTCACCAGCCTATTTAAGTAATAAAAAAATAATTCAATACCCAGCATGCAACTTTTCTGATAATTCATACCTGCACGGTTTCAACAATCTCTGCTCGTAATATAACTTCTAAGGAACGAGGTATGCTGCCACGGACCAGTTCGGATTGAGTTTCTTGAACACGAATTTTTTGAAAATCAATAAATAAAGATTTCTCCACATCTAACATAAAACGTTTTCTGTTTGAACAAACTGGATTACGACATATCGTTGGATTTGTGAATTTAAATTGTTGCTCAACGTTTTTGATTTCGGTTTGACAATCTAAACAAACAAATGTCCCCGATACTAATTCTGGATGTACTGGATGAGTTCTGACAACCTGCCCGGAGATTCGAATCAAAGTGCCAATTTTAGCTGTAGTTAATTCTCGAACCTAAAATATTGAATTTTTACAGTTTGTTACAACATCAAGCACATGTAATAATTAATATAATTAACCTTGTGTCTAGTTGGAACTTCTGTAAATGACACATAACAATCTTTTTCTTGTTTTAAATTAGTTCTATCTTTGGTAAATATTGTCACTGCTTGACACAGGTATGGAAATATTCTGAAAGATGAATATTTAATATTGATTAATGATAAAAATTAAAATTATTGACTGGAATATACCTATAATATTCTTCAATAATAGTTGTAGCCAAATTTTGATTATATTTTTCTACATCTTCAAAACTAACTTCCAGTGTAGAACGATCCGGTGATATTAAAGCATCAACCAGTTTTAAATATTTTATTTCACCTTCTTCTTTAAATCTAATTAATATCATCAAAAGAAAACATTATAAATAAATTTTAAAATAACTGTTGCGACAAAAACCACATACTCTTCCAAAAAATCTTGAAATAATTTTTGACAACGTACTCCAACATCATCTTTAACTCTTAATTGTCCATCTAAAGCAGCAGCTACATCCATTTCAAATTATTATTCTTATTTCTTCACTTTTATTATAATAATAAAACTAAAACAATATTATTTATAAGCAGTAACTAACAAAACAATATGCTTGATACAGCAGAAATAAAAAAAGTGTCACAATTTGGCGCTCAAATTATTTCTTCAACATAGCAATGAAGTTAGCATATTAATGTGTACTCAAATTTGTTTGAAACGTACTAGAATTAATTTTTCAACTTCTAATTGCCAACATAATGAAAATTATTACACTGAAAACACTTGGAATAATAATAATAATGAAATTGATTAATTATTAATATTTCGTTTTTTATTAATAATAACTCAATTATGTTATTAAAGAAAAATTGTATATTATAATAATGTATTGTTTATTACGTCATAAAATTATAATAAGATATTGTTTTAAATAATTTAATGGGATGTAAAAAAAAAAAAACAAAAATCCTATCCAATTATATTTGAACTTTTATTAATTGGTGTTGGATAACTTAATTAAATATTAAACACTGAATTAACGAAATTAGATAAAAAGTAATAAAGAAAAAACAGTAATAATTAAAAATCTTAATCAAAACATGCATATTCTGAAATAATGATTACTCCTCCCACACAGTCTATATTTTCATGTCACATAAATATATCGAAAATCAAAATGTAATTCATTAATTAAAAACAAATTTGATATGTTTGGCATTTCCAATATTCTTTTTTACTAGTTCCATGTTATTACGACGAGACATATTATATAGTATTGTCTGGGAATCATCTGTTACCACTTCAAAAGTCATTAACAAAACTTTTTAGCAACAGAAGTAGAAAACTGTTATCCATTTGCGGTTCATTTCATCATTTTTTTGAATTAACTATGCAACGACTGAATGCATTTATTAATTTTTATATATAAATGGGAATTGTGAAGGAAATTTATCATTACACTATGTAAGAATATACGCTATCTACCCCATTATTACTGTAATTAGACTTAGGAAGCTTTTTAGGATCATTTAATGGGTTTTTTATTATATAAATAAAAAAAGGTCAATGTGTATTACATTTCCAATCAATTTCATTAATGTGAAAAGAGTTTGAAATCCCTGCGAACCATATATTTACGAGGTGTTTTTTTTAAACATTTCTTTTTGTATATTCAATTATCAATTGAATAAAAAAAAAAGGATTTAAAAATGATAGATGACATTTAGTTCATTTGTGTATATAAATATAAAGTAATATTCTCTGAAAAAACAAATATAATAGTAAATAATAATTTGATTGATTATATTTACCATTGTTGACATTTAAATGTTAATAAATAATAATTAATATTAAATGATTATCTATGTATAATGAGTATAAAGAATAAAAATAGATGTGAAAAAACTTTAAAACATAAATAAATATCAATTTACAATAATAATAAAACGTTTAAAAAATTATTACCTATGTGAATAAAGCTTTTAATGAATTATTTTTATTTTTTATGACTTTTTAAATTGAATAAAAATTTTCCGCAAATAATTTAATGCTTAATCACATTATTGATTATTGTTAATAATATGGATATTAGCTTATGTAATAATCAACGAATATCAATGAATGAATTAAAGGACATTCTACAAGTGGTTTTTCCCCTAAATAATATTTATCAAAATATTATACAAGCCACTCCTTCTTTAATTGCACAGAATTGTTGGCAAACAATTTGCAAAGATTTTAAAATAAGATAAACTCTTAAAGATGCAACATTTTAAAGGAATAACAAAGCATTTAATTTACTGAGTTAGAAGTAGATTTTTCAATGGTAACAAATTGTGTTGGATTCATCAATATAATTCTCAACAACTAAATGTAACCAAATCGCCTTTTCATAATTTTATTATCTTATTAGAATCAGGAATTGTTTAACACATGCATTTAATTGTTGTAAATCTTTTTAGTGATTATCTGGATTATCTTGAGTGATTATTAATGGTTTTACTCTAGAAACGTGGGTACAGTAATTAGTAATATAAACTAGAAGCTTTTTCAAATACAACTAACTACAGTAATTTTATATTCAGGTAATTTTCACTTAAAACAGTCATTAATTTAATGCCAAAAAACAAATAAAATAAGGTGAAAAATAGTCCTGAAAACGAAGCAATCAGTAAAAAGCTATTTCGCCTAAATTATGAACTTAAACAACAAATCATTACAAAATTATTAAGACAAACTCTGTCTAACTGATGCTACAAACCAAATTCAGCTTAAACCAAATGAAAAATACTTTTTTTTAAATGTGGTTTTATAATACACGGTCTATTCAATAATAATTTTCATTACAAGAATTTATCATTTTTAACATTTTCCCCAAAATAACGTTTCATTTTCAAAATATTTTATCATCCCTTGTACAAAGATTATAATAATTACAATCTAAAAAAAAAAAATAAAAAAAAAAAAAAATAGCAGTCAAAGCCACTCCCACCGTAAATATAATTTATTTTATATAATAATTATTAATATTTATAATAATATTTCTATACCAATGTTAATCAAAATCATAATTTTACAAATAAATTACAACAACAACAAAAAACAAAAAAAAATGAGAATATTTCAAAATTACCAAAAAAAAAAAAAAAACGGTTATCTCAATTTTAAAATAAAAGAGTAAATTTGAACTTGCGCAGTTTTTCTACGATATGGTTAATAATCTTTAACCGAAAAAAAAATGTATAAATGCATCAATATTTATCATTGACTTTAATTACTAAGTAAACAACGATTTAAATCTAATTATAATGTTATAAGGAGATAAATTATTAGTGTAATTAGCTAATTAAATAAAAAAAAAAAAAAAAAAGATATATTGTATATACTGAGAAAATATAGAGTTACCCTGTTACAGTATACAGTAGCTGTTCATAGCATATTTAGTCAATTTTTTTTGTTTTGTTCATACTAAAAGTTAGTATAAATACTGTGAAACGCAAATAAAATAAAAAAAGTAGAAGTGAATTCTATTTTTGAAATAGACTATACTGAGTTGCTTTATAAGTACGTGTGGATAACTAACCAGAGACACAAAGTTTCTACCATCAGAAAGGTAAAGAAGTTCGAATATGAGTATCTAATTAATATATATATTATACATAAAAATAGAAAGAAATTTATTTAATAATTAATAAACAAATTACTGTGAAAGTGTTTATAGTGTTCAAAAAAAAACTAAATTAAATTTTTGTTATTTTTCAACTTTATATAATTTTATATAATAAATAAATTTAACTGATATTTAATTTAAATTTTAAAAATTATTGTGCATACAAGTGATTTTTATTTTTATTATAATTTAGCTTCTTTTAATATTTTAATTAAAAAAAAGAAAAAAAACAGAAACTTTTCTATTCTATTCTGTCAGAGAGAAAACAAAAAAACTTTAGTTTATAAAACTTAATTTAATTGTTTATGTTTTAATATTTATTATAATAATAACAAAAAAAAAAAAAAATAATAATAATAAAAATAAAATGTACAGAAAAAACATTTCCATCTTGCCTGTTATTAATTATAAAATATCTGACTTTATCTTACTACCTATTTATGCTTAATAAATAAAATATAAATACATAATTTAATTGTCCAAACTTGTCAAAAAAGTTTTTCATTTTTCATTTTTTTTTTTTTTTTGTACCTTACTTAACTTTATTTTACTTTACTTTAACAAAGCAAAAAAGCATAATTCTTTATTAATATTTATTTCTAGTGATGTTTATAATAAAAAATTAACAATTTTAAACTTAAAAGCAACTTCGTTAGAAATAATAACATAATTATGTATTAAAAAAAAATAAATAAAAAGAATTTTCTTAACATATTTTCGCGAAAACGGTTTTTTCTGTTTAAAAAAAAACACAAACCAAGAGTCATCATCAATAGAAAAGCTAATTCCAAAGTAGCGAATATTTAATTCAATTAATAAAAATAATTTTCAAATAACACAAAAAAAATGTATTATGTGCTTTTGGTAATTAATAATAGTTTTTTTTTTCTGTTTTACTATAATTAATTAACTTTAAAAACAAACAAAAAAAAAGCATAAAGCTTTCCGAATGTGTTCAATTAAAGTGGTTTTTAATTAACGACGATAATTGAATAATTTCATTAAAATTTATTTGTAAAATAAAAATTTTCTACTTGTTTCATCAATTTTTCCAATTAAATAATAAATTATTTATTTATTTATTTTCATTAGGATTCAAACAAAAATCAGTTATTGATAGAAAAGTGGAAAACTAAAATATTAATATAAAAGCATAGTGGTGTTTTTATTATTATTACCAAACGAAATTAAACATAAAAAAAAAAATTAATTAAATAAAGTGGAATTTAATAACAGGTAAAAATTTAGATAATTTTTAATTAATTTATTATAACAAACTGGTTACAAAATTAAAAAAAAAAAATCCAAAAGTTTTTTCCCGAGGTTTTTTATTCTATTTTTTTTTTTTTTTTTTTTGTGAAAGTAAACTTTGTTGTTGTGTTCACTCAGTTAGCAACCTTTAAACTTTTTTTTTTTATGTAAAAAGAAAGCAAGAAAAACCCGTTACTTATAAACAATCAACTTAATATATATTAAAATGTAATTTCCACAATACGGAGAAAAAAGCAACAAAAAATAAAAAATAAAAATCTGTTGTCATTTTTTACCAAGAGTAGTAACTGGTTGTGTTTCCCAGTTGCGTTTGCTTCGTGCAAGATAAACGTAATTTATTTCACAATACTCTAGTAAAGAAAAACGAAAACAGAAAAAACTTGCTTTGTAAAAGAAAAACTTTGTATTTTCGGTGACTTAACAACTTTTAAATAACTTTCAATTTTTCTTCTTAATAGTTTTCCTAACTATTTTATTGAAAGAAAAAAAAAATAATTTTTCATCTGATATATCTAATAAATCTTTCTTTTGTATTTGAAAATAAAAAATTCTTCTAGATTTTATCGGAAAAAATATGCTACTTATCTAGTTATAATCGAAAATAATTTTCTAAAAAATTTTTTTAATGAATTTTGCTTTTGCACAACCTTTTTTCGCATTTTTTTTTTTTTATTTCTTGCTTTATTCTATTTTATTATACAACCTCTTTGCCGCTCTTATAAATAAATAATTTTACACACGACACATCAAAAGACCCGACGGCAATTGTTTTCCAATTGAATAAATAAAATTTCATGTTAATTCAATGTAAAAATACCTTTTACTATACATATTTCACAGAATATACACAGAAATAAACAAATTAATCAATATTTTGTATACATTTTTTTTGTAAAACTATTTTCTGCTACTATGTTTGAAGAAATAAAATAAAAAGGATTAAAATTTAAAAATATATTAATTACCTTGTATTAAGTTAATGAAATATTATTAAATTTATTTAAAAGATTTTAATATAGCGAATCTACTGATTACCTACCCAACAGAAACATATTCTAGAATTCTTATATAGAAATTTATTTGAACAGTTGTCCGCTTTATTACATCCGGCATTTTAAAACTTTATCACATAAATCAAAAATTAATTTATTCTTTGAATTTTTGTTAATTAATGTAATAACTTTAAATCATTACACAAAAAAAGTTTGACATCCTTTATCCGGAAAAGTCGTTTGTTTGGAGAAAAACAAATAGCAAACTCTAGAATACTTAGAAATTTTATTTCATATTGATCCTTACATTTTAAACAAACTAAACAGTCTTTTAGATCAATGTTAAGGATGTTTGAAATTAACAAATAACATGAAAATGGTCTTGTAAATATTCCGTTTACATTGTTAAGCTGTTGATGATGCCTGCAAGAAACAAATCAGTAGTTGTAATGCTTATAAAAAGCGTAGTTAAATCAATCTCTTTCCTTATTTTCATTAAAATTATTTATCACCTTTCGTGGATAAATATTTTACCATGATCATTCCACATTATTATTATTATTATTAGTATGCCTTCCCCACATTTATATTTTATTAATCAGAATTAAAACTCATTTGAATAATTCTTAGCTATTTTCATCCTTTAGTAATTAGAGACACAAATTTCGTCATTTAAATCCACGTATTTTATTAAATAAAAGATTATTTATTACGTGAACAATAAAATAATATTTTAAAACCCCCTAGAATAATCATAATAATTCTTTCAAAACAATTAGAACTTAATAAACGTTTATTTAACGCAATTTAATTTATATTTTATTCTCGTTTTAATTTAATAAAAATAAAGAAAAAAGAGCAAAGAAAAGATAATTCTTCTATTATAATATATAAAAAATTTTCAAAGATATAATTTCTGTCATATGTTTGATGTATGATTAACAGTTTTAATAAAAAAAAAAATATTTTTATTAATCTTATTAAATTTTACGGTAAAATTTAATTAATTAAAAATTAATTATAATTGCGACAATCTTAATTACAAATACAATAGGGAGAATATTTTTATTATATCTAATAGAATAGAAGTATTGTGAATAAAGTGTAAAGTGTAATCTTTTCACGGGATGCTGCAGGCTATGCATAAATAAAACTTGCCTATGAAAGTTACATTATTTTCAGGATTGTATTAACGCTTAGCTTTGTAACACCGACAATATGAGTTATATTTTCATACATAATTTAACAGGTTCACTAACACATTTCTCGACCTTATTACCTGTTAAGTTCAATAATAATTTTAAATCCTGTCATTATAAAAATCATTTGTACCTATCTTCAAATAATCTCCTCTAATTATAAAAATAAAAATTAAAACGAATACTTAAATACAGTAAAAGGTAATCAATCTGTTGCAAATGTATTATTGTTATGGTTAACAAAAAAAATGAATAAATTTACTGTCATAAACATAAATTAAAACCAGGTTTTCCTACAGTTAAACGTAACAAATAATCTTGCATTAGACTAAATAATTTAAATGAAGAGAATCCATTACATTAATAAAAAAAAAAAAAAAAAATCGTAATATTTTCATATAAATTTTTTTCGTTACAAACTTAAATGTCAGCAAAACCATTGAGTAAGAAGTATTATTTAATGTGAACAGAATAGTTAATTCTTTCATTCAACTATTAATGTAAACAATTTTAAAATCTCAGCATTTCTTTTCTTTCTTTCTTATTTATTTATTTATTTATTTTATAAACTTTCTCCTTGTTTTTTTTTTTTTTTTCAACACTAAAGCTTTTTCTGTTTTCCATGGATCAAAGCAAAGAACTTATTGGTTTTTTATATATATATATATATTAAACAAATAGAAATGAATTTGTATGAAAAGAAATAAATCAATAAACATTCATATTTAGTTCTAACGACTTCAACGCCACACCAGGCGCCTCCACTAGCACTTCAATAGACAATGATCTCATACAAAATGACTAACTAAGCGCTATTTGATAAAGTTTTACTTAAAAAAGAAATATTTATTTGAAATCAAATAACACTTCTTGATAATATTTATTCATTAAGAATTTAAGCTCTATAAAGAACTTTTTGTAATTACTGTAATTACTTGTTGAGTATTATAAGCGACGTCAGATTATTTTTTATTTTTTCTTTTTCTTCTTTAGTCCTTTATTGTCTAAACATTTATAGCTTTTATTAAATATTATTTGTTAAACAAACTCACAATTATAACCATATTATACAATTCTATTACAGTTTCTTTAGCTGGGCATTGTTTTTGTACTCTTATAAAATTGTTATGTTGACAAAACCAACACTTTAGAAGATTTAACAAATAAATAGAAATATAAAATAAAATAAAAAAGTTCCATTGTTAAACCATAAATAAAAGCATTTATTTGTACATGAAAAATTGATTCAATAAAAATTTCCATAATTAATTGAGGCTTTCAACTGTTGTTGTTGTTGTTATTTTATAATTTATTAAAATCATAATCACAATTAAAATAAATTAATTTTTAGTTACAACACCGAACCGAATATAATCATTAATTTATGGTAAGATTACCAGCAATTAAAGGTGTTTTTTATTATTATTTTTTTTTTTTTTTTTGTTTCAAACCAAGTGGGGTAAAACAGTGTTACAAAAATTATATGAATATTTAAATATAAAAATTACAGACCACAAAAATTTTTATTTTATTTATGAAAAAGTTCATGAGTTTTACGTAATTTGACAAATGTAATTAAATAAAGCTTCTTTTTTTTTAGCTACCCGCAACATGATTTTTTCGTTTTTATTATTATCTTACGTTAAAAGAATAACAAAATCAAAATTAATAATTAATAATTATATTTAAACTCTCTTGTGATTTATGTAATTAAACAAAATTTGATTAATTTAAATAAAATAATTACATTATTATGATTAACAAATTTAAATATTTAATATTAAACATTAAAAAATTAATTTATTCTTGCATTGATTTCTTATTAAAAAAAAAAAAATAAAAATAAAGGTCATAGGTATTATAACACCTTATACATTTTAATCGGTTTAAAAAGTCAAACATAATCATACTGTGCTATTAACCATCGGCTAACAAAGTAAAACTTTCAAAATATTGTCAAGGGAATGGAAAAGAAAAGAATAAAAAAATAAGAAACCCACCGGATTTTCGGTTTAATAAAAGCATAAACCTTATATTTCATTTTCATTTATTTATTCACACTGTAACGTGTTATTAAACTTAGTTTAACTAAGTAACCAAGGGTAGAACTTTTTCATTTTGCCTGTCTTATTTCTGTGATGTTTATGCAAGTTTAGTAAAATTACATATATCTTAATTCTCCCAATGGTATTTATGATAAATACACCTTTATAAGTATTAAATTGTGGTGTACTGTAAACAAAACGGCAACAACAACAACAACAAATGTATAAATGTGACCAAAAGAATGTTAATAAGCCATAAAGAAAAACGAGAGAAAACAATAACTAACCGAACTATTTCGGATAACGCTCTGATACACCTTAATTACATTGTATAATACAGAAAACAGATGTTAATTTTTGGTCAAACCAAAGTTTCTGGTATCTTTAATAATTGTTTTTTATTTAATAAACATTAACCAAAATTTATTTTCGCTAGTTAAATAATATAAAGACAAAACCGTCGCTAATGATTATTTCTTTTTAATATGAAATTAACCTACATCTAAAATGTCCATCTGTTTAATTTTAAACAAATTTTAATTTTTATATTAATAAACAATTTTTTAAATAATTTATTTATGAAACAATTATTATACTGAACGACATCGAAGACCATAACATAAAAGTGTTTGTTTTTTCTGTAATAATATTTTACCTATTGAAATTAATAAATTATTATTGATATATCTAAACAATAACAATCTAATATCAATGATTTTTCAATTCTTTTATTATTGATAAGAATCAATTATATGAAATTATATTCTTTTGTAATCAAAATAAGGTTTTTTTTTTTTTTTTTTTATTTTGTGGGTGAAATAAAAGGAACCACGTATCAAACCAAAGGAAACCCAAGGCTTTACTTTTATTACATTTTTATATTAAAAAAAAAATAAAATAAAATAAAAAAAAACACAAAATTGTTATTCAGTTATGTGGCTGCAATCCATTTATTAATAATAACAAATATGATGAAAAAATACAAAAAAAAAAAGAAATAGTAATTGTATTAACTTTTCTTCTTTTTTTTTTATTTCGTTAAATGTTAAATTAATTTATGTTTCACCTACGCAATGCTTTTAGAAAGCGGTATTTCATTTGTTTATGTAAAAGAAAAACCAAAAATTTCTAAAGGAATTAAAACATATACGTTACAATGGTAAAATTGCTTTTCATTTGAATTCAAGTGAATTTTATATCTCTTGTTACACTGATTTCTCTTTACTTTTAAAATTACTTATTCAATTACAATTATTTGAAAGAAACTAGAAAATTCACATATACATTTGTAATTCATCGTATTAATAAAGTAATCATATATAGAAAAAGCAATTATCTTACACAAAATAGTATGGTTAAAGCATCCCCTAAAACAATATTCTTAATAAATGTTTATAAAATTTTATTATCGAACCGCAAACAAAATGTTGTTTTTTTTTTCTCTTTTTGCATTACGTAAAACTTTACAATGTTTTTAATGTACAAAAATGTAAAAAAGCTCAGTAAATAGTAATACTATTAACAAACAGAAAAAAAGGGGTAAAATTTATTAGTAACTTTATTAAAGTTCTAACCTCAATGCGAATTTTAATTCTACTTTAGTAAATAAATAAATTAAGTATAAAACCCTTGCCCTTTTAACTATGTTTTTTTTTTTTTTTTAAACTAAAATACTTAACGCGGTTTTCTAATGCTTTTTGTTTTATTATATCTAAACAAAAAACAAAAAAATTATTTTAATAATTACATATGTGCTTATTAACTCCTTTTGCATTTCTTTTTTTTTTTTTTTTTTTTTATTAATAATTCTAACTTTGATAATTATTTTTGTTGTATAACTATAAAACGCCTTGGAAAAGTAAATTTATTATTTTAGGACGATAAAAGTGGTGATGGAAAATTATTTACAATAAACTCTATTATTATTATTATTATTATTATTATTATTATTACAACATATTTTATTATTAATGAGGCTGGAGTTATATATTTTAAAACAGTTTTACGTTTTACGTTTTCTTTTTATAATTTATTTTATTAAACAAGAACAAAACTATTCAATTTTTTTTTTGATAATATAATTTTGGTGTTTTTCTATTCCCTTGTTAATTAAATTTTTTTTTTTTATTTCAATGTGTAATTACACTTAGTTTTCATGTTTATTAATTAGTTTTCCCTGTTATGATACCTGAGTATAATGTACAAAAAAAAAAAAAGAACAGCAAATTCAGCACAGTGTGAACATTTTCTGTTTTTCTTTCTTTTTTTTTTTAATATAATTTAAACTATTTAATTATTAATTATATTTATTTTTTATTATAAAAATAATCTTGATAATATTACCCTTTGGTTTATAAAAAAAGAAATTATCGTTAATTAATTAATTGTACCTTTGTATAAAATATGTTTTATAATATTTTTAATTTTTGATTTTTATCAATTTTATTCATTTAACATATCGGGTATTGTTGGAAGAGAAATGTTATTAATGATATTATGTATACCCCTATATCGATTATCTAGACAGGGTTAAAATAAATTAATAATTAATCAACAGTTAATTATATGCGTGTTATACATTTCTACAAGTTATTTGTTCTCAGTTTAAATTATATATATATATACATATATTTTTAATAAATGACATTTTCAACACTTCAACTATCCTATACACATATGACAAATAAATGTAAAAAAAAAGAAAAGCATTAACAAATATCAATAACAAGCTTTTATTAATTATTAAAACAATGTTAAACTGACCAAATAAAATATAAAAAACATATTGAAAGGTTCAAATATGTAAGAAAAGTTAATAAATAATTCATAAATTAATCAACCTTTATGTACGATAAATTATTATTAGCTTATGATTATTTAATTAAATTGTTTATTTGTTTGTTTGTTCCTAAATTAAACTTTACATTAAAGAATTTGTGTTGTTTTTTTTCTATATATATAAATATATTTGTAAAGTATTTCTTTTTTTCCTACGTTTTTTAACATGTGTTAATGCAATTTTTATTTTTATAAAACTCGTGTAGTGTCTTGAAAATGTAATCCACAAAATAACAATAACAACCGTTTATACGTATGTTTTTCTTGTCCTCCCTTATACAGATAGTCAAACCCTATTTGTGACATTTAAAAGCATAACATTGATATTATTATTAGTAATATTATGACATGTCGCGATATTTATGTTGAAAGTTTTTTTTTTTGTTTTATTTCTACAAGAATTCTCTCATTCTTCATTCCACATAATTTAATAAATATAACAGAAAAACTTTATTAACAATATTCGAACTTCTTCTTCTTCGTCATCATAAATAATAACATATCAAAAATAGAATAATGGGGTGCGTATTGAACTTTTGTGGTAAAGAAAAAAAAAAAAAAATTTAAAACTTTCATATCGGGTTTTTTGATACAATAAACTTTTTATAATTTCTTAAGCTAAATTATCATAACAATGTACGGTCGCTTTATAATTATATAAAATATATTTATTTTTGTTTATTAATTTTACTAGAAAAAGTGATAATGTCGCTATGTCAATCAAATGCTAAATATATTCTTTTGTCTAAAAACAAAAAAAATCTCCAACTGTTTTACTTTTAAGCTAGAATAAATTACTCTTTATATACCAGGTGGTTTCTTATAAAATTTTATTTAAAACTAGTTGTTGTATCTTTAATCAATAATCTATGAATAATATAATAAAAACGTTTTATGTCAAATGCATTGAATTTATATAAAAATATAGGAAAATTGGTATACAGTATATAATTGACGCAATTTTATTTATTTACTAATTTTAATGCAATATTGATGTCATAGAATATAATTATTTATTTAAATATCCTTTGTTATTATTTATTATTTATTATTTTAAAAAAAACCTTGTTTACCTTAATATTCTGCACTTGTCATATATAGGTTACGCTTGCAATTGCAGAAATAATATCTATATATTTTTTTTTTACATTAATAATTACATTCCTCCTAAGTTTATAGAAATGTTAAAATTTTGTACCTCATTCATGATAATTTAAATTTATAAATTAAACTAATTTACAGATCAATAATAATAAAAATTTTCAGCATTAATAAAATCTCTAAAACAACGATAAATAAAAATAAAAAAAAACTTTTACTAAACTTCTAAACGAATCTGTAGAAATGAGAATTTACTTTACTTGTTCGTTAGTTATTTTAATACTATAATAAAGCTATTAAGTGTAGAGTTAAGTGGTAATTATTTCTAGTTTAGAAAGTGATTATGAAATTATAAATTTAAAACTTTTACGTTATTATTATTATTATTATTACTTTTAATATACTTTATAATCAATTTACTATTATTATCATTATTTATTACGAAAAAGAAAAAAAAAAAAAAATAGAGAAGAGAAGCAAAATTATAATAGATATTAAGACTTAATTAAATTCTTAATATACTTATGTAACAGCAATTCAATCATAACTTTTCTTTTCTTTTTTTTTATAGTTTAATAAATTGTTTATTGAATAAAGCTAAAATAATAAAAAAAAAAAAATTGCAAGTTAACAAAATATTTATATTATTATTAATATTTTCCGATTGATTATGATCGATTATTATTTCCTTATGACTAAGCAAAAATATTTTTATTTTTTTTTATATATAAATTAATTGATATTCTTCGTGATTTTTTTTTTTATCAATCAATCAATCAATTTTATTAAATCTCTCGCAGTTATTTACATTAACATAGAATTACATGAATCAAATCTTTAATTATTCTAGGAACTTCAAAGTCAATTTTTTAACGTTTTATGTATGGTTAATGGTAGAAAAAAAAAAGTAATTAAAATTAGTAAAATTTTGACTAATTAATAAAAAAAAAAAAAAAACTGTACATCTGGTGTGTAGGAGGTAACTGATGTCAGTTATATAAATGTAGAAATAACGACGTAGTGGTGAATTCTTATTAAACGGAAAGGTATAGTTACAAAATAAATAAATCGCTGATATGGCAGAAAAGACCATCAAATATATTTGCCCTATGGACATTTTTTTTTTTTTAAATCGCTCATAATCCTATATAAAGAAAAAATACAATTATCCGGTCTTTTTTTATCATCACATAAATGATAATTTCTATTAATTTTCTTTTTTAATTTCATTCTCGATTGAGGTCTAATTGCAAAAAAATATGTAATTAAATTGTTGATGTTTATGGAAAATGAGAAAGAAAAGAAACCAAATACAGCAGACATTGATAATATCCGGTTTTAAATTTTCGTAAAATAAACAAATTAAAAAAGAAAAATTTCTCTCCATGTTAAACACATATTGTGTGTTAAAAAATAATAAAAAACAACAAATTAAAAATTGTTTTTTTTTTTGTACATTTATTAAAATTTGTACGTTTCTAACATGAAACCAATTAATTCGGGGGTAAAACATATTAACGAACATGGTAATAAAAAAATAGGAGGCAAATAAATTGATTTTATTTTTTTATCGTATTGATAGTAATTTATGTATAAAATATTTACCACTCGAGGCTACAATTTGACAATTCGGTGTGAATTTCATTTAAGTTTGCCGGTGGCATTTATTGAATTGTGCAAATTTCTATCAATAAATATAGCAGAGATTTCAATTTAACCATATAAAACCTATAGGAAACTGTAATAAACTCTTAATTGTATTAAGATTTATATGATTTATAACTTATTATTGTAATTTTATTATAAAGTGTATCATCCAGAATGTCATTTGATTTATTTATTATTAACAAAGTAAATTGGCTTTAACTTTAAAATAAACAGTGGAGACGCCTGGTATAATTGATTGAATTATTTTTTTAAAGTAAAATTTACTTTAGTTATATAAAATAAAATTCCCACAAAAATTATCTTTATTAATTATTCGTGGTATTTATTTATTTATATTGAAAAAAATCTTTATAAAACCGAAACACTCTTTGTTCAATTAAAGCAGCAAGAATAATTAATTTTTATAAACAGAATCGTACAAAAGTAATTTTTCTTCATCTTGTTCATGTTTCGCAACTCTATAAGTCAACAATAGCAAATTTTCTACTGTTTTTTTTTTTTATTAAAAAAAAAATATAAAAAGTATTCAGCAAATACATGTGATGCTTGTTATGATTTAATGAAATTTGCTATATGTTTTGTGTGGTTTCTCTTTTTCTTTTTTGATACCGTGACGATAACTCTCTTAAATTATAAATAAAACAAAATATAGAAACTTTATGTGGTATCGTTTATATTTTTTCTTAAAAAACGTCTGCAAATTTTTATTTTTTAATAAATAATATCTATTTCGTTTAAATAATTCGATAAAAAACTTGTGTTTAGTTTTAACATTTATGATGCATGATTTTACTACACAATATAACTGTGCTTAAGACCAGTCAGTTATAATAGTTTTGAATATTTTTCTATTAAATATTCATTAGAATTTATTTTACATACAAAAATTTTATCATACATTATGTTGTTATTTGAATGACGCATATCATAAATGTTTGTCATAATGAATATAAAATAAATTTTTTTTATAATGATAATGAATAAAAAATTATTATTTTTTCTTTGTTTTTTTTTTTTTTCATCATAATAAACACGTGAAATTTAAACAGAATTTAATTTTTTTTTTTTATATTTTTCATCTTACTAGACTAGACTATTATTCGTTTATACAAAAATTATTTATTGTTTTGTTTGTTTGTATGAAATTGAGATTGTTTATACAATATATTCTCGGTAATTTTTGCACTCGGTTATTAAAATAAAAAAAAAATAAATATATGAATAAAAATAAAGAAAAGGTCTATAATAATATACATCACTGTTTAACCTATAGGTGTGCTGAAGCCAATTTATATATATATCTATTTATGTGCTATGTTTAATAAACAGAAGTTATAAAAACACGTTAAAAAATCATAAAAAAAATCTGACATCCCTACAGCTTTTTTTTTATTTTTTTTTTTTTTTTATTTACAAAGTGTTAATTTTCAGTTATTATTATTTTAGGTTTAGGTTTTTTCTACCATTTAAACTTCGTTTACCTACTTCTCGTTTTATTTATTTATTTTTTAATAGCAATATTATTTTTTTTATTTAAGGTACGAACTGTACGCCCTAAAAACCAACCAAAATTATAACTTATTTTATTATATATATATATATTTTTTTTTTTTTATTATTATTACGTCCAAAAGAGCACTTAAATAGCAGAGTGGAAGAAATACTTCTACCGGTATATTAATAATAACACTTCATATCAAAAAAATTAAATAAAATTAATAATAAAATTTAATTTAATTTCATTTATTAATTTATTTTTCAAATGTCATCCAATTTTTATTAAATTTTTTTTTTCTAAACATGTCTTCGTAGCATTATTTTTTTTTTATTATTATTTAATTTTTCTATACTTGAATCAAAGTTTATTAAGGGGTGAATAATACTTTACGTTACTTTATTAACTTCATTAAAGTGTTGTATATATTTTAATTATAAGTAAAGTAGAAATATGGTGTTAATTCATATGCAAACAATATTAACACAAAAAAAAAAAAAATTAATAATAAATTTTAACATATTTACATGTTGTAATGATAATGACAATAATAAAAACAAGACAAAAACATGAAAAACATTAATATATTCACACATTAAAAGCATTACAGCATTTTTTATTTTTTTTTGTCATATCTTTATTAAACGCATAAATGTCACAAAATCTAGCTTGTTTATCTCAAGTAACACTAAATTATGATCATATTTAATATTATCATTTATTTCCATTACAAGTATACACATAAACCTTCTATTAATTTTAAATTTTAAACAAAAAAGCTCCCATAATATATCAGTTTTAGTTATAAAAAAAAACTTTATTATTTTTCATTCACAATTTCAATGAAGTCACGGATCATTCATCATTATTATTAGCATTATGCTTTATTGAATAGAAATAGAAATGTTTGTGCTTTTGTGATTTCTAATAAGAATATTTTTTTTTCTAATTCAAAAGCTTTATATTAATTACGCTTACTGAAATATTTTATAATAATAATAATATCCTTTTATTATATAATAAAATCAACATATGTGTAATTTGTCATGTTTTCCCTTTTTTTTATATAACTGAAACATCTGTTGCTTGTTTTCTATCTAATCTACACATTAAATATCAATGTTTGTTTTTTATCCCTTGTATATCTTTTACTTCACAAAACAGAAATCATTTATATATAATTAGAAAGGAGACATATTTCGTGTATAATTAACTTAAAAAAAATAAAAAACTATTTTAAATCATTGTTGCGAATTTTATAAATGAATAAATAATAATTATTTTACAGAGTTATAATGGACAGAACAACTAAATTGCCAACGTTTGTTTTAGTAATACTTCTACTTGTAAATATGTTAATGGCAACTCCACTAACTGATAACGAAAGTAAGTAATATTAATATAATATAAAAGTAATACAAGATAATAATTTTATTTTCTTTTTTCTATTATATTTTATGATTTATTTATTCTTTAACCTTTTGATAACTCGATATATATTCATAGTTTAATTATAATCTAACTATTAACACTTAAAATTGAAAAATGATAAAATCTCTTTGTAATTTGATTGTAAAATGTAATCATAAACTAATTGTAATTAAAATTTATTTTTATTTAAAAAAAAAATAAAACTACCTACAGGAACTATAAGCGCTCTGTATGATAATTTACTTCAACGTGAATATATAGGACCTGTATCATTATCTGATCATCAAGTTGAGCGTAAAGCAGTGAGGTCACCATCATTACGATTAAGATTTGGTCGCAGTGATCCTGCAATGGCTACAAACTATCAGGTATTTATCAATATTTAACACAATTTAATTTTGGTGATTTAATTAATATTTTACTATAAAGTCTGGATTTGAGAAACGATTATCTGGTGAAATTAATCAAAAACCAATCAGATCACCATCGATGAGGTTACGTTTTGGAAGAAGTGATCCTCTAGTATCGCCTGTCAATGAGGTTTTAAATAATTAATAAATGGAAAATTAATTTTCAAATCTTATTTTTATAATTATTGATTCTATAGAATGCAATTAAGGAATTTCTAAATGTTCGTCAACTTTACCCATCGTTATTTAACCCTGCATGGACAGAGGAGGCTGACGATGCTGTAATTTAACTTCTTTTTTTTATTATTTATTAATAATTATTCAACTAAAACATTTTCTACCTTTTTATTGTTTAGGCAATGAGCTATTTACTGAAGAGAGCACCATCTAACCGTCTTCGTTGGGGTAGAAGAAGTGATCCTTACGAAAACTTTGTAATTTAATTTAAAAAAAAAAAATTCTAAACAAGTACTTTACTTATCAGGATAATCATTTATTTACAGAATTCAATTCATGATATAATGGAACCAAAAGCGCAAAGAGCACCATCGACACGTCTACGTTTCGGTCGACGATCTGCACCAACGGATGAGGTATAATAAAAATATTTTTCTTTTTTTTACATAAATTACAAATAAAGAATAATTTACTTACAGGAGGAAAACGAGGAATAAAATCTACTTTGGAAAAAATCAGCAATTAAAAAATAAAAATAAAATTAAAAAAAAAAAAACATTAATGTGATTAGAGAAACAATTTTTATTTGATTATAATTTTTGTAAATTATTTCAGGATATTTTGTTTATCATAATCCTGACAGTAAATACAATTTATTTTTATTTTATTATTTCTTTAGCATAAACTAATAAAAAAAAATATATATATAAAAAAATAATAATTTTCTTTATTGTTTTTATTCCTTTTAATTAAAACATCATTAAGCTCTTGTAAAATTGAGTTAAATCTTTCAAAAAAAAAAAAACTAAAATTTCCAATAATTAAATAAAATTCTATAAAAATGTTTTTTCTCCTTCTCAAATATTTTATTCTATTATTTAACAAAAAAAAAAAATATAATATATTATATAAAAAAAAAAATTATTTATTAAAAATATATATAAATATATAAATAATAAATACAGATGGATAAAACAATATTTTTATCATCATTAATGTGACAAATAAAATTATTTAAAAAATAAAATTCAATTATCTTGCATAAAAAAAACAATTCTTTTAAGGTTAATATAAAAAAAAAAGAATTATTAAATATTATATAAAACTTCTATGTATATATAAAAACCTAAAAAAAAAAACCAAAAAAAAAAAAAAATTATAAATATTTATCTATGTAATTATCAATTAATTATTTAGTGAATAAAGAATGAAAAATTTAAATCAAATAATTTTTGTTTTCGTTTATGATCGTTGTCGTTGGTTCTTTCCTATAAAACGCAACGCAGTGCTGTGTAATTATACTGTGGGCTTTTTTAGTTATTAAAATGAATGGATTTATGCTTTTTCCTGTCTATTTTACCACTTTAAAACATTCACTTTGCTACTGACAGTTATGACTTTTGATTTTCAGTAATTGTCTAAATTTACAGCCGTAAGCATTTAAAGTTCACCCTAGTTTACGCTTTAATAATAACCCGAAATAGTTTGTTTTTTTTTTTGCTATCTTTAACCCTTTTCACCGTATCAACGTAATAAACTTCCTTCTCTAATAACCAATTTATTTACCTCTAGCATTATTTTTTTTTGTATAAGCAAATGTCTTTATTATAATGATGTTTTTATTTTGTCTTACATAATATTATTATAAATCATTATATAAACATATTTCTATTATCATTATTGATCTAATTCTTAGAATTATAGACGTTTATGAGAAACATTTATTATAATAAAAATTAAATAACATATTATAACAGACACGTTTCGTTATATATGGCACATGTAAAGTGCTAGAATAATTATATTGTTCATGTTAAACTTTTACGTTTTCACTTTATTATCATGTATGTGCTTAATAAACAATTAAAAATTCCTTCTTCTTATTTATTTATTTTATTTTATTTTTTTTCTGTTTAATTGCATATGAACTTATAATTGCAGCAAATGAACTTAAAGTTAAACAAAAATAAATTCAAAACAAATCAATACATAAAAGCTTAAATACTTGTATAGAAAGCATGAAAAAACAAAAAAAGTTTATAGAAAATTACCGTCGATAACAATCGTAAAACAGTTTTAAAACAAAAACAAAAAAAAAAGGTTAGAAAAGGGTTTGTTTTGTATTATTATTAGTTTTTGATTGTTTTCATCAAAACAAACAGATAGACAGTTTTGTCAATTGATAAAATCTTCTAACTTTAATACCAACAATTTAAAGTTAAGTGAAAAACAATATAAACAGAGAAGCTGAAGAAGGGTAAAATGTTATATATTGAAGGTGAAACCATAGAATACAGAAAAAAATAAATAATAATAATAAAAAGCGCCAATTCAAACATATGAGAAAATTTTCTAGAATTTTATAACATTTTTATTTATTTTACGTAAAATATAAAATAAAGTAAATAAGCAACAAATCAAAGTATAAACTTAAGAGCATAAAAAACATTTATTACATAAAGAAACTATTATGTGACTATCAAATAAGTCAATAGAAACAATTTAACGATTTGTTATTTTTTTTTTTTTTTAACATTTTCTGTTCAACAATAAACAAAAATGAATAAGGTTTTCCTTTTCAGAAGCTTCATCATGCACACGGTTCTTTAGCATTACATTATATTTACCGGAACAATAAAACATACCACATGAATCAACTTTATATTATATCAAATTTATTTATTATTTTTATTAAATTCTTCGTAATTTTCTTACTTAACTTAAAGTTTAATCGTTCAAACTAGCTTTTGTGTTTCTTTTTAAATAATTTTTCACTTCGTTGTATACAGAAAAAGAATGCTAAAGAAAATTATTCAAAAACTTACAGTCTTATGATTAATTCTCTTTAGTGCACACAAGAATATTTACTTTTCTATCTTGTTTATAAGTTGTCGGCACCTGAAGGTTTCCGTGCTTAAGGATATTGACTTTGGTTTTTATATACTCTACTTGGATTCGTAGCTGGATTTTTCATGATTTATTTTTAAAAAAAATTAAAATAAATCGATGAGATTCAACTTTATAGAAATTAGCAATTAGATTACACAAACTATAATAAACCATTCAACCGAAAAGGTGGCAACAAAAGAAAAAATTAACCATAAATTAGAAAATGTAATAAAAAAAAAATCACAATACTAAAATTAACCTTGACATTATATAATAATCGCATGTTGTTATCACTTAACTGTGTGATAAATAATCATTTCGTTTTCTTTTAGCCATATATTTAGTAAAGTGATGATGCCAACATTTTATTACTTCACTGATTTAATGCTGTCAACTATAAAGGACATTTCTATTTTGAATAATATGATTTGATTACTTGTTGCTAGTTCTTTAGAAATTTACCCTTATTCTGATTAATAAAATTCTTAACAATCATAAAATATATAAAAGAAAAAATTATTTTTTATTCATTTTTGATAAATTTCATTGCTAATAATAAGACATTTCTACTGTGAGCACACAGCAGGTAAGCAAAAACATATCTGCACAGAAGTCATATAAATTTGTTCTTTTAAAACTAAGCTTCTGTAACATATTGTTAAGTTAGTTAAAATAATTTTGCATTCATACCCACTAAATAAACATTTGTTATGTTAATGACGCACTTAAAAAATTTTATTGCCAACAGCTATATACTCACTTCTTATCACATTTTCTATTTTTTATTTTTTTTTCTTTTTCATTCACCTACTATATAATTGCAAACAAATCTTATAATGTGATACCTTCTCTCTTTACTTTACACAGATATAAATCCCTTCATTAAATTAAACTAAAAAACATGAAAAAAAAAAAATGAGAAAATTATTTTTTTTTTTTACTAAACCCTATCTAGCCAAATCTATTTACTTTATAGTTTCTGTTTTTTATTGTTTTTAATTTAAATTAATTAGTAGTACGATATATACCTTTTATGCTTTCAATTAAAATAAAATTTAAAATATGGGGAAAATAAATTTACGAAGTGAAATGAAAAAAAAAAAAAACGATTATATAGAAATCAATCAAATGCATTAAACTTAATTAAAACAAATTAAATTTTAATTAAATACAATTAAAATAAAATGTATTTATATAAATTAATTTAATTCAATTGAACCGTCATATCATTTCAAATTCAAATAAAAAAATAAAAAAGACAAAATTCGTGTTAACGTTTATGTGATGCAGAATATGTTGGGGATGAATTGAAACAATTTTATTAGATAAAAAAAAATACATTTTTTTATTTTTTTTTTGTATTTTCACAGATATAAATGTATTTATTTATGTACTAAAAAAAAAATGGGAAGAAGGATAGAAGGAAAGTAGCATAAAGTAATAAAAATGATAATAAATAAAACACAAATATTTACGCTTAGTTAATTATTATCACTAAACTTACGATACGATCTCTTTTTATAACTTTTTACCATCTTATAAAAATTTATTTTATTTATTTTTTGTTATTCTTATTAATCGTATAACTGTTAAAACAGCAACATAGAAGACGATCTAATGAAATAGATTTCTCATGAGAGAGTTAAAAAATAAAAAAAATAAATAAAAAAATTAATAAGATGTGTGTTGCGCTTCTACTTTAAACAGTAGAGAAAAGAAAAGGAAACAAATAAAAATTGTCTATCGCAATAAAAAGCTGAATTCGTGTACAATGTGAATTAGGAATTGAAAAGTGAGTTACCGGAAGCGTTATGACAAAAAGACAAAATTTTCTACAGTAGTATAAAAGAATCCCCTGATCCCCTATATACTAAATATTTAACAACAACGTTTTTTTTATCTTATTTACTTTCATTCGGTTATTAACACTTTTATTTTTCTGTTCTGTTTCCACCTTTACTTTTACATTGGTTTAATTTTTTATTTAGAATATTTTGCTTTTAATCCTTTTACCATGAAAAGTCATTAATTTTGTGTATATTAAAAAAAAAAAAAAAAAGAAAAGCCAACCAGTATCATCAAGTGGCTTTAATAATAATATCCGTTCGTTTGTACGTAATAAAGATTAGATGATAGCAAACAATAAATTTATTTATTCATTCTATTATACCACCTATTTATGCTAATATTCTATTTCACAAATTAACTCTGTTACGTCGATAAAAACAATGAAAAAAATAAAAAGATTATTTTGACTAAATTTTGTTAACTTTTATTCGTTTTTTTTTTTTTTATCTCTCTTTATTCTCATGAAAATGAACTTTTTTTTTTGTTGGGGGGTTTTCATATAAAATAAAAAATTTATTTAATTAGATGCTTTTGTGGCATTTCGTTATTATTTACATGTCAAAAAAGTTAAAGACAAAAAAAATTGTTAATAACAGTTCAAAGTTACTGTTTTCAGGATATGAAAACAGATTTATACAGAATTTTTATTCAATTAATTTTTAATAATACGCAAAGCAAAAAAAAAAAAGTCTTATAAATTGTTTATAAGATATGCTTTTCTTGTTAAATAAATGATGTAATAACCAAACAAATTATAGTGAAAGCTCTGTTAGTCGGAATGATTTTGTTTAATTTGACAAACTATTTTACAGTTGGACAAAACTTCGGTCGAAAGAGCTCGTTAATATTTTTTAGGTCATATTCATTAGTGTTATTCAGGCAATTAACGCTTTTCTCCATTATTGAAATGTCTAAAGAGTTAGGACAATACTTAAACAATAAAATCTTAAAGTAGTTCGTAAATCGTGGTGGTGGAATGTCTGTAATTGTTTTGTTGTTTTTTTTTTTTTTAAATAATCCATTCGGAACTATAGAGCTTTTACTGTATTCAAAACTACCACACTTTTGTACTCAATTTCCATTAAATTTCTTCTATTTTTTTAATTATACACTGTGCTATGCAAGCATTTTTTTTTTCTTTTCATTTTTAAATAAATATTATTCAATTTTCTTATTATATAACTTGATTACAATACATCGGAGAATTTAAAAGCTAAAGTTTAATTTGTTTATAACATTATAAAACTATTTTCTTAAACATTATTTTTTTTCTTTCTATTTTTCTTTACATTTTTATAACCTAAAGTAAAACGTGAAATTATTTTATTCGTACAGTAAGTCTTAAACTCAACAGTTGTTAAGCTTATACGAGTATAACTTGTTTACTTTAATCCTGTTGATAATAATAATAATAATAAAAGCTATGGAATATTTTTCTTTTCTTTTTTTGTTTTTTTTTTTGTTGTGCTTTTATTATTAAAATTAGTTTTTAGATATTTACTATTTCTTAATAAAGGGAGAAAGAGAAAATTAAGTTACTATAAATAAATGTGATTAGGAAAAAAATATAATTTCATAGATCAATCAATTTTATAGTTTTTTTTTTTTATCTTCTCCTCCTTAGTTAATATTTTTATAAATTAGAAAAATATTTCGCAAAACATTATAGCATTTAATAGTTTTGCGAAAAGCACTAAACATTTTTTTTTTTGTACTAATAAAAATAAAATTGTACATGAAAAGCATATTTTATCCTTTATTTTCTGTTCTATATTATATATATTTGACAGTTTTTATGCTATAAATCGCTAAAAACGCACTTTTATTTTAGTTCTTAACCAATTTTCTTATATATATATATATATTTTACGACGCCCAAAAAAAAGCTCATCTGCTCGTTTTTATATCAAATAATTAGGTTTCAACAACTTTCTTTACTTAATTTACGTTATTTTATTTTCGGGATAATATTTTGTTAATTATTTTACTGTATATTCACGTGTAAAATTTTCCACATCACATATTACTTAAATGAAAAGGTTAAGTGATATGCTTTTTTTTTTGCTTTTTTTTTGCTAGTAATTAAGTGAAATTGACTGTTACATAATATTATGCTAAAGTTTTTTTTATCTTTTTTATTTTTTTATGTAAAAATAATAAAAAGAAACTTTATGAGGATTACTGTTTTATGTTAATTAAAAAAAATATATATATATATATATATATTATTTTTTTTACCTAGGTTTATCATAATAAAACATTTCATCCATTCTATATATACAAAAAATTTTATTATTTACTTCATATGTAGTAATAAATTAATAAATAAATATTTAACCTTTAAATATATAACTACAATTAATTATTATCATACTATTAATAAAAAAAAAAAAAAATGTATTTAATTGCATTGGATAATATAAAATAATTAGAAATATTTAAACCCATTCTGTGGTAGTTTTTTTTTTTTTTTTCATTGAAATAAAATAAAATAATTAAAAAATTAAATTATGTGGCTAAAAGAACATAAATGCAAGCAGCAACATGTAAAACACTTAACCAACGAATAAATTAATTATATAATAAAAAAAAAAATTAAAAAATTATTATTATTAAATAAAAGTTTTAATTGAATTTATAAATTTTTTTAATTTTTTTAAATGATACAGATAGAGTAAACAGGTGTTTGTTAATGTAATAAATATATTTTATATAATATTATCGTTAGCACTTATCTTCTTATTGTTGGTATAAATTGACACATATACATAAATGGTGTGAGTTAGTTGGCTTAAGGTTGAAAAGACAATTATTTAGTAATATAATCAATTACTCTGGTAATATAAGGTTAAGTTTTCTTCTTTTTTTTTTTACTATCCATCTTGGAAAATAAAAAAAAAAATATTGTTCACGTTTTATATAACAATAATAATAATAATAATAATGAGGGAGGTAGCTCGTACTACTTTATATCATCTTCTGATAACCAACACCAACGTTTATGTAATATCTTACACACGTTGTCATTTAATTTTATAACATTACCACCACCCCACCTATAACCCATTATACTTTTAAATTAAATTTAAACAACACATACAACAATGTTAACAACTTAACAGACGATATACATCAAGTTATCATAGTTTATTGTTATTTTCTTCCCTTATACGGTTTTTTGATATATTGACTTTAAAATATGACAAATTCAAACACTTAAATCGTAAATTGTATATCATAAATAGTAGCTTTAGCTTTAAATAAAAATATATATATATATTATTATTTTAAATTGATTGCTTTATTCACTTTACCAGTAATAATTAATTAAATAAAAAAAAAGTTCTTCTAAATTAATCAAAACTTTTAAGAGAATAATAGAGTTAAGAAAATTTAATTAACTTATTATAAGAAAATATTCTTTCTTTCTTTCTTTCTTTTTTTTTACTGGTTGTTGTCGGTGTTAAAGCCCACATGTATGGTAAGATAAGTTAATAAAAGAAAAGTAAGTTGTTAAGGAAGTTAAAATTCATGATATCCAGCTATTTTGTAAATACATATGTTTTTTTTTTCTTTTTAACAACATTTATTCAGATATGTACATACAGAAAATATGCTAACAGAGGTGCAAAAACATGATTTACAGTCTCTCTAAACGGTCTATACAAATGTTTACTTATATAACAATGAAGGATGGCGTTGATATTATTAAAAAGAAAAAAGAAAATATATATATATATGTATATATAGAAATTTGTAAAATAAATCTCTATCTTTATATACAAACAAAATACATATGGGACATTTGTATACAATTTTTTATATTTTTTTATTATTATTATTATTATTATTATTATTATTATTATTATTATAAAGTGAAACCATTTGTGTATTTTCAACATACAAAAAAAAAATATATATATATATAGATATTTCATACCCTATTATATAAACACAATAAACTACGCTGTATCCAGTTTATTGATGATAATGATTTACATAAATTCTATAAAAATGTGTAAACGTTGAAAATATGTTTCTTGTATTCACATTTCCATCATATTTATGTATGGAATAAGTTAACAAAGATAAAAAACAGTTTTTTTTTTGTGCTTTTTAACTTTAATACACCAGTTGCTTCAAATAAAAAATCTTAATGCTTTTTTGTATTATTAAACTTTAAAATCAACATAGTGGTTGTACTGTGATGTATAAAGCATTTTACAATAAATATTCTTTAGAACTTAATTCCAAACAGTTTTGTTAGGTAATTGATCATCATAATTAATTACTGCATGTAAGACTTCATTTTTTAATTAAAAAAAAACCGTTAAAACGCTTGTTTCTTGAGATGATACAGCAATTCACTATTTTTTTTTTCATTTTGCTTAATTATTACATTTAAAAAAAACCAATCATAACCGCAATTCTTGTAACATTTGCATTTTTGGCAACCAACAAAACTAATTAAGTGTGATAATACTGTAATCTCACTAACTTAACAGGATTCAAATCTTAAGCACGATCTTATAAAAGGTTTTTTTTTTAATTGTTTTCTATTCGAAGATATCATACACGAAAGATAGCGCCCTGAAACTAAATGATAAACAGATAAAATACGAAAGCCCAGCATTAATTTTTCAAACAAATATTAATAATTAATTGTTAAATTTTATTTTTAGTCATTTCAATCTTCTAAACACAACAAAAAACAAAATTGATTGATTGATTGGAAAATATAAAATGATATTAACTATGGCCATGATGCATATAATATATTCATATTATATGAATAAACATTTATATAAACTTGCGTTAGATATACCTATTATATGTATACTTGAATCTAGGGTTCTTCTGATTAATCCTATCATATTATTTGCTTCATCATAAGCATGCATTCGCTAACATTCTGTATACCAACAAATATAATAAATTTTTCGTACCGGTTACATCCATTTATGACAATAAATTTTTTAAATAATTTTTTTTTTCTTTTCTTGGATATTCTTTGTGTATATTTCACAATATTTATATCATTGTGATAGATTTTAAATAAAAAAAAAAAAAATTTATATACATATAACACATATACAACTATGTTAAGTTAAATATAAAAATAATTTTTCGATAGATATTATATTATGGATTACAGATGTATAGTAAAAGTTGTCTCATTTTAACTTTATATAACCAACTCACCTGTATCATATATGAGTACACTTCGTTTAACAATTTTATGGTAAAATGAATTTTATAATATATATATATATATATATTTTTCAAATATTCTATGTCATCACAACTCAATAATAAATAAATAAATAAAATTATTATCAAATACAAAAAAGAAAAAAAGAAAGAAAAGGAAAATAAAAAATGTCGATCAAAAAATTTATGAAGAATTATTAATTATTAACCTTTCTATTATTTTTTTTTTCTTTTCTTTTCTCGTGACCAATTTAACTTAAAAATGAATATAAAAAAAAAAAGTTTTTAAATAATAAAAAACATTATTTATTTAATATCCGTCGTTAAGATTATCATTATTATTAATTATATTGCATTTGGAGTGCACTTAGCATATTGATTAATATTTTTATAAGTATTTATACTCTGCTTATAATACAATGACATTCTATCAATAGATAGTAAAAAAAAATTTCCAATTTAAAATCCATTAAAAATACCTAATAATAGTATATAAAGAAAAAAGACACAATATTCCGGATATTATCTATTCATCATCAACAACAAAATAGAAGAAAAACATAAATCTTCCGGCCATTATTATACACTTTAAAAACTTTTAAGTTTTTTTTTTTTTTTTTGATGGTTTTGCCCCTATAAATAAATGATTAAATAATTAATTATTACAAAGCATATTTCACATAAAACAAATAGTTCAACAATATTGAATTTACTATTAATCCTCTTTATATATTTATTACAAATTAATAATATTTTATTTCAAATCATTTTATTATTATTATTATGTAATAAATTTATTAATTAGTAAAATTATATTAAAATTCTATTAATTAGCTATGTTACAAACAAGTAATCTGATCAAAAAATTAAAAATTCAAATAATAATAATAATAATAATAATAATAATTTTACACATATGTTATCTTTGAACAGTTTTATGGTTTTATTATGGTGTTATTTTTATGTCCTTTTTTTATAATAAAGTATTAATAGATATAATGATATTTATATATTTATCATAAAACCGCTATTTGTCATTGTTAAAATGAATCAGATAATGTTTAAGGATTTTTTTTTTGATAATACCACAAACTAGTGGACATTTAAAGGATTTATTTGTAATTAATCTAATTTAATTACTTAAATTCTTATCAGATAAATTACTAAATTATGGTTAATCTCTAATTGATATTAACAATAATTAAATTATTCAATTAACCATCCACACTTAATTAAGTAAGCTTTTAACCTATGCATTATTTAATATAAATTAAAAGGAACATTTTTCTTGAATGTTTTAAAAACTTTAAACTTTTTAAAGCTAATAAATAAATACTTAAATCAAATGACAAATATTTTAGAATTTTCAATAAATTTAACCTAATCAATTCACCGATAAATTGCTACCAAGTACTGTATTTACTGTGTTTTTTTTTTTTATTTTTTGTATTACCTTGTACCATGGATATATACAAAAAAAAATTGTTTTTCTTTCCTTAAATCCTTAAATCAATTTCACTTTTTTATATGTATAACGAAAAATATAAATGTAATTGATCAATATATCACGTTAAGTTAAATAACACCCACAAAATTTTATTTATTTATTATGTTTTTGATAGTGACATTTAAATTATATCAATGATTTGGTAAACATACATTTGTTATTTATAAAAACAAGAAAAAAGTAAAACAAAAAAAAAAAAGCACAATTATGTAATTTTTTTTTTTTTTTGTTGTTTTGTGTTTTTTCTTTCTTTTAAACTTAAAATTGTTCAAAACTTTTATTAAAAGTTATAATGACTTTACGTACGTCAAATATTATTCAATTAGAAATAATCTAAATTAAGTTATATTAGGGTAATAACTTATTAAATTAAATTATTTATATATATATTATATATAAGATAAAACATTTACCGGAAGGATATCTCTGGTTAAGGGTAGAAAAAAAAATGTTTAAAGTCAAAAAAAAACTTTGAGAAAGAGAATGAAAATGTATTTTTTTTTTTTTTCTTGTATCTAGGTTGAGGTTTTAACATAAGATTATCATCCAATTTATTTTTATTCTCAATTATTAGGCCGCTTAATATTAAATTTATACTTAATTCATACAACCCTACATGCACACTTTTATTTAACGTGTTTTCAATATAAAAATATGAATACTGATGCACCTTTTGTGTGTTTGTTTTCAGCATAGCTTAACCCTCGCGGAAAAGAAAAAAAAAACATTCTTTTCGCTCGTTATTACAATGATGCTTTGTCTTCTTATTAAAAAATGGTACCGTATTTAGACTACACAATGTATATTATTCACTTTACACCTACATAAAAAAGACGATTATACAGTATTGTTATGTTATTTGCCGTACTACATAGATAGGTACATAGAAATAATACGTTATTCACGTATAAGTATGCTTTTATGTTATTTTGGCTTATGCTAATTTATTTTACACTCATGTTATTATTAGGTAGGTATGAACAAAAAAAAAAATAAATAAAATAAAATAAAAGTTTAAAACTATATGATAAACAAATATATATATATATATATGTATGTACAAAAGTAAAGAAAATTTTTTTTATACATATAACACATATGTATGTAATTTAAATTTAAACATTTTCTAACAATGTTGTCTTATTATTATAGAAGAGGTACATAAAACATAACATAATATTATGTTTCTGTTGGTTTTTCAGCATCGTTTTCTTGTTTTTTTTTTTTTTTCATATTAATAAGATATAGCATTCATATTAAAAAAAAAGAATAATAAAACAAAATATGAATAAATAAACAGAAAAACTGAGGGAAAAAACAAAAAAAAAAACTTTTTTAACTAACTATTATTTATATCTTTTGTATATTGTTAAATATGGTTAAAAAAAAATAAAATCAAACCCAAAGCAAACCAATTCTATTCTTATTCGAAACTTTCATTCTGATATTTGACCAACTTTTGCATTATGAAGCTTTTAAACACATATTATTTGTTGTAGCAAATTATTAATATTCCATCCATATAAGAATAACAAGTTAATAAATTTACTGATTTACAAGTAAACATACAAAAAAAATATTGATAAGGATAGAGAAAAGAATAACGAAGAAAATAATGATTTACTAGATAAAACCGTGCACCATTTCCACCTAAATACATACGTAAATAAAAATTGTTTAAACAAAATACCTTGGGTGTAATATGCAGATAAATTTTAACATTTATATTTATCTAAAACGAAATAAAATATTATTTAATAAACCGTAGATATAAAAAAAAGAAGAAATTAATTAAATTAAGTTAATTAATAAATAAGAAATGAAAAGTAAAGAAAAATTAATAAATGACTAAAACAATTATTTAAAATATTTAAATTACTACAAGCGTTTATGAACCTTTTCATTTTGTATATTTATTGAAAATTTAATTTTCTTAAGTTTAAAATTATTTACATTGTGGTTGTTTTAAAGCTTTTGTGTATGTTTGCGGCTTGATATTTAATATATATATAAATAGTTGTAGCATTCAGAGTAAATAACTAAAAAGCTTTATAACAATATACCGAGTAATTTAATCAATAAATTTTAATAAAGCTTTAATAAAGTTTTTTTTTTTTTTTTTTTTTTTTTTGTAAAAAATGTGTGTTTAGAAAAAAAAAACAGTATTCAGTTGCAGTAAAATTAATATTTGCAAGATAGGAGAAAAGTTTTTATTTACTTGTTAGCTTGTTACTGACAGCAAATGATAAAAAATGTAAACAAAAATTGTAAAATTCTGTTTGAAATACATATATGTATGTAAATATGGGCATCCAGATGTCATAAATGTAGTAAAATGTAACGTCTTAAAAAATAATCAATTAAAAACTGGTGAAACGTATATATTTGGGGTTGGAAATAATATAATAAAAATATAAATCAATATCTATATAGCAAAATGTAAACAATGGTGGAGACGCCAGGTTGAATACTTGATTTCTATAAAAGCATTAACAATGTAATTCCTTTTTTTTTTTCATTTTTCAACGTCATTAACTGTATTTTAATTATAAAAAATATGATAAATTATCGTGTTTTTGTATTATAAAAAAAAAAAAAAACCGTTTGACCTTTCAACTAATATTTAATATAAATTTAAAAAACATAATTTAAATAGCAGAAACAACCAACTGTTTGTTATTGTTTTAAATAATAAATCAGCTGATTCCTATAATATTATTATTTTTACATTTTATTAATACCTTTTGTTATATTATTATTATTATATAAAAAAAAAGCAATTATAAAGTCTACTGATAAATATAAATAATTAAATTAAAAAAGTTCGGTGTAAAGTAATCGTGAAAAGTTTTTGTGTTTTTTTTCTTTTGTTACTTTTGAATAAAATGTAAATAAAACAAACGATAAACGTTTTATAATGTCTAAATAATATTATTAAAAATTAAAATTAAAAAAAAAAAGGAAAAACATTACCAAGCAAACGGTATGGTAAAAGTTAAATTAAAATATATAGTAGTAAAAAAAAAAAGAATTATAAAAGCAAAGTGCATTTTATAAACCTTTAATAGTCAAACTTTTATTACAATTTTCTTCGTTTATTTATTTATTTATTTTTTTTTTTTTCGTTTACCACCCCCATTTTTTTATTATTATTATTATTATTTAATTTTTAATGTGCTAAACACGATTAACACATTTATAAAAAAAAAAAAAAAAAAAGAAACAAAATGCCGTCAACAAAACACCTACAGCTTTAATACAAATAATGTATGGAAAATATTAAAACAATAACTGCGGTCAAAAGCGCTCTCTCTCTCTCTTCATACATTTATGTTTTCTAACTTTAAAGTTATTATTATTATTATATATTTACACCTCATTTACGCAATCTATATAATATTATATAAAATTATCCTATAATAATACTCACACCATTTATATCATCTATATACAAAAAAAAAAAAAACCGAAAAAAAAACAAAATTTTTTAATACTGTTTAATCAATAAATTTAATTTAACTGATTATTTCATGTCATTTTGTTTAAACACCGCTGTTTGTTCTTTTTTTTGTTTTTATTTTTTACATTTTTAATTGAAATTAATTAACAAAACAATTCTTTATTGAACATATATATATATATATATATAACGTTTTAACAGCAATAAATAATATTTATTTACATAAAAATAAATTAAATTTTTTTTATTATTTACTTGATAAAAATTCAGCAACTTTAAAGCAACTTTAAAAGAGTATTAATATTGAATAATTTAAATTGAAAAATTGATAGAAATTTATTATATAATAATTTGTGTAGGTTGATAACAAATGTTAACGTAATTTTTATAGAAGAAATTAAATTAAAACAGAAAAAAAAAACTATGACACATAATCATAATATGTCTAATAAAGGGTTGTCGATTCAAACAAGCCTTCAGCTATTTATTATATATTTACCATCAGTTAATTATAGTTTGAAATTTTACTTTGATTTTAATCAGTTTTTTTTTATTTATTTATTTAATTATTCTTTGTTAAATCATTTATAGTTATACAATTTTATGCTATAATTATATCAGATCAAGTTAAACAACATTTTATCTAATCTAATGCGTTCGTCGTTTTGTTTTAATTTATGTATAAAAAATGAATCAAATTATAACTTTTGAAAATAATTAACAATCAAACTATATGTAGATATGAGATATTAGCAGTAAAACGACGTTAATAGATTGTAACCAACCATACCTGTAACTAAACACCTGCATTTTCTATATTTACTGCAGAAAGAATCGTAATTTCTACTCATATTGGAATAATTACTTCAAAAAAAATAATTATTTTTTTTAATAAATGTTAATTCTCACAAATTAAATACAAAATAAATAAACAGATCATTTATCGTACCCTCGACAGAAATAAATATTAAAATAAAAAAAAAAATATTAATTAAAATTGCGAATACAGATAAAAATGAGGAGAAAAAAAAATTCTTTTATAAAAATTCAATGTTGCTGTAAAATAATTTTACTCGAATGTACGTTAATGTTTTTAGAAGTCCTTTATTACTTTATTATTTCTTTTAATTACTAATATCAAAAATGCAAAGTTTATATTAAATATATATTATGAAATATAAATCCACAAATAAATTATTAAGTCGATTTGATTCGGATTAATTTCACTTCGCTAAAATTAAGACAGACTTTTTCAAAATGTATTTTGAGTAATTAGTTAATGGAAAACGCTGAATAGTTACAGCTTTGAAACTTATAAAACTAAAGATTCACATGTCATTTTACATAATTTAGTAATTTTATGTAATCCAATGATTATAAACTTTGATTTTCTTATCTTAATATTATTTTCTTCAATTACTTTAGCTCGATTTTAAGTAATTTCTCTAATTGCTTCGGTGAAGGGATATTTTTTCGAGATAGTCTAGTTGATTCCAAAGAGTTTTTTTTTGTAGTTAATGTCAGCTAAATTAAAAATAAAAACGAAAATTAAAGAAAGAACTCTTTGTAAGACACAACATCGACTTAGTTTTGGACGTTTAGAGAGCACACCACCGTATTGCTGCTCTTGGTTATAAGTGGAATCAAACCATATACTTACTGATAAGTAGTTATAATAAACACTTTCGCAATAATTAAATAAAATACAAAATATAATAGACAATTCATTTATTTAATTTTTTTTTAATAGAAAATATCTGAGTTTTTATTTTATTAGTTTTTTTTTTTTTTTTTGTTTATTCTTTTTAACTTAATAATTATATTATTGTTCAGGAAGAAGAATTTATTCAATTTTAAATTAATCAAAATAATCCAAAAAAATATCAGTTTATACAAAAATTCACTTATAATTATTATAATACATATATATATATATATATATATTTCTATTTAATTTTATTCATATGAGTGGTTTTAATGGGTGTGCGTCACTTACTATCAATTATTCAATATGATCACAAAATCAATGATTTTCTCTTTTTTTTTTTCCTTTTAAAATAATTATAATAAACATAACATATGTATTTAAAATATATATATATATATATATATATATATATTTAGAGATTAACAAGGTATATATCAAAGTAATCAATATATTAAATAAAGTAATAAAAAAAAGAATAATAAAAAAGTTACAATTGGTTACATAATTTCTAGACTGGATTCTATATAATATGATGATTCAAGTTTATAATATAAATTTATTCTCAAAAATATTTGACTAAAATATATCATTTTTATATAACAATAAATTCATTAGACCAACAATCACATAGTTTTTTTTTTTTTTTTTTTTTGTGTTTTCTATATAAATAAATTTTTCATTTAAATGAGAAGAAATGATAATTATATTTGAAGCGGAGAAAAGAAATTATTAGTTAGAGTTCATGTTTAGAATTTTTTTTTGTTTTTATAAATTCTGTTGCATAGGTAACAAATTCTTTAAATTCTCTAACACCTGTATAATCTTCAACGTATTTACCATTATGAAATAATTTTATTGTTGGGAAGGCTTGAATATCTAATTTTTCTTGAGTTTCCTCATTTTTATCACAATTAATTGCAGCGAATTTTAATGGATATTTTTCTTTTGCCAACTCTTTGGCAGCTAATGAAAATTGTGGTTTTATTTCATCACATATTGTGCACCCTATAGATAAAAATAATAAAAACGTTTTTAAAATACGTTTCAATTAGAATCAAATGACAAAATAAACTTACATGGTGTATGGAATATAACAAATACTAGAGATTCATGTTTTAATGCAGCTGTAAAACTATCATCAGATAGTTGCAAAATATGTTCGACACCAGGATATTTTCCAAAATCATTCTCTTCTATTTCCGTTTCGTTTTTAACCTCCTCTTCTTTTGTCTCACTTTTATCAGTTTTAAATAAAAAGTTAATAAAATCCTTAGCTTTTCTTCCCATACTATAATCCCGTTTTGTTGTATAGTAACTATAATATTTAATAGTTGGATATCCTTTAACATCATTTGCTGAACATATAGTCGTATGTTTAGTACAATCTACAGCAGCTAATTCAATACGAGGATTATCCTTGAAATTGTCAGCGGCTTCAACAAATTCTGGTTTTGCTTGTTTGCAATGTCCACACCCTAAAATTTCATTACAACATTCATTTATAAGTAATATATTTTCTTTAAAATTATAAATTAATTACATGGCGCATAAAACATAACAAGAACGTGTTTCTTCTTTTTTAAAAATTGTTTAAATGTCTCATCAC
Organism: Ptychoptera albimana; assembly: GCA_961205885.1. Lineage (NCBI taxonomy): Eukaryota > Metazoa > Arthropoda > Insecta > Diptera > Ptychopteridae > Ptychoptera > Ptychoptera albimana. Next base: position 17,485,768 of record OY540801.1, read on the forward strand.
TCAAATGTACTACATCCGATGGCTCATCTGCCCATGCCTTCTCTGGTGGTGGCGGTGGTGGAGGTTCTATTGGATTCTATAAAATAAAATTTAAAACAAAAGTATTTTACTCTATTTATAATTAAAAATTAATAAATTTTCAATAAAAAAACCTTCATGAAATCAATGATTTTATTTGAATCGCGGACATTAACATCAAATTTAAATTCACCATTTGCAAAATATTTTACTGTTGGATAACCTTTTACACCATATTGGGTTGCTACAGCACCTTCTTTAGTTGCATCCAATGCTGCTAGTACTCCGGAAATCTAATAAAATATTTAAACAAAAGATTAAACAAGAGTCATGTTAAACAAATATTTATTAATAATTACTTTTTGTGTTTTCATTATTTCAGCTGCTTTTTCATATTCGGGTTTCATTCTTTTGCAGTGACCACACCATGGAGCGTAAAACATAACTAAAACCGATTTTTCATCTTTGATTGCTGGTTCGAAACTAGCTACTGTTAAATGTACAATTTCAGATGTTGTTTCAGTAGACCAATCAGATTCTTTCGGTTTAATTGGCGGTGGTGCATTCGGATTTTCCATAAATTCTATAATTGCTTCTTTTTTATTATCACCCTCGTATGTGTGTTTTAATTGCCCATTCCTTGAATATAAATTTAGATTAGATATCTTATTTAAAATAAATTATTTATGTAACTTGCTCATAGTAAAGTAATGTAGGAAAACCGGTAATATTATATTGCTTTCTAACAATAGTATTCTCGGGACGATTCACGTCAATAGCAGCTAAGGAATATTTATCCTTTATTTGAGATGCTGCTGCAGCGTATTCGGGTTTCAAAGATTTGCAATAACCACACCATGGTGCATAAAACATAACCATTGAAGGTTTTTGCTCTTTCTTTAAAAATTTACCTAACGACTTAAGAAGATACATTAATTTTTATTAATAATAATATTTTGCTTATGGAATATAATATAAATTTTATTACAGATAATTCATGTTTGATCACTTTTATTGGTGGATATGATACGTCATTTATATTTTTAAAAATGTGTTTAAAAGAATGAAAAAAATAATATTTTATTGTAGACATTTAATAAAATAAATTAACTAAAATTATTTGAAAAAGTTTTTCACAAAAAATTTTCGGATATTAAGTGATTTATTCGTTTTTTTTTTTTTATATTTAATAGAAATGTCATTAAAAAAAAAAAAAGAAAAAAACTAAATTAAATAAACTGCTTTGATTATAAATTAAATAGCAAAGTAAAAAAAACTTACCGCTGCATCATTGATATGTATTATATCTATTCCTGTTGGATCTTCTTCCCAAGGTAAATCACCTGTTGGATCCCGCATAAAGTTAACAACACTGCTTACGGTTATTTGACGGTCATAGTCTTTATGAAAATCACCGTCTTTATAATGCTTTAATAATGCTGGCGTCGGTGTTACTTTTAACTTTTTACAAAGTTTTTTCACTTCGCTAATAGAGTAAAAACATAAAATTCACTTGGTTCGCAAATTTTACAACAAAAGAAAAACCTTACCTGTTTGCACAATCAAGTAAAACCATAGTGCCCTGACCTTTTATTATTTCAGCAGCATCTTTGAAAATTTTAACAGTACTTTGAGCTTCTTTTGCACTTGATATAAATAATAATAAAACATTTGTTTTCGTACGAAATAATTTCTTTAATTGTTTTATATCGTTAATATCCTCTATCACAACATTTTTTGAATTTGTTTTGGCTGATAATTCATTTAATTTACATACAAATATCTAAAATTTGATTGAATAAAAATCACCAAATATATTTTTTAATTTTTTTTTATTTTTTATACTTACAAAAAGAAATAATAAGTACAGTTTCATATTGGAGATTTAAAGTATTTATAATTATGTTATTATTGCAACATTTGTTTGTTCACTATTAAAATTAATTTAATTGAATTAAAATATATACATTTAGAGGATGAATTTATAAAATGAAATTTATATAGAAATAATGAAGTGACCGGTTTTGTGGTGAGGTTGTGTATCGTGTTGCGCAAACTTTGATGACGTTTTGAAACAATTTGAGGTTATTTTGTAACGGTGAATGGAAGCTTTTCATTCATAGATGTCACCACTTATAAATGACCACTAAATAAATCTCTCAAAAATATAGTGAATTGTAGAATTTAAATTGGGAAAAATATACAAATAGGATTAAACGAAATTCCTAAGCACTATTTATGGGTCCTAGAAAATAAAATATCTATCTCTGCATTTGTTGCCAATTCCAAGTTTAATCGATGCAAAATACAATCAAACAAATAAGAACACAATTTAGATAAATCAATCGTCGATACAAATAGTAATCACTACACATTATTAATATGGACACATTTATAAACCTTCTTTAAATAAAAACAATATGGATTTCAGATGTTTATAATTTTATTAGAGAAATTAATCAATACAACTTTAAGATTTATCGTTTTCCACCAACTCTTGGAGCAGCCTTTTGTACATTCTTTGTAGCTTTAACTTTATGTGTGGCTTTTGGTTTAGCTGGTGCAGTTGTAGTCTTCTTCGCAGCTTTAGTTGCTTTCTTTTGTTCTTTAGCAACCCTAAGATTAAAAGAAAAAAAAAAATGGTTAATATATTTCATAAAGTAAATGTTTACTTAATATAATAATCTTACTTGATGGCTTGTTCACGTTGTGCCTTGCGTACTTCTGGTTTCATGTTTCTCTTAGCCATAATATCTGTAAGAGAAGCACCAACAATAGCCCTTTGGAATTTTTGAGTTCTGCGGGTACGTTTTCTGGTAGTTTCTTCCTCAATACCTTTCTTGTGCTTACGTCTAAAATTGGATAATTATAAGTAATAGTAAAATACAAATATATTTATATATTTACCTGTAGAGAACGGTCCATGTTACTTTACGTGGATTTCTCTTCATAAGGTATGATCTTTCACATTTCTTGTCAAGGAAAGTAAATGACTAGAAGAATAAAAAATTGAGCAATTATTAAAACGAGTGTTGTTTGACAATACATATTTTAGGTTATGTTGTTGATCAAATGGAATTATGTTTAAACATTCAATAACAAATTTCCAAAAAAAACCATTAATTAACCAAAAGAACTTCACAAATAGATCAATTTAAAAGAAAAACAATTAAATCGTTTCATTAATATAATTTACCTTTCCGTCAATTTTGACAAGGGTCTTTCCATGACCTGGGTATATTTTGTACCCGCTAAATGCGCAAAGTCCGATCCTAAAACAAAAAACTACAATTAATTCACATTTTTACACAATTGTTACACAACATTCAATTAATAAAACACAAAAATATTATAAGATGATATAGAATTTAATAAATTTAATTATTATTTTGGTACAATACGTACTTCATTTTGCTGTTATTTCTATCAAAAAGAAAGAATAGGAAATGGGACGCTTTACAATACACGCTGTCAAATATCTGAACGATAAAACAGTCAATTACGTTTGTAAGTTCAATGCTTTTTTTTATTTTAGTGCCATCTTTGTATAAAAAAAAAATGTACTTTTATATATATTTGAAGATATAAAATATTTATTTAAATAAATTCTTGTTTAATGGTTTTATCAATTAAAATATTAATAATAATTATAATTTTAATATTTTTTTAATTATATTAAAGGAAATAAATATTTCAAAAGCTAACAACACCCAAGATTCATACCTGAAATATTTTGTTGTTTCTATTAATATGGGACATGCGTACCTATAGTAACGAACTCATCAAATTTTTTGTGTGTTCTCCATCAACTTCATTAAATCCTTTCATATCTATAAACATATCCTAACTATTGATGTATTGTGTGGGTTAAGCTTATCAAGTGTAAATGTTAATTAATTTTTATAATTTCTTGTAAAATTTTAATTTTATTTTAAAGAAGAAAAATGATTCGATTATCCTTAAAACGTTATTCCTGTATATTAGCTGTGCAATTTTTATTTTTATTAGTTGACTTGGGAATCAATAGTTTTGCTTATCTAGCAAGAAATGATAAACTATCAGTAATATTAGTCTTTGTGTAAGAGTATCCTTAGAAAAAACCAATTACTGAATAAAATAATAATCAATTTTTAATTAATTTTATTTCAGTGTACAAGATATTTGTTTGATTTTATCGTTTTCAATAATTATTTTTAATCTGTATTCAACTTATATATATCAGGTATGTTTTTTGTGTCATAATCATAATTTTTCTCTTTAATTTTTATAATAATGATAATTTTTAATTAAATATATAATTTAGGCTGGTTTGGCTGACCTTTTGTTTCATAAATTCCGTACAACCATTGGAGTACTCACTTTATACTTTCTTTTGTGCATATCACACCATATCTGGATTGTTATTGATCACCATAAAACGCCGTATTCATTTCAATGGCCAAAAGCACTTACCGCTCTATACATTATACAAAGATTAAGTAAGTGTTAAGATTCTTTATTACAACTTCAAGGATAAAAACAATTTTTATCTATTTTTTCAGCATCCCCATTATATTACTATCTGTACAAGCGATCAGCATTACGAATGAGTGACCCACGATTTTATGAAAACATGGATTGGATAACTGAACAATTAGCAATAAAGTAAAGAGAAAAACAACAAGTATTTATATTCGTATATAGGAAAAATATTTATATTTCTTTATATTACATAATAGTAATTTTAATAATAATAATTAACAAAAACACTATATAAATTATAATAAAAAAGAAAACAAAAATTTTCTCTAAAAATAATTATAATTGTTAAATAATTTATTATATTTTCTATAAAAATTTGTTTCGTTATACTTATACAGGGCGATTACTAAGAGTAAATTTTATTATTTATTAGAGCAGCGCAAATATCTATTTATTTCTATTTCTGTTTAATTAATAAATAAATAAATTAATTATTAAAAATGTTGATTTTATAAAATATTTCATTCAATGTCAATTATTTATAAGGTGAAATTTTTTTTGTATTTGTTTGAAAGAAAAATTATTTCTCTAGTTCCATTTAGTTTTTTTTTATTTTTTTTTTTTTAGAATAGAAAAATTATCAAATGCCCTAATAATATGTTTTATTTGAATTACCCTGTATATATTTAAATAATATTTTCTGTATATTAAATGTTAATAAATAAAATAATAAACATTTTACTAAAACTTTAAATTATTAAATTAAATCGTTTTTTTTTTTTTTTCATTTTCATTTTTTTCTATAATAATCACATTTATTAAAATGAAAAAAATAAATAAATAAATTATTCTGCTAAAGGCACACCAAAAATTTTCTCCCATGACTGACCAATTGATTTTATTACACTATCTGCATTATTATCAGTCTCAAATGTTATTCTCCATAATTCACATTTATTTTCTTGTTCATCCAAAAAATTTAATACAAATTCATTCGTTTCCAACATATCCAGATCAACTAAATTATTCATTTGCTGTTTTATTATAATATCAGTTTGATCATCATTATTATTTAACCATTTCCAATTTGCATCCATTAATATTATTAATGTTTCTGTTATTAAAATTGCACCATATTCAAATTTTCGTGTTTTCTCATCTAATGTATGATCACATGAATTAAATATAGAAAACATATTTATTTGTGTATCTTCATCAGTTAATTGTAATAATTTTTGTGATAATTGTTCAGAGATTTCATAATCAATGGTGGAATTATATGGTCTAACCATTGCTAAAAATAAAAAAAAAATTAATTATTATATTTAAAAATTCCACTTTTATAATAATTTCACTTACAAGTTAGAGATGATGTGAAATCGTCTGTACGTTGAGCATCTTGTAATATAAAATGTAGATTTTCAGTTTCTCTAAAAATAAATGTAACACCAATCTTCCATGGTAAAACTTTAATTGTAGTCAACATTTTACTTCTAATTACTGTATGCTCATTTAACCAGCATGTTTTATCATCACTGTAAAGAATAAAATGTTTAGCAACTAGAACATAATAAAACATAAAGAATAATAATTATATTATAATTACCTTTCATCACCAATAATACGGCATATCCGTAACATTTTCGTTGTATAACATAATAAACATGGAAATCCGGTTGGATAATCTTTTGATATACTTTCACTATAAACTCTTGCTTTAATTATCCAATTTAACATTTCCGATTGATCATGCACTATGTTTTTATAAACATAACCTTTAAGACGGTAATCACCGGTTAACAAGTCTGTATACGTGTGATCGTAGCTAATTTTTACCCTTGGCGATTGAAAAATATTCAAAGTATTCGAGTATGAACATATCTCTGGCTCATCATCAGCTACAAAATTGAAATTACAATTAAAAAAAAATGAATTTAAAAATGAATTAACTAAATACATACATTCTGTTTCATTATATGATGTTGATGCTACTTGGATTTTCTTTTCAATCTTTTGATCATCGCTTATTGTTTGCTCATCAATATTTTCTTTTTTTAATTTTGATTTTTCATATGCTGAACAAATACTATCCGTTATTGATCCAGATGAACTGCTTTCTGTTAAATTTATTGGATTTTTACGTTCATCTGGTTTTTTATTCGGTTCATGTTTATTTTTATCTATTAAATCACTATGCTCTGTACCAATTAAATGTAAATTCGTTAATGTTTTTGAATTTGTATAAGCAATGTCATCAATGGTATCCAAAGACGGTATTCGTATTATTTTTCGTTCTTCAGAATGTTTACGACTTGAACTTTTAATAAAAAATATATTATTATTTTATTAGACTATTAAAAAAGCAAAAATAATAATAATTTACCTCTCCAATACTTCAATACTACTCTGGCTCGGATTACTTAATATTTCAATATCACTTTCCATACCTTTGCTACCCATATTAAAATCACTATCACGTTCGTTATTTGAACTGCCCGCAACACTTTGATTTGAATCAAATGAACTTGATATTTTTGAACAAGACGATGACTCGTTTAATGAACCTGCTGATCCTTTAATTTAATAAAATAAAGAAGAAAAAAAAATTATATTATTCCTATATTAAACTACAAAACATACTTTATATAACTAAATAAATATATAATATAATTAACTAATTTAATTAAAGAAATTTTAACTACACACAGCAAAATAATTTTTTTATTTTATTTATTTATATATTTTTTTTAATTTAAAAACCAAATGAAAATAAATTAATTAAGAAAAAGTTACAACAAATTAAAATCAAAACACCAACAAAAGTGTATTTTTTTTTTTTAAATTATTTTTATAGAAAAAAAAAATTATATTATTTAAGTAAAACATTTAAATAATTATTATTTTTTCTTACTTAATTTTTTTTTAACAGTATCTCTCCATGCGTCCTTTGTCAGTGCTAGGCAAGCAATTAGTAGTTTTTTTTATTTTTTATTAAATTAATTTATATATAAATAATTTTAAAATTTTTTTTTTTAACGAGCATAACATGTATTATTTATGTTTAAACATAACACATATATAGAAAATAGAAAATTAAAATTAAAAGTCAAACAAATAATTAATAAATAAATAAATAATTAAATAAGGATTAATAATTATTCATTTTTTATTTATTATAAATATACCATGCTACTAAATATTATTCATTCATTATCAAAAAAAATTAATTATTATGTGGGAATTATTAACATACAAATATTTATTTTTAAATTTATATAAATATATGTTTTAAATAATTTGTGCTATAATTAAAAAGAAAATAAAGTTAGTTATGGTTTAGCTAAGTAAATAAATTAAAAATATCGATAAATAAATTTTAATTTATTCAATTTTTTTGTAAAAATAAATCAATAATGATAACAAATAATAATAAAATGCAAAGAGAAATTATCATCATTATAAATATTAATAATAGATGATAAAGCAAATCTTCACAAATAAACTCATTACAATAAAAAAAAAGTAATAATAATTATCCAGACTAATTAAAATCATGAGATAAAGTTTTCTTATCCAACTACTACTACCACAAAAATCAATAAACATTCAACAACAAAAAGAGAAGAAAAGAAAAGAAAAAACTGTATTTACTTTTTTATTTTTTTAAACAAAACATAATTATTGTATTATTTATGTTTATTTAAATAATATCATTTGTATATAATAAAAAAAAATAGGTTTTTATTATTAATTATTATGAATCGATAAATGTGTAATAAATTAAAGAATATTGTATACAAAATAAAACGTTGAAATACAATAGTCATATAAAATTATTATCCCAAATAGGAAGAACGTAGAAAATGATAATTTTTATAAATAAATAAAATAATTGTTTTTAAACTACAAAACTAGTGAATAAAATTTAATAAAATAAAAACTACAAGGTGGGACCAAAATCAATAGAAAGAAAAAATAAAATAAAAAATTAATTAAAAAAGAAAAATTTACCTATACTACTTTGTGATGCACTTTTTGGCAATAAATTCACTCCTTTCTCAGCACCATTATTTACATTATTCGATGTGGATGGTTGCGGTTTCTGTTGATTTGATTTATCATAGTCAAATTTTGGCGATTCCTTTATTTCAATTATAAATGTACTGCCACATTCTGGACACACTACAATCAAATTTTATAATAAAACAAATTAATTTTTGCTGTTCATATGATAAGAAAAAAGTTTTATATTACATAGTTTTTGTTTTTTATGAATTTTCTCTCTTGAAAATTGTGTTGAACAATTAGCGCACCGAAATAGTGTTTGATTCATTTCCGACAATGGACGCTTTGATAAAATATCACGTAAGCTTTGCTCCAATTTCTAAAAAAAAAAAAAAAATAGAGATTCATTTTAATCAAAAGAGAAATAAATTAAAGAAGAAATAAAATACCTGACACGACTCTTTATCCATTTTATAAATTCTTTCTTTTTTATCTTTTCTTACTGTATCAAAATTAATACGAATAACATCTGATTTTGTTCTTTCACAACTTTCTAAAGTTTTTAAACTCCATTTGGTAACAGTTCTAAAAGGACATTTAACATTATTTTCTAAATTATTAATTTTAAATTTCATAAAACTTACCTAGCTGTTAAAGCATCTTTCTCTTTGATACTTAATGAGGATACAATAACAAATATATCTTCTCCTGATGGTTCTAAGACAACCAGATATGTATCCTCATTTGGTTCGGAGTCTGATACTATAAATAAAAATTATTAATAAATAAAATTGATTAAATAATAAAAATAATTACCTTGTTCAACATAAGAGCCTGTATAAATATTAGCTAATTCATCTTCTACGGTATCATTCGCTGTAGATTTGTATAATGATTCTAATGGATCTATTGTTGAGTCTCCAATAACACTATTATATTCGGTATATGTTGTATTGTTGGACTTTATAATTATACATAACGATTATTATTCATTCAGTTTAAAGTTTTATTTTATATCTACTTACCGAGTTCACAATTGGTGATTCCACATTATTAAGAAAATTGTTTGTTTTATTACTTGGGGTAGATGATAATAGAGTTTCTTCCTTCTCTTCATCAATTCTAGTTTGTTGCATTAAATCTTCAAATAATTTATCACTTGTTGAGACATTCTGTTGTATTCCTAAAACATCATGCACCAGATGACGACCTTCGCTATGCAACCAGCCATCACCAAACTTTTTCCGTAAATCTTCAATTTGTTTTTTTGTCTCCAAGTGTTCACGATTATTTTCTAGTATTTTTTTTATAAAAAATTAATATTTGCTTGTAACATTTTTAATACGGGATGTTAACATACCTAGACTTGTTTTCACAATATCAACGATTTCCTTCTTTTCTTCAATTACATCACTATGAGCCGCTATTATGGCACGACGAACTCTTAATTTCTTTTTGCGAATTACAATAGAACTTGACATGTCATCGGTGATATTTTCATCTTCTTCTGCAAAAAAAAAATTAAAAAAATTAAAAAAATATAAAAATTAATATTTTTCATTTTATTTTTAGCGGAATGTTGAAAACTACTTTTATTTTCATTCAAGACGGCACTATTTGTTGAACTAATACTCCCAGACGGAGAAGAATCAATTCCTGGCCTTGTAGGTGTTCTCTGACCAGAAGATCGATTATTAGCATTAGCAGCAGATAATCGTGAAGTTAAAATTGATTGATAACTTTGATAATTTCCTGTTAATGTTCGTTCATATTTTGTCAAAGGTTCAAAATCCAAAATAAACTATTGAAAAAAAAAAAATGTCAATAAAACTATTAATTATTAATTTAGAATAGAACAGAAATAATTCTACCTGAACTGATGATGTATTTTTATGTAAATATCTAGCTGTTGCTTGTCGATGTTTCGGGTGACAAGACAAGGGATTTCCTTGTAAATTTATATATTTTAGAGCTGCGAGTGTACTTAACGGTAATAAAATAGAATGGTCTAATAAACAATTACCAGATAAATCAAGTTCGTTTAATGCATCCAAACGAGACACGCCTAGAAAATAGAAAATAGAAAACAGTTATGATGTTCTATACCTGCTAATTAAAAATAGCAAAAAAAAATAATAAAAATATTACCTGCTATATCCTCAATAAAATTATTAGTTAATATTAAAATTTGAAGACGCCTAAATGCTTCGATATTAAAAATGGGTATTAAAGTCAAGCAATTAAAACTTATATTTAATATTTTTAAATTAGGTAACCATTTAATAGCGTCTACGCTTGTTAATTGATTATGACTTAAATTTAATATTTGTAGCCATGGAGCAAATTCAAGAGAGCAATCTATTGACGTCAACGTGTTATATGAAAAATCAGCAACTTTTAATGCATTCCAGACAAATCCATTACTGTTATCACCACCGCAACTACATATTAAATCTTTAATTGAGGAAATACTGCGAGTACATATAAGTTCCTGGAGTTGTGATCTCATTTGTTGGATTCCAATCACTTGTTTTATTGGTATTCTATTTATTTCTAATTTTTTTAAATTACGAAACTTTGTAATATCCACATTTCCATCAAACTCTTCATCATTATGTAAACGATTTATACATAAAATTGTTATTTTTTGAACAAAATCATGTAAAAACTGTAATTCTTGAAAAACTTCCGATTTTGAATTATTTGGTTTAACAACTTGAAATGATTTCGGAGTAATCAGTTCATTGTGATCAACAATCAAACTGAATGAATCATTCAATGCTCTCAATAATATACCTTTAAATAAAATTAATGTTAAATTAATTTAATTAATTGTTAATTTAATGTTTAAATAATTATTTACCTGATAATGATAACTTAAAATCTGCATTTAATACCTTGTCCCCGTTATCTTTTAATAACTTCGATAAATTAATTATTTGTTTTGGATCCATATTATGCGCACTTTATTCTTAATATAATTGTCATGAAATTTTCATTGTACTATTTTAACTTAATTTAATTTTTTTTTTCTTTCTTAAAATAGAAGAAAATTCTCTATCTTTGTATTTTACACTTTATTTAAATTAAATACATTTAAATCTAATTTGTAGATAAAAAAAAATTGTGACACATTCAATAATCAACAAAAAAACAACAAATAAATACAGAATATATAATTTATTAATATTCCAAACAAACTTTTATTATTATTTAAATAAGATGGAGGAATCTGATTATTATTTATATATAATAAAACATAAAACTATATACACTATTTTAGAAATTATTTAACAACAATAACGTTGTTATGATGCACTTAAAATGACTTTAGTGAATATTTTATCTGTCAAATGTCGTTCATCATCAGCTGTTTATATTTTCATAGCGATTCTAATATGTATTTGCATTATGTTCCACATAAAGGCTTTAAAATGTGGAACATTATTAAGAGCCATCAGTTGGAAAGGAAATCACACTTCATATGCACATAAATAATTTTAATAGCAATTCAATTGTATGTAAATTTAATTAATTTTAAATAAGAAACATCAATTAAAAATTAAAACAAGGTCTTTTATTTTTTTTTTTTGTTATATAGAAATTAATACATTTTTTTTTGTTTTTAAGAGTAATACTAAAAAATATTTAACATTTATCTCTAGCATACTGAACCATGATTTAAATGAATGTTTATACTTAATAATATTCAAAAAGTATAAATTATACGCCATAAAAAACTTATGAGTAATCCTAAATCTTCCAGAAAAAAAAAAATGTATTTATACATTAAATGTAAAGAATTAAAAAAAAAACCACAAATGAAATATTAATTTAAAAAAATGATTACGCGTGTTGCTCTCTTGGTGCTAATCGTGTTACAAAATTAATACCAGCGAATAAAATTTTACGAACGATTGCTGGAACTTTTGTGTTATTTGCTATCAACTCCGCTGATACACGTAACTCATGGAATATATTTTTTGTGTTTGGATTACGTCGTGATGCATAACGTAATACAAGAAATTGGTAATAAAGAAACGGTGTCACAATACCAGCACGTGATCTACAATGAAACATAAATATTATTATTGAAAAATAAATAAAAATAAAAAAAAACAATAATAAAATACCTAAATACTAAAAAGACGGTAAGTGGCATGAGAAGTATTTCTGATAAAGCTGCAAATCGTAAAATATTCCTTGTTTGAAATTCAACAATTGAAATAAGTAATCTTGCGCCCCACCAGGAATTTTGTCCAAGTGTCTACAAGAAAATTTTTTAATATAAACAAATAATTTAATAGAAAGCATCATTTTGTAAAACTTACATCCAATAAGGTGAGTGAATAACTAGCTGCATGCAGAATAGCAAATAATACTACTGGGAATAGTATTAAAACGTTGGATTGAACATACAAGAATAATAAAGAGTATAGGAGGTAATGACAAGAATCTTCCCATATTAGTTTATTAAGAAATGCCATTGTCAATGAAACACGAGGCAAACGCTGATGAAGACGTAACGCACTTGTTGCAGCATTTGCTATAAGGACCTTGTAATAGGCATTTTCTGAATTACTAGAATATAAAGATAGTTCAGTTATTTATTGATTTTTAAAATAAAAAGAATAACATAATTTATTTTAACTATCTTATTGATAAGTAATCATAAAAATTATGTTCAAAAAATTCTTATCTTATCTGTCTTACCCAAATAATGGTATAATATATCCAATAGCGAATAATATTGTTAACACTCGTGTTGTCCATAACGCTACTTCTATTTTATGAAGAATTATATGTTCTTTTAATGCATCCAATGATCTAGGTCGTTCGGTATTTGGGGTACTTGCATTTTGAGTGTCACCACTTTTTTCACTGTTGTCTGTCATTTTATTTATTTATTTTAACTGAAATTAAATAGTCAAATAAATATGATTTATATGGAAATAAATTAATTTTTTCGTTTAAAAATAAAACGGATGCAGCCATTTAAATTGTTATAATTGCATTAATGGAATATTATTATTATTGATTGTCATTTAGAATAAACATTTAATATTCTTAAATACACGTCATATTTACTTTCCCTATTATATATATAATTTTTTTTATATAATTCTCTCTCGCTTTAACAATGGAAATTATTCAAAAATGGGTATGATTTTGCGTGTCATCCACTATATTTTACCTTAACCAAAGAATTTTTAATTTTTAAGTGAAATTTATGTTATAAATTATTTACAAATATCTTCTTTTTTTTTTTAATTAAAATTTCAATATTAATAATGTGAAAGTTGTTGTTCTTGAAAATATTTCTTAACCAAATTACTACATCTTAGTTAAAAAAATTTTTATGGTATTTATAGTCTCTTATCAAATGATATTTTTAGTAATAAATTAATTTAATTTTTTTTATTAATTAATTGCACTTGATCACTTACATTGTACAATTATTATTAAATAAATAAAAATTTCTCTTTTTAATGTTTTTTCTTTAACTTTACACAACACTACACTACCTTTTCTCGTGGTCTTTCTCAAGATATGATTTTTTTTTCTTTTATTCAATGAATAATTGTAGAGAAATGATGATGATGGAATGATGATTAAAATTGAAATTGGTGATGTTATTTTGTTAAAAATAAAATGTTACCAACCGTAAATGGAAACCTGTTTTTACTGCGCTACGGATATAAAATTTCATTGAAATGCATAAATATGTAAAATCATTTATTTTATAATAATTATTTGAAAATAATTATATTTTTAAAACTATTGTTTTATTTATTCATTTAATTAATTATATTAAAGATATGTTATAAATATATTAATTTTATTCAAAAAATGCGCCATAGATTTGTATATGTGAAGTTTTATAGGTTATGTTTCGTTTAAAAAAATACAAATTTATATGGTGTGCAATAGATTATAATAAATAAATAAAATATTACAATGTCAAGTCACGAAGATGAAGAAATATCATTACCGAAAGATACATTATTAATTCTTCAAGAATTTTTAAAAGAAAAGGAGGATAGAGAAAAATTAGAACAACAAATTTCAAAAGATGAAAATGTGTTTAATTTTGAAGAAAATTGGGTTCGTATTTAATATATAATATATATGGGAGTAATATAAACCAAAATTTCCAGCAATTAAGTCAATTCTGGTATAATGATAAAACGAAGGTATTATTATCAGAAGCTTGTAAAAAAATACTAAAGGAATCAGAAGAAAATGAAACACAGAAAACTGTAGCTTTATTGTCTTGTCCTTCTCTGTATACAGCATTCAAAGAGAATTCAATTAATTGTAAGTTATGAATTAAATATAAAAACAATACAATAATTATACATTTATTTCTAGTTCATCTTTATGAATACGATAAAAGATTCTCATGCTTAGACGAATTTGTTCTTTACGATTACAATGACCCAAATTATGAAGAAAGTTTCAAGGATAACAAGCATAGCTTTGATATTATCATAGCAGATCCTCCATTTCTATCAAAAGAATGTATTGAGAAAATATCAACAATTATCAAATTTATAGCCAAGTCAAAAGCAAAAATAGTTTTATGTTCTGGAGAACTTGTGTCGGAATGGGCAAAAGAATTTTTAAACCTAGAAAAGTGCAAATTTATACCTGAACATGAAAG
Source organism: Ptychoptera albimana (assembly GCA_961205885.1). Taxonomy (NCBI): domain Eukaryota; kingdom Metazoa; phylum Arthropoda; class Insecta; order Diptera; family Ptychopteridae; genus Ptychoptera; species Ptychoptera albimana. The sequence continues at coordinate 17,500,916 of OY540801.1, forward strand.
AAATTTAGGAAATGAGTTTGCTTCTTATGCAAACTTTGACTTAGATAAATACTGTTCTTTCAATTAAATAAAATAAGAATATATATGTTATTTGATAAACATGAAAAATAAATTGCAAAGAGTACAAAGAAAATAATTCTGAAATTATATTATTTTTTTCTTTAATGTCACAATGCGAGACCTGACGACAATTATTTAAACTTTAACATGTAAACAAATAAAATTACAGATCGGAAATAAATAATTTTAAAAATGCAAACAACTTAATGTAATTTAAAAAAACTTGCTTAGATTCAAAAATAAATCACTTTCTATTTCAATACTCTTACATTTATCTTTTTATATTTATGTATTTTTTACTTTAAACTTCTGTGAGTCATTTAAAAAGTCACAAAAAGTTATCTTGTTTTTATATTTAAGTATGCAGCTTAAAATGTTTTTTTACTAAGTAAATTATACTAAAGCAAAATAAATTTGATTTATTCATAAAGTCTTGTGAAATTCAAATTGCTGCTTAGATATAAAAGTACCTTGTTTACGGTCAAACATTGTTCAGTAAATTGTATTCAATTAAAAAAAATTATAAGAAATGGCAACAATATTAAAAGTAGACATGATTTTTGATAAAGACGATATAGAAACGATTTTTATAATTAATGATGTAAAATCGATTAAGGACTTGCACGAAAAAGTGTACGATCGTTTTCCTTTTTTAAAAGGAAAAAATTTAAGGATTTATTGGATTGGTAAGTATTTTATGAATTAAATTGCATAGTTTTTCTCTATTCAAAATAAAAATTGTTTTGGTTTAGATTCGGAGGAAGATGAGATATTACTGAGTCACGAAGAAGATTTTATAATATTAAATGAACAAAATGTCCATAAATTGTATGTAGAATTAATTCAAAATTCCCGTAAACTTTTGAATACCGATTCATCGACTGTTGTACCTGTTGAAACTGAAATTCCCGGTAATATCAATTCTATTTAAAATTATTTCTTTTGGAGTGAATTTATATATATATTTTTAATCTAACAGTTGTTATTAATGAGAAAACAGCCAAAATATTAAAAGTTCATTTCTCGGAACCGAGTGAGGGTGAGACATTGTATAATTTTGATTTAATTAAATTTTGTTTTTATTTTTTTATTTTAAGATAACTACGATATTTCTGAACAATTTGAGCCTACCGAACATCAAGGTGTTATTTGTAACAATTGCAAATTAGGCATATTTATCTATCGTTATAAATGTTGCGAATGCTCTGATTATGATTTATGCATCGATTGTGAAAGCAAAGCAATCCATAGTAATCATACAATGATTCGCATATCTGAACCGGCTAAGGTAGTTTTAGATCATGGAAAACCATTATAAGATATTTATTAAATTATTTCTTATAGCATGGTGCTTCGGAATTTCGTTTTATAAAAGAGACTTAACAAATTACAATTAATAAACATATATAATTATATAAATAAAATGTAAATACATATTAGATTTATATAAACAAAATAAAGTTCATACAAAAAAAAAAATGTACCAAAATAATTTCCCTTTAAATAATTTTCTAATTGAGAAGCGTCATTAATGTTTAAAGTGACTATAACCTAAAAAATAAAGATAATCAAATCAAGTATAGTTGTGTGTTTAAAGTGAATTTATTTGTGATTATTACTTTTTTTAAATTAAATTAATTGATTTAATTATTTTAATAATAAAAAATGGATACAATTAATATTCCAACGGACAGAGATATTGAATATTTTACATCTTATGAAGATTTAGAGGTAAATTTGATATTATATTTTGTTTACTTATTAAATTATAGATTTTAATTATCGTTTATGTAAATATAATTTAAATACATTAGTTTTTTAAATTAAAATTTAAACTATTTGGAAAACATGTTTGAATAAAAAAATATAAATAAATAAAAATGTGTAGAATTTATGTGTATAATTCTACAAAATGTGTATACTCTCCAAGAAAATATTATGTATACTCTGTTACTCAGTGCATATTTCAAAAGTTTAGTGAATTCGTTTGTTTTCAATTTCAGTAAAATCATATTCGTTCAAAATGTCAAATAAATCGCTTGTGTTAAATACTTTTAAAATTCTTGACTATTTCGATAACATTGAAAAACTCGATGACATAAATAGTTTAGTTGATTTAAATATAAATAAATCATCAACACCACAACCACCAAAATGTAACAATAGTGCAATAAATAAAAATTATTCTAATCGGCGACATAGTGATGTAAATAAAATAACAAGTAGGCCAACTTACGGCCTTAAAGATACTGACAATCCAATGGAAACGTTAAATGATCATGAATTCTTAAAAGTTTATCGTTTAAATAAAGAAATCGTAAATGATGTTTTAAAATTAATCAGCTATGATTTAACGAAAGGATATCGTATTGTACCACCAATCATCGAATTATTAATAACGTTAAATTTTTTAGCAACCGGATCATATAATACAAAAATCATCTTAAAAAAGGATATAAGTGAATCAACAATATCGCGTATTGTTAAAAAAGTATTAAAATTAATAACAAAAATGAAAAATGATTTTATATTGATACCCGGACGTTTAGAGACAAAACGTATTGCTGGACGTTTTGCTAAAGCTGGCGGGTAAATAATTTTATTTAAATTATTTTTAATTAAAGCATAAATAAATTTTTGTGTTTAGATTTCCAGAGGTATTTGGTTGTTTAGGTGCAACGCATATTGCTATAAATTCACCAGGAAAAACAATGTCAAAATTATATAAAAACAATAAAAATTACACAAGTTATCATTGTCAGTTTGTGACCGGTGTTAATTTAGAATTTTATGATATAATATCATATCCGGGAAGTTTTAATGAGAAAAAAATCTATAACTTATCAGCGTTTAAAAAACATTATGAAACAAATAATTACAAAGGTATATTGCTATCAACGAATAATTATATAAATATAAATGATAAGTATATAATGACGGTGATACATTGTGTAAAGAATTATAATGAGAAATTATATAATGAGGCATTTAAAAAAACAATAAATATAACAAAAACCATGAATATGTTAAAGAGACGTTTTAAATGTTTACAAACTATAATCAATAATAAGGAGAATATAATTGAATTGATTATAAATTCTTGTGCGATATTGCATAATATAACGCGAAAACATCATTTACCATTGCCTGAAGGTGAGGAGAATTCATTAATTAAGGATTATCATTCAAATACACGCTTTACACATGCTGCTCACGATTCATTAAATGATATTATTGGTGATACACATTTTATTAATCATCATCTTGATGATAATCATGTTGTAACAGCAAATGATGTTGCTAACAATGATCGTGATTTGTTTATAAAAAAATATTTTAATTAATTAATTTATGGTTTTATTATTATTATAATTATTATTATTATTATTGTTAATTGTCATTTTACCACTTAATATATATTTATTATCATATATGTAATCAAAAATGTTAAAATAAATTCTAATATATAGAGAACAAAAAAAAAAAAATTGCATAAAATTATTACAACACTAAGTAGTGCTTGTTGTTTGATTTTATTTAAATAATTTCGTTTTTCTTATTTATTATTCTTTTATTGATTTTTATATTTTCTTTTCATTTCTTATTAGTGCCATACTAACTAAGAAAATGAACAATTATTATATTCTTAAAAAAAAGAAAATAAAACTCAGATTATAATGAGTTAATTACGTTTTCTGTGCTTTTATTACGAAAACAACAAAAATAAATTTCTTTGTTTTGTGCTTTTATTGTTTTTTTTTTTAATTTTTTTTTTTTAAGCTACGTCTACAAGGATTTTTGGTTCTGTTTTCTTTGTTTTACTTGATTGCTTTTCTACAATGAAGTCAGCGATTTTTTTTTATTCCCTTCTAAAACCTTATAAAAGTTAAATGCATTTGATTCACGATTGTTGATTACCATATAGCCAGAATAATAATTATTTTCAATCCACTAAACTATTTAGATAAAAAATAATAATGAATAGTGTCGATTTATGTTTTTATTATTAAATAAAATAAATTTGATAATTACAATAAAAGGTGAAGGTAAAGAATTTTTTTTTTTTAATTCAATCCTTTTCACAATAATAACTAATAATTTTCAAGATTAAATGAAAATCAAGGTTTTTCACTTTCAATTAGAGCCTTTAAATGTAATCACAGATAACCTTGTTGTGTTATAATATTAATTGTTAATGAAATCAGGGATTATAATGTAAAATTTCTGATTAAAAAGCTTTTCTCTTTTATTGTATTTTGTTGTTTTATTCTTCAATATTAGACTTCTTCAAAAAATTAAGAATCTAGCTGAAGGTTACACAAATAAAAAAAAAAAAATACCTTAACTTTGTCACCCTTATGTGTAATCTTACCTTAATAATGTGGAAAAGTAATGAAAAATAGGAAAATGTTAATGACTTTCACCACCACCCACCAAGTTTATTTTTTTTTTTTTATGATTATTTTACTATATTTCTGCGGTGGAAAAAGAAAAATCTTAATTAATTATAATGAAATCAATTAATCAGTCTCTGTTGTTTTGTTTGCTATTTACTGTTCTGTCCTTCTACTAAGGACGATAATTTTTAATATAATTATTTTTATTTTATATTTCTGTTTCATTAATTGTAACAAATGAAATTTATTATCAATTGTTTAACCATATTCGTTCTTATCTTTTAATGATTTGATTGATTATGATTAATTAATAAGCTGTAAAAAAACCGCAATCAGTTATCAAAAAAGCAAATCATTTTCGTGTTGTTTTTTTTTTCGGTTGTTGAGAAAATCTTCCCGCATTGGAAAAGAAAATACTTTTCTTTACCCTAAGTAAATTGTTTTTTTTTTTTTTTTTATTTATTTATGTAAGTTTGGTCAAACATTGATTAGATAATTCGATAAGCACGCAAGAAAATTTTGTCCTTTTTTTTTTTTTGGGCCTTTTGATTTTTAGTCTTTTCTTCATTTATGTATAAAATTTCTACCCCTCGGACTTTTAGTTTTTTTTATTATTATTATTTATTATTTTCAAGTGTAAAAGGATTATTTTTTTTTTATAACAAATGTTGGTAAACAGGTGTATAAAGGGGTGTATTTTCCGTAAAACACACTTAACGAATAATAATAATAAAAAAAAAAATGTTTCATAATCACGTCAAAATATAATTATAATTCTCAATGTAGTGCGATGTCATAGCGTTAATTAAAATAAAAAAAATTATTTGCTATTATATGAAGGGACCGAGAAATAATTATCTTTTATAACGAACGGAACGTAGAGATTTTATTTAAAAAAAAAAAATGTGAAATTATTTCTAGAATAGCTACGTTGTCAGATTTTTTTTTTATATTTTCACCAAATATTACACCGATGTCATGCTTTTTTATTTTAAATTAATTTTTCATTTTGTTTCTGTTACAGATTCACGAAATAATGTTACGCGATAAAGTACGAAATAATGCCTATCGTAATGCAATACTGAGTAATAAAAATTTATTTAAAGATAAAATTGTATTAGATGTAGGCGCTGGTACTGGGATTTTATCAATATATTGTGCACAGGCAGGTGCGAAAAAAGTTTACGCAATTGAGCCGACAAAAATTGCAAATATAGCTAAGGAGGTAATAAAGGAGAATAATTTTGACAAGGTTATCGAGGTGATAAATAAAAAGATTGAAGATTTTGAATTTACTGATCATCATGAAACGTATGATAGTAAAAGGATTGATATAATTGTATCAGAATGGATGGGCTTTTATTTGTTGCACGAATCAATGTTGGACTCGATAATTTATGCCCGTGATAATTTTCTAAAGAAAAATGGTTTATTGTTTCCTGAGACAGCGGTTTTGTATTTATCGCCATGTAGTGTGCCGCAACGGTTTAACGATTGGGATGACTTGGATGGTGTTAAAATGTCAAAGTTTGTAGAGAAAATACGCATTAAAAATGCAATGAAACCAGAAATAATTTCAATGTCTGATGAAAATTTGTTATTAAAGGATGGCGCCTGCATTGCATGGTTTGATTTAAACGAGATAAATATGAGCGACATAATGAATATAAAATTTAATGAAATTATTTGTGTTGAAAAGTCGGGACAGTATCAGGGTATTTGCATATGGTTTGATTGTATGTTTCCCAAGGACGAGGACACGGATGATCCAATTGTTTTATCAACAAAACCAAGTAATAAAGTAGATGAGCAAACACATTGGAAGCAAAGTGTTATTGTACTACCAAAACAGGCGTGCGAAAGTGTTGATGTCGGTGATCCAATATCATTTGAATTGACTTTAAATCGTAGTGAGGTAATTGCACGTAATTATAATATAGAATTAACATTACAAGATCCTGAGGAACAGGAACATCCTACACCCTGTGACTGTGTAATGACACGTTGCATAATTGCCAAAGAACATTTAATGAAGATGACCAGTATGCAATTGTAGATTTTTAAATTATTATTAATGAATTATTATTGTCTAGATGTTATTATAAATATAGATAATAATTAATAAATAATACTTGATAAATAATAATTAAAAAATAAATGTTTTCTGTTTTATTTATTAATTTATTTTTTTTAATAAATTTTGTTTTACCTGCAAAGTAAGAAAATCAATATGTAATTCATTTGCATATTATTTAATTAGTGAAAAAAAAAACATTTAATAGTAGTGTTTTGGCGAATATTAACTCTTTGTTGAATGATTATTATTTTTTATACCAAAGTAATTTAATAAGAATTAACCTTGTTACATTATATTAATATTAAAATATTTCTTTTTGGTAATAAAACATTAATTTAAGGTTAATTAAACGAGTGGTAACTAAAAGTTCTGATTGTTAATATTTATTTCGTGTTATTAATTTTTGTTTTTTTATTATTTAATTTTATATGATATTTCACAAAACCTGTCGAATATGAATTCAATAAAGCACAATAAACTTTAGCCTAGCCTAGCCTAGAATTGTTATTTACCAGATTTTCTAAGGTTTATTTAATTTATTTTCACCACCTTTTATCCTGATTGTAATCTTAACGTTTTCTTTTTTAATTATTATTTTAACAAAAAAAAAATCGTGATATCGTGATTTTGATTGATGTTAGTGGAGAACATTAAAAACGTTACTAAAATAATTATTTTGTAACTAGATGGCAGGTACACAAAATCAGAAAATTCTTGATCTCTTAATTCATATTTTAAGTACAAGACGTCGCAACTGGAAACAACATAAACGTCAATAATAAAATAATTGTAGGTTATGTATTATTAAATGTGTTGATGATAAAAATAAAAATTTGGCTATTCTTACAAATAAAATAATAATAATAAAATAAAAGTTATAAATCAAAATGAAAATAAAACGTTATAAAAAGGTTCAAAAATATATGAATTTTTATATAAATAATTTTGGTTTTCGTGTGCCCTATCAAATATTAATAGATGCAACATTTTGTTTAGCAGCATTAAAGGTATTATTATAAATAGTTTATTTACTGAATAAAAATGTTTAATTGTGCTTTTATTATTTAAATTATAGAATAAAATTGATATAGATGATCAATTACCAAAATATTTTCAAAAGGAATTAAAATTATTAACCACACAATGTATAATATTGGAAGCAGAAAATTTAGGTAATAAGATATCAGGGGCAACATTGATTGTTAAAAAATTTGCAATACACAAATGTGGACATGAGAAAAATCCTATTTCAGGATCTGAATGCCTAAAAGATATGGTATATATATATATATATTAATTTTTTTAATATAAAGTTATTTTTAATTTATTATGTTATTTTAAAGATGAAAAACGATAGTCATTATGTGGTTGCAACACAAGATCGTGGCTTACAAAAATGGGCTAAAAATAAACCTGGTCAACCATTATTGTATTTACATCAAATGACACCGGTGCTTGAAGGACCGTCACCAGTCAGTAAAAAACGTGCAAATAAAATTTCATTAGAGAAAATTAAAATTAATAAAACAACAGAAACTACAATAGAAAAGTTAAAAGAAATTGAAGGTGTTGCTGTGACAAACACGGTTGGAAAAACAAACGAAATTAAAAAGAAGAAAAAGAATAAAGGACCAAATCCTTTATCATGTAAGAAAAAACAAAATTTCAATAAAAATAAGAAAATAGGCAAGGTAACTGATGGTAATAAATCACGAACACGTATACCAAAGCATATACGGCAACAGATGAAAGTGATTAAAGTGACACAACAGGAATAATAATTAATTATGTAATCAATTATTTAAAATAAATTTTATTTTTGTGAATATTAAAATTTGTGTCGTCTTTTAATGAAATTAATCCTCCAAATGTAAATCTAATAACCTAATATTAATAAAAACTATAGAAATTTATAAATTTTTTTTTAATGACTTTATTATAATTAATTACAAAAAATAAAATATATTTTATCAGATATTTCTATGTATAAAAAAAATATATAATAAAATCAATTTAGTAAGAAAAAATAAAAAAGAAAACGGTTTCTCCTATTAGACAATACAGACGACTGACGGTTTTTTTTTTTCGTAGTAAATTTTCTTTGATAATTTTGTGTAGATTGTCATCTCTTAGTTTTTCTTTTCCCATCAATTTGTTATGTAATTACATCCTGGCGCGAGTCATCAAAATAATAAAATTCAAATATAAATATCTATTTCATTTTTCATCGTATAATTAATATTTTAATCCATGTACAGCCATCATCAACATTTTAACACCAGAACACAATTTATTTGTACGATTTGTTGCTACAAAATTTTGACAATTTTGATATAATTCTTTCATAACTTTAGGAGCGTGCTCTTTTGTTATGGTATCCATAAAATTTAATGCAAATATTGAATCGTATAAATATCTGGAAAAAAAAAAAATTACGAAATCAAAAACAATCACATTTTTCAATTATTTAATAAATAATTACTTTTGCTTAAGCTCACTGTGTTCACTCATATCGGCTGATATTTGTTGAATTAATGACAATAAAACGGTTTGCTCTAATGGACAGGGTTCAAATACATCTTTATAATCAGCCTTCTCAATTGTATAAACAACTAAATTTAAGTCGTTTGCCAATAATGCTGTATGAAAAGCTTTATTTATATGCTTCTGTTGTAAAAGTTGTTTTATCTGTTCCTGTACATCATATATACTAGGTGCTGGTGTTTGCGCTTGTGAACGAACCGCTGATAATACAGAATCTTCTAAACTGGCTGCTTCAATAGCAAAACCTTTTTGAATCTATAAAAAAAAGAAGTTAATTCAATATCTTTTAAAGTAATGTGGTGACATAAAAGTAATTACCTCAGTTTTAACAGTATCTTTTAATGATTTCATTATACTGATTTGCAACGATTTTAAATCTTTATTCATATCATGTAATATTTGCGCTGTACAACTATTAATTATCTTATCATTACCATCTTTTACCTGTTGCGGTAAAATTTGTAATATTTTAAGGATTTCATTTGAATTATCTTGCATCGGTTGATATTGATCCATATATGATGAGAATTTCATTGTATCTTAAAAATGAAAATATATTATAAAAAGAATAACAATAAAATTAATTTTTACTTACAATCCTTTGTACCAGTTATAAATGTGTTTTGTAATTGCTTAAACATTTCTTTAGATGTTTTTTCATACGCAGGTATTAACATATTCTTTATAATATTATCATAACTTGATTTTAAATTATGTTCCATAGACATAACAGCCGCATTAGCAAATAATTCAATTAAATTTTTATTATTAAAAACTTGTACTAAATTCTCTTTTAACGATAAATCATTTGATGATAATTTTAATAATAAATCCTGTTGTATTTGTTGTTTTATTGTATCTAATTTTGTTGCTATTATTGGTATTATATGACGTTGTATTTCAGTTATAACAATTGTATTTAATCTATCTGCTAATTGTGTAAATAATGCATTTGATACATTATGTAATAATGCATCATGTAATTCACGTATTTGTTGATCTCTATTTAATTAAAAAAATTATTAAACCAATAATAATACAAAAAAAGAAGCTTTAAACAAATAATTACCTAGTTTTAATAAATACATCTAATTTTGAATTATGTTGACGTTCATAACGTATTAAATATTCTTCAATTAATTTCGATAATGACTTTTCTATTTTCATTGTAAACGCTGTAAAGTTATTACCATCATCATTTTTATGTTTTTCAATTTCTAATAATTGTTCTCGCAATTCACCAATTTGATTGTTTTGTTGTTGAATTATTCCTATTGAAAAACAAAAATGTTTATAAGAAAAACAAATTATTAACATATAATTTTCTATATTTACCAATCAATTGATCCATTTTAGATGACATTTCATCAATTTTTTTATTATTCAATAAATTCATATTTTGTATATCATTTCCCAATACTGGAACTTTCGGCCAATCATTCATACTTAACAATGATTTTGATTGTACTTGCATATCACCTTCCGTCTCCAAATACATTGAAGTTTCAATACTAAAAAACAATACAATAAATTAAGAAAATAAAGAAACCAAAGTTAATTGAAAAACATCTTACTCTTCTAATGTTTTACGACTATTCAATTTATCATCATCATCATCCTCATTATCAATTAAATCATCATAAGTTTTTTCTCCTTGTACTGCATTCTCACTCTCATAAAATTCATCATTTAATGAAAATATTTCTTGTACTTCTCTACTTGGACTTGAGCCACCACTAGCTAACATACCACCAATGGATGTATCAATTGTTGGCTCTAAAAACACATTTATTTTCTTTTATCAATTATTAAAGTTTAACCAATTATTTTTTATTTTAAATACACGCAACAATATATAACTGTCAAATTGAAAATAATTTTTTTTTATTTTTGTTTCTATCATGAAGTTAATTAAAAAGGCCTATTTTGTTATTTTATAAAAGATAAAATGATACTTACGAGTCAAGTGATTTTTCATTTCGACAGTACGTTTTAATAATTCTTGTTCTTCGATAGTTTTATTACTAACAAGATTTAATAAATTAACACTTTCGATTGATTTTTGTTTAATATCTGGTGAATTTGGTGCGCCGGCTAACATAAATATTTTAGATAAAACTTCAGCACTGATTGTATTATCAGGACTTTTTTTACCAGGCGAATGAAATGAATCTGGTGTCATTAAATTAATTTGTGATGATTGTTTTTGTACTGAATTGATTGAAGATGATGCAGTTGATGCTGATGTTGCTATTATTGATGATGTCGCAGATTGATTTAATTTTGGTGATAATATTGTTAAATTGTTTTTATCAATATTAATTATATTTGTTGTTATTGTTGGTGGTGATTGTGCAGACGATATTGCTTGCTCAATCGTTTTAAATGATTCATCAATCTCTTTTGGAACTTTTGTATCACTTACTTTCAATGAATTTATTGTTGAATTCAGTGACGCTATCGACATATCATTTAACACTTTAATAAAATAAAAATTGATTAATAATTATAAATAAATAATATAAAATAAATATTTACCATCTTTATATTCATTAATACTTTGTGTGGATATTGAGCTTCTAACATCGCATGAAACACTCACAGACGGCTGATACAAAACATGACATTCTTGCACACTTTTTGGTTGTACTAAATACATGTGAACCGCAACACAATATAATGAATTATTTTCCTCATCATAATCATCTAATTCATCAATTAAATATGTATCACTGACCGCACATTTATACTTTCTAACAGCTGCATCAGCAATACGAAAACTTAGAATTGGTGAAGATAATGGAAATTCCGATATTGATTTAATAAAGGCATATGATGTTGTTTTACGATTTGTTGCTGAATTATCATTATCGTTATCTTCAATTTTTAATAAATCTTCAACACTGTCTTCTGAACTACTGCTACTATCATTTTGATTTGATGATGACGATATGTTCAATATTTTCATTAATTTATCATCTATTTCATCATTTTCCTTCACTATTTGTAATATATATAAACCACGATTTTCCATATCCGATAATACTAAATATGATGATGTTTGATCTATTTCCGCTTTAAAATTTAATTCTTTATGAAAACTAGACTTAAATGTTATCGTTTGTGTACAATCCCATGTCTCACATGACCATACTTTTAACTCAGTATTATTATCTGTACCAGTTATAGCATGTTTCCATAATGATGTACTTCTAAAAAATTAACATAATTAATAAAAGGAAATAGAAGAAAAAATAGAAGGAAAATAATTACCCTGAACTATAGGCGAGATTATCCAAAAAGAAAAATGTTGTAACCGGTTTACCTTCATGTGGAACCCACTCATGTAGAATTCTCGGACTTGAGTCGTCCGTATGAAAATAAACCTAAAATGACAGTTCAATCAATTTATTTTATACTTTATTAAATAAGGAGTGAAAAATTTACCTGATAAAATATAACATATCCATCTTCAAAACTAATGGCTAATGTAGTCCCATCAGGCGAAAATATAGCACCAGTGATTATAGCTAAATTATCTTTCTTATATTTAATGCTACCTTCATGTAAATCATTTGCGGCATGTGTACCAGTCTAAAATTTAAATTTCATAAATATTTACACAGATTTGATTTAAATAAACAAAAAACTAATTACTCCATAATGATTAATAATATTTCTAATACAATAACATTGATAATGATTGCCTCTTGTCCATACTAATATTGTACTAGTGTATTCATCAATTTCAACATTATTCTCTGGTACATAAGGACACCAACTAAGCCGGTCATACTTTGGTATGTGTCCAACAATCGGATCATTTATTTTTAATAGTAATGTACACAAAATTTTATCAGGTAATGTTTCAATTTTGTGCACATGTAATGCTGTCTCTTCAATACTACCAAGAATTGTTTGATTTTGTTCATATGCGAATTGCAAATCGAGAACTTCGCCAGACATTCCTTTTATTAATGCACGATGTGAACATTCGAAATTTACTACTCTCACCATACCTTCTATTTGACTACCTCGGTTCACTATAAACAAATAAAGAATAATTAAACAACGAAAATAAATGAATAAAAAGTAAATACCTTTAATAACATAGGCCATAAATTTGCCATCCATATGAACAGCAATCAGTCTTCCTGGATAATTTTTTTGTTCCCATTTGTAATCGACAATATTTCGTAATTTAACTTTAGAGCTGCCGTGATCATGAGCACCTGTGCTACCGTAAACAGTAACATCTGAACCAAATGTTTCATAACAATATTGTTTATCATCTGGTTTAAAAATGCTGCAAACAAATAATTAAATTTTTATTTATTTATTACAAAAAAAAAAAACAAATTTTTCTTCGAAAATTTACATTGTATGTTGTGAGGTTAGATTATTTGATTTATCCAAGTCTTTATCCATTATTTTACAAGATTGTCCAAAATAAAAGGTTACAAATTTATATAAATATGAAAATGCCAATTGACTATAATATAAAAAACGTTTAAATTTCACAATATTTGTGATAATATATAATAGCATCACATCACCGGCAAAAATTTATACAAAAATTACTTTAGTTTTTTTTTATGTTTATCACACGTTCCCTACTAACTAAATAGTTTGATATTCCCCGGATTTTTTTTTATATTTAATAAATATGCTATTCTTGGTTAATATATTTTATAGAAATTATATTTCAATAAATATTCAAATGTACACTTTAAAAACACTTTCTTTCAATTAAATTTATTTCGATTTTATATTTTTATTAATTTAATGGGGAAAGATTCTAATTTATTTGCGCTTGCTGCTAATATGCAAAAATAACAGACAACTGAAATGACGTTAGTAACATTTCATTGTGATTTTATTGTAAAAGAAAGCTTTCAAGTTATCAATTATGGTCTTTAGTTATAAGTTATAAAAAAGATATATATATATATATATAATTATTTCGAAAAACACATTTTAAATATAGTAAAAAATAATTTATAAAATAATAATTTTATATCAATAAAACAGAATTTATTTACAAAAAAATAAATTTATAAATTTATTGGTATTTTTATTATAAAAATAATTTATACATACTACAAACAAAATATATAAATATTATATACAACATATTTTATGTGAAATTTACAGTTTTTATTTTTAATTAAAAACAAAAAAAAAATAATAATTCAACTATATATACTTATGTAATTTATAACAATTATAAATAACTAAACTTATCTACCACAAAAACAATACAATTTCATTTGATAATTATCCACACATTTACTTTGATTTCCATATAAATTTGTTCTACTTATTGTACCTGTTAATTGAGTGCTATTATTATTACTATCTAAACGCACTGTTGCTTCAAATTCTCCATAACCAGGTTTTGTTTGTAACCGTATTGTTATATCATAAAAATGAGTAATAACTTTTTGATTAGTTAATTCACTATTAAAAATTTCCATATTTGCATCCTTAATTGTATTTAAATACAATTTCTGGCATTGATGATAATTTTTTAATATTTCATTTAATTCTTTTACGACAAAATGTGCCACATTTTGCACACGAATGTCCTTATTAAATAATTTTTGCCTTTCAAAGCATGTACACCAGTGATCCGCAATTCCAGCCAATTGACATGTACGAATTAATGGTATTGGTAAAAATAAACTGATCCCACGGGGAAGAGGCGATGTTTCATACAATTCCTTTGTTCTCGATTTAATATCATCAGCTAACAAATTATTTAAATCAGTTAAATCATTTAATGTCTCATATAAATCAAAATGTGTAGTTAAACGATGAATATTTCTTTCGAAATTATTTATTGCTAATTTATATTTCTGTTTAAACCATTCCGGAAAAATTGTTATTAAAATCGGTTGTCGTTCTTCCATCATACCCTGGTAAGTATTACGAAAATAACCCCAACGCATACCATGATCACTCATAAAAAATAATACTGTATTATTTAAAAAATTATTTGTATTTAAATTTTCTATAAAATCAGCTATTTTAATATCAAATTCAGGTGGCACATTTATACAATCATGCGTTATTGATGATGACCAAAAAAAGCCAAATTTTTGTTCATTCTTATTATTTGTTAAAAATTTATTAGTATGATCTAATAATATATCAATTGGTGTTTGACACCCTATACAATGATATATATTTATTTCTGGTTGTCTTTTCAAATGTTTCTCCATTTCAATTATTATTGGTCGGGTGTAGTAATTAGTTGGGGGTTTTTCAAAACCTTTCTTACCATAATTGAATAATCCTAAATAACCAATATCTTCAGCAAACATTGTTGTGTAATTTTTTAACTTATATTTATTCCATATAATATTACATTTATCAAATGTTCTTTTTGGATGTTCCACACAGGAATTTTCAAATTCAAATAAATCTAAACCAGCTAGTACGGGTATCAAATTTGGATATGTATTATCAGCAACTTTATTGTAACCATGTAATTCAATTCCATTTAGTTTATTTAATAATAAATTTACAGTCGTATTCATTTGCCGATGTAAATTTAAACGTGATAAACTATCCAAACCGAATAATATTACATTCATTTTATTATTATTATTATTATTATTATTATTATTATCACTATGGAGAGGTTGCACAAAAAAATGATAATCTACATATAAATCTTTATAATAATCATAATCACAATATACTTTAACAAATTCATTGGTTATTTTATAAAACTTATTTATTTCAATTAATTCCTGATAATTGGTTAAATTATTTGTAAAATCTGTAACACGTATTAATGGTTCATAATAACATGTTAACAAATCTGTATCTGTTATAGTAATATTATATATTGTATTTATATAATTATAATGATCAATCCATAAGTGCGTATTATTTGAGAATATTAACTTAGTACCACAATCATGTAATTTCGCCAAACGTATATATTTTTTTATATTATCATTAATTATAGGTAAACTGGGCATTTTACAACCAACGGTATTCACAAAATATGAGTCATCTTTATCATTATTATTTATATTTATATTTTCATCATCATTTTTATAATAGTTACTTGAATTATTATTATCATTATTATTATTATTACTATTAATAATGCGTGTATATAACTCATAACGTGGTGATATATGATTGATTGTAACTAATGAAAATGTAATTATATACATTAATATTCCAAATAAAATTAATAATAATATTATTATTTTAATTATAATACGAGCATTATAATTAGCTTGTTTCATCACATATAGATTCATTTTGTAATTTTTGAGATTTCAAATTTAGAAAAATTTTCTTTTTTCTTTAATTTATCTAAAAGAGAAAAGAAAAATTATTTAAATTATTTATCTAAATTTTAATTATATTTTTTATTTCCTGTGTACGTAGAATAACTAACTACTTATTTTGATAACATATATAAATAGTAACACTTGCTGTACATTATCGTATAGAAATTTTAATAAATTTTGAAAAAGGAATTTACCTTTAAATAATTTTCTTTATTTTTTTTATCCATAAAATTCATTTGCAATAAAAATAAAAACAAAATAGTCGTCTCACCCCTAGTTTATTTATTTTAACCAATTCAATATTAAATGCATTTATATTGACGGGAAATAATATATATATATTTTTTGTTAAATATTGCAATTTACTGTTTTATATACTGCAATTCATTTCATCCCAGAGGAAATTCCTTCTTTTTTGTTTTACAGTAAAAGTTTTTTATTTATTATTTTCCAATTATATTAAACCAATTTTTTTTTATTATTTAAAATAAATGTATTTAATGCGTGAACGATGCTTACTGACTGAATTCTTTGCAACTTTACCCTGATAAGCTGCTAGTGTCGCTACTTATCTATAATAATGAAGGAAAAAAAAACATTTAACAAATTGTAAATGAAAATTATGGGGATGTGTGTGGACCGAGTTTGCGCATTGTTACTATAGTGACCATAAATAAAATCAAATATCTACAGGGAATTTTTATCTTAAATTTATTGTTATTATCAATCCCATATACGTAGTAGCACACACGTAGTATTAGAATAATATAGATAATTAGATAAAATTAAATAAAAGTTAAATCTTTTTCAATTCTAAAATTATTTTACATAAACAAATAAATCAAAACGATTTCTTTGTAAATAACTTACGCGGTATTTCTTCAATGCAAATAACATATCATTTATTTGTAACATTCGCAATTTAATTCATCAATTCTCAAAAAATTTAGTACAAATATATATAATTTTATATATTTAAGAAAAATAACATTTTAATTATTTATTAGTTCAGGAGACTTGATTCAAATGTTATACATAGTTAAATAGATAAAAAAAATTAAACGGTATTACAGCATGTTTTTACTGCGTTTACACTTCAAGTTTTCTTATCCATAAATTTGGCAAAACGATTTAACTTACTATCAATTTCAAAATACTGGCAATACTGAATAGAATAGAAAATAGGCAATTTAACAGTAATTTTAATAATTAATTCAAATTATTATTATATTATTGATTCATCACTGGAAAATGAATTAATATTTAAATTATTTTATATTGACTAGCGATGTAAAATTCACAGTAATTTATTAAAAATTAAAAAAAATTCCCAAAAGAGTAGTCTACGAGTTTATTTTTTATTTTGAATGTTTTCAGCAAATGATATTTTTTTTAAAAACAATCATCTAATGGCAATAATATTGATCTAGAGGCCACTTTCCGGTAATTTTAGCTTAGAATTATAGATTTTTTAACTACAATTTTTCTTTATAGACATTGCACTAAAAAAAATTGAATTTAATTGTGTAGAAGGTTTTGCTTTTAAGAAAGAAAGAAAAAAAAAGAATTATTCATGAAAGAAAATAGAAAAATTAAAATGAGTATTTCTATCTATAAGATATTACCGAAAAAATTATCTCATGTATTAACGATATTGTCGTTAATAACACTATTTATCTTATTATTATTTTTAAGATATAACAGTAAAATAATTGTAAAATGTGTTATCCTGGAATTAAATAAACATAATCAAATAAAGAAATTATATAATCATTGTATTGAAAACAATCGTTTTTATGATAAACATATATTTAAAGATAAAAAAATGTTTAACGATACTATAGAAGCGCGTGTCAATGATGGATACTTGTGGTATGGGATGACGAAGTTTTTTGATAATAGTTTTAATAAAAAATGTTGTTTTAACTATGTCTATCATAACTATACAAGCGATAAGGAATTATGCTTACATGATTTTAAACAAAAAATTGAATACAATACAACAAGTTTTATTGAGATAACGTGTCATCATAATGAAAATGTTAAATATAGTTGTTATGAGTATATTGATGTTGAGGATAAAAAAAAACTAAGTAAGAAAATTAATGTGCGAGATTCCTTAAATGTATTAATTTTAAATTTTGGAAAAATGTCACGGGATAGTTTTAATCGTTTAATGAAAAATACACAAAATGTTTTGAGCCAACATATTATAACAGATTTCTATGGATATACGGCTGTATCGAATAGTTCATTTGAGAATTTGTATGCAATGCTCACTGGACATTATGCAAATGAAAATATTTCTGATGAGGAATTTTTAGTCAATAGATTAAAATTAAAAAATTACACGATTGAACTAACATGGGATATGTGCACAAAGAAATATTTACGCATAAATATATCAAAATTTACGTCACGACAGCTAATATGGTACTTATTAAAGTTTGTCGTAACCGAATCTTATAGTCAATTTGGATGGGAACATTATTTTGAATGCATATTTAAAGGTTTATATACTTTAAATAAACAAAATAAGCAATATTTTGCATTTATAATGGTAAACGAATTGTCCCAAAAAAGTGTAACGCAAATGAATAAATATGATAAAATTTTTGCGATATTTTTTAAAATGTTATTTTTATCTGATGCATTGGATAATACAATTGTGTTTATAGTTGGTCAACGTAGCTTTAATGATAAGGGATATATGCAATTAAACCAAAAAACTGTTAATAAAGAGGTTCTTATGCCATTACTTAGTATAATTATACCGGAATGGTTTGCCTTTCACCATGACGCATTAGTTCAGCAGTTATACAAAAACGGTAATAAATTGACGACACATTTTGATTTGTATAAAACTATTGATCAACTAAATGAGTTAAAAACTGTATCTAAACCAAGTTTAAATCGTGGTATCAGTTTAATGAATTCTATATCCGAAGAAAGAGACTGCAATGTAATTGGATTAGAAGAGCGGTATTGTCCATGCATCAAATACATTTAATTAATTAGAAGAAAATAATTAAAAAGAATACTTATTATTGATTTCTAGCTTTTATATTTATCTTTATTTAATTTTTTAAAAGAAATAATACAAATGGTTCTTGTATAAGTTTTGTAGTTACAATTTCTAACAAGAGAAAAAAGGGTGGATAAATTGGGTAGAGAATTTTTTTTTTATTACTTATTTAAAATAAAAATGATTCAGTAGGCGGTTATTAAGTAATTTTTTATGTTTGTGTTGTTCTTGTTATCAATTATAATAAATTTTTATTCATAATAAATAGATATCATTAAGTAATAAGACATTTAAATAAATTATTTATTTTCTTTTTAAATGTATTTCTAAAATTATTTAATAACAAAAAATGAAAC
Source organism: Ptychoptera albimana (assembly GCA_961205885.1). Classification (NCBI taxonomy): domain Eukaryota; kingdom Metazoa; phylum Arthropoda; class Insecta; order Diptera; family Ptychopteridae; genus Ptychoptera; species Ptychoptera albimana. The sequence goes on from OY540801.1 coordinate 17,520,691, forward strand.
AAAATTATATACAGAAAAATATAATAATTAGGGAAAATCAATCAATAATTTAAATAGGGCTCATTACAGGCTAATATAATAATAAAAAATCATTCACAATAATTATTTTTTTTTTTTTTTTAATCTAAAATAATTAATTAGTTTGCCGTGTACGGCGCTCGCTTATTATTATTATTTTTTTTATACAATTTTCTTTGCCGTTTTTTTTAAAATCATCTTCAATTTTCTTTTAAACATTTTAATTTATAAATAATAAATTATATAAAATAAATATTTAATGAAAATCAAAATGTTTTTTATTTTTCAGTTAATTATAAATTACTGTAATATACAGAATATGGGGAAATAAATTTTGTCTAATATGGCTTTGAATTTTATCGAACAATAGACTGCTGGATGCCACTGACAACAAAATTAGATGACGTTGCATATGGGAAATTTGAATTAATGTTTTTATACGTGCATTACAACAATAGTTTATTTTTCCTTAGGATTTTCTTTATACTGTTGCTGTAAATAATAACATTAGTAGCACCACAATCAATTTAGTAATGAATAAATGATTTTGCAGTCCATATTTTTTTAGTCAAAGGGGTTGTTGATTTTTTTTTAAATTTATATTATTTAATTTATCTTAATTGGTGTGACATGTGCTAGGTGACAAAGTTCTTATTTAACTTTTAATTTATATATTTAGTATTATTATGAACCACCAATACCATTGTAAATACGATTATTTGGTGTTTGAGCTAGAATTCTTTTTATATCTAAAATGAGAAAAACAAAGAAAATTAATTTATTTATTTTGATTTAAAGTTTGCTAAGTTTTTAAAATAATTTTTACCTTCTTTTTCAGCATCAGTAAAGTCTTGTTTAGGGAATTCAACATCAAATGTTATGTATAAAGTTCCATGTAAATTGTTATTATCGTAATTTGGCATGCCTTCGCCCTTCTTACGTATTCTAGCGCCTGGCCATGTTACTTTTTCTCGAGACACGGCTACTTTATGCCCGTCTAAATGATCAATTTCTAATGAAAAACCAGTTAAAGCGTCCTGTAATAAATTTAAAAAAATTAATTTTTAATAATAAATTCGGTCGAACAGCGATAATTTATATTCATGATTACAAAGTTAAAAACTGAGTAAGAGTTTATCATGTTTTAGTAAGAAGAAATTTTATAATGTTTTTTCCGTTTTAGTAGTTATGAGATTACATTTAATATACGTAGAGTTATTTAAACATGACGACGACAAATTATTATAATCAATTTACCTGTAAACTAATTGTCACGTTTGTGTACAAATCATCTCCCTTTCTTTCAAAATTCATGTGTGGCGTTGTCTTAATTTTAATAATTAAATCACCAGGCTCACCATCCATATGTGGTTCACCCTCAGCAACAAATCTTGTTTCTTGACCATCTGTCATACCCGCTTCAACTTCTATTTCTAAAAGACGTTCCTCGTTTACTAATTTAACATTTGGACATTCATCGCAAACCTTAAAAAAAAAATTAATAAATACAATTTTTTTTTTTTTTTTTGCAAGGCAATTACAGTTTGTTGCATCATTTGAAAGCGTCCCGGTCCCAAATTTCTTGTTACCATCTCTTGTCTACAATTACATTTCCTCGTTCCTGATGCTGGCTTCAATACAGGCTTATTTCTCGTTATCTAAACATAAAAGAATAAATTTTTTTGTTACATAACCTTATTAAAAATTACGAATAACAGTGTATCAGACTTACTTCTATAAAATTACCACTGTACAATTCCTCTAATGTAACATGCAAATCCATAACGATGTTAGCACCCTTGGGTGTATCATGTTGATGTGAATTATCAAAATGAAAACCAAAATCACCAAAGAAGCTGGCAAACGGATCACTATTATCCATCATACCTTCCTTTTTCAGACACTCCTCACCACATCTATCGTAAGTTTTTCTTTTTTCTGTGTCCGATAATGCCTCGTATGCGGCACCTAAGTCTTGAAATTTCTCTGATGAATCAGGATCATTTTTGTTTTTATCAGGATGTAATTCTTTTGCTAATTTCCTGTAAGCCTTTTTAATTTCATTTGTTGTTGCTGATTTTTTAACACCCAATATTGAATAAAAATCACGACCGGCCGTTGTTAATATAACAAATGAAAATAAATTTACTAACAGCAATAACCACGATTTTTTTATATTCATCTTTGTTTTGTTTTGTATAAACTAGATTATCACAATTTAATTGAATATTGATTCTATATTATCTAAACTAATTTCATTACAATTTTTTAATTTATATTTATGTTTATCAATTATGTTTTATTATTTAATTAGTTTCAAATATGACTAAAATTGTATATTTTCTTTCCTTGAAATGAATAGACTAAACGTCATTCAAAAATATATTTATTACTACACACAATTAAATTACGTGTATACGAAAATAACACAATCAAGTAATATTTTCTTATACGAATGCGATGTGGTGGTTCTTTTTGATTGGTTTAAAATGTATCCATGCTGAATGTTTTTTAAAAATGACAGTAGTAAGTAGTACTGCCATATTTATAAAAAATTTATTTCTACAAAATGCGATATTTTAATTTAAATTTTTTTAATATTTAAAATGGAATTATTAAATCATTAATAACAATTAAAACAAATCAAAAAATTATTTATATGCAAAATAATATTTAATTAATAATGGTTTTCACCAAAATAAACATTACTAATTTGTAGTATACTTTACGGTAAAATAAGAAAACAAAATAGAATATTTACCTTGCAATGTTGGTAGTCAGCATTTAGTAGTAAAAATAAATTTATCGAGCTAGTCATAAAAATTAAAGCCGAATAAAATAAAAAATAAAATCCCAAAATAAAAATTAAATTCTTTTAAATTTTGTAAATACGAAAATCACAAAAAAATTTAATAAAAGTAATTGATGAAAGAATATTATGAATGTGGACCAAATCTTTTAACGTTGAGGTAAATAGCTAAATACTTAAAATTCATGAGTTTTTATTTATTTTGTTGTTTTGACAATGCCGTAAAATTTCTTTTTTTAAAACTTTATTTTGCAATTAATTTGCACGTTCAAGGTGATAGTTATATGTTTCTTATCACTTATACCTTGGCCAGGACCGAGTGTTTTTAAAATATCATGTTCACGAGACAGTGCACGAGTTGTACGGAAAATTGTACAATCCAAATGGCTTCCAATTCTAGACAAATATCAGGTGCGAAGATCACATTTTATTTGTTTTTTATCTTTTCTTTTGCATTACAAACTAACTTGGTATTAAATGAACACGTTTTTTTAGGTAAGATTACCAATGGAGTGTCCATTTCATCCGTTGAGAGACATTTTTGGACCACAACAATCAGCAAAGAAGCAACATCGACCCAGTCAATGGACTTGCGGATTGTGCGGAAAAAGTTTCTTCGAAGAGAAATTCCTAGATATGCATTTCGAGGATCGTCACAAAAGCAACATAAATATGGTGAAAATACATTTAAATAATAATCAAATACAAAAAAACAAAAATCTTTTATTGATTTTTTGCATAATTTATTGCGAATTTATTTTTTTTACTAGGCCGAAGACGCAATTTGTTTAGCAGATTATTGCGATATAATGCGTTGTGAGGTGTTAATGGCACAGGATTCGACATTATCCTTTGGTGATGTACGTATGATGTCGACCGATATTGAAATATGGAGTGAGGCGACCGCTTACCGTACTGCCCTGTCAACATCTGGCCCTAGGGAATTAGCTAAACTACCAACAAGGTTATTTATTTCATTTTTTTTTTATTCGAATATTTCGTTTATTTGTTATATTAACAGTTTTAAAGTGTTGATATTTTTTTTTTATATATTAAACACGTAATGGGTATTTAACACTCAATGCAAAATAGTAGCAGCTGTTTTTACTCTTGGTTTTTTTTTTTTTGTATTATTTTATTTTATAAACATTTGCTAAGAAGTTCATACGATTTAATTGTAAAAACAGTTTAAATGTTTTAAAAATAAACATAACAATTGTTTTTTATTTTTAGTGAAATTTTTATACAACCTTTGCAATCACAAACACCTCATGTTACAAAAGCAAAAGAAACGGAAAGCGAAACAATTAAATTAACAATAAAAAAGGGGAAACAAGTGAATTGTGAAAAAAATGAGGAAGAAATAAAAATAAGTAAAAAGATAACAACAAAATTGGATGGTGAGTCTCAAGCGTAATTTTTGTTAGAATATGCGTGATATTGATTTCTTTTTTTATTTTTTTTTTTTGTAGAAGAAAATCCTGAGGAATCGGAGGAGGTGCCTGACGAAGATGATAATGAAGAAACGGACAGTAATATAACGACTTCATGTGATAAACATTTAGTAGATTCAGCGTTACCACCTGTCGATAGGAAACAACAAAGATTATCTGAGTTACAAAAATTAAAAGCGAATTGTCGCACCGAAGATTTAGATAAATTAAAAATCCGCTGTGAGATTTTAGTAAGAGATTGTATTGCTGGGTTATTAGTGGATTTATCAGAGCAGGATTTTAAAGAAATGGAAGGTGTGTGTGTGAAACTAGTATAATTAATTAAATAAATAATTAATATTATAATAATTATTTATTTTAGATGAATTGAATCGTGCTGTTTGTTGGTATTTAACGTGTGATCGATACTGGGAAGATGGTCCACCGGAACCACGAGCATTCCCTTGGGGTTTAGTTTTTGTACTTGTTATGGTTTTATCACTAGGTGTTTGTTTCTGTTATTATATTATTTGGGTTCTATTTGAGTAAGTTTTTTTTGTTATCTTTGTCAAAAAAAAATTTATTTTTTTTATTTTTAATCAAATAAAATATAAATTTAAAGCACTGATGACCAAAGTTTACCGTCTGCAAGTACACAAGCAAACGCACATTCGAGTCCTATGCATTCGCGACATCATTTATCAATTGTTTCATCAATATCAGGTGGCAGCGGTAGTGTGAGCTACTCAAATATACAATATCCAACAACATCTGTTGGTGCGATAGCATCATCAACGTCGATTGGCGGCAGTAAAACACAATTACAACAGCCAACTGGACAAAATGTTTCTGGTAGTAATGTAGTAGCTGCTGCAGCCGCTGCTGCGAATGGTTCAGGTGCGACTAATGTTGGTGGTGCCGGTGGCACAACAGGAACAACATACTCTGAAGATTTCTATCCAGTCGGTGATTTAAATGAATTGGGACAAAGTGATCATTATATTTATGTTACTTATCCACCAGAACTGAAACGTCGTCTATTAGAAAGGTATGGCCGTGAAATTTATTTAATGTTATTACAAAAAGATATGTACCGCAATTAGTTGCGGAATAGTTAAAAAAGGAATTTTATTCCATTAGTTCGTGTAGTTCTTATTAGTGCATGTGTAGTTTTATTTTTATAATAGTTTTTGCCACTTTTTTTTTTATTTAATTAATGGAAAGAAAAACTATTTGAAAATCGCCATTATTGATAAATTCAAAATTAAACGTTTTTTTTTTTTTTTAATAAACGCCTACTTACGTTTTATTTTGCTTGAATTTCGCTATCGGTTAATAATTTTTATTTTTTTTTATAAATTTTATTTTTGATTATGACTTACTTACGTATACAAATATTGGCTTATGTTAAATTTTTGTATTTACATGTGATTTGTGATTTGCATTTAATACAAAAATTGCACTTTTTACACTTTCAGTTGTCAATGAATCACATGGAAGCACATTTTTGACATAAAATATATAAAAATAAAAAAAAAAATCCACAAACGCAAACAAGTGGTAAAGCTTAAATTTTCTTTTTATTTATTTATTTATTTTGTTTTTTTTTTTATTTTTTGATAATAATTTTCTGTTTTTATTAAATGAAAAGTCACACAAAAGTTTATTTATAATTAATTATAAAACAAACACCATTTAGCGTAGTAAAAACACACAAATAGCGAGTAGTATTAAAGGTGCATTGTAATGATGATAGTTTATTTGTTCTTTCTTGTTAGTTTACTAGCATCTATGTAATCATCTTGATTACAGCTTGCTAGTTAACTAAAGCGTAAATTTAACCGTTAATTAACGATTTTCAATAATAATAAAAAAAAACTATCATCACAAACCACGCATCTTAAATTTAATTAAATTCCATTTTTTTTTTTTTTTTTGTAATATTTTTTTCGTGTTTAAAATAACTTTTTCAATGGAAACAATTTTTTTTTTTCGTTTATTTTTTTTTATTTTAATTAATCCTGAAAAACTTTAGCTGCTACAATAGAACAACTCGTCTGTGAAATTTATTATTTAATAAATTAAAAATAAAGAAAAAATAAAAAATTAAATTAATTATTCATAAGAAATAATATAAATTAACTTCCCTTAATATTTAATTATAAAATAATTAATAATTAATTAATTAATAAATAAAAAAAATGAAAAAAAAAAAAAAAAAACAAACAAAAATTTATGCTAAATAAATAGAATAAAATTTTCTGTTTTTTCTATAATTTATATTTTGTAATTTATAATAAAATAATTAATAATTAATAATGATAAATCTTATAGAAATAATAATTAATAGTTAGTTTTAATTTAATTACGTTTTTTTAATGCTTAGTAAATGAAATTTGACTTAATTTTTTTTTTATGAGTAATGTATGAGTCAGTTGAAAGTGTTTTCGTGTTTTTGGACGTTTTATTATTATTTTTTTAAGGAAATGATTTTGTGTTTAGACCACAAAATGAACGAATACATGAAAAAATTATGTTTGGTATCCATTTTGTCGGGATAATCATATATCGTTTGTTTTTAAAGATTTGTAATTAAAATTTGATTTGATAAACACAAAATACATTTTGATATTATTTATCTAATTATTATTATTTAATAATAAGAAAATGACTCAAATTTTTAGTTTTTTCATCTTTATACCAAAATTTAATCACTGATTAATTAGTAAACTCATAAATTAATTAATAAATAATAAAAATTAATTGAAAATATAATTTAGTCAGTACTATTTGAGTGTTAATTATTTATTTATTTTTAAATTAATTTTATCGCTTAAAATAGCGATTTAGTATTAACATTTATTTATTTTTTTTTTTTTATTGTCTTTTGTATTAGATTTTAATTAATTTTATTTTTATATATTTAATAATTCAAAAAAAAAAAAGAAATTGTAAAAAAAAAAGGTAAAAAATCAGATTATAATATTAAGTAATAGAATTATTATGTTTAATTAAGTTGTAATTAATAATAAAAGAAATGTATCGCTGTAAATACAGAAAAATCATCGTATAACCCTGTTACACTTTGGACAGTCCGATTAATTTCTGCTAATCAATGCCGGAATATGCTTATTAAATAATATCGTGTTATACGAAAGGTTTTCTGTATTTTATTACTTCTCAGTTGAAGGTTTTCATACATTTTTAATTATTAAATTTCTAGCAAGAGAGAGGAAAAGAAAGAATGTTTCTTTGTTTTGTTACCTGAGTTAAGGACACTCATTGCGTAAAATTAAACATTTTTTTTTTTATTGTTACCATTACACGTTAAATACGCAACGAAATAATAGTTACAACATTTAAATACATAAGCAAACGTACTGTCCACATTTATTTTAATTAATAAAATTCTTTAGCTATAAAGTCTGCTAAATAAATCAACAAGTAGAACATTTTTTTTTCTTTTAAGCTTTTAAGATTTTTACATAAAATAAATTTAAGTCCAAACAAAAAAAAAAAAAAAAAAAAAATACGAATATACAGTTTGTACCCCCCAAGTACCTGTATTATAATTTAATTAATTTTTTTTTTTTTGTAGCGAAATTTAGTGAGTAAAAATATATAAGAAATGGATGAATCCGTCTCTAACAAAACAAAATTTTTGTTTTTTTCTTTTATTTAGTAAAAAAAAAAAAGAAAAATAAATTTAAGAAAAATTTATAAAAGTAAAGAATAAAAACGCCTTGAAGTTAAAATAATAAAAAGTAAAAAGTTAGTAATTTTAATTTAAAATAATTATTGTAGAATTTTTAATTAATTCACAAAAAACAAAATAATATAAATAAAAAATAAAAAAAACAAACTTTTCTTCTTTAAATAAATACAATAAATTAAAAATTAATTTTTTTTTGTTTTTTTAAATCAAATAATAATATAATATAATTAAAAATGAAAATGAAAAGAAAAATAAAGGATATTAGCCAAATTTTTTAGGCCAAAATAAAAAAAAAAAAAAAACAAAACATAAAATAATTAAATGAATTAATAAAATTAAAAAAGAAAAAAATTAATTTATTTTATTATCTTGTCATTTAAATATATAAATATATCTTTCATCCACAAACTGGTTAATAGCGTTTAATTATTTTTAAAAGGTTAGAGACTAGGTTGGATTAAAATTTTAATTATTTTTCGTTTTAAAGGTAGAGTACACAGTGGCATAGGATCGTAAAAATAATTTTCAATATACTGGAAGATTTGGCAAAAAATGATTTTTAATATTCTAATCTTTATTCTGCAATTAAATTAGCATTAACAAACCGAATTTTAATATGTTTAAGCAGGTGTCGATGATTAATATCAAATAAATCACAATCATTTTAAAGTGATTCCAACAATTCTTTTAAAAGGACAAACTGATTAAACAAGCCCCATAATACTGCAAGATAAAATAAAAACCCACTTCCAACCTAGTCAAGTCAAAAATAGAAATAAAATAGAAAAACAGCCATAATGGAAAACAGCTTTAATTTAATTAATTAAACAAACAAAGAAACTGCACAAAAAAAAAAAGAAAAAAATTTAATAAAGAGAAAAACAATTTATATATAGGTTTAGTAATTTATTAGAATAATTATGATAATTTAATATAAATTTATAATTTTTATTTTTGCCTCCCTTTTACTAATTATATTAAATAATAATAATAATAATAAAAAAAAACAACAAAAACAATTTAATAAATAATTTTAATTAACATAAAAAAAAAAAAAGATTTTTTCTTTATCAATATATTGTTAAAATAATAATAAAAAGGGTAAAGATTTTAATCCACGAGTGATGAACACTCCTTTAGACATTTACAACCACATCCAGTCGCACAAACGTCCATTGTCTGTTAACAAGTATTTTTTTTTTTTTTTTTATAATTTAGGAAAATATATAAATAAAATCGTGAATTAAATTACATCAAACCATTGTCGCATATGTTCTGTGTGACCACCGTGACCACAATATAGACAAGCATTTGCTGCACCGCGTACCGGTAATCGACATAATGCACAATTTAATAAAAATTGATGACATTCAGTACATGATGGTGATCGTGTTGCACGTCTACATATTAAACATTCCGTAATAAATTCAACACCACGATGATAATCCGTTGGTGATGATAAATATTTAAGAACCTTAAAAAATCATTAATTTATTAATCAATTAATAAATAAATAATAAAATAAAATTACTTTAGCACGTTTAACTAATAAACCCCAACGATATAACATTTCTGCATAGGATTTTTTATAATTATCATATAATTGACGATGCGTATCACCCAATAATGTTTTAAAATATAAATTATTATTACTATTATATGAATTCATTTCATTAAAACAGTTTATACGAAAATCATCTAATGATTCCGACCACGAATTACTTCGTAATTGTTTTAATTGTGTTCCTAATTGATTCCACTGTGTCGATGTTGTATCCAATGGTAATATCGTATGATATGGTGAACCACTTGGCTAGAAATAATTAAAATAATAAAAAAATATTGTATATATAAAATCCCTAATTATAAAAATTCAACTTGATTGATTAATTTTGTATATTCTGTTTGTACTGTTTTGTCTATAATTAGGAATTTGATTGTACAGTGGGCCACCTTTATAGCCCAATAACTAAAGCTTACAACAATTATTTAGTACAAACAGATTTGATTATAGCCAATTTTTCTTATTAAACCAATTAATTATGTGAGTAATAAAAAAATAAAAAATTCCATCATGCAATTTTATTTACAAAAAAATAAAAATAAAAAATAAAATTTTGATTAAAACAACAAAAATAGGTAATTAAAAAATGAAAGTGATATAAAAACAAATAAATTTTCATTTTATTTACAATGAAATTTTACCTTAATCTTTCGTTGACCGCTAAGAGTATGCTACAACCCAAAAGAAAAAAAAAAAAAAAAGAAAAATAATAAAACCAAAATAATAAAATAAATAAAAAAAATTAAAATAATAATATTAATTAAAAAAAGCACCCAAGGTGTACAGTGATTAAAATGTGATAAAACCGTTGAAATATCTATTTATAGATGCATCAAATATTCATAATTTTTAAAGGATATTGAATTCGTTTTAGTTCTAATATAAATTTCGTGTTATTAGCTTTAAACATCAAGCAGAAATTAATAATGATAAGAAAAGAGATAATAACACTGCATACGTTTTCAACTTAAGCATATAAGATTATTGCTGAAGAACAGAAATTAAAAAACTTTATCATGCTTTTTTTTAAATATAGATATTTCCCTTAGTTATCACAGATTAAATAAAATATTTCACTTGTATAACTCAAGCTACATTATTAAACGGAATTAGGATTAGAATAAATAAATAAAAAAGTCAAAAAGCTACACCATATATTAAGCAAACATAAATCACCACATTGATATAAAATTATAATTATAATAATAATAAAAAAAATTCTAGAATGATAATAAAATAATAAAATGAATTAGTGCAAATTAATATTAGAGCTTTAATAACATATGAAGCATTTTTAATTGAATTTTTAAATTATACTTACACTGTGATTTATTGATTTATTACTTGAGCTAGAACTTCTTGATAATTCCTGTGATGAACAATGACGTCCAAAGATACAGCATAGCATTGCAGCCGTTTGTACATCATGTATTTTTGCAAAATGTTGTATCCTAAAAATCGATTTTAATATTCAAGCAGATTCATAATTTATAATTTCACTTGGAACACTTACAAAGATTCTAAAATATTTTTCGCAATCGGACTTTGAATATGTAATAAATCGTCATCAGCATCTATTTCTAGAAATGATTTTCCTATTGTTTCCGCTAATGCCCAGCATTGTACTAAATCATTGCGTCCCATATCAACTGCTATCTGCTTATTATAGCGACAAGTTTCTAAACAAAAATTTTAATCAATTGTAAAATATATTAATATTTCTGTAAAAAAATCACAAAATTACTTATAATGTTCGTAGAATCAATAATATACTTTTCTCCTAGCTCCTTACTAACATACAATATTTTCGAGATATCATATATATTAACGCTTGATGTGCAAATTTTTTGTTGGGCGCACCGTGATCTTGGTGTTTTCTTATATTAAAGAAACAAAAAAGTTTATTAAAACAAACAATGATTATTAGAAAAAATATTTCAAACAAACCCTAACTCGATCTTGTAAATAAAAAGCTGATGTATTTGGATCACGATGTGCATACAAAACTGGTTGGGAACCCATAACATTTCCTAGATAGCCACCACTTAACGCAGATAATGCTCGAGGAGTAGTAGTCTGATGTCTTAAGCTTATTCTTTTGGTGTTTAAAGGTCTTGCAAAGGTAACCAGAATGCCAACATGACTAAACCGAGCTCCAGATGTTTTTGGAAATGGTACACAAGCGTCATGCAAGGCACCACTTAAAGCACCCTCTAAGCGCGGTGACTGTAATCTTAAATGTGACTTATCGCCTACATGCGTTGACTATAAAAAAAAAAATTAAATAATAAATGTAAACTAATGTAAAATAATAAATTCAGAAATACCTTCTTTAATGCTGTCACCAGAGCTCTCAAACATTGCTCTAAACATGTTCGACTTTTTTTAATCCTTTGATTAGCACAGGTTTTTAAAACTTTCATAAGGGAATTTGACAGATTTTCATCTAATGATGTTCCCTGACAATAATTAAACTCTGGCGGATCAACAGGACTTGGATAGTTTTGTGGAAATGTTATTTGTAACATAATAACATGACCATTTGCTGTGATTCTAACGGTAGCACAACGTTTTATTGGATCTAAAACCTCAACATCAATATGCGGAATATTTGTGTTTAAAAGAGAAAATTCATGTTGTAACGAGCACGACGGTTGAGTAGTTTCACCATTATTAGTTTTACTATTTGGAATTCTATTAGCATCCTGAAGCGATGATTTTTGTGAGGCAAATTCTTCAAGAAGCACAGTATTGTCTTCATTATCTTCGTCTTTTCCACATAATTTTTGAAGTTGTTCATCTACCTTCCACACGCGCAATGTTTGGTCACGAGACCATGTTACAAATTCCTGAAATTATTTAATAGTGAAGAAAAAATTCTAAATAGAAAAATAAAAAGTAGAATACCATGTTATTATTATCATAATCGCGTTTAGGTCGCCAAGCAAAATCTAATACAACATCTGTGTGGCCAACAAACGAACAAATAGGTGTATTATGATGAGAATTATTCCATAGTAGCAAACTGTTTTCGCCCTGTCCTAGATCAGGTACAATTATTGTCAGCAATCCATCAGCAAAAGGCTAAAATAAAAATTGAAATATCACGTATATTACGTTGAGAATATTTACTTTATCAATTTACTGTGTATCTTGCTCTCCAAACTGGTGAGGAAGTTGTTATTATACTTTCTGCACGCCTAGGATTATTTATATCAAAATATTTTACTGTTCCGTCTTGACTGGCAGTAGTTAAATGTGTTTCATGACAGTGACTCCAATTTATACCATGTATTCGTGCTAAATGTGCGGTAATATATTGCACGGGACATGAACCTTTTCTTTGGTCCCATATTCTTAAATCACCATCATGGGCTGTTGCTAATAAATTACCAGAAACTCTATTGAATCCTACTTGTGTTGCACCAGCTAAACAAAAATATACTTTATTACTGTTATACCATCAATATTAAATTTATTTTAAATTACACATGCAAACGGCACTTAATGACATAATAGGTTTTCTTGGATCCCGTAAATCCCACAAATGAGTAAATGTATCTATTGAACAACTAGCTAATAAATGTGGAATTTTTGAATGCCAGTCAATATCAGTAACCACTCTTGTATGCGCTCGTAAGGAATGAATCAATGTAGGATCTCCGAAACGCCATGTTACAACTTCAATCAATTGACTAGTCTAAAAAATCAAAAAAAATTAAAAATTGTTAATTAAGAAGATAAATATGGAAACATTTATTAAATAAACTGACAGCTATTGCACAATATTCTTGACTATCCTGACAAATTGCCCATTCCGCTGCTGATACTTCATACTTTGAATTACGATGAAATTTTCTTAATTTATCTTCATTATGATCATCTAACTTTTGTAGTGCTAGATGTCTCCTAGTAATATTAATTTGTTATTTATACAGGAAAAAAACAATTGTATGAAATTTACAAACCTTCCAGCTAATAACACCCATTGTCCAGACCAATCAACAGACATTGCCGTTGCTTGTAATTCTCGATGTTCTGAGAAAAATATACTTTGCTGAACATTACAAGGAGCATCTTTATTTTCACTTAATAATGTACACATTTAGATTAATAAATTTTTTAATGAATAAGAGAAACAAATTTTAGGTTATGTTGTTTTTATACACAACATTTATTATGATACAAGACTAAGAATTGTGATAATTTTGTCATTATTATGAAAAAATTAAACTTTTGAAATACACAAATATTAACAATAAATTAAAAAATAATTTTTTCAATATTTATACAATAATTTTTAACTTTTTAGTTTTGACATCAATCAACCAACAAAGTAAAACAAATTAGACACAAATCAGCTGTGCTTATCATTTGTTGTTGTTTATTCAATAAAGTCAATACGACAACAAATTTAATCAATTAAATCCAATTTTAGTCTTCCGATAGCATGGAGAACGCATTTTTAGTTGTAACTGGTTTTGGATCTTTTTCAAATTTTATTTCATCGTCACTTCCCTTCGCCACTTCTATCTTTTCTTCTTCTATAAAAATTAATAATTAAATTTATTGCATATTTAATTAAAATAATTTCTTAATAATTACCATGATCTGTATCTGTTTCACTAAAATTGATAACAGGGTCATCATTATAATCATTCGGTTCAATTTCTAATAATGCTTGAATTCTTTTAACTTCCATTATATCGGGATGATTTTCCCATTTTTGTATGTTTTCGGTGTAGCCGATTGGTTTCAAACATAACGTTAATTTACCATCTAGCGCCATACGCAATATATTATTAGCAGCACGAAAAGTGTCTGGGCGTGCGGCTTTCGCAGTAAGAAATCCTCGTTTAAGGGCCCATGCATCACAAATATCAAATGGTGTCCATTCACGGTTCGCACCTTCAGGATGATCAACATCCAAAATTTTTGGCAAATCTAAACGTTCACATAAAAATCGCAAAGAAGCAAACGGTTCTCTTAATTGTGCAATAGGATAGCCTCCCATTAGTACCTGAACTTTACGAGGAGTTCCGGACGGAAATACTAAACCAGGGCAGTCACATAAGCGAACTGTGTTTGTTAAAAATATCGTTTGAAAATATTTTGTATGGCCTGGTGTCTTACTAACACTTACAACTTTACGTCCCATTAACGCATTCATTAATGACGATTTACCTACATTTGGAAAACCAATGCAACCGACTGTTAATACTCCATTTTTGTATAACTCATGCTCTTCAAAATCAAAATCTTTTTCTTCTTCATGAGTTTGCTCTGCTATACATTTATCGTCATCTTCCTCTTCATCTTGAAATGATAATCTTAAATTTGCTTCTTCCGTTATTTTACGATCCCAACTAGATAAATCAACTGCATCTTTTGCTATTAGTTTACACGCTTTGAAAATTTGCTGAGCACCTTCTGTTGCCATACGTGGTCTGCCTCGACGTCTTCGTATCTTTAAACCTTTACTCGTATTTTGTTTACCGTGTAAATTATATGAAGGACAAGATGTGAACAGAACCACATGAATTGATTTATATTTTGTTTGAAAATATTTTTGCCACGCCAACACTAAAGATGATGGAACCAAGTCTATTTTATTTAACACAATTATCATATTCTTGCCCAATTCTTTTGTTACGTAATCATAAAGCGATGGTGGAAACATGTGAGACTAAAATAAAATGAGATTAATAATAATATAGTATGGAGAAATGCAACAAAAATGATCTTACAGCATAACGAACATCCACAATGATTAAAATTATATCTGACAACTCCAGGACACGCCACAATTGTCGCCATGTTTCCAAATTTAGTTCATAGTAATTTAATGGTTTTTTCTCATCGTAGTGGAACTTCTCAAGTATTGAAACGTAGTCCTAAAAATACCTCTTTAATAATAAAATTTTTATTTATTTAAAAAAAAAGTAAATAATACCCTAAAATATGTATGCTCATTACGTTCTAACTGACTTTTAGACATTTCATAAGTCCATTTCGGTCTATGTGGAAAGTCATATCCAACAAAATACTGATCACTAATTTCTAATTCTTTTTCTGGGACATATACCAATGGTTTCCTAGCATTTTCTTTCATTTCTTTTAACTGTTTTTCGGTTTCTTTGTAAAATTGCAATACATAGCGATTGGGATTACTTTTACCATCCTTAATTGGTTGATAATTGACACGTTGTACATTATTTTGTACACTACTATCACTTTCCTCATCATTTGATTCATGACCACTTTTTCTCAAGTAACTAACTAAAAAAATCAAAATTATCCATATTATTCAAAAAGAAAAAAACTTTTTAAATTGTGTTTATAACAAAATACCTTTTGTTTGACGTTTTTCTAGAATTTGTTGCTTCTTTTTCTTACCACTAAATGGTATTTTTCGTCTTCCTTGTGGCATTTTAGATAATTTTGATTATATTTCTTTGTGAATTTTAATGGTTAGGTTCCAATAATATTCCCGAGCAGTAATTTTTTGACATATGATTTACACAACTATTCGAAATAGGTAAGAAGTACGATTCTAGTACTGTTATTTTTTATTTAATATTATTTTAAAGTTTATTAATCAAATAATATTATGTTTAAAGACAATTATAAAAAAAAACATTAAAAATTATTAAACTTATTGTATATAAGATAATTATATTTAAATTTTATATGTAAAAGTTAAGTATTTCTAGTATGTTATATTCAAAAAAGCTATAAACCGTATTTCTAAACATACCCTAGTTTGTTATCGTTGAGCGTTAAACTGTGCTGTCAAAACAAGAATTAAATGTCAGAAGCCGGTACAAACAAATTTAAATCAAAACCAAAAATAAAACAAAAATTAATTTAACTGATTAATATAAAGAATAAATTCCATTAAGAATGTTAAGTGCTATTGTTAACTTCATAAAATTTATTGCCACTGTTATATATTATCTATTTGTTATTAGTTATGAGATTGGAAGTGTTTCTGTTACGTTTGTGGTACTTCTAACAAACAAAATTGAAATATTCGCAACCAGTGCATACACATTAGCAACAATATTATATAATGATTTCAGTGCATTTAACGATGAACTAGTAACAAATATTAATTTTGTTAAAGATACATTTACAAATGGTGTTTTAATCAGTGTTAATTATATAATTAATACATACAATAAAACTGTTTTAATGGGAAATAAAATGATCACAAATATAAGGCTCGGTGAAAACATTTTACTATCATTAAAAATGTTATTTGAAGATACAATTACTTTACTAGGAGATGGAGGATGGTTCTTGTTGACATTAGTTTTTAATTTATTTTATTATATTTACTACATAATACTTATTATAGCTTATTCTTTTATAAACTTTTTTGCTGAGATTCTATTCTGCAGTCTCAATTTTTTGATTTACTTTTTATCAATACCATATCAGACGTTTCTTGGTTTGATGACGCTGTATTTTTGCTTTAATAAACGAAAATTAATTTTTACAATTTTAAAGTCAATCGTGGTAAAATTAATTAGAGAAATAACAAATATAATTATTGAATATATTGCTATTAAACTACAGGAGATAAGAATCAAATTGGTGTTAGCGAAAGAAAATATATTTTTTTTAATAAGAAGACAAACACCTGGTGTACAATCAAGGGACGGAACACCAATAAATGAAACAACAAATTCTGTACAAGTACAACCTATAATACCAATTACAGAACGACCGAAAGTGCAGTTAGAAGCAAATCTGTGTGTTATTTGTCAAGACAGGGAGAAATGTATTGTACTGTTCCCATGTCGACACTTATGTCTTTGCACTCTATGCTCCAGAGAAATTCATTATCATCAAAATGTGTGCCCACTATGTCGTAATGTGATTGTTGAAAAAGTCGCTATTTATTATTAAGGATTTTTTTTTTTTTTTGTAAAATTTAAGTATAATTATAAAATAAATATTTTTTAAAAGAAATCTTCAAATTTTTTTATTATTTATACAATTTAAAGACTACACTTGTCCATACCACCACCAAGGAAGAAGAAGAAGAAAAAAAAAGAGAGTTAATTGTTGATAATAGTTAGCCGTTTTAATAATTAATTCGATGTAAAAATCTTGCGTGTTGTAATAACCGATTAGTAATACATTTTCCTGTCGTTGTTTTTGATTGAATTTAAAAAATAAATGAGAGTAAAAATTGTTTAATTACATTTTATAAATATATATATACGTATTGTTATTGTTAACGTATTGTTGCATGTTAACGTCAATTAAATTTTTCTAGTAAATATTTTATTTATTTATTTAATTTTCCTACACTCTTGTATATTCAATCAATGAAAATACAAGTCAAATCCCGATTCTCAGCTAAACCTGTTAAAATTTAATTTAAAATTGATTGATTTTTACTAACTTTAGTTTATTTATTGTGTCTAATGTAATAATATTATAAATAATAATAATAATAAATAAAAAATATATAATAATTTGGTGTAATAAGGCACGCACATTGTTATTTTTCAATTGGAAAAAAAAAAAAAAAAAAAAAATTAAATAAAAGGCGCACACCAGAAAAGCAATTTTAATGAATAAAATAAATCAATTTTCAATTATTTCCTTTTTTTCTTTTTTTCCACTATCGACAATATTAAAAATTTAATAGAAATATTTTTTTTTCTTGTATTTCTTTCTTAAATAATTTTTTATTTTATTTATTTTACTCTTTCTAATGCAATTAGAATTTTTTTTTTGACTGGCTGAGTAAATTTATTTAAGGGCTACACGATGTTTTTTTATTCATAAAATTGGAAATACATAATTGACTACTGACAAATATCTTTTTTTTTTTTAATTTAATTAATTGATGATGGAAAATCACGTCATGTAGTCATGTTTGTGTATGAAATACTTTCAAGATTTGCTTACAAATACTTCTCATTTATAAAATAAAATACGAATCTTTTTAGGTTATGCCTTAATGTATGTTTTCTAATCTACAAACGCCATTTTTTGTTATTCAAATATTCAAAATTTGGATTCTAAAACAAAAGACAGGTGTTTTGTTCATAATAACGAAAACATTTATCCTTTCGCTTAAAATTATATGTTTTCAATGTCTCTGTATATTCTATGAGATCATTTAATGATTTCGTTTCTTTTATTCAATAGTACAAAAAAAAATTGATACAAAATAATTTATTATCAGCGAAAGATATTCTTAAAATTCAAAGAATTTCATGATAATAACGTCATACTAAAGGATTGCTTTAAGGTAATTGAACTTGTTCTTTACGATTCCTACAAGTAAATTGTTTTCTAATCAATGCTAAGTTAAAATTCTTTAAATTAATTAACAAAAAAAAAAAAAAAAATCTATGTAAAGTTCAATGCTTCATGTGTTTTTGCTAACAATAATAATAAAAATTTAAGAAAAAAAAAAAACAAAATCATTTGCTGAATGGGGAAGTTTGTCGAAATAATAATAAAAATAGGAAGAGATAAATTAGTAAGTAATTCAACCATTTTTTATCTATTTTGAGAAAAAGGAATTTTTTTTTTGTTGTTGTTTTATTTAAAGATTTATTCTTCATTAAACTGTTAATGAATTGAAATTGAAAAAAAAAAAAATAAAATAAAAATTACATTTTGATTAAGAAAAACGTCTAATTAAATTATTATTTAAAAAAAAAAAAAAAATAATAATAATAATAATAAAATAATTGAAACTAGTTTATATTGTTAGATCCCCGGAAAAATTTTACATAAAATTTAAAATGTTGCCAAAGAATTTAATTAATTTTTCTTTCTTTTCAATGTATTTTTGATTTAAATTAAGCGAAAATAATGTTTTTTTTTCTTTTATTTATATTAAATGCAATGTTGACGATTTTTTCTTTCTTTCTTTCTTTTTTTATTCGTGATTTTCATTACGGAGTATAATTAGAAAGACAGTGTTATTGCAAAGTATTATTGTTATATTATTAGATGAGTGTAATAATAAAATTTTACTTATTTTTAAGCAAAAAAAAAAAAAAAAAAAAAACAAATAAATAAACAAATAAATAAATTATTTATGTGGCTATAATTAGTTGAATTTAATGCGTTTTATATTTATTTGTTAAAAATTATAATGTGTTTTGTACTGCATTACTAATATTAGAATTGTGATAGGTAAAGAATTGTTAGTTTTGTTGTTGTTTTAAAAATTATTTTATTATTTTTCTACAATATGTTATTCATGAAATGAGATGAATTGTGTTATGTGACAGAAGCATGATACTATTAAATAGGATTTTATATTTTTATGTACAGTATTTCGGTATTTAGGAAGCATTTTTTTTTTTTTTTTATTATTGTTTTCTCTGTATTCCCTGTAAATTAATATAAGAGAAAATCTAATAGTAAACAAAGACAGTAATTTATATTTAAACTTTGAACAAAAAAAGACATAAAATTGTAATGTCTTGGGATACAAAGCGTTAACTTTTAATAAATATATTCAATAAGAACATAATAATTATCTTCTTTTTTTTTTCTTTCTTTCAGTATTTCTAACAATAATTAATGTCTTTATAAATAAATAAATAAAAAAAAAAACGCAACAATAAAACTTTTCATTCATTTAATAAGTAAATTTGTATAAACAGTATATCAATACTCGTCAATTGTCTGCTATTTTGCATAATTATAATTATTAAAAATATTCTATACGATCATAATACCACAAAGTATTAAAATTAAAACTGACAAATATGTTAAATAATTAACAAATATATTTTTTTTTTCATTTTTCGAATTAATAACTATCGCCCTTATTGTATAAACGTGACTTGATAAAATTATTATTTATTATTATTTTACTACTTCATCGTCTTATATTACTTTATAAATAAAAAGAAAATAATATGCAATATTGAATGTAATAATAATAATAATAATAATAATAATAATAATAATAATAATAATAATAATAATAATAATAATAATAATAATAATAATAATAATAATAATAATAATAATAAGATGTAAAAGAAATAGAAAATTAAAATTTTGTATATAGCGGGTGTAAATAAAATAAATATATTCAAAATCGTGTGAACATTTTCATCAAAATAATCTAAAATATTTTATTAATAAATATATAAAAAAAAGAAAAGAAAATGATTTTTTCCATAACTAAGGTGTAATATTACTCTTATTATATGTAATAAGTTATAATGCAGAGTTAAACAAACGTTTTTATCAGTCACTAATGATAGTGATAATCATTTTGTTTACGATTGCAAGTCGAAAAGAGAATATAATCCTATAAATGATTTATTTCTACAAAAAGACCTAAGTGAATTGTCTTAAATGCCTATCCATTTTGTTATTTCTAATTCATACTAATTATCCCCATTTATATCCTTAATCAAGACTAATTAATCCTGAAAAATTGATAATGTGAAAAATACAGTCGTTATCTTGAGAAAATGTCTTAATATAATTACTCATTCGCCTATTATCCAGAGAATTAATTCTCATTGCTTGTAAATACCAACAAGCTTCAAATATTTTTTGTTTACTACACCGCAAAATACCAACAATTTACAACAAAAAAGGTGACGAATCTCTGCACAATTGCAACTGTGCACTTTATAATATGTAGTTTAGGTAAAAAAAAAAAAAAAAACAATTTTTCTTTTAAGTGTTTGTTGTTGGTTAATACTATTGAGTTCTGTTTCCAACAGTAAAGGTGGGCCGTCGTACATACATATAATTTTATTGAAATTATATTTAATCAGAGAAAACGAACAAAAAAAAAAAAAAATTATTTTAAAATAAATAAACTAGGAAAAAAGAAAAAAAAAACGAACGAACGAACACAAACCTGTGAAAGGAGGAAAAATAAATTAGAAAATTATCTTTGCAAAAAAAGAAAAACAACAGTTTTTCATTTATTGTAATTTCTAACGATTGTTGAATGAACATACAGCACCAGGTGTTGTCACTTTATTTTCTTTTCTTTTCTTTTAAACTGATTCAATTCTTTAGCCAATTTTAATTTTTTTTTCGTTAATCATGGATGAATCGTAGCCAATGAAAAAAAAAAAAAAAAAAAACTCTGAAATCTGAAAATTGAATAAATTTTTTTTAGCTTTGTCAGTTGCAGTTTCATGAAATATTATTCTAAGAAAGTCAGAAACACTTTATTGGTTATGCATTGTGAGTAATTTTATTTTATTTATTATTATTTTTTTTTTTAAGCATATGATGATTGGCTATGATTTGACATAGATTATCGTGAATTATTTTTGTATACTTAATTCGTGGTGTCTGAGTTCAATCAAATTATAATTTAATACAAAAAAAAAAATAATAATAATAATGATAAAGTTAAAGTTAAGAGAGAGAATAATAGAGACAACTTCCTACTCATGCAAATTTAATAGTTTTAATTTTAAGAAATAAGTCATTATGTTATTATTGTTTTGTTGTTGTTTAGTGAGTTCTTAAAGTCATATATTGGATACTGGCGGCTCAAGTATCACGTACAATATGCTTGTTAATTTGGTATCTTTAGGAATTAAAATAAATAAAGTTCTGGGTAACAACAACTGGCTTAATTACTGTGATAATATTGGAGTATTTCCAAAGAGATCTTCAAAGTTTAGGTAACTAGAAATTGATTCTGAAGATTCAAATTATTAGCATAAAAGTATAATTACTAAATGGAATTTTCCAGTAAATCGTTTTAATTCCATCACACAAAATTACAAAGCCAAGCGTTATATATTATTAAGTTTTTTTTTTCGCAACTAACATAATTATGCTAATCAATATCGATTAGTAATATTTTTGTTGTTTTTTAAATTGGTAAAATAATAAAAAATAAAACTTAAATACAAAAAAAAAAAAAAAATTAAATAATCGTTTTAAATTGGATAATAAATATCGATAATAATCTTATCATATTGTAATAACAGTGAATGATTATATCACATCAATCATCAATAATAATAATAATAATAATAATAATATTATCGCTTGCATTTGGTAATAAAAGTCGCAAAAAAAATTTTTTTTATTACAAATCTTAACAAATTAATTACCGAAAAAAAAAATAAAATATTAAAATATTGAAATTTAGAAAGGTTGGAAAAATGATTTTTTAAAACGTTACACCACTTTGCGGTTTCAACTGATCGGTTTTTGCTATTTTTAATGTTTAATAATTTTGGTTAACTTGTTGGTGTTATTCTTCCTTTATATTATTGGCTTTGTAAATAATAGGAATACAAAAAAAAAAAATAAAAAATGATGAGCGAAAAATATCTAATGAGGATTAGCACAGTATTGCAAGGCAATAAAAATTAATTAATTACCGACTAATCAACATATTTTAGAAAGTGTTTTTGAGTTATTTTTTTTTTTTTTTTTATCTTTTTGCATTTTTCAAAAATTTGATTTTTGTTCTTTCTGATCTAATTTAATTTTTTTTTTTAATTTTTATTTAAATAAAACTAAACGATCGTTAAATTGGCAAAAAATTTTTTTTATATGCTTTATTAATGTCATCAAATTTTTTATTTATTTATTCGTTTTTTTTTCTTATTAAATAATTAAATAAAAATGTGTTTTTGTAATAGAATTGATTGGTTGTTGCGTAATTTTTTTTTTATTAATAATTTATGCCATCTGAAATGGACTTAGGACATTAGGTTAAGCTACTTTGTTTGCGATAAATTGATTGTTAATTTTTATGTGTTTATTTTTAGTGAAGTTTTGTTATAAAAACAAATTTAAAATGTCACTTATGCGACATAATTTGTACCATCATCAGGACTTTTATTTGATTATTATATCGCTATAATGATAAGTTTTTTTCCCCATTACACTGTGGATCGGTTGTTCCTTACTAAAGAAACAACTTTTAAGGGCGAACTAATAATGTTTAATAACGAATTAATGTAATCTGTGCTTATAATCCTCTAATTCCTGATTATTTAAACAACTCGATAACTTTAAATCGATTTTCTATTAAAATATTATTTCTCATTATAACATTTTTAATTGCAGCATCGCTTGTAAAAATGTAGCAAAAAAAAAAAAAAAAATCAATAAATAAAAAAAAACATTTTTACTAAGCATTTATATCATCATGTTGAATGTTAAAACGGTAATTAATATTTATCTCTTTTATTTTATTTTATTAACAATATTATTAAATAATCAAAGAAATAGTAACGAAAAAACGACAGAAAATGCATCAAAAAAAAAAAAAAAAGTTTTTTTTTCTTTTCTATTTTTTGCAACCAAAAAACATTCAGTTCTTGTTTTGCGTAATTATTTTGATTTTTATGATAACAAAGTTTTCATAACAAAATACTTAAAAATGTGTTTAGCATGATGTAATATCCTAAAAATCCTATTTTGTTTATTAAAAAAAAAAAAATGTGTATTTGGCTTATCTGACGTCAAAACTTGTCAGCCGTGATAGCTTTTTTTTTTCATTTTTTTTTTTTTTTTTGCTTGTTTTAATCGATAAAATTTGCATTAATTTAATAAAACAAAAAAAAAATGTTTGTAATTAATTACTTTTGATAAAATATAATTTTGTATAAGAGATTTTTGATATTTTACACAGGTGTGCATAAAAGCTTTTATTTATTTTTGTAGCTATTTAGCACCACACAAATGAAATGATTTTTAGTTTTAATTTTCAGGCCGATCATGCTTTTCGGGGGATATTATTAAATAAACTAAAGTTTTGTGTTCAGTCTTTAAATTTTAGTCAATAAGGATCATTTGCTCTTAAAAGGAGATTTTAAAATATTAATCTTGAAGAGTTATTATGGATGTCAGCACAAACTAAGCTAACACACTCTAGAAAGTAGTAATAATATGTATTCTGGCTATAAACATGCTAAAATATGCCCTAGAACTTTCATTCTTAGTTTTATTAAATAACAATTTAATTATTTTTTAACTATAATACCTAAATCCCTTACAAAGATAACAACGTGATACCTTAAATAACATAACATCACCATCATTCCAGATGAAATAATTTTTTTTTGTTACTTTATCTCTAATCAATTTCGATTAATAATAAAAAATTAAAAATTAAAAAATCGTGGCTATTAATAAAACTTGAAACAGAAATAGGAAATATTATATAAAAATAATTTTTTTTTTTTTTTTTTTTTTTGATTATTTATTTCTAAATAATTTTGTTTTAAGTAAAAACAATGAAAAATTACTTTCATTAAAAAAATTAAAGAGAAAAAGAAAAAAAAAAAAAAAAATAAATAAATAAAAATCGTATTTAAACAACAGAGTAAAATTATTTTTATTTTTTTTATTATTATTATTATTATTGCAATTATTACATAGAGTTCAATACAATAAATCAATATTGATAAAGAATAACAAAAAAATAAATAAACCACAATTTCTATAATTTCAAATCACTGGGAAATTGTAGTCTTGTTTCTTATATAAAATCATAGCAAAGAACATAAAAAATAAAATATATTTAACACTCAGTTTATAAATAAAAAGCAAGAAAAAAAAAATTAAATAAATAAATATAGTTCCTCATGAATCTTGTTATCTGACTTAAGTTGAGAAAATCAGTCTAATTAACTTAATTTTAACTCTAGAAAATTATTTCCTTAATATTTTACATTTTGATTTTAGTAATTTTTTATACTTTTCATGGTAATTATTAAAGTTTATAAAAAGCTTGCGAATTCTTCGACAATAATCCACTACAAAAAATTTATTTAAATTTAAATATGTGCTTATAAAACACCTCGTGTGTTTTTAAGACTGTAAACACTTGACAAAATAATTTAAATCCAACTGACACAAATTTTATTCAACATTTTTAAACGGATAAAATTCTTATGTACGGTATTTGTCATGTGTAATACTAATTACTTACCATACAAGTAATTTAATTTTCGAAAAACTATCCAATTCCAATTTAAATAATAACAAAACCGATAAAATAGATACGATGAAGTCATCTTTTCGTTTGCATTTTGATGATGTTGACTTTTTCACACGACATACATGGACAATTTATGGTTTTAATTAAATAGAAAAATATAAGACAACATGCAATAATATAGATTTTATGTAAAGAATTTAAGTAATAATGGTATGGAAAATGAAGAAGAAGAAGTAGAGGAAGAAATTCACATAATAATAATAATAATAATAATAATAATAATAATAATAATAATAATAAAAAAAAAATTATATACAAAGCAACATAGCATCAAGAAAGACTTCAATGCAATAAACGCAGAACAAAAGCAAAAAAAAAAAAAACAAAATAATAATAATAATCTTTCAACACAAATTTATTATTTAATTAAATATTATAATCAATTTTAATTTAATTTAATTTATATAAATAATCAACGATTATAAATTTAATGACAATTATCAAGTCACAACTATAATAGAATTTTTTTTCTTCTTCTTCTTCTTATTTCATGTAAAAACCGCGTTTGAACTGTAAAAATGTAATAAAAAAAAAAAGATTATTTAAAAGTAATAATAAAATGCACGATTCCATTGTAACACATTATTTGCCAATTTTAGAGTAAATAAACTTAAAAACCATATATATATATATGTATATAAAAATAAAACAAAAACTAAAAAATCGAAACCTTGTACGATGTTTAACAATTTAATAGACATATTATTGTCTTTGGTTTCTTGCTGAAAATAAAAACAAAAAAACGAAACACCAAGAAATGAATTCTTTATACAAAGAATAAATTAATAAAATACAAAAAAAAAAAAACCACTTAAATATAATTGACTTAACTCTTTAAAATTAATTGAAGCTTTTTAACACAGTTACACCACGTTAATATAAACATTGTTTAGTTACATGCTAGATGACATTACTGTTAGTAATTCATCTTAAATTGTAGTGAAAGATACTTTAAACCAACTTGAGTATCATTTATTTTTGTTAAACTTTGATGGTAAAATCATGTAACGGAAAAACGTTGATTGTGTTACACGTTTTTCACCTATTTTAATTACGTATAACCCCAAATTTCAAGAAAATGTATGCATATTATTTCAATTACATTAAACAATACATATTCCCTATGTAACAGTTAAACCATATTGATAATTTAATTAAATTAATAATTATGGTAATCTATTTATTTATAATAAAAAAATAAATTACGTAATTTTAATTAGATTTAATTAAAATAATTTGACACACAGTGTTTTAATTCTTCTTAGAAAACATGTAAATCCTATACCGTTTAAATTGCAATAATCGCTCTTATTGTGAAAAATTATCAAGTAAAATTAATTAACAAAAGAAAAGAATAAAAATTCCATCAAAAATCAATAAATAATTAAGTTTTTTTTTTTAAATTAAAATCAATAAAGAATAATTGTTAATTGTAATTAAAGCTTTGTTTATTATGCTTCTTTATTTTTCGTTTTTTTTTTTTATGGTTAATTCAATTATAAAACCTTTTTGTGTAATTTATGTATGAATTTGGGTCACACGGATTGACAGATTGAAGTAAATTTAATAATTTAATTAATATTTTGTTTTCTTTCTTACATTGTTGTTTAATTAATAATTTTAATGGTAAAAAAATATATTTCATAGTGGTGAAATATTTGTTAAAACAATAACTTTACGTTGAGCTTTATTGAAGAATTTGCATAGCGTTTTAAATAATAAGCTCGGCTGATTGTTGAGTAAAAACTACAAACATTGGTAATATCGGTAACATTTTGGAAAAAGGAATGTGAATTATGAAATTATGAAATATACAAAACAACAGTCTTGATGATTTTATATGAAAAGGATAATGGTTTGAAATCGATACACCTTGAAAACAATTTCCTGGCTTGTTTTGAAGCAAGGCATGAAGTTTGATTTTTTATTTGATTATCTGACATGAACTATTGGCAATTACAATATAAAAACTTTGTATACCTTATTTAATTATAAATTTATTTTAGAAATAACCGGAGATTTCAATAATTTCACCTGTGAAGTAAGTAATTAAGTTTTCAATGAATTAATGAATGGTAAATACGATTACATTGTATAACTGCTATTTAACTGTTCATCACTTTAATACTAAATTTATGATTATTTTTACTATTTTTTTTATGAATAAGATAAATAATTTAAATTCTTTATGCATTTTAATATCTAATAATCATTTTTTCATATAATAATTTCTATCCATCAAATATGATTTCATAATTATTCATTTTACTGCATTATTGTGCATCATTTAACAATAGTTTGTTTAGTAAAATATTGTTAAAACAACAACAACACTATGCAAAAAAACACCCATTAAAAAAAAAAAATAAATAAAATTATTATAAAAATAAATCATAAAAGATTTCTAAAGAATGTTCCTGATTTTCTTTTCTTTTATTATTATTAAAAACAAAAAAAAATTTTTGTTCTTTTAAGACTTTCTGTTTTTTGCATTTATAACAATACCAACAACAAATAATAGTGTAGCGCGAAATAAAAATTTAACAAAAAAAAAAAATTATAATAATAAAATTATGCAACATATTTAAGTAATAAACAAGCAAAATGAAGTGCAAACAAAAGGTGTAAGGTGCAACAAAAGTATTCAACTAAATATCGTTTAACATTTTCAACATTTTTGATACCTGGAAAAGTACTGTGCTCGCACCAATCTCTGGTGATACGCAGAACGATATTTACTTTATAAGTTACAAGGATTAGGTAATTAAAATGAGCTTTAACTGTATTTTATTCACATTAATTTATTTACCTCTTTTTTTTAGAATAACATTACTATCAAATATAACAAAATACGCTTAACAAAAAAAAAAAACATAGTTTAATCAAGAAGTAATAAAAAAAAGAATACAAAAATAAAAAAAAAGCACAGAATAAACATTGAATCATTGCAAATATTGGATAAATTTTTCTACTTTATTAAATCAGCAACACAAGTAAACAGGTAAGACGAAGAATAATCAGAAAAAAAAAATAAAATGTGTGCAAAAACATAATATCTATTTTACTAGTAATGATACACCCAGTTTTTATTTTTATTTTATTTTTTCGTCTAATTTTTGCTATTTTTAACACAAGAAAAAAATTCGCGAAGACAAATAAAATTTTTCCCATTTTTTTTTTGGTAGTTTTGTCGGTGCAAAAAAAATAAAACTTTCATTTTTTACTCAGTTTTTTTTTTTTTTTTTTGTTTATTATTATCTCTTTTCTTTTATTTTTTAATTAAACATTTAAAAAAAAATTCAATTAAATGCAGTAAGTATGAGTATATTAAGACTTAATTGTTTTTATTTTATTATTATATTTTTAAATAAGAGGCAATAGCATATGAAGGACGTCAGTAAATTACAATGTAAGGTGTGGGTGTGATCAACTTACTTGTGGATTTCTTTCACTTGTGTTATTAGCTTTTATGAGAGAAAAATTATTATTATTATTATTACTAAAAGTCGTTGACTTAAAGATGAGTTTTTACTTTTGTTTTTTTTTTTTTTAATATAAAATTGCGCTCAAATCGTGGTGTGGTGAGTCGTGAGATATAATGAAAAAAAAAAAAAAATTGTTGATATTGATATTCGAGGTGTAATTGCGTGCTGGATGTGAATTATGTAATTATTAATCCTCTAAAGAGAATCAGAAAATTTATTTATTTTTTTTTTTCTTTTTGCATTTTAAATATAAGTAGTAAAAGTTTAAAAGAGAAGTCGTTACTAAGAAAACGTTTATACGAAGACTTAACACCTAACGATTCCTTTCAGAAATCTTTCAGGGAGAAAAAATAAATAAACTAAAATAAAAAATAAAAATTAACAACAATAAATTGATTTATATCGACAATAAACTAGATAATTAATTAATATAATATTTCAATATTAAAACGTGATTTAATTTATTGCATACAGTAAATAAATAAAAATTAATTTAATTAAAATATTAAAAAATTGCATCAAAAGATGTATGTATATAATTAACATAGCTAATAAACGTTTCTACATGCAAAAAAAAAATGCTTTAATATCATTTTAATTTGTATAACAAAAATAGAATCATAATAAATATAATTAAATTATAAAGTTACTCGATATTAATAGCATGTATCGATTATTATTATTGGTAAATCAATGCTTTTTTTTTTAAGTATTGTACATAATTAATTTAATTTTTTTTTTTTTTTTTTAGTTTCGATGAAATATTTATTATTTATTATAATTTATAATTAAAGTATCTAAAATCATGTGAATAAAGTATAATTTGTATAAATAAAAAATTGAAACTGCTTAACGTCGTCCATTGGCACGACTTTTTTTTTTTTTTTTTTTCATTATTTCATTCCATCTCTCTCCCTGTGCTTTTAGATTAAACAAATTTATCACCAGACAGATTTATTACAAAAAATATAATTTATAATAATAATAATAATAATAATATATGATGTAAATTTATCTGAATGTTTAAATTATCAAATAACACATAATTGCTGGTTGAGTTGTTATGCATTTTTCATAATAACTGAGGGCATTCTTGTTACCGGTCAATTTTAACTGGGTAGGTATGGATTATATTTTTTTTTACTGTTGAATTAGCTTTTATGCAGATTTGTGGATTATGTCTTGTAAAATTAAGTAAGTTTAATTTAACTGATTTAAGAAGTTACAAAATTAGAATAATTAGAACATGGAAAATCGATTTGTTTTTCGTATCTTTCAAAGAACATTTCATAAAAATTTTAGTTCTTGTTAAAAAATCCTAATCTAGTTTTAAAAAATTGTTATAAATCTAACATCATAAAGAATTTTAATAAAAAAAAAAATGTAGATCACCCTGAGATGGTTAATAAATGTTACAAAAATGAATTTATAAACAATATACTGCAATGTTTCAACAGAAACACATCAAGAATATAATCATAAGAAACGAAAAAAACATTAATAAATGCACGAAAATTCGTTTCAAAAAAAAAAAAAAAAGAAGCCAAACATGATTTAAAGATTTAAGACAAGTAAGTTTAATAATTATTGATTTTTGATTATTTATTATCACGACCAAACGAAATTTATTGAATTTATTGAATTAATAATTATTAAAAGTGTCGAAGGTATAGTTTTTTTTTTTAATTTTTATTATGCTTAGTACTGTGAAGTTTATATAGCTATGATGTGTGAATTATTTATAGTTAATTTGAGAATTGATTATATGTTTTAATTGACTTTTATTAAAGCAATAAGAGTATTTTTATTGCATTATCTGCATGCAATGCTAAACGCCTGATATAATTTCTTTATTAAATCTAATTTTGTATCAACAATAAGCGTAGACGCAATAATTTGTTTGACAAAGAAAAAAATAATTAAACATTTTTTTTTTTTTTTTTAATATATAAATAAATCATAAAACTGCTTTTAGCTTTTAACTAATTTTTTAATATTTTTTTTTTTGTTTTTTTTTTTTATAATTTTAAAAAGCTATAAATAAAGAAATCGATGAAATGTTTTATTCATTTTATGTATTAAGAAAACATAAAATTAAAAAATTAAAAAAAAAAAAACATTTGCAACATGTAAAATTCATGTCAATAAAATTAATGCTTTTTTGTGTTTTCCATAATGAAAAATACATAAAATTGCATTAAATTAATTTAATTGTTTAATTTTAGTTAAAAATTAAAACAAAAAAAAAAAAAAGAAAACTTACAACAACCGATTTATTAAAGCAAATATTAAAAAAAAAAAAGTTCAATCGATTTGAACTTTTTTTTTTTTTTTTTTTTTGTGTGTGGGTGGGAGAATTAATTCATTTACATTACATGCATTATGAAGTAATAATTTGTTTTTCTTACCTATTGAAGGTTTGTCAGTTTAAAGACAGGTTGAATTGGCTTTTTTATTAACGTATTTGCAAACTTTTTGTTTAAAGCTTTTCGCTAAACGTCAGTTAAGAAATTTTATTGCAAAACGCGTGTTTTAGTTTTATTTTTTATTTTTTTTTTATATATAATCAGCGTGATAAAAACATTGGATCCAGCATTACAACGAAAATGTTAATAATATTCATCAACTGTCAAAACAGTTTTTTTTTCTCACATTATTTTACTATAAACCCACTATCCTTCAACCGTTTGTATTAATAAAAAATTATTAATAACACAATTAATAACTATTTAATTATTTTCAAAATAATATTTTTATTTTTTCTTTTTTATTAATTATAATCATGTCATGCTTACAGCTATTTAATAAAATACTTTTCTACAATATTAATTACAGTAATTCTTCTTTTCTATTTTTATAAATATCGTGTCAAAATTTATTCTTAACATATAAAACCGTATCGAGAAGCCTTTCCAGAGACCAATCAAGATTTTAAAGTAAATACAATAAAAAAAAAGTAAAATTATTCTTTATAATAAAAAATTCATGGCAAAAATAAATTCTTTATTAGAATAATTGCAAAGTATAGCAATTAGTTTAGAAAAAAATTGAATTAATCTGAATAACTTGATTGAACTTAACCAACCACATGTTTATGC
Source organism: Ptychoptera albimana (assembly GCA_961205885.1). NCBI lineage: Eukaryota > Metazoa > Arthropoda > Insecta > Diptera > Ptychopteridae > Ptychoptera > Ptychoptera albimana. The sequence continues at coordinate 17,552,813 of OY540801.1, forward strand.
TAATAAAAACTTAAAAAAAAAAAAATTATAAAATTATTAAATTAATTAAAATAAGATCCTTGATATAACAACATGATACCAATTTATTGAAGTAATAATAATAAAAATGACGAAACGTGAAGATAATAACCTCGCATTTTCCAACCAAAAAAAAAAAAACAATTTTTATTGTTATTATTATTAAATCTTATTTGAAAGGTTGTTAATTTTTTTTTTTTTTTTTTATTTAATCCTATTTATTAAATTAATTCATAAATCGATATTATATCGTTAAAAAAAAAAAAGAAAGAAAAACTTTTGAATTGTTTTGTAGTTTAATTGAAAATCAACGGTTTTGCAGTATAAAATAATTAGGCAAACATAGCTTACTTGGCCTAATTCAATAAAAAACCTGAACAGGATACATAATTGTATGCTTGAAACCGTTATAAATATAATTAAACGTGAAATTGCTCCTCAAAAAAAAAAAAAAAAAAGAAACATAATTAGCGCCAACGAAGGAACAAATAAAATCAGGAAGTACATTTGTGTTGTTGATCTTGAAACGTAGATCATAACGTGATTAACAGAATATTGCTGCTTCCTTCATAGCCGGCATAATTAATATATATTTTTTTTTTTCAATTTCATTGTTTAGTAATTTTAATAAAAAAAAAAAAAAAAATTTGAAAGGTGTTATTAAAACCAGTGGATGGCTAAATATCAATGCAAAAATCAATTGAAATTAAAAATCATTACAACCAGCATGAAATCGATTATGTAAATTAATTTATTTTTAAATTTTATTTTCGTACAGATTTTAACAAATGATAAACCAAAGTAAGTTAAGAAAAAATGCCATCACCTAATGACATATTTAATAAATTAAAAGGAAAAAAAAATGCCAACAATCCGTACAATCTTATCGGTTATAACGTTTCTGTTTTTTTTTTATTCAATTTTTGTTGGAAAACAAATAAAGAAATAAACGAACAAACAGACAAACAACCTTTCTATTATTTATTGAACAATTTAAACAGCAGAAGAAAAAAAAAATTGTGATATATCGGATCATGGATTATATTTTTTTTTTTTTATTGTTCATTTCCAATTCAAACCTTATTATTTTATCTTAATTCGAACTTTACTGATTTCCTCGTTCAACATAAAACTAAAAAAAAAAAAAAAAACTTTATTTTTGCCTCTTATTTTCTACATTGTTAACATCGGTACACGATTTTCTTGTAAATTTACACAGTTTACAACTAGTAGAAGAATTAATGTAAAAGAAACAAACTAAAAATTAAATTCACTACAAGTGAAACAAGTAAAAAAGAAATAAAAAATATATTTCGTGCGAGATTTCTGGAAAAGATTGGTTGTTTTTTTTATTTCTTTCTGTGAAATATAAAAAAAAAAAAAATGTAGTAGAAATAAGAATAAGAAGAGATACTCTTCTCATGCCATTCATCAATAGTTATGCTTGTAATATGTGGATAAATACTTGCATTTTAGATTGTAATTTACGTTACTTTTAAATTATGTAAATTAATCTTTTTCGTGTATTTTTCGTCGCGGACGCGTTAAAATCTGTCAGTTCAACTGGTGTAGAAAATTGTAGTGATGCTACTGTGTTCCTACATTATGATTATATTATGTTGCTACCCGAAAAACAGTCAAAATAACAAAACATTTTTTATTTTCCAATTTTTCCTGGCATTTTAAAGGATATATCTAATGGAATTATACCACAACAATGTTCTTATCTTAACCATCTTAACGAAATACAATATTTGCAATGAAAAAAAAAAAAAATAAAATAAAATAAAAATTTCTCATCGCATAACAGTTTCACAAATAAAAAAAAAAATTCCACCTTACATGATTTTTTACACTTAAAAGAAAAAAAAACAAAAAAACCTTTTTATAAAAAATTCGTGCTCACCAATTTAATTTAATTTATTAACAATAAACCGTCAAAGGTGTGTCCTAGGTACAGCGAAATTCTTATTATAAAAAATTCAATAAACTAACTCATCATGCAAAAATGTTTTATAACATAAAGTGTAGAAAAATAAAAATCAATTATTTACTATAAAAATACAATCAAATATTAATCTATAAATAAAATAAAAACATTTCACCTGCGATCTACCTTTAAATGCTTTTTTTTTTTTTTTGTTTCAGTATTTTTATTTTCAATTACTTATTGTTTTTAGATAATTCCGTTATTAGTTTGAATTAACAAACATTTTTTTGTTTCTTTAAATAAAATCGATAAAATAAATAAGACACTGCAAGCGATTATTGTGAGTAAGAAAAGAATAATTTTTTTTTTTTTTTATAAAAGATTTCAATGCTGAGGTTTCTTTTCTGTACCCAGCAGTTTTTGTTTTAATAAAAGCCGAGCTTTAATTGTTAAATTGCTAAATTTTTTCAAAATAAATATAAACAATAATCTGATGTGTACAGAAAAAAAAAATAAAAGAAATCTCTCACTTTATACCCGTCTACACTATTTCCAGTTATCTATAAACCTCGAACCGAAATATGTTAATAAAGGAAGGTGGAAAAATATTACGTAAAAATACAAAAAAAAAAAAAAATTATGTATAACTAAGCCACACACTTAAATTTATGTTGATTTTCTATGATGACTATGATTTTTTGTTTTTTTTTTTGTTTTATGGATAAATAGGATGGATAAATAATATTCGTGATAATTCATGCCCAATATTACTTTGTTATTTGTTAAAAATTCTTTTTTCTTTGTTGTGTGTAGGCTGATTTTATATTTATTAACGAAAGAATTTTTTTTATTTATTTCTTGTTGTTGTTATAGCAATTGAAACGAAAAAAAAAAAGTGTATTGGAAAATGCAGTAAGAGTTGATGAAGAAGAAGTAGAAAAATATTACTATTAATAATAATAATAATAATAATAATAATAATAATAATGAAATGTCTGAGATATTATTAGTAAATTATACACTTGTTATTGCTTATTTATACGTTTAATATATTATTATTACAATTTTATTTGTAATACCCCGCTAAACGATACATTTAATAATATTAAAAAAAAAAAAATATTTTTCCCATTTGCCATGGATCATAAAAATAATAATTATGGAAAAAAATAAAAATGATTGAATTTAATGCAGTTTTATTGCTTTAAATTAAAAATTTGTTATGTTAATATTAATCGAAAACAGTAGAGTCTTGATATTGTGAACAGGATTATTTCATTAAATAAAAGGTTTACGATCAGGTTAATTAATTAATTTTAAACGGATTAATTACGATTTGATATTTGTATTCCATCTAATATATTGATACATTAAAACTGATTAAGTTTCCTACCCAATCTATCCATAACATCGAGGTTCTATTATTTATAGAAATTTTTTTCTAATTTTATTAGTTTGTTTAATGCATGCTTAACTTAATTCAATTAAATTTATATGAGAATTGTAAAAAAGTATTGAATCGATTATTGATTGATTAAATTTTAATTTCATTAAAACCAGCAAATGTCATTTTTTTTATTAATTTATTTTATTGGTTTGATGGTAAGAAGCTTTTTGACAAACAATTCACTAGTAATTCTTGATAAGGGTTTAATTTACGAAATCCAATTATAACCGTTTTTTTGTTGGTTCAAGAATTTAATGTAATCCAAAGCAAATAGAATAATTTTTGTGTTTTGCTCACTGTAATTCATTACTAATTATTACTAATTAAGAAAAAAATAAAAACAGACAGAAGTATGAATTATGTGTCATCCAACAATTCTGTTTATCAGAATTCAATAGAAAATATCATTAAAAACCGCTTTTATAATATAAAGTGGGTACACTGATTGCTGAATAAATAGCGTAATTGTGAAGAAATTTTAAGGAAATTATGTTATTAAACATTTTTTTTTTATTATTTATTTACATGAATACTTATTAGTGAATGATAAAAAAAAAATCATTGAATAAAGTTTTTTTTATTTTGTTAATTAATTAGAAGTATAAAAAAAAAATCCCCATACAAGAAAAAAAAAAAAAATTTTATTTAAATAAAATTGACTGTGTCAATGGCACGTAGACGTTTTTTCTTCATTCTTTTTTTATTTCTGTCAATAAAACTAAAATCACCAACAAAAGCGCTTTGCTATTATTATACATTTTATTAATAATTTTGAACAATAAGAGAATTATCAATCATATATTTTTTTTTTTTTTTTTTTATTATTTATTTAATAATTTGACTAAATTTGAAATAGGTGCGAAAATGAAAATGTGTGAAATAATTTGTAAGTAAGAGAAAAAAAAAACAAAATAATAATAATAAAAAATTTAACATTGAATTTCAAATGAATAATTGCTTTTGGCGAAAACATTGCTAACAAAATTTTTATCGGTTTCCTTGAACAATAATGAGGAAGATCTAAAAGAATTATATTAACTCGGGAGTTCACTGAAACATTTATTTAATGTTTATAAAAAATTGTTTTTACCTTAAAAACCATCATACAATTATTGTTACTGTTCGTATCCATTACACTGAATAACAATAAGAAAAATCCGCTGATTGTACCTGGTACAATTCGGTAGCTTTAATCTCTCTAAAGACATTAAATTTTATTTTAAAAATAAAATCATTGTAAATCCTTAGGCGAATTACTCTCTACATGCAAAATATAAGTAAAAAAAAACAGCAAAAAATGCGATAATAAATCAATTTCTCACTTTGTTGTGTTATAAAATAGTTTTTTTCTTTTTTTTTTTTTACTTAAGTAATAAATCTATCCTTCAGGTGTTTTCAGTTTTATTATAATTGTTGTGTGGCTTTCGGTAGAATGTTTTTCTTTTTTTTGTCTTTCTGAACTTTACCAAAAAATTAAAAGTCTAACCAAATACGATAATTCACGCAGCAAAGATAAAAAAAAAAAATATTAAAATATAAAAAACACGCGAAAAACGACAAAAAAAAAACGATTTAATTTAATTTTTATTTTTGAAAGTTTTTTTTTTGGTGGTACAGTGGATGTTTGGTTATATTATCAGGTTACTTGTTATATTCTTTGTTACACGGATTATGGATTATGGAGTTACTACAGTGCTTTCTGTACCAAGTTACTGGTTGAACTTAAATAAATAAAAAAAAAAAACCTTTTCAGTTAGCAAAATACTGTTAAAATAATGTAATCAAAACACCTAAATCAATAAAAACAAAAATTAAATTAATAATCGTGCTAATAATAGTGTTAATAAGTTTTTAATGAGAAAAAATGTATCGGAAAGTATCACTATTTTCACTAAAACCACATTTAACTGTGATAAATCAGAAAAAAAAAAATAAAATAGAAAATGATTTAATAATAAAATAAAGGAGCGACATGAAGAGGTTGTGCTTTTTCCTCCATGAATATTAATAAAACATAAAAACATAAAAAAAAAAAACACGAACTAAATAAAATAAACATTTAAAAAAGCAAAGCAAACAAAACCAATAATAGTAACAAATTTATTCCTTTCTTTTACATTTATTTGTAACTCGTTACAATATTATGCTTGAACAACACAAAAGAGGTGATCTTCTGAACTTAATTGTTATTATTATTATTATGATTATTATTATTATTATTATTACCAAAATCAATTGTTATTATTACCAACCGTTTTGTACAGAAAAATTAGACTTTTTTTTTTTTTTTCTGCACAGTGAGAGAGAAATAAATAATTTTGTCTAACAATAAATAAAAAAAAAAAAAAAGAAGAAAATATCACGAAAAAGAAATTTATTGGACAATTTAGATTTGTTTCTTGTATTACAATAATAGATGATGGCATTATTGGTTATTGGTTTTACGACGATATTTTCTGATTGATTTATCATTTTAATTCGTTTTTTTTTTATTTCTCCTTTATTTCGTGTAATAAAAATACGAATTGCTTAAAAAAATTAAAGCATACTTTTGAGCAGGTTAATTCTGATTTTTTTTTTCATTTTTTATTTCTATTTCTATGGAATTATTAAGTAAGTAATGCTGCAGATAGCCATGTTATAATCAAAGCTTTATAATTAGTACAAATCACCGATATTATTGGGATGTTGTAATCTTGTTCAGTACGGTTTTAAAATATAAAAAGTTCTATAAGCGTTTTACAATACTCTCTATGCTCCTCCGTTTACAAAGTGCATAGGCAAAAAAATGATAAAAACCGTGACACCACACCAAAAAAATGGCTTTCGGCAAACAGCTTAAACCCTTTTTTTTTACAGTTTATTAAACTAAAAAACATAAACAAAAAAAAAAATTTATTCTTATAATTTTAACAAATAATTTACACGATAATGCTCACAAAACTTTAAAATTGGCAAATAAACCAATTCACCTTTCTCATGACTTACATAAAAATCTCTCTTTGTTGCTTTAATAAAATAAAATAACAAAATAAAATAAAAAAATAAAATAATAAATAAATAAAATTTCATTTTATTCAATAATAACAAAAGATAATTTCCATTTGAATAGAAATTACAAATTGATGTACAATTTAAGATAAAGATAAAGCCGAACAAAGTAAGTAAAGAGAGAAGATTTAATTTTTTTTTTTTTTCATTTCTATGTGCAAAATATGTTGCAAAGTGCATTAAATGTAAAAAAAAAAAACAAAAAAAAAAACACAACAAACAAATCGAATTACATTATGAAAGGAATTTTATAACTTTTTAATTAAATTAAATTAAATTAAATTATTTTTCTTCTTTACTTTATAATGACTTTGTTATATTAATTTTGTTTGTATTTACTACACAGGTAGCATATACATAAAAGCTGCATAAATACAGAAAACAAAGCAAATGCAATTGTATTTTATTTCAAGTTCCTATGAGTCTTGTTGAGCTTTTGTTTTGATTATTTCATTAATTTTGTTTTTGGTTTTGTTTAAATTAAATTGTTAAAAAAAAAGCGATTATTTTACTTTAACACTACTTTGCAAAATTATTGTGTCACGGTGCTATCTCAACGCTATAATTAAATCAAACTTCTTTCAGGAACATAATGCGAAATTTTTGGGTAAATTTTATTGATGTGTCATAACAACATGAAATTTGCCTTAAATCTTTATTTTGTTAGTTTGTTTTTTTTTTTAAATTTAAATTAGTAAGCTTAAAAAAATATTTGTATGGAGGATATAGAATGCGAACGCAAAATGACTACAAAAACAGCAAAAACATAAGACAACCTTACTAAAAGGAACAAGAACAAAATGACACAAAAAACACCAATAGTAGTGTATAATAAAAAATAAAAAAATAAAACTTAATTAATTAACAAGAAACATAATTTATATGATTTAAATCTCATCAACTAGCAACAAATAAATAAAACAATAAATTATAAAAATAAAACTTGTTAAAGTTAAAGAAGAAAAAAAAAATATGTATCATTATGATGAAAATAAAAAAAAGCTTAAATTCAGCTTTATTTACAAAATTAAAAAAATAAAAAAAAAAAAAAATTCGGATATCATAACAACATAACGAAAAATAAAAATAAAAAAAATTTTTTTTTTTTGTTCGTCAAGGACTTTATTGGAAGTAGTTTTCCTTGGGACATAAAAAATAAATAAAAATTAATTATTATTATAATAAATAATTAAATTATTATAATTTCTTCAAAAAAAAAAAAAAAAAAAACACACACACACACGTTGGCCGACAATATCAGCAAAAAAAAAAAATTAATCAAATGGAAAAAAGATGCGCAAAACAAACCACCAGTTTGCGATTGAGGTGATTTAGCGATGAATTTGATTTTATTTATTTATGCTTTTAAAATCAAGTTTTGATTAATTTCACGCTTTTTTATTTTTTTGTCTTTTTTTTTCTATTCTCTTCATAGTAATTTATGAATAAATTTATTTATTTATTTTTTTTATCAAATAAACATTAAAGTAACAGGAAGTTTTTCTATATAAAATACAAAAAAAAATTAACTCGTTTTAAGTAACGTCAAACGTTACCATAAGTCTAAACCACATTAATTGTGGAAACGAAAATAAAAAAAAAAAATTTTTGTCAACGTTTTATTGATTTATTTTGTTTTAAATTGAGTTATTGCTTATTTCTAGAAACAAGATAAAGTAGGAGAATTCTTTTTTTGTGACTAAAATTTGTTTTTTAAATTAATTATTTTCCTGATTTTATTTTACCTCATTCACGGTTAAAATATTTGTGTATTGGTGCTTTTAGCTTTTAGTTATAATTTCTAGTAATTAAAATATTTGGATCTTGAATAAAAAATATTGTTAAACATCGTTAATCGTTCTAAAAACCTTTAAAAATAATTTTAACACAAAAACAATTATTAAAAGTGTAATTGAAAAACTAAATAGAAGCTAATTTGATTGAATGTCCAGATATAAAGCTTTGATTTTCGGTTAGGTATCGTCTAGACTTTCATTAAAGGAAGTAAAACAAACGTCAATAGTAAATGAATAATGAAAAAGTCAAGGATTCTTCATAATCAATTAACAAACATTAAATTGTAATTACTGAAAGCTTTAATTGCGTAACATATATAGTAAAGATACAAACCGATACTAGTTACTTCTCATAAATAAAATAAAAAGTCCCAACATAAACCACAAAAAAAAAAACGATTACAACATAAACAATGATGTTAATCTTTAATATTTTTTTTCTTTTTTTTTTCCAATAGAAAAATAAGAAACTTTTCAATTATATTCAAAAAAATTAATTTAAAAAATAAAAATGTTTGTAAATTTGTTTAACAATTTTGTTACAAAGAATTTTTTTTTTTTTTTTCCCTCTAAAATTGAAGAAAGAAGTAAAAAACCAGCATAAACAATAGCAAAAAAAAAAAAAACATATAAAGAGAGAGAGAGATTAATTCAAATCAAGGTGTGCTATTACTATTAATAATCTTATTATTATTATTATTATTAATATTAATACTAATAATAATAAAAATTATCTATAAAACCGTTAGGATGTATCTCACGATTAAGTTTTATATAACAAAATTTCATAAAATATAGAAAATTGTTATATTAAAGTAACAAGAGATGTACAACCATCGTACAGTTATTTATTGTATCCAGCCATCAACTATTGTCTCAATAAGATTTTAAAGAGAAAAAAAAAAAAAATAAATAATTTAATTCGTGCTAAAGAGGAGTACACCCATTTATTGGTTAGAAATGTATTTTTTATTTATTTTTTTTTTTTTTTTTATTACAGAAAAACAAATCTGCTTCAAAGAAATGTAAATTAGGTGTGTTGACTCTGTTCACAAACAAACAAACATAAACATAAACTAAAAAATTCAATATCTTGTTGACTGAATAATTTTTTTTTTATTAAAAAAAATATTTCTAAACGATCGTCTATCTAATTTATTATAAAAAAATAAAAATATTTGTTAATGATGAAGCGCCAGGTTATTAATAATTTATCAGCGTTTGTTGGCTGTTACTACAATTCATTTATTTAAATGCTCAGTGTTTTGGTTACCTTTATGTTTATTTGTTAAAAGAATAAATTGTGCTAATTTTTAAATTAATAAACAGGTGCAGTTGTGTTTTATGCAAATCAGTTACATCAATGTTCACTGCATCCATCTGCAATACATCCGTGAAATAAGCGTAACTAATAATTAATTAAAATTAAAAAAAACAAAACTAAAACTAAAATAAATCACAAAAATTTTTAGCATAAAAAACAGATCAAAAACCTTGAATAAAAGACAAAACTTATTTTTATTTTCAATTGAATTAAAAAAAAAAAAAAATTTTACTTTGCAATTAGGTAAAATAAATAAAAAAAAAAAGAAGTTTCTTTATTTTTCTTTTTGTTTTTAATTTTAGTGACATTCGTGGGAAATGCAAGTTTGATTAAATATTATTTTTAATAAAATATTTCGTTGATAAAAGTATTTAGATAGCTTTCGATAGGTTATTCAACAATTCACAATATTTTAATCAAACGACGCGCTTGTTATACACACGTTTTATCTATGCATGGCAGTTTGCGATGATAAATATTAATAAACGTAAATAAGTTTAATATCTTGTCACATTTCTATAACTATTAACAATATTTTCTAATTAATTATGCCGGATATAAATAATAAATTGTTTAATACTAGATGCAACTTAATATTATCTAGAAATAAGCACACACAACAAAAGAAAAACGAAAAAAAAAAAATAATAAAAAATACCATAAACATGTTTCGAATAATATTTATTAATAATTCTAATATTTTATGCAATTAAAATTAATCGAGATGAGAATTTACTTTTTTATATACTAAAAAAAAAAAATAATAATAATAATAATAAAAAATAACTTTAATTGGTTTTGTTGGAGTTTTATTTTTAAATGCGATAACTGCGTTTTGCAATACTTGTCTCTGGCTTGAATAATTTTTTTTTTTTTTTTTTGGAATATAAATTTAATTTTTTTTTTTTAATTACAAAACATATTACTAATATAAACATCGATAAATACTGAGAAGAACTATATATTTAAAAATTTAATTAACCAATGATCTAATTGCCTAATCACAAACGAAAACCATGTAATAAGCAAAAACCTAACCAATTAAACAATTATTACTTTATTAAGTAGATTTCTTAAAAATAAAAATACTACAAAAAGCCATCAATAACCATTTACTAACATTTGATTGATTAAAGACAAAAAAAAAAAAATCAAATAGGGTTTCCTGCCTACAATAAAATCTTTTGATTTTTTAATCAGATCCGCATATTAATGCTTTGTTGTCAAGAATACAATAAAAAAAAAAAAAAAAAAAATTCCTTATACATAAATACAGTTAATTAAGAATTATATTTCTCTGTTTATAAAACTACAAATTCCAATATTTACAGAACGCGCGCAACTTAAATTGCATTTTAAACAAAAAAAAAAAAACGTTTTTTTTTCAAATTTTTTTGTTTTTTTTTTTTTTTAATGATGAGATTTCAAATATAGATATTATTAGACGTTATTAGTTTAATTTAATAGAAAATTATTAACTTATTATGGGTGTATTACCATAATAATAAATAAATAAATAAAAAAATTGTTTTAAACAATGCAATGTTTTAAACAACCATTACCAGTTCGTTTAGCCAATTAAATGTAATTTTTACTTGGGCAACTTGATTACTTAGAATTGTTTGCAACAAAAATATATATTTTAATTTTAATTAAAATGTCAAAAATAAAATTAAAATTAAAATAGATATAAAAAAAATATATTAATTGTTTGTAATTAAATATAATTAATAGGATTACAATGATGACAGTGTGGTAATATAAAGTTGTCAGTATTTTTCATTGTGTATTTTTGGGGATTTATTACGATACTTTAACCATGCTAAAGCCAATTTTATAATAATTAATATTTTCGTGAAATTTTTATTTAGTAATGATGTGTCTAATCAATATTTTTAATTAGTCTACATCTATTCAAACTAATCTGAATTTTAGTCTGAACAAGTTTAAATTCTTCATATCGACTGGTCGATATATTTTGCCTGTTTAATACCACAACCATCCAATATAGTAAAATACGTCTCCAAGTAAACATTAAGTAATAACAAAACCAGTCACAGAGTAAATCATGTTTCCCGTGTTAATTCTCCCCAATCAAAGTCTGCAAAAATCCATAATGAATCAGCATCGTCGTATTTTAATTAAAATTTAGTTCAAAGTTTTTAAGTTTTACAACAACAAAATCGGATAAAACTTACAACACTATCATGATTATTTACTTAACATAATTACAAATTAAAACCAAAACACAATTATAGGATTAAAAGAAAAGAGAAAAAATTATTACAAATTATCTAATTTTTTTTTTTTTTTTTGATGTTTTTATAAACTTTTCGTTGTTAAAGGTAATAAATTTTATCTCGCCGTAAATTATTATCAAATAACGTGAGTGAGTGGATATTTATTATATATTTATTGTTTTATATATAATTTCATTTCACTATTTCATTATTATGATTATAAATAATCGCATAATATTTCACACAATAACAATATTATTATTTTTCATTTTATTCTCCATGCTTTTGTGATTTGACATTAATTACTTCATCATGATATAATTTGTTTTGTTTTTGTGTTTTCGTGTTTTTTTTTATTTAATTTTTTGGATTTTTTGCAAAGCCAGAACATTTTAATTTCTTAAATAATGTGATTACATTTAAATTGGTAAATTATATATGCTTTTCATTTATTACACAATAAATAAATCTAATTTAATTTTTAATAAGCGAAAATGATTATTCACAATAAAAGTTAAATTGTTGAAGAGAGCGGGTGGCAAAGATTCGCTTTTTATATAATGACATTATTATTATTATTATTATTATTTTTATTAATCGAAATTATGGTAAGGTTTGTGGTTTGATTGTTGTAGCTACTGTGCTGTAGCTGCTTTGTATTAGTTATGCAATGCAATTCATTTGCTAAATTAAGATGTACAGGAAAACTAATCAAATACACAAACAATCACAAGATAAAATGATTACAAGTCGCATTTATTCTGATAAAAAAAAAAAAATTCTTATTAACACAAATTCTAAGAATTATTTAGCTCATAATTCTGGAAAATACAGCTAATGAAAGTATAAGTGCAAAGAACAACAAAAAAAAAAAAAAATTAAAAAAATTAAAAAAATTTTTGCACTTACTGGGGAGCACTCAAGGTAAATATGATAAAAATGCTTTAGAAAAATTCAATAAAATATAAATATTAATAAGAAATAAAATGGCAAAGAAATGTATTAAATTAATTATAACCTTTTTTTTTTATTTTATACATTAATTAATTATTTAATTGGATTTCATTTTAATTGTTATTTTGACATATGCGGTGTACTGTATATCGGTGTACTGATTACTTGAAAATGATGGGAATTATGAATGGATTTTTTGTTTTTTTATTTAATTAATTAATTTATTTTATTTGTAGAAACGTCGTCCGTGTTGTGGATATTTTTAGAAATTACTGAACATTTCTAGATGTTATCACTTAAATCAACTAATCAACTAATCGTGTTCAAAAGCTTAATAATGCGAATAATAATAGCGATAGAACAAAACGCCTAAAGACTTTCGAGATTAATATTTGTTTTCATTTCATGGTAAGGAAACAGTGAAATGCCATAACAGAATTATAGAAATAATAAAAACATTTATTCGCACGTTGTATCAACTCGCATAAATTTATACACATTTCCATTAACAAGCAGCAAATAATAAAAAATTAATTAAATAATGCATGTAAAACTTTTTTTTTTTTATTGTTTTATAATTGTGATTTTTACATAAAGAATGTGTCAATTGTAAAAAAAAGAAAAAGAAAAATTTATAAATAAAAATCATAATAAAAGTGAGAAGAATCTTAGATTAATCACAAAAAACAAAAAAAAAAAAGAAGAAAAAATAAAATAAAATAAACAAAAACAATGAAGATAGCCTTGGTCATTTATTTGCCACATACATAAATATTTTTATATTAATAATTATTATTTTTTATGTGACCTCGCAGTATATATATATATATATATATTTCTTCTTTATGCTTTATTTTTAATTCTCTCTAAATCAATTTAATACATTTTGAATTTAAAAAATGTTTTATTACTTGGGAATTTCTTTTTCTTTTCTGGTAAATCTATATCCGGGGAAATAGTTATTTATTATTATTATTATTTAATTATAATTAAAGTAGTTGTTTTATTATTAGTCACAATTATCGGTTTGTTAAATGGTAATAAAAAATAAAAATTTATTTATTAATTTGTAAATTGATGAGTTTTATTGGTTTTTTCGATTGACTTTGCCACCCACGCACGATTATTTGATTTATTTTTATATTTGAATAGGTAAAAAAAAATTTTAATATATCTCTAACAAAAAAACTGCGTTTAGATTTAAATTGAGTGATTTACCAGCAGTATTTGATGAATCATCGAAAACAATGTGATTTTTAATTCAATAAAAGCTTCAATAATAAACTCCTTATTACACAAAGAGCTTAAAAAGCTTTAAAAATATAAATCAACACATAATTATAATTTTTTTTTTTTTTTGCAATACTAATAACAGCAATAGCAACAATATTATTTAATAATTAAATAATTTTTGTGACTATATAAATGGTAAAATGATTTTGTAATTTACGCATAAAAATTTATTTGTATTACGCGATTCGCCGTTTACATCGTTGTTGTTAGTTTTAAGTCATTACGATTTGCATATTTAGTCAACCAAGAATCTAGTCAGGTATGTTAAATCTTTAACGGAGTATCCTAGATTTTTATTTCCTTATTTTTAAGCATTAGAACGAACTTTAAGCTCTGTGTGAAAAAGTATTTCAGTTCATGTATCATATTCTGACTAAAACCTCCAAGAAAAACATTACCAAAAACCTTGTTAAAAATGTTGTTAAACCCCTGACAGAAAAATTCGGAAATTACACAATACACCGCTACGCAAAATAATTAAATGAAATAAAAAAAAAAATAATAATAATAATAATAAACAAAAATTAACGATTAACACTATGGAATTATTTTTTTTTTTTTTGGTTCAGAAGTATGCCACAAACACACCTGTACTTCACGCATATAACGAATCACAAATAAAAAAAATTAATAAAAAATGAATAAAATGGTGAGAAAAATAAATTAAAAAAAAAAAATCATCGATATAATCAATACAATTTAAATTTACATTTCTCTACTTCTTTTATGCTTATTTATTTTTTATTTATTTATTATTATTTATTTACTTGTTATTCATATTATATGTTATAGACGGTGATGGATAAATCACGAATTTAATACAAAAAAAAAAAAAAAAAAAACATTATTTATTTCACATTTCTATCGCGCCAATAAATATTTTAATGACCGTTTCAATTATATTAATAAAAATCAAACCAAAGCATCATCCTTGAAATTATTCTTTTTTTTTTTTTTTTTTAAATAAATAAATAAATAAATTGCGAAAATTGTTTTATATTCTTAGAATTTTTAGTTAGTTAGTTAGTTTTTTTTTTTGTTTTTTACTAAGAAAAAAGCATTAGAATATTGAAAGTGAGATTATTTTTATTATTATGTAATAATTGTAAACCGAGAGAATAACTGTAGTTAATTGATGCGGTTTGTTGATATCGTGGTTGTTGTTGTTATTGTTCGTAACAGTGGCGTAGTATTTTATTTAATTTAAATAGAAGGATTAAAGCTTTTATTTTATTTTTAAAAAATTTCCAGGACTGTCTAAGATATAAGCTTTTATAATTTTAAATGTAAAACAAGCTTTTGCCAGTCGGAAAGAAAAAACTCTATACCGTTCTACAGATAACATATAAAAAAAAAGCTTTTTCTACCCGTATCGCAACTACCTAAAATCCAGAAACACCAATTCAAAATAAACCTAATTGCATCGATAACGACGCCACTTCTCTTTTTTAAAAAAATATTGAAATCTCTGCTGCTGCTGCTGGTCTTGTTGTCTAGAGTTTAATTATGCACATAAATTCTGTAGATTATTGTCTGTTTTGAGGATGTACCGCACTACACAGTTTAATCGATTAAATTATAAAAGAATTTATTTTCATGTTGGTTAGTGCAGTGGGAAGTTTTAAATCTAGCTACGGGCTTCTAAACTACTGATATGGTTATGTTGAAATTTATTTAATTTGTTTTTATTAAATGCTGGTTGTACTAGTCAATAATAAATTGAATTGAAAAATTAATAAAATTTTATTTTCTCAGGTAAATATTAGGACGTTTGCTGGGTGTCAGTTTTCTTTACTCGCCTAAAGCATGCACTGAAAATGTGTAATTAATTCAGTAATTAGTGATGTTTTTTCTACAATATTCCCAGCTTAGCTTAAGATAGTTTTATATTAATTAAAATGAAAAATATTTTGCTATAATAGAAAGTCAAAAGCAGTCTTCGATACGTTTATCTTACGCACGCTCACCTATTTGATCTCATCGCTGCTCTTCTTCTCTTATATCGTTTTTGGTGTTTGAAAATAAAAAAAAACAAATTAAAATTAAAATTTTTAACATAAAATTTAAATAAAATTAAGAAATAAATTTTTATTTGAATGATTATTTAATTTGAATTTATTTTTCATAGTTTTTTTTTTTTTTTTTTTGTTAATAATTTATTAGGGCAAATCAGTTATGTTTGTCAGTTTGTTGGTATTTTTCTGTTTAATTTTTATTTTGGCTAGCTGGTAATATAGTCTCTTGTGCCAACAAGTTTATTTTGAAAAGAAGATAAATAAATAATTTATTCAAAAAGCTTGCAAATTATATTGTTGTGACATAAACTGTATGTTGGTGGTGAGTTAACTGCGTAAAAATATTAAAGAAAAGGCTGCTATTGTAATTAAAAATAAATAAGGAAAGGACAAAATAGTTTGAGGAATAAGATGAACCATTTTTCTGCTAAAGAGCAAAACGATCAAAGCATCTAATTTGGATAATTAAAGCACATTCAACAAATTTCCACTGTAATTGTATAAATTTTCAATTTTTTTTATTTTTTTTTTGGTTTATTCAAGAACAAACACAAGAAGACGGAAAATAGAAACCGAGAGTAAAAGTGGAAAAATAAAAATAATAAAAATAAGAACCAGGAACTTATTTAAGAAATATAAAAAAAAATATCAACAAGGTTATTATCTAATTTTATAATTTTAATATCATTTTAATGATTGATGTTTTGAAAGTTGATTTTATTTTTCATCATTTAATATTTGTCGATTTTTACACACAAACACCAATAACAATATTAGTTAATTAATTAAAATTTATTTGAAAATTAAACAAAAACGTAATCCATAGTGGTGACAAATATTTTTTAATTTTTTTAATTCATCAAGGATATTTTACGAATATTTCTTCATTGAAGAAGACATTTGCTGATTAATTTGTTTTTTTTTTTTTTTAATGTTTTTATTTTTTGTAGTTAATTCAAGGATTTATTTGGTATAATTATTATTTTTAGCATTTTCAATCATCCTGAACATTTAAACGCCTAAAAACAATAACTGTTTTAATATTGAATAGAAGCGGTATGGAGGTGTGGAGTTTTATTACTCGCATTTTTATTCAGTTAAAAATTACAGCAAATGTAAAGGTTTAATCACCAGCCAACGATCTTTGAAAAAAAATTTACATCTCATCCATAATTGATGGTTGCTTATTGATATCCTGGATTTGAAGTACCACACCCAAAGCACTATAATATTGTAGATTAATCCATAAAAGATTCAACAGTAGTTTTCTGTTTAACTGTTGCTAGTTACTGCATTAGGCGACATTCGTTAAATAAGATAAATTGATACAAATTAAGCAAACTGCAAATATCTTCTTATTTTTTTTTTTTTTGATTTTCGCAATCAAATAAAAAAGCAAAAAAAAAAAACACAAATTAGCAAATTATGTAAATCAATAAACTGCAGACACAAATTTACCTAATAAAATGTTTTTTTTTTTTTTTTATTAATAAAATATATAGGAGAGAGTGTTTTCGTTTTATTATTATCAAAGAAAAAAAAAAAATATTTTCAAATTAATTTTTTTTTTTATTTTATTAATTTATTTATGATGAAAAATTAATAAAAAAAAAATTTCAAACAGGTAAAACAATAAAATGAAAAAAAAAAAAATTAAATTATCAAAAAAAAAAAAAGATTCATAGAGCGAAAAGTTGTTTAAATTTTTTTTTTTTTTTAATTTTATTATTGTTGTTTTAGTTGATGATTTAGGTGGGCTTTTAACGAATAAAATAAATAAATAAAATAAAATAGAAATAAGGCAAACAGCTTCTTCGTTAATAATAATAATAATAATAATAATAATAGTAAAATAATAAATCGATGAGCTTTATTTAAATAAAGCAAATCAAATGAGACAATAAATAAAAATTACATTTTCAGCATAAAAAAATCACCAAACGCTTAAAAAAAAACTGTAAAAAAACAAAATTAGCACATGTGGATGATAAAGCGAATCAAAAATAAATAAAAATTAATCAAAAATTGATAGAACAAAAAAAAAAAAAAAAAAAAAAAAAGTTGTCGTCCTTAGAAATGATAATAAAAGCAGAAATCGCACCAGTATCATCTTGAAAAGCTTTTAATGCGACTTTAACGCCACGATCAAACACCAAACAACTGGCCAATCAACGTTTATAATTAACAACGCCACCTCCAACATAACGCGCGAATTAATTATAATAATAAAAAAATAAATAAACTCCAAAAAAAAAAAAAAATAAAAATTGTCTCATTTGATTATAAAATTAATAAAGATTTAATAAAAAAAATTTTTTTTATACAAATAAAAATATGGAAATATCTAATCAGATCGGAAAATATTTTTTAAATAAATTAATTACTCACTTTTTGACGTTTGAAAATCGCTTTAATAGTGTGCTGAAGGTCGTTAAAAATGTCCACAGAATTTTGTTTATTTTTCTTCTGACTGATGCAATAAATTTGCACGTGCTACTAGCAAAAATGACGTTTTTTTTTTTTAATTACTAAATCTCATCAATCCGGAATTAAAAATTTATAAATAGCAAGATTACTATAATTGTTTTTTTATTTTTTATTAATTTTATTTAATTAATTAAAAATAACACGAGAATCATTAACCGGAAAGCAGGTATAAAAATATATTTAATCATCCGCTATAATTTTTTTTTTTTTTGCGTGTGTTGGATGTATTTAGTGCATTTCGGTAATGACAGTACTTTACAGTTAATATGATTTTAACAATAAAAATTTTATAATCGATTTAATTTGAATAAAATTTTATGTTAAATAAATCAGAAATTAACGCTGTTTCCTTTTATAAACATAGAAAACAAGGTGTGAATAATTGAAAAGTAAAAAAAAAAAAAAATAAGTTTAAAGTTTAGGTTAGAAGCAGCAGACTAAATGAAGTCACCGAATTTAATTTATTTAATTTATTTAATTTTTCTTTGTAGGTGAAACAATTTCTGACCAAGCCTCAAAATATTTAAATTTTTAGGTATTCACCAATAGTTGTGTTAAGATTTTAATTATAAATTCAACTAATTTACTTACGGATTACCCGGTCAAAATTTATTTTCGAAAGTCAAAATGTATCCTAAATGAAAAGACATTCAAGTGTCATTTGTTAAAGAACTTCTTCAGCGTTTTTTTTTTTTTTTGTGACTTACCTTGAAATTGATTAAACGTATTTAATTTAATTTAATTTAATTTGTCGAAATCTAGATAAATTTTATATTCAACAATCGGATTGCATCATCCAGATTATTTATTTTTTTTTACTGATAAATAATTAGATTTAATATATCACAGACAAAAACTGTGGACAAACGTGTTTTTCAGTTTTTAGTTAGTGAATGCTTTTTGGGTGATATATTGGATCGGTGCTTTTAATTAATGGAAACTTGTTACGTCAGTAAGGTTATTTTACTAACTTTCTTTATAGCGTTTTTTTTTAAATTGATACTGAATTCAATTTCCTAATTAAATCATCAATCGTTCTGTCTCTGAAGAAGGTACAAATCCTTAAAGATTTTCTCCAGCATTTTAATGTTAGCTATATTGATTCATAGTAATTTAAATGCTTTTGAAATTTGGTTACAAATATCGCGACTTAAAATTTATCAACAATGTTTATGTCTTTTATCATAACCTTTTAAAATCAATTAAAACAGAAAATGTAAAATGTTAAACCAAAAAAAAAAAAATGTTTCGTAGGTTTTTGTCAGCGTTGCACTTTTTGTATAATAAAAAAACATAAAAATTGGATGATAGTGTTGAACACATGGATTTAAAATGGATTTTATCACGTATCACCCACTATTAATATTATTTTAAAATATTAAATCATTTTCTTGCCTTAATTAAATCATTTGATTTTTTTTTATAAATAGTTAATTATGCAAAATAGCGATTTTTAAGTTGCATAATATGCGATTCTTTGATTAAAAGAAAACATAAAGATAAAAAAAAAATGTCCATTTTGGCCAAGTTCCTGTTATTTTTGATGAATTTTTTATTTTTTTAATTATTGTTTTGACTAGAAAGTTGTTCTATAAAAATAAAGCATAGAAAAAAAAGAAGATAGATGTAAAAATAACAGTAAAAAAAAGCGTATTTTTTAAAAGCTCGAAAAAGCTTAATTCTTTCTTCAAGGATAATAGAAAAAATTTTTTTTTGTTTAGATTTCCTTAATTATTATTTTTTTTATGTCTTTTTTTTTTTATTTAATGATTATTGATTTTTGTATTTATTTTTGTGTGGAATAAATTATAAAAAAAATTCTATTAATTTTGTGGCCTGATTACTGAACTAGTTTTGTGTGGATTTTCTAATTTTTTTTTGTTTTTTTTTTTTTTTTTTTTTTGATGTTGAACAGGTGAGTTTTATTTATTAATTTTGCATAAAAATTATGCTGCTGAAAGGTTTATTATTGTATAATTAATACATTAATTATAAAAAAACATTTCTTAATGTCCTTGAGGTATCTTTTTTTTTTTTTTGATAAGAAATGAAGGTGGATTGATGAAAAAAAAACTGAGTTACAGTCAACAACAGTAAAAAACATAAATAACGAAAAAGCTTAATATTAAAACAAAACAAAAAGAAAATACAAATTTCCCCGCCAGCTTTGTTTAAAAAAAAAAAAAAAAAATGATGATTTAAAGTCGCTTCCGCGTCAAAATATATTCAGATTATCTAACTGAATATCAATTCGGTGCAAAATATCTCCGTATTAACATTAGATAAAAATTAGCATAAATAATAATTATAATTAAGTCAGTTAAATCGAACAATCACTTAAGTAAGTTACCAGACATTAAAAAAAAAAGGAAAAAAACAAAACAAACAGCAGAAATGTAACCAATTGAAAAGGGCAATGCAAAACAAACAAAAGAATTTATGTAATTCAATTGTGAAATAAGCATTCTCTCGTGATGGTAAATATAAAACGCCGGTTACCATGTTTGCTTCTAGCTAGTACGATCACAGTCAGTATATGACTATTTAAAAACAATCTAATAACATTTTATTGAATAATAATCGTTTAAAAACAGCGCTTAAATTAACTTAAATTGATTTGAATAATATTTAACTGAGCGGAAAAAAAAAAAAAAACATTAATTTCACTTAAGTATGTTATGCGACGACAATGATGCCAGCGATAGTAATGCGACATCAAAATAAGACTCAAGATCACCTTTAACCCATTACTGTACAGAAAATAATAATAATAAAAAAAAAAACCAAAGCTCCAAAGCTATATATATATATATTTTTTTTTTTTGAGCATGTTACGATTTTTCTTCTTATTGTAGTGAAATGACAAGAATTGAATGTGTTTATAGCTTTCTTTCAACAGAATTTAATTTTATTTTTGTGCGCTTTCAACAGAAATTAACAAGCAAGTGTTTGAGATTTTTTTTTAGTTAAATTCGTGACAAATCTAATTTGAGAAATTTTTTAATTTTTTATTAAATTTCTCATATAGAAAATATATAGGCAAATATTATTTAACAATAACAATAATCAACCAAGCCAATGATGATGATGCTGATGATGATGGCGATGAAGAATACAACGAAGAAGTAAATTAAATTAAATAAAAAGTGATGGAAAAAAAAAAAAAAAACTGAATTAGGTGTGACTGACAACTTATCGTTTTGTAGTTTTTCGGTTTTTTTCATTTTTTTTTATTCCAACTAAGTAATGTGTAATGTTTAGTAAAGTAAATGACTTAACCAGCTAAATCAAGTAACGTTGAAATTAAATTAAGTAATGAAAACAATTTCTTAGAAGTAGAAAAAAAAAAAAATTTTTTTTCGTGCTGATTTTTAAACATTTTATTGGTGCGGCTGGTAATTTAATTTTTTTTTTTTGTTATTTTCTTATTAAAAAAATGTGATTTTTGTTGTTATGTTGCTGTTGTTACTTTATTTAAACATTATTCGTGATTACTTTTATAAAATAAATCAAGTGGTGAAGAGTTATTAATTTTCTTTAAAGATTCTCTGACCTAGATAATAGTCCGAGGTATTGTAATGAGTTGGAAATATTTTTTAATCTTTATTATAATGTTTACTTAAGACTTAATGATTCTAGATAGATTGTGACTTTTTATTGTCTCTTGTAGACGCGAGATACTATTTACTATTTAGTTATTTGTTGTACTTGGAATTTTCTTGAATTCTTAAAGCGTAGTGTATCCTTAGATACTGAATTGTCATTATTATGAAGCAGATCTGTAACTAGTTGGACAATATTTCGGGAACATTAATAATGCTACTATGCAATATCACAGGTATTTATAAATTTTATTTATAATGATTTGGTTACAAATTATGATCCTCACTGTTAATAAAACAATCCTACAACAACGTTTTAAATTAACAACAAAAGTTAACAACTTGTTTACAAACTGCATACTCTTATTTGGCAGCTGATGGTCACATTTTCCTTAAAGCAGTCACACTGAGCTACTCACTACAACATTGTTTGTTTTTGTTGTTAAATTAAAAATTAGTCACAATAAAAAAAAAAAAATAATAAATTACTTAATGCTAAGTAATTAATAAGATGAGCTTTGGCATCTTCAAGTGTTAAACATGAACAAATAATAATTATCAAAGACATCAAACAAATTGAGATGTGATTGCAAAAAATGTATTAAAGAAAAGCAAAGAATAAATCAATTTGTGAACCCTATTACAGTAGTTCATTGAAATCATTTCTAATGAAATGTTAAAATTAATTAATTTCTTAGTTGGTTTTCTAGTTTTTCTTTACTTTTTTTTTTTTTTTTTTTTTGCTTTGCTAAAAATAATTATCTAAACAGTTCCGGTTGAAGGTAAGCGGGAATTATTGATGATGAATTTTTGTTTTTTTTTTTAACGTTTAAGGTGTTTCCAGTTAGTTTAATTTAATTAATTTAAATTATTTATCGATTGTAACGAATTGTATTAACGATAAAGATCATAAACGACAATAGAAACTTCATGTAAATTGAAAAATTTGGCACAAAACCCCCCCATTTAAAATAAAACTCTGGCCCTGAGTACTGGTAACAAGGCAACATACCACAATTAACAACAATGTAATAATTACTTCTCACTGGTTTTTTTTACATTTGTTTTCGGCGAGATAAAGAAATAATTAAAAAAAAAAAAAAAAAAAAAAAGACAACAAAACGTTACATTAAAGCGTCGTAGAAGACGATGGAGAAGAAATAAAAAATAAAAAATAATTTAAAAAAAACCTTGAAACAGTACAAAATGTGTAAAATATTGTATTAATTATTGGCTGTTGGTGATGTTGTTGGATTTAGAAAGGTGAATTTCTATGAATAAATGACACAACAAGATGAAAAATTATGTTCAAAACATTCAAATACGAGGATATTAACTATTATTTAACACAAAAAACATTGTAGCCGTTGTTTTGATTTTATTATTATTAAAAAAAAAAAATCTTCATCTTCTTCGCCTTCATCGGCTGTGCACTGTAATTTATTTTTAATTGCTAACATTGTTGTTTAAAATTTATATTTATTTGAAGTCACTAATAATAAATAAATAAATAAATAAATAAATAAAGAAGTCATTGTTGTTAACAAAGAGTATCCAGCTTCCGGATTAGTAGAGTAGTTTGCCTTTTTATTATTATTTTTTATTATTTTGTAAATCTTTGTACGTTGAACCATTAAAGTCAATCATTTTTTATTTAAATTATCAATTAATTGACAAGGCTAGCATTGTTTCAGTGGTATTTATGTGCTTACAATTAAACATTAACACTGGTAAAAGTGTCGCAAATATGCTGATGCTCCTTTGAACGCATAGATGGCAGAGTATTTATTAACGTGAAAACTTCACACAAAAGCTCTGTAATAGTAAAAAGCTTTGGAATATTTATAATTTTATTTAAAATCGTTTAAAAGCACCCTGAATACAAACGGATTCGTTTTAGTATCAGAGAAAACAAAACAAAAGCCAAAGACGTGTTAAAAGGAAAGCTGTAGGTGGTGAACTTAAAAAAAAAAGGAGCAAATCAGTATTAAGAACAAAAAACTTTTCTTGGTTTTATCTACTTTTTGCTAGTTAATCAAAATTTATTTCACTTTTCGTAATTTTATTTGTTTTACCACATCTCTACCGTGTAATGTCATTGACATTCGACTGATCCTTGTTTCTGTTTCTGCCTTCGTTTATCGCCAGTCATTAACAATTAAAAAAAAAAAAATCTTTTCACAAAGTATAAAGAATAAGGTCGTGACCTTGACATTGTAACAAATACATTAAATAATTCTGTTAAATCATCATTTGGCGATATTCAAAATGTAAATTAAAGCGTTTTTTTTTTCTTGAAACGGAAATCTTAGTAAATAAAATAATAAGAATTAAATAATAAAAAAAAAAGAAAAGAAACAAAAAATTGTTTTGCCCCCAAGGTATCCGACGTCATGAATGAATTATTACCATATAGTGATGGAAATAAAAGCAGAAAACCAGAGAATGTGGCGTACAGAACATGAGTATGTCGTGTTAAGTAGTAATAAGAAATGTAAAGTAAAACTACCCCAAGACAAGTGACGTTATTGATTGCTCCAACAACTGTGGCGTCATACATCCGCAAAGTAGGAAAACTCAATTTTTGTGAATCTTCACAACAATTGCGCACTCAGCATACGTCTTTAATAATAAAACATAAAAATCTTATTAGTGGGGCATAATGAAAACTAAAGTGTTCTCCATACACTGTGACGTCATGGTATCGTGTCGGCGTTTAGTGCTTTGTATATACCATAGTACAAAAAAAAATACAGAAGAAACATATTGATTGGGGCTATCAGAAGATTTTCTATCAAACTGCCGTTATCTGTCGTAGAAAAATAAAGCCTTTCGTTTTACCACCACAAAAAATGATAAAACCCGATATGATTGTTTGTTAGAGGGGAGAAAATTTTGTTTTTGTTGTATTGCCCACGTGCAATTTATTTGTTTTCCTTTTCTACTATGACGTCACATGATTGTATTTCAACTCACGCAATCAATAAAATAGAAAAATAAATAAATAAAAAAACACACACAATCCACCTACACAGTAACAACATTTTGAATTGTTTTCTTTTGTTTTTTTTACTGTTACCTTTAGCCGCTTCGTGTTACTGTTTTATAGTAAATGTTTTTTAGCTTTAATAATGTAGTGTAAAAAAAAAAAAGTTTATTTCTTAAAGCTTGACAGGTTTTATGTATTTTAAATTAAGTATGCAATCGGGCACCGATACCATTTAACTACTTTAAGACGGTATGCAGGTATAAAAATTATTGCAGTGAATTTTACCGTCATTCTCCTGTTTTCATTTACATTTTTCAACATTTAATTTCTGTTTTTCTTTTTTCAATGTCAAATGCGGTGTTTATGGATTTATTAAAGCAAAACAAAAATAAAAAAATCTTTTTATTCTACCTTTAATCGATTTTTCTTATTCTTCATGTTGAAAAAATTCATTTTCCTATAGAAAAGTTTTCCTTTATTTTGAAAATTTTATTTTTCCTGTTCGATGCTGGGCGATACATTTATTTATTTTTTTTACGCATGCAGTCCTGTTGTTTGTAAGAAAATTTTTGATTTTCTTGATACACAGCTGGGTTTCTCAACAGAATATTAAATCATTTCCAGTTGGTAATTTGAACTAGCATTTGTTTTTTTTTTACCACTGAGTTTTTTCTTTAGTTTAATTAAGCGGAAGAATCGATTTTCTGTTTTTTTCTTTTGTTTTGTTTTTTTTATCGCATGATTTACGTTTATCGGTGGAAATTTTCTTTTCTTTTCTTTTCTTTTCGTATTACTTTTGGTTTACGTTTCTTCGGTATTTTCTTTATATTTTCTTTTGCTTAATAATTGATTAAAATTTTTGGTTTAAAGGTTTCTTTAATTTTTATTTGAAATCGCTTTAATCTTTAGTTTGGCGTTGGATAATAATTTTTTTTTTTTGAATAAACTTTTAAAGTACATTGGCGTAACCTTCTTAAAGCAACTAATTTTGTTTTTTTTCTCTCTCTCTCTCTCTCTCTCTCTCTCTCTCTCTCTCTCTCTCTGTATACTCCACTAAACATCTAATTTAAAAATTAAATAAAAAGAAAAACTTTGATGAAACGAGTAATTAATAAATAAGAAAACTCAGTGAAATAAAAAATAAAAACAAGAAAAATAGTTGCTTAAAGCCCACAGAACACACTGTATAACCTTTATGTCGGTGTTAATATAATAATTAACAGTAAAGGTGTGTGCTAGCATTTAGAGCAAAAATTTGCTGTACAAATTTATCACCCTTGACTGGTTAGTAAAATGTTTTTAAATGTTTATAATTGCTGATGTAGGTGACATGTACGATGATAAAAACAACAAAAAAGAAAATAAAAAAATGATTATAGTAAATTTGTGATATTCTTGGAAGTTAATTGATGGATTAGACAAAGATAGTAACATGATACCATCTATGGTAAGAGTAGCAAATAACAGATATCAGTACCAAAACCATTCATGTCACACGTTGAAATAATAATTTATCCCACCTACACCGGTAAATGAATTCACTCACAAATTATTCATTCATCATTTCATTCATCATTTTTAATGAAATTATTATTATGAAAGCAATAATAAGTTGATTGAAATTAAAAAAAAAAAAAAAAAAAAACGAAAATTTTTTATTTTTCTCATTTTCATTCGTAGAAATGGCTCCTACATTGTGTAAAACGTTTTTCAGCGTTTGTTAGCAGCGTAACATTGTCTTAGGAACAGCACCTGGCAGCCGATTGTTTAAGGATATTATTACTCAAAGAATTAATAATTAGTAAATTAATTAATTAAACAGAAATGTTTTCGAATAATTTACCAATTCCAACGACGGTAAATCGGTTATAAAATGCCAATAAAATTCGCCACCAAAAAAAAAAACACTAACACTAAAACAAATATGTGAAAAGCATAGCAGAATAACGAAGCTTAATCTAAAATCAATGCTTTAAAGTTATTTTTGTAACAATAAAAGCAGAAGCATAAAAAAAAAAAAAAAAAAGAAAAACCTGAAAGCTACACAGCAACCACGACAAACATTGAAAAAAAAAAAACCCGTCAAAGTGTATCAAAATTATTTTCACCATAGCAAATGATGACGTTTACCGATCCCTTTTCCTATTTATGTCATTTTTTTTTCAGCTACTATTTTCAGCATCAAAAAAGAAAAGTTTCATTGTGTTTTTACCTTTGAAGCAACTTTTTTTCTTTTTTTTTTGTTCTCTTCACGTTTCAATTTTATGAATGTAAAAAAAAAAGAAATAGAAAAAAAAGTAAAATTATTTATAAATAAATAAAAAATACGTCATCAGTTAATTTATTACACACGTTTGTAGTGTTAAAAATAAATTTTAAATAAAAAAATTTTAAATGTTATTCTAGGTGGCTATTCTAGCTACAGTGTGTATTCGATAATTAAAATAATTCATTTTAATTTGCTTACGGTTTTAATTAAGTGAAATTCATTTTTTTCTGTTCCCTTTCAATGGGGGGTTTTTTTTTATCAGAAATTCACTTGGGTATCACGTTTTTGACTATTCTAGATCTGTAATCGAATGTTTTATGGATCAAAAGTTTGTTTGTTATTACTTTAACTAAGAAGTGTAATGGTTCACTGTTCTGTCAGTCTAGGAACGAGTGTTAATCTTAAAGTTCTTTAAAAATAAAAATTACCATTATTTGTCTGAAATGACAAGATTTGTATGAACTATCATAATTATTATTTAAACGTTATCAAATAATAAAAGTTAACAATTCTTCTGAATACACGCCTGCTTCTAATAGGCACCACCATTTTATTCCACCTATTTAATGCACCAGAAATGTCATGACATATATCCGTTTATTTATAAAAATTCACATTTATGAATTAATTACAACTGGTGATAGTAGAAAAAGCAATAAATATTTTTAGCAAACCTTTGGTGTGAGGTGGTTTGGTTGCGGTTATTCATTTATTGATTGGAATTTATTGATATTCCGAAACTGGCACTAAATTCTTATAAAATATTCCTCTATAAATTCAGCGGGCTTTAAACAAGTGTTTACCAGAAACTTCTTCCGAATACCACTAAAGTAAAAAAAATCGATTATTACCAATATGACGACTGCAACGTCTAGCCGTACACCATTCAGTTAAAAGAAATTAAATAAAAGAAGAAAAAAAAAAATTACTCTTTCTATAAATATTGTTGATATTTAAAAATAAAAATTAATTACCACTGTTGATATGTGGTAAAAATAAATAAATAAATATTTAAATATCTAAATAAATATTAATAATAAAACGAAAAAATAATTCTATTTTCAACAGCAAACAGCAAAAAAAAACTTTATATTTTTTTTTTTTGCTACCATAAAACTTTTGTACAGAAAAAGGCTTCAGTGTCGACATGGTAAAGGGTTATTTGTATTAATAGTGCTGCTTACCCGGCGATTTGTTGCTTTTTTATACCCTTGAGTTATTAATGTAGTTTCCGACTCTGCTCCATTTAACTAACTTAAAAAAAAAAAAAACAAAAATTGACCAAGACCTTTAAAATCATGCAAAACATAAAGTTTAAAGTTAGCTATTGAAGCAAAGCCAAGGAAAACGACCATAATGTGTAAATAAACAAATAGAAAACACAATTACCATGTATAGTAGCTATTATGACGTTTTTTTTTTTTAGTTTTATTATCGTTGCATGATTACAACGATTAATGCTTCTAATGAAATAAATTAACGAAGAAAAAGAGAAAAGTAAATATATACGGGGTGGGCTTTTTGGCGTGTAACCACCATCACCATCATAAAAATTCGTTAAACGAGCAAAAAAGAAAAAGAAAATAAATAGAGAAATATAGACTATTTACTAAAGTGACCGACTTAAGGGGTAAATTTAAAGTCGGTCACTTTTTAGAACTCTTTTTCTTTTTTTATTGATTTTTGTTTTTCTTTATTAGCACGAAACGAGGAAAGAAATTTCAAGGTTATTGAAGAAGACCGTTTGTGCTGGAAGCTTGTTTTGTAGATGTTTGCGCTTTAAGGAAAATTATGCTTAACAATTATTTTGGTGCAAGGAATCATTTCAGGTATCCTCTTGTTAAATGTAGTGTCTCCAAAAATCAATCTTTTCGATATTGTATTATAAATAGAATTAACGTAAAATTATGTAAGCAAAATTATTATGTGTTTAGTGTTACAGAGATTTACAGTAAATCCTATTGAAAATGCGTCAATAAAATTTACCAATATATAATTACTATATTTCTTTCAAAAAAAAAAAAAAAAAATTAAAAAAATTATTAAATAATTTTCCGTATTGACGTAAAAGAAACAATTGAAGAAACTATGCGTAGGCATTTTATTACATCTATAGAGCAAATTTTCATTACCTGTAAAGACATTTAATGTGCCTACCACTAATCAAATGAATTATATAAAAAATCCTTATCGAACATTATTGCAACATAACGATAGTTGAATAGAATTTTTTTTTTTTTGCAATTTTCATTTTCTTGCAGGTGTAGTAGGATAAATGAAAATTTTATTTTTTTTTTTTATTTTTCTCTTACCATATCAACTAGTAAGTAGTGATATAAAATGTTTATAACAAAAGCTACTGTACCATAAGTAACAATAATATTAAATAAAAATTTATTATGCAATTAAGTATGTGGGCTTTAAACCATTTATACAAAAAAAAAATGAAAAAAAAATTATTTATTTATTATTGTTATTACATGTTTATATGAAAAGGGCATCTATCTATGAAAGGAAATAAAATAAAAGCTCTGGATGTATCGGTATTTAATAACACATGTCAAGCAAGTTGTTTTTCTACTATAATTCCGTATTTACTTTTCCTTTTTATTCTTCATCTTCTTCGTCTTCTAGTTATTATACAATTTATGTAATGTAATAAAAGATAAACAGCAACAACAGCTTAGTGAGATAATAATTTTTATTTGTTTTGCTTATTATCCTTTTAATTTATATCGTATTGCAGTTTTTTAATACGAATATATTTTGTTGACATAAACCAAACGGCAGAATATTCCTACACATTTTCTACTCTGTTTATTATTTTCTTTATAATTTTTTTTTGGTTTTTCGCTTAATAAAACATCAATAATTTTGAAATAATCTTTTCTGGTTCGACAAATATATACAGAATATAACGTTTAAGTAATGACAGCTCTAATAATTCAGATGTAGAAGAAAAAGAAAATTAAATGATATGAATTGAATTGAAATATCGTTAGTGACAGTCACTGATTGACATTTTATTCAAATTCAGGTAAATTAACTTAATAGACGTTAAGCAATTGAAGATTATTTTTATGTAAAAGAATTTTCATTTCTTAAGTATTATTATTATTATTACGTGATTTTCCGTTAAAGGTTTTTGTTTTTAATTTTTTTGATAATAAGTCTTGAAGTAAATTGTTTTACTTGTGTTATTGATGGAATTAAATGGTAATATTCAAGTGCATCCGACAAATATTGACATCGAAATTGTATGTAAAATTGTAAATTTTTAATTTGTATATCGAACTTTTGTAATCTAATGACTCATGATGTTCTTTTATACCGATAACGATTTTTTGGTTACATTTCAAAGTTTTTTCGTTTTCTTCTCAAGATTTCCGTAAAGAAAGATCTGTACTCAAATCCTAGTCCGTTAACCTCTTGGTATTCTGCATCCCATAATATCGTAAAAAAAAAAACTGTTTTTAATTCTATTCATTTCGTAGAATTAACGATTTAGCATCACTTGTATCCAGACAACACACATTTTAAGAAATGAACCAAAAAAAACACTTTCTTCAAAAACGCCTTTCAGTCATCAAAAATCATTCATAAATTACTCTTATTAAAAAAAAAAAACAGAAATTTTCGTTACCAAGAAATGCGAAAAACTTTTAAAGAATTTTTCATTTACTTTAGTAATGAAATTAAAACAAAACACCATCCGCCTACACACGTTATATGTATAAGAAAAATAAACAACAAAATTATTGTGGTGTGTTAGCGGGAGAAAAGACTTTTAGAACTACTGTTTACATTAACGATAAAAATGAAAACAGCTAAAAAGCTTACTGGAAAGCATAAAAAGTATTTAAAAATTATGTCGACAGTGGATTTGTTAAGAAAAAATTTAACACAGGCGAATAAAACTAATAAAACTTAAAAAATTAATCAGACCCAAGTATCTTGTGATGAATTAAAAATTATAGTAAAAAAATTCACCAAAATGCAGGTAAAACGCTTTAATTAAAAAAAAATGTACTCATCGATTTTGCATTCGGCACAACAGAAATGAAATAAGAATTTTTTTCACAAACAGTTCCGTTATGACAGTGACGTCATGTACAGGTTAATACCAATCCTCCCACTTTTACGTAATAAAAGTATACAAACTGAAAAACAATTTTTTTTATACATTTTATATCAGAAAATCCATTTTATCTTTTTCCGAAGAGAGTAAAATAAAAAGCTCCCCTACCACACTAGCCCACACATAAAATTACAAAAAAAAAAAAAAAATAATAATAATAATAATAAAATAAAGTAAAAAACGAACATAAGAAAGCTTCAGGCGCTTTTGTTGTCCCTCTGTTTGTTGTGCTGTTTGCTTATTTGTTGCTTACAAAAAAAAAAAAACAAATCCCATCAATAGTAAAAGCACACGGCAACAGTTACGAAGAAAACATAAAAAACGATACAAACTGAGAATAAAAAGAGAAAGAGAGCATTTGATGTTGTAATAATTAAAGCTTATTAAAAATTATTATTATTTTAATTCACAAGCATATAAGCTTTAAAGTTTTTTTTTTTTTTTGTTTTGTTTTTAAATTAAATTTATAAAACAAAAAAAAAAAGAAGCTTCAATGTACTTTTGATTACTCTCCCTTTTTAGCATGCTGAGAAGAATAAATGAAAGAACATCAACAACAATAACAACCGTTGTTAATTTTACAAATTACAAATAATCCCGCTAGGTTATAAATTTAATAAACGCAAATAATATGCATGTATTTGTGTTTACCCATAATAATAATAATAATAATAATAATAATAATAATAACTATCATTTTTAGCGGCTATAATTCCGTTACGTTAATTATCAATAAATATATCTTGTTTAATAAAAATTAATTAAAATTTTAATTCACTATAATTTCATTTTATTAGTATTATTCTGTATCCTACCATCCATCCTACCAAATAAGAATAAGGAATATTAAATCCGTGACGTCACATTGAGGCGTACAAATTTTATTAATATATTAATAATGACGTCATATGATTTTTATTGCAGTTGCGCTATTCAACTTTCACATACACCAATTCACTTTATACATTTATATTTCAAATGTGATGTCATTAGATATGTGCTAATAAAATACTCTCAGTCGTTTTTATTTTACTTCTTCTTTTTTTTTTTTTAATACATACATATGTGTTGCGATGAAAAGTGTTCGCTCTTCATATTATTTATTGAGCAGATACAGTAAAGAGTATAAGAAATCTATAGAAAAATCGTCATCGTTTTTATAATAACGTATTAGTTATAATAACAGTGTTGGTGGATATGGATTTTTAATTAAAGAAAACAAAAAAAAAAACAAAAAATGTTATTCGTTTGAATGTAGTTGTATTATTTTTGTTTGTTTTTTGAAATTGTGCCGGTCTATCAATTTGTGCCACTAAGCAGCTGTTGGTTGTGGCTGGCTATGGTTTTTCTTTTTTTTTTTTTATTCATTTTACGTTATCTTCTTCTGTGTTAATAAAAAAAAAAAACAACAACAAAAAGAAGAATTTTGAGTGAATTACAGTATTATTTTGAGTAAAAAAAAGCACATAGTAAAAGCGCACGCAACATATAATACATATATAAGCACAAATTTTCCATTTCGTTTCGTTTATTTTATTTTATTTTAACGAATAAAAAAAAAATTGTTTTTTTTTTTTTCACAATTGTATAATTTTATAAAAGAAGAGAAATGTTAACATAAAGTCTCGTGTACTAGTATCGATAAGCTCAGTCGCGTCTCAGACGCTGAGTCGTTAATGTTAAGACAGAATAATATTTATATATAATAATAATAATAAAAAAAAATCATTTTAAACTAATAATTCAATAAAAATTTAATTAATTAAACCAAATAAATTTTAACTTAAAAAAAAAAAAAAAAAATTAACAAAGTGAAGATAAATTTATATAAAAGAAAAAAAAAAAAAAAATAAGAAGTTTAACAACAGTTAACGGTAACGGTTGAAAATAATTTTTTTTTTCTCTCCTGTGAATTAAATGAAACAAAAAGTGTTTCCTCAGCTGTGCAAGAACTGTATCCAGTGTATGTGATTTAACGGGATAATTTGTAATTGTGCTGTGCTTATAATAAATAAATAAATTACTGGATTCACCTGTTAAAGAAAAATAAAAAAAGAAAATTTGTGCTTTAAGGATATTTACTGTAAATTAAAGGATTAATAAAAAAAAAAGATTTTTTTTTTTTTTTAATTTTTTTCGTTACATTAAAATGCTAATTAAGCTGATTTAGTGCGGAAGTTTAGTGATTTCTTTTTTTCGTTTGCCTGTGGTTCACCTGTTTACTGAGCTTTTATAAAAGTAAAGGAAAACAAAACAAAAAAAAAATTAGAAACAACTGTGCGGTGTGCGTGTGATAAAACGACAACAAGAAAAAAAAAATAGAAAAAGGAAAAATTTTGTGAATTAGTTTGTTTAACGTGCTGGAGGACGAACAAGAGTTGCACCAGAGGGTTTCAGGACCTTCTTCAGGTGTTTAGAATTTATTCTTAATTCTTTTTTTTTTTTTTCACTTTTAATCTATGTGTTTAATGTGATGTTTTTTTTTTTTCTTTTTTTTTTTTTAATTTTAAATTATTATTCGATGTTTATTCAATGTGCTTTTGATATTTGTTAATTTTTTTTTCTTCATTAAATTTTTAATTAAATTTTTTATAAACGCTGTTGTCGTTGTTTTATTATGGCAAAATGTAAATTAATGCATTGCCATAATCAAACAATATTCTTGTTTACAATAAAAGTGTATAAAAACGTATAAACAACCAAAAAAAAAATAATTAAAAATTATTGTAAAGGACATGCGAACACGTTTAGCGCCGTTAATTTTTGTGAAGCAAGAACCATCATCTGATGAATATGTACAGTGCGGTGATGATGATATTAATAATAATAATCACAATAATATTGAATTGATCAGTAATAATAATAATAATCAGAAATTAAATAATAATTTTTATTATAATCACGAGAATATACACGATAATAATAATAATAATAATAATTTTAATAATAATTATCAAATACTTGAGACAACAAATTCTGCTCATTTACTGCAACTGTACAGTGATTTTAATAATAATAATAATCAGGATATCGATGATAAAAAGTGTATGTAGCCAATTACTTATTCATTATTTATACTAATTTACTAACTTTTAATTTATAATTATTACCAATATTTACTAAAACAAAAATAACAAAAAAAAAACAAAAAAAACTAAATACTTGGCGCCTCCACCACAAAAAATTCTTTTCTTCGCTACAAAATGCAACACAGTGTTTATGTTATTTTCATTATTATTCTTATAATAACCGAAAACGACACATTTTTTAAAATTTTATTTTTAAATTAAAAAACAGAAAAAAAAGAAAAACAGTGAAAAAAAACACAAACATCTTGCATTAATTTAGCTAAGAGTTAGAAAAATGTTTTTTTTTTTTTTTTTTTTCTTTCTAATTTTATTTTATTTAATAAACAATTTTGTAATTAGTGCCAATCTTTAACACTCTTGTCTGTATGTCTTCTATACAATGCATATAAACTATTTTTATTTTATTTTGTTCACATTTATTAAATAAATTATTCTTCTTAGCGCGGTTTTTAGAGTTTGTTCTGGTCTTCGTGGTTTTTATTTAATTTTTTTTTTTTTATTTATATTTTTCTCTGTCTGAATTAAAGTCAAGAAAATGAAATGAATTATTTTTTCTAAGCCAACAAATAGTTCATCATTAATTTTATTTGATTTTTTTTTTTTTTTTTAATTTTTGTTTCTGTTAATGACGAAACAACACTGAAAAAGTTTAACGTGTTAGGAAAATAATTAATAACAAAGTGAATCTGGTTGACGTTTTAGTGACATAATTTTCACGTAAAATATTTTTAATAATTATATAAAAAATAATTAATTAATATAATAAAGAAAAATTTATTTTTATACGGAAAGTGAGTTTTGCAAATTAATTTAGAAATAATTTAACAAAACCAGGTTGCCACTACTTGCTTCCAGTTTGTGTCTCCGCTAGAAACAACGAAACAAGTGCAGTGCATTTTCCGTTAAAAAACAAAAAAAAATTAAAGAAATTTTCATGTGATTATGTGATAAAAAAAAAAAATTATAAAAATTTAATCACAAATCTTGATTATGACGTTCAAAAGCTGAAGAAATTTTCATATTTTTTTTTTTTTGTTTAATTTTTTATTTATTAATTAATTAATTAAGTAAATTGCTGTCAAAAAAGATTTAATTAATTTCACGTGGTTTAAGTCATTCGTTTGGCGTATTGTCAAGAAATATTTCAATATAGAAAAAAAAAAATTTGAAATCACAAAACACGAGTTATATAGTTTATAATTAGAAAAAAAAAGCAGCAATTTTTTTTTTTTTTGTATTCTCGCATTAATTATTTATTTTCAGTTAAAAATTTAATTAATTACTTTAGAAAAAGGATAATAATAATAGTGTGAACCCGTTAGTGATGAGAAAAAAAAATATACAAGCAAAGTAATTAGAAAAATTTAACTAAAAATAAACATTCGCCATGACGTCATTAAGGAAGCACCAAAAGAAAAATGATTATATTCTTCCACCTAGTTGCCTGCTACACCTCGCCTTGTACATTACAAATTAAATAATAATAATAATTCTCTTTTCCATTCACAATACATTTTTCCATAATGAAAGCACAGCTGCTTTCATGCTTTCACACCGCATATAAACAAAAAAGAAAGGAAATTGTTTTCCGTGTGTTAGAAAATTTATTTTATTCAATAAAACACGATTGTAGGCGTATAAAGAGAAAAAAAAAAAAAATTATTAAGGCTGGGTTTTACGGGTGGTTTAGATGGATTTTTTTTTTTTTGTTAAGCCACTCGACGCATAATGACGCCATCAGATAGTAACAGCAGAAAGAAAATTTAATCGACCGGCCATGGCAATGATGGCATGGAAACCCTTAGTGCGACCTTGTGAAAGCTTTTACACAATTATATTAATAGTTGTTGTTTGTTGCTATTATTGGGATAGGGAATGTTTCTCTTACTTTCTTCTTCTTCTTCATCTCTATTTTATTTATTTTTGTTGTTCAAACCGAAACAGCAGCAACAAAATATCAACGAAAAAAAAAAAAATCAATTTTTATGTTATGACGTCAGCTCAACGATTTGTATAAATTTCACAAATACAAAGTCACGGCTTTTCCGCTTGGTTATGTTTTATTTTTGTTAATGTACGGGTAGTGTATTATTATTTTTTGGTGAAGCATTGCAATGCCAAGGGTAGGCAGTTTTTTCGTCATCGATTCTCAAATAAGTTACCCAGCGCCTATTGATTTTTATCGTACATAGTGTTTATGCGTGCTGTTCGACACTGTAGACACTTTGGTGTTTTTCTACCGTCATGATTTCTTTTACTTTACCATCGCAACGTATTTTTAGTAAGATACGCTTTGAGTAATATGCAGAGGCAACAAAACGAAGGAAGCCTGTATTAATAAAATGGGTTAGAAAAATACGTCAGCAAGAAGCTTTGTCAACAAATAAATTTAGATTCTTTTCTTTTCATTCTAATCATTAAAAACAATTTGCAAAGCCGCCAACACGTTTATAGATCATTAAAGATACCCGCTCCATTGCGTTATCAGCGTCACACAGTGTATTTTTTTTTTTTTTGTTGTCCTTTTTGTATTATTTATAAATACGAATTCATACAAATGAAGGCTTCACGAAATATAGACAAAAAAAAAATCATTACGTCGTTTTTACGGCATAACTACGGTTTAAAGTGTTTTTTGTATTTTTCTTTTGACTTGTTTTAAGTAATTTAATGTTTTATATCTGTTATTACTATATTCATTCATAAATTGTTAGCATTTAGTCGGAGGGTTTTTTTTTATGGTTTTTCAATAAAGTATTAAACGCAAAAACAGTTTTTTAGCTCAACTGAATTTATTATCATAAATTTCTCTACGCTTTGGTTGCGTTTTTTTTTTTTTTTTCCGTTTTCTTTTTATTTGTAAAATAAATTCTTTTATTACATAAAATTATCATAATAAATACATACCGAAGGCACGTCAAAATCCATTTGTTGATCATATTACAAAATAATGACAAATTATTTGCATAAATCAAAAGTAAAAATGCGAAGAAGAGAAAAAAACATTTTTTTTTTTTTTTTGTTTAACAAAAATTGATTTTTACATTTTTTTTTTCACGATAATTATTTATCAAAATAATGTCATGCAGAGTATCTAATACTTACGTAATAGAATGAAGACAAAAACAAAAAATTAAATTTCTCAGAAATTTAACTTCTTCAACTCGAAAAATCACATTCAACACAAAATTTTTTTTTTTTTTTGAATTCATTAAAATATTTTTTTTTTTTTTTTTATTTGTTTTCTTTTCATAATTAAACC
This sequence comes from Ptychoptera albimana, assembly GCA_961205885.1. Classification (NCBI taxonomy): domain Eukaryota; kingdom Metazoa; phylum Arthropoda; class Insecta; order Diptera; family Ptychopteridae; genus Ptychoptera; species Ptychoptera albimana. The sequence continues at coordinate 17,590,717 of OY540801.1, forward strand.
TGATGATAACAATTTTTGCAAGTTTATTTATTTTAATTAATTTACTTCTATAGATTGAATAACAAAAAAAAAATAAATAAATAAAAATTCCCCTGCTTTAAAGGAAAGAGAGAAAAAAAAAAAACGTTTGAGTGGTTTTTGGCTGTTGTTTAAATATTTTCAAGCATTGAAAGCGATTAATATTTAATTTTCACCGTAAATCGATAAGTTTTGATTACAGGTAGTTGAATCAATCTTAAAAATAATCTTTTAAGGTATTTTTTTAAGTATTTAATGCGGTGAAAAAGGTTTTTTTTTATTTTTTCTTAAGTAATTTTCCAGTATTCACAATTAAAAAGTAATAAAATGAATTTTCTTAATTAATTAACAAGCAAAATAATAAATTTATATTACAAATGTACAAACGTACAAATATTTATTATGAAAGATATAAATCTTAATCAAATATGTCATCATGTAACGTTTAATTGGCTGTTGAACACGGTAAACACCGTTTAATTTGAATGAAAATTATTTGTGCCTAAATGAATAATTTTTCTCTTTCTTTCTATCATTCATTCATTCATTGATTAATAATTTTTTTATTTAAAAAAAAACCAAAAAAGCGCAGTCAAATACAGTAGAAAAAAAATAATAGCTATAAAACAAACAACTACAATGGCACACCTCTACGGAAAATAATATTTTTTCTTATCACATAATATTATGTATTCGTTGCTGTACTAAAAATTTACTAAAACGCACTTAAAACACAATAAATAAAAATTATTAAAAACACCGAAACAAAAAAAAAAATAAATAAATAAAAAAAAAATAACCGAAAACTGGTTAAATTTATTCATAAAAAAAAAAAAAAAAAATCTAAATTAGAAAAATAATCCGGTATTTGAGTTGTTTTTTTCAATCGTTTTGGGTTAGCGAAAAAAAAAATTAAATAAATTAACTAAAAACAATAAAAATTAAGTAGAAAAAAAAGCTTTTACTGTGCTTAGGACTAATAATTAGACGTTTTAAGTAAGTTATTTAATTGTTGAAACTTCGTGCTGAAAATTTGTTGATGAAATAAACCGTTACCGTATTATATTTCCGGTTCACCAAATATAGGTCAGCGTAGCATTATTGCTTCGAAGTTTAATTCACAGCTCAATCCTTATTAATCAAAACACTCGGTCACTATTAGAAACTTTCTAAGCATAAACATAAAAAGCAAATAAACGTAGCAATTAAAGTGACGGTAAAACCAATTAAATGTTAAAAACAAAAAAGAAAAACCACTAAAAACTGAAGTAACAACACTAACGCATGTACTTACCGTACTTAAAACCGCTTGCCAAGCACCAAAAACACAAACTTCACAAACATATGTTTTTCATTGGTACGAATGTGTTTTTCGTTTTTTTTTTTTTTTTCTGGTTTTTTATTGTAAAAAACGAAAAGCGATAAAATTCTAAAATTGTTTTTAAAACAAGAATTAAAGCAAAAAAAAAAAAAAATGTTTTTTTATTTTCTTCATTAAAAACGAAATCGAAAGTAACATTTTTGTGTTTTTGCAAAGAAAAAAAAAAACTTCTTCTTCTTCTTCTTCTCAAATAAGGAAGGAATACGAAATACAAACAAAAAAAAAAAAGTTTCATTTTTTATTTCTTCTCTCCGCCACACTGTACAACCGGATCCAGAAAATAAAATAAGGATAGGAGGAAAAATGATGAAGATGAAGAAGGCGAAGAAGGCGAAGACGAAGAAGAATAATTATTACATATGTGCCCACCAAATAAATAATAATAATAAAAAAGCTAAAAAAAAAAACTGAATATAAAAAAGCTAAAAAAAAAAAAAACTAAGAAACTTAGAAACCCAAAGTGATGACAAACATAGAGAAATAAAATAAAAAAATAAATAAATAAACAAAACAAGTCGGTCAGTTTAGCGTTTTTCTTAATTTTTATTTAAATAAATAAATAAAAAATAATTTTATTTTGTTTTTTTCTGTTAATTTCGATGTCACATATTGTATTTAATTTGCATATGTTTTCAATGTAATTATCTATATCGCTGGATTCCTCTTCTTTATTATTATTATTATTATTATTATTATTATTTATATCTCTCTGTTGCTGTTTTCTTCTTTTTTATGTAAACAAAAAAAAAAAAAAAAAAAAAAAACTCTACTTTGCCTTCTTTCTTCTTGTTTTAATTCGCTGCTTTTTTTTTATTTTAAATAAATTTTATATTCATCGATTCGTGGTAATAATAGTAAAAGCGTATTTGAGAAAAAAGGAATCTTTTGACTTGTATTATTGGTTTATGAAAGGGTGAAAATTGGTTTATTCACTTTTTAATGGAGAATTCTTGCTAGTTAATCGTAAAACGTATTAATTTTTGTATATTTTCGAATCCAAATGGAATTTTCCGTTTAGTAATTCGTATTTAAATGAACAAAACATAATTTCCGTGTTATTTGTCGGATTACAAACAAAAAAAAAAAAAATTTAAGTTAAAACTTTTGTGTTTTCTATTAATGTTATTTACCTAGTAAAATGTGATTTTGAACGCGGTTTTATTTGTGTAATAAGTTGATGCTTTTAAAAGAATGGCAAATTACGTGCGAACAAAAGACCACACAGTAATTATTATACAATTTTTATTGAGTGTTTAGTGAAAATATTTGCTTTGTCAATGTAAGCTTTTATCAATAACTTAAATACTAAATTTTAATTGTTTTGTACCTGAGCAACAGTAATAGTTATTAAATGCGAGTGTAACTAGAATCAGAAAGATCACGATTACTCTATTATCAGCTACAGAGAACCGACTGCGTTCAACAGATTAATTCAATAACGATAATCTCAATATCGAATGTATTTTGTTAACGTTTAAAAATAAAACAAAAAATTAATACAAATTATAATTAATTAATTAAAAACAAAAAAAAAAAAAAAAAAAATTGCGCATAATAATTAATTAAAAATATTATAATTTATTAACAATTGTATTAAATTAATTTTTTTTTTTTCGTTAATTTATCATTCAAAGCGATAAGCAATAAAAAAAAATAATTTTTTTTTTTCTTTTCTGTTTTAACGACATTGTAAATTTTATTTATATTTTTTTTTTTCTTCAATACGTTGTTGTTGTTGATGTTGTTGTTGGTGTTGTTGGTGTTGTTGCTGCTGCTGTTTAGCGTTGTAAATTATTTTAATAAATACAACTGACATTGTGTTGTGAGACAGATAGAATTTAATTAATTAATATAATTAAATGATTAATTAGGTTTTTAACACCTTTTCCGTGTTTTGATTTAGAAAATGTTTTTTTTGTTTTTCTTTTTTTTTTTTTTAGTTTTACTTGTTTTTTTTTATCTATTTTTGATTGAATCACGTGTTGAATTTAGAAGAGTTTTTAATTTGTTTAGATGTCATTATGATGGTAATAATAATTATGATAATAATTTTTTATCGGATTGTTGATCTTTTAATGTTTGAAATGAAGGCTTTTTTTTAAAGTAATTGAATTTTCATATGTAAATTTTGTCGCTTATATCGAATTAATCACCAAAAATATATTGATTTAATACAACAAAAATTCTCTTAATTAACAATTTTACGTTGTTACTTAAGCAACGTTTAATTATATTGCGGTTATAACCTCATAAAATCACAACCACAACCAGACATAAACAATATTAATAAAAAAAAAAATTGAATAAACAATTTAATTCGAATTTTAACGAAAAAAAAACAATAAATTCTTATTTTTAACAAATAATAATACAATTTCTAGAAAAAGCAATAATATTATTTAACCATTTAATCATATCCAATTAAACAAAATAAAAGCTTTGTTTTAACCTTAATTATTCTATAATCGAAGTTATCTGATTAATAAACATAAAAAAAAAAAAACCACGAATACCACAACAAATAAACTTAGTAAATGCAATTAATGTCAAACTGAATGCTTAAATTAAGCTTTAGCAAATTTTTTATTTAAATTAAATAGAGACACAACAAAAATACGTCGCGTTAACATCTTGAAAATTTAGATTAAAGAAATATATAAAAACGAATTATATATATATATTTTTTTAATACAAGTTTTGTCAAAGATTATAAAAAAAAAAAACGAACGAAAGCAATAAAAATGATTTTTAAAATTGATAACAAAAAAAAAAAAAAAAAAAAAAACTAAAATAACAACGACGACGACACAACACAATTTTAATTTTAATTTTAATTTTTTTTTATTATTATTTCTACAATGCAATGAATGAGGAAGAATTTTATTTTTTTTTTCTTTAATTTTATTACGACGATAATTTGCTTCATCATAGAGCAAAACTACTTAGTTTTTTTTTTTTTTTTTTTTTCTTAATTCATTTGTGTGTTTAGCTGCTTAGTATAGTAATCATTTACAATTCAAGGTTGTTCACATAACTGCAATTTTTTTATTATTATTATTATTATTTTGGTTTTAATTCTTAAAATATGTTGTGCCAAAACTATTAACCAAATAATAATAATAATAATAAAAAATAGCAACAGCTAGCAGCAATGTGTGTTTTTATGTTTAAGAAAAAGAAGAATAAAAACTACGCGACTTATATATTTCAGAATGATTAATATGCTGTAGTGGCTTAAGGAGTTTCTTGTTTTTTTTTTTTACATTACTTAAATATTTCATCATTATTTTGATAACGCAATAAAAATGTTTGTGTCATCGTGTTTGCGTCGCTTTTTGTAAGAATAATCACGTTGGATATTATAGATAATTATTCACCGTATTTGAGTTGTCTTATTTTATGCAGTAAGAGGCGTGGTAAAGCTACCTTACTTTTATAAACTCCTAGAACGTTTAACCATTTAAAAAAGGTGTAAGATTCTACATTTCTAACCCAGTTTTCCTCTTATGTTCGTCATCGACAATAGTTGCCTTTTCCAAAAAAAAAAATCTATTTGAATTAATTTCACCTAATTTATTATATAATTCAACCATAATTCAGCGACTCATACGTAAATGCCCCCCATCTTATATAATTTAAAAACCGAAAACAAGTTTTCAACTAATTTAATCATGAAAAATTTGCATTCTGATTAAAAATTCATATAAACCAAAAAAAAAAATGTATTTAATTAATTATATAAAAACAACAACAAAAAAAAGATCTTTTTCTAAATTATTTTCATCTTAAAAACAAAACCCGATTAATAAGCAATTCTAGCACAGAAATTAAAGAAAAAACGAGAAAAAAAATTAAGAAATAAAAAAATGTAAAAAAAATACCATATGCATTCAGCAAGGTTTTTTATTTTATTTTATTTTATTTATAATAAATATCCGAATTAATATATTATTAAAATTTTTGAATAAATATTTTTTTTTTTTGCGTTTTTTATTTTATTCAATATTTACATATTTTTTTTAATGTTGGTTTACTGCTGTTAATTGCAGTCTGTTCGTTTTTTATTGGTGAAAAAAAAATATATAAATTATGAGTGTTTGATAGTGTTTGATGGTGATTAATTAAATTAATTGATGACAAACTATTTTATTTTTTATTGAATAATATGAAACGTTTTGGGTTTAAACTGTTTGAAAATCTTCTTTAGTCTGCGATTCATAACAGCACCGATTTTTATTACGTTCTATCAACCAAATCTTCTGAAACCAAAAAAAAAAAAAAATAAAAATTGCACTTATTACGGAAGTTAACTTAAAAGTTCACAAAGCACAGCTCATACAAAAACTCTGCTAAAAATCAATTAATTTCAATTAAAAGATCACGTTTGAAAACATTCCTGGCATTAAACAAAGTTTTTAAGCAAAAAAAAAAAGAAAAAAAAAATGTAACAAAAAAAAAGCTCAAAATTGATTGATTTATTAATAAACAACAAAAAAAAAAAAACAAAAATAATTACTATGCTAGAAAACAGTAACAATAAAGCTGCGGGTAATTAATTAAATCTTCAAATACCTTGACAACCAACATCACAACAAGTGACTTTAAGTGTTTGTTGCTCATTTGTGGCTTCGCTTCATTTATGTTTCTTCTTTTTTTTATTTTGTTTATATCCAAAAAAAAAAAAAAACGCGTTGAAACATTGAAAAAAAAGAAAAAAGTTTATTACAACTAAAAAGCTTTCAATAATTAAAACGAAGCAAAAAAAAAATAGTTTTATTTGCGTTAGCAAAATTTTTTTTTTTTATTGCACTAAAAGCATTGTAATCGTTGAGTTTTTTTTTTTTTTCTTGTTTTTTATTTAATAAAAAAAAAAAAAAAATGAAAATCCTTGAAAAATCCCCTATTAAAAATTAAAAACTAAAATATTTTATTAAATAAAATAATTAATTAGTGAAAACCATGAATGTTTAATAAATTTTCATCGCTATTTAAAATTGAAAAAAAAACAAAAGCAAAAATTTTTATCATCACAGAAGGCAAAAGAAAAAAAAAAATAAATAAAATAAAAACACTTTGAAATCGCACTCGAAATTTAAAAATATTGCTGCGAGCTTTATAATAATTAACAAACAAAAAATAAAAATACAAAGCATGAGAAAAGCTTAAACAATCTCTCATCAGCATAAGTAATAACAACCCCAAACAGCTTTTAAACAATTAAAGCTTCTTGTATCGTTTGTAGTAATTTTTACACTATTCTACCTTTTCTTAGAGTTACGAAGCTTTAACCAAATAACTCTTCTAACACCAAAGAATTTTCATTTAAGTAATCGACAAAAAAAAAAAATTTGCTAAAAGCAACAACGTTAATCACTTTTAGTTTCATTAATTCAGCGTTACTAATCATCTAACATAAAGTCTTTATCGTGCTAAGTAGTTATTGTTAAGCTTTTTTCGTTTTTTTTTTTTGTTTTTTTTTTTGCAATATTTATTTCGGTATTTGAACAGTCAAAGCACACCAAAAAAAAAAATAAAATAAAAAATGCTACAAACACAACAAACGGATAAATAACAGAAAAATAAAATAAATTATAATAACTTGAAGGTCGTCAAAAAATATATAAAAAAAAAATTAATTAAATTCACAAATATACAGTTTTTTCTTCTCTTTTTTCAATATTTAAATTTTTTATTTTTTTTTTTATTGGTTTAAGCTTGTTTTTTGGATTTTTATTTATTTCGACAATTCTAATATTGACAACAAAAAAAAAATAAAATAAAATAAAAACATAAAAATTAGAAAAATAAAAAAGTTTTTTTTTCTTTATAATATTCCAAACTGAATGAAATAAATTTTTTTTTTTTTTTTTTTATATTGGAAAATTATTATTTATTTATTATTTTTTCAGTAAAGAAAAATAAATTTTTTTTTTTTGTTTTCGCTTATCAAAATCAGCCACTGTGACACGTCATCTGCATTTTAGATTGTTGCTGCGATTGATATTCGTCTCATACAAATATATTTATATTTTATTTATTCTTATTAGATTTTATAACTATTAATAAAATACCCCGCAACGTTTATACGTTTATTTATTCCAGAGAAATTTATTAATCGAACAACGAAAATTCGTTACTGAACACAAGTAAACATTTATGTGCCGTGATTAAAAGCTTTGAGTTGATCTTAAGTAAAGCGATAAAAAATACTCTATGTCCATCAGGGAATACAATTATTGATTGATTGATTTCGCATTAAGCGAGTTAATTAATTTTAAATTGGTTTGTTTGTCATTTTGCTAATAAGTGACCATCAGAAATTTTAATTTTGTTAAAATATTTTGAGGACATTCCTACTTCCGTTTTATTAATTTTATTGTTGAAATTAGACATTGGGAAAATAAATTATTTTAATTTAATTTAATTATGAAGAAATGTTTTGAAAAGACACAGAGATGAAAACTTGGTCCAGTGGTTTTTGATTACCTTAAAAAAAAAAAAAAAAATTTAACGCTTAGTTTCTTGTTCTTGTAATCGAGTATGAATTTCTAATCTTAAATCGAAACTGATCAGCATTTGTACACGAGTCTTGCTGAATAAATACACAAATTAACAGAAATAATAAATTTAATTAATTAAAATGCAGTGACTTCAATGCAAGAAAAGAGAGAAAATTAGTTTTTGTAGTTACATCAAATATTATCACCAAGCGTATTACCAAAAAAAAAACCGTCAGTAACTTCTATAATAATTAACACAGAATTATATGATAAATATTCCTGAAATTTTTACTTAACACTTAGCACCGCAGATAAATTTAAAGACTAGACAATAATTCACATTCTGGTTCCTGTCTCATCGTTATTTCAACATCATCCACTATTATTGTGTTTCTGTTATGAATATTTTTTAATATTTTTACATTCATAATTTAATTTTATTTTATTTTTTGCACAACATCCTTGAGAACAATTTTAAGAGAACGAAGAAATAATTTTTTTTTTTTTTCGTTTTTTGAATGTAAACAGAAATTAGCTAACGACTTAGCTACTACAGATGAAACGATGTGAATTGGTTTTTTTCAATTATTTCTTAGTGCAATCGTAAATTATTTTATACCGCGAGAGAAAGAGAGGCAAAAAAAATAAAATTATGAATTTAGACATAAGACGCGACATAGGAGATTGATTAATTAAAAGGAGATTAATGTGGTTTTCTTGGATTTATTTTTTTAAGTTTTTTAATATATAAATTTAAAACAAAAAAAAAAAAAAACGAGTTTAGCATTGTTATTAATTACATACAATAATTTTAAATTAAAGCTAATAAATTAATTAAAATATACAATGTTCAAAAAAAAAGCTTCGTGCACATTGAGGTGCAATGCGTAATGTAGTTGGAAATTTTTATTGCTCTTAGTTCTTCAAATAAGATCAAATATTTGAATTCTGGTGTCCTTAACCTAAACAGCTTAAGCAACTGACGCTTACTTCGTATCTTTACTACTAGAAAAATTACTCCTTAATTACTTTGATTGCAATTTGAATACAATTCTCAGGATTCCTTATTGTGTTTAAAGTATTAGAAAATATACTTGGCTTGGTCAGCTTCACAAATAGAGATCAATACACTTCATCTTCAAACTTCAGATATTGTTTAATGGAAACTTTTTTTTTTTTTTTAATTAATTTCATTATGTAAGCCCTGCTTGTAACACGCCTTGTACTTTTATACCTTGTTACGAGACCGCATTATTAATTGTCATTTCATAATACCTTATTTCTGTTAACTTAATTATCATGTAACCGTCCATAGGCACGACGTTTCAATGCACAAATATTTGTAATTAATTTAAACACAAAAAAAAAAAAAGCAAATAAATAAAATTAAAATAATAATAATAAAGTAAATTTAAAGTGCAAATAACATTGAATGACATAATAACAAGAGGAGAACAAGCGAAAAAAAAAAATAAAAATAAAATTATAAATTAGCATAAAGAAAACAAAGATTTAATTATAGAAATATTTATAGTTTATGTTAATTGGATTAACAAAAAAAAAAAAAAAAGTGAATAAAGCAGTAACAACAGTGACAACAAAAGACAAAAAAATAAAAATAAATATAAAAATAAATAAATAATAAATTAATTAACATAATAATGATAATAATAAATAATTTATTTATTTATTTGTTAATTAAAATTTCGTTAAAAAAAAAAAAAAAATAAATAAACAGAAATAATAAAAAAATTCACATACAAGAAGGTAAACAGAATAAATAAAATAACTAAATCTTGCGCACAGGTAGCTTACGCGAATACAGTAAGTGGAAACACCAATGGAGAGATACAAAATTGAGAAGTAAATTTGTTAAAGTGAAAGTAATTTTTTGTTTTTCGATTTCATTAATTATTTATTTAAATATTAATGCAAATTGAAAATTAATCGATTTTTAAAAAAAAAGTTTTTTGGGAAGGCAAATTGTAGGAAAAACACCAACAACAACAAAAAAAAGGCAAAAAAAAAAAACGTTAGGTAACAGAAGACCTCGCCTCATTAAAAATAATATTATTGTGATCTGAAAATGCGAATATAATTAGTTTTAAGCGAAATAATTTGATTTATAAAACAGCGAGCATCATTGTCATTATTACTATTTAACTGTATTCATGCTTCGTGTCGCAAGGTAATTTATTTTGATTAATTTGTTAATCTAATTTCAGCTATGCGAAGCAACAAAAAACCCGCCATCAAAAGAGCATAGCATAAGCCACAATGAAAACATACCTTTAGTGATTTATAAGGAAACACAGTTTCGTCAATATTATGACATCATTGCTACGTAGCAACGATCCAAGCAACCAATGACGTAGTTCAGTACAAATCACAAACCCAGAAAAGCATAAAAAAAAGCACAAATTTTTCGCCGAAAACAAAACGTCGACGTATTTTATCCTACCTTCCAGTTGTCTGTGCCGTTTGATTTCACTAAATCGATTTACCTTTTCTTTTTCTTCTTTTTTTTTTACCTTACGTTATTTTTCTGCTTTTTTGCATTCATTCAGAGAAGTTATTATATAATCACCGAGGGGTTTTTTTTTTTATTTTTCTGTTTTTAATTAAATCATTGAATTGTTTTTATTAAAGTAATTTTGTTATTCTTTGGCGGGCTTACGTTACATTATCGTATTGATGCTGCGTTGGTTTAGTGTGGTTTCGTATCTTTGACGTTCTGTTTTGAATTCCATGAATGAATTACACCCCACACCCCTGTATCATTTCCACATAAATTTACATTCTTAAAGCTTTGGATTTTGCGTTTTCTGTTTGATTTACGTGGGAAGTGAAACATCTGCAATTCATCTTGTGTTTCTCTACTTTTTTACGCTTTATACAAATGCATATTAAATAAATTTTCGCTACTGTTTGTCTTATTTCAATATTAATTAATTTAAGTTCTTAAACAAATGTTCAATGAATGTGAAAATACCCAATACTATCACGATTTTCAGTTATTTCACTTTGCGGTCGTTGTTTTTTCTATAATTAATAATTGCAACAAACGAGCTTTAACGAGTTAAATTAAAAACCAAAAAAAAAAAAATTAATATTAATTTTTATTATTATTTTTTTTTAATGTTCCCTCTTACCTTAGATGTTTAGATAATAATTCGCTAAACTCAATTACAAATTTTTACTGCTAATTAAAAAATGAAACAAAATGAAGAGAAAAATATTTTTTTTTAAACAGTTTGACAGCGCAAAAGGCATGAACTCTTTATTTATTTATTTAATAAAAAGAAAAAAAATGTGTTACAATCGCAACTGGATGGAATTTTTTTATTAACAAAACAGTAGTTTCGGTATTTGCATAATTGTTTTACGATACAAACAAAAAAAAAAAAAAAAACAGAAAATTAATGGTGGGAATAATTTTATCGCTTCTTTTCGGTTGAAAACATAAATTTTACTTCGTATTTTAAGCTATTTAATTTTTAATTTTAATTTTTAGATCAGATTATTGTCAATTATTTTTTGTTTTTTTTTTTGTTTTTAGTAATAACCTTGATGAGCTTTATTAAGCCCAATTTTATTTATTTATTTATTTATTTTACTTGACTTTTAGTTGTAAAAATTTTTTATTGCGATTACGATAAGCTGTTAACTGTTTTATTTTATTATTATTTAAGTAACTACACTTAGCCATTTACACAAGATTAGAATTATTATTTTTTTTTTCCTCTTGTTTGTATTATCCTTAAATCACGAGCTAATTAATGCTATTAAATAATTTATTTATATTTTTGGTTGATTATTTTTATTACCCTTGGGCAGTAATTATTTATATTTAATAATTGTCACAAATATTTTATTTACTCAGCTGTTTACTCGAGGACATTTATTAAAATGACAACAAAAACAAAAAAAAAAAGAATTCTGGGTTAATGTAAATGCTTGGTAAACGAATCAATTTGAAAAAGGAAACGTTTGCATAAAAATGATTACCGATTAGCTGTATAACAGTAGAAAACACCTGTTCACATGATTTTATGTACAAAAAAAAAAAAAAAAACAATTAAAAATGTGTTTTTACTATAATTTAGTTTACATAACTTAACTAAAAAGTTTTTTTAAGCGAAAAATGACTTGAAGACGAAGATGGACAAAAAAAAAAATTTCTATTTTATTACAAAAATAAAATTCAATCAGTTATTGTGTCTCAATTAAAAGCAAAGGAACACAGAAAAAAAATTCTTAATTAATTTTTCCACAGCTTTCTAAAGTGTATTTTCGTTTCATTATAATCGGCCTAAATACACCTTAATACCCGATTAAGGTATTTTAATACCTAAAAACAAATCAATTAATTCCACAACAGTGGAAAAAATGTTTTAAAATAAGAAATAAATTCCCAGCTACTGGATTTATTTATTACAAAACTAAGTGACTTGACTTAACCATACATAAATATAAACATTTTTTTTTTTTTAATAGCTGACTGATCGCGCATAATATTTTTATTGTTTTAAAAAAAAAAAAAAAAAAAAAGCATAAAATGAAATGAAATTAAATTAAACAAAAACTATCATCGCTAGGTAAACAGTTAGGCTAAGCTAAGCATATGGGGAACATACAGGTAAAGATGTAACAAAAGTAACAAAAAAGCATTGTAACGAAATTTTAAATGACAGAATAAAAATATGGAGAGACAAAATAAATGGTAATAAAAAGCAAAACAAAAAGTTTTTAAATAATAATAATAATAATAATAATAATAAAGAAAGTAAAAGTGATTTGTTTAGTAATTTAAGAAATAATAATAATAATAATAATAAATTATCTCATATTACCTTTGATTTATGCACAATGGGAAAAAAAAAAAAAAAAAACTTTAGCTATTTATATGAAATTACCTGATGCGCCCTGGTTGCTATTTAGATTTTTTTTTTTTTTTTTCTTTAGATGCTATTTGTTATAAAAGCACAAAAATTAAGAAATTTATCGATTGGTTTATTATTTTATTTATTTATTTATCTGTTTATCTGTTTGTTTGTTTGTATCGATTACCGTTGTAATTGCAGCATCTTTAGATGACTTTCTTCTTATGTCTGTGATTTTTTGTTGTTTCTTTCCTATTGTAAATCAAACTATTTTACTTGATTACATTAATTTTTTTTTTTTGAATTTTTAATGTTATTTCCTAGTTGGCTTTGCTACTTGAACAGCTTTTTGTGTAACCAAAATTCGTAGATTTTCTTTCAGAATTTTTTTTTTCACTTTTTTATTTGTTTGTTGCCAACAGATTTCCTATTGCTAATACAGTTCCATTGTGTCTGTCATTATTGTTGTTACCAACAAAACATTATTGTACCATCAAGGTAGCTAGCACCTTCGCTGTTGTAATGCCATCGCTTTAATTATTATTACTGCAATAATGTATTTAAAGATAAAAGAAAATATTTAAACGTTTCAACAGCATATGAAAGAAACAAAAAAAAAAAAATGCGTAAACAGTAGGATGCCAACAAACAAAGCGAAAACAACAAAACAGAAATTTAATTAAAAATCATCAACAAACGATATAATCAAGATAAATTAAAAGCTTTTTTTTGTTTTTTTTCGTTTTATAGTTTTGTTAGGTAAACCAAAATCTTGTCTTCGTTTTTATTTATAAACGAAAAAAAAAATTGATTGATTGATTTTTTTTTTTTTTTTTTTGTTTATAAGATTTTTGCTGGTTTTTTTATGAATATTCATTTAGAAAAACCAAAAAAAAAAAGGCACACACACACATGATGACTTAATAATGAATTATCATCATTATCTTTAATTAAATTCAATTATTTGATTTATTACTTAATTAACAAACTTTTGTATTCTGTTTTCTTGTTGTTTTAAAAAAAAAATAATAATAATAAATTTCTACTCTGTTATTGCGCTTTTTTTTGTTTTTTTTTTTTTTGTGATCTTTGTGCTTTTGTTCCATCATTGCATTATCGGTTGTGACATGTACTTGACGACGTCATTTATTCATAAAATTAAATAGCTTTTTTTTTGCAAAGCTTTTACCTATAATTGACAAGAATTAAGTTTTTTTTTGCACAATGTTAACAAATTAAAAAAAAAATTATTATAATTTGCATATGGAAAAATGTAATTTAATTAAACATTTTTTTATTAAGCAATGATAAATGTTTTGAATTATTAGTAATTATATTATTGCCGATAAGTAATTATAATAAAAGCATAATTATTTTTAGTGATTTAATGGAATTTAAATGTTTTTTTTTTTTTTTTTTTTTTAATTTTCACAATACGAAAACCATCAACCAACAAGGTCTAATACCACGCCTAATTAAGTTAATAAAAACATGATTTTCTAGATTTAATTTTATTTATTTAATTTCTGTCCTTAAAACAAAAATTAAAAAAAAAATTATTATTATAGTAAAAGCTTTATATGTTCGATTAAGCTTAAATGTCAATAAAGAATTTTTTGGTTTTGCCTTACTGCAAATACACGAAAACTTCAATGAAGCTTATAAACCGAACAAATTGCTACAAAATTAAAATAATATAATATAATCGTTGATTTAATAAAATAAAATTATTAAAAAAAAAAAAAAATAAATAAATAAAAAGCGGTAATAAGGCGCACAGTTAGACGCCACATAAAGTCCAACGAAACCGATATATTCAATTTTTTGTCTAAACAAAGTATTTTCTCACGATTTAAAGATTAAAAATAATAATAATAATAATAATAAGAAAAGAAAAAAAAAAACGAATATGAGATGGATTATTGTAGCAAATATATTTATTAAAAAAAAAAAAAAGCTTTAATAAAGTTGATTTATTACATTAAATCGCGTACAATTGGAAGCGACTGTTTGCTTATTTTTCGCTTTTTTTTTTTTTTAAATACTTTGTTAATCGAATTCAATGATGAAAAAAAATTCAACATAAGACGGAATTTTTTTACGTTTTTTAAAAGAATTTTTTCTTGTTAAACTTAATTACAATTATGAAATTTTGATTTTGTTTCTATGAATTAAACTTATTTATGCTTCTTCTTCTACATTTTTTTTCAACGTTTTTGTAATTTTATTTACATTACAAATTATTCATGTCAATAAATTTATTTAAATGAAAAAATTAAAAAAAAATTGTACAACAGTACAGTCTCGTAATTTGTGTAATTTTATTTATGCAGTTTTAAACAAGGTTATTAATTCTTTTATCATTAGAGACTTCTTAGCGTTTTTTAAGCTTGTTTTTTCAATGTTACAGATTCTTTAAAAATTTATCTTAAAAAAAAAAATTGGTTTCATGCAAATTTCCTACATTTCCATTAAAATAAAATGTTTCATGTGTCAATCACTTTTCGTCAGCTACATTAATACTGTGTGACACGTTTTTTTTTTTTTTATAATAAAAAACAAAAACAAAAAATATCATTAATCGCTGTTTACATAATAAAACAATCAATACATCCCGTCTTCACTGTAAAACAAACGCAAACAAAACGAATTCACATTAGAAGCTGAATACAAATCGATAACTAACCGTGTAAATAAATATTTATATAAAATAACAAAGGATAAATATAAATAAAATAATTAATAAGTAAAAAGAAAGTTAAATCAAACTCCTTAAGCACCTAAACAATAATCAAAAAAAAATAAAAAAAACTACGATCGTAACACACAGCAAAACCAAAAAACCTTAAAATTTAAACTAAATATTTGCTTAAAAAATAAAAGTAAAAAATCAAACACAGTGATCACTACCTCAATATAATTGTTTTAAAAAATTGTCAATGACCAAAAAAAGAAGATTTTGATGTAAAAAAAAAAAAAAACGCCAACAACCTTTCTCACCTGAAAATAAAAATTCGCAAATTTGTTTGTTGTCATCATTTGAGTGTTTTTTTTTTTTTTTTTTTATTTCTTCTTCAAATGGTTTCTTCTCATATGAGTTTTAACAAGAGAAAGAAGCGAAAATTATATATATATATATTTTTTTTTTATTTCCATTATGTAATTTATTAAAAATTTAATTTAATCTACGTCGTCTTCTGCTTCTTCTTCTTCTCTTCTTCATCTTCATCATCGTCTTCATATTTATTGCCTGCCTTTTTGGACAACTTTCACTTGTTTGGCGTTTTCTTCGTTTTTTTTTCTTTATTTGTTTGTAATTTGGTCAGCATTATAACATATCGATCAATAAAAACTAATTTTATTTTTTGTTAAAAAGAGATAAACATAAATAAATAAATAAATAAAATGATTATCATTAAGCAACACGACTCCCTGTATTTATTTATTAATTGCGGTTTTTGTCGGTTGAGTGGATTTTAGAGTGAAATTTTTTTTTTCTCATTTGAGTAGCAAACATATATTTTTGTGTGTTTGAGAAGAAATACGTGAGAAATATTTCTTTATTACATTTTATTAAAATGTAAACTAACTTTGTTGTAAACACAGAAGAAAAAATAATAATAATTGTATGCAAGAGAAGTTAAAAACATAAATTAAAGTAGCAAAACACAAAGCATCAAACACATAAGAGATGAAAATTTATTTTTTGTTTTTTTGTATTTTTAATATCGCATCTTTGTAACAAAATGGAAAAAAGAAAAAAAAAAAGAAAAATAAAAATATTATTATTTAAAAATGTCATATAATAGTGAAATGTGTAATAAAAATGATAAAATTATTAACAGAAATCGTTTTGCACATAGCGAAAAAAAAAAAAAAAATAAGGAAAATAACAGAAACTTTTGTCGATAATTAAATAAATAAATTATGTCACAATAAAAAATGATCACTTTTCTAATAAAATTAATATATATGTATATGGAAATTTATGACAAATAATTAACTAACCTTGACTTAATGTAACTATTTTATATTATTTACACATCGTTTTTGAGGGTTGTGTTGTACATGGTTGTTGTCTGTTGTTATTACTATTTTTTATTATTATTTATCGGTTATAACTGCATAATAAATAATAATAAAAAAAAAAAAGGGTAATTTAATTAAAAACGCTTAACAAAGCTTTATTCTAACTTTATTCACCATTAAATCATAGAAAATAAGCTAATAATTTCCATTAAATATCGTTAATTAATTAAACATCGATAAAATTCTTAATAAAATTGTTTTTACGCATCAATATTACGCATACGTTAAATCTTTTATAACTGCGCAATTCAAATAGTAAATTCGTACCACACACATCTTTTACTGCACTTTTTTTTAAAATCATTTTTTAATTTTTAATAAAGTAATGGAATTCTTGTATTAACTACATTAGGTTATTGTAAGTCAAATACACTTGTACCGAATAGAAATTATATTTTCTACTAATAAAAAAAATAATGAAGTTAAGTAAGCGCCTTAAAGCTGCGCAAAGATATTTTTTTATTTTCTCAATTAAATAAACATAAATTACGGTATTTTTAATTAATTTTTAATCAAACAACCAACGTTAATTATTAATTAAATATTTATTTATGATTGTGAGTCTGATATCTGACAGTTATTGATATTTTTATATAATTAAAAAAAAAAAAAAAAAAACAATGTTCAAAAATTATTACCAACGAGTTCAAAGCAACAAGCAATGACAATAAACGACTCAAAACATTTTAATTACTTTTCCATTGAAAAAAATAACATTTCAGAAGAGTTAAAGTCAGTGTTAAGCCAGTTTGAAAAAAAAAAAAAGAAAAAAAAGTGATTAACGTTGTTACAAAACGGAAAAGAAAAAGGCATCCAAAAAGAGAGAAAATAAAAAAAAAAAATTCACTTCATTTTTTTTTTTTGATTCAAAAAATAAATCATATTGAGGAAGATTTTTTTTCAAACTCTGTTTTATGCACAGATAAAGAAAAAAAAAAAACTGTAATAACCAGCAACAGGTAACGAAATATTAAAAATAATAATAATTATTATTATTATTATTATTATAAAGTAAAAGTAAATATTAAAAAAAAAAAAACAATTTTTTATGATTATTATAATTAATTAATAAAAATGAAGAAAAAAAAAACGAATAAAAGCCTTTATAAGGGAAAAAGGAAATCATTTACTGAAATATGAATATTATTTATGAAATTAACTTTGGTAATAATTAATAAAATAAATTAAAAAAAAAAGAAGCTTGAATAAGGAAAGTTGAAAGCTTTGTTTAACCATTTTGTTATGTACGATTAAACAGCCAAACAAGAATTGAAATGATTCAAATTGGTGATGGAAAAACGTTTTTTTTTTTTTTTAATTATTATTATTAGATAAGCTTTAGTACTTAGCTTTAAAATACAACAAGTTAATACAAAATATCAACAGAATTTAATTGTATTGAAAATTTTATTCCAATTCATTGAAAACGGATCATTTTCAACAATCAGAAATCCTGTTTTATTTAATTATAATCATTTAACACAAAATGATCATGTTATTGGTTACGCCTTATTATTAATAATTTTCTTTTCATTTTGATTGTCTGTTATTATTATTATTATTCTTTATTTATTAATATTTGGGTCAATTAAATAATCAACAATAATTATAATTATTTATTATTAATCAACATTTTTTTTTTTTAATATATATTTTTAATACTTATTGAAAAATTATAATAATAATAATAATAATAACTATTATTTACATTTAATTTTTTTACTTAAAATATTAAAAACAATTGGCGGTGTTTATTGATCTCTTTATTTTTTTTTTTTTATAATGGCGACCTATTTATTTAATTAAAATTAATTTGCTTAATAAACGATTTATTCCTTACTGGTTTGACGTTTTTTTTTTCTTTTCTTTTCTTTTCTTTTTTCTTACATAAAAACTTCTTATGTTAATCGCATAGATTTAATCTATTAACCATGCTAAGCCAATAAAGCTTATAAAATTATTTTATTTTATTCAAATGGATTAGTTTATTGTTTTTTTTTTTTTTTTTTTGTTATTAATTATTAGCGAAACTTTAACAAGCACTTTTGTAAAAAAAAAAAATAAATAAAAATGTTTTAACCGGAAACCGCACTATAGGTGGTTTCAGATTTTTTTACTCGTTAATTCTGTTTCTATTTTTTTTTTATGTTTTTTAATTGGTTTAAGTCACATTATTCTCATAGGTTTTAATTACAAGTGACTCAGGATTGTCTTTAAAATTTTTTTTCCTGGTGTCTTTACTTAAAAATCTGTGAGTAATTCATGATTAATCAGGATATTTGTAGACAATAATCAAATGTTTGACAGTAACGTCCTTGCTGTATCTGTTTCAAGAAAGCTTCTTTTTGTTTTTGGTTTTGCTTAATTTTTAACGTGCTTTACGTGGCTGTTATAAACGACAAAACACCACTTCCAAATACTTCTGCTTTTGTTACATAAAGGTAAACCCGATAAAGCATAATTATTGTGATTTTTTTTTTTATTAATAAAAGAAAAATTCATGCAAAAATAAATTAATTAAATTAACCTCGAATAAAAAAAAAATAAAGCATTTAATTGAAAAATCCACATTTAAAGGGAAAAAGCGAAAAAAAAAAAAAAAATTGACAAGAAACAAGTTTAATATTCGAATAATTTTACTGAATTTGGGTAAAAAAAAAAAAAATTAAAAAAATAAATCGCAAAATAATTGACAAATTACTTTGACGTGGCTTCATGTTGTAAAGAAAAAGAAAAAACGAAAAAACATTTTTTTAAATGTTTTTAAACATTTATTTATTTATTATTTTTCTTTTTTTTCTTTTTTTTTTTAATTAATTTATTTCGTTTTTAATTTTTTACAATAAATATCATCTGTGGTATGATTTTTTCTTGTTTGTTTCTTATGCAATGGCACACACATACAACACTCTTCATTCGATCTGTTCGATTTTAAAATAAAATAAAAATTTTTTTTCTTCTTCTTCTTCTTCTTGTTTTCTGCATATTTTAAATTCAGTTTTTTTATTTTTATTTATTTTTGGCACTATTTACGATAAAATGTAAATATTTATTAAAAAAAAAAAAAAAAAGTTTTTTTAATATTGAAAACCAACATAAAAGTGAATGTAAAATTCGATGTTTGGCGTTGCTGTTGTTGCCGCATTAATTCTCTTATGCCGTGATTTAGTATCAGAAACTGAAGATGTTAACATGTACGTGTTAAATAAATAAACAACGAAATAACTATAATAATAATAATAATAATAATAACAATATTTATATGCTTTTATGATGATGATAAATATTAAAAAAAAAAATGTTTTGTCTTCACGTAATTTTTATGTTGAAAATTCAACGAAACTGCGTCAACAAAGAATTTTCACCCAAAATGGTTATAAAAAAAAAAAAAAACTTTTCTGTAAAAGTTGTTAAAAGAGAAGACTTGGATTATAATATAAATCAAAAAATAAAGATTATTAATAATTATTGACAAGAAACAAGAAAAACTTAATAAACTTGTTACGCGGTTATATAAGTGAAGGTGAAACAGTTTTTAAACGATTCTCACTTTTGTTTGATCCTTATTGTTTAAAGCGTTATTTATTATTTTATATAGGAAAAGCTTTAAAGTTATTAGATAAAATTAACTAAAAAATACTACACAATACATTAAGTGCATTACGGTGTAATCATTAATCATAAAACCGCATTAAATAATCCTTTCGTTGGTTTTATTTAAATACAAACATCATAAAAAAAACTGAAAAATTTCCCTATCTGTAAGCAGAAACGAAAATTCTTTATAATTTTGCTGTAAACGTTGTAATTCCATCATTTAGTCAGGCTTAATCATGCATTTAAGTCAATCAATTTACAAGGAAAGTATGCAATAAACACAAAATTACTGTTATTAGTGTAGTTTAAGCTGGGGGTTTTTTTTTTTTTTTTCTGTTTGGTTTTATTATTATTGTTTTGCAGTATTTATACTTTGAAAAGCTTTCTTTGCTTGTTTTTTTGATTCACTAATGAAAGATTTTTAAATTAAATTATTTGACCCTAATTCTTCACTTAAATTAAATACAATGATGGTTTTTATTGTGTAATTTATTTTTTTTCTTTTTTTTTTAATTAAAATTGTAGCAGGTTTAAGAAATTGTTTTATAATAAAATTGATGTATTTTTATGCTTTGTAGCATAAATTTCTTGTTGTTAACAGTAAATAAGCTGCATTAAAAGTTTTCATCAATGTTTTAAGAATAATTAACAGAATAATAATAATAATTTACCAACACCTGACTTTCTTAAAAAATATAAAAGCAATAATTATTTGTCTATAATATCTAAATATTCGCATAATAATTATTATTATTTATAATAGTTACACACAATTGACTTTTTTTTCTTTTTTTCTCTTGCAATTTTATTGATTTATATTTAAAAAAAAAAAAAAAAAAAAAAAAATTATTTATAAAAATTCTATATAATTAGATACAATTTAACATTATTATTATTATTATTATAACTATTGCTTAAGTAGTATTTAAAATAAAATTAAAATTAAGAAAAAAAAAAACCGAAGAGTTATAAAAGTATAAAATAAAAAAAAAAAAAAATTTACACATCAATAGTTTATTACTTGTGATTGATTTATCTAAATAAAATTCACTTACAATGCATCCACATAAAAATAACAACACGATACATTGTTAATAATAGTAATAAAGAAATAGACAGAAGAGATGAAAAAAAAAAAAATAAATAAATAATAAAAAATGCAGAAGACAAACAAAACGCGTATTGGGTCACGGTATAAACGATACATCGCTATTTATTATTATTGTTGTTGCTGTTGTCGTTGTTCTCCGTTAAAAACTATAAAAAAAAAATTTGTGACCCAAAATCAGTATTAACATCGTGATTAATTTTTTTATTTAAAAATATTATTTATTACGTGTTGAAGAAATAATAATAATAATAAATAAAAATTCGATTATTTTTTTTTTTTCACCACATTTTAGATCAGTAATGTGATCAATGTGTAATTGCAGAAAACTAAATGTTAGTTCATTCCTGCTAGTTCAATTCGTTTAACTATACTATAAGGTTAACTATTTTTATTATTTTTTATAATAGGTGCTGGCCGATAAAATGTTTTAATAAGCAAATTTATATTGCATCACACTTACCGTGCATATTATTTATGATTTTTTTTTTCGTTTTGTTAGTTTTGTGACATTTAGACACTTAGTTTTTGCAAAATATTTTAACATAAACAGCATACATTGTATGCTGTATTGTACTGTGCTCAAGGTTTTGTTAATGCAGTAATAGGAACCACCTTTTAATACTTTGTGATGTAAATTTATGTTTTTTTTTTTTTTTTTTAAGGATTTATTTTGTAAAGAATTTACCAAAGTACCTGCCAGTCATTCTGATTAACAAACAATTAAATTTCATAGAAAATTACAAATAATAATTCAAACAAAAACAAAAACTATTATTATTTTCACCAAATTTTTATAACAATAAGCAATAAATTCCCTGATCTACAAAATTCCCCCAACTTAAAGTAATTTTTCATATTAAAAAAAAAATTTAAAACTCAACACCAAATGCTGCACAATCAATAAATAATAATAATAATAATAAAAAAATGTAAAAAAATCATGAATAACAAACAAGAAAACAAATAAAATAAATAAAGGTCCGGCATCTGTGTATTCATTGCGTGGGAGTTTTGTTAGTTTTAATTTTATTATTAGAAAAAAAAAAAAAAAATTTTATTTATTTGCATTTAAAGAAATATTTAATTTAAAAAAAAAAAAAAAATTTCTTTTCTTCGTGTTATTTTTGGTTTAAAAATGCTATTGCTGCGGTTTTTTTTTTTTTTTTTTTTTTTTTTTTTTTGATAGATGAACAGACAAATAAATCACGAATTGTAAAGAAAATGATTATTAATAATAATAAATAATAGATATAAGAAACTAAAAATGAGCATTGAAACGTTTGTTAGCCATCAAACAGTGGACGTAGTCACAGCAGTAGTAACACCGTGATTTCATTTTTTTTTTTTTTTTTTTCTTTGATTAATTTGAAAAACGTTTTCTTCTTGTTAATTTCATTCAACTATTGACGTTAAGTCCTTTTATTTTATTAAATAATAGCTAAATAAATGAATAAGAAGAAAAAAAAATTAATTAAATCCGCAAAATACGAGTGAAAGTTTAAATTTATCATCAGAAGGTTTTTTTTCTTAATGGAAACTTGGTGTCCATGAATTGATTAATTTTTTATTTTATTATTTAATTTTATTACTAATCAAAAATTATTATTTTGTTTATTGATGTTTAATTGTTTAATTTATTTTATTTTTTATTTTCTTTAACGACGTTACGTTACGTGGTAAGATCAAAGTAAAGATTTAATCAGTTAATCAATTACTAGAAACTCCCTACAGTATTACAGAATTTCTTTCATTTTTTTTTCTTTTTTGTTGTTATTTCTTGCAAATAAATAAAATTTCCATTAAATCACTTAAGAATTGTAATTTAATAATTTTCTACGTGATTTATTTTACAATTCTTATTACTTATGTTGTAAAGAAGCAACAGACGTAGAAAAA
Organism: Ptychoptera albimana; assembly: GCA_961205885.1. Taxonomy (NCBI): domain Eukaryota; kingdom Metazoa; phylum Arthropoda; class Insecta; order Diptera; family Ptychopteridae; genus Ptychoptera; species Ptychoptera albimana. The sequence continues at coordinate 17,614,192 of OY540801.1, forward strand.
AAAATGCAAGAAGCCAAACTACACAAAAAAAAAAATATTGTTTTTTTTTCTTTTTTATTGTTTTACCTGATAAACTTTCGTAATTCTTGCATGAAAAGAAAAATAAATAACTCTCCAAATGTAACATAATCTAAGGAAATAATTGAATAAAAAAAAAAAAAATTTAGAAATAGAAAAAAAAAAAAAAAACATAACCAAAGGTAATTGAAACTTAACTAAGTTAAGTAAAAATGTTAAAAATATCACTTTGCATTTAATTTTAATTAAATAATATTTATTTCTCTCTTATTATCGAAATGTAATTTAATTTTTATCTTTTTTTTTTTTCTTTTTTTTTTAAGATTACAAATATAATGGAATTGTGTAATAAAAAAAAAAAAAAATTAAAAAAATTAACTAACAAAAAGCAATAGTACACTTATTACACTAAACATAAAAAATTGTTACCTGTCGTTTCTTATTTTTAATGTTATTTCTTTTTGTGATGATTTGTATTAACGTTTGCATGTTTATTTGTTAATACAATTTATAGTAATAACAACTTTTATTATTATTATTTTTGTTTTGTGCATTACCAGCACTAAGATGGTAAATTAAATGAATAAAATAAAATAAAATAAAATAAAATCCCATTGAATTGATTATGTAAATATTTATTAACAAAAATAATAAAACAAAAAAATAAAAACAAAATTATAGTTTTCCTATTAAACATTTAAAATAATTAAAATTAATTAAACTATTGGGAGGTATACCTGTCACACATAAACTCGCGTTACATAAAACAAAATTAAAAAAAAAAACAAAGAAATAAACTGCAGGTTCGTCGTTTCAATTGTATTCAAGTCTTTTATATATATATAACCATAGAACGTTTCTCTCTCATTCTCTCTTTCTTTATTATAAATTATCTGCAATTAATCATTAGTTCTTTTTTTTTTTAATTTAAATTTAAATTTAAATTTCTTGTATTTTACCTTAGTGAGTTATTGGTAATGAAGTTTCGTTGTATTGTGACAAAAAAAAAAAATTAAAATTAATTATTCAAAGGATTGTCGCTTTGTTGGTGAATTTTTTTTTTTAATTCCTCTTGTTTTTTTTTTTCTTTTTTTGTTTTAATTATTTGATTCTTATCATAATTTATATATTTTGCTGGCTTTACGTGACAGTTTTGTATGTTAAAAATCGTCTGAAATTAGTTTAGTTTAGATGATTTACAAAATAATAGTTAGATTAGATTAGAATGAGTGGTTGACTTGTGTTAGCTGGAAATGTATTATGAATTTAAATTGTAAAATAATTTAAGACGTAATAAAGAAAAAAAGAAAACAATTTATTTATGGAGAAACATTTAAACTGTATCCAGCATAAAAGTAATTACAAAAAACCGCAATTTAACTTGTTATTAACAGAGACAAAACAAAACGAAATCAAAAATAAAAATTCTGTTACCATATGAATCGTAAGACAAAAAAAAAAAAAGGTTTTCTGAACAATAAATGTAAATCCATCTTTAAATTAATCTTGATTAACATCTGAATATGTATTAATAAAAACAAAAAAAAAATTAAATAATAATAATAATTCATGTTGATGCTGTTGCTGTTGTTGTTGTTGTTGTTGTTTAACTCTTTCGCATTCATTTCATGTAAATAATAACAACAACAACAACCACAACAGGTAAGAACAGATACAATTTATACCATTACCTGTGCAATGTTATAAGTTAATAAATAATAAGATTTTTTTAATAAATTTTAACTCTGTGCCATTCATATTGTATATTAAGTGATAAATTGATAACAATAATTTAACCAGTTGTTGTTGCTGCTGATACTGGAATAATATTTTTTTTTTTTTCTTGCTGTAATTGCTCATAACAGTATTGTCCAAAAGTATTTTAATTTGTTTATTAAGTGGTACAAAAGTAATGTAAAAATGATGATAGAAAAGTGTTTTCAGTGGTGACGGATTATTCGTTACAGGAATGATACAAAAGGCATCTCAACTGACAGAAAATTAAATTTATTTAACCTAAACTCAGCTAGAAATGTTTCCGTTTACCTATTTAAACACATGAAACGTCTTTAATCATCGTGTTATAATTTTATGAGGACAAAACTGTGTTACACAAGGGAAGTGACAGTGCATTTTCTCATCACTATTAGTGTCTGTCTTTCGCCGCCAATCAGCCATATATTCAAAAGTCAATCAATCAGTTTTTTTATTTTAAATTCTTTTTTAATAATATTTATTTAAATTCAATTTACCGTTTTCACTTAATTAATCCCTTATTTGGTTGTTATAATAATCATTAAAACAAACAAAAAAAAAAATCAAAAAATTATCTGCTTTAATAATTAAATTACAAAAGAAAAAAGAAACGAAATCTGTTGATTAAGCGCATTTTTCTTCTTCATTTTTTTTTTTTTTGTTATTTATTTATAAAAAGCTACTTAAGTACTATCCTATCCCATAATGCAACTACGTAAGAGAATTAAAATAAATTTAATAAAGTTTAAAAAGCTTTTTAATGTTCTTTTCTTTTTCTTTTAATTAAAGTTATAATTTAACTTTTTCGCGGTGTTTAAATTTATTCGTCTGTTTGTCGATCATGCAGAAGACAAAAAAAAAAAAAAAAAACTCATAAAGCACACAAAACACTTTACAAAACCGGTTGTAAAAAGGAAGTTAATAAACAGCACGAGTTATTTATTGTTTATTGTTGTAATTAATTAAGCAGTAAAAAATAAACTTTAGAAAAAAAAAATTTCCTATCTTAAATACTAACTCCTTGGTACTACTAGAAAGCTTAAAAGCCACAACACACACAAAAAAAAAACATCCTGAATAAGCTGTGTAACACGGAAAAAGAATATTAATGCCATCCAGTTATTTTTTTTTTTTTTTTGTTTCTATTACATTGTAATTCATCTAAATGTCTTAGTTAAATCTCACGCTGTTATTATTTAAAAAAAAAAAAAAAAACAGAAAAATTTATATTTATCCACTTAAATATCATTTATCAGCAATGTTCACCAGAAATAATTGTGACAAGTAAAACAAGCACAAGATGAAAAAGATATTTAAAACTCTAATTTGTGTACACGACGATGCAGGCACTCATCTTTGTTTTATAATCAAACATTAAAATAAAAAAAAAAAAAACAAAAAAACTACAAGCAAAACACAAATCAATATTGAAATTACAGCGAATAAAAAAAAACTTTAAAACAAATGATATAAGATGTTTAATTAAGAACGTGGCTCAGGTACAACAACAAAAAAAAAAAGAAAAACAAAACAAAAGTGACATAACAAACTGTCAAAATAGACAACGAAACATTTTTTTTTTGTTTTTTAATTTAAAATTAATAAAAATGAAAGAAGAAACGAATTACGCCTGAAGGAAAGCAGTTTCTTCAGCAACAACATGAAACAAAAAAAAAAAAAAAAAAACATGATGGCAATGGTACTGCTTCTTTTTTTTTTTTTTGTGTAATAATTTATTAATTTTCTAATAATAATGATTAATAATTTTTTATATTATTATTATTATGTGCAATACTCATCTTACACTTTGTGTAGTCCCTGTGTGATTTATTGCTGAAGACACGAGGTTAAGAAAATATTTTTAAAAATAGGAAGAAAAAAAAAACAATTCACAATTATGCATTTAATAATTAGCTTAATTTAATTTCTTTTTCTTATTTTGCCGTGTGCTTAGTACAAACAAAAAAAAAATTAACAAAAGCGTCGCTTATGAAATAGTGAAATTTTTTTTTTTTTTTTCTCACTAAATAAATTAGCATCGTTTCTGCTGTTTGTGTGTGTGCGCAAAAAAATAATAATAATTATTCAAAATAAGTGAAATCATTATTTAGCATTGATTAGTTGAATTTTTTTTTTTTTTTTTTTTTGTTAATTTTATTTTTTATTGATAAAAGCGAACGTAAAATTTGACGTTTTACTCTAGCTCGAGTGTCATTGAATTATTACGATTTAATTGGGATGAAACTAATTGGGTTTGTTGTTTAATTAAATGTAAACATGGCGTAAGGGATTTTTATTTATTATTTATTTTATTATTTATAATTTTTTTTTTGCAAAATCTCATCGTTTATGTCATTTGTTTCTTTGAAAATAAGTTATTACTCTGGCTGTGGTTTCATTTCATTGCTGCAAAAACCATGTATTTCCAGTTTAAATAATCATCTTCATTTGGTTTACCATTAATATATGTAACCGACACCTGCACAAGTCACTTAATTAACCAGAAATAGCAAAAAGTAAAACCAGTAAAAACCCACAATCTGCGGTCAAAAAGAAAAAAACAAATTTTTTTTTTTCGTTTCTTCTTAATTGCAGAACAAGAAAAATTATTTAACCGCATTTGCGGTATGTGGTAATTACTTAACTTTTCTCTAAATATTAATTAATTGATTTTACTTGATTTAAGTGAGATGTTTGTACGCAGTACTGTAGTAAACCATAGTAGCTTAATGATGCGCATTAGCGCCATTGTGTTTTTGATACCTGAGTGTTTTCTATTTTGCAAACATTTTGAATTCCTCAACAGGCAGCTTCGGTAAAGTGTTTCACGTTTTCTTCTTGCTGTTACCAATTGAAAATGCATTATTATCGGTGAATTTGCATAATAAATATTTTAACAAATAAATAATAATTAAAATTTACTGCTTGCTTTCTCTGTCGTTAAAAATGAGTAAAAAAAAAACTTTTTATCTTTTGCAAAGGTCGATCACTCAGTTACTCGGGTGTTTGGCCCTATTAAAAAAAAATATATATATATATATATTTTATTAGCTAGTCATACACAAAATTTATATCCGGAGAGAGGAGCAGCGTTTAATTAGCCTTTAATCCGTATTAAATTATTTCTTTCCAACTGAATCTTCTTCTAATCAAATTATTTACAAAAAAAAAAAAAAAAAATTGTAAAAATGTCTAGCAATTAAAGTAAACGAAATATGGTAAATAATTACTTTTAAATTATATAAGATTCCAAACAAGAATAATAATAAATAAGTAAGAAAAAAACAATTTTTTATTGATTTTTAATTATGTTTTCAATTAGATTTTTCAATGATATTTATGCTTTTCTACATAATTTTCACATAAATAAAAATGGCTAATTGGCTATAAATATTTTTTTTTTTTATTTTCATTCTATTATTGTTTTGTCTAAAATAATTTATACAGCATGCAATGCAATAATTTTTAATTGAAAGAATAAAGAAGAAGAAGAAAAAAAAAACAAATGATACGCAATGTACATCCCAAAATCGAATTTTATTAGCGTAAAGAAAAAAAAAAAAAAAAGAGAATAAAACCGCAGTGCAAAAAACACTGTGCGTTGCTGTAATTTAAGCTTAAATAAAAAAATAAAATTAAAAATTTTTCTTTTATTTTTACCACTTAAAGATGAAAAAAAAAAAAAAAATAATGTTTTTTGTAGTTTTTGGGTCAATACTTTCACTTTACCCGCGCGCAAATATAAAATGATGACAACAGCATCAGTTGATTTTTTTTCTCTTCTTCTTCTACTTCTTTATTTTTTCGATGTTTTTGAATTTTTTTTTTTTTTTTGATTTTGTTGCGCAGCTAAAGATGAGGCTGCAATGGACTTTATGATTGTTTGGAATTTAGTTTGGGGCGATTTATTGTGTTTTGGTTCATTTTTTTTTTGTATGTGGTGTGCCATGATTTTGATACAGGGAAACAGTAAACCGATAAAACTACTTTACGCTGTATTTTACCTGTTTTTTCATGACTTCGAGCTGTACTATGCAATACAAAGTACTTTGTCTTAAAATGTTCGCTAGTAGTTAAATTCCCGGGCAATAATATTTATGATTCAAAATTTCGATCCTCAATATCATCTCTCAAACAAATCAATTAAAAACAATCTTTTTTTCGTGAAAGATTTTTATCAATAAATTATTGATTATGCTAATAATAATAATTTTATTATTTATCACCCTGTTATAATTAATTTGCAATGAAATCATTTAAATTAATATACAATAAAAAAAAAAGCAGCGTCAAAAACCGCAAGTGAATATATTTATGCTATGTTGTTGCTGGTGAATGAATTGACCAATTTCTTACATTAATTGCTGTATAACCTGCTTTAGGGCACCAAATATAAAGTAATAATCATAAATATAATTATATTGCTTCATTCGTTTATTATTTGTTGGTTTTTTTTTTTCATCTGTTTTTTAATTTTTATATTTTACGTCCACTCCTCGGTTGTAATCAAAAAGAATTTACTAGAAAGAAAAAAAAAAGTTTTTTGTTTTTTATTGTTATTATTTTTAAATTAAATGCAATTACTAGTTTAGTATCGATTAATTATTTATTTTTAAAACAATCTTTGATCTCTTTAAAAACAATTAAAATTTTGTGGAAAATCAGGTGGAAAACCCAGAGTAAACTTGGTAACACAGCTAGATAAGGTTTTGTAAAATTTCAAATTCATTTACTACAGTAACCGGTACTAAACGGTTGATAATTTGTTTATGTGGAACAGGATATGATCCCAAAAGATATTTCTTGTTTGTTTGAGATGTGAGAATTTGATTTAATTTTTTATAACAGAGTAACAGGAATCAAAACCTAACCATTATAAACTATAGCATCGATAGTAGACAAGAAAATTACCTGACTTTATGATTTCAATCAATATCGGCTATGAACTCAAAACTCATAGCATAACTATTGCATTGCTAACAAATAAATGTCAGCAAATAATCTTATCTTAAAAAATGAGAAAAACTGACAAGGAAAGAAGTAAAAGAAAAAAAAACACAGAATCATGCTGAAGGTGTTAAAAGGCGATAAACTTTGATGACTTTGTCTCATTTTAAAATATTATTTTTTTTTTTTATTAACTTTCTTTTCATATTTATTTATTATTATTCGTGTAATAATAATAATAATAATAAAAAAAAATTTATTTATTTTTCCTTCATCTCTTTATATTAATTTTAATTAAATTAAAATATTTTTTTTTTTTGTTTCTTTTTTTTTATAATATTTCAATAGAGAAATTAGATAACGTCACGTTTTATTTGTTCACTTTTGGTTTTAATTTAAATGATTAAAATCATTAAATGCTGTTACCTTTTTTTTTTTTTAAATGCAATTTCTATGTAATTTACCTGTGCTTTTGTTCTTTATTATTAATTAAATGATTCTTAAAGTTTTGTGGAATTTGTTTCCTTATTATTATTATTGTTGTTATTTCGTTGAGAAAGCTGATGCAGATTCGTTTTCTTTTTTTTTTGTAATTTTACTTGAGATAAAGAGTTTAGCTTGATGACAATCTTATTTGATGTAATTACAGTCGGTTTTGTTATTTATTATCGAATTCACATTCAATTGTATTTATTTATTTATGAACTTTTAAACTGTTTTGTTTACTTGTTATTGTGCTTTTGAACCGTTTAAATTTGTTGGTTTGCAGTAACAGAAAGTAACGACTTTGATAGAAATCTTCGATCTTATGAGACAATTATAATGAGTTAATCAACGTTTTAATATAAAATTTCTTTCATTGATTACATTAATTAGATCGCAACAATGAACTTTATTTATTACACGGAAAAACGGAAATTTTAACATAAATTTGATTTATTATTAACAATCGCATTAAAAGAGATCGTCTAATGTAAGCACAAGTAACAACTAGATTAGTTAACAAATTAAGTCATGTAATTAAAAGTTAGTTAAGCTACTGTATTTTTAATATTGTACCACTTAAAATCAGATTAAATAATATTAGATCGTGTTAATGTATTAATGTGATCATCAGCAAAGTTTTAAATATTGTAAAACTTAAATTTGCTGATGTCATTTATGTAATGATAATTTATTTAATAAAAAAAAAAAAATAATAATAATAAACAAGGATCAACGTTAACAAGCAGTTAAACTAACCTTAAAAATGGTGTTACTAAGTCAACAACTTTGAACTTTCATTGACAAACAAAACAAAAAAAAAAATTTCTTATCCTTTTTTATTCTCACTTTCTTTTTATTCAACGCTTTACCTTTGCTGTCAAAACTTTAATAAAACATCTTTATGCTTATAATTAATACATCAACTGAATGAAATTTAATTCTTTTACACAAAAAAAAAAAAAATCGGTTAATAATTATTCTTTAATTCAATCAATCAAAAAAAAAAAAAAAAAATTTCACTTAATCATAAAGAAAATTTCAACTTTAAAATTATTAAATAAATGTTTTATTAATATTAGTGCTAATGGTATATACTTAAACCATCATTATTATGCTTCGTTATTAATTTAATAATATTTTGTAAATATTTGTTTGTATTATGAAAGTAAAGCGATTAACTGCTGTTCGTATTTGTATTAGCGTTTTGTGTGCACACTAAACGAAATAAACAGAAAATAGAAAAAAAGAAATAAAATGAAAATTAATTAACCGCGTAAATTCATTTATATAACATAAATAATTATTTAATAATGTTTGGATTTAAATTTATTATTTAATTATTGTGGTTTTTTTTGGTTCGATTAGTAACGTTTAAAAATTTTAATTTTTTTTTTGTGGTTAGGCGCTAAACTCCATAATTCCAGCCTGACAAATACGATGAAATTTTATTTTTTTTTTGTATTTCAACCGCAATTATTTTATTTTAAAAACGTTTATACTAAGTAGATAATTGGAATTAGGTTGCTTAGTAAAAAAAACGTCAATCGGTATCACAATCAAAGTCAAGTAATAAATGAAAGTCGCATTTTTTATACGATAATCTAATCATTATAGCATCAATGTTAAAGATAAACGCGGTGGTAATTAAATAATAAAAACACCTTGACAGTGGAAAGTAATAATTAAAATTAAAGATAAAATTCCTTCCTTATAAGGTTATGCGACAAAATAATCGCGTAATCTTTTAACGGAAAAGTAGAATCAACCGATTTATTATGTAATATTCATAAATCATTTAGTTTTTTAAATTGGAATTAAACCGTAGATAGACTGATATTCAACAATAATCATCGTTCTCGTTTTTGGTGTTGTGATTTCAGTCCAAAATATAATCTTAAGCAAACTGACTTTCTCCGGAGAATTTAACGATTTAGAAACATTTTTACACTTCACTGTTTTACACCATTGTATCATCATTCGACGAACTACAACCAATTTTATATAATTAAATTATAAACTAAACAATGCATTCATGAAATATTTAATTAAAGAAGAAGAAGAAGAAAAAACACGCCTAATTGACAGTTTAATAATAATTTAATTAAATTTTTTTTTTAACACCTTTACAAGACTAACCACAACTGAAATTAGTTAGCAAAATTTCCCTCGCTTTGTGCCAATCAATTTAATTTTACCATCACATGGTTTCCAGTTTATAATACACAGATTTTTTGGTGTTTTTTATGCTACAACACACTTAAGTGTTCTTTATTGATTAATATACTTGATTATTGTTTCTACAGTACACGCAGAAAGTATTCGATAATAAATTTTATCGTTTAAAGGCTGATAGTTAACAGCGGGGTGTACAGAATGTTACTGACAGATTATCTCACTAATCAATATATGGTTGAAATAAATAAATTGCATCTGATATCAATAAATAATCTAAGAAGTTTATTATGAATTATTGTTTAGTGTTTTCTTGGTGGTTTACCAGGTAACATTGGGTGTTTTTTCTTATTAAACAAAACGCCAATTTACGTAAAATATTTTAAAAGAAGATTTTCTTTTAAGCAATCAGCAACAACCCTTAACAGTATGTAAAAGCATAAATAATTTATTGAAAGACTGTAGCGAACAAAATCAACACCTAATAATTTTATAAAAAAAAAAAAAAAACACAACAATAATGATAATAATAATAATAATAATTTTAATATTGCATACTTGGTAAATATCACTGATTTTACGATACACTAGGGATAGTTTGTTAAAAAAAAAAAATTCTTTCTATCCATCTATAAAAACCTCCAATCTCATTTAATAAAATTTAAATAAATTAAATTTGTTGCGATCCGTAATGTGTGACGTTTAATATAAATAAAAACTTCCTACCACCATTTAAACCCAGCACTGGGGGTTGAATTAAAAATAAATAAATAATAAAAAAAAATTTACATTATAAATTGGAAAATATTTGATTAAAAATTTTCATTTGTTAGCAGGTTGTTGACACAAAAACATTCCACGGAAAATCTATTAAATATTTTCATTTTTGTGTTTGTGTTTTGATAATGGATTTCAGTGTTGTTTCGTTAATTAATTAATTATTTATTAAAATGTTTAGAAATGGTTTGTGTGTGTGGTTTAATAAATTAATTTTATTTTTTTTTTTTTTTTTTGTTATTTAATTTAAAGTTATAATAATAAAAATAATGATTTTTTTTTTTTGTTTTAATTATAATTAACAGGTGCACAATCCTTGCTAACTGCGGTACTTGCACAGCAGCAGCAGCAGCAGCAAGAAGAAAAAGATTCTGAAAACGAATCAAAGCGACAGTGTGGTACACCGGTGGATAATTGTTCCATTGGCACAGAAACGCGTAACGAGGAAAGATCATCAAGTATGTTACTATTGCAACCACAGGTAAAGAATAATTTTTGTTTCAACCTTTAAAATTAAATTGAAAAAAAAAAAAAAAACATCTGCGCTCGGTGACGTGAATTATTTTGATTTATTGATTACAATTTTTAATGGTAAAGAAAAGATTCTTATCGTTTTGTGCGCTTTGTGCAACCCTTTTAATAGCGTTTTTATTGACTTTAATAACACAGCGAGAGACTTTTTTCATTTTGTTATTTTTTTCTTTTGTATAATAGATTCCATATTTTGTTATAAACCGGATAAAAATAGAATAACCGATAAATAGATAAATAATTTAATTCAATTATTATTATTATGATTAAAAGCGTAATACTTTCTGCACTAAATAAATTGATGGGTAGTGGTAGAGGGTCCTCTATTTTATTACCTTTTCCCCTTTTAATATTAATAGCACATTGGTACAATTCCACCAATGAATTAACAATGAGACTAGTGGAAACAAAAAAAAAACCCACCCTACCATTATAATACGCGATATAACAATAACTCAAAATCATTTAACGCATGCGATATTACAAAACGAAATAAAAAAAAAAATTAATGGCAGCAAACTAAAACACTAGCCACGCCTTATAATAATAATAAAAAAAAAATGTTTTACTAAATATAAATTTTTTTTTTTTTTTTGTTTTTATTTCCAGACATCTTTTAGTTCTGTTTCCTCTTTTGATATTTTATCATCCCAACAATTAAATCCCCAACAATATCGTCATAACGATAATTTATTACAACAGGACTTAGATCCATTTTCTGATTTATTATTTCCTACTGAATCATCTAACAATAATAACAACAACAGCGTTAACAACAGTAATATTCATCAATCGATTACATTTTTGGGACAAAGTGAAAGAAGTTTTCATCATTTGGAACAACATCAACAATATCAACAACATCATCATCATCACCATCAACAAAATTCTGGTTCCTCAAGTGAGACATTAGTTGGTTCAGGTGCAGAAACTTCTAGTTTACATAATTTAACAGGATCTACAGATAGTATTCCCGGTACATTGATATCACATTATAAACAAGAACAACCTTCACAAACTGTTACACCAACTGCTGAACAAGAACAACAAATCTATTTTGAACGTGCGTCCGCTGAGGATATAAGATTATTAACATTACGATCAAGTAGTGACCCGACTATCGCACTTCATTCATTACAATCCAGACAGCAAGCACTTGCTTTAGAGGAAATCGCCAAACCATCTGAACAACCAGCTGGCACATCAACCGTACAATCACCATTACCAAGTTTCCAAGAAACATATCCGATAAAATACAGTCAATTATCCAGTCTGGGATTAAAAATGGACGAGGATTGCTTTAATATAACTTCGCCACACCACCAGAGTGTTGCTTCCTATCACCTTGGGCACGGACTACATCCGTCAATCCATCACCAAGGACACTACGAAATGCCACAACATGCAACGCAATATGTTACATCAGGCAGTGGATTCTATCCTCAGCCATATGATCAACATTGCTTGGTATGTATTTTAACCAGTGAAACGAAGCGAGTCGTTTTAGTTTCTTGATTAACAAGAGAATTTCTTTTTTCCAGCAATATACAAATATCCAACCACAGGAAAGCTACTCACTTCCACCGTTTCCAACAGTCTCCGAATTATATGTAACAACTTCCCAACGAAGAGCTTCGCTTCCATTACAACGATCAGAATCAACGTCCAGCAGTGAAAGCCCAAAACCACCAAGAGCTGGAATACTAAAGTGTATTGCACAGAGCGTTCCTAATTCAGCGGCCAGCTCACCTGGTTGCATTAACAATAACAATCCATTGACAGTTAATAACAATGAAACAACGATCAGTCCACGAGGCTCTTTAACTCCACAAAGTCCATCACAATTGTGTGCTGTCTGTGGAGATACTGCAGCGTGTCAGCATTATGGAGTTCGCACATGCGAAGGATGTAAAGGGTTCTTTAAGCGAACAGTACAAAAGGGATCGAAATATGTCTGCTTGGCTGACAAAGCGTGTCCCGTTGACAAACGCCGACGCAATAGATGCCAATTCTGTCGATTCCAAAAGTGTTTAGCAGTTGGCATGGTGAAAGAAGTTGTGCGGACGGATTCTTTAAAAGGTCGTCGCGGCAGACTTCCATCTAAACCAAAATCACCACAGGAATCACCTCCAAGTCCACCAGTATCAATGATAACAGCACTTGTTCGGGCGCATGTAGACACAACACCAGATCTTGCTAGTCTCGATTACAGTCATTATCGGGAAATTGGACCAAGCGAACCGGCATTATCGGAAGCTGACAAAATTCAACAATTTTACAATCTACTCACTACATCCGTCGATGTAATAAAACACTTTGCAGATAAATTGCCTGGTTATACAGAGCTGTGTCATGAGGATCAGGAACTACTGTTCCAATCAGCTTCATTGGAACTATTTGTGTTGCGTTTATCCTATCGGGCACGTATCGATGACACTAAAATGACTTTCTGCAATGGTATTGTGTTGCATAAACAGCAATGCCAACGATCATTCGGCGATTGGCTCAGTGCAATTCTAGAATTTAGTAAAAGTTTACATTCAATGGAAATTGACATCTCAGCATTTGCATGCCTTTGTGCTTTAACCCTTGTCACAGGTAATATTTTTTATTTAATTTCCCCTCTTAATTTTCAATAGTTTTATTGAAATTTCTTTTGTTTTTTTCTTTTGCGAATCTCTAGAGCGACACGGATTAAAAGAGCCGAAAAAGGTTGAATTGTTACAAATGAAGATAATCAGCAGTCTGCGCGACCATGTTACCTATAATGCAGAAGCACAAAGAAAGCCACATTATTTTAGTCGATTACTTGGTAAATTACCTGAATTACGTTCATTAAGTGTACAGGGCTTACAAAGGATATTTTATTTAAAATTAGAAGACTTAGTACCAGCACCACCACTCATTGAAAATATGTTTGTTGCCAGTTTACCATTTTAAAAAAAAATATATATAAAATTATTTATTTCTCTTAACTCTGACTATTAATGACTAAATAATAATATACCCAAAATGCTCTCTTGCGTTTAATTTAATTAATAAATTTAAATAATTTTCGTTTTGTTTTTATCAATATTCTTGCTGTAATTATTGCACCATTTTAATTTATAAATAGTTAAACAATAAACAAAAAAAAAACACTCACAGCCACAAAAATAAAGAAAAAAAAATACTCAAATTAACAAAATAATAGAAAGAAAATTATTGCATTAATATTAATTAATTAAAAATTAAATTAATGAAATAAAAAAAAAAAAAACTATTTTTTTAATACAAAATTAGATAATAAATAAAATATACAAAAATGAAAGAGGAAAAGAAAAAAAAAAATTTTAATTAGCAAAAAATATTCTTTATAAAAGTATTTAGAATGTTTTTATTATTATTTTAATTAAGAATAATTAATTAAATGGTAATTTTAAGGATTAAATCATATTCTATAAGAAGATTTAAAAAAAAAAAAAACAAATTTATACAAAATTATATATAAGAAAGAAGAAAAAAAAAATCTTAATTAATTAAATGAAGGGGAAAAAAAATGAAGAAGTAATTAATTAATTAAGACTTATAATACTTAATTAAAATTAATTAAATGTGATTTTATGTTTCTTTTTTTTTTTTAATTTTAATTTTTACTTAACTTAATTAAATGTATAAACTATAAATCCTTTATGTATAATTTAGATATTTTCATTTTTAAACTTTTAATTAATTAATTAAGAAAAAAAAAACAAATTTTTAATTATAAATGTTTATTAAATTAAATTTAAAAAAAATTTAAAAAAAAAAAACAATTTTAATGTAATTAATATATATATATATATATATAGATAAGTATAATTAAGATTAAGTTTATTTACATTATTAATTAATTAATTAATTAATAACAAATATTATATACAAAAAAAAAAGAAAGAAAGAAAACATATTATAAAGCCATGTTTTGATGTTTACACATAATTTTTAATTAAATTAAAAAGAGAAAGAAACAAAAAACAAACATTTTTAATTATAAAAGTAAAGTAAAGAAAAAAAAAATTAATTAAAAACTTAATTAAAAAAAAAAAAAAGAGAAAAGGGAATATAGAAAATTTTATTTGCCATATTTGCTACGAATAAACATTACGAAAAAAAAAAATGAAATTATTTTCCTATAATTAATTTTAATTTTAATTTAAAATAACAGGAATATTTTTTAATTTAAATTAATATTCCACCGTAACAGCAAAAAAAAAAACCTCCTTAAAAATCGCCAACTAGAATGCTTCTAGTACTTAAATAACCAAGTTTAACGAAAGAAAAAAAAAAATTAATTAATAATACATTTTTATTTGCCATATAATTAATCATCTAAGAGATATTTTTCATAATTAATTAATTAAAATTATAATATTAAAAAAAAAAAAAAAAAGAAAAACAAAGGAAACCCTTTTTGATATCATTCACCAATGTCCAGCCTTTTTCTATATTAAAACTTTGTCATATTTACCGTAAATTTACCTTAACTTTTGAATATTCCCATTATAAAAAAAAGAAATTCTAAATTTTATTAATTAACGGATTAACGGATCATATTTTAAAGTTTAATTTTCTGTTCTATGATCATAGAAAAATGTTGCTTTTAAATATGATGTGCTAGAGGAATAACCGATTAATCACAAATTCCATTCAACCACAATCATTCCTTTTACCTTAAGTAAAACCCAACTCTGTCTAATAATCAAAATCTTATTAAATTTTTATTAAAATTCGTATAAATATTCATTTAAATTAATTAATCAAAAAAAAAAAAAAAACACTTTTTTCTCTTAAAATAAATTAAAAAAAAAAAAAAAAAAAAAAAAAACTCCTCAACCCAATCGTTACCAATTACCCTTAATCTGCTATAAATTTTATTCCAAATTTTTTTGACTTTACTTAATTTTATTTTTTTTTTTTTGATGCAAAAATTATGCTAGTCTTTTGAGATTTATTTAAAGAAATTTACTTTTATTTTATTTTTCAATTTTTAATAAGTTTAAAAAAAAAAAAAAAAAAAAAAAAAAAAAAGAAAAACAAAAATTTAATTTAAAAAACGATGACGCCTTGCAAATTTTTTTTATTATTTTTTTTTTTATTTAATTAATTATTAATTATTTTGCTGTAAAATCAGAAGAAGAAGAAGAAGAAGAAGAAAAAAAAACATACAAAAAAGCATTAAAAATGTGTTGAAGAAGCTTTGAATCAAAAACCCGTGATGTTGAACTATTGTTGCGTGTAAGTAACGTAGTAAAACCGTAAGATTACCGTAATGGTATTTTTAATGGTTCAAAAGCTCGATCATTTTTATGCTTTTTTTTTTTAGTTAATTAATTATATTATAATTTGTGTCCGATAGACTCTATAAGATCATAATGTTACCATTGTATGCCATTAATTATATATAAAAAAAAGAAAAGAAAAGAAAGGAAAAGATTTATTTTATAATTTTAATTAATTTTAATTTTAATTTTCTTGCCAGATTAGAATAATTTTATTATTATTTTTTTCTTGTAATTATTATAGCAAATTATTTTTAATCTATTATTTAAAATATACAACAACAACAACAAAAAGCTTATAATTATTTTAATTTTTTTTTTTTAAATTAATTAATTTTGAATTATTATTTGCTTTTGTACACCTTATATAGCACGGTTATTGTATTGGATTACCAACGGTTTTTTTTTTTCAAATCATTGATACGTATTATGTAATAAAAAAAATTGTGTTTTCTGGAAAACCACATGATATTTAAATCCTTATAAAAACAATTTATTTAGTTTTGTAAGGATGTAACTAAAAAAACAAAATTAATAAAAATAACGTTCAAACAAACAGGGTATAAATAAAGCATTAAATATACTTTTTCACTAAATTACTTAATTAAATTACAAATGTCGTTACCATAAATACAATTAATTTTAATTAAGCAATTTTAAACATACAAATAAATATAAAAACAATTTAAATACAACCAAAAACCACCACAATATTGTGTGATTTTTTTTTTTACACTCCATTACACGAAACCCTGATTATTTTTCTTCTTTTAATTAACAAAACAAAAAGCTTAATAATAATATTAAAATATTAAAATAAAAAGAAATAATAATACAAATGTACCTTTTTACATACAAAAAAAAAAAAAAAAAAAAAAAAAAAAACCTAAAAGTGCCATTTAAAAACGAATTAAAAAAAAAATAAAAAATCCTTTTAAAATTATAATATATATTCTCATATAGAAATCTTTTACAAAACAAAAACGAAAAACGTTAATTAAGGGTAATTAAGAATTAGTTTCTTAAGAAACACTTTATAAAATGTTTTACATTATTTTTAATTGTAACAAAGTGTTAAGGTTACAAAATCAGGGTAATACTGTGCATAGGTTTTGTTAAAGATTCATAAACAGTGGTTTATCCTATGCACTGTATTACTATACATTAAAAAAGAATTAATTCCAAAATGCCTTTTGATTAACATAAAAAAAAAAAAAATAAAAAAATATATATATAATTCTCTTAATATTAATGCAATTTTCATGTATTTAATCTGATTAAAATGTTTATGATTAAAACAATACAACGATATTAATATTATATAAAAATAAATGTTAATCAAACCACAAAAACAAAAACTAAATTATAATCCTTATTAAAAAAAAAAAACAAGACAAACCTTGAGAAACGTATGTACAAGTAAGCTAAAAGCTAATGCAAAGGCAATGTTTGAATAGAAACAAACAAATAAAAAAAAAAAATAATGGAGAGAAAATGTGTTAAGAATGAGTTAAAATTTATAAATGTGATAAGAAATGTATGGTAAAAACAGTAAAAAAAAAAAAAAAAAAATTATTAATTAATTTAATTAATTAATAAAATGTGATGTAATAGGAAAAATTATTTAAAAAATAATTTATAAGTGATGGAAATGTTACGTAAAGTGAGAGGTTTGTTTTTTTTATAACACGATAGAGTTGTTTTGCTATTGAAAAACAACAAACCCGGCAGATTTTTTTAGCTTTTTTTTTAGCTTTTTTTGTTTTTTATTTTATCTATACAAAATTTAAATTAAATTAACAAAGTAATTATTCAATAAACATATCCTATTAAAATTATAAAAAAAAAAAAAAAACTGTTAAAATTGCTTAGTTAAAATCACATAATTTGCATAATTAAAGTAAATTTCATTTAAAAACACTGCCTGTAATTATGTTTAATAATATTTTAATTAGGTTTTTTTTTTTTTATGGTATTTACAATGGTTATTGCAAATGGAAAAACAATATGTTTAGCAATACTACCACGTAGATAACATAGAAATTCACAAAAATTAATGCATGGTGTTATGATTTAATTTTTATTTAAATTTTAATTAAATGTTAATATATAAGACCAATATATCAATAATTATAAATTAATTAAATATGAGTATAAAAAAAAAAAAAAAAAAAAAATTATAAATAAACATATCTTGCCCGATCCTCCCTTTTCTAATAATAATAAATTAATTAAGTAATTAGTTTTAAAATATATATATATATATTTATAAAGATAAAAACAAAAAAAAAATTAATTAATTAAATGTTGTCCCTTAGCACACATTTAAATTTCTCCTTTAATTTTACATTTATTTTTTTTTTGAATTATTGTATTTTCTAAAACTCAAAATATAATTACATATGTTTTAATTTATAAATTAATTTATATTAAGTGTTTTTTATTATAAGATAACAAATATATATAAAAAGAAGACAAATCTATGATAAAATTAAATAAAATAATTATAAAAATGCAAATGCAAACGATGAAAAATTTAATATAAAAATAAAATAATATTGAAAATGAAAAATAATTGATGTGTGTTATGAATTTTTTTTATTTACCTGTGTAATTATATTAGATTCACTCATCTTCCATAGGTTTCCTAGAACTTTTTGTGACCTGTTTTTTTTAGATTTATTTGTTTGACTGTCTTTTGATTAAAACTGTCTTTGTTCGGCATTGTTTTGATTACTCAACTAATTGCGTTGGTAAACCCTGAAAAAGAAAATTAACTCACAACACAACCTACAAACCCTATAACCCCCATATTAATCCAACAACACTACGATTTTAAATAATAAAAATCATAGAAAAAAATTCTTCTTAAAAATAGAGAATTAGGAACTTTTATTAATTTTGTGTAAACTAACTAATTAACTAAAATTCTACATTACGAATTAATTTTTACAAAAAAGATTTTTCTTATACAATTAAAAATTAAAAATTCACTTTGTTCTACCTAAAACTTTTCTAGAATTAAAACTTATCGCATTGGTTTGTGCCATTGCTTTGAATACAACTTTTTATACTTAAAATTCACCGATTTACATAATTTTCCTTAAATTTATTTAATACAAAAAAAATGCAAGTGATAAATAGGAAACTAACATAAAAATGAAATCCTTAAAACCAATATGTGAGACGCATAGCACCATCGCTTGACTTCTGAGTATCCATGATGCTCGCCTGTCTCGCCAATCGTTTCATTGATTGGCGTCTTATTCGTGCAGCTTCTAATGGTGTTCGCTCCGACGCCGATGATTGTCCAACTATTACCGGCATCGCTGTATTCATTTCTAATAGCATTTCTGATTGATTTTTGGTTAAATCCTCGTAAGATCCAGACACAGAGGATGGCCTAAAATTGGATTTAAGAAATCAAAACAAATAAAAATTTTGTTCAGAAGTTACTCTATTTTGTTTTTACTTTAACGGAATACATCGGAAGCAATCCTTCATTGTCCAATCCTTGCCAAATTGTTCGCCTTCCTCAAGTGTTTGCGGTAATCGATGATGTAACGTTTCAGGCAGACGTAATCCTGTAAAACCACCAAAAACAGCAACAAACCCCATTATTACCAATGGTAACCGAAGATTGTCTTTACCCTGGGAAAATCAATACATTAATAAATTATTTTATTTTTTTGAAAGAAATCTTTACCAAATATGTAATAAACGGTATCACGATTAAGCCTAATCCACCGATGTAGCTAGATGTTCCAATGCCAACACCTCGTACTTGTGTCGGATACAATTCACCAGCAAATGGATAAATAATTAAAAATGATGCCGATATCATGGACTTGGAGATTAAGTACAAA
This sequence comes from Ptychoptera albimana, assembly GCA_961205885.1. NCBI lineage: Eukaryota > Metazoa > Arthropoda > Insecta > Diptera > Ptychopteridae > Ptychoptera > Ptychoptera albimana. The sequence goes on from OY540801.1 coordinate 17,634,044, forward strand.
ATTAATGTTTCTGTTGTTGCGTCATTTGACAATACAACGGTCCCTATACAGCTTATGCCACTAAATTCAAAAACTTCCTTTTTAGTAACATGAAATTTGGAAAACTGTATAATTTACCCCATAATCATGAGCAAGCACATTGGCCATCGTCTACCCCATCGATCCATAATGAACCAGCAAACAATGTAGCTGGGAATTTCAACAACTGATGACAGGAAGAAGCTCAAATGCTCGTCATTACCCAGTGCAGGTCCGTAGTAACTTAAGCCCAAATAAACTGTTTCGTTCGCAAACCAATTCAGCGTAATCAAAATCGTCTTCAGTCGCATATTCGGTGTTCTTTTGCCAATGGAAAATTATTTCAAACTTTTTTAAACAGAAATATAGAAAATAATTATTTACTTGCATAAATCCAGTGGACCAAATGATTCTTTAGGTTTTGCTTTGCGAGATTTCTCCTGCTCTACACGTTCTTTCAACTTTACACGAAAACTGTCCGGAAATTCTTTTCGATTGACTTTTGCCATTATTTCAAGTATTTTCAATGCTTCTTCGAGTCTCCCATTAGCTAACAGCCAACGTGGTGACTCTGGCATAATAAACAGATACAAAAAATACAATAAAAATGGTACGGATGTATAAATGGACAGTTTAACCCAATCCTGGACAATATAAGTCACTCCAGCAAGCATCATTAATCCAACAGTGTAAAACGTACACGTCATAACCGTTACAAAGGATCGGTAATTCGGGCCAACCAATTCCAATGCTAAAAACAAAAAAAAAATTGTCATAGGAAAAAAAATAAATAAAGAAATCTCACCAATAATGAAAGGTATTTGATAGACAGCAGGAATCGTTAAGCCAACAATCATACGGCTGAATGCCCACGTCCAAAACCCGGTACTTAATGTTGTCAAGAAACTGCCAAGTAGTAATGTTGCCAGACAAATAAAATACGACAGACGTCGTCCAACCCGATCATTTATTAAACCAAACAGAAAAACACCAACCGGCCCTCCAATGTTTAAAGCCACCAAGCCATACGTTGGATAAATATCACGATCACAAACTAAATCAAACTAAAAAATAATTATTTCTTTTAATAATGGTACGACACTGGAATTAATATCGTTTATCCAGTGACTTAATTAAGTCCTATTAGCTACGATAATTACATCAATAACAATTGTTGAATTCATATTTGTCGTATTATATTCCCAGCCATTTGGACACTTCTCAATTGGCCAATTATTATCGCTTCCATTATTAAGCAGCATAAATTCATCAATTGTCTCACTGCGATTTAATCTTTCACTCCAATCAATCATGTAACGGGTGCATTGGCTATAACCACTGACACCATTTTTCTATTAAAACAATTGATTTTGCATTAACAAATGGATTAAACAGGATTAGCATTGTGTGGGCGACTTAATCTAAAAAGTCACCATTCTTAATAATAACAAGGCAACAAAAAAAAAAACAGTCTAATGGTTTTTGTGTTTATTGATTTTATTACCATACGCGTGTTAAATTTCTTTTTTAGAACAGAAACAATAATGAATGAAAAAAATGTCCACGTGCCACCTTTGACTTTGCTTAAATCAAATTTTTTTTTTTTTTTTTTTTTAATCACTGTAAATATGGTTTCAAATCAATGAATCGATGAATAATTATAATAAAACAATTTTTTTTTTATTGTGCAACCCTTGAATTAGCAATAGTAAATCAGAGTTTATTCTACGATGTAGAACTAGGTCATGTCATGTCTTGTATTTCCTATTAAGAGCATATGTTATTCCTGGTTTATCACAAAATTTATTAAAGCATTGATTATAAGTAGTCTCTGTAAGTTTTTAGGGATTTTTCTGTTTTACCATTTATTCGTTTTTTAATAATTAAAAAGTTATAACTTGTGTAATGGATTTTTTAATGACCTAAAATTAGGATTGGATATAACTTTAACAACTCGGGATAACCACAATGAAACTAATTTAAAACCTGTTCACCCTGTTTTCTAATCAATAAAAAAAAAAAAAAATAAACATCAAAACATTTGCAAGCACGTGGCTTGTTTTACATAAATAAAAATTCTATTTTCAGTTGTTTACAACCTGTATTTGTTTAATTAATTAATAAAATTATGTACTCTGTTGTTAGAAATAAGAAATTACCATGATTCTTAATTATTCTACCATCGTTTTATTACTTCAATAAAAAAAAAAACATTTTTAACAAGACTATTAACAGGTTTTTGTTTTTTATAGTAAATTTATGTAAATTTTTTTATATAATCTGAACATGTTTAATAAATAATTAATTTATTGTCTTGTAAAAACATTAAAATACAATTATTTACAAAATAAAAAAAAAAAAAACCATGCACGAAGTAAATTTTACTTATTATTTTTTTTTTTCAATCAGTTTTGTTTTTATTAATCTTACCTCAATAATAGGTATAGCCAGTTCCTTTCTCTCCTGTGATGAAAGGTGTGCTAGCTCCGGTACAGCACACCAATAATCATTCGGTGTATCCGTCATAAATAATTGATTAAAAGCACAAAAACCACACGGAATGCATGCTGGTAAACATATAAACCAAACTAATAATTTTTGATAACGTCCAAATTCTCCAATAGCTGGTAATATTTCATCCAAGTCAAAAGGTTCCTTAACATAATTAATTGTTTGTTTTATTGATTTATTTGTAAAATGCATAGGAAATAATATTTAATCGCATTAATGGTAAGTAGGTAAGTAGGTAAAAAAAAAAGTATTTAATTTTGGATTTAATTCGATTAATTTAACTTTTTATTTATAAGGAATTAATCCATTCAGATAATACGATTAGATAAATGAATGAAAAATGATTACTTAACACATATTTTGTCATTCTGATGTGCCATTTAGAAATGGAAATTATTCACGGAAATCATAGAAGTCACAGAACAACTCATAGCACAGGTAAACAATAATAATAATCGATTAAAATAATAATTAACTGTTTACCACATTACACCACCACATTTAAATACAAATTAGTTTCACAAAAAATAAAACAATTAAGCAAACCAATTTAAAGTTAATTAAAATTAAAAATCAATGGCGTCATAATTAAAATTTTTGAACATTTATTCGGTTATTTAACTAATTATAGACCACATTCTTCAGTTAATTATAATAAATAAATAAATAGTATAATTGGGTTTTAGCTTTTCTGGGGGCGAAACTAATTACTTAAAAAACCAAAACCAAATAAAAACGCTGAATAGCGTGCTGTGTACTGTGCAGTAAAGCACAGAAATAATTTTTAAAATTAAAAAAAAACCCACGCAGATTAAAATATTCGTTGATAATAGTAAATTGTAATTAAAATAAAAATAAAGATCAAGGATTACACGGTTAATAACTATACTTAAAAAAAAAAAAAAACCACTTAACACCTTTTATTTTCTTGTTTTAAAATTGCATTAATTAAATAAAAATATTTTATCTATCGAAAAAAAATTTACACAAAACTTACGTCATTATAATTCTCTTCAGTAACCTCATCGTCATATTGACAATTATCCTTGCTTTTCTTATCCATTTTGTAACACAATAAACTAAAGAATAGGAAAATTTAGCACAAAAAGGAAACTAAACGCACAGATACGTTACAGGTGAGCCAAGTAAATTCTTCGACTGTTAAAGAAATAATGAGAAAAACTTTTCTTTTTTTTTTTTTTTTTGTTTTCTGCTTTGTTTTACGATAATTTTTTTCACCACTATCTCCCCTCCAATTATACATTTATTTATTATTTTTAATAAAAATTATTTATTTTTGCTGAGCAAAAGAAACCGTAGAAGCACTCCACAATTCACGTATTGTTGCTTTTATGTAATATATTTTGTTCATTATTAATCGGTTGATCGATTTTGGTATTTACTTGAATTACTTTTATATTTATATTTGTAAATTATTTATGCGGCTATTAAATAAATTTTAATTGCTACAACCACAACGTAACATTGACATATTGTATGATCGTTATTCTAAACGCCATTTTTACGGGCTTTGTGATTTGATAATGAAAAATTATCAGATAGATACTGACAATTTTTAAATCAATAATTAATATTAAACAGATAATTAAGTGGAAAGACGCAAATTATTTTTTCTTCTCATATTACTAATTGATAAAATTTTTATAACTTTCATTTTCATTGTTGACCTTAATCTATAAGAATTTATGCTATTTACAAAGTATGCTGTAGCCGAGGGACATGCAATAAAAAATATAGAAAAATTGTTCTATAAAACAAACTAAGAATAATAATTTGTAAATAAATAAATAATAAAAAAAAAAGGAATAAATTAAGATCGCGTATCGTTATGACCTTAAAAGAGAAATAGTGAATAATTTAGTGATAATTTAATTGGTGTTATTCTTGTATATTTACATTTAATTAGCAAGCATTACAAGAATTTTATTGTCTTAATAGGTTTACGATTGTAATTAATCAAAAAAGTCGAATTTTTATTTAATATAAAACAGAAATAAAAACAATCTGTGCTGCCGGTCAGGTAACAGTTTTACTTAAATTCTAAATATTTTCAGAAGGCAAAACTTGAAAATACGTTTTTTTTTCGCGAAAATTTGCCATACAAATCATCTTACCATTTTCAATGCTTCAAATATCCGTAGATTCCTTAAAAGTAATCCTATAAATTGAAATGGTCGCTATTTCCCATTCACATTGCTTGTGCTATAAATTAGATAACTACCAAAGGGAATTTCTGGAAAATAACAGCAAAATTCGAAAAATCATTTTTATATTGTTTTCCGGTATTTCCTGAATGCACATAACAAATATAAATCTTTTTTTTACGAGCCAGCTTTTTCAAACACTATTAATCGTGGCATTAGTTTCGGCAAACATACCAACCTTTGTTCAGGGGCGTTCCTTAAAATGAAATCAGACAGTGTCCTTTAATTGCTTTTAAAGGATTATTACGCGAAAATATTTTTTAGTAAAAAGTTTTTATCACTTCTTCGCTGCAAATATCACATTTTTTATTTCCCAAACATCCGAAATAAACTCTAGAAAATAAGTTATTGGGGAAACAAACAAAAATAAACAATAAAAATTCTTCATCATTGGTTTTATTATTTTTATTAAAATAAATGTAAAATTCTTCTATAAATAAATAAAAAAAAAAAAAAAGAAAAAAAAATTAAAAGAAAAATAAAAAAATATTTCTTAAAATTAAACGTAAAAAAAAAAAAAAAAAAAAAAATATTAAAAATTAATAATTAATAATTAATAATTAAATAAAAAATAAAAAGAAATTGTTTTTCTTTTATTCGGCAGTCATTTATTCATTCATAAAAACTAAAAAGAAAAAATTATTTTTTTTTTTACCCCATTTCAATTAATTACACAGCATACAAAGTAGTGGGGTTTTTTCTCTTTTTCTTTTTTCTTTCTTCCTTTCTTTCTACATACAGAAAAATACAAATTCGTTTAAAAATAATTAATTAATTCATTACAAGCTTTCAATCGTTAGAACATACATAATTGTGTTGCTTCTTCATTTTTTTATTTACTTAAAAACTAAAGAAAAAAAAAAAAAAATTTTTTTTTTTCATCTTCTTCTTGTTTTACCCCCAGTTAATCATTTTAATTTTAATTATTTATTCATTTATACAACTTTATTACAAATTACATACTTAAACATTAGGGTTTATTTATTTATTTTTTTATTATTTTTTTTTTTTTGTTGTGATTTTTTATTTTTTCTTATTTAATTTAATTTAATTTTTATTTTACATCAGTTCAGGCATCCAAATTTCTCATCATGATTTGATTGTTTTTTTTTTTTTTTTTTTTTTTTAAAGAAAACTTATTTTTGTAAGACGATAAAAATTTGATTAATTATTATTAATTAAGGTAAAAAAAATTATTATTTAATTAATTAATTAGTTTATGTGGTGGTGAAAATTAATAAATTTATTGTGGTTTGTTAATTGTTTAGAAAATTACGTGAATTTGAGTGTTTTTTTTTTTTTTTTTTTCGTTCCAAGCAGGTGATAATTTTGGTCAATAATCGTTTTGTTGGGAGACGTGATGAATAAATGGGATAAGAATCTGTGTTAATTGTCATCGTCGTCGTTTGGAGACAAAATTTTATTACAAATTTATCTTCAAAATTTATTTGCAGTATTTAATTTAGTGGCTTGTTATTTTGACTGTTAATTAGATGTTAATACAGAATAAACAATTAAAAAATAAAAAGAAAACAATGTGATTAAAAAAAAAAGCATTAAAAATGTGTCAAAACGATAAGAGACTAATAAAAGCTTTTCCAAGCGAATCTGCTACGATAAAACACTCAATTTTCAAATAATTTCCCATATAATCTAACTTTCTAATCATTTATTTAATTAAAAGTCGAACTTAATTTCTTAATTAAGTAAATAATAATTAAATAATTTTACTCACAAATCAAATGATGAAAAATGAAAATGAATTTAAAAAAATTGTTTTTTTTTTATACATTATTTTCTCTTCTCAATATAATTAATTAAAAATCTTTAATTCTCATTTATTGGTTTTAATTAATTATTAATAATTAAAAAAAAAAAAAAAAAAAAATTCATAATCTTCCTCTCTCACACAAATTTAAAAACATAAACATAAACTTTAAATTTTTTATTACCATACAACAATTAAATTAATTCTAATCAAAAACACATCAAATTAAATTAAATTTAGAAAAGAAAAACAATTAATTAATTAATTAATTAATTCAAAAACAATTATATGAAAAAAATAAAAACGAAAAAAGAAAAGAAAAATTCTATGGAATGGTACACAACAACAGTAACAACAATAGCACATACGTAAATTGACTTTCAAACATTATTTATCGTGTTATCATCACTCTGGCACTTATGATTTACCTAAATGAATTATTATTTTTCATCTTATTTATCTCACTCAGCAGTTTTTAAAACAATAGAAGAAAAAAAAAAAAAATCTTTAACACTCTCGCTATTAAAATTAATAAAAAAAAAAAATTTCATTTAATTAGAATCAGCCCTAAGTTTCATTATAAATCCCCCGGAATAAAATTTTGTTTTTCTAATCATGAGAGCATAACCGTTTTTGATTGTAAAAAAAAATAAAATAATTGAAAAGGATAAACAAAATTCACGTTAAGCTATTAAAATATAAAAAAAAAAAAAAATGTTAAAAAATTTGGTGAATCTTAACAGGTGTTGCTTGCTATAAAAACAAATAGAAAAATAAATGAAATAAGCATCAACGGTTACTAGAATCGGAATTGCAAGTATTTTTATATGAGACTTTTTGTTTTGTCTTTATTTTTATAAAATTTACTTAATTAAATAATTAATGCCCAGTATTATTGTAACACAAAAAAAAAAAAAAATTCTTAATTATTACTTAATTAATATAACTTAAATCTAATTAATTATTTTTTTTTATTTATTTATTTATTTTTAATATTAATCATTCAGTCATCCACCAAGGAAATACACCAGTTCAGTCGCAGCATCAGCATCATCAGCAACAACAATTAAACATACAAAAAACAGATAAATTTCCAGAACAAACAAAACAAAAGTTTCATCCATTCACAATCACAAATTTTTTTTTTTTCTTAATTAAAAACTTTCAACAACAACAACAAAACCAACACTTACTTAAAAAATATTTGTTTTTTAATTTTTCATATCACATTCATTTTATATTTTAGTTAAGCGCACAGATGAGGAGGGGTGGGGGGGGGGGGGGATGTGTGGGTGTATTTTTTGGGGATATAATAATAAAGGAGGTGGTGGTTTTGGTGTGTGGTATGTTAAAGGGCGACAACATTTATCATCCCTTTTCATTATTATTAATTAATCAATCTGAGGACATTTTGGGTAATTATCAGGATATCAGGGAAATGAGTAGATTTACACAATTAAAATTTAATTCATTTATTTTGTAAAGTTTTTTCCTTTTTTTTTTTCTTTCTTTCTTCCTTTTTTATGAAAAAGAAAAAAAATTGACTTAAAACCGCTAAAACGTGTTAATAGAGTTTCTCTTTTTTTTCCTTTTTTTTTTTTTTGTTTTAATCCTAAATTTGTCAATACATAAAATAATTGATTTGTTTAATTATTTTAAGTTCTTTTGTGTAAAATATTTTTTGTTTAATTTCTTATTAACAAAACTTTTTTTAACGTTTTTATTCAAAATTTTTTCCCTTTTGACTTAAAATTATTTATTCTAATAGTAGTTTTGTTTTTTTTTTTTTTTTATTACTTTCTCCGATTCGTCAACTTTCATACTAAAGAGGCACTCAAAAAAAATTATTTTTATTTTTTTTTGTTTTTTTATTTTTTTACTTTTTTTTGTGGATTTTATGTTTTTTTTTTTTTTTTGTTTTCTTTTCTTAATTAAAATAATATATTTTTTTCTTTTTTATAATTCACTCATTTTTTCATTTGTTGTTTTTTTTTTTTTTTAATTCAATTAATTGATTAATCAATAATTAGTTTAAAAGTTTTTCCTAATTTTTATAACAAACAAAAAAATTACTCAAAGAAAAATAGTAAAATTCTCACTCGAAATGAGTGGAATTTTTTTTTTTTTTTTAATTATTTTTCACCCGATAACGGTTGAATTTGCTTTATTTAAATATTTCTCTTTAAATAAAAACAAACAAATAACAAGAAAGAAAAAAAAAATATTCAACCGCTTTTCAGAGTGAATAGTAAATTTTCTTTATTGCTTTATGGTGTTTCTTTTTATTTTTTTTTTGTTTCTTTATTTAAAAAATATTAATTCTTCATAATTCAAATAATAAAATATAAATGATCCTATCTCTTCTATTTGATATTTATAAAACATTCATATTTTTTTATTTTTTTTTTTGCACACCTTGGGCAATTATTTTAAAATTAAAATTTCACCACCCCCAATAACACATCACACACAAGCAAACAGTGGTCTGTATTTCGTTTGTTGGAAGAAAAAAGCTTAAAATAATTAATTAAAATTAAATATGAAAAGCTTCTAGAGATAATATTTTTTACTTTAACAATTCTTAAGCAAAATAATTAAAAAAAAGAAGAAGAAAAATAACCGTGGCAAGAATAATCAGAATTCAGTTTGTTTTATAGAATTTAATTTTTATGTCGTTAATTTTCTTTTCAAACTATAAAAATAAAAAAAAGCCTGCTTAAACAATTACAATACAAATTTCTCTACAAAAAAAAAAAAAAAATTAACCATTCCGGACTTAATTAATAAAAGCAGACAGAAAAACAAAATTCTATCGGCCTGCTATTCGCGCTATTACTTTTATAAAATCAGCAATAATAATTCAACAAAAAAATAAAAAATTGAAATAAAATATAATCGCGTATAAAATCTAAAGCAAAGTTAGAGAATAAAAAAAAAAAGAGAAAATACGACAAATCAAAGGTGTGCTTAAATAATACAGCACCCGGCGCGAAAATATACTAGCGACGAAATAGAGTGCAATTATTAATTAAAATATTTTCTTTTTCTTCTTTCTTTCTTTCTTTTTAATTAAATTACAAATGTTTGTTTATTTATTTATTTTTTTTTATTATTATTTTTATTTTTAATTAATTAAATGTTTATTATTATTATTAAATATTATTATATAAATTTATTGATTGGTGTGTTTTTTTGTGTTCTTTGATTATTGGGATGTTGTATAGTTGTATTAATGAGTGTATTTGTTTGTTGTGTACTGTTTTTGATAGATTTTTCTTTATTTTCCTCTATATATTTTTTTTTTGCTAATTTATTAATTCATTTATTTTATTTTCCTTTTCTTTTCTTAATAAAATGAATTTTTTATTTTTTAAATATTTTATTTTCAGTGTTAAAATAAATAAATAAACAAAAAAATAATTAAATTACTTTTAAGAGTTTTTTTTCTTTTTCTTTTCTTTGCCATAGTTTCATTTTATTTTTCTCTATTATGTAATTGTACAGGTGAGAAGATAAAAGTGTAGAAGAGAATTGTATGTAAATTATTAGGTTATTTATAAGAAAAGAAAAGAAAAGAAAAAAAAATTAAAAGAAAGCAATTTAATTAAAAAAAACAATTAAAAAAAAAAAAAAAAAGTAATAATAATAATAATAATAATAATAATAATATTATAACTAAGGAAAGAAATTTTCTTGATTTATTTTCATTTGTTGATTTTATTATTATTATTCTATTTCTTCTTGTTCGTTTTTTTTCTTTTTCTTGTAAATTAATAAGCTTGATTATCTTGTGAAGAGCCCTGATAACAGCAAAATTGATCAAATGATGGTGGTGAGGGAGAAGAAAATCTAAAAGAACAAAATTATATTTTAATAAATTACAAAATTATGTGGTAAGAAGAATACAATAAAAGTAATAATCGAAAAACTTACCAACTAGATGTTGTATTCTGTTGCATTTGCTTCAATTTTCTTACTTCTTTGTATGCCCAACCGGTTAATGCTTTAGTACGTCCAACGTTTGATTTTTTACCTTCCATTAACAATTGTACGATTGGTTTTTCTTCTAATAATGATATTATTGGTGGCCCGAATGATACACACAAGTCACCAATCAAACCAGCACAAATTGCCAAATTGGAATCAGATAAATTGCGATCTTGTGCAATCTTCGATATATATTTTATAATGTGTGGTACGTTTGACTCCATAAGTCTTACATCTGGATGTGGAGTGTTTTCAATACCTTTTAAACCTTGTATTATGCCCGTGTATGCTTCTAATACACTTTCACGTAATTCATCTATGTAGTCATTCATATCAAAGTCATTTTGGTCCACTTGTACCTGGGATGCATGCATTAACATTTGCAAAACGACAGATAAATATTTTTTAAATTCATGACCAATGCTTAAAGAAACGTCCCCAAATACAGATAAAATGTGTGGTTTTACAGTGCGATGTAAATTTGGATTGTTGAGATTTTCTATTAGGAGTGTCATTATTTCATCACAGTACGGAAGCATTTTGCCTTTGAGACCACGGAATATGTCACCAGTTAAACCGACTGCAGCACAACATACTTGATACTCTTGATGATTCTTGAGTCCCATGTATAAATATGGTTTAAACGCATCCATATATTTTAAGAAATTTTCACCCAAAAGATCTACTAATGTTGAAACAGCCATAAGAGCGTCCTCTTGTACGCCTCCGACTTTTCCTGAACTAGAGCTAAACATTGTTAATAATGCTGTCATTATGGCATCGGATATCTTTGGTGCATCTTCTTGTTGGACTTTCCGTAGCACAGACTGTAATGTGGCACACAGTAGCGATTGTAAATCATTAAACTGATGTCGATCATTATGCGTCGATATATGATTTTCCATTTGTAATACTTGATTGAGACGCTCTAGAATCACCATCGTCGTTTTCTGTACAGTCACATAACAATCTAAAGGTGAATTCTTAATCATTTCCATTAATGCTTCGTAGGCAGCTGATCTTAAATTTGCCTGTACACCATCCGGACGATCAGTTGTCTCCAATAAACGCTGAATTATAAATTCAAAATATTGTGATAAGCAATATGTTTGTGGTGTACGATCCATATAGCAATCAGCAGCATCATATGCAGCTTCTGCTAAACCTGTAAAAGCCCAACAAACGTTGGCAGCGACTCTGGGCTCTGCCTTTAATCCATTTAATAAACTTTCTAGTAATGATTTAAGATATGTTTCATTTATTGCTGCTTCGGGAATAACCTGAAAAAAATAAACTTTTATTAGTATTTTATAAACATGAAAAACCATTTTTCATTTACCTCGCATATTCTTCCAAATGTCCAAGCAGCTGTATCCCTTACTATCACACTACCATCGTACATTAACTCAATTAATGTTGTCATAGCTTGTTCAACAAGGGGCTTAAGTGTGTTTGATTCTAGACCTCCTAAAATTGATCCAAATACCATAAGAGCAGCATCTCGATATCTCCAATTTGTCGAGACAATATTTTCCTTAATGAATGGTAGTACGTGAGGTACTATTTCATCTTCACAACAAGACGCCAGTAACATTAGACAGACTCCAGCCGCTTTAGATGGATTCCAATCATCTTCATCATCAAATTCCTCTTGTTTTGTTAATTTCTCCATTAAAACTGGTGCTAAAAATTGTAATGCGCCTCGTCCATAGTGTTTTGATACTCGTGTTGGTGGACGACCAGCTTCAGCAGCTTCTTGATTTTCTATAGCTAGATCAATTTCTTCATCGCTGACGTTTGACCAAAATTCAATACCTTGCAATGATATTTGATCGTTTTCAGATTTCATTGCTTCCAGTGTAATTGGAAATAATGCTTGTGCCATATACGGTTCCATGTATTGATAATAAAGTGTTAATATTCTTACTAAGCATTGTAATGCTGCAACGCATATTTGTGTGTCATTGCATTGCGTTGCTTCGCATACCACTTCCATTATATAGTTTCTTTCTGCTGGTTTATCAAAATTTGCTTTTGTGAATTCAAGTGAATTTAATAATGATGTGGTTGCAGCTAATCGTACATGATTACTTGGTTCCAATTTTCTCATACCATGTATAATTGCTGTTAGAATTTGATTGGATTGTTGTTCTAAAACCTCGGCACTAATATCTTGGCAAATGTAACCTGCATAGCAATAATTAATAAAAACATGATAAGAAATTATGTTTTAAAAAAAGATATATATATATATTTAGATATGTACCAATTGCTTCTAATGTTGCCTCCCTCTCCATTTCTGTTGATCTTTCATTTACTACATTATTAACAAGTGTATTTATTAAATAATTCCATTGACCAGCTGGTAATTCGGTAACTGCTACATATGCAACACATTGTGCAGCAGATGAAGGTCTTGAATTTTCTGTACCTAATGCTGATAATATCTATAGATAAACAAAAAAAAAAAAAAAAGAAAGAAAATTGCTACATCCATTTTCATTTTTTAAAATAAACATTTCAACAACAACATACATTTTTCTTTATATATTCTCGGACATCTTCTGGAAATCGTAACCATCTTTGTTGGTATTGTAATTTTAGCATAGAGTCTTTGCTTGTTAAATGATTTTTAAGTTGTAACCCAGCTGCCATACGGGCAACTGGACTATTTCCGCCATGGACCAATATATCTGATAATGCTTTAAGAAATTCAGCAAGATTTGTTACGGCCGCCTGTTCAAGATATTCTTTTGCCGCCAATAGCTCATTTTTATCTAAAAATTACGAAAATATAAAATAATAATAAACATAAATTTGGCTAAAAAAATGTGTGTGCAAATATTTTACAAAAAGATGAATCATTTATGCTAAAATCATTAAAAGTGGGGTTAAAATCATTCAAGTACTGTCAAAATGATTAATTTTTTATAAGGAAAAAAAAAATTTTCTTCTTTCTTTTTTTGTTAATGCAATACCAAGATGGCATACAGTAATGCTGGATTTGTATATGACAATCTCAACTCATGTTTCATTTATTTTATTGATTCAACAATAAAGTCATTTAAAAAAAAATAAATTTAAAAATAAATAATTCGCAAGACGAAAAAAATAAAAATTAAAGTTTCTTAATTAATTTGAGATTGAAGAAATATAAAAAAAAAAATTAGGACATTTTTAAAAAAATCTATTTCCCGCCATTTATAATAAATTGCGCAAGAAAATTCTTTCAAGAAAAAAAAATTAAGAGCACAGAAAATTTTTTTTCTATATTGTTAAAAATGTTTGGTTAGCAACTGCTTTAAGCAAATAGGTTAGGTAATCGCGAATATTCTAATATAAAAAAATGTACATATATATAGCACAATGCATTATAAACTTTATTTTATTAATTAATTAACTATCAAGTATTAAAAATTGAAATCACTTTTATTTAAACAGAACAAAACAAAAATAAAAACATATAAAATTCTTTCAAATATATAAATAAAAGAATAGAGATTGAAAAAAAAATGATTTTTCGTATTTTTTTTAATAATAAATTTCAATTTGAATGCAATGTCATTTACCTGACGAGACAGTTTTTTCTAGTATTACGACCAATTGAGTCATTTTAACTAAATTATTGTTTTATTTATTTTTTTTTTACTCTATGTTCACTATTTTTTTTTTTATTTTTATTTGTTTTAAACAATTTTTTTTTTTTTCTTAATGATTTTATTAAATTAATTTAACACCGCCGGCTAATTCCACATGGATACCGAGAAAAATGGTTTTTAAAAGACTCATTTAACACGACCAAAATTCAACTGAACTTTTTCTCTGTTTCACTTTGATATGATTGAATTAATTGTGTATGAACAGTGCGGTGCCGTCGATAATTTTCGATTTCAATTTATCGTTAAATTTTATTTTAATGTTGGTATTGCGTAAACTTATTTATGTATAATTTTACGAATATTATTGATTTTTAGCTTATTATTTGAACAAAAACTAATTAATATGATTAATGTGACTAATATTGAAAATAATAATTATATTATTTTATCCAAATACCGACATAAATGAAAATATTGTACATTAAAAATGCGTCATTTGAACTGTCAAATACTGTTTTATGTCGTTTTTTTAAATTAATTAATCTTCAATAACTGTTAACAAAAAACTACTTGATTATTTCATTAAATAATTAAAATAAAATAGAATTTAAATTTGAAATGAAAATTAAAATAAGAAAAAAATCGAAAAGAACGATGCCTAATTTTAATATAATTTTTAAAATGCTGTCAAAATTTAACGAATATATTTTAGTATGTTGAAAACTCGGTTAACATAACAAAACTAAAAATCCAATTTGATTATGCTATTTAAAGTGTGTTCATTACCTTTAATAATGTGCAATTTCATAAAATTTTAATATATATATATATATTTTTTTTTAATTTACAAATTTCAATATAATTTTATTTTTTAATAATATTTTTATTTGTTTTTATTACACATTTATTTATTAATTTTAAAAAACTATTTTTTAATTATAATATTTTTTTTTTGTTTGTATTTTCAATAAGTAAATATATGCTAAACGAAAAAAAAAAGAGAAAATGATACGCTTATTAATTAATTATTGATTTTAATATATAGTTGGATTAAAAATATAATTTATTAATCAATAATTGTTATTATAATAATAATAATAAATCTTCTTTTACAGAGAAGTAACTGCTGTTGTATTTGTTTATCCATTAAATTTTGATAATTGAAAAGTAACAACACAACAAGAATAATATTAATTAAAATAAAAAATACTTCGATTTTGTTATTAATCAGTTAATTAATTAATAAAATAAAATTATCAAAATTAAAAAAAAAAAAAAAAATGAAATAAGTATTGCTGCTTTTAGGAATTAATTATTAATTTTTTAGTAACATGTTTTGAGTTTTATTGAGGATTTTTATCCCCAAACTAATAACCTTGGGGACAAGCACACGTAAAACGGTCAAAATAATTGTTTGTGCTTAAATATTTTAGAAAATAATTTATTTTTAAACAAACTTAGCCGATTATAGCTAGTACATAATTAGTACAAATAGAGATTTTGCTTTTATTTCATTTTAATCTTGTTTAAAAAATAAGAAACGAAAAAAAAAAAAAATAAAAAGAATTAATTAATTAAATTATAAATCTAATCTACTTTGACTACACTATAAATTTTTCGTATAAACCAAAAACAGGCGAAGAAACCAATCGAACCGGTTAATAGGAAAAATAAAAATACCATAATTAATGTATAACCGAAATAGAGGAATGTGGACGCAGCATCCTCTATAGATAATTTTGTAGCAAAGTAATGACAACAATATATAAATAAGTACACAGAGGTAAAACCAGATGTTAAAAATGAACGCCACCACCAATGATAATCTTCCGCACATAGATGGAAGTAACACAAAAGTATTGTCGTTTCTGAACATGTAATTACTAATATTAAAAATACTAGAAACAGAAATCCAAACATGTAATACATTTGGCTCGACCAAATTGAATTTAGAATAAAGAATAATTGTATAAAGATGCATCCAAATGGAAGTACTCCGCCCATTATAATACCAGGTATCGGTTGTGTGTAAATTGATTGATCTGGTATTTGTCGTGGTATTTGATTGGTTCTAACTGGATGTTCAAGTGGCTACAAACAAACAAAAAAGAAAAGAAAAAAATTAGAAACAAAACAAAAGTTTGACAATAAAAAAAACTCACCCTCTTTCTGAAACCAAAATATGCTCCAACAAATGTCAATGGTACAGACACACAAAACCACAGCGCTAACAATGCAACTAAGGTACTAAATGGTACAGCGCCGGAACTACCTTTACCCCACAATACTAAATTCATAACGAAAAATAATCCAAAAACGCTTCTGTAAAATTTAATGAAAGAAAAAAATTATTCATAGATTCGATAGGGGGAAAAAAATTATTTCATACCCTGGACACAACATTGATGTTAATAGCACGTTACTCTTCCATTTGATACCACCGAAACTTTTGTAGATTCTTGCCGATATATAACCAGCTGGGGTTCCAAGTAATACAAATAATAACATCGCACACGTCATCAAAGCACCACGGTTTGCTGGTGACAGAAATCCAAGACAAGCAAATGCTAATGTAACTAATGTCATACAGAAGACTTGAGCACCAGATCCTAATAATACGGATAAAAGCATTCCTTTGCGTGGTGGACGAAAAACGTCTCCATGCACTAATTTCCAACCGAATTCTTCTTGAGCATCTTCACCGCATTCCATTTGATTATAACGAGCAATATCCTTGTGTAATGTCCTCAGCATTATCATAGCGACCATTCCAGATAAAAATAATACTATAACCAATGAATTAAGTATACTGAACCATTGGATGTTTGTGTGTGGCATTGACTCGAGAATGTAATCCCATCGTGATGACCATTTTATTGTGTTATTTTGGATAAATTTAACTGAATAAGAGTATGTGATGTTGAGCTTTTGTCCTTGTTTTAAAGCACTTGATGCAATTTCTAGAGGTACACGATTATTACAATCTAATTGATCTGGATTATGATGATCAATTGATGAGGGAATAACTTTTACAGATATTATTCTACCACCATTATCACGGAATCGTACTCCCCATTCTTCTGCTGCACCACTATGATAAGTAATGTGTAATTCAATATGATTAAATGGATAATATACACCCGGCTTGTTATAACTAGGATTTATCGGGCAACTTTCATCCTGAAAACCAAAAAATTATTTTTAATGAAATGTTTATTTTAGGTAAAAATCAAAAACGTACCCCGTCAGAGTGTTTTCTTACTAAACAACCCATTGGGAAACCGGTGCTGCAGTACTGACGATCATTTTCCAATGGGTAACACCATGTAACAGGCATATTATCAACAATCCAATGATGCTGATAATTTAAACTCATTCCCTTTTTAAGTGTCATCAAACGTTTTTCACTATCAGGATCACCGCCTGTATAGCTTCTGACACAAGCCTAGATTATTAAAAAATTTTAAGTAAACAATCTACATATTAAAATAAAATTAAAATCTTACCTTTTCACATTGTACATTCTTAAGAAATTCAATTTTATAAGGACCCGGACGTATCCGTTCACCGAACACTACTTGTCCTAAATTTTCAGCCGGTGAATTAGCTTCATCGATTGGACAAAAATCAAAATGATGATATTCAAATGGAATTACCGACTCTTCTGTATTTAGCCGGTTGACGTACAGCACAACATCTGACTAAAATTGATAAAAAAAAAGTTTATTTTTTTTATTTTTTATTTTCTAGCTTTTGGTTTTATATATCCGGTGCGTATTTTTGATAAAAAAAAAAATTATTACAAGGTACTGTCTAATTGTAACATTAATAAATAATTTATATTTCATTGTTTTACAACTTTGATAGATAAAAAAAAAATATTTCACATTAGTTACGTTAAATTAGTTTTTTTTTTTTTTTTTTTAATTAAATTTTCCTTTAATGTGAGGTTAGCCATTATTGGATGATTTTAATAAAACTTACTTTGCATGGTCCTGTTGATTCGGCTTGTCTACAATAATTGACTGGTGCCAAACCGGGCAGATAGAATCCTTTAGTAAAACATAATATTTGTAGGAAAACAAATATTATTTTTAATTTGTAATAATTATGTTTCCGCATATTCTCTAAGCACACACACACCAAAAAAAAAAAAAAACAAAACAGATTATATGAAATAATATAAAAAAAAAAGAAAAATTATTTTATTTTATTATTTCTTTTCTTTTTCTTACTACTCTAAACTTTGTTGTGTTGCTGTCGTTGGACAAAAAATTTAATTAAATATTTATTAACGCTGTTTTAATATTTCTTTCTTTTTTTTTTTAATAGATAAAAAAAAGTACTAATTTACATCTAGTCACACGTTTTAATTATTAATAATTAATTTTATTGTATTTTATTTTGTTTGATAATTAGTAAAATAAATGTTTTTTTTTTTCTTTTTATTATTCGTTTAGAGCCACTCAATTGACAAAACGTCAGCAGCAGTGCTGTCATAAATTTCTGATAATTTTATCTGGTACAAAAATGTACTAAAGTAAGTAAATACATTTTTGAATGGTATAAGAGTGTTTTACATAATAGAAAAATAGAAAAAAAAAATAGAAGGGAAATCGACCTAACATTTCTAATTTAATGATAACGAAGATTCAACACCCCAAAAATAATAATAATAATAAAAAAAACGAAAAAAACATTTTTTATTCTAATTAAAATGAAAGAATTGAAAAAACACATAAATAATGACAATATTTATTTTATAATTTTTCTTTTTTTTTTCTTTTAATCCTTTTTCTCAATTAAAATTGTTTTTTTTTTTTTTTTTTAATAACGAATAAAATAACAATACATATAGATCAAAATTACAATAATTCTCATTTTTAAATTTAATTAATTTATATTTTACTGTTTTTAAAAAGATTTATTTTAATTAAAAATTTCTTTTATCGTTTTTATCTGGTTAATTAAAAATTATTTAAATAAAACAAAAATAAAAATTGAGTAGCAGGTTAATTAATTATGTCTTTTGTCGTTTTTCTTCTACTTCTTTTAATTGTTTTTAAATGTCTGACGAACTTTTGATTTTTTTTTTCTCTTTTATTCCTTAAGTTAATTATTAATCTTAAATAATATTTTTTTTTTTTTCTTTTATATTATATTTTTTAGGCCAGTTTTGTTTTTTTTTTTTTTTATATATATTTATAAATTGGAATTCGTTACTTAGTGCGGATTGTATTGCTTCGGAATTCTTGTTAATGTTTTTTAATTAATCAAACAAATAGAAAGTAATTAGTAAAATATTACCTGGTTTTGCTATAATTAAATAAATTTAATTCCGATACTGATCGAATACAATGTTTTCGCTAACTGCAACGGCATTATTATTCGCAGTACTAAGAGCCGAATTCCTGTATTTTTTTTTAATTAATTAAGCTTTTTTAATTAGTTTTTTTTTCTTTGTGCTATGTTTTTTGTTTAATTTGATTTAATTTTTTTTTTTTTTTTTATACAATTTAATTAATTTTTTTTTTGACATAAGTTTATTTTACTTACTATACACCTAAAATAGTAAATTAATTTTAATTTAATTTGATTATGTTTTGTTTTTTTTTTTTTTTTTATTTATTTCTAATAATTTAATTTTTTCACAAAATTAACTAAATAATGAAGAAAATTAATAATTATGAAGAAAAATTACAATAATTAAATTATTAAATAAAATTGATGAAATAGAAATATATTTGGATATTTACAAATAGAAAATAATTTTAATTTAAAAATTTTTATTATTATAATTAAATTACTAAAAATAGTTGATAATTAATTAATGAATTTTCATTTTATTTTAAAATTATTAATTTTGTTAAAAATTAATAAAACTACATGCTGAGCAATTTGTTGTTTTTTATTTTTTTTAATTATTTATCGAATTAATTAATTAATCAAAATAATTAACTGTAGCTACACATCAAGATCACGGTATTTGAGAGACTTTTAATTATTCTTTAATTGCAAGTTGGCGAGTTAAATCTCTAGAGAACAATAA
This sequence comes from Ptychoptera albimana, assembly GCA_961205885.1. Lineage (NCBI taxonomy): Eukaryota > Metazoa > Arthropoda > Insecta > Diptera > Ptychopteridae > Ptychoptera > Ptychoptera albimana. Next base: position 17,654,201 of record OY540801.1, read on the forward strand.
AGTAAATGTTTTATCGTTTTGTGAGATTCCAGCAGTTTCATTAATTAAATTCTCAAATATTCTCCCCCGAAGAAATTTGCTTTATTTTTTTTTTGCTTCAAATTTAAATCAACAGCAGCAGCATACACAAAAATGATACAAAAATCTTTATCTTATTAAATCAGTCCGGTAAATCAACATATTTTCTGTGTATAATTTTATTTCTTTTGTGCCCTCCTAATTGTAAATTTAATCTTTATTTATAATATTTGCACATCTTATGAATTTTTTTATTATTATTTCAGGACTGTTTATTTGCATTATTGCATTACGTGTGACACACTGCACAGTACAAAAATATTTATATGGAATTTATTTGCTTAACACAATTTTAATTTATATATTTCAATAAACATTTATTATATAATTTAGACATTTATTGTTATTAATATTATTATTTTATTGCTGCTGCTGTTGTTGTTGTTAATGGTTTTTTAGTATAATTCGTTATTTATTAGCGTAATTCTAAGTACGATTAAATATTTGTAATTAAGTACATATAACCGTTGATTTATTTACTTTTATTTTTAATTAAAAAATTGTTTTTTTTTATTCATTTTTTATGATTCAATATACTCGACAGATGATAAATTCATTTTGTTACATACTTATTTTATATCATTTATACGTTGCGTGTTTATGTTTATAAACACTTTTTGACAATATGTTCAAGTGTTAATTAATAATATTTATTTTTTTATTTATTAATAAAAGCGTTCCCTTACAAAATATGAATTATTTCGTTACTTTATTTTACGTTTGTAACAAATAAAAAATTAATTCTTTATTTTGTATGTATTAACCGTGAAATAATAACAATTAATCGTATTTATATATTGATTGGTATATATATTCTTTCTATAATTATATTGAGTTAACTCTTTATATTTATGTCAAAAGATCTTAAAAAATAATTTTTTTCATTGTATAATTTAATTTAATTTTATTTCGTTTGCAATAGTTCACCTTTTTCGGTGAAAAAGGTTTTTACGTGTGAAAAGTTGACGAAACGAAAGAAAAAAAATAATAACGAGGAAAATACACTTGTTGCGCTATATTTTGTTGTAAAACGTAACCCCAAGGAAAAATTAACACAAAAATCGTGCCAAGTTTGCCCTTTGCTTACACAAAACAATGTGAATTTCTTTGGAAAAATATTACATTGCTATAAAAATTAATTATTTAATTAGCATAACAAGATTTAGAATTAAAAAGCCGCTAATTGGCATCTCACAATAATATCGTTTATTAACCGCCATTAATCATGTTATTGTTGAATATTTTATTAATAATAATATCGTGGTAATACTATTTTAATTATTTTATAAATAAAAATTCTATACCTTTGAAAAACATCACTACAGTTAATTAAAAAAATAATAAAATTACTCCGAATTATATTAATTAATTAATTAATTTTAATTAGAAAAAAAAAACAAAAAGAAAAGCTCAGCATATAATTTTTACCTCTTTTCTTAATTAATTTATAATTAAATATTTAAAATGAATTTTCTTCTTTTTTTTTTTTTTTTGTTTAAATCTATTTATTGATAAATGAAAGATAATAATAATTAAAAAAAATGAAAAACAAAAAAAAACTTATTATTAATTTGCTTAATTAATTACACAACAAAACCAAAATAATTTTTTTTTTTTGTTTCGTTTACATGAATTTTTCTTTATTAATTATTTTATATAATGATTAAACATCAATTGAAGAGTTAAAAAGAGAGAATTAATTAAACAATTAATTAATTAATTAATTAAAAGTGAAGCACAAAAGAAAAATATTTATTTATTTAAAAAAATTTTGTTTTTTATTTGATTAGAACATTTTATATTTATTTTAATTAATGACATTTAATAATTTTTAATTTTTTTTTTTTTTTGTTAATTTTTATTAATTAATTATTTAGAAAAAGAGAATAAAAAAAAGTTTATATCATTAATTAATAAAAGAAAATTTTTTTTTTTTTTAATTAAAGTTGAAATTGAAAATACATGAAAAATAGTAAAAATGGAATATGCATAATTTTGCAAAAAATTGTGCTTTGAATAAAGGTAATCGATTGTCGTGTTCATACTACAAATGCAAGGTATTAGACAGTATCCTCCTTTGTTTTATTAGTTAAATAAAATACTAAATACCATAGGTTCAATAGAAATACCTTACAAACACGATAAATCACATGAATAACACCTTTAAATCAATCAACAACAAAATTTATTACGCTCAAAAACATAAACCACCAAATAATTAAGTAAATTTTTCATTGTTTAAAAATACAATAATTACTATTAATTAAATGCCATAGAAACACGTAAAAATAACCACATTGATGTTTTAATCTTAAAAAATAATTAATTAATATATTGAATAAACATTTTATTACATTTTTATTTAATTTAATTTAATTTTTTTTTGGATAAACAACACAATCAATTGTAAATAAATAATAAAAAATGGGAGTGTTGTAGAATTTTGCAAAAAAAAAAAAAAAAATACATTTATTAATTAAACCACATAAATTAATTAATTAATTAATTAATTAATATATAATGCAATATAACACATTTGATCTTTTATTATTTTTTGAAATTTAATTATTTTAAAATTATTTATTAAATTTTATTTTTAAAATTTGAATTAAAGATGAATTTTTTTATGTTTTCTTCTGTATATACCTTAATTAAATTATTTAATTTTATTATTATTGATTCAAATAACAATTATAGTGATAATAATAATAATAATTTTTTTTTTTAAACTTTATTTTTATTTAAAATATGAATCAAGTTAATAATAATAATATTATCAACACTTAGAATTTAATAATGATTTTTAAATTTTTTATTTTTTAATTTTTAATTATTTAATATTTGTTGAATTTTTTTTTTTCATTTTTCTTTAGAATTAATTAATATTTAATAATAATTTGCATTTTCTTTTGTATTTGTTTTTTTTTTTTTTTTATTATTAAAAACAATAATAATATTAATGAATTTTCCATTTATAATTTTCACAAAAAAAAAAAAAAAAAAAATTAAAATTAATCAAATTTAATTGGATTTTTCTCTTCATTTTTTATTGTTCAATTTTATTTTGTTAATTTAAGCCAGTGGATCTGGATGTGTTTCTTTAAACTTTAATGTTTCATCGTATATTAATTTTTTTAATGTTTCTTTGGGAAGATCATCAAGTTCCATTGCAATACGGAATGGCTCCTCAGCAACAGGCTAGAAAGAAAAAAAAAACAAAACTCAGTAAGTTAAAAAACAAAAAAAAAAAAATAATTATCTTCTTTCAAAAATTACCTCATCGGCGGGATCATAATACTGCTCTAAATATGGATGAGCTAATGCTTCCTCAACAGAGATCCTATTATGTGGATTAAATGTCAACATTTTATCCAACAAGTCTAATGCATTTGGATCAGCATTCGGAAATAATTTTGGCCATGGTACTTTTGGTTTGTACGGTAATGATTGCAAATAACTTCTTGCCTGCATAAATGTTAATCATTTAATCATTTAATTTACATTTATCATTTAATAAAGAATTATTTTGATTTTACCTTTTCATTAATAATGCATTCAAGATCATCAGTTGACGGTGAACCTAATACACCCAAAATATGATTCAATTGATCAAGGTAATGTTTGCCAGGGAATATAGGTCGATTACTTAACATTTCAGCCAATATACAACCAACCGACCATATATCAATTGATTTTGTATAACCCTTTAAAGTAAAAAAAATCAAAAATTAGTGTCTGCCTCTAACTCTAACAAATCATTTAATTAACTAATAATTAAAATTTATTATTAAAAGACGATACATGATTACGCGTAGAGCTATAATGATAAAAACACGATTTTAAATACAAGTTCATTGCTTTTAAAAAAATTTACAAAATCGTTTAAAATAAATACAAAATAAGGAACGGGGAAAACATTGTACCTTTTTAGTGCGCCCACTCAATAATATTTTCGTTTCATTTTTTTTTTTGATATATTTTTTTATATATAAAATAAATAAAATTAAAATTATAAAACGAAACCAAGGCAGCAAAAGTACAATTTTTTTTTTCTGTGTGCTTTTATTTACAGAAATGTAAAATAAATTATTAAATTAGGGATAAATTGTTGAGTAATTGTAACGTTAAAATGTATGTTTTATTTTTAATTTCAGTTAACCGAACCGAAGAAGGTGATAAGTAAGTGTTATTGAATGAAAAATTCACATAAAGATTACGAAATTATTAAAACCCTATTAAATATATTACTTTTGAATTGAGCATAATTTCAGGTGCCCGATACCATCGTGTTGCAACATATTCTGTTAAAAATCCGGTATGATCATGTTCCGGATCAGCAACTCTAGCTAAACCAAAATCACAAATCTAAAAAGAAAACAAATCAATTATATTAATTAAATATTTAATTAAAAGCAAACAACAATAACTCACCTTAAGATCACATGTTGTATTTAATAATAAATTACTTGGTTTAAGATCTCTGTGCAATACATTTGCCGAATGAATATATTTTAATCCACGTAATATTTGATATAGAAAGTAGCAGATATGATCATTACTAAGCCTCTAAAAGAATTAAAATTAAAATTATATTAATTTTGATTGTTGTTAAAACGAATTTTCTTTTTGTTTTTAATTTTTACCTGTGTTTTCAGCAATTTATAAAGATCAGTTTCCATTAAGCATTGAACAATATATACATCTTTCATCTGTTCTATACTATCTACTCGTAGAATATCCCTTATATCTATTATCTATATTATAAAAAAACAAAAAAAAATTTATTTAATTTATTTATTTAATTAATTCTCATTAAATTTTATCTTACATTTTCATGTTTGAAGCGTGTTAAAATTTTTATTTCTCTTAATGTACGCTGACAATATGTTTGATGCTCAAATGGTGAGATTTTTTTAATAGCAACTTTGGTTTTAGTAACTGAATCATATGCTGACCTGTTGATTAGAAAATGAAAAAATAAACACAAAACATAAATTAGATATGTTGATAAAAGGTATAAAAAAAAAACTGTAATTTCATAGACATAATTGTTGTTTATTAAAAAAAAATATATATTTCGACAATTCAAGCGAATATTCATTATTAATTTTTTTACTTCATTTTTTAATGTAAAAAAGCTTTTAATAATTATATTAAAAGCATTTAGAGAAATAATATAAAAAAAAAACAAGAAATAGAATCAAAATTAACATAAAATTCAATTAAATATTTACGATAAGGGATGATGATTAAATAAATAAACAAAAAAATACGAAAAAAAAAAAATTATTTGATTCATTTCCATGTTGTAATTTTGTATTAAATAATCTAAAGAATTATTATTATTATTATTACAAGTATTTAAGTAATTTCTCTTATTTATGGATGGGATACCAATTACAACAGTAATGCTGTAAAACACCCAATAGGAAAATATAAAAGAAAATTTTCTTTTCATTTCATTTAATAATGATTTTTAATACAAATTTTCTAGAATATTAAAGACCGATGATTATAGCATAGATACATAAAGAATATATATATAAATACAACATTGTGAGTGGTTGGTGTGTTAACTCTTTAAATTTCTAACAAACTCAGTGTTTCTAAACATTTTTCAACATCCAACAACTTTAATAATAATAAAACAAAAATAAAAAAAAAACTGATTACGACCCTTGATCATATTTATTTTCCAAGTAAAATAACAAAATTATTACTAATTATACGAAAAAGAAGACAAAACAACAACAAAAAAAAAAAAAGAATTCTAAGGATTCCTTATTTACAGTAAATTCTCATTTATTCTGGCATTGGATTAACTGGGTTTTCGGATTATAGACTCTTTTGTTTAACAATTTTAATTAACAACGCAAAGGGTTTTGTTTGTGTTACTTAAGATGTTAATGTACGAAGCCATGCAGGTATTAACGAAAGATTAAAGGTTTTTCAAATTGCCTGTATTCAAAAAAAAAAAAAAAAAAAAAGAAAAAACCGAAACAACAAATAATGTATGGCTTAAAGAAATAAACTATTTAAACAAATGATGGCAAACCCATGTTTATTCAACTTAAAATGATTAAACAAATATATATCGTGGATTAAAGGTATGTCGAAAAAAACCGCCACTAATATTATTTATAAAACAGAAAACTTTAATTTCGCATCGTATTTATTTTCTCTCTTTTTTATTAATGATTATCAAAGTTTCAAAGAACGACTACTTTAAGTTTATGCAGATCGTATTACTTAATTAATCGACAGTAGGCTTTATAAACTCTACGCTTTTAATAAAATAAAATAAAATTCAAATAAATCTTCTCTCTTTTTCTAAAAATCATTAAACAAAAAAAAAAAAAAAAGAAAAAGTTTTTACTTTGTATTTAAACCAAGGAAAACTTTTTCTTTTTTTTTTTTTTTAAGTTAAAATGAAAATGGGGTCGATGGTTGTAAACGAAGACCTCTTACATTAAAAAACGAAAGAAAAGTTGATCACTTGTTGAAAACTCATAGCTGTCTTTTATAATCGATGTGAACAACTAAAAAAAAAGCTTAAAGTTACTTAATATCAATAAAGAAGCCAAAAAAAACCATTGATAATGTTAATCGTTTTCCACAAATGTGAAAATTACGAAAGGAAAAATAAGGGCGTGTGTGAAAGAAAAAAAAATTGCTTGCTAACCCTCGTAAATAAAAATTAATTTCTGTTACTGAGTGGATTTGTTATTAATTGCAGTTGCAGCTTTTTGCTGTTGCGATTATTATTGCAATTTACGTAAAAAAAAAGTTGCAAAATTACGTAATTTATACGAGAAACACACAATACACTATAATCAAAAGTTAATTTATTGCTGGAGATTTTATTATTGAGAATAAGATCAGAGAAAATGTTGCTTGTTTTAAAATAGGAAAAAAAAAAAAAAAAACTTTAATAACTATAAAAGACTCCTTGACAACAGAAAAGACGATGATGATGACGATGACGACGATAATTTATAACCAAAATGAACAGAAATAAAAATTGCCAAAAAAAAAAAAAATTGCCTTGCCCCTGTTATACTGTTTGCTGCTGCTACTGTTTAAACTTCAATATTATTTTAGTCCTTCTGATATGGCAGCGGTAACATATATAATTTTTTTATGTAATAAAAAAAAAAAAAACAGAAAAACGAACAAGAAAATGTAATACAAAACCATCATCTTCATGTAGCCGTATGGCATGATATATTTACTTTCTATTTTCGTATGTTTGGCTTGTAAAAAACTCATCATCATTCTTAGTGTCCCTATGTAAACACACAAACATATTGAAGAACACAGCATAAATAAAGAAAAGAAAAAAAAACATCAAACTAATATTATTTACTTTGAAAATGCTTTTCTATTAAAAAATCACCCAACCACCTAGACGAAGAGCTTTTTTTTTTGTTTTATTTTCTACAAGTATACGCGCAACATTCATTCCTGCCAAACCAAGAAACCAAACTAACATCAAGTAACCAATTTACCACCAAGAACGCATGATATTTCATGTAATAGCATTTTTTTTTCTATTCGTTTTAAAATTCCCTTCCGTTATTACAACGTCTCGTCAAACGATTCTTAATTAACAACAGGTATTTACTTGTCAAATAAATTACTTTTATTTAATTATTAGTTATTGATATATTATTATAATTAATATTTATAACGAAATGATTAAGGAATGAAATCAAATAATTAAATATCAGCAATACATAATTAATAATCTTATATGTATAAAATTCAATCGTTTAAAATTTTATTTTATAAGAAAAATGTATGCACTTTCTAGGTCACTATCCTAAACAAAATAAAATTAAATAAACGCAATAAAACAAACCTTGAAAAACTTTAAATAAATACAAACAGAAAAGCTTATTAATATTTAATTCATAAAAATAAAAATATAAAATGGGTGTGGTCAGGTCATAATGATAAAATAATTTCTTTTTTTTTTTTTTTTTTGATTAAATTTTTCCATATTAATAAGGAATTAAAAAAAAAAAAAAACTAATTTAAATGCAAAGGTGAAATTATAAATAAAGGTGAAGTAAATAATTTCTAACAAAAATTACAAATTTCCATACAAAACACTTAACACACAACCAGGCAACAAAAGATATTTTTCTTAAGAGTTTATTTAGTCAACCAAAGAAAAACTGCAACTAACTATCGTTAATATCGTATTATCCGATCCACAAGGTCTTACCACACATAAAAATATAATCAATTTACTATTAAAATAAAAAAAAAAGAAATAATAAATAAATAAAGAGAGAAAAAAAAGCGCAACAGTAGAGCCAAACAATCCATTGTAAAAACAGCATAAATACTCAGGTAAATGAAAGAAATAAAAAAAGCAGCAGCAACAATAAAACTCCACCGAACAAGTAACACATCATGAATTATAATTAAAAAAATATATAAATAAAAAAAAAAACGAAAAAAATTATTTTTAATAATAAAAATATTTATGCAAAAATTTTTTTTGTAAAAATTTGAAGGTTGTTTGGATTTCTTTTTCTTTTTTTACGTTGCTAGAGATAAGAATACAAATTGTTGCTTTATTGGGAATACAAAAAAAAAAAAAAAAAAAAACTGTTACAGTACATCCACGCTTCGATTAACACGGTAGATAAATATTGTTAAATTAAAATAAACACCGTGTAAATCGAGAATTAGTTGATAATTTTTTTTTAATTTATTTCTTTTTTGTTATCAACCCCCTTGCGCTTCAATGAGCTTTTCAATAAATTTCACCCTACTTCATTAATATTTCAATAAATAAATACTGTAAAGCGACGTTACCTAGACCTAGTTCCCTAGTGATCACAATTTAAGCAGTTTCTCCTCATATTTCTTTTTTAATGCCTACTTTAATTCATTACGAAGTAAAAAAAAACGATTTTAGATAAAATTTTTGGTTTTTTGAATTTTTATTTTTTTCTTTTCTAGTTGATTGCATAAGGGAATTAAAAAAAAAAAAAAGAAAACAAAAAAAAAGCAGCCGTAACAACAATAACATTGATGACATATACCTGACCAAAGGATCTTATGTTCATATCAAATTCATTTTATCATCAATTGGGCTAATTAAAAAATTTAACATAACAAGTATAAAAAAAAATATATATTAATAATTAGTTGAAATCTTGATTTACCCGAGTAACCCCACTCAGTTAATTTTTATTTTATTTTGCTCTTGACTTTTTCTGCTTTTTCAGCAAAGTAAATAAAACCCAAAAGAGTAAAATTTAGGATACAAACGGCTAATGTAAATACAATTACACATCAATTAGTTAATTAATAAAAAAAAAATTTTTTTAGTTAAACGGTTGTTGAAAATTAAAAATAAAAAAGCAAAGGAAAAAAAAAACGGCAACTCAATATTTCGTACGTTTAATAAAGCACTAAAATTACTACGACTTTAATTGAATTATTTGTTTAAAATGATTGTGTGATAACAGCACACCGTAATTTATAATTGAAAACCACAAACACAACATTATTAAATTCTATTCCATAATATAGTGTATAAAAACCGCGCAATACATCAATTTTACAAATCAAATAATTTTAAGTCAATTATCACATTAAATCATTATCACCAAACACTTAATTAATAAGCAAGAAAAAAAAAACTTTTATTTTCAATAACTTTACCATTGAAACCTAATAATCAAATACCGCCATCGCCGCCACCACCCATTATTATTCACATTACGCTTTATTTTTTTTAAAACAAATTAAAGAGGATAAATAAAGAAAAAAATAAAGAAAAAGTAAATAACAGAAAAGAAAGGTAAAGAAAATTAAAATAAAAAAAAGAACTTTTTTAAACAAAATATAAAAATATAAATTAAATGTTTTAATAATAAAACAAGGATTTTGCAATTTATTTATTTTTTTAAACTGAAAAGTAAGCGACAGAATGTCAACAACATCAAAAATATTTATAATCAGGGGTGGACAACAATATTTGATTATCACTGGTAAAGCTTTGTTAGCTTACAAATCCTTAAAATAATGTAGATACACAGATTAATAATTTTCGTTTTTTTATTTAACAAAAAAATATGTTTATGTCGGTTAAATCAAATTATTCACGTATAAAAATAAACGGAATTTAAATGCATCTAAACATACTTACGGCTTTAAACAATCAAGACAAAAAATTATAGATTAAACAGGAAAAATAATCAAAAATACTCTAATAAGAATGTGCAAAAGCTTTAAAAGCCAAATTTCATCATCTATAAAACCCTGCTCAGCAATTATTAGTAAGAATGATTAAACTTCCGAGAAAAGTCAAAGTAAACAATTATTTCACAAGGATTTCACTCCAAATATGACGGAAAAAAACCAAAACAGAAAAAAGCAATAACCGATTGCCAAAACCTGACGAATATTATTCGAAAAATTATTTTTTCTTCAAATCAAAAAAGTAAAAATTCCAAATAATTTTAAAATTATTTTATTTATTAAATTTTTATCCTTTTTTCTTCTTCTTCTTCTTCTTCTTCTCTATATTACTTTTCATTTCTACCTCTTATACATTTATTTATTTAGTATGCGGAAAATTTAATTAAATTGTCATAGAAGAAAAGAAAAAGAAAAGGAAAGTCAAACAAAGCAATAAAATAAAAATAAATATTTAAAAATAAAGTGCCGGGAAAGCGTAAGGCGACGGCGGCGGCGACGACATCAATAATTTAAATAAGAAAGGAAGAGGATAGAAATAAAAAAAGGGCAAAATATATGAAAGGAAACAAAAAGGATGAGAGGAGAAATGCAAATAAAATCAAATAGCTAAATAATCTCTTTTTTCAATAAAAATTTAAATAAAACACCTTTCCAGTCCTGTTTGTTTATAAATTTTCTTTTCTTTTTTTTTTTTCCTTTGTTCCGCGAATCAGATTAATTTTTAATTAAAAAAAAAATTTCTTTCATTTTTACTCCCTCCTCTGAAAGTTACGCGGCTATTTTATTTTTTATTGGTATCCTTTGGTATTAAATATTCTCTGTACAACAAACACCACACACCACAAAAATCACCTTTTTAATAAATACGCTGAAATTTATGAATTTTATCTTGTAAATAAATTTAATTTATGACGATCATTAACAGCTTTCCGCTGAACAAAAGCTTTACCATAACACAATAGAATAGTTTCTACAGGAAATGTAAACCTTCTAAGCCAGATTACAATACCATTTATCATTACAATTACATCAAAGGCATAATAGTCTCATCTCTCATCGTTTTTAAACGAAATCTCCATACTAATTAATTTAATTTTTAATTAAAAAAAACGAAGACAAAAAAAAAATCGCTCTAAGCATAAATATTAATTTATTTTAAAATTTAATATTTTTTCTGTGTTTCGATTTTTTGCTTTCAAAGTAAATACATTGAAATCATAATTTTAATTAATTAATTCAAAAAGTAATAAAAATAGGAAAAACATTTCTTTTTTTTTTGAATTTTTAATTTAAATAACAAAGGAAAATTGAAAATTACACACAAAAAAAAAAGATAGATACGAAAATCGCATGATTTATTGCTGTTACTTTGGGGGAGGAGTGAAAATATTTAGGGAGGTTTTTTTCTAATTGTTTATATTCCAAATTTATGCTTCATAGAACAAAAATGATGCAATGCGAATGAATTAATAACTAAAACGTGTAGCATATGTTGCAGCTATATTTTTTATTTATTTATTTTATAAAAATATTTGAATTGAGACTTTCTTTTTTATTAATAAATCAAGAAATTATTAAAAGGAAAACTTCAGTCCATATTTTGCAAAGGATCATACGATAACTTTGCTTAGCTACAGTCGTAATTCCATTAAACGTTTAAAATTTTCTAGACAGAACTTTAAAATATTGCCCTTGTGCAAATAACCCCATTTTAATAAGACAAATCAGTAAATAAAGGCCACATCAGGAGACAAGAAAATGAATTAAAAATTAACTTCTGCGAACCGAAATATCTTCTAAAAACATTAATAGTCTCCATGTTGTCCATGTTATCTTTATCCAAAATTTATCGAAAACTTATTGAACCAATATAGAACCCGGCAAAAATCACAACTCCTATTAGAAACAGCAAAACAGCAAAATAGCAAAAAAAAAAAAATAATAATAAAATAATGAAAAAAAACATTCTCAACCATTCTCGCCCTCTTCAAACATATGTAAATAAAGCAAATAAAAAATTTTGTCATTTTTCACTTGAAGATAAACAAAAAAAAATTTCTGTGAAAATTCATTCAAAATTATCTCTTGAAGAATGTGAATAAAATATTTTCCAAACAGCCTGCGGTTCAAAATAAATAATAAAATATAAAAATCCATCGTTTGCAAAGTGTAAATACAGATAAACTTTCTTACTTCTTAGTTAAATAAAAGTAAAAATGAATTAAAGAGCACGGAATAATAGAAAAGTTGAGCAACGGCAAACAGCATAAATCCAAAACTTTGTAAATAAATAAAGAATTATTTTAGTTATTTGGTCTGTGAATTTGACCTGACTGAGTGTCATCTTTATGCTAACTACTTATAAATATACAGAAAATTAACTTCTTCCTTTTTTTTTGCTACTTATTTTATATTTTATATCAAACGTATCATAGTTTCATTGCACCCCGATTTAGAACAACAAGAATCTACTGTGGAATTTAAATAAAATAAAATAAAATAAAAAATAAATTTTTCTGTAACAAAAACGTAACAAACAAACAGAAGAAAATTCCATTAAAACATTCAATTTAATTAAATTTAAATGTGGAAAAAAAAAAAAATTTTTTTGTTTTGTCTTACTCTTGTAAATTTATTTCAAGTAAAAATTATAAAGTAATTACGAACAGCCGTTTAAAATCATTAATTATGAATTATATGAATATTAAAAACAAAAAAAAAAAAAAATAAATAAATAAAAGTAACAACAAGTACAAAAATAATCAACGGAGCACATCAAGCGACAAACAAATTTTAAGGACAAATAAAATTCATTGAATAAAGTATTTCGCATTTCTTTTCTTCTTAATTTTTCTTTTGCTTTACTTTTCTTTCCTTTTTGCCAATTTTCTATCTAGTTAATTTCATTTTTAGTCAATTTATAAAACTAAGAAAAACAATTCTGTTAAATGAGAAATTTATTTAAGAATTTTTAAACGTTTTTCTTATTTTAAGAATGAATTCTTTGTGAATCCAATAAAAAAAAAATTGTGTTTTTATTTATTTAAAATAGTTTGTCTTTCTTAGATATAAATATGTAAGTAAAAAGATTAATTATAAAATTATCAATAAAAAACGTTATAAAAATCTAATCAATAGAAACTTTTGAAAAAAAAAAATTCCTAATTGGAAATTAAAAAGAAAATAAGAAAAAAAAAATTATTTGTTTAAAATAAAATAAAATAAAAAAAAGCGAGGAAAGCTTTACTACTATACAAGTGACGTAAATGCGCAGAAAATAATGAATATAAAACGCGTCAATATCATACCATATAATTTATAAATATAAAACTTTGGTATAGAATAACCACCCCGCCATCACATTATCATCCATCCATCCATAAATTGTAACAACAAATCATTTTTTCTTCTTTTTTTTTTTTTAACCATAATTATTTTATTAATATTATTATTACTTTCTCGCATCAAAATAAGCAAACAAAAAATGCCACCAATCACCCATTCATTTAATTTCATGAATACACAAATATTTATTTAAAGTTTTCTTTTTTTTAGATATTTCAAATTTCAACAACAAAATCATCAACATGTTACCAATAAATAATAATAAATTAATTATTAATAATAATTATAGGGGAGACAACAAGTGTTTTTTGTTATTTATTTACTTTGATTTGTACACGAGAAATTTTATTTTATTTTTTTTTTATAAAATAATTTTATTACTACGTATTATTATACTTGAGTAGCATCATTAAAAACATCAATAAATTGCCAATTTTTATTTCAGGAACATACATTGCTTAACTTCAGGCTTGAACATTGCTCTTAATTCCACATCCCATTCATAAGCTATCATTTCATAGAAACAATTAACTTAGAATATCCATTTAAATTTCAATAAGCATCGGATTAAATGTTACAACGAACCATTTTAACAATACGGACAATTAAAAATCCGACATCATGTAAATCAAGGTATAAAGAATATTTTCATTATGTTTTACATAATTCTTTAACCATTATTATCGTAATAGAAGAATAAACTGATATTTTAAACATCCCTTATCCCTTTTCCCTATTATTATTATTATTAATAATTTTTTATTTTCTACTCATTATTGTTTAAATGGGTAACTGAGAACATTACTTTTATCATTTCCATTAAAAAAAAAAGAAATTGAAAAATTCACTGGAAACATAACAAACACCACATTTCATTAACCCATAACCACCTCATATAATTTTCTATTACCTTTTTCCCCCCAATTTTTTTTTTTTTTGTTATTCATTTGACTCCACTTTATGTAAAGAATAATTTTTCCATTGGAATTATTTCTTTTCTACTGAAATGAATAATATTATAAAAACAAACAAAAGGAAAGCAAGCAAAAGCTCAACCACCAACCAACCAGCCAACCCATATTGTTATTAAAATTAAACGATTTATTTATAAAGTTTTATAAATAATAAAACATTTGCAGCAGACATAGTCATAGCAAATTGTTTGTTTTTATAAATAAGTTTTTGTTATTTATTATTAATCGTTGCCACTACCAACATTATCTATTACCACCTTTTTTTAAATCTATTTTATATTCTTCTTATATATATATATTTTTTTTTTATTTAAACCAACCATTATCATCACCTCTGTCGTGATTGATTTTATGTTTTCTATTTTGTCGTCGTCTTCTTGCACACCATAACCTTTGGCATCATTTTATTTTTAACGAGTTTTACTTTTCTAGAGAGGAAACAAGGCGAACGGAACTTAACAACGACAAGGGTTTTCATTGGAAAATTTTTATTTTCTGCTTAGAGTTATTTTTAAACTTATACATTTCTTCTCTTAAGCCAATTTTATATATTTTAGGTAAATTTTTTTTTTTTTTTAAGATAAAAACACTAGCACATTGTCGTTACGTTTATTTAGCTTAGTTTTCGTTTTAGAAAATGCCACTTTCACCTAGTAAGCTATGTATATAATCAAACTAACAGCAAATACTTAAATATTCTAAATATTTCTATAAATTTTTTGCAAGTAAAAGGTTTATTATCTTTGCTTCATCTATTTTTAGCTAGACTAAAGTATTCAGGAATAATTTTAACAAAATTTTTTCTTTCCATATTTGTTTCTAGACAAATTTTTCCGAAAGTTTTTTTTTTTTTTTATCTTAAAAATAACAAATGAACGTCATGAAAGCATTAAACAGAGTTTTATTTTATCTTTTATAAGATGTGACATGCCTGGAGAACATATGTTATAAATATAAAATTACGTAAAATATATTATACATCCTTGCTTTACTGTCCAGGTAAAGAGTATACGATCTAACACAGTACACATTTATATTTATTGCAAGTTTATAAACATAAAGATTATTATTTTTAAGCTTTATATCCTTCACCCAATTCTTTATTTTATTTTTTTTTTTGGCTTATAGTTTTATTTTTTAATAATTCGTGCTTTAATGTTTATTTTTCGAAATAAAAACAAAAAAAAAAAAATAAAAAATAGTTTAATCTTGTAAAGATTCTGGATTTTCATAATTGATTCTACTAAATGTGCTTATACTGTAAACACTTAATCATGTTAATGAGATAAAAACATGTTACAAGTGAAATTAATTCTTGAGATTTTTTCTTTATTATTGTGTATCCTTTAATAAAAATAAACAAGGTAAACGTTAATTATTAGCTCTGTTGTATATATGTATACCCTGATTTATGTATTTTATTATTTACCTTCTTGAAAGCAAAGAGTTTTTATATTCTTTATTAAACAATATCCTTAGGTAATTAGAAATGTATACCCAAACAATAAAAATAATAATAATAAACTGTCATGTTGTAATTAAAAAGAATTTTCTTTTGATAAAACAAAATAAAAATGATTGAATTTTCCTCTACAAATATAATAAAAAAATAATAAATCATTTTTTTAGAGAATAAATTGTTATTATTTATTGGTTTGCATGCGAATCAATTGGATAATCATTCATTTAAGCACGGAATCTATAGTTCTTCACGAAAAAGAACTTTTAACCGTCCAGTGTAATTGAACTAGAAACTGTGTGCAAACACTTAGAACCTTCTCAAACAATTTCTCTCTGTTTATTAATAATAATAATTAAAATTTCGTTACGCAGCAACAAATACTCAAAAAGTATTAAAAAAAAAAAAAAAATTAATTATTAATGAAAAAGATCGATATTTTGTAATAATTGAATATTTATTTATTTATTAAAAGATCTGATAATCTGTTAATTAATTTATAAGCAGTCATTTACTTATTTATTTAGTTACATATATCCAATCAAGGAACAATACATAACATATTACTGTAGAGATGAAAAATATTTTCTTCCGTTTAACACTTAAATCAAATTTCTATTATTAACTATTCCAAAAAGGAATATTAAATTTTGTTTAAATTAAATTTCCTAGTAATTAAAGGTGTGTCTCACAGAAAATATACCCTGTAAAAAAAAAAAAAGTATGCCACAAGCAGAGCACTCCAATATTCATAAAATAAAATTAATATAAATAATTGATTATATGCCTGCTTTTACGAAGATATAAAGATACTAATAATAATTCGCTTAATTGTATTATTATTATCATTATATTTTTAATCAAATAACAAACACAGCATAGAGAAAGAGCAATAAACATTTATTGTTTTTCAATTGAATACACATTTTATATGAATTTTTCATATGCTGTTAATGTGCTGTTTCATCCATTTTTATTATTTTTCATTGGAAATTAATTATTATTGATTTCGATAAAATAAAAAAATAAAAATTTACTACTAATCGCTATTAAAATAACCTTATATAAGACATTAAAGAGATTTACGATTTTTTTCTGTGAAAGGATCTGTAATCAAAATCTCACTACATACAACAGTATCAAATCAATTTTGCATGAGAACAATCCCAAAAGATTACACATTATTATTTTTAAAAATATTTCGTAGTAGGTTGAATTTAAAATTGTTCAATTGATGACAGAGTTTTACGGTTTAAGGAAGTGAAAATGGTATTTGCTCATTGTGATTCAACAAGTAAATTGTACCAAAATGATTCAATATTCACTTTTAATTTCGAAATAACAAAAAAAAAAAAACTCATTAATCACTTAAGTAATTTATGGTAAAATAAAAAAAAAATAAGAAAAATCATGTCTCACCATTAAACAATTATACCAATAATTCTCAACATGACTTAAACGGCACCCCTGGTAAGCAATACTAATTACTAAAAAAATAAAAAACAAAACAAGTATTCTTAAGAAATTAACATTCTGGAGAAGCATTAGCAGCATTAATTTTCAAGAAATAATTTCACTCTCAAAGTTTTATTTTTTAATTAGAAAATTTGAATTTTTCTTTTTTCCCTTTGCCAATATCATACCATTAAAAAAATGGTTTTTTACCACCACCATTCATTTGTGGTTTCATTGCGTTATTTTCAAATTTATATTACTTAATATCAATTCATCCACCTTTAATAATTTTAAATAAATTACAAACAAAAAAAAAAAAAAAAAACGTGAAATCCATCGCATCAAAAATAAATAAAACAAATGAGAAAACACCCAAAAAAAAAAAAAAAAAATGAAAAAACCCTATGCACAAAAAATTTATCAATTAGCTTTAAAATATCATTTTTCTTCGTATACATTATTATTTTGGGTATTTCCATTATAATTCTTTTTTTTTTTTTATCTTTTTCACGTGCTTGTTACGAAGTGTGTATATGAAGGCGCAACAACCACAAAACATTTGATCCACACCGTCATTTACACCATCAACAATAATATTAATAAAAAAAAAAATAACATGGGAGGTTGTTCTCATTTTATTCTTTTTCTACTCCTAGTGAGAGTAAAACAACTTTATATAGAAATATTTGAAAATAAAAAAAAAAATAAAAATACAACACAGGACAAAACATCTATAGCAAAGGTCCATAATAATTATAATTATAATTATAATAAAAATAAGCCAACAAAAATCGGCAAACATATAATAAATTAATGTGAAAACAATGTAATTCTACTTTATATTATGCTGAAAATAGAGACAAGGACAATTATTTTATTTTTTATTTTCTCTGTTTTAAATTAATTAAAAATTATTTTTGTAACAAAGATTCACAACAAATTTAAATGTAATTTATGTTTTAATGTAATTTTTATAACATGTTGCTGTTGCTCAACTTTTTATATTATCGTAAAGAAGATACATTATATTTGTTATGTTTTTTTTAGTAGATTTTACAAAATATATAAAAGCTGCAACATTTTGAATACGATTTAACACATAAATGCTCATTGAGAAAATCTGTACTAACATTTACAAAACAATTACAATTGTTGCTTAGGTTTAAAACGAATAACTCAACAACGAATTATATTTTAACAAAAAATGTTTTATCTAATTTAGGGGCTTTAATTAAAATTTAACATTTATGTGTAGTATTAAAACCCTTAATTTTGAACAACACAGATGAGGAACAACCGTCGTCTGTCCGTAATAATTAAGATAAAAGCACAACAACAACAAAAACAAACATTTATTGTCACCATGTATCTACTGTGCCTGAATCAAACCATACGCATTATTATTTTCCTGGTTAATAAAACATATAACCACGGTATAAGCGCATAACCCAAACAAAATCATCATTAATCATAATCAATATTTAAATTTACAAGAAAACATAAACAAGGGTAAAATATTAATAAAATAAATTTTCATTTTTTTCCTTTTCTTTTTATCGAAAAACAAAGTGTTGTTTGCCTTTAAAATATTATTTTCATTTTTTACTTAAACAAAGTAAAATAAAATAAAATAAAATAAAAAAAAAAAAATCAGATTAAGGCAGACAATCACTATGCTGATGTCACACTTTATTTTTATTTACTTACATTTTTTTTATCATCGTAATATTTTTTTTTTTCCAGATAAGACACATGCTTTTACTTAAAAACATTAAAAAAATAATTAAGAAATTAAAGGAAAAGAAAAAAAAAAACCACAAGAAATAAAGGTGAATTTCGGCGCAGAAAAAAAAAAATTTCCCATTTACGAGCAGCTTTTAAGACCAGCAAAAGTAATGAAAAAAGAATTTTTACGTAAAGCACAAGAGAGTACCTTAAAAATAAAAAAAAAATCTGCTAAAAAATTAATAAAGAAAGGTAACAAAGAGTTAATAAAGGCGTCTAAGTCGTTTCTTTTCCCATATTGTTTTGTTTGCTTATTTCATCTTGAAAACAATTTTCTGAAGCATAGAAAAAAAGTGAACGGAAAAACGAAAGTGGAAATAAGATAGAAATATAATCAGCCGTCTGTTGGCTGGGAGTTTATTATTATCAATCTTATTATTATTATTCTTATATTAAAGTAATGAAAATGAAGATATTAAATTTATTTAAGCTGGATATGTGATGTTACTATTGCAGAATATTAAAGCCAAGAAAAAGAATAAAAGATTAATACATGGGAGAAACTATAATAGCATATATTGATAAAATTGGACAAATTAAATTTATTTTTGGGATAATAAATACTGTGTTTACGGGGTTTACAAACAATTTTCATCTAATTTTCATTTCTTAAATACATCAAAATATGTTTCTTAGAAATAAAACACGCGAAATGTTAATAAATATTAGATTACCGTTTCTCAGAATTAAATTAATATGAATTATCTTGAATTATTATAATCAATACACGTCTTTTATAAATACATAATTACTACACAGTATATTAAACACTTTACAGCGTTAAACATTTTATTTCACATGATTAATATAGATTCGTTTTTTTTGTTTATGAAAATAACAAATTTGTTAATAATTTCATAATAAAAATTCTTTGATTCTTTAGTTTGATAATCTTTAGCGTTTTATTACAATAAAAAAGTGAGTGCACTTTCTATTTATGTAATTAAATTATTGTGGAAAATTTTATTTGTACTGCATAAACGTATTTATTCAACAGAAAATGGATGTTTAGCAAAATAAATTGTCGCATTTAGCCATTAAAAAAAAATAAAATAAAATAAAATAAAAACAATTTCATCGAAATCACATTGATTTTTATTAAATATATAATCGTAAAACATAGATTGTCTACATCTGATCTAGACAATAAACTTTTGTGCAAGTTTGCTCTGGACAAAAAGTGAACAAATACCACACACTAATCATATAAATAACAAATTAACATTCAATAGGATTAAATTAACAATGAAAAGCCATAATACCTTACATTGAATACGAAAATAAATATGATGGAAGGGAATCATACATAATGTTACTACTATAAATGCAGAAATCGGCTTAAAACCACAAGAATTGCAGACATAGAAAGAAAGTCAATATGCAAAAGAAATTATTTTTAATGAAAGAAGAAATTTTTTTAAAAATAATGTTGAGGTTAAAAAAAAAAACGAAATTTTCCTGCCAGCTAAATTTTCAAGTGAAACAAAAACATTTCATATTAAATTTCAAGTGAAGATGATTAAGCTTCTTTGCTGTAAAACAAAGCAGAGAGAAAGAAAAAAAAAAAGACTACAGTAAAGTACCGAATTCCTTGTCATATAATTTTACATATCATCAGATTACAAACCGCAAAGCTAAGGAATATAAATAGCCGTAGTCGTGGCGTTGTTTTCATTTTTATTTAATATAATCGCGAAATCCAGATACTTCAACAACCTGTAGAAACCACACCCAGATAATCGGGAATTTACTGTTATAAGCATAAAAAAAAACAAATCAGCAAAACGGATTTAATCCAATATGACAAGTTTATTTTTAGCTTATAAAACCAAAAGCACAAACCACCCTCACATTCTTCAGGCATTGCATTAATTATTCCTGTTGGAATTTTATTTATTTTTTTCATACTTTATGCTTCTTTTTGTACAGATTTAGATGATTAATGAATATACGCAGGCGGATAAAAAAAAATCCGTCCGTCTAACAGCACATTTACGCTAAACAAAAAAAAAAAAAAAAACCCATTTTTGCTGGTGATTACAACTTAGGTTAAGTGGTCACGTTTTTAAAGTGACCAACCATAATAACAACAAAAACTAAAGTTCGCTACACAGATTTTTATAACATCATAAAAAAAAATAAAATTATTTTTAATGACAATCGCTAAGAGGATTTTAAGGAGTTTTTCTTTTCTCTAAAGGTTTTTTTTTTTCATTTTTTCTTGGTACCCTCTGTAGCCATCGTTTGTCAGTTTTATGTCATTTTAATGATCTACGAATGAAGGTAATATGATGATAAAAGATTTGCTTTGTGATACCCAAAAATAGACTAAATGGAAAAATTATAAATAAATGAGAGAAAAAAAGATTTTTTTTTTTTTTTTTTTATTAAACTTTTGGTGCAATTTTGTTGTTTCACCACTTTGACGACAAAGCAAAAATAAAAATTATTTTCAGATGATTACCTCATTTAGAAATAATTTTTTTTTTTACGTTTTGTTATTAATTTTAAATACACAACTTTACTGATAAAGCAAAATTTATTAAAAAAAAAAAAAATTTAATTATAATACAAATACTGATAAAATTACTTAAATATTTGATCTTAATTTAAAAAAAAATTAAATAAAACAAAACTAGAATATCTAACAAGTATCATGTGTTACAGGAATCTTGGCCTAAAAATTTAAACAATTATAGGTGAAAATTTGTCAGATCTGGATATCACAAATTCAGTTTTGAAACTATTAAATCAGTCGCTATAAACACTTGAGTCACAAATGATTAATCTGCGAACTGATATGTAGAAATTTTTATTTTATAGATATTACTCAGCGATAATATGTCCCAAAACATAAAATTTTTGCATTTTCGACGATATAGGATCAAAAACTGACTTTCGAATTTCATAATTTTGTTTTTAGATATAATTTAGAAATTAACACCTCAAAGAAAACTTTTTTTTTTGATAGTTCGTTGATAGTTTCAAAGCACCTTAATATTTTTCTTTGAAGAATTTTGTAGAATAATTGCCTTAAATTATGGTTGGAATAAAAAAAAAATCCTCAAATCTAAGGGTTTTACCATTTTAATCTTAAATTTTTCATGAATCTTGTTAAGAAATCGAATTAAATTGTTTATTAAGAGAATAAAATTCGCTACTTACTTTAAAAATTAAATAAAAAATTTCATTCCAGCTATATATCCACACATCAATTCAAAATAGAATCTCATTCACCACGTGCATAGCAAAACCACAACGAATTTATTACATGAATTCATTTTTCCATCGAAATTTCTTATTGGATACATTTTTTTTTTTTTATAATAGAATTATAATAATAATTTCATTAATTTCACTTCGTAAAACAATTAAATTAATTTTTTTTTGTTACGTAACACCAAGCATAAATCATTGAACCATAGCAGACGAACCACAAATAGAAACCAAAACCAAAGGAAGAAAAAAAATGAAAAAAATTAGCAACAACCATATACTATACATCTGAGACATTTACCTTCTCCATTTACATATAAAACAGAGGTGAATCAATAATAATATAAAGAATAAATAACAATTATTAGTATTCATTGCTTAAAAGTAGCACAGGAGCAACGTACAAGACAAAGAATTAACATAAAATGGATTAAAATTTCATTAATTAGGCATGAGAATAACAAAAAATTTTAAAAAATTAAAAAAATAGTACAAATGGGAATGAGTAATTATCTACGTCATTTTTAGTAATCTTTTCTTTTTTTTTTTTTTTTTGCCAAAATAATATTTTAATTTTTATTATTCTAATAATATTTCTTTTCTTTTCTTCTTCCATCGTTTTATTATTCTTATTATTATTTGACGTTACGTACGTCTAAAGTATTTCCCCAAATGGGGTGATGTTTAATTGTTCTTGAATAATGCATAACCCACTTACATATATTTTCTAAGCTCACACACAGCCGCAAATTAATGCTAACCTAAACGATTTAATTATTCTTCTTTGAGCAAATAATAATCAAATAAAATTATAATAAAAAAAAAAAAAAGTAATCGTCAGTGGAGGGCAACAATTGCTAATTTAGGATTTTCAGGATTAGTACAAAGTTTATGACGCTTCCAAGTATCTGTACATGGATTATGTAACTTTTCTTAAGAATTGTTTTTTGTTTGCCTTATAAGAATATTTGGCAAATAGATGAGCATGACAAACAAATTTCCTAAAAAGTAACGCTGGTTCAGGAAATATAAAATTTTTTGTAGCAAAGTTCTATCTAATTACGGTGATTTAATTTAAAGAATTGTTTATTCAGATTTAATTCTATAAATTATTTCTTTTTTTTTCTTTCAATTTTCCTTTATATCAAAATTGTATTAACTGAAACAAGTAAAAGCGATAATTTGCTTAAAAACATCATTCTGTGCCTAGACGTATCGTAAAAGCAGGGTGTCGCTTGTACTCTGAATATCTCGTACGAACAAAAACCACGAGTTATGTTATTATTAAATGAAATAATAAAAATTATTATTAAATTATATATAAAAAAAAAAGTTTCTTTTTTTTATCAATTTTATCATTTCTCAACTGATAAATTTATTTTTTTTTTTTGTTCGTATTTTACGATAAGCTAAAAAAAATGTTTTTTTCATACTATAAAAGAAAAAGCCAAGTATCGCAGAAAAAAAAAACATAATTCAAATTTTTAAGCTTTTAAGACAATACTATAATTGTAATAATTGTTTAAATTTATTAATTTTTAGGTAATTTGAATAAACAAAATAAAAAAATGTTTAACTAGTTTTCCAGTCAATAATTTTTTTTTAATTCAAATAAAAAATATCTCACAAACACATTGACGTTAATTTGACGTTTACAGAAATTTTATTTTCTTTTTAATTTTGCTAAAAATGCTTTTTTTTCTCTCCACAATTTTTTTTTTTTTTTTTGTTTTTATTTAAAGGGTTGACCGATGGGATAATTGTAATTAACATAATGCGAAATAATTAGAAAACGCGTCTTTTACTCCTAAATAAAATTTTTTATTTATAATAAAAAAAATACTTACACAACCATGCCATAAGCACCTTCCCCAATATATGTTAAATTTGTATAACGGGGCCCAACTTCAAATAGCTGGCCACGAATAACTTCAGCATTGGGATTACTTGTGACAACACCATTATTATTACTACCGGCTTCGGCCATCTTATTTTTTATTAATTTTTATTATTTATTTTTGTATACTTTTTTTTGACTCTTCTTAAATTTTTTTTTTTTTTTGTTTTTTTTTTGCACAAAATACCTCTTTTCTCTTTATTAAAAATTAAATTAAAAAAATTGACTTAAAAGCGTTTTTATTTTTCTGTTTTAAATAATTATATAAATCAATGAAGAAAGTAATGCAAATTTTATTTAAATTTAATTAAAATTTAATTTTGTTTTTTAAACTTAATTCACTATAGAAATTAACAAAAACAAAATCCATGTTAATTAAATAATTACGTTTAACACTCTCATCCATACACAGAATATTTTATTAAATTTATTTTTTTTTTTACTCTTTTACGTGAAGAAAAGAAACTTTTTTTTTTGTGTTTTTAATTTTTATTCAAAATAAATAATTAATTTTTGCAATAATAATAATAAAAAAAAAAATTAATTCCAGCACTAATGTGCGTTTTTTTTTTTTTTTTATTCAACTGTGTGGCTGTGTGATAAACGCCGTTTAACTTTTGTTGCACAAATACAACAAAACACTAACTATGTGTTTACACAGCAAAGTAACAAGTTAACAAAAAAAAAATTAAACAAAATTACTAAGCGCACACAAATTTTTCTTTTTCTTTCTACTTGGTGCTGTTTTTCCACTGAAATTTTTCTTGATTTTTCCTTTGCTTTTCTTTATTATTTATTTATTTATTTATTAAATGTAGTTAATCATTAATTAATTAGTAATGATTAATAGAAATTAACAAATTTACACATTTTAGTCATTAAGCTACAAACAAAATGGTCACTAATACTGTCACCGTTGAGTTTTTTTTTTTTTTAATTCTTTTTTTACACTCGTAATTTGCACAATTTTTCTTGTGCTTAAATAAATAATTTTTTTTTTTTTTATATTTAAATTTCTTATTAAATATGAAAACAAAAAAAAGAAAAAATAAAACAAATTTTATTTATATTCTATTGACTCACTTTTTTATGCTTTAAATACTTTTAATCACCCAAAAATAAACGAACAACAACGACAATAAAATAGAAAAATGAAAATTAAATTTAAAACAAAATAAAATAATTTTTTTTTCTTCCTTTACTTTATTGTCAATTTTGTTTGCTTCTTTGTAAACAAAAAAATTTAAAAAAAAAACTCTTTTTTGTGTTAAAAATTTTTATTTTTCGTTTTTGTTCTGATGTTAGTTTTAAATGAGAAAATAATACATATTTGTATAACAAAATTTGAGTATAATTAATTAAAACGTCTCAATTTTATTAAACAAATCTACTTAAAATGACAAAATTTTTTATAAGAACTCCACTTACTGCACTAGTCACTACTTGTCATTTGGAATGGAAATTATACTACTTTTACGTATTGAAAAAAAAAAATAAAAAACAAACTGGAAATTTTATTAATAAAAATGTCAAAATTGTGTAAGCGTAATAAAATTACGTAGATTATGTAACATAAAGTTAGTTACGGTACATTAAGCAATCACATTAAATGGTATAAATAAAACCAACAACAAATAATTTTGGAAATTGTACTAAAGTTTGACGTTTTAGTTGTCAGCTTCAGTTTTTTTTTTTTGTTATTGAAACGATAATTTTAAAACAAAAGTTTATTTTAAATAAATCTTTAATAATAAGAATAATTAATTAATAAAGTTTTAAGAAAAGTTTTGAAAAATGAATGCGCCACCCACCTTTGAGTCATTTTTATTATATGAAGGGGAAAAAAAGTAAATTAAATTCATTTTTTAAATCGTTAACACAAATTAACCTATAAAATTTTTGATTTTTCTAGAATTATTAAGGAATTAGATACAAAAGTAACGAATGCTGCTATTTTTACTGTAAATAAAGAAGATCACACATTAGGAAACATGATTAGAAAGTAAATATATTTATATTTCTATAATTTATTTTTTATAATTTTGTTTTTACAATTCCAGTCAATTGTTGAAAGATCCTCATGTATTGTTTGCCGGCTACAAAGTACCACATCCACTTGAACATAAATTTGTTATAAGAATACAAACAACATCCGAATATTCTCCAACGGAGGCCTTCACGAATGCAATAACCGATTTAATGTCGGAATTATCATTAATTGATGAACGATTCCGTGAGGCGTACAAAGATAAAAAGGAGGGTGGAGACTAATTAATTAATTAATGGAAGAAAACAAACAATATATTTTTAATAATTTTTTTTTTAAATAAAATAAAACAATTTATTCTAAAAAATAACAATAACAAGATATTTTGTTCTTCATTCTTTTTTTTTTTTGTATTAATACAGAATTTTATTAAATTTAAAAAGTATCTTCGTCGTCACATTCACCAATTTCATGGCCAAACACTTCACAACTTTCACAATATTTCCGTGGTGGCGGTATTACGCGTTCCTTTGAATTATTTTGCATAAGTGGTGTTGGCGGAGGACTATCAGATGATTGTAATGGACAGTCCTCAGTGTCATGCTTATCAAAAACATCGCAAATATCACAAAACATGCGTGGTGCTGGTATTTTCTTTGTAGGCATCCCAAACAATGGATTACTGTGGAGAAAATATTTAATTTTTTATTTCATTGTTCATTACTGTGAGATTTTGAGAAAATTACCTATAATCACTTGGTCCTGCTTCCAAGATCTGGCAACGTGTGATCAATGTTTCATTTTTCTTTTGCATATCGGCGATAATTGAATTGAGGAATTCTACTTCAGCTGTCGTTCTCGAATCACCAGCTTCTGCTAAATTTGTGGAATCCTACAAATTAATATAAGAAGAACAAAAAATCAATAAAAGCGTGTTAAAGAATAAAAAAAAAAAGAAGAAAATTACCATAGACGTTACGTGTTGTGCGAGCGTATTTAATTCCAAGTTCTTACGATTCACACTTAACTTCAATAAAGCCACTTCATTCTTGTACTCCTCGTTTAATTTCACTAAATTCTTATTTATATTCTCATAATTCAATAAATTTTCTAAATTATTTTTTTTATCTAATTCAAAATTTTTGATTAACGTGCTGTGTTCGGTAATTTTATCATTTGCATTTTGAAGCATTATCTCAAAATTCTCGATTAAAACATTTTTATTTGCTAGTTCGTCTGTAATTTGTGTGAAGTTTTCATCCTTTCTTATTAATTCATTATTTAAATTTAATAATTCCTCATCTTTTCTAGTTAATTCATCCGTTTTTATATTTAAATCATTTTTCATCGTATCTATAAGCAATTGTGTTGCTTGTGTTTTCGCTAAATTTTCGTCTAAATTACCCTGTAGTATACTGATTTGCGTATTCTTTTCATCTAATTTATTCTTCGCATCTATAATCTTTAATTCGTCACTTTGTCCAAGTGTTGCTATTTCTTCTGATTTTAATTTAATTAGATTTTCTTTTTCAATTAATTGTTGCTCTGTAGTTTCTAATTTTTTATTTAATTCTACTTTCTCATCTTCGATTTTATTTAAGTTAATCTTCAATGCGTTTACTTCTGTTAAATTTTCTTCTAAACGTCTACTGTGCTCCTCACCTTTGTTCACTAAATCAACTTGTTCATCCTCTAGCTCTTTATATTTATTCTCCAATAACATAATTTTATTCATCAATAACGAATTCTCGTCACTTTTTCCCGATAATAAAATTTTTATTTCATCATATTCCTTCATTAAGTTTTCACTCGAAATTTTCTGCTGAGTCAACTCATCTAAATATTGTTTACTCTGATTTTCTTTCTCATTTTTTAATTCTTCTATAATAACTAATTTACTATTTAAATCCGCTTGTAATATGCCGATTGTATTATTTGTTTCATTTAAATTATTTTTTAATTTCTCTTCGTTTAATTTTATTTCACTAAAATTACGTTCATTTTCCACCGTTTTTAACAAAAGCTCATCCATCTGCTTTGTTATTGCTCTATCATTATTCTCATTTTCAACTTTTTTCACATCTAATTCCATTTGTAATTGTTTTATTTCTAATTCCAACTTTGTTATTGTTTCATTTAATTGTTTATTCAGAGAATTACTTGTGTTCAATTGATTATCGAATTTTTTCAATAGATTATCCGTTTCATTTGTAAATTTCTGCTTTTGATTATCAATTTCATTGATAAAATTCAGTTTTTCATTTGAAAATTGTTCTTTTAACGTTTCTATAATAACATTTAACTCATTTTCCGCTGATAATTTTTCATTCATTAATTTTTCATAATTTTCTTTTAGTTTTTCGTTTATGGAATTTTCTTTTAACATATTTGCTTTTAATTCTTCGTTTAATGTTTCTAAATTATTTTTTTCTAAATTTAATTTATCTATTAAATTTGTGTAAGTGTTTTCTGCAATTTGTAGTTTTTCCGTTAAATTAATAACATCGGTGTTTGTGTCAACACTGTTATTTCGCAACAGAATTATATCATTTTCTAAACTCATTTTCTGCTTTATTAATTCATTCGTCTTTAGCTCTAACGTATTGTAATTACGTTTTATTTCATCACAATTCAATTGCAATTTTCTATTATTATCGTTTATTGATTCGTTAGTTTCCTCACACGCTTTTATCGTTTGTAAATTCTCTTCATTTGATTTTGTTAGTTTTTCTAATTTAATTGTCGTTTCTTCTTGCAATTTAAGCTGATTCTCATTTGCTTTTGTTAACGAGTTTACTTCATGATCCTTTTCGGTGATTTTTGTATTTAATTCATTCACCTGGTTATTTGTCTCATCAATAACAACTTTCAATTCGTTGACTTCTTTTTGATGACTTTCTAGCTCAGCTGTTAATTTCTTGCCAACATCTTCACACAGCAAATCTTTAGCTAATAATTCCGCTTTCAAAGTATTTAACTCATTAAAGATGTTGTCTTTGGCTTGCTCTAGCATTTTAAATTCGTCTTCTTTCATTTTTAAACTATTTTCAAATTCATTAATGGATTTATCTTTTGCCTTTACCAATAAATCATTATCCTGGGTTAATTTCTTTATTAAATCATTACTATCCGCCGTTGATTGTAATTTTAATTGATTAATTTCATTAATTAAATTATTTTTATTCATATTTATTTCTTTAAGATCACCCTGTAATGCATTTATTAAGATTTCGTTCTCCTCAATCTGCTTATCTTTAACCAATAACTCATTATCGTAATCGCAAATCTTTTTCTTTGCATCATTTAACTCATTTTTAAGCTTACCACTCGATTCTTGAATCGTCTCATTTATTTTCTTTGCCTCGACCAATTCATCAACAGAGCTCTTCTCAAAATTACTTACTTTTAGCGATAATTCATTATTGACTTTTGTTAAATTATTTATTTCTGTTACATAATTCACATTCTCTTCGGTTTTGTTTTGTAAACTTTTATTTATTTCCGTTATTGTTTTTGTATTTTCATTGAATTTCTCCTCGTAACTTAATAAATTTCCTATTGTTTCATCTAATTTAATTTTTTTCTCATCATTTAATTGCATGTAGTTTTGTATATCCGTTTTAAGCACACCCAATTCGTCCAAGTAAACTTTTGTATCGTTTTTCGACTGAACCAAATCATTTTTCAAAGCAATTATCTCGTTATCTTTTTCCTTCATTAAATTGTGATTAATGTCATTCGTTTGCTCCATACAATCCTTCAACCGCATAATCACTTCATCCTTTTCTTTAATTAAGTTCTCTAATCGTTCAGTACTATCGTTCGCACTTAGCTGCCTCTTGAAACTTTCCAATTCTTCTGACACCAAATTCTCATTATTCTTCATATCAATATACTGCTTTTCCATTGCGACATTTTTTTCTGTTAATTCATTTGTTAATTCCTCAACTTGTTTCTTTAAATACGCAATTTCATCCACAAAACTATTTTCATTTAGTTTTTCCTCTAAATTTTTCATCGTCACCTCTGACGTTAATTTATCTAATTCCTCACATTTTATTCTGTAATCATTTCTTAATTTGATTATTTCATTTTCTTTTTCTGTAACCACCTCCAAATCTAAAAACAATTAAATGTTTAATTATTTTTTAAAATAGAAATAAAAAACAAGAAGCAAAATACTTACCAATAGCTGTTGTCGGTGGCTTTTCACCATCTTTATTCTCATTTAATTCCTTTTCTAAATTTTCAATTCTTTCCTTATAAACTTGGGTTTGTGCCTGCAAAACAATAAATTATATTAGTAAAATTAATAAATCAAATCAGATAAACAACAGCAATGGCAATCATATTATAAATTGATAAACGTTGAAACAACAAATAACAACATAAACAAAAAACATGAAGGAATGAATTTTTTATTTCTTATTATTTTTACTTACAGAATTGGAATTTTCATTCGGCTGAATTTTGAATTATTAATAAATTTTGAATATTTTATATGATAATGAAAAAAATAAAATATATATATACAATGATTAGGATTTGATCAATAAGGAATTAAAATAATTTTTTTGTTTTCCCACAATAAATTCATTTACTTACATTTAGTTCATCACTGCAAAATGTTGCCTCATCTATATTCGCTTGTAAATCAATAATTTTCTTACGATCAGTATCTAATAGTTTTTCGAAAATTATTAATTTCTCTTTTAGCTGAAAAATATAAAGAAAAAAATTGTTTACTATATTTAAATTAAATAAAAATAAAAAATTTTTAAAAAGAAAAACCGTTGAAATCTTAATTGTGCTGAAATAACGAAAATTATTATTAATAAAGAAAATAGCTCTACTCTAATAATAATATTTATTATAATACAAAAATCCTGATAATCTAAAAGAAAACATTTATTAAAATTAGAGAAAAATATTTATTGATTGATTAACAGTCGCTGAAAAAAAAAAAAATAGACAAAAATCACAACAAAAAAATAATCTAAAAATAGTTAATATTGTGAAAGATGGATTTAATTTTGAAAGATTAACATTGAATTATCAAAAATATTTAAGAATAATTATACATAAACCGCTAATAAACTAATTATAGTTTAAAGCAAAAATATTTCAAATTTCTGGTATAAATAGATTATACCAATATTTAAAAGAATTAACATAATTTTCGTATAATCATTTAAACAAAAAACGCCTAAAATAATAAAAAAAAAAAAAAAAAAAACATCCCGCCTCCGTTAATAAAAATTTATTAATAAGCAAAGCAAAGTGTTAAAAAAAATTATTAACACGCAATAAAAACTGCGTCATTATTAATCGCGTTGTGCCATCTTACATCAACAAAAACCATCAAAAAGGCAACAAAAAAAAAAAAAAAAAATTATCTCTAGTAAAAAAAAAAAGTGTAATGCTAAGCAGGGAATATCAAAAAATATAAAAAAGAAACAAATTAACCAGGTAATTACTTTAGGCGAGAAAACAACAATAACATGAAACTAATTATATAATTTATTTATTTTTTTTTTTTTTTTTATTACGGAATTAAATTTAATTTCAGGTAATGATGATTTGCAGAAAACATAAAAAAAATTCAAAAAATTACTACACAAGGATTTACCGACTAGAATTAAGCAAAAAAAAAAAAAAAATCAAAATTATTTAACAAAAACCGTACAATCGACGCTCAATTACCTGATATCTCTTTTCTGTACGTGTTAACAAAATTATAAAAAAAAAAATACATTTTTGGCTTTAATTTAATTTAACTTTTACCAATTGATTTGCCAAATAATTGTTGACGATTTTAGAGTAATTTATTACATCAAGTGTGTTGAAATTCAATTTCTATTACTTTTCCTAAGCAAATTTAGCATAATTGGCATTAAAATTTGTTAATTTTTTTTTTTCAAAATAAATATTTAACGTATTGTAGGCATAAAAAAACACCAACAGCTTAATTGGCAACAAACCATTAACACATGAACGTAGTTAGGAAACTTCAATAAGGAGCATATTACAGTGAATTTGCCTTTAAACTGTTCTATAAAGCACAAAGAAGTACACATTACCTTGTACAAGAAGTTTCACAAATTTATTACGAACACCAAATAGTAAGCATTATCGCGATGTTATAAAGAAATTATTGCGAATACTAAAACGTTGTAAAAGCTTAAAGAATATAAACCAAGAAAAACAAAATTTTGTAAGGGGTTAAAAAAAAGCAAAACATAAGGAATACAAGGATATTAAAAAAATAATAAAAATAAAAAAAACATCAACAGAATAACAAAATATATTTCTCAATAAATTTTTTAAAAATAATTTATAATGGTGGCTGCATATTGATATCACTTTTTCCGCGTACAAATAATATTTTTATCGATGCAAGCAGTTAGAGAAACCAAACAACGTGTTTAACACGAGAGTAAAATAGCGTAAAGTACGATAAATTACTTTCAAATCGAACATTGTTAATAAAACAGAATAATCCAAGTAAAATACATATCTACAGGGATTTTCCAAGCAAAACGTATTAATACTTAAATTAAAGTAATTAAAAACGAATTAAAAAAAAATGCGATAAAGTAATGAAATTCCCAATACGCGATAAATAATAAAGTGATAAGAACAAGCAATCACCATTAGTAGAAGCTATAATCTAATTAAATTAATTAAAAAATAATAAAATAAATAAAACACAAAAAATACAAATTTAATTTTATTAATTAAAATATTCTTCTTGTTTTTTTTTTTCTTTTTAATTATATTAAAATAAAAATTAAGAAATACTAACAAAAAAAAATTTCTTTTCTTTTTCTCATTTCTTTTGTAAATCAATCAATAAATGTTTAATATCTAAATGGATAATAATAATAATAATTGTTTAAAAAAATAAAACAAAATCAATATATATATAAATAAGTATGTTAATTATTATTTAATTAAATGTTTATTGTAAAAGAACGTCATGTAAAATACAGTGACGTTCGTGTGCACCATGCCATCCACGAAATTCACGCCTTAAATCAGCTATGCGTAGAGTTCGTCGTCTAATTAAATTTGTCCAACGGTCTATATCTTTATCCTGATGAGTCTCATCCTAGTTTTATTAATTTTATAAATTACATTTTTATATATAAAAAGTTAAAAATTCAATTAAACAAAGTAACACACGTTTTACTTAAGTTAATTAAAATTAAAGAAACTTTTACAGTCTTAAGATTTTTAATTACTTTACAGTGAAAACACCTACGATTTCCTTGATTAGCAAGGTAATTTAAAACAAAACAAATAAACCCGTAACATAAATAACCACGCCCTGTAATCAATCCAATAAGTAATCAAATTTTAATTAACTTATGTAAAAAATCATTTACTTTGCTATAAAAACAATAAATAAAAGAATAACAATTAATTAAATATTTACAAAAGAGAAAAAAATGTTTACTTTTAACATGAAATAACTCAACAAACCGCAATACAACTCACCTGATTTATATCCTTTTGATATAAAATCGATTGATTATCAGCTTCCTGTTTATCAATATCTCTTTCAATTAATAATTGCTCAATATGATTCTGTTTTTCTCTTAAAACATCCTAAAAGAAATAAGAAACCAAAAAAAAAAAAAAAAACAAGTGGGGAGAAAGAAAACAACAAAAATGTTCAATTTTAATTAATTAATTCATAACTCATAATTCATAAAAAACAAAACAAAAAATTTTCATTATTTTTCACAAGAAAAAATCTTAATCGAAACAAAAACTTTCTTTTTTTTTTTGGTCTATTTCTAAGAAAATTTAATTTAATTAAAGCAAGGATGATTACTGAATTAAATTAAAATTAAATAATCACAGGAATAATAAAAACACCATGCATTATATGATTAATTAGTGACGGAATTGTATTGTGTAGTAAAATCATACTAATTAAACCGTAAGTTACAGTTGTATGACATCAAAAATAAAATTTCGCATCATTCGCACAGTGGTAATAAAGATACACAACGAAGTTTTGACTTTTTAAGGTAAAAAAAAAATTATTTATTAACAGAAAACTACTCATAAAATCAACAAAAACATGGCAATAAACCCCTTGAAGTATTTTAATCTAATCTAACTCTAATTATAACCGGAAATCAAATATATAATTTATAAAAGTCGTTTAATGACGCAAACACAATTAATACAAATGACTATTCTTGGGTTAATTGTTTCACCAATTTATTTAATTATATGAAATTATAGACAAGAATAGAAAGAAAAAGTATTTTTAACAAAATATAAACAATGAAAAAGTTGTTTAATAAAGCTTTAAGCAGGTGTTTTTCCCAAAGAATTCTTATATAAAAATAAACGAAGCAAAATAAATTTAGGCAGACATTTTGTCGCTTAGCAAATCTAATAAAAATCTTTAAAAGCATAGAAAAGATGACTGGAAATAATGTTAACCAAAATATTGGCTACAAAACAACTTCTAATTCTAATTAGTTAATCTAATTCCTAATGAATTAAATTAAAAATTGCGATAATTAACACAAAATACACCACTACCAGTATACCTACAAACACTGCATGTGATTTTTGTTTATTTTTTTTGCGGTTGTGGGTTTTGCTAGCAAGTGTTTACAAACGCAACGACATTTTCCGTAAACAATCATCAAAGTTTCTTAATTATATTTCCTTTTATGTTTTAAACAAATTAAAAAATCATATTTGGCTGTGAATTATTTGAAAAAAAAAAAAGAAAAAAATTCAAAAGCTCGTCAACACAACATTTAAATAAATAAGAAAAAAAAAAATCTTTTCCAAACTTTCAGAAAGTAAACTTTTCCATTTCAAGTTTCTTTTCATTAGAATTATTGTTTTAATTACTTTTTGGCTGTTTTTGAATTTTTTTTTTATGCATTTGAGAAATTACCACATGCTAATTAATGATTTTTTAAAGAATCTTTAATAATTCTTTAAGATCAATAAGAACTTATATATTGATCTAATTAAGGTAACACGACAAATAATAAAAATGTAAATTCGCCCACAATGTTATAATAAAACACATTTTAGGAATAATTATAAGAAACGACAAGCTATTAAGCAATTATTGTTAAAACAACTTATTGCATAAATAATTATAAAAGAAATAAATTGTTTGTATTGTGTTTTAAGCAATAATAAATCGCTGTAAACCACTTAGAAACATTTTTTTTTCCTGTTAGTAGAAAATTATTAATACTCTATGTTGGTAGGTAAATATTATGAACTACCTAACATCCAATCGACAAAGGCAGTAATAACAAAAGCATATAAATTAAAAAAACTAAATAAAATCAATCAAAATAAGGTAAAATTAAATATTTCCTCAAACAAACAGAATAAGGTAGAAAAAAATTGCATAAAAATCAAACAAGAAATATTAGCAGCTTGTAGGTAGGTTGCTGTTTATAATTAGAAAAAGAATTATTTTTAATAACTAATAATAATGAAAATGAATGAATAAATAAATCAATCAACATTTTTTTATAGAGTCTTACGAAATAAATAACGAAAACAAAAGATCAATAGGTAAATAGATGTTGCAGGTGGATACAATAAATGGAAACATCACTATGACGCAGTAAACGATTTTTTACTTCTATTAATTACCATAATTATGCTAAAATTTTCATTTAATTAATTAATTTCGATAATTAAAAAAGTCTCGCTTCTAACACTGTAACGCCACTGCATTAAACATGCATTTCATAGAAATATTTTTTAACCGTGACCCTAATTCAATGACATTTTTATTATTATTATTTTAATTAATTTTTTACCTTAAATAATACTTTTTTATTTAATAATATTAAAAAATAATTCATTTTTCTTTTCTTTTTTTAATAGAAATATTATACGCGTTATACACTTGTCACGTGCCTAGTGCAAAATATTAGAAAACATAAAAAACTCTTTAGACCGGATTTAACTTGTAAAAATTGAGAATTATATGTCGTTTGATAGTAATAAAAGTATTTTTTCTTTTGCTAAATTAAAGAAATTTTAATAGCTGCTAATTAATAAACAAAAATTCGTTGAATAAATAATTTTAAAATAAAAATCGTTGAGTAAATAAAAAAAAACAAATTTTAATTTTTTTTTCGATAGTAGAAATTAAATATTGATTGTAGCTTAAGTGGCGATCAAATCGATTAAATGTCGCATCGAATATCACAGCGTTTATAACTCGTTGTCATTGAGACGATAAAAATGATTAACTTGAGAGCTTAGTGGCGATTTTATAGCTAATTAACGTGAATTTTAAATTAATTTAAAAAAAAAAATTAGCAAAAGGCAACGACGTATGATATTAACACGTCAGAAATGCTGATTTGTGAAAATAATTGTGACAAATGTGAGTAAAGTTCTAAACACTAGAAAGGTAAATATTGCATTATTTGAGTCAACCAAAAAGACACAACACAGGTGAAAATTCACAAAAAAAAAATATCTTTCATAATTTTTTATGTTTTTCTCTTTTTTTTTTTCTTTTAATATCAAAAAGTTTTTTTTTTTTTTTCTTTCATTTTATAAAAATATATTAATGTTGTGTGTTTAGTTTGTTTAAGAATTAATTAATTAAAAGTTTGTATTATGTTTAATCCAAGATTAGTCTTTTTTGTGTTAGAAAAATAATTTTTTGTTTTGTTTTGTTTTGTTTTCTACGGGTCTTTAATTATTTGTTTTTACCTGTAATGAAAATGATGTTTTTGTCGTTGTTAGTGACTTCGCGTTGGACAATTTCTACAAAAATTTATAAATATTGTTAAAGATCAAACTAAATTTTGGTTTTTTATATAATAATTATGGGGACGGATAATCAATAATTAATAAAAAATTAATAAAAAGCAAAAAAATCAAACAAAGATAAAGTTATTTTGAGAAACGAGTAAAAAATTAATAAATTAATATGAAATTATGATGAGAAAACTAAAATTTTATGTTAGAAAAAATTAAATTAATTATGGAAATAAAAATCTAAAATCATTGACGATCGGATCGGTTCTTAAAATCCATTCTTTGTTTTCTTAAATTTCAAGAAAATTTCATTTTGGGGGAATAGAAAAGAATCAAATTAGGTTGCTGTGAGCGGTACCTGGGCGCTCATCCTTAGACGTGACGTCGCCGTTGACATTGTACTACCAACTGTACCGACAGACGTTAATGACTCTCTTGAATTAGCACGTGATAAACGATATCTTCTGGACGCTGGCGATATTGTTACTTTTGCAATTGGTACAAAAATACCGTACTTTGATTGACATTCAAAATATCTAAAATAAAGATACAAACAAAATAATTAAAGCAAAAACCATAAATTGAGAAGCAAATGCCATTCAAAATTACTTGACACCGTCAACTGAGCCATCATTTTTACCAGTCGGCTCATCTAGTTGTATTCCACACCAGGTACCTGGTGAGAATTTTGTTTCACCCAAATACTTTAATGTTCCTGTACGGCTTCCTAATCCTGATGACACAATAACGCGATCACCAACTGTCATATTGCTTTCTACAAAACAAATCAAAAATTCACCCAACATCCAATAGAATACAAAAAAAAGCCCAAAACTTACTTGCAGACACTTTTGGTGGAAAAGCACTTTTAACACTGGCGGTCGGTGATATGGAACCAGATCGCATAGGCGAGATAATCGAACGCATACTACTATCCAAAGGTGTACCGCTATCAACATTATCAAATGGTTCACGTGTCAAACGTGTTAAACGCGAGAATATACCACGTCTCGCTTCGCATTGAAAATAACGTTTACCTGAGACACAACCGTCATTTTTACCATTTGCCTCATCCAAAACAATACCCGCCCAATCACCGGGCGCAAAATGTGTTTCACCAATGTATGCAATATGTCCGGGACGTATACCGCCCACCCATACACGTTGACCAATTATAAAACCATCTGTATCTGATGTTAAAACTGTACCTTGATCTAGAATATTTTTAAAAATTAAAAATAATTATTTTTTCTTATTGTGTATTTTGGAAATAAAAAAAAAAAATAAAAAATCTTTTTACCAGACATCAAACATTATTTACAAGGAATATTTATTAAAAAACTAAAATTAAAAAAAATGTCTACCTGAACTAAGTCTTCGGCCGGTTGCTTCCAAATAAACATCCGAACCAACAGATCCACCTAATTCCATTTTATTTATTTTTTGCCATTCCAAAACAATGTGTACAAGCACAAAACACATAAATAGCAAACAAAAAAGGTAATTACAGGATAAACAACAAGCAACAATGGATAATAATTTTTTTTGTTCATTTTGATGATAAAGTGCAACCAAATACAGCAATAATAAAACAATAAAAATCAAATGCGTGCACAGAATGAAAAAAAAAAAAAAAAAAAAAAACAAAGAAAGAAAAATAAAAATTAATTAATTAATAAAAAAAAATTTTAAAAACACAAAAAACTAAGAAATACCCACTTGAAACTTTTCTATCATTATTCGATTTTGGTAAAATAAAAGTCTCTGGTGATTTTGATGAACGTTGTGAGACTTTTTCCAACACCAAATCGTTTTCGCTTTCCTCGTCCACATCTTATGAATATTTTTTAAAAGCCAAACAAATTAATAATTTTTTTTTTTTTTTAAACAAATCAATCAAGGTAGCAACAAACAATAAACACTTTTTTTTATAGACAAAAATATTGAATTAATTAATTTTTCTTAAATATCATGTATCGAGATTACCAGTTTATCAACATTCTTTAATAATAATAAAAATAATAAAAGAATTAAAATTTG
Organism: Ptychoptera albimana; assembly: GCA_961205885.1. Lineage (NCBI taxonomy): Eukaryota > Metazoa > Arthropoda > Insecta > Diptera > Ptychopteridae > Ptychoptera > Ptychoptera albimana. The sequence goes on from OY540801.1 coordinate 17,693,443, forward strand.
CGGTTTACGCGTTTATGAATCAGGTAGTCTAGAGACTTTTCTATTATTTAAAATTCAAATTTAATTAAATTATTAAAATTTTATTGACAAAAAAAGTTAATCGTTGACAACAGGTGATGTAAAAATATAATTTATTAATTTATTTGCAATAAATATGCATTTTATCTGTTATCTATAGCAATATATTGCCCAAATTAACGCACCTATACTGTCTTTTCTTCTATAAACCATTAATTATCATACATTAACTATTACTATGTTTCTGTGTTAATCACACGATCGATTCTTATAAAAAAAAAATTAAATAAAAAAAAAAATTCAACAGAAAGTCAAATATCTTAAATATTATTATTATAAAAAAAAAAATTAAATAAATTAACCCAATTTAAAAACGCAAGAAAAATGTTTAAATGAATACAAATAAATGACTGAAATTTATTACAAAATTTTACAAATCAATCAATAATATAAAAAACCGATAAAAGGCAATTGTGTTGTTATGGGAAATAAATGAAATTAAATCAAGTGAACGGTGGGTTAACACGTTTATAATATTTCTAAGAATTTAGAATGAATTATGTTTAAAGAATCAATGAACTATGGTAACCTATATATATATATTTTTTTTCTTTTCATTTATATCAAAATCAATGTAAATGGTAAATAGTAAAACCAATAATCCCATGATATTTAAGTAAATTTATAGATAAAAGTACTAACTAAAGGTAAACTAGATAATAAAATTAAAAAAAAAAAAACTTTTACTTATTTAAAAGGCAAAAAAAAAAAAACACAATAGTTACAGTGAGTGGTCTGTTAGCACAGCTAAATTAAAATCACGTAACAATGCGGACATTTTTTACTTTATATAATCCAAATCAAATAAATAATCACGGGTTATACGATCACAAGACAACCAGAGCACTCACTGTAATATTTTTACTTTTAAAAGAAATAAAAACACTTTAAATTTAATTCATGCTCATAACTAATTAATATAATTTAAAAAAAAAACCCAATAATAATGAATTTTCGCTTGTCTAAGCTGTCCCAGCAAAAATTAAATTCTATGAAAAACTAAACACAGTGGCAATTTGTTGAGTTTAATTTAATAAAAACATTAAAAGCTTAGTTAAACTTAAATTCATTAAAATTGCGTTTATTTATTTAAAAAAAAAATTTAATAAAAAAAATTACATTTCCATTAGAAAATAATATTTAATTAATGAAAAAAATAAAAAGAAAAAGAAAAACAGATGAGAAAAAAAAACGCATATTTACCTGCTAATTGTGAACGTGACAAATCCTCACTTTGTCGTCTCATTATTATATTTTGATGATTAATACTATTATGATTATTATTATTGTTATTATTGCTATTAATATTGTTATTGCTTAATGTAATTGTTTCGTCTAGAATAAAAAAAAATAAATGGAAAAAAACAATAAACATAAAATTAAAAAAAAAATAATAAAATGGTGAGTTTTAATTAAATTTTAATCAAAATAAAACACAGCCGGAAAAACAATATAAAAATTAAAAAAAATATATATATATGATAACATTATTTATTATGTTAATTAAATAAATAAATATATAAAGAAAAAAAATATTTAACTCTGAAAACAAAATAATAAAAAATCGCACAAGCAACAACACAACGTCAAATAAAATTATTTTTTTATCATAGGAAAAATAATTAAAATAAAAAAAACCCAAAACTCACGATACAGAAAAATCACAAACAAAAAAAAAATCGAATAGTTAATTAGAATAATGAATATATATTTTTTTTTATTAATTAAGTTCTTTTATTTGCTTTATTTTACATTTATTTTCGTTAAAGGTGCGTCTCGTCTCGTCTAAATTAATATTTCATATTAAATTATATAATTAATTAAATATTGATTTTATTATTATTAAAAATGGATTTTTTATTGATTTTTTTTATCGCGCGCTTTGATAATTTTCTTAATAACTTTATTCCGGCTTAATTTCTATTTGAAAAATTAATTTATTTGTAACCCATATTAAGTAAACAAAACGAATGCGCTGCAGACTACTGCAGAAATCAAACCAACATAACTAAAAACGTCCAAAAATACATTCCAAATTGAATAAAAAATATTTTTTTTAAATTAAAATCATCAGCATATCCTCTCTAAAAACATTCACAATTTATTTCAATCCTAGTTACACGCTACAAAAATATTCCTATCACTCTGAAAGCAATTAAAAATCACTCAATATTCTGTTCAAGCATAAAAAACAATTAAAAGTTCAATAAAAAGTCTTGAGAAATTAAAAATCAAACTACGTAACCTTTTATCAAAAAAAAAGAAAAAAAGTCAATCTTTAATGAGAAAAAAAAAACATGATCGTCACGATCCATCAACTATAAATTATTTCTAAATATAAAAAAAAAAAAAAATTAATAATTTGTCAAGATTTAATTAATTTTTATTAAGTAGCGATGGCTTAAGTATTATTTATTGCGTCAATTATGAAACAACAGGCTACTTAAAATCATCTTACATAATCTATTAACCGATTCAACTCGATTAAAATTAAACAATTACTTAGAAAAATAAACAAAGAAACGATTGATAATTCTAAACATAGTTTTCCATACGTAATGCTACTTAATCTCAGTTTAATACAGCATGCAATACTTTTCGTATCTGATTGAAGTAACCGACATTACAACGTTACGCTAAAGTATTTATACAGCTAATATTTGCAGATTCAAAAAAACCCACCTAGTACCTTGTTTTATAAATTCTTTGATTTATTTCAATTCAATTCTGATAGAATATATATTTTTTAACATTAAAACAGTATTAGGTCACTCTTGCATCATTTATTATTTTAAAAAATAACTCGGATAAGAACATTACAGTAAACCTCTACAGAGCCGGAACATAAAAGGTATTTAAATTTTATCATTTACACATTATCATCAATAAAGTTAGAAGCTTAATCAAATTTATTATCTCAACAAAGAGGTACAAAATAAAAAAAGCCAAACCGTTACTCAATTAAATTTAATAAAAAAAAAGAAGAAAAATTACAATCAAAAATGCATACATTTATATTTCCTTATTTTCATCGTAAAAAGCCAAAGTAAAATTATAAAAAAAAAATAATAATAAAAATACTTCCATAAATAGATATGAACCCACGACTTTTTATTTCTCATTTATTATTATATATAAAATGAGGGTATTCACCTATGGTTGTTTTAATGATTGTTTACAATCATTTCGTCATTTCTTATTTATTAATTTTACTTTTTTATTTTTTCCACAATTTTCAGTATAATAAAAAAAAAAAAAAATTATTCTTTTTGCAGTTTTACTATCTAACTTTAATGAAGTAATAATAGAGCAGCATTAATGTTACAACACATTGTTATGAAAGTTTTATAATGAGAAAATAAAAATTATTACTCGTAATCCATCCTTGACTTATAAATAAAATATTTAAACAGGTGCAATTCTACCAAGTACTGCAGTCATTAAATCACAATAAAATTAATTAACACTAATAGATTAAAGTCAAAAAAAAAAACTATTCATTTCGCAGATTTGTCGCATCTGATTGACATTATAATTAATTCTTTTCAAGAATTTCTTTTTATAAAGAAAAATGTCGCGGATTATTATAAAAAACATATCTTAGTCATAGTTTCCTATAAAATTTATTTAAACAACAAAAAAAAATCTTTTACATCAATTGTAACAAATCATAAATAGATGAAACGACGCAAATCTACTGTTATTGTTGGTTTTTCGAAAATATTTCGTTAATATCTTTTTTCACCAAAAACTTATTTAAATTTTACATTTATTTTTGAGATGAAGACAAAACATTTGTTTTTACATACGGCACACATTATAAATTTCATTAATTTAAATATACAAAAAAAATATCCCATACCATAAGACACAAAGTGTCTACAGTGTCGGAATAATATTTAACATGGAAAATAATTAAAATTCAATAGAAAACATAAGGAAATTTATGCCATCGATTAATGAATAAATTTTCATTTAAAAAATTCCACAAACAAAACCTAAATATTAAAAATTCGACTCTGATCTTATTTATTAAAAAAAAAAACAACAATAATAATCGGCTATTATCAAAGATTATCCAATGTAAACAACAACAAATAATTATCAAATAAATATTTTTGATTTATTCATTTTAATGAAAAATATTTTCTTGTTGATAAAAGAAAAACAAAAATAAATAAAAAACGAAAACACATGTTCAAACCAAAGGTAATAATTTACCTTTAATTAAGACTAAAGCAATAAAATATTTTATTTATTATTAAATAATAAAATAAAAGTGTCACACATATGGGCACCTAATTAAAATTTATTTTTTTTCATTTTTTTAATGTAAGAAAACAATTAAAAAGACAACCAAAATACATTTGTTGCAAAAAAAAAAAAAAAAAAAAAAAAAAACTTTTTTTAAATCAATAAAAGCTCTGTCCCACCAAAAAAAATAAGCAAATACAACAGCAGAAATACAACATAAAAAACAAACCGCAAATACAAAAAAAAAAAGAAAAAAAAAGTAGATTATATTAATAAAGAATAAAAATTAAATATTAATAAATAAAAAATACTAGTTCGTCCTCATTTACCAAATTTGCACATTAATGCCTTTGTCTGTATTACATAAATTACTAATAAATGGCATAAATAGCATAAATAATAGAATTATTTTATTATTTTATCTATGTCAAATGTGACTTTTCTTAAGTGATTTTTTTTTTATTATTATTATTTCTCACAAATAAAGGCTCAACGCTAATTATTAAACGCATTAATCGTCTAACAGATTTTAACAAATTATTTTTTAAAATAGTTTTACGTTGCTGTACCCTAAATAACACGTTTAATTGAATTTAAAGCGACAACTCGACTTACAAGCAGTAGCTTTAGTACATTAACAGAATAACTCGTTTAATTAATTAAAAGTTTACCCTTAAAATCAAAAACATTATGAGAATCTCCACAACAAAATCATTTAATTTAGAAAAGAAATTTTCCAATTACAAATAAAAATAAAAATTATTTTATTAATATTTATTTAACCATTTTATATAATTATTTGGTTAATTATCGTGCAAATAAATGTTAAATAAATTGTAAACAAGAATTAATTGCAAAAATTAAACAAAAAAATAAACAAAACAACAGGTGAAAAAAAGAAATATAAATAAGAAGAAAAGATTTACGCAAATCGAAATTTTTAATAGCAAATAAAAACCTAACAAAACAAAAACTCATTGAAAATTGAAATATATAAACAACAAAAAAAAAAAAAAAAACATAGAGAGAAAATAAAATATTTTTTTAAAATTAAGCCGAAAAAACACTAAACAATTAGTCATAGCAAAGAAAAAAATTAATTACAGAGATGCAAACCAATTTAATAAAACTATGGCCAATACAAATAAAACTGAGCAATTAAACATGAATTATAACAAAACGTGAAAAAATTACCAATGAATGTAGTTCATTAATAATTTTAACAAATGATCATATGGATCATGATCGCACTTGAGGTTATATTCCCGTTAAATACAATCAAACCACAATTGACTAGTACATGTCTTAAAATAGAAATTCGCCAACTTGTCCACATTAAATTAAACGCAACGAATTGGCTTATAATCAGGGTTTATAATCAAAAAAAAAAAAAAAACAAATAAAATAATTTCCTTATATAAATTCAAATTTGATTTATTCAAAGTAAATAATAATAATATGCAAAAAGAAAAAAAAAGTAAACAATGTGGGCTACGATTATTAATATTATGACAAATAATAATTTAATGACTTAAAGATGGCTTAAATAATTACCTTTAAATCGTTTTATAATTTTTTTTTTGCGTTTTATTTATTCAAAGTCGAAATATTTTTTCAACTTTAAAAAAAAAACACGCTTAACTACGAAATTTATTATTCCGTAAATTAACTATCGTTTGTTCGTTAATTAAATTCTATTTAATAACAAAAAAAAAAAGATTCTAAGCTTTTATGTCACAAAAAAGAACAAAAAGCACGCAACACACGTCGACCTAATTAAGCATAAACAGCGACTATTATGGTAATTACATGAACAAAAAAAAACTTTTCAAGTTCTTAATACAGAATTATACAAATTAACTAAGAAAATAAAAACAATAAAATATACCGAAAAACTTAAAGGGACAAGCAAATAAATTCAATGAGAATAAAATAAAGCATATAAATTTAAATAATTTAACATAAATTTTAATTTCAAAAACACAAATCACTTAAATACTACAGTAAAGATCAGCGTATTAAGCCACAATTATTGCTGGGAAATAATCATTTAAACAGCTAAGAGTGTTAAGTGTTGACGTCATAAGAAGCTACTTAATAATCGCGACAAACTTTCAGGGTTTGAATTACTGAATAACATTTTTTTTTTTTTTTTTGATAATATATTTATGTTTACATTCCACCAATTAACTTTCTGTGTTTTACATATTATAAATTAACGTAAACAATCGTGACAAACAACAGATAACACCAAAATTAACACCATTCTACTGTAGATAAAACAAAACATTAATTCTTTATTCAACCATAACAGAAAACTCTTTTAATTAAATAATTATTAAATAATAGTAAACACAAATTAAATACTTTAATAGGCAGTTACTTGACATTAATTAATTCAATTATTTTTACTTCTAAAATTAAAATTCAATAGAAAAAAAAATAATTAATATAACTAAATAAATACTTTAAATCGTTACCTTCAAATCAATCAACGATATAAATTTTTTTTTTTTTTTTTTTATAAATAATTATAATTTTCAATTTTCTTAAAACAAAATAAATAAAAAAAAAAAAAATTTATTGACTTTTCCGTCTATTTAAAAAAATAAAACAAATTAAATTAAAATTATTAATTAAATATTATCAAATCTAACATACGAGGGGATACGTCACTAAAAGCATGTAAAATTATTGACAAACAATAAAAAAAAAAAAAAAAATTATTTGCTAATTTGCTTAACTTTATTTTTAGCTTTAACTTTTATGTCCTTGAAACCGCGAAATTCAACAACAACAACTGCAATAACAATAATAACGCAAAAAAAAAAAAAAGACACAATAATTTGTAAGAATAAATAAAAATTTTATTGTCATGTTTTTAGAGTTCAAAGTAAAGTAAAATTGAAAGAAACTTCTTTTTTTTTCCTTCTAACATTTTGACATTGTAAAAACTTTTTTTCATTATAAAAAATGTAAACAAAAAGTTACTTTACGCTATTTAAGCTCTTGAAAAACAAAAGAAAATAATTTTTACTTTTGTGACTAAAATAAAAAATTAAGTCGCCTTTGCTTGAAGCGCAACATTATTGTGATTACATTTTACGTTAAACAACGGTTTAGAGGAAATTTTTAATACATTAATTAATCATTATAATGTGTCTTAAAATAAGCGGACATTAAGTAACAATCAAATAACAAAGTTTTTCTAAATAATCTTTGACACTTTCATCTTAACCTAGCAACAGAAACATAACATAAATAATCTCACAAACTGAATAATCTCGCAAATTTTTAAAGTCATTAAAAATAAAATGTAATCATTGCTAAGGGGTACAAATGAAGGTCAAGGATAATCACTTTATATTTTTATTTTATTTATTACAAAATTAAAAAAAAAAAAAAACCATGTAATTTGCGATGATTTTTTTGCTATTTTTTTTTTTCATTATTTTATTTTCTCATTAAAATTACAAAATTAAAAAAAAAAAAAAAAAAAAAAAAAAACAATTTTATTCCACAATTAAGCGTGTGTAATAATTTTTAACGTTTCGTTGCATTAAAAATTAAAATGAAATAAAAATAAAATTATTTAACAATTATTCATTTAGAAATATTTTATTAAAATAAAAAATCGAAAATTAAGCTATAAAAAAAAATAAATGTATTATTATAAATATGTGGTATTGTTTTCGTATTAAATAAAATTAACATAAGAATTTGTATTATTATTAGAAAATTACTATAAAAGAAAATAAATTATTATATAATTAGTTTTTTAGTGTTGGTTGAAAAAATGTATTAAAAATACGAAAAGAGCAACCAGAAAAATGCTTCTTCTTTAATTACAAATAGCGTAACATGGCCACAACAAAAATAAAAGCTAAATTTGTGGTTTATAAATACAAATTTATAGCTGTGAGGAAACTTTTTTAATTGTTACCTCAAATAAAAGTAAATTCGCAAAATCATCAAGAATCATTAAATTATATTAGGAAGGCTAGTCATCTCATTAGCAAAATAAAATAACAGATTACAATACATTGAATAAACAAAACCAAACAAAATTATGTAATAAATGCCTGCGAAAATGAAATTTATCATTGTTAACAACAACAACCAAAACGATATAAATATAAAAATGCAATTAAATTGTGAGAAAAAGCTTAATTATCATAGAATTAATGCAAAATAATTTATAAGTGAATAACAGATGCGCATTTACATTCAAAGTTTTATTACCAAGAAAATAAATCACGTTTGTCACGTAGATATATAAAAAATTTGAATAATCAAGTAAAAAACGCATGCGCATTAATTAAACCAAATTAAATTCTTAACAAAATAAAAGCACACATTTACGATATAGAATAAAAAAAATAATAATAATACGCATAGAGATATTTAAATAAAATTACATTAATTGCCATATAAAATATCACGAAAAAAAATAAAATAATAAAGTAAATAAAACATGCGCATTCCGTACAAATATCAAAATTATTTTATGGTTAAGTTAAAATAACACTTCAAAACGATCGAAATTAGCACATTATTTAAGCGTAATAAATTTGAGAGAAAATTAAAGATTGTTGCAAAAAGATTAAGTAAAGTAAAACTCTAATTAAGTAATAAAAAAATTATTCAAAGTAAAAGTATAATTAAAATTAAAATATAATAAAAATGGGTGACACTATTATGTCCATTAATTTAAACCAAATAATAATACGTTAAAGAACCAACCATAAAAATGTAAACATTAGCGAATAAATTGTATGTAGTGTTGTGTTATTTACATTTTACTTTAAAGTCATAACAATCATAATAATAGAAAATCTATGATGATGTCATTATTCCAATAAAGATGATCACATTCCACAACCAGATGTAAATTTGAATATATTTTTTTTTTTTTTAATTCTTTACACCAATACACGAACCAACCATAGAGATAAAATGAACACAACAACAGCTTCCAACCTACAACCAAAAATATTATTTATGAAGAAACAAATTTATAAAAAGCAAAAAAAAAAGAAAAAAAGACCAAAACTCATCACTTGTTTGAGAATTTTTTTTTTCTTTTGGCATGTGCAAAACTTATTTTTACGTTCTTAAATCGGGAATAAAAAAACATAAAATTAAAATACCGTTATATTCTCGCCCATCTTCAATCCTTAATAAGAAGTTTATTATTTAATTAAAAAGAAAGGCAGAAATAAATTAAATATTTTACGTAAATGTCGTGTTACGCGTTTTAGTAGTTGGCCTTTACTGAAATTATTTTTCAATTAAAGAGAACGCGTACCCTGTTTTTATATTATTAAATTGATCTCAATTAAAATAGTTTTACTAAAGTTCTACGAAAATTATCATCAGATTATAAGCTTATGAAAACACCAAAAATTCTCTTGCATTTGTATACTTAAAATGTTTAATCTGCACCTTAATCCGGTACTGTGTCTTGTAAAACAATAAATCACAAACCACTTCTTTCAAGAGCAAATAAAAACATACGGAAAAAAAAAAAAAAAAAAAAAAACAAATTCTTTGATAATAAAACAGAAAAAACAATTCACAACAATTCATAAAATAAACATAATTCACCTACATTTATGAAAATTAATTTAATTTAATTTATTATTATTATTTTTTTTTTTTATTACACATATCCGAAAACAATTTATTGATTGAAAATGATGATAGAAACGATTTATATTTTATTCATAATTTTGCAATAAAACAAATCAACGAAAAAAAAAAAAATACTTTTTAAACAGAAAATAAATAATTTAACATAATATTTATGAAGATGATTGTTATTAATTTCCAAAATATCAACCTACAACAAGACATTAATTGTTGGCATTAGCATTGACTTTAATCAATGAAACGATGCAAAATATTTTTAAGCAAACAAAAACAGTGTGATTCGTCGGTTGTATAGAATTTAACGACTTAACAACCTTTAATTGAGAATTCGTGTTATTTTAAATTTGCAAATAAAAACATTAAACGGGCTGTTGCACAATATTTAATTAAAAATAACGCAAGTAAAGAATAAAACACAAAACGTTACATTTAACAGCATAATGACAAAACAAAAAGCGTATATATTTCATGCTTTCTTTAAATAAAAATATAAAAAAAAAAAAACATTATGACAAATCTATCTACAGTTTTTAATTTGCTTTCTTTTAATGTAATTGAAAAAGTTTTTTTATACTTTAAAATCACACAATTTTCACACAAGAATATAAAACAATTTTACGCCGTTAAAACAGTAAAATTAAAGTAATTAAACATAATAACGAAAACAAAAAAAAAAAAACCTTTCTTATTGTGTGATTTATAAAAATTTAATTAAAATTCTTTATCAAAGTACGATTACACAATAATAATTGTTATCAGCTAACTAGAGATAATTATTTGTCTATAATTACACAATATTTTTGTTACATTTATTTACTTTAACGTTAAATAATTACTTTAAAACAAAACAAATTAATAAATCTACTGTCAAGATATCTTTTGCTTAAATTTTATTTCCTTTTCGATAGAAATCGGTAGATATATAACAATATGCCGAATACGCGATAAATCTGCATTCTAATAACACAAATTATTGCAAAATATTCTACAATAACAATTCTAAATAAACACACCTTTAGCCTAGAAATAATATAAATAGCACATAGAACGCAAAACAATAAAAAATCCATCATGAGATCAACATGTCACTAGAAATATTTCTGCATTTTAAACATTCAAGCAAAACGGTTAAATATCGTGAGAGAATAAAAAATTCATTGAATTAAATAAAATAAGACAAAAACTATACTAAAAACAACTTTACTATCTAAGTCAAAATAACCTTAATAATATAAAAGAACAGAAATATAGGTGTGTAACCGTTTTAAATGTCAATTTTCATACATTTTCGCTTGCAATAAAATAAAAGTTGACAACGATAGTTTAAAAAAAAAAAAAAAATCTCCATAATTATGTACAACCCCAAAATAATAATATTCTAACACGATCCTCAACAAATTAATACAAAAGAACCTGAAAAAAACATAAAAACCTCTAAGAATATTTTAAACAATTTTTTAAATTATGTATAAATTGGCTTAAACTAAGTAGTATTGAATAACAAGAAATAAGACAACAACCACGTAAGAAAAAAATTAAAATTTTTTAAATTATCATATGCGATGTAAAAAAATAAATAAATAAAAATAAAATTATTCAATAAATGATCGTCCTCGCGTCATATTTCATTAACGAATTAAAGAAAAAAAATTAACCTTGACCGTTGTTGTCGATGTTTTTTTTTTTTATTCAAATTTTCATAATTATATTTTGATGTGCGATTTGGCGTTCGTTTACGTGTAATTTTTTTGCTTATTTTTATTGATTAAACGTTTTTAAATTAAAATGCAAAGAATTTGTATGATTTCAATATGAAAACATGACAAATGATCATATTTATTAGGATATTTCCAATGTTATTAATTTAATTAATTTGTTTTTTTTTAGCATTAATTAAATTAGTAATCAATGATAGTTTTTTATTATTAATTATTTAAATTACTTTAAAATGTGTTTTAAAGCAAGTATGATCACGTATACTTAGAAAGTAGCAAATATTTAATTATTTTCCCAATGTTATTTATCAAGGATCTATTAAGTGAACTTCAAACTATTCCTAGAACCAAAAACAAACATTTTTGTAAAATCGTATTACAGAGAAATCGACTATAATTAATTTTTTTTCTTCATATCATTTAATCTAATTATAAAAGCTTGATTATCAAATCAGGACTCATGTAATTTCAATTACGTGCAAAAAACAGATTGTAATCCAAAATTACATAACACCCTGTTATACTTATTAACAACCATAACAAGAAAAAAAAATTACTTTAATCAAAATTAAATTAAAACTAATTAAAAAACATAAATTAATTAAAATTTTTTACCAAATATGGAAATAAAATTAAAGAAAATAAAAAAAAGTTTCTTACTAATTAATTTAATTAAATTTCGCTGTTTCTTTTTAATATAATGTAACCTTTTTTTTCGAAATATCCATACTAGGATAATCCAAACTATTAAACCACAAATAAAATGTTTAATTAAATTATTTGCTGTAATAAAATATTTACAAAAAAAAAGTAAAAGAAGAAATAAAATCACACGAATGACCTTTCATAATATTTGTTTGCAAAAAAAAAAAAAAAAATCTTTTTTAATTTAAATAAATTAAATTTAATTACGGTCATTACTTATGTAAATAAAACATAAAAATTAATAATAGTAATAATAATAAAAAAAAAAAAATAATTAATATAATCTATAAACGTGTGTTCATGATATAGTAATTAATTAACTAAAAACACCTTTAAGCTAGTAAAATAATTAAAACAAAATTATTGCGGATTATTTAAGACAGTGTTTTTAACAAGTTTTTATACCTTTTTAACTTTCAACATAATTTTACTTTTATTTTCGTTGAGTTCTTGTAAAAGACAGTTTTATTGGGGTTTATTATTTTTATAAGCTTTAAGCTTTGAAAATATACTTTTACCATTTTACATTAAAAGCTTTTCATTTTTAGGTACTTGCACGAAAAAGTATATTCTGTTGTAAAAACAAAAATTATAAAATTTATTTTTTACTAAAACTTTATAGCAGCTTTTAAAGCGCAAATGTTATTTTTTCTGTAATACAGCGAAATTATTTCTTTTTCATTGGAAAATTTCACAAAAAATGTTTAAGAAAACATTTAACAAAAAAAATAAAAATTACAGCAAATAGCCTAAAGTTCTTATTTTATTTAATAAAAATAACAACGTATGACTGGATATGTTTATTTAAAAATGTTTTTTTTTTTTTTTTTTTTGTATAAATTAATTTTTTAATTTACATTCAAATTTATTATAACAACAAATGTTGTGCAATATTGAAGGAAATTTGCGGTCGACTTTGTAAGGTTAATTCATTGTCACAAAGTCAATTTAATAATTATTAAAAAATAATAACAATTCACATCATGTTTTTATTTATAAATTATATAAATCATCAATAATATCATCATCATAATTTATTATTAGTAATTATTTTAATTAAAATTAAATAATTTATTCGATCGGTAGTTGTAGCGTTACATTAAAACTGATCCCACACGTTTATTAACAATTAATTAAATTTTTATTTTTCATTAATGGAAAAATAAATCATATAAAGCTAAACACATAAATATTGATTTAAAATAAACTAAATAAAAAAATAAAAACCCAGAAAACAAGCCGTATATATTCTAGGTAAATATTTAATTAAATTTAAATTTTAGTTCCGTTATAGAAGCATTACGAATAGTTTTCATCTTAAAACAATACAGATTAACTTGTTTTAGGTTTTAACGAAAATCTACAGAAATTCCATCCCCAACTAGGATTTTTTCATCGATAAAAAAATGAAGTGGACAAAAACCATTGTTCTATCATGTAAAATACAATTAATTACCAACAAAAATCTGCTTTAATCTAATTAATAATAATAACATAAACACACAAATCGTGCAGTAAATCAATTAAGATAAATAAAAGAGCACATATGCTTGCTTCCAGGTAAACAAAAAATAAATAAAAAATTAAATAATAAAAACAAAAGAAAACAAACACTAGAGAGGGTGGAGTTAATTTAAATATTTTAAGGTCATATTGAAAATAAATTACCATACAAATAATTATAATTGATGTTTTAAAAAAAAAAATTATAATAAAAATCAATTAATAATTTTCTATACATTTCTATCATAAATGAAATCACATTAATTAACAATAAAAAAAAAAGCGCGACTCAATAATATTGTCTTCTGTTTTCTATTCAAATCTTTAGGCAAAATTCATTAATCAATTTAAAAGCCATTCGTTGCCGAACATGAAACACCTGAAAGTCTGGGCAAGTAATTAATAAATTAAAAAATTAAGCAAAAATCTTTTTTCAATAATCTGGTTAATAATGCCGAAACTGTTTGTGCATCACACATATCACAATTTATTACTACCGCTAAAACTCAATGCTTCAAAGCCTTTATTTACTAGTTCAAGGATACGAATTTTCGGAATATTTTATATTAAATGTCTTTATTCGAATGTTCCAAGCACAACAAAAGTAAACCGGTGCTCACCGGCGATCTACATATTATAGAATGAATAACAATACAAAAATAATGAAGCTAATTAATATCAAAACGATCACGACATTTAGGTGTATTCATTAATTATAATTTTATTTTCAATATGATCTTCATCAATGTAAAATATATAAACGTTAAGGTGTAATAATACAACTAATTCATTTATCTATTATTCATTTAAATTAAGACGCAAAAAACAAGAAGGTAAGAAGCAAAAATTCTCTAAACACTCATCCTACGACATTTTTTTACAAAAAAAAAAATAAATATAAATAAATAAAGAGAATACAAAAATCAACAAACGACTCGTTTGAATTTGTTTTAGTTATAGCTGCAGAAATTAACAGAGCTGGACCATTCATAATGTTCGTTTGTAAAACTAAAATCTCTTTGATAAATGGAATAATATACCTTCCAGTTAACGATGAAAAGATTTTAAAAAATACTTCTATGGTACCGTCACTCTAGTTCTCACAAAAATAATTACTTTACCAACAAAAAAAAATGTTATGATTCTGATGGAAAAACCAATTAAACGAAAAGGCAGAAATCAAAAACGCATTACACAAATCATTTAAATCTCGTGTAGTTTTTTAAAAATAGAAATTAATGACATACATAGCACAAGAACAAAAATAAAAATATAAAAAAAAATTAAGCTAATGACAAATTAACAGAAGTAATGAAAAAAAAAAAAAAAAAAAATCTAAATAAGGAATGTGATGTCATTACAACATCAAGTCTTTTATTGTTTTACCGATCATCAAATTATTTCAACAACTGGCTAAATAAAAAAAAAACATCAGAAACAATGTATAAACAGATATGTATTCAGTGTCTATAAATATAAGGGCTTAAAATTATCCTGCCATAGTTCGAAACTTAAAAGAACAATTCCTTCTATATACACGCCTGTTTTAAATTCGTCAAAACAAAAAACTTTAAAAACAATTTAACATGATTTGTGTTTTTGGTAATTAAGTTGTTTAAAAAAAAAAACATGTTTTGTTTTCATTATTTTTGTTATTCATGAACTAAGTTGATGCTACAGATCAGTGATTCATAACCTGATGGTTAAGTGATTATGAATGTTAAAAAAATCAAAAAATTTTAAATGAAAGTTAACCGTGTCGTCTTTTTGCCTAAATAAAATTTTAATTTTTGTTACATTTTTACTATTTAGGTCAAAATTTATTATATATATTTATTATTATACCTTGAATAGTATAGATTTTATATAATTTTATATCTCTACAGTACTGTCTTTATATAAACAGTAACAACTTTAAAGGTATTTCTTTGATTTTTTAAAAGAAAAATATAAGTTTATAAAACAAACAAAATTTAACCTAGTTAAAAACATGAAAAATTTACCGTTTTTTCTACTATGAATAGCCAAAAAAAAAAAACAAAACGAATTATTAAAAAAAATTTATAACGCTGCAACTTTGTTAAGCAAAATTAATTTAAAAAAAAAAGTGAAATTACCTGGCAAACTAAATTAAACTAAAAAAACAATTGGCAATAAAACTAAATAAGAGGTTACAGCAAATAGAAAAATAAACGAACTAACTTTGCAAAATGACATTAAAATCCACAAAACCACAATCAAACAGGTAAGTAAACAAGCGAGGAAGCAAACATAAAAAAAACTAATATAAAAACAATAAAAATTCACTAAGCATAACGTGCGCACCAACAATAAACAAACTTTGTGTTAAAACTAAATTAAAAACATAAAATGCATTTAAAATTACATAAAAATAAAAACAGCGAAAATATTAAAATCATTTAATTTAATTAAATTAATAAAAACAAAAAAAAAATTGAAAGTAAAAATAATAATTTATTGACTACGAAATATATAAAAAAAAAAAAAATACACAAAACTTTCAATAAATATTTTATAACTATGTAAATTAATTGAATATTATTTTTAGTTTCATTTTATTTACATATTTTTGATACATTACTTTGTAAAACAAAAACTGCATTTAAAACAATAAAAATATATAAAAATTAATCAAGTAATCAATCAAAAACAATAACATTTTTTAATTTACCTTTTAATCGTAATAAAACGAAGAAAAAACAAAGAAAAGAAAAGAAATTAAAATTTAATGTTTTTACTCAGTTTCCAATTTACTTGTTTTCAATTTTTTTTTTTTTAATTAATTAAAACCGCGGTATTCAAAGAAGTTTATCGTAGATAAGTAAAAATTCCTTAACCTTTTATCCTTTTAAAAAAGTTAACAATTGAAATGCAAATCAAGTTAACAGATCACGCAATAAATCTTGACCACATAAAAAATTTAAATTCGTTAAAATTATAATTGAAAAACAAAAATTAATTTAACGATGGCACGGGACAGTTAAAATTAATAAATAATAAGTAAGAAAATAAAATTCACATCACGTTTTCATAATATATTTTGCACGCACGCATTATTTATAAAACACATAAATAATAATTAATTTATATTTAATTAATTAATTATAATTTAAAAAACGATAATAATAATTAACAAACACAAGAAAAAAAAAATTAATGTATGTACTTTGAATAAATAATTATTTAAAACTAAAACAAGATTACTAATTTAGATAAATAAAATTACAATAAAAAGAAAACCACCGATAACAGGTAAACCTAATTAATAAAAAATATATATTAAAGAAATTTATAATAAGCGACTTAAAGTGACTTTAAAGCATTAATATAAAAAAAAATTCACTTTCTCAGGAAACGAGACAAGTAAAATAAAAATAAAAATCATTCACCTTCCGCGGTTTTTATCAAGTTTTATTTTTATATTTACGATAGAGAATCATTATCTTGAATTTTCACTCAGAAAAGTTTACTTTAAAAGGAACGTTTTAGTCAAAAGCTACTCTTTTCAAAATTACAGCCTTATCATCCGGGTTAAAAGAATTTATTTAAAAAAAAATAAAATTAAATTCAATTTTTTTTTAATCATAATCCGCAGTAATTAAAAACAAATTAAATATTTGATTAATAACAATTAAAAAAAAAAAAATTAATATAATAAAGCTTAAAAAAAAAAATGAATACAACAAATAAAAATCAAGGAAAAACATTAAATAAATAATCATAAAATAAATATTTCTTTATTTACTTTCACTTTAAAATTTTTTTTTTTTAATTTTTAATTAAGCTCATTAATTAATTCCTAGTTGCTGTGTGTGTTTTTTTTTTTTTTGGTTTTAATTACGATGATTTGGTGTACCACTGTCGATATGAACACATGCTTATTTAAAATTATTAATTTAATTCCATTTATAATATTTTTAACGATATTCAAATAAATTTTTATTAACATGATCAATAACTACATAAGCACGGTTTATGCATTTCTATTTTGCATATAAACAACCGATTTGTACCAGAACGTACTAAATTTTTTTTTTACTTTAACACGAATTATATTTCTTGTTCACTTCCATTGATATGTACGTTTTAAACGCATTATTAAAATCTGTAGCTTTTATTATTCAATAAACAAATTTAATTACTAAATAATAAATATTAGAAAACAATTAAATGTAAATTTATTTACATAAATAAAGAATTAAAAACAAAATTAAATGAAAAAGAAAAAAACAAAAATCTATAAAACCACCTGCACATTTGTTTATTTAAATTAAATTTTTATGTATTAAGGAAAAATTTAAACTCATATCGGTGGTTATTTTTATAAATTTAATTATTATGTTTAAAAAATATACATTTTTTTTTTTTATTTTATACTTTAAAAACTTAACTTAATGATGTGGAAATAAATAATAAAAAATAAATTAATTATTAGTTACAGGATGTAACAATCTACATAAGTACTTCGCGTTTTTTATTTTAAATGTTTTTAATTTCAATTCACAAATTTTCTACTTGCACGATTTTAATACCAGTCCGGACATGAATGTTTTTTTTTTTTTTTATTCTTTAACAAGTGTTTTATCAGGAAATTATACAATTTTATACAAAAAAAAAACTCGGTACAATTGGCGTGATAATTAATTTTGTCTAAAACACCGAATACAGACTCGCAATCGTGAAATTTTACATTTTAAAAACGTTCTAATTTAATCAGGTGTTTCGTAAATATTGTAAATTTTATTCAACGCGGTATTTTAAAAGGTGACGAGAGAATTAATTTAACACTCGATGCTACTGTTTTTAATAAAGCTACCATAACATTTGCAGTTTAATTTCACACCGATTATGTGATATTACGCAGCTTTGCTACTTATGTTTTCTGATTCAACTAAAAATTTAGCAAAAAAGGAATAAACAAACAAAATTAAACAATTAATAATCGCAGTTTTTAATCACACAAAAACATGATCGAAAAACATCTAAAATTGTCCAATCAATTACGAAATTCAGAGACGAAAAATTCATAATTTTTTTTTCTTTTTTTAATGTTTATTTAACTACTTTAAATAAGTAAACTCTCTCAACAACACTTAAGTGAATTTAAACAAAAATTACTTAATAATTTTTTTTTTTTTAGAAAAACTTCTTCAAGCACGCAATAAATATTACAAAATCTCTGTTGCAATAAAAACATTAAAAAAAAAAATAAAGGAATAATAATTTTTTTAATAAATTATTCTTAGAAATATGATGAAAATTTTGTAAAATAATAAACACTGAGACAGTGTATTACGTAGCAAGAACCATAATTGAAATTTACGCGGTTTAGAGTTTGAATCTTAATCACGGTTGTTTTATTTGTTAAAACTTTAATAAACTGTTGCAAATTTGTATGCAAATAAAAAACTCTCTATTTGCGTTGTGAAAATAATAATAGATTAAAATATATTGGATACAGAAAAACTTTAATTAAAATCTCAATACACAACGTAAAACAAATAACACTTAACAGCAGTAGTAGCAGAGCAGCAGCGTTACTAATAATAATAATAATAATAAAAATCATCAGTAATGTGGAGGAAAATTGTAAACAATATTTCGCTCATTGATTAGCATCATATAACATATGTGCAAATTTATATATAGAACAAATTAATCTAAAAGAAAAAAAAAGTTGTTAATTAAATTTTCTACAATCAGAGTGCAAAACCTAAAATAATAATGCATGCGCACGCTAATCACAATTTCACAGAAATTTCAACAAAATTAGAAATGAGAGATATAACTCCTTAAACTTTACACTGAAATTCCCACAAGAAATAAAAAGTTCTCACTGAGGCGCGGCAATTGCTTATTTTTATACCAAAAATCGCAAAGCTTTTCGTCGATGTTTTTAAATTCAGAAAACTTAAACAGCAGCAAGTACCATGTAACAAAAATCCTATCAACAACCTTAAATTAAATTTTTAAAAAATAAAAATAACAGCGAAAACCACTCACTTCTAGTTCTTACAACATAAAAAATTGCAAACAAATAGCACAAAAACCGTTAAATCACGTTTAACCAGGTAAACAACAAATAATTTTACATAAAACTAATTTTAAAAATTTTTTTTACCTTTGACTCTGTTTGGAATCAAATCAAAAGGATAAACAAAGAGTCCTTAATTATTTGTAATTTTAATGTTGCGGATTTTTTTTTTTTTTTACATAATTAAATTAATTAATTAATTTTTCTTTTTTTTTTATTATTAATTTGTAATCCAAAAATAAAACTTTTTTTATTTAAAAGTTGTTAACTGTTTGATCGCGCTAACAAAACTAAAAAAAACTTTTAAACTTCAAAGCATAAATTAAATATAAAGAAAAGCACAATAAGTGACTTAAGCGGCAGCAATAATATCAGCTAAAACACAGTAATAGTAATATAAGCAACATAACAGCTACGTAAAAATTCCTACTTTTTTTTTTTTTTTTAATATTTCATTCATGTTGTTACGTTTATTACGTTTGCCTGGTAATTTTATTTATTCATTTTTTTCTTACTTAAACTTTTTTCTTTTAAGTGAACGTTAAGCAGAGCTTAAGTAAATATTCTTTTTATTTATTTTTCTCATTTACTTAATTTTACTGCTAACTATGTCTGTCTTTACACATTTAACTAACAGAATAATTCTCATTTTTAAATTATTTTCAGTGCTCATAAAAGCTGTACGCTTTTAATAACAGGTAAAAATAAATTCAGGTATTTTACTAAAACAAAAACTAAGTAAAAACCAACAGTAAACCAACAAACTGCAGATTAAAGTAAAAATTTCACCCACACAACATTAATTATTTTCTCTCTAAATAAAAATTTACCTGTACAAAAAAAAAATTTTCTTCTTCCCAAATTAAAATTTCTTACTTCATTCTGCGAATTTAATTAAACTTATTGGGTTACAAATTTTAATTTAATTTATTTCATCAAAAGCGTTTCAAAAAAATCTTTTTCCTAATTACTATTTGTGAATTTTATTTAATTTGTAAATTTTGACATTGATTGAAACAATAAAATTTTCATCAACAGGTAATCGAAGAATCAAAGTTACCGAATCAATAATTAATAAAATTCTAGTTTTTTTTTGTAATAATTATTACCGCGAAAAATCCGCTATTTTTGTGATTTTTAAATCAATATTTAATTTCTTATTTAATTAATTTTAATTCGCGATATAATTAATTTGAAGAAACAAAAACAAAAAAAAATCTCCTGTTATTGGAAAAGAAAAAACTCAAACAAAAAAAAAATCACTCAAATTTTTAAAAAATAAATACTCATTTCTATAACAGGTGGCTTCATCAACATCACGGCTGAAAAAATATTTTTTTTTACCTTAAAACTAACACTTGATGTACCTGGAATCTTTATGAATTATCATTTTAAAAAAAAACTGTAAAATTCCTGTTTAAAAAGGAGAAGAAAAAAAAAACATTAAAATCGACTCACTTTTTGTTTCGATCGGTGGCGGTCCTGCCTTAGGCGTTGAATGCGATAAACAAGGTCTACCGATTCTTGATATGTGAAGTGAGGATGGAGGTTTAATACCAGATGGTTTTGACATTGCTGATGTCGTTGTTGTTGTTGTGGTTGTTGATGACGATGACGACATAACAGATGGTGACCGCAATTCACTTGATTGATTTGAATCAGTTGTCATTGTCGCTGTGGTTGACGATAATGAATCGTCATTACTATTATTAGCTGCTGCATCCATATTTTATTCCACAAGTAAAACTTAATTATTTTACGTTAATCAAAAACACAAAATTTTCACCTTAATTTTCACTAAACACTCCCGCACTGACGGTAAACACTAGGAAAAGAAACACAGAAAAAAAAAAAATTGACCACAAAAATCACTGACAATCAAAAGTCACCAAACAAATATTTTTTATAAATAACTTTTCGCTTAAAGAAATTTCGTTTTATTTTTTTGTTAAAATTTATCCATTTTGGATGAATCCCAAGAGAACTAATAAAAAAATAGGTTAAACGCTTGCAATAGTGTTAGTGCTCCACATAGGCAAAAAAAAAACTGTACTTAATACCAACTCAAATGTAAATTTTATTAATTAAACATATACACATATACACCCAAAAAAATATTCAAATTATTTTTTTTCTTTTACTTCTCTTATCAGTTAATTTTAAACTAATTAACAAATTATAAAAAGCTTATAATACCACAGATTAATTTTTTTGTTTAAAATTAATTCATATATGATTTAATTATATTATCTTTATTTACTATCATAAAAGTACACAGAAAATTTGTTATTATTTTTAACAGATTTGTTTCTATTTTTGGATGTAGGTAATTTGACAACTGAAAAACTATTTAATTTTCAGGTTATGTGGCGAACAATAAAACAAAATATTTAATAGGTAAACATTTATTTTATAAAATAAAAACATAATTAAATAAAAAAAAAAAAAAACTCTAAACTTAACAAGTTATTATTTATAAACAATAAAATTCTTTATTAATTAAGAATAATTTTTTTTAATAAAAAAATATACATTTTTGACGTGCATTAGAAAAATAAATATTCCAATTAGCTGGCATTGTTGCCAAAATATTTTTGATTTCTATATTTAGTGGTTTTTATTATCTTTTATCAAAACAAGTGTTTAAAAGTAAAATTAATTTAATTATACAAACAATTTACATTTAATTATTATATAATTACTTAAAAGTAAATTTAAATTAGAAAATATTTTTAAAAAATATATGTCGGTAAGTTAGGGCGCTGTTCTACAATTTTTCTATATATTTTTAAAGCATAAATTAAGCTTTTAATTTACTATTAATTTAAGGAAGAAAAATTATATCAATGTTATTGATTTTTCTTATTAATAATCTAATAATCTTTCAAATTAATTATGTTAATTAAAATATCAATTATTATTTAAATAAAAATATGATTTTAACTGAAAATAAATTAATTTTTGCTGAACTGCTGAATTTAAAGTCAGCTGTCATGTCAACAAATATAAAAAGAAGAAGAAGAAAAAAATTTGAGAGAAATGACAGTTAAGAGAGTAATGTATATGAGTACATTTATTTTATTTTGAGTATTCGTTGAGTGAAGTAAAAAAATGTTATTAATGGCGTCTCGTAACAGTAGCAAAGTGGATTGTACAATGCATTTCTGAATAAAAGTGTTAATCAAAGTGTTTTTAAACAAAATGATAAACAAATAAAAAATTGTTTAAAAAAAAAAAAAATAATAATAAATAAATTTATAATAATTAAGTATAATGGCTGTTTTGATAACAAAAATGAATAATAATATGAATAGTGGACATTTACAAAATCAATTAACAAGATCTTTAGAACGTATATTGGAGGATGCACGTCTGAGTGGTGAATTAAAGCTTAGTGGTAGAAAATTAAAAGATTTTCCTAAAGCAGCTGGAAAATTTGATTTAAGTGATACAGTTATAGCAGGTAATTAAAATTTTCTTTATTAATTTTTTTTTTTTTGCGTTTTATGGAATTAAGATGTAATTCCCAATCAACAATTCAGACGACCGAGAATGTTTTACTTTGGGTGTAAGAAAAGGAGGAAACACCCATTTTACGCAGCGAAGCTTTTGTTTTTCTTAAAATAATAACTATTTCTAAGAATGTAATTCTTATTTCCTTCACAAACACAATAAAAATTACGGATTTTTATTTATTTCTTCTATACAAACATGCAGTAGTTATCCGGACGATGACTCACTTATTTAATAAGAAACGAATTTACCTTACACACATTTTCATTCATTAATTAAAGTTTTATTTTTGTTTACCTTTCGCAAATATTATTGATTTTTCGTTTTGTAATTTGTTTGCTTAATAATAATAATAAAAAAAAAATCAAAAATTGCCGTAATAACAATAATAACGAAATTAAACTGTGGTTAGATAATTATTTTTTATTTTTATTATTATTAATTAACAAAAAAAAAAAGACGTGGGCGATATATTTCATAATAAAGAAAGAAAAAAAAAAAACCAAAGTAATTCAGATTAATTAATAGAAATTAAAAAAAAAAAACTGTTCGCTTCGTGTTAAGTCAAGTAAAGCTAAATAAACCTACGTTAAATGGTACAAAGGACAGCCAAGATGTTTTTTTCTTTCTTATTTTCTATTCTCTTTATCAAACAAACCATTTTGTAATTTAATTAATTAATTAATTAAAATATTAAAAAAAGGCTAATTCTTGTAAACAAATGATTTAAAAAAAAAAAATTTGATCTTAATTAATTCCATCACACATTGGTTGTAATTTCGTCATCATCTTTAACTGAACCACATATGTAGTTAATAAAAAAAGCACATTTGATAAAATAAAATAAAAATATTTTAATTTTTGTATTTATTATTCCACTTAATTTTGTTTTAGCGAATAAAAAAACGTTTTTTTTGATTACAAATTAAAATAAATTTGATAAAAACGAATTTAATTACGTCATAGTCGTTTTAAATTAATTGTAGCGTCGTGTTAATATGAACAAAATAATATATATTTTTTTTTAATTTTTACTCAGCCGGCTGAAATTTCGCCGGTTTATCAGGTTGCGAATGGTGAATCGGCAGAATATTTTTTTTTTCCATCGCGCAGGAACAAGTAATTACGTATGTATGATATTGCGTTATAGAAAAAAAAATGTTATTCAGATAACACCGGTAATATAAAGCCGGCTATAAATGTCAAGAAGTTTTCTTCTTACGTAACTAAATCTATTCAAACGAATTTGATTGATTATTTAATTTAAAACGATTTTTTTCTACCAACTAGGGGGAGGCGAACTTATATATTTTGCACGAAAGTTCTATCTGAAAAACTACAAATGTTTCTCCAATTTGTATTTTTCGGGGTATTTAATATATTTAGGGGTTAAGCAGTGTATTTTTATTTTAGGGATAGTACGTCCTGCTGTATAATTAAAGAATTTATTTTAAAATTAAATATTTAAAACAATCTAGGTGAGACTCGAACCCTGAACTATTTGTGTATCGATCAGTGTTCTCACTACTTAGACCACCGTGGCCTTTTGTTTTATTATGATTACGTGAATATCCGTCCTTTTCAACCGACATTTGTTTTATAAACTTCCATAGATTGTACTGTGCAAATTTATTTTAACTAATTTTTAAGCGGAAATGGCAATGGCGATTATATATATATATATATATATTTTTTAATTTGTTATCATAAGAGCTCTTAACAGCTGGGAAAACTAATAAGGTTGGGAAATGTTTCTGTGTGTATTTTGCTGTATTGTTTACACCCGGCTTTCACTTGTTAGCTAAACTAACTAGCGTTGGGAAAGTCTGTTTGCTTGTGAAAAATAAAAAAAAATAAAATAATTTTAGCATTTCGTGTGTTCTTTGAAAGTCCAAGGGTATCCGCTTTATTTATTTCAACATCGCAATAATAATAAATGATTTTTAGAGGGTTGCTAAAATGTAACCCTCAGTTTATTTCCCTTTGATTGTTTCCACCTCCTGTTATTAAGTTTTCCTTACTTTTTTTTTTTTTTTTTTGACAATGTGTAAATTGTAGGCAGAGAAATAAACACCACAACTGTGACCTTTTTAAACATTTTTTGTATGGCAATGGAAACATAATCACGATTCGACTGTTAATTAATTATTTATTTAATTTTGCTTGAATGAAAAGCACGTTATTTAGCATAAGATTTTCATTTCTTTTGTTTTGGTTATTTTTTTTTAATTTTAAGTCACCATTTTGACAAATCTTTTGAAAAGCACACATTTTTATTAATTTGTTTATGATACAAGAAGTAATATAAAAAAAAAATTATTAATGCAAATATATTTTCATTGTCAAATAAATTAATAAATAAAAAAAAATCATGAAACGCCGCATACAACAGACATTTAAATTGTTTTGTATCCGTTGCTGCTGCTTTTGTTGTTGTTGTTATTATTCTATGTTCTTGGCTCTTTAATGTTTTTATTTTTTTATTTTTATTTTTATTATTATTATGTATTATGGTGAGCTTTAAATACATAAATAAACAAACAGGGTCGCTTTAGATTAGTTTGTTTGTTTATTTATTTATATATATATATATATTTTTATTTATTAATAAATAAGCAGAATAACTAATAAAAAAAAAAAAACAAACTAAAATTTATCGCCCCCAATTTTTGGATTTTTTAAAATTATTTTATTATGATTATGCTGTTTTCTGGGTTTTTAATATGTTATTTTGATTTTTATCGTTTATTTCTTGTTTTTTTTTTTTTTATCTATTGTTGACCTATGCGTTGAGTTGTTCCACTGATCATAGGAATACGGCTAATGTGTCGATTATTCAATTAGATACTTGCGTTTTGTTATTACTTGCTGCATGTAGTTATGATGTCTATCTTAATCACTTTATTTCTTTTATAATAACCGACGTCTTCGTATTTAGCCTGCTTTAGTATAAAATTCGTTGAATTATCGGTCCAATACAGACATTTACTTAGATAAAATCATTTTTAACCTGATTAAAGAAGAAACAGATGATATTTAATTATTTAAATCATTGAAGCGTTTTCTTAAAATTAAATACAATGAGAATTATATTCATTTGACGTTATGCAAGGGCAAATTCAAGAATATTAGTTACTATAGGCAGTGCGTCTCAAACCTTTAATAAATTTAGGGTTAAAAAACTCAATTCACGTAATTATTATGGAATAGGATCTTTATTGTTCTTAGTTAGTCATTTATGGATGTTTTTATTTTTATATAAGCTCCATAGATTCTAAAGGACTTTCTGACTTAATTGAGTTAATTGTGAATTAATGTTTGGACATTACTGATTGAAAAAAAATATTTCTGCTTGTATAAACATTTAAACGGTTTTGTAATTATTATAATTCACCGAAGAAAAAAGAAAGCATAAAATAATTTTTTATAAACTGTTATTACAGTGTTTATTACATTTAAACTAATAATGAGTGTTGTCTTGATTGTTTATAAAGACTTTTAATTGTTTTTATTTTATTTTTTTTTTTCGTTTCTTAATTTAAGATTGGAAAATTATTTGTTAATTTACTGTAATAATGAAATTTTTAATGTTGTCGCTTAATAAAAAGTGGTTTAAAGTGGTACAGTAATTGGCCGAGTTGTAATCACCCAAACATATACGACTTTCGTTAACGAAATTTTACTCAAAATGTTGATACTTCAACGATAATCAAGACTTTTGTACTAAAAATATAATTTTCTGAATAGTGTTAATACACAGTGATAATAAAAATCGAGTACAAAAGATTTAAATTAATGCAATTCATAATAATATTAATTATAATCAATTTATGTTTAATTTTGTTATCAGATAAAGTAGCATTAATAAGAAATTCATAGATAGATAATAATAAATAATTGACAAATTAAAATTCGTAGAAAATTATGTAATCAACTAAGATAAGATAAAGCTAATGTTATTAACCAATAAAATTGATAAATAATTTCTTATCAATATTCGATTTTTATTTTATTTATTTATTGTTTACAATTTTTGATTTACTATATTTATTATAATTATTATTTTATTTATTTATTTTTTTTTTGTAAAACAATTAATTCACCTAAGTACGCCTCTTTTCTGTTTTTACTCTAAAAAATTAATTCATTTTACTTATTCCATTCACGCTTTTTTTATTATTCTTATTATTATTTTTTTTTTTTATCATTAATAAATCCGATTAAATGTTGTACGCAAGTTGCTATTTCTGGACTTATTTTTTTTTTCTTTTTTATTTTATTCTTTATCTTAGGTTTTTGCATTTTAATTTTTTTTTGTAACTTATGGAAACAGTGCTTCTGCAATAAGTTAAATTTTTAAAGCGCCTGCGTTTAATACTTAAATTTTTTTCAATTATTATGCGTAGTATTGGCGCTTAACAGTTTTATTACTCTGTGTGGTTTAGTAAGAATACCAACAGTTTTTTTTTTATTGCTTCTTTAGATCGAAAGGTGGTTTATTCAAAACAATTTTATAAGAATACACCTGGGAATTGTGGTTTTACGTAAGGGAAGTCACTGAAATAAATTTGCATACAATTATTATTATTATTATTCAATAAAACATGTTTTTCTTCTTCTACTTAATCAAATCCCAAAATTCATTGTTTAGCTTTTTGGCTTAATTCCAGAGATTTAAAGTACAGATTTGTGCCAATAATAATTAATTAGCCTTGGCAGCTCTATAAACGGATAAATATCCAACAAAATGTTTTTGTTAATTTTTTTTTGCATTATTTTATTATTTGATGAATGAACTGAACATGAATAAATGAAAGTCGATATGACTTAAGTTTGAGAATCACTGAGAGCATAAGAAATTTTGAAAAAATAAAAAAATTAATTTATTTATGTGTTTTAATATTTCTTTCATATTATTATGTATATGCATTACGACAAATGTCTAGTCATAAAATGGAATAAATAATTTAATAATATGAAATATTCTTGAACACCAATCTTACTCATACTACACTTCATAGTTATTTCGTTAGTTTTCAATTATAAATGTGACGTAATTAAATTTAATTAAACTACTAAAACTATAAAATTGATCCAAATACTTATATAGCTTGTGTTCGTTATTATTAATGTTATTTTTTAATCGCTTAATTATTGTTATTATTCTTTTAGTTTCGCTTTGTTTTTAAAATTATCTATAGTAGAAGCTCTATTAATTGGGTGGGGTGACCGTAAAACTTTGTAATGAGAAAACATCATTTGCAGTCGTTAAGGTTTTTTCTTTTCTTCTGTAATTTGAATGTAATTTTTGCCACAAACAACACCACACCTATTGGAGTTTTTTTTTTTTTAGATATGATTTTCATATGTGCTTATCGTATTATTTTAAGGCATCAATAAATAATTTTTCTAGTGAAGATTCTCATGGGGTTTTTGTTGAATAGATATGATCTGTTTTCGTGGAAATTCAGCATCTGTATTAATACTTAATTTAACGAGAGTTTTTGTTGGTTTTGACATATTTCAAATACTTTATTAAAATTATGTTGGTGTCCTGTCCTGCTTTATTATTATTTTTATGTGTCAGTCAAGTTTAATGCACTTTTTCTGTTTAATTATTTAATTATTTTTTGTTTGTCCCTTTGTTTACATTAAAGTTTATTGCACTTATTTTGTTTTTATTAGTTTAAAAAAAAAAAATAATATTTTAAAGCGGTCACATTTATTGGGTGCGTTAATTGTGAGTGCCAGGTGTCGTCAATTTTACCATCAAATTCCTTTTTTTAAAGTTTGTATAACTTTCAGGATTTGCTTTTTTGCTGTTACTTTAATAACTGAGCGAAGTATAAATGTGTGGTTTGAGTTTTGTGTGTTAAAACAGCGATATGAAGTTTTCTTCTAGTACGGGAAACGTTGGTTTATGAAAAGATTCCTGATAAACTTTTGCGGTAATGCAAGAATGAATGATTAAAATATTAGTGGTTTGTCATGATAAAAATATTTCAAAGAATTTTAAGGTTTGACCAACACTGGGTGTTTCATTTGACTTAACCCTTTTCCGTAAAAATATAAATAATTCATTTAATAATAATTATTTTTCCATTAGCTAAGCATTTTTCTTTTATGTTTATATAATTTTGTAATTTTTTTTTTTTTTTGAACGTTAAAGAAAAGGGTTTACTGCCGATTGTAAAATTGTTAACGACGCGGGTGAGACGATTTATTTAGCACAGTGGGTGCATTTTGTTTCGTTATTAAGAAGGATTTTTTAATTTAATTTTCTTTAAACGAGCGTGTTTTTTAACTAAATAATTTTATTTTTTGAATACTTTATTTAAACTCATTACGTAAAAATATTTTCTTGTTTGTTTTTCTTTGCATAATCCTATTAAACAATTTTTTAGTGGATTTAGTGGGTTGTTAATGGTTTTATTGATCATAAATTATTACTAAAATGTGTCAATCCTTTATTTTGCCTTTTTTAATTTGGTTCAAAAGGTTACATTACTAGAGTAGAGCGTTTATAACAAATGTTTCTAACAACAGCCACACGCTTTGTTTGTTTGTTTGTTTTTCTTTTCTACTATTAAATTATTTATTTAACCGAATTTTTGTGGTATTTAAGAAGAAAAATATTTTTCATGTTTATTTTACTTTGGCCTTAAATAGAGAGAATTTTTGGTAATTGTTTTGTAATGGATTTTTGGTTTGTTGTTTAATTTTTTCATGTTGTGTGTTTTGAATAATTGTTTAGTTTGTGTTATTCTTGTGGGATTGAATTTAAATTGCAAACACATGTCTAGACTCTCAACATTTATAATTCTTCTATGTCGCGCGCTATTCTTGCCTGTTTATTTTCTCTATTTTTTTTTTCGTATATTTTTGTTGGTTGATTTATAAAAATATTTTTTTTATAGAAAAAATTATTGGTTTTTCGGTTTTATTTTATTTTTATTGGGCAATTTGTCATTTTAAGTTAAGTTTCTCGGCGTTTATGGTTTTTCGTTTTATTCTTTTAAGGCCTATAAAAGCTAATTTATTTTTTCTTTCTGTTTTTACGAAATTCATTACAGTAAATGCTCAATTTTATAAAAGATTTTAATGATTTAAATAATATTTTTTATTTTGCTGATAAAAGGCGGATTTGTTTATGCATTGATATTAGTAGTTTTTCTTGTTTATCTAGTGAATTTCGTTAATTTTTTGTTATTATTCCGGTTATTATTCAGCTCAACACGTTATAGAAATGTGGGCAAAAGTTGTTATCTATGATATTGGTTTTTTTTTATATCAAAAATTGTGCTTAATTCCAACTTAAATTACTTGGAAAAGAAACACAAAATAATAATTTTTAAAATGAAAAGCATTTTTCATTGTTTGAATGAGAATTTTCTGTATTTTTCTATCTCCAAAATAAATAAATAAATACTTAGGGAACGTAAACAACAAGAATAAAAAAAATTTCTTTTAAAATAATAAAAGAAAAATTAAATTAAATTAATTTTGTGTTGTGTTTTACATGTCTCCAAAATTACGGACGACGACACGCTCTCAAAATCCAAAAATAGAAAATTTTATTTTTGTTGCTTATTTTAACGAACAAGATAAATAAAAATATTTTTTAATTTATATTTTCTATAGACAGAAATACTGGAAAATAGAATTTTTCATTTATTTTTCCATAATTAATTTTAATTACGTAGTTTTTTTTTTTTTTTTGCTGAATGTTACTGATGATGAATTTATTAATAAATTTGCAGGAGTTAACATCTATTTCCAGTATGAGTGATCTTTATGTTGCACGATACATCGCTTAAATAGTTCAAATCTCGTTATTTATTTTTGTGAAAACATGAAATGTTTATGCTTTGATAATTGTATTTATTATTACTTATTAAATCAGAAGAAAAACCTGAAACAGATTTTGTTTATTTTGTAATTTATCTCATTACGTAATGATGTTCCGTTGAGAATTTCAAGTGATTTGAGTAAAATTTTAAAGCAGAATATTAAGAAATCTGGATTTTTCTTCAAAACTAATTTTAGGAACTGTGGATATTTTTTTTTCTTCTTCAAATGTGATAATGCTTTAATGTAGAAATACATTACCGGTTTGCTGAATTTTTTTTTTTAAAGTACCTAATTAAGTAAATATTATTCGTGCTGGTAATATTTCTATCAATCTTAGTTCTACGTTGTATATAATTATTGTTTTGCTTTACTTTATAATTATAAGAATAATAAGAAACTAGGTTAAGGATTATTAAAGAGTATTTGCCGCATTCAATCATTATCCTACTTATAAAATAAAAATAAATCTCTAACCACTTGAAGTAGATTTTGAAGTGGTTTTTTGCGCTTTTTTTTTCGTTGCTGTATTTCTTTATTTATTTAATATACTGTTGATGGCTCCAATTACATTTCAATATAAAACTGATTTATTATTACGTATTGGCTTTTTGTTAGTTTCTTAATGTCTAAGAATAGATAATGTAATAATAAAAATCAAATATCATCTTGATAAATGAAATAAATATTAAATTTTGTGTTATATTTAGAAGTAATTTTTATATATTTTTTATTTTATTTATTGCAGATATATCACGCAATCGATTTTGTGAGCTTCCTGAGGATATAACAACATACCCATTTTTAGAAACACTTTTAGTTTATCATAATACAATACGATCAATACCAGATACTGTACGCGGTTTACATTGTTTATCATATTTAGATTTAAGGTAAATTTGCTTTTTTGCTTTTTGTTTGTTATCTAATCTATTTAATTAATTAATTTTGTTTTTGTTTTACTTTAACCTTTTGCAGAAGTAATCAATTAACTGTATTACCACGAGAAATATGTTTACTTCCAATACAAATATTACTTGTATCAAATAATCGTTTATTGGCATTACCAGAAGAATTAGGACGTATGGAACATTTAACTGAATTAGATGCATCATGTAATCAAATAACACATTTACCATCACGGATGGGTGATTTAAGTAATTTACGTTCGTTGTCATTAAGGAATAATCAATTAGTTTATTTACCAAGAGGTAATTTATTTATGGCTTTTATTATTTCTCGTGATTTAAAGAACTAAAGACTAAATCATTTTTTTTTTTTTTTTTTTTGTATTTTTCACAGAAATAACATGTTTACAATTAGTAACATTGGATATTAGTTGTAATAGAATCGCTACGTTACCAGTGGAATTACGTTTAATGACTTCTTTAGTTGATTTACTATTAGAGAATAATCCATTAACATCACCGCCGACAAGTGTAAGTTAAAAAATCGAATGACAACAAAATAATTATGTATATATACATTTTTAATTTAATTAAATTCTTTTCTAATATGTTTTTTATAGCTTTGTGTTAGGGGATTAATTCATGTTTTTAAGTACTTAGAAACAGTTGCATTAAAGGAAGAAAAATCAAAAGCGGGTGGTGGTAGTTATGATGGTAATACAACATTAAGACGTACAATTACAACAAAACATGCAAATGCATTATTAGAGGGACAAAAAAATAAAAGAAATCAAATTGATTCTGGTTATTTGACGAGTGATGATAAAAGGTGGTCAGGTGACGTGTGTCAAGGTAGTTAAATTTTTTATTTTTTTTTTCTTGTTATATTAGATTTATTATTTAATTAAACATATGTTTTTCTTTTAGGTAATAATGATGATTTATCATCTAAATGGTCACCCACACCATTGCATGTAAGAACGGATATTAATAGTCCAATAACATCAGCAAAAATATCACCGTCAAATGTATCGTATGAAGGGAATACATTAGAAGATGAATTAAATCGTGCATCATCAGAAAAACAAATAAATAATAATAATAATAATAATATAAATAATAATAAAATAACAAATGGTTTAATAAATGATAATAATAATTATAGTAATTATAAAAAATCACCCGATGTATGTGATACGACGATAGGAACGTCAATAGCATCGACAACAATTGATAAAGATAAAAAATCATTAGAAAATATACAAACGTATCGTGAATATAAGGAAGCGTTACGTCAACAACGTAATCAAGATTCAGTAATTTATCGTTCAAAGGATACAACACCTACGGATAGTAAATTATCAACACCATCCCCATCATCGTATAATTGTAATCAAAATTTCTCAATATCACCACATCATAATAATAAGATTAATGGTGCTGGGGTTAATGATAATGACAATGAACAAAATAATATTATTATTGAAACATCATCGGCATCATCATCACCAATATTAACAACAAATAAAAAATCAATACATTTTGATGAGACCGCTACAACACCTTTAAAGAAACGTTTAATACCAACATCAACAACAACATCAAATCGTTCAAGTAATTATTCAAATTTAAATGGCAATCACAATCATAATAATCACACAAATGTTGCTACTAATGATAATACTAAAACATTGAATGGTAAAACAAGTAATAATGATTATAATTCATATGTTAAACCGACTAGTCCTAATAAAATAACCGGTATTATGACACATAATAATGTACCATTATCACCAACAGCACTGAATGCACAAAAATTGAATGGCATACAAAAACCGGGAACAAACTATGGTAATAATAATACAGCCGCTGCAGCTGCAATCACTAAAAAACCTAATAGGTAATTTCAGTTATTAAAAAAATAGAAGAATTTAAGAATTTATTGAATTAAGTAAAGTTTTTTTTATTTTTTTTCTTTTTTGTTTGGTTTAATTTTTTGTTTATTTCCATTTATAAAATTGCAGATTAGTTAAATGGGACTTTGGGTTATGGTAGAAATATAAAATTAGTGATTTTTAATAATTATTATTTTCTTTCTATTAATTGATTTAGTTTTATTATCATCATTTTTTATTTATTTATTTTTGGGTTTTAAGTTTCTAATCTGTGAGTGGAGTTTATTATAATTTTTTTTTATTTTTTGTTTTATTTAATCAATTTGTTTTGTTTTTGTCAAATCTTTTTGCATGATTTATTAAAGTCTTGTTTTGTTTTAATTGTTTATTTTTATTAATTTTTATTTGATTTATGTGTTTCAATAATATTAAATAATTTTGTAGAAGTGTTTCCTGGAATCAAGATGTAACAAATGATAAATTAAGTTTTACAATGCGACGTGAATTTGATAAGCAAAAAGAAGAAACCGAATTAATTGAACAATTACGAAAGGTGTGTGTATTAAGTGTGTGATTTTTGATTAAACTATTTTACTAATATTTCTTGTTTTACTTTGTTAAAGATTATTGAATCGCGTTTAAAAATGCAGTTACCATCGGATATAGCACCGGCATTAACTGATGGCGTTGTTTTGTGTCATTTAGCAAATCAGGTACGCCCGAGATCTGTTGCTAGCATCCATGTCCCATCACCAGCAGTGGTAATTTATTTTTTTTTTTTTTTAAATAATATTAATTCATCAATCTTTGTTAATAATTTTATTAATTTTTTATAGCCTAAATTAACAATGGCTAGATGTCGGCGTAATGTTGATAATTTTTTAGAGGCCTGTCGTAAAATTGGAATTGATGAGGTAAGATAACGATTTTTTTAAAAAGATTATTTTAAGTAGCTTTTAAAATTTTGTTTGTTGACTTTACTTAATTAAAATTAATTTTAATAAATAAAAAATAAATAAATATAAAAAAAAATACTCTGCTAACTCGCCTGTTGTTATTGGTGTTGGTTGCAGGAGTTGATATGCTCCTGTGTGGACATAATGCCACCACCGGGAGATGATGACCATATTGTTGGACCATCGAATCCTTTGGCTATGTTTAGGACGATTGATGCATTATTAAATTATAAAGACAACCAACAAGAGCAGCATGATGTGATGCAATTTGGTTATCAACAGGAACAACAATTGGAAAAACAACAAGATTTGAGTACTACAACTGCAACCAACACCAAAACATCAGTTACATTACCATCAACATCATCATCAACAACAAATGAAACAACGTTAGCAACAGTACAACATCCGGATACAGATAATTATGATAATTATTTTAAGAAATGTGGTGTTTATTTTACAAAGAAAGGAGAACCAATTACAAATAAAGAAATAAATGATATCGATGATGATGATGATGTTAATGATAAGAATCTAAATTGGAATTATTCTAATGAAAATGATAATAATAATTATATTAATTTACGTAAAATACCAAATAGTCTTGATTTGTGGTCAAATAAAAAAATAAAATATAATAATATAAAACGTAATTTCACATTAAATAATGATGATATGACCTCGGTTATAGCGTCAACAACACATCGTTTAAATGGTATAGATGAAGAAGAATTAACAGATTATGAAAGTGATATTGGTAGTAATAGTTTAACATCAATAAATAATGATACAAATGATATAAATAATTTTAATATAATTAAAACAATAAATAATTATTCCGACAATAATGATTTAAATAAAAAAAATAATTTTACAAAAAATCATAATTTTGTTATAAATAAAATAAATTTTTATGAAGAGAAAATTATATCAAATGATAATCAAAAATTAATTCATAATAACAATAATAATAATGATAATATAACAAATAATACAAAAGATAATAATATTGATAATCAATTTTCAACAATATTATGTTTGATAACATTTTTCTTAACAATTATAATATTATATTTATTTCCATTACCTAATTAATAAGAAATTTATATGAGATGTAGAGAGGTTTTTTTTGCGATTTTAAATATTGCGTGCTAAGTACTAAGCGGTATCTTAAAATGAGTTAATACAGGTGTTTCCTTAAATAGAAGTTTGCTGTTTTAATTACCAAACACAGAACACTATAAATATTTATTGTTTTCTGTGATTCGTAATTAAAGCAGGAAATTTTATTTTAATGAAACAACTGTAACAGGTGTTAAAGGCTTTTTTATATCGCATTTAATACAAAGAGTCAATATATCTCTTGATTCATAATCCTTTGCAATCTAGCGTTTGGTCTCACTTTTATCGCGTAATATAAATTTAAAGTTTACGCTAAAAAAAAAAAACGTTTTCAAAGGTTGATTAAAAAGTTAAAATAAAATAAACGCAGGTAGAAAAAAAATAACGATTTAACAAATTTTCAAACTATATTCAGTGCCTAAAGAAATTAAATTTATATACAAACAAAAAGGAAAACCTACGACGATGACGAAATCAAATTTACTAATTTATTTATTATTTAAGTTAAAAAAATTAATTACAGGTAAAAGAACCAATTAATTATGTACTGTGTGGTGTATTTTCTGATTTTTTTTTTTATCTTTTTGTATTGTATTGAAATCTCAAAGTTTGTAGAAGCGTCTAAACGTTTTAAATAACCGTTTAGTCTGTTAATTAATTACAAGCTGCTCCTATTCTTTTGGTTATACTTATATACTGAATTAATTAATTTTATTTTGAATTTTCTACTCTATAAACCAAAGAATTTTTATTTTTTTTTTTTTGTTAATTCATAAAATACATCACTCTAGTGCTACTTCCCTAATTTAAATATAAAAAAAAAAAAAAAAACTTTACAGAATTAATTAATAGAGAGAATCATGAGGCTATTTCATTATTTATTTATTTTAATTTTAATTTTTCTCGTACTTTATGAATTATTATTATTTTTATTTATTTCTTTTTATATTACTGAATTAATTACTTAGTTTAATCATTAACATTCCATTTATATTAATTTTTTTTTTTTTTGATTTACATTATTATTTTTCATTAAAACCATTTAATTAATTTAATTTATTATATTATATTTTGTGTGCATTTCTTTATACAAAAAGTTTTCTAGTCTTTTAGAAATTATATTATGAATTATTAACAAAAGTAGGTTGGAACGAAAACAATCAGAGTTGTAAATAAAAAACACATTTTTTTACAGCATTTATATCCCAAAATCTACAATAAATTCCATTACCTTTTGGTGTTGGTTTTGCGGCTCTGAGATGTTTTCTATTTTTTTTTTTTTGTTATTTTATAAAACTATTAAAGGAACATAAAAAAAATAATATTATAAAAGTATTTATAAAGCTTTTTTATATCCAAAAACACAAAAAAAAAAAATTGAAATTTAGTTATTAAGTAAAAATATAATTAATTAACAAATAATATATATATTTATATATCTAATCAAACCAAATATTTCAATAATTAATTAAAATGCAGCTTACAGATATTTTTATTATTATTATTCTTATTATTACTTATTATAATTAGGGGTTAACAAAATGGTGAAATTAATTATTAATAATTCAAAAAAAAAAAAAAAATTGACAGACAGTAAAGTTAATATAAACGCGGTTGATAACTCAAGTACCTAAACTTGCTTAAAAAAAAATATTTCCTTCAAACCTGATCTATTGCCACAAAAACAACAATTCTTCCAGTACGATTTCTTCCTTTTTACACGGTTTTTAAACAATCATTTCTCTGAATCTCATGGTATTTCGCAGTAAAATGTTTTTTATACATTTTTCTATTTTTAAATAAGTAAAAAACTGTTTTAAAATAATAAATTATCTTGATAATTGTAGTTATCAATATTGCGATAACCGTTTTTTTAAATAGTTTTCGTATAACGCATTATTTAATACATGATGTGTATTCAGGTGACCACTGTATATGAGACTGATCTTTATGAAACTCATTAAAATGTCTTTCTTTACTGAATTATTTTGATTAATTTCTCCAAGTAAAGTATTTTTAATAAAGGGAACATGCATTTTTGTACTTAAAATAATTTACTAAGTAATATTAATATAGCAGCTAATTTCATAGAAATAAAAAGTATTAATTCGAGACTTTTTTTAAAAAAAAAAATTTAATTTAGTTGATCCATGTAATCCTGAGTAGAAGACGATAAAAAATAAAATTAAGCTTCGTAGTTATTTGAGGCTCAACAAATAGCTTTTTTAAAATAAAAATTAATTCGATTTTCTATTCAGGAACTTACGAGATTTATTGGGAATTTTACTTAATTAATTTATAATAAAAAAAAAAAAGAAGTATTTATAACTAAGATAATTTTTTAATTATTAAGATTTTTAGAAAGGTGTTAAAGTGAAAAGAATTTCTCAGGACGGGATATGTCAAAAATTATTTTTAATTGCACTATTTTACATAATTAAACTAAAATTGCACAAGAAAAATAATCTTTTTTATTAATTATATTAGATTAATTTTAATCGTTTAATTATTTGTTAAAAATGATTTAATTAAATTAGCTATTTGTAGTCTACGTTAGAAAAGGAGTTTTTATTTTTTTAAATGCTTTGGTTTATTTCTAAAACTCATTACATTTCAACTGTGTAATAAAAATAATTATAAAATTGGTAAAAAAATATGAAATTGTAAAAATTAAAATAATTAATTAAATACGAAAATGAACATAATCAAAAAAAAAAAAAACGTAATCACTTGCAAAGTGTTTTTTCAGTTATCTAAAATTTAAAAAAAATTAAGAAACAATCAAAAATGTAAAATTATATTTAATTAACCCTTTGGCTGTAGTAGAAGTTGAGGTTTTTTTTTTTTTTTTTAAAGAATATTTAATAAATAAATCTTAAGAGAACATTTTTTTTTGTATGCCATAGTTAAAGGGTTAAACAGGTGCTTGGCTATTTTCTTCTTTTTTTTTATATAATTATATTATTATTAAAATTGCTATAAATTTATTGCCTTAAAACATAATTAAATGAGAAATTAATGAAAAATTTATTACTTCCTTCGTTTAAACAGATTTTTTTTTTTTTTTTATTATTATGAGTGGATTTTTTTAATTATTTTTTATTTTTTTTTGGTATTTTATATATTAGATTATAAGGCTATTTAAAGCACATATTGGTTTGTAAATCTTATGTAATATTTACCAATAATAAAGCATTTATTTATATTTAAGTTATAATTTAGGTTTTAATTGAATGATAAAGCTTCTTTGTGTAATTAAAAATAATAATTTTATGCCGCTTATACCGTAAAGAAAGTTATGTGTATGCCCCTTTTTCTTTGTTTTAATTAATTACACAAGATGCAAAATGAAAAATCTCATTACATATATTTTCCAAAAGTAAATTTTCCTCTAGAAAACTCATAGTCGTATTTAAAAAAAAAAAATCTAAATATTCATAACGACGCCTTAAAACCAAATATAAGAATTTTTATTTTTGATTTAATTAATTAATTAAAAGTTATTAATTTTCTTCTTTTTTTTTTATAATATATTGGATAATAAAATGTTACAAATTTATTAATTTATTATTAAATATAAAATAATTGCTTAAGTAAAACAAGAAACAGAATTATATTTTATTAAAATAAACAAAACATATAAAAAAATAAATGTCTGTATTTTCCTTAATTAAATTAATTAAATTTATTTAGTATTATTGGTGTTTAATTAATTTTTTTTTTTTTTTTTGTATTTTTATTTCTTTATAGAATTTAATGTGTTGCGCTGCTGACGTTTTAGAAGGTAAAGGTGCTGTTCAAGTCGCTATAACTGTTTGTGAATTATTACGATATCATAAGCAGCAATTAGCACTACAGAAACAACAACAACAACATCATCATCATCATAATCCGTGTGGTAATAATGGTATTAAATCACCAACAAATATAGGAACACAACAAATAACAACAGGAACACCACTAACTAGTCCCAGAAATAATTCAACACAAGTAACAACAACAAAAATTATAACATCACCAATCCACACATCATCAACATTAACCTAATTATTTATTTATTTATTTAATTAATTAATTAGTTTTTCGTTTTTATTATTAATTATAATATTTATTGTAATATAAATTTTTATTAATTTTAGTAATTAATTAAATGCAATTTTAGTACAGATTTGTATATGTTTACGTGGCGATTATCTATCTATAAGGACTTTGATCACGTTAATTGTATACAAAAAAAAAAATATAACGAAAAGTAGTAAATAGGCCTAAAACATAAAAGATTACACATTTTAGAGTAGGGAATTTTTAATTTATGAGAATAAATCTCTGATGTCTAAATGGGGTTGAAAAATTGTTTTTTTTTTTTTTAATTGAATTTATTATTGTAAAGGACAGGAAAGTGTAATAATTTAGCAGAATTTCAGAGAATTTAGAGTCCCTGCATTAGAAGTAGTTTTTTAAATTAATTATTAATTTTTTTTCGATTAATTTATTATAGAAGCCTTAGGTTAAGTAATTTTGATAATTGAGCCTAGTGAAAGATTTTGGATTTTTAAATTCTCTAGCAATTTAGTTAAAAGACATCCAAAAAATCTGGCATCATAACTATGGGCATCTC
Source organism: Ptychoptera albimana (assembly GCA_961205885.1). Taxonomy (NCBI): domain Eukaryota; kingdom Metazoa; phylum Arthropoda; class Insecta; order Diptera; family Ptychopteridae; genus Ptychoptera; species Ptychoptera albimana. Next base: position 17,734,265 of record OY540801.1, read on the forward strand.
TAATGTATAATCGTTTTATTCAATTTTTTTTTTTTTAAACTTGGATAATAAACATGACAGGAATCATATTTAATTCGAAATTAATGAAAAGTTAATTACGTTAATTAATTAACTTTATTCTTTACTCTAATTTACATTTTTTTTTTTTAATTTATTTTAATTAATAAATATCATAAAAAAAGGCGAAGAAAAAAAAACGATTTTATTATTATTATTAATTTTTAATATTTATTGCATTAAGATTTTTTAATTAATTTAAATTAGTAAATCGATTGATTTTTAATTTTTTTTTTATAAATAATTTAATTTTAATAATAAAGACTTTTAAATTAATAAATTTCTATAACCAAAAATTACCATGACAAAAAAAATTTGATTTATTAATTAATTAATAAAAAGAGAAAAGCTCAAAAAAAAAAAAAAAATTTATAAAATTTATCAAAGTTGAAAATTTTTGTTTAGGAAGCTTTTAAACAGAGGAATTTTGTTCATTTTAATAAAGTTAATTTAAGGATTTTTAATCAATAAAATAAGCAAGAATTGTATAAATAATCTCCCAAATTACCCCACCATATTTGTTTTAAATTTTTTAATTTAAGGGAAATTATGTTTTTCTTTTTAATTAATTTAAAAACGAAAAAAATTAAGAGAAAAATATGCCATAATAGTTACTTAGTAAATAAAATTAATTAATATTGTTACAGTATCTGCTCAATAATTTAATATATACTCATGTATAAATGTTAAATTACCGAATTAATTAATTATTAATAAAAAAAAAAAATCTTTGTAGCTTTTTTATACTGACATAAATGAAATTAATAAGCGCAGTAGTAATTAATTAGTGAATAACACAGAAAAATAATTTAATCAATCAACGTTTAAAGTAAAGTAACAATAAAAAAATAAATATATTTTGAATAAAATTAATTTAAAAAAAAAACCACTAAAGATACCTGCTGCTTACTTTCTTTTTAATTTTTAATTAATTAATTTTTTTTTTCTTCATTATTATTGCGAAAATATTTATACTTGACAACTTTTGTTGTATTGTAATAAAAATTTATATTAAAATTATTCACGCTTAATTATTTGCGGTAATTTGTTTTTATTCTTTAACCGGCTACCGTTAATAACCGAAGAATTATAACCGATATCAATATAATCAATATTATTTGATTAATTAAAAAATAAACAATAATAATACTAATAATAATAAAAGTTCAATTAGCTCTTGGTTGTCGCGCAGTATTTTAAAATTTCTAAATATATAAAAAATAAAATAATAAATAATTAAATTTCAATAATATAACGTCCATAAAAGTGTCTAATTGAGTAGAGAAAATAAATCTTTTTTTTTTAATTAAAATTTATTGAGTTGTGATACTGTGCAGTAAAAGAAATTTTTAATTTTTTTTTTTTTTCTTAATTCACCGAAATATCCTAAAAGAAACATAATTAATTAATTAGTAAATGCTGCAAAGAAAGCGTGCCAAAGATAATATAAAAATGATGAATAAAAAAAAAAAAAATTAAAATGAAAATTTGATTTGACTGGAAAAATAAATGATTAAAGAATTTTGGACTGGTGAATAAATTTTTTTATTTTCCATTTTAATTTAATTTATTGGGTTAATAAATAATTATTAATATTATTAATTAAAAACATATTATAATTAATTAATTAAACCTTTAGAGATAATGGCAACATAATTAATTTACACAATTAGTAGACCCACAAAAGTGTCTTCTTACTGGTTGCTTACTGTAATTTAAAAAAAAAAGAAGAAATTTTTTAAAAAACTCGCCGAATGTAAAATGGTTAATTAATTAATAATTAAAATCTATAATAAATTAGTAATTAATTACATTAATTAATTAAGAGACATCACAAATAAAAAAAAAAAAAAAAACTGAATAATAGTGCCACAAATGATTAAATAAATAAAATAATTAAAAAAAAATATATAATTATAATTCACATCTAGTCATTATAAGAAATAAAATTAATTAATGAAAAATTTGAATAATTAATTCACATTTTTCACTATATTTTTTCAAGAAAATGCTTAAAAAATTAGTCTTTTTCTAACGTAATTAATTAAAGTAAAAAAAAAAAAACGTAAATTAATATTTAAAATTAGTTTTTTTTTTCTTTTATTTTGTAGAGTATTTAGTGTTTTAATTATAATTATTATTTGTTTATTTTATATTAAATTATAAATCAAATACAAAATACTGAAATTACATATCTTTAATTAATTTTGTTTATGTTACAAAGTTTTTTTTCTATCTTTCTTTTTTATTTTAATAAAATCTGTTTTATTATTTTACACTATTGTTTTCTTTTCTGTAATTTAATTAATCTAATTAATTAATTTTAACAAATTTTGTGTTTTGTGATTGTTGATAATAATTTTTGTTTGCTTGTTTTCAATGGATTAAACACAAAATTCATTTTTTAATAAAATAATTAATCGATGGATTAATTATTAATTCGAAAAAAACCTTATTAATTATGATAAAATTAATTAATGAAGGTTTATTATGAATACAAGCGTTTAAAGTCGTTTCAATAGCGAACGGATTACGCTTAATTGTTTATTAAGCAAGCAAAAATATAATTCTTTTTTAATAAAATAATAACTATTTATAATTTAATTAATGAATTTAAATTGATGAATTAATTAATTAATGAAATCTAAATTAATTAATTAAAATCACGTAATAAAAAAGAATAGATAACAACATTAAATATCATTTATTGGTAAAATTAATTAAAACAATAGTTTTTTATTTATTATAATAATAATAATAATAATATAGTTCAAGAACAATAAACTAAAACAACGAATTAATTATTTTTGTTAATTTTATTAATTATAAATTGTGATTTTAATAACATATTTTGTTACTAGAAATGCACAAAATTATTTTTGTTGTATTTTTAATTTAAGTTTAATTATGTGATTAGTAATAAAATATAATTTATTAAGTTAATTATTATAGAAATGTTTGCATGTTTTTTTTTCTTCTTCTTTTGTCTTTGTTTTGTAATTTATTTAATTTATAAAAACAATGTAAATTAATTTAAAGATAAAATAAAATTTTCATACATTTAAAAATGAAATTGCGCCATTTTTGTTTTTATTAAATGAAAAAGAAGTGCGTCCATTAACTTATATAAGAAACGCTATATGAATAAATACGGTATGGCTGACTGCTACCAAAATACGTGCTGAGTAGAGTTTTTTTTTGTGTTCTTCATTTACTGCTGATAAAGCCATTTCTTTTTAGCCAATAGCCAGCTTGTTGCTAGCTTCCTTTATTTTACATTTTTAACAAAAAAGCCAACATATATAAAAAAAAAATTCGCTTTTCGTGTGTTTTGATTATAATTTTTTTTTTTTTTATTGCTTTGGTTAGCAGAAAATGCTGGCTGGCTACTGCTCTTGCTGATTGAAATGTCAAAATTTGTTATAAAAGCAGAAAAAAAAAACGAAAATACAAAAATAAAGCGATAAATGCATAGAAAATAATAATAAAAGTGTTAAATACAGGTGAAAAATACGAATTAATATAGAATAAGAAGGGTGAAACAAATAATATAATTAAATGATGAATACGGGAATGGAGCAGATTTATGTTATTGATAATATATTTCAAATACATCAAGACAGCAATAATTGTGGTTTGTGTTTTAAATTGTCTTGTGTTTTGGTGGGATTTTACTGATAATCAAATATTTGTTTTTAGTTAAATCAGAAGTACAGGTACCAAATGATTGTGGTACGGGAATACAATTGCAAGCACCAATTTATGCAGGTAGTTTACCTTTTGTTATTTATTTTTTGAGGGTTTGTTTATAAGTTTTTATTTTGTAGATTTAGCAACAAATGGAAATGTTGTGTCGGTGGTACAATCTCCATCAGGAGGAACTACAGGTGGATCGCACAATGGTTAGTTACATTTGTTTTTCCTTATTAATACAAAAAATCATTAATATTTCCGTTTATTATGTACAGGAAAAGACATAGTGTGGAATCGTCAACAAATACACAATTTGGTGGATGAGTACCGAAATAATATAGAGTTATTTCGTGATAATAAAACAAAAAAGAAAGATGTTTGGCGTAAAATCCAGCAAACTTTTGAGGCAAGAGGTTTTAAAGTGACACCAGAACAGCTAGATAAAAAATTCCGTAATTTAAAACAATCGTATTCAAAGATAAAGGAGAAACAAAATCAAAATGGTTCAAAGTTGGTCGCCTGGGAATATTATCAGTTGTTTGAGGAGTTATTAGATGGCAATGGAACATGTTCTAGTAGTTTAAATGATATGAATGCGACAGGTGTAAATACAACGATGCAACAAATGCAACATAATGTGGTTGGTGTTGGTGGTGGACATAATAACAATAACAATAATAATAATATTAATAATAATAACCACAGTGGTATCGGTGTTATCGGTGGTTTACAATCAATTGACGATGATAATCCGCGTGGCGGTGGCGTTGGTAAAACAAGAAAAAATCGCCACCTAGAACGTTATCGGAAGCGAATTATCGAATTAGAAGAAATTAAAATTGATGAAATTAAGAAATTACGTGAAAGTGTTGAGAAATTACAAGGGGAACGTAATAAATTATTGCGCGATATTATATCGAGTATAAATTCAAACAAACAGACATGATTTTCAAACAGACAGAAAAAAAAAACAAAAAAAGAAAAGATTAAAAAATAATATTTTTTCGTATATTTTAATTATTAAATAAATAGATTCTTTCGTTTGTCTATTTTTATCATTATTATTAAAAAAAAAAAAAAAAAAAAAAACACCAATTATTATTTTTTCTCTAGTTTAAATTAATTAATTGACTAATTATAATTAATAATTGTTTTTATTGATGCAAAAAGTTGAGTTGAGTTTTTCTTTTGACTATTTTAGTATGTTTTATTTTCGTTGAAATGATCTTTGTTGACATTTTATATTTCTGTTTATATCTTGTTTTATTTTTTAGTAAAAAGAAATTTTTATATATAAGAGATTTATCTATGTAAATTATATATATATATATATGCATATATATATAAATAAGAAATATATTAAATAATTTTTTGAATAATTTTAATTTAAAATAATTTTTTTTGTGTTTTTTGTATTTAATTTAAATTCCATTGTTGTTGATTTCACCAATAAGATTTTTGAATTTTAACACTAAACACCTAGTGGTGAGTAGTGTAATTATTTTTGTTTTTTTTTATAGTGAAATTTAAATGGCGACCGCTGTTATTGTTTTGATTTTATGTTTTTGACATTTATACCAAGTCAAAAGAAAAATAAATAAAAATATATATATTTACTTGTAAACACATGTTTATTTTGTTTTGTTATAAATAAATGGATAATATTTTGGATATGAAAAGATAAATATATTTAATTTAAAAATAAAATGAGTAATAGTAGTTCAATAGTTGAAGTGCACTGGATACCGAAACATGCTGATCGTTTTGTAGCCAGAGGTTCAGAGATTAGTTTATATCAAGTAAAACGAAGTATTGATTCTGATCGTGATTTAGCAACAAGTAAATATTATTGAATTGCTTTTCTTATTGGACTATTTATATAATATAAAATAATCGTTTCGTTTAAGATATTAATATAAACCTATCGCCAACAAAAACAGCGACTATATTAGCGTCGGAAACACGTTATCAGTATATAAGATGTATTTCTCCGTCATACAATGTGAACAACGATCCATTGCTGGCTGTTGGTTTAGATAATGGCAAGGTTGCATTGTGTAATTTTGTCTCTAGTACTGAAAATAATATAGAATACAGTGAGGAAAACAGATTTTACTTATCTATAAAGGGAGAAAATCATTATTATTTAATTTTAGCACCGCGGCAGTCACGACCATGTTTGACACTAGCGTGGCATGAATTCGAGACAAACCTTTTGGCGATGGGACATGATCGGAATCGTTCAGATCATTGCATAACTGTTTGGGATACCGAAAAAGGGGCCCCAAAAGAATCATGTAATTAAGAAAAATATAAAAGTATTTAATTTATTAATTTATTTTTTAATTTCCAGCAATTTTGCACCTGATTGGTTTATCGGAAACAGCGCATTCATTATGCTGGGATAAACATCAGAAGCTACTAATAGCGGGAATGAGTCATAAATATATTAAAATGATGGATTTGAGACGTAAATTTTGTTTACTTTATTTGAAAATTTAATTATTTGTGGTATCTTTTTTGTAGAAAATAACTCAGTTGTAAATATATTGAATTCGAGGGCTGTGCACGGTGTTCAGTTGGCACCGAATGGTAGATATTTTTCTAGTTTTGTTGATAACATAATTGGTCTATGGGATTTACGGAATACTGAGAAACCGGTTAGTCACATACAGATGCAAAAGAATATAAACGCTTTAAGTTGGTGTTTGACGCGTTCGAGTACTTTGGCATCTCTGCAACGTGATTCGCCTTATATACATTTGATTGACTTAAATTGGCCTGGGACGGAAATGGACGGTGAACCACATTGCTTGAAACGCTCTATTAGCCCTTTTATAACGCGAACCAATTTAACGCCCAGAAATATAGCAATTGGAGACATCACTTGGCATCCAGTAGATTTAGAAAGATTACTGGTTTTATCCTTATCTGGGAATTTGTGCGATTTTAAAATTCCTCAACGCATTGCTATGTCCTGGAACAATAATAATGCTCTTTTGGGTACTACAGGAAAGGAGTTGTGTCGCCTGAATTCTGTTGCGTCTCCTTGTTCTTTGTCGGACTCTTTAAATCCATGGAATGCATCCGTTGCTGAGAAAAGTATCGAAGACATCGCTGAACTAATACAAAGACGTGCGCTAAATGATTATGGACAAATGGCTGAAATACAAAAAAACGGTGATTTGGCTGAGAGCCAAAAACTGGGTTCTGTTTGGCGTTTATTAGCGCACATGCATCGTCAAGGTAGTATTGCTGGTGTTAAATCAATCTTAGGTATAAGTAGTGCTTCCGATGGTCCAGCAATGGTGTCCAGTGAAACTATGTTGCTACAATGGGCGGATTATCCAATGAATGCAGCATTGAAAGTGTATCGAAGTGAGCAACGAGATTTTGCTCTGCAATTATGCGGTTGGGCATTTGAAAGGGACAAAGAAGCTACGTTTACTGCATTTATCGAGGAATTGTGTTCTAAGCATGAATTCACACGAGCTAGTCTAATCGCATGCTTTCATTTACGCATTCGTTATGCAATTGATATCTTGGGAAAAGGTGCAGAGCAATCGTCAGACACGAATACATTGAGAATGGCTGCAATTGCACTGGCCGGGTTTAGTCAGGATAAAACAGGCATTTGGAAAACTCAATGCACAGCCGCTGGCTTGCAAATTAGCGATCCTCACATTCGTGCTATTTTTGCATTTTTATCACCAGATAGTGACAACTATGATTCAGTTTTGGTAGATAGTAGAGAGTGTTAATTTTTTTATTTCATTAATTACTTTTTTTATAGACGGAATCCGGTGTATCACTAAGTGATCGTATGGCATTCGCATGTACATTTTTATCAGATTCAAAGTTGACTGAATACATTAAGAATCGTATTCAGCGATGCATAACAATGGGTGATTTAAATGGTTTATTGCTAACCGGCGCAGCAAAGGATGGCATTAATTTACTGCAAAGCTATTTAGATTGGACTGAAGATGTACAAACAGTTGCTTTGGTTGCGGCTCGGTTTTATACACATGATTTGTTAGCTGATCATCGAGTGCAATACTGGGTGGCAAGGTGATATTTTTGTTATTTCTACCTGCGTATTTACTCTTCTAATTCTAATCTATGACTCCAATTCATGGCTTGCAGTTATCGTGATTTATTGGATAAGTGGGGTCTATGGAAACAACGTGCCCAATTAGATATTTCATTGGGAACGGCACAGGATAAATCTCCACCGAAAACCGCACGTTCCGTTTACCTACAATGCAGTTTTTGCGGAAAAAGTGTTTCCGCTTATTTACAAGATGATTCTAGAATTCGATCGAATGCGACAAATATAAATAAATTATCGTCGTGTCCGAATTGTAGAAAACCTTTACCCAGATGTTCTCTGTGCCTTTTACACATGGGAACTACATCAGGTTTATTATCACAACAAATTGGTAATACCGCATGGCAATCAAAACCGTTTTCAAAATGGTTTTCATGGTGTCAAACGTGTCGACATGGTGGTCATACAGAGCATCTAGCGGATTGGTTCAAGTAAAACAAAAATTCTTAATAATACAAGAATATTTAATCATTTATTTATTTATTTTCCAGAGAGCACGCTGAATGTCCAGTGACTGCTTGTTCTTGTAAATGTTTTGCAATGGATTTACCAATGCCAACATTTCCACAAGAAGTATCTCAAGAAATAAAAGAAATTAATTAAATTAAAAATCCTTAAAATATTTTATTGTATAATTATTGTAAAGTTAAAAGAATTAAGAAAAATAATAAATAATTATGAAAAATTAATTCCGCCATATTGTTATAATGCTTTCGCCATAAACAAAAAGTGTCAAGAAAACAAAAAAAGAAATAAACAATCATCCATGGTTACCGCGTTGATCCATGGTTGAGTAATTGTTTAAACAATTTTTAATTGGATGGCATTGAGATGGATTAAGAGAAAAAAAAGCAAATAGAAATGAAAATACGAGAGGGAGAACCTTTTTATAAAAACAAGAAACAGTGAAGAGAAATGTAACGCCCATTTTGATGTTTCTCTCTCGTGGGCTTTTTTATTACGGTTATAAGGAGGGGCTAAGTTATTTTTTTTTTTTATTTAATTTATTAATTATTTATTGTTTTGCTTTGTTAAAAAAGAAAAAAAATTATAATTGGATTATGTTCGATTAAAGCCCACCTACCTATCTTGTCATTATTAAATAATTAAATAAAGTAAATAAAAAAACCTCCACACTAAATCAACATCAATTATTGACCACACACTTTGCGCTATCTCTCTGAATCATTATTTCCTACTAGAAAACTAAAAGTTTCAAATACTTTAAAATAATTTCCCAATATCTATCCAATTTTAACTTAATTATTTTATTTATTTTTTTTTTTTTTTTGGTATCGGTTTAAGTGTTGCCGACGTGTGCGCCTTGTAATTTCATTTGTTTTTGATACCGTCAAGGTAGACAAGCCAGGTAGGGAACATTAGACAGAAATTTTCTTTTCTCTATTAATCACGCAAGCGTTGTTTGCTTAATTTTTTTTTTTTTTTTTTTTTTTTTGGCTTTACTTTCGCTGAATCGAACAGATTTTCATTAAAATATTGACATTAGCACAACCGGTTAAATAATTATTAGCAACGATTTGCTTCGTTCAATAATTTTCACACCTAAAAAACTTGGACAACACGTTTTTTGTTTTTTTTTTTTTTTGCAAATAAATAATAAGCATGCAAAACAGGTTCTGATTTAATTAACGCGGTTTCTATCATTATTGTTTCAACAATAAAAACAGAAAAAAATATTAAATCAATTTCCGTTTGGAAAATTGATGCAGTTATTGCATCTTTTTTTTTTTTTTTTTACTTTTGTTCCAAGCCTTCTTTAAACCATAAGTTAATTCAATGACACGTGTGCATTACTGTTGCCAACGTTTATTATTATTTAAAAAGAAAAAAGAACAAAAAAAAAAAAAAAAAATTAATAATATATTTGCTTAAAAGAAAAAATTATTTACATCTTCCACTTCTTCATCATCATCTTCTTCTGCTTTATACCATTATTTATTGTTTTCGAAGAAGTTATTTAATTTATTATAAGAAGTGGATAAAGTTTATATTTTTTTTTTATTTTGATTCGATAAATGATTGGTATTCAAATTATCGCTTTTGTTATAATAATAAACGTGAGATTTCGCACATAACAAGATCAAAAATTAATAATCATAAAAAATCGAAAAAAAAAAAAAAATGCTTGGTATAAGAAGATGAATTATCGAAATTTAATATTATTATTATTATTATTATTATTACTGTAACAATACGAATGATCTCTGTGGCTGAATTATGATTACAGAAAGCGAAATAAACATAAAAAACAAAATTTTAGCAGGTTTTCGTCTGATTTTTCTTGCATAAGTTAAACGCTTAACAGTTGTATCGAATGGCTTAAGTCGAAACTCGAGTTTAAACTTTAAACGAATTATTTACAAACACAATATTAGACGTTTTAGTAAATAATTTCAGTAGATCTTGTAGAAGGTTCCGGTTTTTTTAAAACAAGCTATCAGTTTCTTAAGATTTCTTTACAAAATACAATTAATTTTAAATTCATTAGTAAAATACCAAAGATTTCTTCCCATTTACACAAAAAAAAAAAAAAAAAATCCTCCACCATCCGCGTTAAACAAAACAAAACCAAATTCATTTTCTATAATTTTTACTAATCACACAAAATGCAACAAAATAAAAGTAAAAACGCAACAAAAGGTTAAAGCAAAAATAACGAAAAAAAAAAGATAAAAAAAAAACGAAAATTAGCTAATTTTAGGTTTCATTATCCGGTCACATAGGTCCTAAATAATATCATTTTCTAACCAAATTAGCGAAATTAAATATAAAAAAATAAAAACACGAAAATAACAGAGAAGCAATATTTTGCTAATCAAAAAAATAATAAAAAAATAGTTTTAAATTATTTCCTTTATATCCGTTTTAATTTTGTATCCTGTGTTATTTAAGGGACTATTTTCTTTTGCTTAATAATTTAAGCATTTCATAAACCTATCAATTTTGTAAAAACAAAGTCGTCTTGTGCAATAAAATTATAAACAAAAAATTAAAATCTAATTGAAGTATGAGAAATGGTTGGGAAAAAAAAAGGACTAAGACCCCATATGGTCGTTTATGTTGACTTTTTCGTTTGTTGGCGGTTAGTTTGTTTGTTCTATTAATATTAATGGGCATTAGCTAAGGGATACAACAACAATTACTACTATCGGCAATAAAACAAACAAAAAGAAAAGAAAAAAAAAATTACAGGTTAGTCATCACGACGACAGGATAATTATTGTGATTAGTCTCTGTGTTCGATAATGAAGAAGAAATAATTTTTTTATCTCATAGTTTTAACGTGGAAAGAATAGTCTTCTCATAGAATTGGAAACTGAAAGAAAATTATGAGAACGGGAATGGTATCGGGAATGGAAACTTTCGCAATGATTCTTGGGGTTGGCATTCAGCATTTATAAATCTTTGATTTGTTTACTTATCGCAATGAAGATTAATTCATTGAGGTTGGTAATAAAAATCGAAAGGTTCGAAAGAAACTTGTTAGTCCGTGGCGTTTTAAAAGATTTAAGATCATAACTTGCTATTCCCGAATTTAAGAGAAATTTTTTTTATCTGCTATAAAGAATCCAAACTTTTAGTTGAATAAGTCACAAAAGTTCCAGAGATATTTTTTCAGGTCGTCTTTGATCATTATCGCAATAAAGATTGCAACATGGGCGTGTACAATACACAATTTAATTCATAATAATTCACCATCTGATTGGTTGATTATTTTAAGGTAAATTTAATTAAAAAAAAAAAAAACGCAATTAAATGGCAATTAAAGTTTGGTTACAAAAAAAAAAAAAATTAACAAAATAATAATATTCCAAATATACCAATTTCCGGTTAATTTTATGTTTTTTTATATTTTTTAATTTTAACGAAACGAAAGCTTATTATTACTTAATTAGTTTCTTTAATTGTTTTAAGCTTATTTTTATAAATTTCATAATATAAGACGTACAGATAATTTACTCGCTTTTGCAATAACAAGACAATAATAATATATTTTAATGAATATACGAAAAAATAAAATTTAATCGAATTTTAATTCCGGGTTAAATGTTTAACGAAAAAAAAAAAAAAAAATTAACAAGAAAATACAAAACAATCATCAACATGCATCCGATTTTAATTATTTCACTTTGGTAATTTTAATTAAGAAATTTTGATTTTTACTGCAAACATTTAACTACGTTTACTGTAATAATAAAATTTCTTTTCACCCCATTTATTAATCACAAATTAAAAAACTTATTAATTATCAGCACGTTATTCAATTGTTAATTAATCTAATTTTTTTTTCTTTTGGTTTTGTATTTTTAATTATAGAAATTTAATTAATAATTATTTATATTAATAATCGAATTTTTTTTTCGTATTTTTTTTAATCAATTTTTTATTATTTTCGTTGAATTTGATGCTGTGCTGTTGCGTTTCTAATCGCTGTTGTTACTTTAATTATTATTATTATTGCTGGTGCTGCTGCTGCTGCTGCTATACCTTTTGTTATAATTGTTATTCTATTTTAACAACGCGTAACTAAGTTAAAGCTGTTAACAAGCTTTTGTTAAAATAAAAAAAAATCCTAAACAAAGCGCAAAGAATCTAATAAATTTTTTTTAACGCAACGAAACCAAATAATAATAATAATTAAATTTTAGTTTGTTTAGTTTGTGGTTTTTGTTTGCTTTGTTATTTGATGCTGCTAATACCTTTTATATCTTTTGCATATATTTAACAGGGTGAATAGTAAATTATGTTTTAATTTATCGTGATTCGGAGAGTGTTGGAAGTATTACTTTTAAAACAACGAGGTTTTGTGATTATAAGAAATGAAGGAAAGCATCTATATAAAGTTGTACAAGAGTGTAAGAGTATTTGTAGTAATTTGACATAATCCACAAGTTATTAAAACTTACAAATGGGGATTACTTAAGCGACCTTTTAGAACTTCATTTTTCTAGGTGTAGCTGAAACAAACAATAATGTTGATTAGCTCTTACATTACAGTAGTTTTTGTAGTAAATTTTTTATAAGACACAAAATTGTCTTTTTACATTATTTGTACCAAAAATAAGCATTTTTTGATAAGCCAACCCCGGCAAATACTACAAAACTAGTTGTACTCATATAACGATAGTAGATTTCGAGAAGAAAACCATTTAAAATTCGTTTAAAATCTATACAACCAGAGTAAAAAGGATAATTCTTGTTATTTTACCATTAAATAAAAAAAAAAAAACAATTAATTCTAAGCCACCAGGTTAAAAGCTAACCCAAATCGAAATGCAAAAAAACTAAGGAAAAAAAAAAACCCAATAATAAAAAAACAAATTAAATACTTTTAAATTTAATTATGTTAATAAAAGATCAATAAAAATCTTAATAATTTTTTATTTACAGTCATCCTGTTACAACTAAGTTAAATAACAAAAAAAAAAAAGCAAAAAAAAAAACCCGAAGATGATAAAGAAAGAAAAAAAAAAAAAATCAATTTTATTATAATTAACGAATATTTTGAGATGAAACCGAATAAAAAAGAAAACAAATTAGATTAGTTTTGATTAGAAAAAAAAAACAAAAAAAAAAAAAAAACGAGAAAAAATTAATAAATAAATAAAATTAAATTTTCTAATAAAATTCTGACAGACATTTGATTGAAGTTTTTTTTTTTTTTTTTTTTTTTTTTCATTTGTTCCTTCCACCATTTTTTTTTTTTTTTTTTTTTTTTTTTTATTCATACTGGTGATGAGCTCAGCATTAATAATATTTCTTTTATTATTTTTAATTATTATTATCTATAATCTAGATTAGGTATATAAATATTGTGTGTTTAGTGTTATTTAAGGTATTTATGTATATACAGAATACAAGTAGCTAGGTTATGTTTGATATTTTTCGGTTATTACTCTTCGGGGCAGAGTTTCTCAAATTTTATTTAATTTAATTTTTTTTTTGTTTTTAGTGTTAATAAGGAGCGTTGATACGTCTAGAGGAAATTAGTCATGAGAAACCTTTATTTATTACTTTGGTTTAATTAATCGTTCTAAAATCGTCTTATCTACTAACGTAGAGCATTCAAAAGACAAAAACTCTTCCCATTTTGTGTAATAAAATCATTAGGATCTTCAATTCAACTTTAATCCATAAAAAAATGTTTTTTTTATAAGCAAGAACATTTTAGAATAAGACACTTACAAAAATTGCAACAAAATCGAACGCTTATTGCTCGTAATACAACTACAAAAACGTTTACAACCAGTGGTCCTCATGTAGTAAAATTAAAATTAAACATTAAAGACTTTAAACCTCATTAAAACACAGCTACTAACTTTCAATCAAATGATGAAAATTTTCTTACTTTATATTTTCAACATTTTTAAAATTATTAAATAAATATTCAAAGAATTTTAAGGTCATGTCAATAAATTATTAAACGATGACTTAACAATTTATTGTAACAAGTTATTGTTATTTTGTTGATTAGTTACAATTTATAGATTAGATAAATAGATGAATCTTTTATAAATTCATTTAATAAAAATTTTAATTCATTTTGTTAACAGTGCCGATTAGTTACACACAACTTAACTACCTTATTCTCCTATTGTTCCACAATTTCTTTTTTAAATCATTAAACCATTTGGCATCCTCATCTTTTTCTTTTCTTTTTTGTTGTTTGATTTTCTAAATTATAATTTGTTATTATTGTCTTGAAATTTCAAAAGATGTTTGTAGCGTTTTTTTTTGTTACGTTGCATTTTGTAACGAATTTTTAAATCAATAGCGCAGGTTTTAAGTTATTTTAATACGGTTATCTCCGTCAATGAGCTTAAAGCACCCAATTAACGTTCGCTAATTCTATTGGACCATACCATGCTATTGTTATTGGACCATAACGTGATTTTTATTTCTAAAATCCCGTAATTCAACGTATTCGTGTTAATAACCAAATATGCACTTTTCGATGCAGTAATTAACGTGTTGAAATTTTTTATTAAGGATGGATAAAATGCTAGAGATTTTTTAAAAGTATTCGTGTAACACAGGGGTCATGCTTTCTATTTATTGCTGTTACCAGTTGACTTGTTTATCTTTGCCAAATAAATCCTGATCATTTTTAACGGTAATTGAGGATTATATATTTGGGGTGAAACATTATAACCATCTTACTGAAATAATTGATTTCAATTTTGTAAAACAGCGTAACGTTCAAACACTAATGCGCAATTTTATATTTAATTTTATTGTCATCAATCCGATAATCGAAAATTTAACAAAATTACTTATAAACACGATATTCAATTTTCGATTAAATTTTTTTTATTTATTTATTTATTTATTTTTTTTGTTTTTCGTTAATCGGAAAATCTTTGATCAAATCCTATTTAGTTAAAACAACACCGAAACCAATAAAATGCTAAAAAAAAGAAAAAGAAAACAAAATTATTTTAGCACATGAATCAACGAGGGACAAATAAAAGCAAAAAACCAAACGATCAGGCATACGAAAAAATAAAGAAAAAATATACAAAAGGGATAACAAAATTGGCAAGAAAATCATGAAAACAATTTATATAAATTACAATATTAAGCAAGGTAAAAAAAAAACTAGATGTAGCCAATCAAAAGAAAATTTAAATAAAAAACCACACGTAAGGAAATGACGAAGAAGAAATAAAGTTAAAATGCAATACATGATTCTTGTTAATCGCAACATTGGTTATCAAATGGGAAAAAGAAGTCTTCTAACCGCACTCCATATTATTTATTTGTTTTATTTTTATCCAACCTTACGTGAATTTTTATTTACTTATTTTTTTTTTTTTAATGATTTTGGTTAGGTTTTACCATTTAGGTGTACTTTGTATGGGATTTAAACTGTAGCCCAATTTGCGCGTTATTCCATAATCGACTTTAAAGTCTTGTTCGTTTGAAGAGGTTGGATTATGTAGATTTAGTAGATAATTTTAATTAATTAAGATTTTAATTATCTGTCAACAGCTTTAGAATACTTTTTTCAGGCATTCTGCAAATCTTTTACTAAAGTTTAATTGGCTGAAAATATGTTGAACACCTTTTAAGCATATGACTAAAATTTACATTTTACCTAAAAAGTAGAAAATACTTTAAGACTTCACTCTAGGCAGTTTAAAATAATAACTCAAGTCTTTTTAGCAATCTAATGTATTTTAAACATAAATAAATCATAATCATTGCACAAAACACCTGCCCACAATATCAAGCTGAGTTTTTTGTTGTCAAATATTTTTTCTTTAAGTTTCCCTAATCAAATATTCGATTAGTCAAATATTCATGCATTTATTTACCTAAAATAATCAATTTTCAAATAAAACAAACATTTTTTTTTTCGTTTTATTTTTCTTGTTTATATAGAACACGATCAAATGGTGCATCCAATTTTACTTTTATTACCATCATTTTATTTATTTATTCATGTTATTATAGGTTTTATATACAAAAAAAAAATAAAAAAAAAATAAAAATAACTGAAAAACTTATTTTTATTCACGTTTTTATTATTTTTATTCATTCATTTAGAAGTTTTGTTAAATATATTTATTTTTGTATATGAAAAGCACGAATATGATGTTCACATTACATTCATTGAGTTTACATAATGATAATAATAATAACAATAATAATAATGATTATTGTATTTTCTTCCTTTATAATAATAAAAAAAAAAATTATTTATGTTGTGTGCGAAAACCATTATCACAATACAAAATAATCATAATAATAATAATAATAATAATAAATAAATAACAAATAAACATGAAAGCTTAAAAGAAAAACTAAAAAAAAAAAATCCAAAATTGATATAAAAATGAGAAAACTTATCATAACTGAACCACAAAAAAAAAAAAAAAAAAAAATCAAAAAACTTCTCTTTACCTTGTTATGATTTGTATTTTTTTTTTGTTTCCGTTTTTTGGTTGTTTATTTGATAAAATTTACATAAATTTATTTATTTAATCAAAAAAAAAACTAAAAGTAACAAGCCGATAAAATATGTATGTGACGTGCAATCACTTTTCGTATCATTTTTAGAACGCTGCACTTACTTCCAATACAGATGGGATAAATCATTTATGACCACATTGTGTTGGTGAATAATATTTTTTTGTTGATTTGACAATTTGATGAAAATTGTTATCTGGTTCTCTATTGATTTTCAGAAAGTCTGGAAAATAATTTCTTGTTTGAATATTAATAGAAAATAGTCGTTCTAAAATATTATGGGAGCGATACATGGTGATGAAAATTGGTGATACATTTGTTGACAATTCAAAACATTGATTTAAAGGTATTGAGAAATAATCTGGAGAATTAAAATGCTCAAATATTGATTAACAAATACCAAACTCTAAAATCAACTGAATGTTCATGAAAAAATTCAAAACAATCATTCAGTATTTAGCTACTTATCCAAAGCATTTTTAATAATTTCTGGAAAGTTCAAACTCTTCAAAATTTGATGGATTTAGAATAAAAAATAGAAAAATCTTGTTTAAAAAATCCGAATGAAAACATCAGAATCTGTTCCTGAAATCACAACATTTTCTGATTTTTGAATATCTTCGTAAGTAATGTAAAACCAAAAAACCTTAAAAGTTTGATTTATAGAAAGGATATTTTACTACAGTATGCTAAGAAATATTTCCTGAAAGCACAAGGCTAACTTAAACGTACTATATGCGAAAAGTATTTTTATTTACATAAACTTCACAGTTCTAGATCTAGTATGTGTCGGGTAAATTTGCAAATTACAACCAATTAAAAGTAATAATAATCATAATAATAATAATAATAATTAAAATAATAATAATAATAATGAAACTTAATCATCAGGCATTTAATTTTACATAAATTACTAGGCACAAAGCAGTTTTTTTTTCTTCTTTTTTTTATATATATATATATATAAATTTTTAATAAATGTTCATTAGGGAATTATGGATATGTAACCACATTAATGATCATTATTTATGTAATTATAATTAAATCATTTTGTGTAATTAAATATTCTTAATTATTTTACTTAATTATTGTTTGCCTATCTAGAAGCACAAGAAATTTTATTTAATTTGTAACCTGGAAAAAAAATAAATACAAAATCAACTGCATGAGGCACAATTTTATATTTTTAACCCAAAAAAAAAAAAACAAAAAATTCAAAATTCTTATCTCTGCTCAAGATCAGGTAATAAGTTTTGTTTTGTTTAAATTTCTGTTTTTTTTAATTTTTTTTTTTTTTGAACACGGATCACACGGATCACGCGGCACGGTTTGTGGTCGTTTTGTTTTTACATAATTTTCGTTATATTTATTCTTTTTCTTCTTCTTAATGCAAACACAAAAAACAAACAAAATTCGTGTCAATATAATTATGTTAATTATTTTTAATAATAATAATTTTTATTTATTTTTGTACATAAATTTCACCTTAATAAATTATTTAAGTTTTTTTTTTTTTTTTTTGGTTATTTAGACAAATTTGTTAGTTTTATTTTTATTTTATTATTTGACTCAATTTAATGTAATTTCGTTTATTTTATTAGGTTAAAAAATAAAAATGTTACAATGAAGCCTCAATAATACTGATCGGTGATTTAATTATTAAATACACTTAAGGAGATTTTCAAATATTTTTTTATTCTACATGTTTGGAATTAGATAAAATATTTTCTGTGAAAAGAGACTTTGCCCTGTTATTCCACCTCTATCAGTTTATTCGTCTTATAAAAAAATATATTTAAGCTCAAAAATAGCTATGCATTTTTTATTCTGTCCTACAAAATTTCTTATGAGTTGT
Source organism: Ptychoptera albimana (assembly GCA_961205885.1). Classification (NCBI taxonomy): domain Eukaryota; kingdom Metazoa; phylum Arthropoda; class Insecta; order Diptera; family Ptychopteridae; genus Ptychoptera; species Ptychoptera albimana. The sequence continues at coordinate 17,752,975 of OY540801.1, forward strand.
TTCTTACTCCATACAGTTTCCGTGGTGTAGTGGTTATCACATCCGCCTAACACGCGGAAGGCCCCCGGTTCGATCCCGGGCGGAAACATTTTTTTGATCTATTGTGTCCAAATTGTTTTGCATGTCTTACTTTCAAGAACAACGAAGTTTTCTGCAATTTGTTCAATCAGTTTTACAAAATTTCTAATGAATTTCGGTAGCTAAGTTTCTTACGCTATACGGTTTCCGTGGTGTAGTGGTTATCACATCCGCCTAACACGCGGAAGGCCCCCGGTTCGATCCCGGGCGGAAACATTTTTTTGATCTATTGTGTCCAAATTGTTTTGCATGTCTTACTTTGAAGAACAACAAAGTTTTCTGAAATTTGTTCAATCAGTTTTACAAAATTTCACAAATTTTCTACGTTACAGTCGGCTTTAATTCCAGGCACTACAACGAAAAAGCTTTTTTTTTGTGTCATAAAACGATAATTAAAAGCAAGTGCCCACTGTAAAAGAAAATAAAATAATCCGAATTGGTCACAAAATATTTTTGTCAATTAAATTAAATTTTAATTTTACATTTTATGTAAACACAAATCGTGATCATGTTTCTATGTTAAACAGGAAACTAATTTCATTAGAAATTAAACAATAGATTTACATTTTTTTTTTATCTTAAAAAACTGATCTGGATACAAAAATTATTATTATAATAATAATAATAATTTATCCAGAGCTGCCACTAATTTTTTGTCAACAAATTTGTTTAACTAATTATAAATCGATTAATGAATTATTAAAAGCAAAAAATGTTTTTATTTTTAATTTCTGATTTTGTATGTTTTCTATGCTGTGTGAGGTTTTGAACATTTTTTTTTGTTTCTTCTATTTTATTTAATTGAATTAGATTTTTTTTATTGTTTTATTGAGATAAAAAAAAAATGTAATTCAGACGCCGTTACACTGTGTGCTTGTGTTATTTTTTTTTTTTTTTGTTTTTAATTGATTAACGTTGTTTTCTATTTTGTTAAACACGACATAATGTTTATACAGATACGATATGATATAAATATGATATGATATGCATGTGATACTATTTTCAAATAGATCAAAAAAATAAATTGTTAAATGCAGGAGTAAAAAAATTTGCAGAAAAGTTTGTTTTTCTCCTTTTTAAAGTATTTGCGATAGACAAAATGTTTCCGCCCGGGATCGAACCGGGGGCCTTCCGCGTGTTAGGCGGATGTGATAACCACTACACCACGGAAACTGTATAGCGTAAGAAACTTAGCTACCGAAATTCATAAGAAATTTTGTAAAACTGATTGAACAAATTGCAGAAAACTTTGTTGTTCTTGAAAGTTAGATATGCAAAACAATTTGGACAGAAGAAATCAAAAAATGTTTCCGCCCGGGATCGAACCGGGGGCCTTCCGCGTGTTAGGCGGATGTGATAACCACTACACCACGGAAACTGTATAGCGTAGGAAACTTAGCTACCGAAATTCATAAGAAATTTTGTAAAACGTTAAATTTTCTTTCGTTGTGTGGCAAATTGACAAAATTTTACAGTCTTAACCAAACTTCTTAAAACGATAAGTCAATAACACGATTGAAATTCATAGATTGAAAAAAATATTAATTCGGTTTAGGATTTGAATTAATTTTTTGTTTTCATTCTATGAATTTCGAATCGAGTTAATAATTAAAAACCAAAAAACTCGTTCATTTACATCCAAAATATAATCAACTTAATTATAAATAAAAAAAAAAAATAATTATTAAAAATGTTAAATAATAATAAGAAAGAAAGCTATTAACGAACGACCCCCCAACAATAAACAATTTAAAACAAAAAAACGTAAAAACAGCAACAATAATCATTAATTCCAATGAATTATTTTGTGCACCTTGCATAAATTTTGTAAAAAAGAAAAAAAAAGTGAAATGAGTAAAAACCACACCCAAAAAGCAAACAAAACATAAATTAATAATTAATTTAATAAATATATAAAAAAAAAAAAAATGAAGGCAATAACGCAGGTAAAGCATAGTAAAGGTAAAATTTATTATTAACTAACAAGAGAGTAATCATGTCAATCACAATTCAATTAGTTTTATCAATAATTGTTGATCTGTTTTTCGTTTCGTTTTTTTTTTGTTTTTGTTTATAATTTCTAATCCAATTTACTAATGAAATATTTGTGTTATTGTCGTTAGTGGCTCTGTTCACATTGTTTTTCCTTTTATTAATTTAATTCAATCAAGAAAATGTTACTTTGTTAGCCATGGATTTAAATGATAATCATTTTTAGGGGTGATTTTTAAAGAGATAAATGAAACATAAGCCCTGGTATGATGGCACCTTTAATTTTAGGTTTGTTATGGATCCAAAGCTGTTTTTCGTTTAAGGTTGTGTATTAATGTTTTTAAGTAAGACGCTTTTAAGCATGGAAGCGTTTTGTAGTTATTTGATTTGTAATTCAGTTTACACAGAAAAACGCCCTTATTTTGAATAACCCTTCTAGAGTTAAAATAATAACAGAACGTCTAATAATAATATAACGCAATAGCAGAAACAAAACGCCAATAAAAATAATAATTAATGACCAGACTTTTAGCATAATCATCGTTGTTTTATTAAATAAAAAAATAAAAAAAAAAAAATACAAAACAAAAATTCAATTATTTTATTTTCTTAATAATAAACGAAAATAATTACAGGTAAATAATGAAAATAACACTGCAAGTTGATTATATACCGTTAAAGTCATTTAATAAAGTATTTAATCGTTTAAGAAGGGTTGAAACTGTAATTTTTTGTATTTTTTTGCTTTACAAATTTCATGTTGTTGTCACATTTTCAACTTCAAAAAATGAAAAAAAAAAAGGGAGGAAAAATGTGAATAAAAATGTAAGAAATTTCCTTTTTTTTTTTTTCTTTGTTTTTAATAATAAAGAAGGTAGATAATTGCTTCCGATACGTAAATACGGATAAAACACAGTAGCAAAGAACAGTTCTAGCTAATAATAATAATTTTCTACAAAAAAAACTAAAAAAAAAAAAAAAACAAGTAAACCGAAGCTAAGCTTGATTTAAGATAAGGAGAGAGAAGAAAAAAAAAACAAAAAGGTGTTCGAGACTGTGTCGTGGTTGGTTTTATTTTTTCTTTTGTCGTTTATTTAATTTTTCTTCTTTAAGATTATAGGAAATTATATTGAATTACCTGAATATTTTTTTTTTTTTTTTATTTTCCTTTCATTAAATTATAAACATGCTACTCTATAACCATAACCACTTTTACTGATATCTTGATTAATTCTTTTATAAAAAAGGAATTTATGCTTCAAGCTTTTCCAAAACATATTCATAGAACTTGTATTAAGAATCGTTATTAATTGCAATTAGTTTACGTTTAATAGAAAAGGAATACGAAATTAATTGATTATAAAATGAGATTTCATTGGATTTTCAATGTAAATGAAAATATAGTTTGTTGTATATTAGTTTGTGACATTTGTGTGGCATATTTGTGGGACATATGCTTGTTATGGCTTACCTTTATTAGTTTTGAGAATTATTTCTCTATAATCTTAATTAAAATTAACTTTTTTTCTCATTTATGTTGGTTTTTTTTAAATCTTTAACAACATTTCACTACATTTGTTCGTTAATAAATGCTTAGACAACGATTTTAGCAGGTAAATTTATGAAAATAAAATGTTAAATAACAAAGCAAAATAAAACTTAATTAATTAATTAATTTTTCTTTTCCTTATAATAATAGGTGTACAGGGTGTAATTACTACCAAAAAAAAAAAAAAAAAAAAACAATTATAACTATCACCAATTACAAGTAAAAAAAAAAAACTGTATCGTGCGAATCAGAATGTTCCGAATGTAATGAAATATTCTGCTTCAGCGTTTTCATATCGCAGGTAACAAACATAACTGATATCGGCAGCAACAGCAGCAGCAGTATATTAAAAAAAAAAAAAATCCAATTAAAATCGCGGACTGATCTATATTAAATTGAATGAACGCAGGATAAAAAAAAAAAAAAATGCAAAAACATTTCTGCTTAAATCAGGTTTTTGCTCAAACACTTAATTAAAGCTTTCAACTTGATTTTTATTGATTTTAATAGTAAATTCTCAATTAATTAGTTTTTCGCCATTTATAATTTTAATTAAAATAAAATAATAATAATAATAATAATAATAACAACGTAAAAGTGTGTTGAACGTGATGTTTTTTTTTTAAACATTGTTTTATTTAATGGCAAAATAAAATAAATAATTACGGCACCTGTTTAATCTATAATTAAAAGCCAATTGGTTATGAAACGAAAATTAAAATCAAATGAAGGCGTTTTAGTTTTTTTTTTTTGTATTTTTAAGTTCATTTTGTAAATACAAAATACAAAATACAAAAAAAAATCATTCACAACACCTACGGCTGTGTACTTTTCATTATTTTTATGCTTTTTAATTACAAATCGATGTTTTTTTCTTGCTTCAAGATACAGAATTAAACCGCCAAAGTACAAAATAATTTTCACTAACTTTTGTTTCACAAAATGCCGAAAGTTATTTGTTTTATTGTCATTAAAAGAAGAACTAAATTAGCTTTTTCTTTATAAAAAAAAAAAAAAAAAACTAAAAAAGCTCTTTTTTTCATCAACTAATCTATTCTTCATTTCTTTGTTTATTTGTTAAAAACAGAAACAAATAAATTATTAGTTATGAGTCTAATGATTACTTTTGTTCATTTATTTTTCGTTGCTTTTTTTCTTTTCTTTTTTTTTAAGTAACAACGAATAACTATAATTAAAATAAATATTCACACCTTTAACGAAAAATAAAATCATTAACACAATAAATTCATTAACTAAACTTAAGTCATTTATAATTTTTATTACTTGCCAGTGATAAAAAAAAACAAAGCAAAAAAGAAGTGAAAAAAATTCAAAAATAATTATTGGAAGATTAGCTAACAGCAAACATATGCGCAAGAAAATGAATTTTTTTTTTAAAAAGTTTTTTCTGTTGTCCTAATAACTATATCATTTAATTCGAATTAGTGATAATAAATCGCCCGCAATTTACCATCAAAAGCGTTTGTCCACATTTTGTCTTCTGGTTTTTTTTTTTTTTTCTTGTTTTACATTACGCAGCTAAACGATAACAATCTGATATCATCACATTACCACAACTAGCTGTATTTTGTATAACAAAATATTTTTATTTTTTATTAATCTTTATTTAATTGTTATTTAGGGTTCACCGGTAGTCAATTGTTTTCCTGTTAACTATTGTGTAATAATTCTTACAACAATAACAACACGGCGAAGACAAAATAACACGATTTTCATTGGGCGTTACCAGATCTCATCACCGATAAACAAGAAGGTAAATATTTTGTCTTTTTGTTAATAAATAATAGTTTTGTTACTGTTAGTAAATTTCTTTTAAGACAAAACATAATATTATGTCGCGCATTTGGGTAATTATTGTAAAAAAAAAAAAAAAAAAAAAAAATCATTTTTACAGCCGAGTTTTTGATTACAGCGAAAATATTCCGTAAAAATTTGTTTTCAGTTTCTTGTATCAACATTCAACAAATAAATATTAAAGGGTGACATACAAACCTTTTTGAAAACAAAACAATAAAACAGATTTTTCTGTATTTAATTAGAAATTAAATTTACCGAATCATTCCGTTGACATATAAATATTTTGTATTATATATTTTGTTTTTGTATGAAATGACTTAATTGATTTAATTATGATGAATAAAACTTAAAAATGAGTAATTTAATGACATCATTAAATAAATTGTAATCAATTTTTATGTGTTTTAATTTACGTGCTTTGCTGCTGTTCAAAATGAATTAAAATCTTTAATTACTTTAATTACTATTGAAACTGTTTTGATTCGATTTGTACAGTCGATTCTCGTTGATAGGAAATTTATTGTGAAGTTTTGATGATCTAATGACATCAATGACTTGGTTTTGACTTCCATTGTAGATAATTGCAGATTATTGGATTTATTTTAATGGATAAAAAGTATTAGAATATTCATAAAGGATGACCAAAGACAGGGCTCTAATGATCAGAATTGTTTTCTCAATCTTAATTAGTCTTAAATTTGTTTATTGTATTAGAAACAAAAATCCATTCATTAGGGATTTTTTAAAGCTAAAACCGTTGCGGAATTCTGCTTAAAAACATCATCAGAATGAGCTTCAGCTGTAAAGAATTCAAAAAATATTAATAAAACAAAAATTTAAACAAGACAAAAAAACTAAATTAAACAAATATCTAAATTTCCATTTCGATTAATTATAATTAATTAATTAACTAATAAATTTATTTTTCCCAAAACATTTCTATATAATTTTCCGGTTATTAATTTAGTTTGTTTTTTTTTCTTCTAATAATATCGTAAATTATTATGTTCTCGATTTTTTTTATGTTTTTAATTTATTTATTTATTTTATAAAAAATAAAATTTAATTTGTCCTAATTGTTTATTGATAATGTGGAACTAATTTGGGTCTGGTTAATAAGAAACATTTTGCGTTTGTTTGTTTGTTATAAACTGACACATATTTTACGCTTTTTAAAAGCTGTTTTTATCCCCATTTATTAGTTTTGTTTAAGTTTACGTGTTATTTGCTAATTAAAATATTTTACAAAACTTCGATTAAAAACAAACAATTTTTTTTACATAAAATTGACGAATTTATGACCACAAATTGTGCTTTTAGTTCGATTTTTTTTTTTGTTTTTTTATTTGTTTGCTGCTATGCTTCAAATCTGTGTTTGTTTATATAATTTTTATTCTTTTAATTATTCATTAACTTGTTGGCTTTTTTTTTGGTTTTTTCTTTTCGCTTTTTAATTAAGAAAATTAATTGACTTAATAATGGAGAATGTGTTGTTTGTTTGTAATCTCGCTTGTACAATTTATTCATAATGTCTGGTTGGAATAAACTGGTTATAGTTGCGAATTTTATATGACAGTTATTTTGTCGTAAAATCTACTTTGTCTGCATTCTTTTATACAATATATGGTGTAAGAAGGATCTTAAGAAAACTTTAACAAAACTAATGTAATAATTCTTTAATTATTCTGATAATTCTGATAAGTTTTGAGATTAATTTAAGAGATAAAGTCTGGTTGATCATAGAATCATACGATAATTTACTGTCAGAAAAAGATATAAGATTTCTAAGCATTATAAGGGTAATTATGGCATCGAAGTCTTCTCGTTTCCTTTTTGTTACAACTTTGTAACAATTTAATCAACATTTTAAGAAGCCAACATTTTCTAAACAAAATACAAAATTTTCTTAATTAATTAGCAAAAAATAAAATATCCGTTTCGCCAAGAATTCCATTCCATTCATTTACTTTGAAAATATGATACCAAATTATATTAACAAATTATTGGTAGATTTGGTTATTCAATTTATTTACTTTTGATTCATTTAAAAATAAACAAACAAACAAATCTTAAATACATTTACAATCTCATTAGTCAAGCACAATTGATTATAATTAAGAAGAAATGGAAAAAAAAAAAAAAACATTAAAATACATAAAACTAACCAAGTGATGTAGTACTAATAAATAATAAAAAATTATGAGAAAAAAATTAAACAAAACAAATAAATAATTAATTAAAATGCGTAAATAAAAAAACAAAATTATAATTTGTTTTATTTTGGGAATTTTATATACATTATTTCGGGGTGTATTCCGTGTATTTTTATAAATTTATTTATTTTCAATAAAATAAAAAAAAAACTTTGTTTTATATGAATGTATAGTTGAGTTGGTACTTGGAGAGATAATCATTTGTCATGGAAAAAATAGAAGTAAGACAATTGGGTATTAAAATAAAATTCATTTTTGTGTAGAAATTCTGAACATTTGAAGATAATTTCCATGAACAAACTGCTTTATGAAAAGAATTATAAAAGCATCTACAATAAATATTATAAGGAACCAAAAAATCCTTTAAATTCGCCTTTAATTTATTATTTTGAAAATAAACTGAAGAGTGTAATAATGTGTTCTCTTTAAATATCACGTGAATTATACCTGATTAGTTGTATGTGAATGTGCCCAAGTTTTTTTTATTAGAATTTTTATTGTTCCAAAACTATATGCAAGAAAAACGCAATATCAGTTTGTTTATTTATAGAGAAAACTCCTAAAGTAATAAAACATAAAAAGTAAAAGTTTCTGCGTTTGTTTTTCTTTTAACGTTTTTTTTTTTTTTTATTATTATTGGGAAATAAAATTCTAATAACAATAATAATAATAATTTGTTATTAATTTTAAGGGCGTATAAAACATATAACAACAATATACTAATGATGTTAATTATATTGTTGTTTATTAATATGTTTTTCCTTGTTTAATTTCCCTGTTACTATTTATGTTGCTTCATAAGAGATGATGACTTACTTGGACGCCCTTTTTTGGTTTTTGTTTTTTTTTTTTTTCTTTTATTATTGCGTTTTTTGCCTTTAGTTCTATATATAATAATTAGTTATTGAGTTGTGCATGTATGTGGGTGATCTTATTACAACAAATGGTTATATTAATTGTGCTTTTGTATTTTATTTACTTAATTAATTGGGCTTTGTATTGATTAAGAATGTGGAAACACTTGAAATAGATTTATTTTACCGGATTTTCGCGTTTTTATAATATTTTAAATGAGATTTTAACATCCCCCCATAATCACATAAGACTCCTGGTTAAAGAATTAAATTATTGTAGACGAGTTGGAGTGTTTTAAAGATTCAAAAACCTATTTGAAGAAATTTTACTATTGGTTTTGTGAATCAAAGTTTACTCTAATTGCATTTCATCAGCAATTAACGCGAATTAAACTATGTTACGTGGGTATAACTGTAGAACTCCTTTGAAGATATGTTTTACTGTACAATAAATGATAAATTAGTGAAACTTCATCTAAAACACCGTTCAAAACTGCACATATCTATATTTATTAAAATCCATTTTCACAGTTTTTTTTTTTTAAATAAAAATTCACTAAATATATATTTACAAAATCCAATTAAAATCATCAATCACCATAGCTAAAAGGTAAAACACTTAAATATCCCCTTTTGAAACTTCATTAAATTTTTATTTGTTTTTTTTTTTTTAAAGAAAACTTTTAAAATTAAGTAATCACAGTGGTAAGTGATAAAAATATGAAAAAGCTCATAAAAAAAAAAATAAATAAATAAAAAATAATGCAAAAAAAGAGTTAATTTGTATAATTAGTTTCTTCGTTGTTTTAACATTTAGTTAATTCAAGAAGCCTATTTTTACCCATTTAATAATATAATAATAATTTTAATTACTTGGCATAGCGAATACAGATGTAATTACAAAGATATTTCACGATTTATGCGGCTGGTTACGTACAAGCAGAACTACAACTCGGTGCAAATCAGAATACCGTAAAAAAAAAAAAAAAAAAAATTAGCAGATGAAAAATTAATCGTTTAGGTAATAAAATTGGGCTTTGTTACCTTTAGATTTACTTGGAACTGGATATCAAGATTATTTTTAATAGAAGCTATTAGAAAATATATTTGAACAGGGAAATCTCCTTGTTTTAGAACTTTAATTCCACCACACCGTTTTAATATTGAATTAAATTAATTATTTATCATAAAAACAGCGTAAATCAAGGTATATTTACTTCCAAACGGGAGAATCATATAACTTCTCATCTGTTTTGTTAATTAAAAATCAAACTTTAAAATATGAATCCTTAACACATTTACCTTATTAAAAATAAAATAATTATAATTTTCTACCTGTGTTTTCTCTTTTTATTTTTATTGCTGGTTAAAATCGTGCAATCAGAAAATTTATTTCCAGTAGAAAAACATTACTAATAATTATAAAAATAAAATTAAATCAGCAGAAAGAAAGAAAGAAAAAAAAAATCTTATTAATACAGCAGCAATAGTAAACAAAAAAAAAACTCCATTAAAATTTAATTAAAAAATTGAGAGAGAAGTAAAAAAAAAAAAAAAAAAAAAAATTATTATTATTTTTTAATTTTTCTTTCTTATCATCATTGAATCGTTAATTATTGATTTTTTAAGCAACATTGTTTTGCGGTGAAAAAGGAAGAAAAATAATAATAAAACAAATTTAAATGAATAAATGTTTAAAGAATAAAAATAAAATCGCCGGCGCCTATAAATTTTATTCAACCAACAAAAATATAATGACATCATCATGACATGACGGAATATTATTCTCTTGATTGTTTAGAAAATTCGGTATTAGGTAAAAGGATCCTGTTTAGGATTCAGGTATTTAGATATTTTTTGTTAAAGGTTAAAGCGTTGCTAATTTTTCCGTAACAAATTTTTATGTTTAAAAACGCTGAAATAAAGGATCAACATTCTGTTACTTTGTTAAGCCTTATTAATCAATTAAATTTCTTTTTTATTTTATTAAATTTTAATTAAATTTTCAAATAAACAAGTTTTTTTTTTTTTTTTATCGTTTAAAATGGATTTTTTTTTTTTTTTTATTACATTTTCGTCAATCCGACGGCATTTTCTTAGTTAGTTATTAAAAAAAAAAATAAATAAATAAATAAATATAGAAAAGAAGAAGAAAAAGTTTTTATAGCTTTTTCCGCTGAATTGATTTTGTTTATTTCTATAATTTTTCGTTACTAATAAAATGTATTATTAATGATCTAATTATTGAATCAAATTTTAATTAATCAAAATATTTATTTTTTATTACTGCAATAAGAGAAGATGGGAAAATTCACTTTAAATAAAGGTTTAAACTACTTAATTAAAATAATAAAAAAAAAAAAAAAACTTTTTTTTTTTTTTAATTATTATTTAATGTGAAATCATTAAAAATCATTTAATTAAGAAATTAATTGTCATTTTAATGTCCGCGTACGGCTGGTTACGCTTTTATGTGTTGGTAGTGCATACACATTTATTGTTTTATTTTCAATTAAATTTGTATTGCAAAGGGTTTGATTTGATGGTTTTTACAATAAAACGTAGCCACACCTATTACAATGTATGTATATGCCCTGGTTACTCAGCAACAGCGTAAATAAATAAATAAGTAAAAAAAAAAAAATTACGTTTTATTGTTTATTCAAATTAACAGAGCAACACATATGTATTGGTATTGTCACCAGATTAATTCACATTAACAAAAAAAAAAAGCTTTAAATCATTAAAAAAGCTTAAAACATAATAAAACCGCCTAAAAAGGCAATAAATTAACTTTAAAAGACAGCTTAAACAGTAAATTTCTACACAAAACGTATATATATGGATAGATAAAAAAAAAAATTAATTTAATTTCAAAAATGTCCAACAAATTAACAAAAAATCAATGGAAAATATTAAGAAAAAATAAGCTTATTTATAGTTTTCTTTTATTAATATTATTACCTGTGTGTAGGCGTTATGACATAAAACCGCCTACCACCACCTAATAAAACAAACAAAACGTGTTGCTGACACAGAAAATAGAAAAAAAAACATCCAGACGATACAACAAATATATGTATATAAAAAATAAAAAAAAAAAACTTTATTAATTAATCAAATAAAGGTAATTAATTGTTTTTTATTGAAAGTGATTTGGTTGTTAAAAAGCTTTATAGGATAATATTAAACAAAATTAAATGAATTAAATAAATAAATCGAATAAAAGTTTTTCTTTTGTAATTAAAATAGCAAGCACACGGTATTCGTTGTTTAATTAATAGCTGAAATCACAACACTCGTAGCATTTATTTTTGATCATCATTATTGAACTTTTAACGGTCAAGTGGTTTTTTTTTTTGTACAAAACTCCTGCATGAAAATAGAGCAAATTGCAATAAAATATTAATAATAAAATTCATCAAATTCTATTTATTTTCATAAAATTAGTTTCTTGTCTTAAAAAATAATTTATTCAATAAGAAAACAAAATAAAAACTCACCCTTAACACAAAGAAAGCTTAACAACAAAAGCTCGAAAACAATAAAAAATTCTTTCTTTTGTACCTAATTAACTTGATTAATAATCAACATAAAAATTAATCATATTCATAAATTTTCATTAAAACAATAAAAAAAAAAAAAATAAATAATAAACAAAATTAAAATGCGGTAAAAACTTTTTATTCATCTAATAAATACTTCTTGAAGGAGAATTTAGCGTTTGTTCTTTGAAACTCTCTTCAAAAAAAAAAAAAATTATTTATTACAAACATCATTAATTAAATAAATTACTAACAAAAAAAAAAAAAAAAATTCGTTTTTTTACCTGTATTTTGTTGTTTCATTTCTTTCTTTCTTGATTGAAGTCAATTTCGGCTAGTGTTTTTTTTCTACAAACAAAACATACAAAAACCCATAAAACTCTCACGCATCGTTTTTCATGTAATAATAGCATAATAATAATAATTTTTATTATTTGTTATCTAAAGCCAACAGGAGGTCAGACGGCGCTTATTTTGTTTTTATTAAAAATATAAAAAAGAAAAAAAAAAAAAAAAGAATTAATGAATGTTCAAAGGGCAACAATATTGAGGGTTGATTAGGTGCTTTTGTGATACCTTTAATCATTTTTTTCTTCTTTAATTCTATTATGTTGCTGATATTATTGAATATTTTAATTAATTTCTTTTATTAAATTGGAAATTGCTTTTCAGGTTCGTTTATAGAATTTGTTTTAATTTCAACGTTTATTCAACATTTTATTTGCGTTTTCTGGTATTAGGAGCAAGTAATTTTTGATTGAGTAATTATATGGGAATAATGACATATCTATGGGAGATGTGAAAATTATGACAAAATCTCACATTTCCCTCACATGAATTACAAAAAATAAAAAACCAACACGATGGCCTGACATTTATAATAATTTTCTTCACATTTTTTGTGATTATTGTGCTAATCTGTGCAAAATCATAATAACTAGACTAGTCACGATTTCAGAGTGTTTTCCTAATGCTGAATAATCAACGGTATATCGCAGCGAGAATTCAAAGTTTAAAGCACACACGTGTAACAAAATTTTATAAATCATCATCCTTATTTACTTACAACATAACCTAATATAAAAATATAATTAAAAACAATAAATCTTTATGAACAACACACACAGAGTAATGTAGAGAAAGAGAAAAATAAGGCAACGAACAATCCAATCATAATAAATCTAATCAATTGTTATTTTATGTTTGTGATTAAAATCCAATGAAAATTTATGTGTTGCTAATAATCTGTGAAATGCTGGACTATGGTGCGCTTCGTTATGTATTTATCTTAAACTTTACTCTTATCATATTTGTGTTGGCGTTTTTTGTTGTTGTTGTTGAAAATTCACGCATACAGAGTGTTTCAAAATGTTTGACAACATTGAAGATCTTATTTTACTTCCGTGGAATGTGTTCAATGTGAGTTTGTTCTTTAGAGAATAATCCAATGTGTTATCTGTTAGTACTTACAGAGAAATGAAATTATCTTTTGGTTAGCTTTGTTGATCTTTAAGAAGAGAGAGATTTTACAAGTTTTTTGCTAGATATTTTAAGGAATTGCTTACTGACATAGAATTCTTGAGATTTTTTCATAATTTCATTATTATTTAGGCATAAGAAAAATATATTTCTTTATCAGCCAATAAAATTAATTTTTCGAACATTTTAGCAGTATTATAATTAATTGCTATAAAAATTCTTTTTAAACAAATAAAAGCTACATAAAAAATTTATTGTTTCATCAAAATGTAATGTCGCCACAATAATAAAACAGTTTTTTTTTTTTTTTTTGTAACGATTAATAAAAATTATAAAAAAAAAAAAAAAAAAAATATCAGAAACACTCTGTTAAACAAATGCCATGTCAATTTATTAAAGCATTAAAATTAAATTAATTCATTCGCCTCATAGAAATTAATATGTTTTTTATTAAATAACAACAACATACTGACAGAAAATAATAAAAAAAAAAAAAGCGCACACATACGTGTTTATATAGAGTAAATACACGCGTTTAACAATGGACGCACGTTTTAATATCATAAAATAAAAAACAAAAAAAAATATCACAATAACATAAATTGGGTATCATATAGCCCTCATGCTGCTTGCGAATTTAATTAAACTTTTAATGTGTTTTATGCACTTAGCTATTTTTACACCACGCCCGCTAGTTTTATTTTTAACATATGACAAATAAATTGGCTGTAAATTTTCGACTAGTTAAATAAAATAAAAAAAACTGTTCATTGCTCTTGAAACTACTGTTAAGTATATATTTATATTTAACTGCTTGTTAATTTTATTTAATAAAATCCACACAACACAGGTAAATTAATTGAAAAATAAAATAAATAATATGACAGGAATAATTTAATGTAATAAAGGTGAAAAAAGGCAAACAAAAAAAAAAAAAAAAAAAAACAAATTTATTATTATTATTGGCTAAAAGAATTTCTACCATTTGATTGGTTTTTCATTTTATTTTATTCGTTGTATTGCATTGTGTTTGTTATAGGCGGAGTTTGTTTTTTACCTTTTTTTTTTTTTTTTTTTTAATATTAGTGACTATTCTACTCAATCAAATTTCTTTAATTCTCTTTTATTTACCTTTTTTTTTTTAATTAAAATAAAAACTGAAAATAAAAAAAAAAAAAAGTTGATTTTTGTTATACGCGCGCACCTCAGAGAGTTACTCAATTTTGTTCTGTTGTTGTTTCGTTCTAAAGCACACGCGAACACAATAGTCTACACAACCAGGTAAATAAATTAAATATAAAATAACAAGAAAACTATATATATATATATATATATATACACACACACACGTCTGTCTATAGTTGTTATGTTTCACCTGAACACGGTTGGTTTCAATTTCATTTTTTAAATTAACTTTTAGTCGTTGTTTATCATTCGTTTTGCGTAGTTCATGTTCTTTCATTATAAAAGAATATTTTTTTCTTATTTTTAAATTCTGTTTTGTTGTGTGATTATTATTTAAGTAAATAATAAAAATTAGTTTGCATTTTAATTGGTTATAAACGGTGTAAATTAATTAATTAAATAAATTACGCGAATACTTAATTAGTTAAGTGCATATGAATAATAATAATAATAATTTATAAATGCAAACAAATTAATTAATTATTAACATTGAAGCAGCTTTTGATTGTTTTTTTTTTTTTTTTTGTAAATAATTTATTTACTATTATTAACGTTGGAATTGTGACAATTTAAAGTGACGACTTAAAGCCGTGAACTTAAGTGGCTTTGGTATATTTTAGAAAAACAGTAAAAAAAACATTTTTTTCTTTTTTTTTTTTTGCAACATTAGCAGCAGCCAAACAACCGTTACAATGACAGTTGTGCATTTTTATTTACTGTGAATTAGACAGTGCAAAGTGTTTTTTATTTCTTTTCTACCTGCAAATTTTTAATTCAAAGTGCGCACCTTGTATGAAAGTATAATTAATGAAAAAAAAAAGTGTCAATCGGTAAAATTTTTTTTTTATCATTTTTAATTATTCATTATCAATAATTTTGTGAACAAAAAAAAAATTATTTTAAAAACAAACACGGAGAAACAAACTAATTTACATAATTAATTAATTAATTAATTATTTAATGATTATTACTTTATCTTAATTAATTAATGTTTTGTTATATTATTATTGTTGTTGTTGTTGTTGAAAGTTTTTAACAAAGTGAAAATAGATTATTTTACACGCGTTTTACTGCGTTATTTAATTTTTTTTTTTTAATTTAAGGTAAGAATTGTATTTCGTTAATTATAAAGGATTTAAATAATTTTTTTTTTTTTTTTTTTGGTAATTTTCGCGATTTTAATTAAAATGTGATAATTATATGACAGATATTACCCGGCTTAATCAAGTTTCGATTTTATTTATGTGAATTTTTAATTTAATTAAAAAGTTATTAATTAGTAATTTAATTAATTTGTAAAATAGATTTTCACTCTACCTAATTAAAAATTAATTTTTTTTTGCACAATAATTTGAATGGAAATAAATTTTTTTTCCATTCTCTCACCTTAAAGCCTGACAGCCGACGCTATGTGATTTTTTTTTTAATTTTATTTTTCGCTACACTGAAATATTGTTATACGTTTTAATTACTTAGTTTATTGATTAGTTTTTTTAAATTTTATTTATAATCAAGGTAATTCATTTTAGTTAATTTAATTAAAAAGAAATTTTTGTTAAGCCGGTAAATATTGAATTTTTTTAAAAGAGCTTGAAATTGCTTTGCCAAAAAAATGATGAAACGTAGATAAAAAATATTTATTCTTCAAACGATTAGTAAAGCATTTAATTGCTAATTTATTACCGAAACAAAAAAATTCTGTTTCTGATAAGTCAATTAATTTGTGAATATTAATAAAATTAAATTAAAAAGAAAAAAAAAAAAAAACATTTTAAATTATCATTTAAATTTCATCTTGTTTAGAAAAATGCTTGTTGAAAAAAAAAGAAACCAGCTATCCAACCATCCCACCTATTAACTGTCCATTATCTGCCCACATAATTATATTTTTAATTAAATGTTTACGATTTTTTATTATTTTACTGTTTTCAAATACATATTTTTTTTTTTTTTTATTAATTATTTAATTTCGTTGAAAATAATGTTTTGATAATTTTTTTTTACCTTTTTAATCAAGGTATCCAAAACGGATTTTTTTTTTTTTGATTTAATTAAGTAAGCGATTGATAATTGGTTTTTTGTTTTTAAATTAGTTTTGTTGAAAAATGAATGCAATCGCAATGGATTTTGTAATTACAACATTAACGGTCAGTTGATAAGTCAGCTGTAACCATTATATGTATTGTGTAGATTTAATTTAAATTATAAACAAACTAGGCACCAATGTTTATTTACTTTAATTATGATTACCAAAAAAAAAAATAAAATAAAATAAAAAATTAAAATTAAATTAACAAAATCAAATAAAAATAAATTATTTTTGATTATGAAATCATTTTTGAACGTTTTATGATTTATTTATTTAATTTTTTTTTTTTTTTGAAGAATTGATTACGTCAATTACGATTAAAAATTAATTTTAATTTTGGTTATTTATTGAATGGACAAATTTTGAGTAATAATAAAAAATTTAGTGAATTATTCTTGCAATTCGTTTTTCACCGATATGTGGTTTAACGCGGTTAAATAATTTTATTTTCTTGTTTTTGTTTTTTTGTTTTTGTTTGTTTGTTACCCAGTTAAAATAATTAAAAAATATTCACTTACCAATAAAACTTGCTTTACTTTATCGGTATAAGACAAATTTGGTAAATCAGTTGTACCAGTCAATACAAAACAGGTAATTTAATTAAGGATTTTTATTTAAAGAAATAAAAAAAACTAATTCTATCATCAATAGTAAATATTTTATTACAATTTTAAACATATTTGATTATTATTTCCATTAATTAATTAATAGATAAAATGATTATTAATCAGACAGAAGACAAAATAATGACCAAAACGAATTTCTTTTTTTTTTCTTTTTTTATTGGCGTTCTTCAGTGTCGTTTCCTAAATAATTTTTTTCTTTTTCGGTTATACCAGTAAAATGTGTTGTGCATCATTAAATTAAATAAACGAATAAAAAAAAAAAAACTTTTAATATGCATATAATGAAATTATAGGATATAAACCAATAAAAACTAATAAAGAAAAAAAACGAAAAAATCTCAGCAATTAACGTAGACAAACAAAAAAAAAATTCATAAAAGCCTTAAAAAAGTCGAATTAAGCTTGAAATAATAAAAACAATAATAATAATAATATGACAAATAATAAAATTAATTAAATTTTATTGTGGCACATCTTTAATAATTTTTTATTTGAAAAAAAAAACTGAAAAAATTCCTAAACTGATTGAATCATCATTATAGAATTTTTTTTAAATTTTTTTATAAACTTTTGTTAAATATTTTATCACCCGCTGTTGTGTCTAAATTTAGTTTTTTTAATTTTTTTTTTTTTTTTATTTTTCTTATATGAAAAAGCTTTTTTTTTTATTATTATTTTTTTTTAACGCTAGACACACTTTAATCATTATCAATGCACGCACCTTAATTAAGGTTTTTTTCTTTCGTTTCTTTTCTTTTCTTTTTCTATGTTTCGTTTCGATTTTAAGTTTTTTTTTTTTTTTTTTTCTTTGATTTTATAATCAAATATTAAGTAATAAATAACGTCATCAGTTTTATATTTGTTGTTGATGAAATAACGAATAATAAAATTAAAATCGATCAAAATAATTAAAGAAAAAAAAAATAATAAAGAAAAAATTAAATTTATTAAGTGATAAGTGATCTGCGTTTCGTTGATTTTTATTGTAAATTTGGCTTAATAATAAAATTGATTTGAAATATATATAGCAGGAAGTTTAAAATATTTTTTTTTTGTATATAAATAAACAAAGAAATACAGTACGTATTCGTTAATATGATTTAATTTAATTTTTATTAATTATTACTTGATAAACATTTTTAAACTTTGCGTACAATTTTAAATTGATTAACTAGACGTTTTTAACCCTTTTTAACAAATTAATTAAATGCCAAATCATTTGTTTGAATAATTATGCTTTCACGAAAATAAAAAATGCCCTTTAACAAGCATTAACATTGGTTTAAAAATAGCTAAATTAAAATGAAATCACTTGAGTCAAGTTAATTAATTGCTAACATTCTTACTCAATATTCTAATAAAAGAATTAAAACACCGGTTAGCTACGTTTTACTTAACAAAGTCTCCCCCCGCTTATAAGTACTTCAAAATTGATTATATGTTATGTAAACGAAATATATAACACAAATCCACTTAATGTGTGTTAATCAATTAAAAATAATTTGTTATTGTGCTGTGATTTCTTTTAATAAATAAAAAGAAAAAAAATCTAATTAAATCAATGTAAAAATGTAAAAACAGAAAAAAAAAAAAATAATAATAATTAACAATAACAAATAAGATTTACCTTATCTATTGTTATCAATTCCAATTCATTAAATTTTTTGATTTATCATTAAATCCAATAAATTAAATAAATCAAATTTATAAATAAATTTGATAAAATAATAAATTTTTTTTTTTTTGTACGTCATTGAAGAATATTATCTTAAAAAGTCTTCTCTTTATCATTTTCTGTTATTATTATTTTCTTTTTTTTTTTTTTTTTTGATACAAAAATGGATTAATTATTACCAATAATATAAAATTAAATAAATTTAATTAATGATTCATTAGTGACGTGCGATAATAAAATTAGTTTTAATTAATTACTATGACGTAACCATTTTGTTTTTTTTTTTTTTTTTCGTCTTTAATTTTTTCAGCCATAAATTTGATGACATCTGCTTAAAAGTCTCCTATAAATAATTTAGCCATTTTGTTTGTGTGTTTTTTTTTTTTTTGAAACGATTCTAGAAATTAGAGTTAAAATTAGTTTTTCTCGGTGACATCTGGTTAATTTCTTCTTTTCTTTTTTTTATTGTTTTAAGGACGTTGCAAAAAGCGTTATTATTTCCTTTGTGTCAATGCTTCAGCATTTATATGGATTCACGAACCATAAAACCTGACATTTACAACAAAGGAAACACTTTCCCGTTTCAATTCTAAGAAGAATACATTATAATGCGCAAGCCATTAGCGCATGTAACTTAAGAATAATTTTACAAAACATTATATCCACAAAGTAATTCATTTTTCATTTTCATTTCTTTTTTTTTATATAAACAAATAATTAAATAATGAAAAAAGAAGAAAAAAAGATTTAAGTCAATTAACTAAAAATAAAACAAACAAAAAACGTGAAACAAAACTAAAATAAAAACAAAACACTAATCTTAAGCCTGGTACACATGCGTTAATATTTCAAAATACGTAAAGCATAAGATAGGAAAAAAAAAAGAATTTTTTTTTCTTCTTCTTATTTTTGTTAATTAAAAAAAAAAAAATAGTTTGTTGATTAAATTTCTAAGCTTAATGTTATTAAAAATTAAAAAAAAAAAAAAAAAAAAACAAAAACGAAATTTATAATTAAATAAAAAATAATTTCTCATAATTGTGCAACGTAAATAAAATTATCTCTGAAGCAAATAAAATTGTGAATTCCAATTACTGTGAAATAAAATGATGGTAATTACGGCAAAGAAAGTTAAGCTTATTTTAAACTTTTTATTGTTTCTCTCTTGTTAAAACCAAATATTTATATTATTACTTTGCTGATTGAATTCTTTATAAATGGATCAAAAACCTTTTTTTTTTTTACTTCCATTCACTTGAATCCAATTGTGGATGCAAAAGCTTAATAATACCTTCATTTGCATACATAATAGCTCAAAGCTCGCTTAATGTTTTTATTTTAATTAAGAAAATAAAAATACAAAATCCCACAAATAAATCTTGAAAGGAAAAAAAAAAAAATGACTCAAGCGATTAAGGGCTACTTAAACTTAAATTTAAATTGAATTAAATAGCTTACGTTGACATAACTGTTGATTTAAAGTTAATTAAAAAATTATCATTATTTGCGTATGCGAATTTTTATTACCTTTATTCCTTCATCATCAAAGAAATATAAAAAAAAAGAAGAAAAACCAGCAAAAACCGCTTAATCTTATCATGACGATAAAATATAAAAAAAAAATAATAAAAATAACAACGAATTATACCAAACAACATATGAAAAATTGATCGATTAATAAATCAAAATTAATAGAAATTATTATATTAAAATAAATTATTTATTGATTTTGCTGTTGAATTTACAAAATGAAGTAAATAAAGAGAAAACGTGTTTTTGCTAAAGGCTTAAGTACTACCAAGTATAAAATCACTTTACTAAGCCCCGTAATTAATTAAGTATTTTTCGTTTTCTGTTTTCTGTTTTTTTTTTTGAGGTTACAATAAATTTGGTTCAGTCATTCATGAGTAATAATTTATATAAAATTTAATTAATAATTTTAAATTTAGCAAAAAAAAATAAATAAATAATAATAAAAATAAAAATTCATTTCACCTGGAAATACCGTGGTTTCTAGCTAATTAAATTTATTTATTTTCTTTATTAATTAATCATGCAATAATTCTTTTTAATTGATTGTCATTGTTCGGTTGGTGGGGTAATTAATTTCATTTCTTGTATCCCTTAAAATGGGAAAAGGTGATTTTTTTTATTTTATTTGTTGGCAAGGTGCGAATTGACATTTAATTACACCTTTTCTGACGTATACAAACATATTTTGTTGTAAGCTTGTCCCTGCTTTAATTAATTTTTTTTTCAGATCTTTATACATTTATTTAATTATTGATTAACTTACTTAAGTATAATGCATGAAGATTAGATAAAGCGCACCCAGTTTAATCGATTTTAACTAATAAGGTTCCTCTTTCATTTGACAAACAAAATTATATTTCACTGTCTTTGGTGTCTAGAATTCTAATTACAAAATTGATTTGCTTTGCTAAATTTAAAGAACAGAAACTCTTCCACATGATTCCATTCTAAACTCCAACTTTTTCCAAAGATTACTTTTCAGTAGGTAAACCAAAATCTGGAATAAGCTTTCAAAAATCAAAAACATCCACAACCGCTGTAAAGGAATTTCAGTCGAAAAATTTGTCTCAGCAAATACTTGGACTAATTTAAATTTTTAAACCAATTAATACCTTTTCCCATATTAAGTAATTAAATAAAAAAAAAAAAATCTCTAAAAAAGCATAAAATATGAAAGAACAAAAAGTCATCCTTAAAAATCTTCTTCGTTTTAATCATTTTATTATTTTTCCACCAAACTAAAAGGTCGCCGTTTTATGTTTTATTAACGTTTTTTTTTTTTTTTTTTTTTGTATTCAAACAATAAATCAATTAAACGCTTTATTTTTCTTGTTTGATACTTAAAAAAAAAAAAAAAACAGAAAGAAAAACTATCCGACTTAAATCATACATTTGTTTGGGTTTTTGTTACGCGTACGCGATGTGGCTGCGACTGTGATGCTGTTTTTGTTATGTGGTTTCGCTCCTTCTAGTGCTGCTATTGCTGTTGCCGCTAAACCATTTAACGCTCGAACGAGAGTATTTTTTATTTCTATATATATATATATTTCTTTTTTTTTGACCGAAACAAATTATAAAATACACATGTAACGGACATAATATACACAAAAAACAGTGTCAGTCGTGTCACAAAAATTTTAAAAACAGGCAAAAAAAAAAAAAATACCAAAGTCGTTTCTGAATTACAGTTCATTATTATTTGCGATAAGTTCCATTAGTGAGTTAATGGGTTTTCAGATAGGAGGAAATGTTTTTTTTATTTTATATTTTTTTTTTTAGTTGGTTTTACCTCTGGTTGTTGTTGTTGTTTGAGTATTTAGTTATATTTTCTGTTCTTCTCTACTTTGGTATTTAGAGTTGCGTTTTTTAGTTCGTTCTTTTTAATGCTTTTGTTTTAAACATTTTAAGCCATCAAAATGACTAAAACATGCAAAAATTCAGGGTTAAATTGGTTTTACTCATTTTTTTTTTTTATTAATAATTAATCAAACGGGAAATTTATTATTTGGTTTTTTTTTTTTTCTGTTTTTATTTTTTGTGTTTGTAATAGAGCCAGATATTTTACTGGGTGATAAATTATTAAAGCTAATTTTGCGTATTTTTTTTTTTTATTAACTTAAGTCGACCAACTTTGATGGATATTTTTTTTTTTTTTGTTATAAATAATATTCTGTGGCTGCATGCCATCTAATTACCTTTTTTTTTTTAATTAAATAATTTTTTCTTTTTTTTTTTTTTTGTTACTAACTTTGTGATTCGTTTATAACGGCTGCTATAGCAACAAAGCAATTTTTTGTGTTTTTGTTTGAAATCTTTTTTTTTTTTTTTTTTTTTTTTTTTTTTTTTTATTAAAAGCAAAATAAAATCCGCGAAAAGAATTGTTGATAAAACTAAATCAAATTGTACGCATTTTGCAATACAAAAAAGCAAAACAATTTTTATCTCTTTATATGACGTATTTGGAATAAGTTGTCCAGTGATTTTCTATTTTTAAAAATCAATTGACGTCATTATGGTCTAATTATTTAAACCGTTCACTAATTATAAAATAAAGAAGAGATTCCTTAATTAAATAAAATGGTTCAAGAAGATAACTGATAACGGTGAGAGTACTTAAATTAATTATATTATGACGAAATTTATAATGAATTTATTTATTGATTGTCTTATTGGATTGATTGCTTTAGTTTTCTTTGTTATGAAAAATCGTAGATGGTCGCGAATGATATTTGGGCACTGTTTTCAGTGTTAAAAGTAGCCTGAACAATATTTCTGATGATATAAAATCGAACTAAAGCTCAAATTTCCCAAAAACCCTGTCTTCTAAGCGGTAAATAACCGTATTAATTAATCATTCTATGATTAATAGTTAAGTCAACACGAATCACGTTAAGCAATGAGTCATAAAAGCTTTAAGACTCATCAAACCACAACAAAAAGGTCAAACCACGATTAAAAAAATAAAAAAAAAAAAAAAAAATTAAATTAAATCAAATCGAATTAAGTTAAGCCAGGTTAATTTAAGTAAATAATAATAAATCACATATTAAATACTTAATTAACTTAAGTAATTATTAAGAAAATTATTAAGAAGAAAAAAAATAACCACAATACACTTAAGCAACTTAAGATTTTATTTCATTTAAATCGAATTAATGAAAAAAAAAAAACAAAAAAATTCGTTAATAAGCTTAAAAATGTCGTCTGCTTTGTTATTAGTTTTATAGCACGCGGGAGACACTCTAAAAGAAAAATATATATAAAAAACTAAACCGAAAAATTATACTAAAACAACCGAAAAACCACTAATAGATTTATCAAAAGACACGAAAAATTATTTTTTTTTAAATTTATTTCTGTGTGTATGGAATTTACGGAATGTGAACCTGGCACACATCATCTCCTTGTATTTTTTTTTTTTATCGATTGTTTCGTCTTCTGTCTTCAGCTCTAACAAATAATAATAATAATAAAAATGACTCACACAATGTTTTCGGTTGTTATCGTTATGGGTTTTTCTTATAATAAAAAATAAAAAAAAAAATTCTAACAATTCCTAACACTAAAGGCATAGTGCGGTGGTAATTCTATTTAAATGATAAGAAACTGGCGCCAAAAACAACCGAAACCGATATTAAACATTAAATTTTCTTGTTTCTTACGTTTACGTTTTACGTTATTTACCTTCAGCACACGCCGTACTAACCGTTTTTTTTTTATTTTCTTTTTTATAAATTTATTGTTTGTTTCGTTTTGTTTAATAAATTTAATGCATTTCGGTTTTATTGAATAAGAAAATTTATTCTTATGTTCCGATGACAAATATTTGTAACGAAATTGATGAAAGAACATTTCTTCTGTGCTCTTTTTGGACTCTGTAAATTTATTTAAGAGTTATTTACTTATCTTTTGGGAAATTACAGGATGGTAAATAAATAATGCTTACCTTAAATTAAAAAAAAAAAAAAAAAAAACGTTAAAAAGGATTTTCCTTTTACGATTCATCAAAAAATCGAAAATTCTTCTTGTCTAACAATTCCGTAAACATTTCTTTTTTCTTTTTTTTTTTTTGACTCAAATAACTCTTATTCTGGTAATTTAAATCATCGTTGCGATATTGTCATTCACATATCCTCAGACGTCTTCATTTTTTTCATTTCAATATTTTGTTGATGAATTATATTTTGACACGATAATAAATTTTACAAATAAAACGATGAAGAAGTTTTTCTTCTAGAAAATTATTTATTTCTATTTGCAATTTTTGTTTTCTTGGAATTTTTATATAAATATACCAGCGAATTTTTTTTTGTTTTCTAAATTATTATTATTCTGTGTTATGTTTCTATTTTTCTTTTTAATCATAATTAAGCAATTTAGATTGCAATGCAGTTTTAATTGAATGACGCTTAGAGCGGTTTGTCGCGACATTTTGTTTCCTTATAACTTTAGTTACAGTCAGCGTTGCTATTTATTTAATCGTGCTTTGTACTTAATTAAACACAAAAATATAATAATTATAATAATACTCTGGTAGATAATCTTTCAATAGACACTGTATTTGCCCTCTAATTAAGTATTGATGAATGCTATAAATCCAGTCAATCAACAGTAATATTTTTGCTTCTTTATTACGTATCATATTTCTGTAATTATAATACTAATCAAATGAAAAACATTTTCCACTGTGTTTTAGCAATGAAATTAACGCTTAATAAACGTTTATAATCAATTTAAGCAACACATGAACTTGATAAAAACTGTATAAAAACATATTAACGATATCATGCTGTTGAGAAAATACTGACAAAAAAAAAAAAAAAAAAAATTAAGAGTAATTAACAAAGCATAAAAATAAAAAACACACACAAAAATGCCATAAGCTAACAAAGTTATGCCTTAATTAATAAATCAGCAGCAGCAAAAAAAAAAAAAAAAAAAAAAAAAAACAGTTGTGCTTTTTATAGAGCCAAATAAAACGATTCAAAATCATATATAATGTGCTTGGTATAATCACAAAAAAGTGACAAAAACAAATTAAATAATAATAAAAGCGTAACGAACAGACAATTTTATTTAACGACAAAATCAAAATTAATTAAAAAAAAAAAAAAATTATTTATTTTTTTTATACTTTAAAAACGTAAAACAACAAGTAGAGTAATAAAAACAGAAGAGAGAAAGAAAAACGAAAAAAAAATCAAACTCTACATGGTGTTAAATAAAGATTTAAAAGTAAATAGAGTTAATGGTTGTTAATTTGAGTAAATCAATTGTATCTGTTTGCTACTACTTATCGATAATAATAGTTAACAATATCAACAACAAAACAAACATGTGAACAGAAACATTATATTAATTACAAATTATAAATAATTCTTAATTATTAATTCTTAAAATAGTGAATTGTTTTGTTTACCCAGCATGTTATTGTGGATTTCTCAACAACATAAATGTTTTATTGATAAGCTGGGTATATTTGTACACGTCATTATTAATCTTCAGTGACAGAAATAGAATTTAACGTTTCAATGTACCGTGTTGTTGTTTTTTTTTCCCTATAAAGTACAACCGGTTATTTTGCGTTATTTAATCGAATGCATTAAACATTTTCTACGAAATGCTCAAAATCGTGAATTTTAAACCATTTTTGGCAATAAATCGAGAACCGAAACAGGGGTTTCAACCGGAAACAATATAGAACGCTAGAAAATCGTTATCTCTGTCGGTGTAAAATCCTGCTAAATACAATAATAATCACAGCAGAATCAAGACTAAAGTTAATAAAGAGGTTGAAACACATAAAATGTCTTAATTAAAATACAAAAAAGTCACGATAAGACAGTTAAAAGTTTGACAGGGCTGCATATCAATAAATTTAAAGCACAAGTGAAGATATATAATAAAAATCTAATAAATATCAAATGGCAACAGATATAAATAACTCAGCGTTCTTATGTGTCTATTAGATATTATAATCACTTGACCACTGTGATCTTATATGTTAAATCACCCTTTTATTAATCAAGTTTATATAAATAAAAATAACAGCTGCATATTTGCAAATATCATATTATTTCAATTTAAAGTGTAAAAGTGTTACTTAATGAAGTGTTTTCTTTGCGTTAATTGTTTTGTCATAATCACAAAATAATATTAATTATTTTATTTTTATTTAATTATTTTGCGATGATAGCAATCTGTAAGCGTTTTTTTTTTTTTTTATAAAACCCACCTGCAGTTTGTTTGGTGTAATAAAATAAAATAAAAAAAAAAAATTCACTAGATTATTATAAGTGGATTGTTTTTCTATGAAACATTTGTGAACTTCTGAAAACATCTTTAATTCCCATAAGAAATTTTTTGTTTAAGAACTATTGTAAAATTAATGCGATTTAGATTATTGTTTATTAATACAGATGCCACGATTTATTAACATTAGTACTGGAACATTTTATTACCGATTTTTAATGTATTATTACGGATCGTTACATTTTATTACAAATTTATTAAATTTATTTATATTTTTTTTTTTTTTGTTTAATGCGGAATTACTACGAATGGCTGCAGCTTTAAACGATTTGTTGTTCTTCTGAATATACATATAAATATATATATATATATGCATTTTACTTGTAATTACGTAATATTATGAATTGTTACGCATTCTAACTACAAATTATTAATTATGAAAGTTATTTGCTTAACGCTTAATGTTAATTAACTTAAAAAGGACATCACGTTTCTCTTATAATTTATTTATTTTCATTTTCTTTTACTTTCAGGTGTAATTTGTGTCCATTTTGAAATAAAGATTATTATGTATAGTTCTGTGTAAACTGTAACCGCGGACAGCAGCTTATCAAACATGTAAGTTTTATCTTCAATCACGATTTTATGTTTACCGCTATTAAAAAAAAAATATATTTAAAGTGTAATGCAGGACACACCATGGTTGGTTAATTAAATTTAAAAAAATATATATGTTAAAGTGAAAGATTGTTTACTGTTACCATATACAAATGATTCACTGAATGAATCAATAAATAATTAAAAGTTTTACAATTCGTTTGACTTATGTAAAATTTTTATAATAAACTGTTTCGTTACTTTAATTTTGAATTCATTTGTATTAATTTATTCAAAACACTAAAAAAAATAAAATTGATTATAATTAAAACCGATTCATTTGTTAAGTCAATCAATCAATAAATTAAACTTTTTAGATTTAAGAATTAATTAATTTATTTAAAAAAAAAGAAAAATATTCAATTAAATTAAAATAAAATTGTGCAAAGGTAGAAAGTTATGTAAAAAAAAAAGGAAGGAAATTTATCGTAAACACAGTAACGTCTCAAGTATAAACAATAAATGTTTCAAGACTCAACTATAAAAACTTTACAGTGCATGAACACAGTAATAACAAACAGCCCCCTTTATAAACTAATTTTCCACTATTTTCATTGTTTCAAAAGCAATAATTTTTAACTTAATAAACTGATAAAATAGCGTAATAGTTTAATTAGATTTAAATTACACAGAGAATGCGACTATAAGCAAATCCAAAAACAGCTCAATTTTATCTTCTGTTTCTTTCTTTAACAATTTCAAATCTAATATTGATTAATTTCGATTGCGTGTTTTAATCAAATTTATCCACCATTGTTTTTAATTTTTCTTTTCTCCTTTGTTTCATTATTTTTTCCAACGTAATAAAATTGTCCGAATTATATGAAAACCCTTTTATTTTATTTTTTTTTTTGTTTTTTTGCGCTTGTATAAAAGTAGAATTTTTTTTTTTTTTATTTTTTCGTTCGCTTCTTTAGTAATTTAATTTTAATGAAAACGGAAAAACGTTGATTAAACAAATTACATGAAAAAAAAAATAAAAAATTTACAAAAACTACTTGAAATTTTTTGTTTTGTTTCTACTTGTTTGTAGTAAGAAAAAAAAGAAGCTTTTTTACTCCGTAGCGTTAATAATCGGGTAGGCGCGAGCAAAATTAAATTAAAAAAAAAAAAAAGAAAGAAAGAAGAAGAAAAAGAAAAACTACTGGAAAAAAACACTAAAGGGTGTTTTATTATTAGTTAACTGTGATGACGTAAAGTATTTAGTTTTTTCTTTTTTTTTGTTTATCGTAAAGAAATTAGTTTTAAATTGTGGGGCGTTTACAGTTGATTTTTTTTTTTTTTTTCGGCATATCATTAAATGGAATCGAGCTTTAAGCACATAATAAAATTATAACTTGGTTAATGCTAGAAACACTTGATTTTAAATAATAATAATAATAAAAAATAAAAAAACTCAGATACTTCAGTAATATTCAAATTTAGATGTTTGCAGAAATTTAATTGATGCAAAAGACGGATTAACCATTCGTGTTAAACAGTAAAAAAAAAAAATTCTTTTAGTTCAATTGACGACAGGCGTTTTACACTTGAATGCATTTTGTATCCACAGACAAATTGCATTTAAATTTGTTTTTAATTTATTATGACTGGTTTCGGTAGTGTGAATTATTTTTCAAGTTTAATCATTTAATAAAATGTGAAATTTAACACCTGTTTCTGTTAAAAAATATGCATTGTGAAGGTGATGGCGTTTTTTATTTTTTTTGCTGGGGTTTTCTGTTATTTGTATTTAAATTCGTTGTTTAAGTGAAAAATCGTCTATAATTCAATGAATTGTAATTTCTATTGTCTAAATTGACGTTCCGCTGACAAAACTAAAATTCATTTCAAACAAATGTTTAAGTCTGTCGTGTAGCTCGCTTTATAAGTAAAGAAAATATTTATTCTCACTTAGTTTTTATTTTAAAATATATCAGAAATTTAAATAAAATTTATTTAGTTATTATGCTGTAATTTGATCAAATAAAAGCTCAAAGAGTACAATTTTTTTTTGTCTACAAGTTGTGTAATAATTTTCGCAAAAATATTTAATCAATCGATTAGGATATGTTATACGAATCTTCTATACAAAATTTAGTTTTAAAAAATTGTTTGAAATTTGCTAATTTAAGCTGAAAAAAAAGCATAATCACACACAAACAAACAAAAAAATCTCAACGCTATAAAACTAATAAAAGCTAACTCGGTAAAATAAAATCAAACTCGGTAACAACCAAGCTTTTTGTTTATTAATTTCATCTCTTTGTTACACATTTTGTTTGATTATAAAAATTAAAATGAAAAAATACTTAAATCGTAGCCTCGCGATGATAATTAATTTAATTTTTATTATTTATTTTCCCTACTTTTCTTGTTTCTTTAACCGCGTTCAGGTGTTTTTTTTTTTTTTTTTTTTTTTTTGTTCTCTTGTTCAAAGAAATTTCAGTAAAGTCATTCTCGTTTAATTATATTATAATAAAAAAAAAAAAAATTACAAAATAAACGCTAAAGCAAAGAACAAAACAGTGAAATACAAAATTATAATAAATAAATAAAATTGTTATAGTTTTGATTAAATAAATTTTTGTACAAAAAGAAAAAAAACAAAAACAAAATTCTATAATAAAGAAAATTAATTATAGTTTATTAGTTACAGTGGAAGGTCAATTATTTGATATAAAAAAAAAAAATAAATAAAATAAAAATAAAAAAGGAAAAACGAATAAAACGAACGTCAATGTTTCAAGAATGTTGATTTTACTTATTAAGCAAATTGATTTTTATGTTTTTTATGTTTTTTTTTCTCTTCATAATTCGTTATTCCCTCCTTTTTGATTTACTTTTACTTGTTTGTTACCTGGTTCTGGTAACAAAGAACTTACTTTGTTTGATTTTTAATTAATTAAACACAATATTGGTTGTTATATTGTTGACGAAAGTTTTAACTGAAATTCTTTTTATTTATGATAAATATTCACTGATCAATCGCATCTACACGCCTCAAACTAAAGAATATTTGGGATACGTTAAATAATTCCCAATGAACTATGCCTGTTACTTTAGAAAAGGTCAATAATTAAAGGCTGTTAGCACACTTTGGTAACGTTTGTGATAAAAGTAAGGAAACGATAGAAAAATTCTTTAAAGACAATGAAAGCTACAATTTTTTTTATTGCATTATCCATATGGTGTTTAATAGTTGGCTTTGAATTGACTTAAAAAAAAAATTTATTGGGTTAAAAACTCTGAAAATATAAATAAAAAATTCTAGTACTTGGATGTGGCTAAAAAAGTATAGCTTAAGCTGGTATAATTACAATAAACATTTAACTGGACTTTAATCTATGGTTAAAGCTTGAGTTAAACAACAAATTGCTGCTGCTAATCACTCATCACATTTTTTTTGCTGTATTATCACATTTTAACGTCACATAAATATCAACACAAATCCGCTAATCAAAAACCATAAAAAATTAACATCTTAAAGCTTAAAAATCATAATAATAAAATCCGCCATTAATTAGATCAAATTAAACAAAGAAATAAAGCTTTTTAGCAAAACGGCATAATGTCAAAGTTTACTCTTAAATAAAAATCATTTAAAAAAAAAAACGAAAAAAAAGAAAAAATTTATCTAAAAATAACTTTTAATAAAACAAAAATAAAAAGAAGAAAAATTAAGACTTTAAGATCAAGAAGAGAAAAATAAAAAATGTTTTATTTCGTTAAAAGCATCATCGAAGTTTTTTTTTATTTATTTTTTTTTACTGGGATTAAACATTTTTCGTTAGAAAGCTTATTTTTGATGACTTTACCGGCAGTAGAGGTTGTGTCTCGTTGTTTCTTATCAGCTGTTTGTTTGTTTTTTAAAATTTTTTTTTCTCTCTTGCTGTTGTTGTTTATATTTAATAAAACAGCGACAAAAGTGCTCTGGTCACATGTTATCCTGCTGTAAATAATAAAAAAAAAAAAAAAAAAATTACCACACACTGTAGAAATGTTACGAAAAAATAGATTTAAAAGAGAAGAAACATCGCCGTTCACGTGACTCATAATCACGGATAATAATTTTTGGTTATATTAAAAATTCCTCTTTGGTCCGTTTTTTTTTTTTTATATTTCGTGTCTTTTATTTTAACTAGAGTTGAACCTAGCGATAGTAAAAGAGAGAAAAAAATAAATAAATAAATAAAATAACTCAGACATTAAAATAATAAGACTAGCAGGAGACACCAAACCGATAAAATTTTATGAGTTTTTATCGGCCGAAAGGGAAAAATTATTTTTTATTAATACTTTTTTGTTTGCCTTTTTATTATAAAGAAGAAAAATATAAATTAAAACTTTTTGGAATTTTTAATAGATTCTTAGGAATTTAATCGCTTGTACAGCTGCATTTTGCTATAGAAATTTTCTAATACTTTTTTACCGGAGAGTTTTTGGGTAATTTTTTGATTGACAAATTAGAGTAAATTTAACTGATTTATTGAGTAATTTAATTGTGTTAAGCACTGTGGCTGTGGTTTTGCTTGTGAAGAATCTTTTTTCTCGTAAGTTTTCGTTGTACCAGAGACCATTCTGAATCTATTAATCATCATTATTCTGTTAATTAATTAATCAAATTCATTAAATTTTTTGTTTAAATTCCTGTAAATCTTCCTTTCACTGATCTGACTCATAAATAAAACCAACTTTATTTAAATTTGTATGTATTTCTAACTATTTTGACGTTTTTATCTCTGATTAAACACAATTATTTATGTAAAATCAATAGAAAATTATAATTACAACTCATGTCTGCTAAGAGTTTTCGTTTTATTTTTTATGTTCTTAATTCAAAAAAAAATCTAACGAAATCAATTAGTACAGGTTTCCACCTCAGTAATTACATCATTTTGTTAAATTAAAGAAACAAAAAAAAAAACTGAAAAGATCATCAACAACATTTCAACACCGTGATAAGTACAAAAGAATTTCATTTTGTATTTATTTATTTATGATTTACCCGCAGGTCAAAAGCGTCATCAGACCAAATCATCAAAAAAAATTCTTTTTTTTTGTTTTTTCCTTTCCTTCAAATATTTTTTTTTTATTTTCAGGATAAATTATTTCATATATTACATACACATATTAACAATATAAAAATACAAATAATAATAACGAAAATACAATAATAATAATAATAAAAAAAAAAAGCTCATAAATAACAAATCACTAGCATAGCACGCGACTCCACAATCAATTTAAATGATTAATTTTTGTTTTAATTTCGCTATTCGTTGTGAGTAATTTTTGTGTTTTTGTTTTAAACCTGTCAAAAAATTCAATTAAGCTTTATCCGTTATTATTTTTATTATTATAATAATAATAACAATAATAATAATAATAATAACTTATTAAAAATATATTTTTAAATTAATAATTATTGCGTTGGAAAGTGATCTATCTCAAAAAAAGTTTTTTTTTTTTTTTTTATAACGAACTGAGTTGTTATGAGTTTAAAGGGCGTTTTATTTAATTAATTTAATTTTACAAAAAAAAAAATGGAATGGAAAGGTTTGAGACGCGAATTTTACATTGGGCGATTTTGACAGTTTTATGCAACATTGGCAAACCAGAATGAATAATAAATTGTATAAATGCGAGCGGTATTGTGGTGTTTTTTTTTTTTTTTGGTGTTACAACACAGTAATTTTGTGGTTTTTTTTTTTTTTTGAATAATAATTTAGTAAAATACATAATAGTTGATCTCTCTTGTACGTCAGTGAATTTTCTAATAGCGCCCACACATATCAATTAATTAAATTAACAAACAATTGCATTTTAAAAGCATGAATCGTGTTTGTGAATTTAAAAGCAACAACATTTGTTATTTACATCTAATTTTAATTTCAGCGAAATAATTATTTATCATTCGAGTTTTGTATAAACTGAGTAAATAAATCAAATTAGTTATTTAAATAATTTTATTTCATAACTATTGATTTGTAACTTCTGTAGACTTCTTTGCAAAGAGCAGACAAATTTTCCTTTTTATTATTTATTTTTTTTTTTTTTACTTACTGATGGTAGGTAACATGCTGTGCATTTTTTTTTTTTTTTTTACTTTTGTGTATAAATAAATATGAACGAAGTGTATATTGTACTTTTGCATATTGAACTCTGATCTTTACATTGAAAATAAAAACCACAAATTACTAATAACACACAAAAATTTTACTTTAAAAATGACGTTGAATTTGTGTTGTGTTTTTTTATTATTTTTTTGGTTCTTTATCTTTTATAAATTATAAACAACCGAATAACTGACAGACAAATAATCCAGAAAATACTTGAAAATGATAAATGTTTTTGCCATAGGAAAAAATCGGTTGGCTGGTTGCATTCTTTAAGAATATACAATTAGCTGTATTTGGCATTAAATTACATTATTTTGGGCTATAATCGTCTCAATTAACGTTTTATGGCAAGGAACCGATTTTTTACTGTTTCAATTTTACTTTTCGAAGCTGATTTATATTTAAAGGACTTGCTACAGTTATTTAGAGACTTGTTTGGGTACTCTTACATGACTTAGTCTTATTATAAAATGTTTAATGAAATTTGTTTTGCTCACAAATAATTGTTTAATATTGCTGTTTTGTGTGTTAATCGTTGTTTAAGAATGGTAATTTTTAGATAATTTGACTTACCAAATGTTTTCATATAGAACTCACTTGAGAATACATTTATTTTTAATACTAATATTTTCTGTATCTTTTATGTTGTATATACAAACAAAGCATACGAACCCAATTTCCTTACGTAAAAAAGTAATTAACATCATAAAAATCAAACAAAAGAATTGACACAGGAAATTTAATCGAGTTAAGATTAATTTTATAAAAAGAAATTATTATTATTCTTCGTCGTCTCTTTTACCTTGTTTTAATGTCACAGTTGGCTAATTATGTGCTTCTCACAAAATTAAATTAACCAAAAAAAAAAAAATAGCATCAGCAGCAACAACAGCAACAAAGCAAACCTAACCAAAACATTTAATTTTTTTCTTTTTTTTTTTTTTTTTTAATTAAATTTTTTGAAGACAAAGAAATGTATTTACAGCAAAATGCCTACAGTTACATTAGTTAAGCAATAAAACAATTATCTATCTGAATAAATTAAATAAATAATAATAATTTTATTCGTTACTTTGTTGTTCTGTTATTTGTTTTTTTTTTTTTTTTTTTTTTTAATTTTTTTTTATTAATTTTAGCTGCATTACTCATAAGTGTGACTGCATATTTGTACCCGTCTGCAATTTATTTAATTTTTCCACAGAATACATTAAATTTGACATTATTATTCTTAGTTTTAATTAAATTTAATAACTTTTTATTATTAGTATGTGTAATAAAAAAAATATTTTTATTATTTTTTGTTTATGTGATTAAATAATTTTTAAAGATTTGCTTCACCTGTGCGATCACAAATGATGGATTTATTCGTGCTGAAATGTGATTGTAAAGTTTAATAATTTTTTGTCAGAGGAATAAATCTGATTTTCTTTATCACAATGTAATATACTTCGTGTATGGATAAATGTTCTTGGTGTTGCTCTTATATTACGGAGTGCTTTATCAACCAGAATTAGTTAAAAAAAAGCTGCGATTAACCCACTAAAATGCAAGTTTACCATTTCTACATCATAATTATATTTTATTATTATAATGCAAACGTATGTTAATTAAGCTATAATAGCTCAATCCAATAATTACGCATGCGATGGTTACTTTAAATTTATTATTTATACTATGCGAGTAAATAAAACTTTGTGACTTAATTTATCCATTTTTGTGTTGCATTCTACTGAGTCGCATAATTGCTGTTCATATAAATAAGCAACACCTTAGTCAATGGACATCAGTAAATTTAAAACAAAAAAAAAAAAAAGCTTAATAAATAGAAAAAATACAACTAAAACAAAAGAAACATGTTGTCGAAAAATTGTTTGCCAATTAAATTAAAAAAAATAAATAATAATTCCATTAACTTATTTCATGCGAAATTTCTACCTGGCACACGGCAGCTGTTATTTGTTAATTTTTTTTTTTTTATTATTTATTTATTTATTTATTTACGTTTTTAATCAAACTGTGAAACTTAGCTTCACAATAAATTTTTCTCGTTGTTTATTTATTTAATTTAAAAAACAAAATTGTATAACAAACAAGGCAAAAACAATTAATTTATCGATTTTTGTTATTATTATTATTATTATTATTATTATTATTATTATTATTATTTTATATAAATAATACATAAACAAATTAAAAAATAATAATAAATAAATTAAAATTTAATAAATTATTAATTAAAAATAAATTTTTTGTTTACATCTTTAATGTAATTTTCAATGTAATTTATTTAATTAAAATTTATTCGCGCGTGTTTATGTATGCGTATGTATGTTAGAGATATCACATTAATCATGTTCACAGAACCACTAATAACGTATAAATATTAAGTAAAAAAGAAATTAAAAACACCTTTATAGCCCCACACTGCATTTTGTTAACGCTGAATAATGAATAAAAAAAAAATAATTTTAATTTTATTATTGGAACGATGCTTCATAAAAGCTGTTCTATAGTTTTATTTTAAACAAACTTTGTTTGTTATTAATATATAAATAAATAAATAAATAAATAAAATAATCATAAAGCAATAAAACCTGCGTTTTTTTTTACCTTTTGTGTTAATAAAAGGAAGTGCGCCGTGTAGTTTTAATTTTAATTTAAATTTTTTTTTATTTTTCTCAACACTTTTTGTCTTCTGTTTAATAATTATTTGCTTATTTATTATAAATACATTAACGTTATGAACATGAACAATTTAATAATTAATTTAACTGATATTACCTCTTGTAATTTTAAATTTAATTCACAACGTTAAACACTTAATTCGATTTGTATTTAATTACATTAATCATGGATTAATCTACAAATTTTTGTTTCCTTTATTATTTTTTATTTTTTAAATTCTGATCCTCTTAAGTGGATAAATAACATTTTTAGGAGTTTTTCTTTTTTTTTGCAGCATAAACTCTTTGTTGATACAATAATAATAAAAATACAATAAAATCCATTTAGGGTTTTTTTTCTTTCAAAAAAAAAAAAAAAAATTTAAAGGTAATTACGAGGCATTTGCTGGTTTACAAAAAAAAAAATTGTTTTTTTTTTTTATTTTTCAACAACGCTTTGTATCTTTCTGTTTTTTATTGATGTTTACAATTGGGCAGCTTAAGTTTTTAATCGGATTACACATTAATTGTAATAATATTATTTAAGTACTTAAAATATAATAAATAAATAAATTATGTTTGGCATTGACAGGTCGGTTTATATTTTTTTTTTTATTTGAAAATAAATTAATTTTTTAACGAATTTTTGTGCTATTTTTTTTTTTGTTTGTGAAACAAAGAATGTAGGCACATCTTAGTAATCATTACAAAGTAGACTACTCTTACGGAGTTCCTTAAAAATAGTCAACAAAATTATCGAATGACTGCCGTTAAGAAAACTAACAAAACAACGATAACCGCATCTTTCCACGTTAAATAAAACTAATTAAAAAAAAAAAAAATAATAAACAAACTTTCATAACACCGTTTTACCACGATATTTCTCTAGAGACAAAGTAAAAAAAAAAGAAAAGAAGAAGAAGAAGATAAAAAAAAAATTAATTGAAAAACAGAAAATCCAAATAAAATGGATTTATTTGAAAAGAAACCGAAAATTGATTTACAAAACGCGATCATTTGTGATCATTTGTGGTTTTTTTTTTTTTTTTATTATATTTTCTTGCTGTTATTACCGTGTTTTCTGTTATTTTAATTATTCCAAATAGAATTTCTAATCAAATTACAACGTTAAAGGAAATTAAATGGTTACGTTTGTCGCAAGTTTTTTGTGTAAAAAATAAAAAACTTCTTAACGCTTATTGATTATTGATATTATTTTTTTGTATAGTGTTTTTTATTTGCTGCCTGTTTATTTATTTAATTATTATTCGCACGACTGGCTACTGGATTTGTATTTTTTTTATTTCTGTTTATTGAGAGGAAAAAAAATTGTTTTTTTTTCGTATTATTAAATTAGTTATTATTCAACCGGAAACTTATCAATTACCTTTAATTTTGCTGCTTTTTTTCTGTACAATTTTTTATTTTTTATAATTTTTGCTCTAATAGAAAATAATTAATTAATTATTATTATATTTGTAAACATATTTAGCATAAATTTACATAGAATGCATATATATTTATTATTATTATTATAATTTTTTTTTTTTTTTTTTTGCTTTCGTTATTATCTCGTGTGAAAAATTATGTTTTATTATTGACGTAATTTTATTGACCTTTTTATAGGAATATTTATGCAATTTATTCATTGATTGATTTTTTTTTATTATTTTATAACGTTTATCTAATAAAGTGGGCATTTTAGATATATAATTTTTTTTTTACTTAGTTTAATGAGTAATAATTGTAATAGAATATTAAATTGCCTTTTTGGTCATTTATTTATTAAGTTTGATGAAATTTATTGAAAAGTGTGAAGCAAATGACTTATCCTGTATATTTTAAACTAATCATGCAGTTCTTTCATGCAACGATCATCTTAATATTCATTTCCAAAGGCATAATTATTGGCTTCATTATCCTTGACTTTATGTTTACAATCTAAACGTTTAATGCATGTCTAAACTAGATCTTTAGGATCTGTTTAAGTACATAAATCCAACCAAAAACATCCTAACAACAATTACATAAATAATTTAGAACGAAAAAGCTTAGATAATTGAAATAACAAAAACAGAAACAACTAAAACACATTATAAAATCTCATTCTATTATTATGAACGGTTAGAATTATTAAAAAAAAAAAATAATTCCCACGGGGTATTTAGAAATTTAATAAATTTTAGACTAGCAAAACGATGCTCCGAAATCAGAAAGTCAAAATTTTCGTATAAGAAGATTATTAATATTATTTTGTTGATATTTCTGCTTCAATTTTTGTTTATTGTTAATTAATAATAATTTTGTTTAATTTTAATTAAACTAATAGAGGAATATTTTATGCTATTAAATGCACGATTAAAAACGCACCTTAACTCCATTGTTTTACATTAAATATTTTTTAATAAAATGTATCCAAAAAAAAATAATAAAATAAATTTGTACGCACAGTCGATGATTTTGTGTTAATTAAGAATTTTATATTTATACTTTTTTTTCCACCGATTTTATTCATGTTTAATAATAATCAAAACGATCTAAATTGATTGTTATGCCGACGCAATTTTTATTATACCTTATTTTGCCCCTTGTTTTCATTTAATTTTACAATAAAAATAAATAAATAAAAATAAAGAAAAGAATGAAAAAAAAAAATATATATATATTACGAAAAATACCTTTAGCTGTTTTGTTGTTTGTTATTAAATTGCATTTTATTCAAGTGTTTCTAATTGGTTTTGTTTAATTCTTTTAATATTATAAACAGAATAATAAACAAAACATTAACAGAGAATGAAAAATGAAAATAAAAAAAAAGAAAAAAAAAACGAACAACGAACGTTTCTCATGATTTAAAATTAGTTTTTTTTTTTTTTATTTACTCGTTAATCCAATTTGTATTAAAATTAAATGAAATTACGAAAAAAACATTTTTTTTTTAATGGATTATTTATTAGATCAAATAAAATAAAATAATAATTATAATTGACTGCATTAATTGCAATGTACGCTATATAAGTATGTAATAATATTAATAAAATACAGTAGAATCACAATAATGTAATCCATTGTAGTTATTACAGGAATTGATATTAAAAAATTAATGATCGATAATTACGCCAAGGTTTTGCACTGTCCACATTCCCGCGGATCTACAATTTTTTTTTTTTTTTTTTTAGTAAAACAAATAAATTTACTAACAATATGGGCTTAAAGAGTATTAAATTAAACAAAACTAATAATAAAGAGATGAAAAGATCAAGAAGAAGTATTCAAACAAACAAATCTTTACAATGGTCAGTCAGTCTGGTGGGAAATATTATTAACTTTCCAATAATAAACTTAATTACATTTTAAACTCCTTTAAACGCTTTTTATTATTGTTAATCTCTTAATTATGATTTAATCCTGTTTTTGAACTTTTTTTTGTGTGTGTGTGTTATTTTTATTTTCATTGCATGTTAAGTTGGTTTGAAGATTTAGTTTTTTTTTTTTTTTTTACTCCATGTTTACGATTGGTTTGCTGTTAATTTGTTGCTGTGATTGTAATTATTGCGATTTAATATAGACAATAAAGAAGAAACGTAAACGATTACGGTGTGTATTGTGTAAGCGTCTTTTTTATTTTGTGTTGTTGGTCCAAATATTCATACAGTAAGAGAAGAAAAGGGAAAACATTTATCTTAGAGATAATGATTTTTAATTTTGTTATTTTACATTTTACATTTAAAAGCTTTAATTAAGTTTATGGTGTTAAACAAAAGAAATACGTTCTCTTTAATTAAAAAAGTTGTCTGTAAAATTGAGTGAAAATACTTGACAAGCTTTTATTATTGATTTTTGCTTGATTTACTCTTTCTTAAGACTTTCTCAACATTTTTAAGCGTAATAATCAAAAAAATAATCTTGATAATACAAAATGAAAAAGAAAAAACGAGAAACAAACAACCAGATTGATGACATTTACACGAATTAAACACAAGCCAAGCTCCATTTAAAACACAAAACTAATAAATAATAATTATTTTTGGCAAATGTTTATCCAACCATAAAAAGCAAAACAGCAAATATGACAAAATCAATTAAGAAGAACATTTATCTAAATTAAGTTATTATTATTAATAATAATAAATAATTATTTTCCATCTTTTTATTATTTTTTTATTTTCGTTTAATAAAATAAATAAAACAGGTAACAGAATCAGAAGCAACGATTTCCAGCATACTTTCAATATTGCAATACTTGCTTCTGTTTGGTTCTTTATTTCTTTTTTTTTTTATATTTTCCATTGCAATTTTAACATTTTGCTTGCTTGTTTCGGTTTCAAAAATAAATAATAATAAAAACATTTCTGTTTTGTACTGAATGCCAATGTTAAAATTCCTCTGTTATGTCTAATAAATGAGAAATATAATAAAAATTAAGAGAGATGAATCGGAATTTAAGCAATTTATAAATGTTTTCGCTTCATTTTATTAACGATTAAATAAATAATAATAAAAAACAATTTTGATCGAGAAATAAAATTAAAAAAAAAAAAAAAAACACTCAAATCAAAATTACAGTCGTATCTAGTTAAGAGACATAATTGTAGCCATATTAGGGTTTCTTGATTAAATTAAATTAAATTTGTGATTTCATTAAGTAAATAATGAAATTTTTCGTTATCTTATCTGTAAATTATCTTTTGTTATTGTACGGTTTGACGTCTTTTGTAGAAGTGAACACGCTTGAATTCTTATAGAGGTTTTAAATATGAACTGATTATAATTAAGTAACTGATAAAACAAAAATAGCGGAAGCTATAAAAATTATTTTATGTTCAGCTAATCAACAATCTACTGTAACAAAAAAAAAATAAAATGAAGAATCGTTGTATCGTCTTAATAAAAATCATAAGATATGTTCATAAACAATTTGTATTAATTCAGTTTTTATGCTTTTTGTTCTTTTTTTATTTTTTTAATAAAAATTGTTTCCGACCAAAACAAGACAAATAAAATGTCATCAAAAACATAATTTTTGATCCTTAATTGAGATGAAAACATTTGTCTTTTTTTTTTTATCTGATCTTCTTTACTGATTTTTACATGGCTTTTGAATGTTTTTCTTTTCTGCTATGTTGCTGTTTCAATTTCATATTATTAAATCAACAATCGTAATAAGATCAATATTTTTTTTATGTTATTTCATTTTATAAGCTACATAAAACATGTTGTTAAAATAAAGAGCAATAATGAGAGTGAGAATAATATTTTGTGAAATCGGTATGACACCTTGTTTAATGAAACTGTAGACAAGACATTGATAATTCTACGAAATAAAAACAATTAAAACAATTTTTTGATACATGATTAAAATTAATTTTAATAAATTTATTCAAACACAAAATATGTTGAGTTGTCTATCGGTTTTTACATGAAAGTTAAGCAGCTACAAGTCCCAAATATTTGTTTTATTTAAGTAGCTTAATTATAAATTTATTACGTTGTGGTATTATTTTATTTATTAAAATAAATTCCATTTAACATTTAATTAAAATTCAACGAATAAAGTTATAAAAATGACTTTTTTTTTGTGTTATGCTAAAAAAAACCAAAAGAAAAGAAAAATAAATAATTATTTAAGCTTAAGCTAGATAATTAACAAACAGCATTAATAATACTAATAAGAAAAATAAAAATAAATAAATAATTAACATAAACGAATTTAACACAGCGTGAAATAAAAAGAAAAACGAAACAATTTTTTTTTTCTTTTCTTTTTGTGCTTTTTTGCATATACATTTGATGAATCTGCTGGGTTTGTTTTTGTTGTTTATTAGCCAACTTTAAATTCGAATTAAATGTAAAACGAAAATTCTTTTAGTATAATAAAATAAAAGAAATGAGAATTAAGTAAGGTTTAAGTACAAAAATTAAGTAATATTCAGCAACAGAAAAAAAAAAATCGAAAAAGAAATGAAACGAAGAATTTTATTTTATTTTATTATCATTTCCCTTGTACGCAGCAAAACACGATACAATTTTTTTTTTTTTATATACATTGGGTCTGTTAGTTTCCTGCCTTAAAAAACGTTAAAATAATTTTGTGTTTTTTATTTTTATTTTTTTTCATTATTGTTCTTTCTTTATTTTAAGCGAACTTTTATTGGTTTTCCTCTTATGTTTTTCGCACAAACTAGTCAGATATTTATTAGTTCTTTAACAGCGATTTGAAATACTTTTTTTTTTTTTTTATTGAAAATTATTTACAACAAAAAAAAAAGAAGAAAAACTGTTAATTGCTTTGTAATTATAGCTACAAATACGTGTAAATGTTAAATACAAGGGCAGGGAGCGTCACTAATTCATTTACGACATTTTAATGTTTTTATTTTTGCTGTTAGCTAAAAAAAAAAAAAATTTAACAAATTCGATTTTTGTTTACAGAGAATAAAGGTATCGGTCGTTGCACTTAAATTAATTTTTATTATTTAATTTACACTTCAATTGGTATATTGTCATCCGTTCTATTCTTTACGTTTGTTCAATTTTGAAATTATTTCTTTAACATGTTGAACAGTGACAGGACGATGACTGACGTTTTTCCGTTTCTATTTCAATATTAAAGCCTAAGGATATTTATTCAGTTTAAAATTGTGCTAAAATAACACTTCTATATATTAATTCCTGAAATATTGAATACTGAAAACACAAAAATGCTACATTAAAAAACTAGTTACCATTCGCATTGTATTAAATTAATAAAATGATTTAATCTATCATGTCATGCGCAATGGACAATTATATATTATTAAGCCATTCACTAAAAAAAAATTATATCAGTCAAAATCAAATTGCCACCAAAAATATAAATAAATTTTATCCAGATGTAAAACTAAAAATAAGTAATTAGACTTAATAAAAATAAATCGCAAATGTAAATAAAATAAATTTTAATTAAAAAAAAAAAAACAACGAGGAAAACAACTGAAAAGAAAAACAAACGATTGCTGCGCAACATAATTATAGCGAAATGGAAAAAAAAAAAAAGTTAAGAAATTATTTCTCTCTACCTGTTTTTATGTGTTTGCTTCTGATGATGCTCTTTCTTGCTACCTTTTCCGTTTTACATCAATTCTTCGCACATTTTCTTGCTATTATGATTATTATTATTATTACATTTGGAAAAATCTTAATTAGAAATGTTTCTAATTGCATTTTTACCTGTAATTTTGTTTCGTTTTGTTGCAGTTTTTTTTTTTTCATTAAATTTATCATAATTAAAAGTAGAAATTATTATTTTTTTCATACATTTATAATTATTATTATTATTTTTTTTTTTATATATATATTATATATAAATAAAAATGCAAAATAATAATTAGATTAGAGATGATAAAAAAAAAAAAATTCAAAAATTAAAAATAATTGAATTAATTTAATAAAAACGGAAATGTAATAATTTTGTTTGTGTAGAAGAAATACAGAATTTGTTTCTTTTTTTTTTTTTTTGTATAGGAAATGACATTATCACCCCATATTTAATTAATAATTAATTACATTTTAATTATTATTTAATTATATTACATGTTTACAAGTAACGGTAAATACAGTTACTATGAAAAAATTTGTTTTAATTAGCGCAAAAAATGAAAAAAAAAAACGACAAATAAAGAAAATCAAAATTTTTAAATGAATGATAAAATCTGATTAGTTCTTTGGTCGTGCTATGATGGATTTGTTGAGCTTAACCACTCTGTTTATAAGCAGAGTTAAAACAAAGCGTGTGAATCAAGTGCACAAGGTTCATAAAGTTAAAACTGAGATAAAATTGATTAGCAGAATGAATAAAGACAAAATCGTATCAAATTTCGGCTATTTTATATTTAAAACAAAAAGCACAAGCTTCGTTTATATCGGTAAAGCATTAGGAAACATTGCGAATATTTTAGTACTCTAGGTACTCTGATTAAAGTGTCACAGAACCATAAACAAGCATAAGAACTCACAAGTGAACTTCGTAACATCTAACAGTGTTCGTTTTCCAGTAAAACTCTGAAACAAATTAAACAAGAAATATTTTGCAAGGAGTCTAAATCCAAGACACAACTATTA
Source organism: Ptychoptera albimana (assembly GCA_961205885.1). NCBI lineage: Eukaryota > Metazoa > Arthropoda > Insecta > Diptera > Ptychopteridae > Ptychoptera > Ptychoptera albimana. The sequence continues at coordinate 17,797,384 of OY540801.1, forward strand.
CGAATAAAAATAATAATTCTCTCTAATTATAAATTCATCTGTAATTATAAAACATGCCATTTATAATTATCACATTAATATAATTTAATAATTTTTTTTTTTTTTAATTTTCTACCATTAAGTCACAAACAATTATTAGAAAATAAATAATTTACTGTAATTATGTGCTGGCGTATATTTAATAATAATTTATTTATTAATTCTAATTATAAATTTAATTAAATTTTTATTTAATTGAATTAAGATTAGAATACTTCTTAATTGTATTTTTATTTTTTTTTTTTATTTTTATATTTCTTTCACCTTCTAATATTAATTATTTCCATTTATAACGCATAATTAATTAATACATTAATACGTTATTAATTAATACATTTAAGGTGAATTATCATAAATTTATTGAGTTTTGTTTCCTTATTTGATGTTTAAGTGACTTAACATGAGCAGTGAGTCTTAATTGATTGCTTTTAGTGCGAATTGAAAAAAAAAAAAACATTTTGCTGTTTTTCAATTGAATTAAAAAAATGTGTCATTGAAATTGCTGAAAATATTTTTATTGCCTAAAAAATCATGCAATAATTTTGATTAAAAACAAAAAATTCCCAAAACATACCGCTTATTAATTAATGAAATACTTCTCATAAAAAAAAAAAAAAGAAACTAATTTTTATGCAAATATACAAATATTGATTAAAAAAATTATCGTAGAAAAGTATAAAAGTGAATTTTAATCCAAAAAATAAACACGCTCAATACACATTTGTTTGTTTAAAATTATTAAATAAATATTAAAATTTATTAATATTTTCCGTGATTAAAATAAAATTTTCTAGTTTTAATAATAAATTTTTTTAATTTTTTTAATTTTTTTTTTTTTTGTAAAAATAAATCAAAGCGATTATATTTATTCGACTCATATTCTAATCATTAAATAAATATTGTGTGTAAAATACGTTTTAATTTTTTGGTTATTTTTCTTCTTTTCGTTTTTTTTTTTGTTGTTGTTGTTATTAAAAATCTAATCAATCAAAAATTAAAAAAAAAATGCGTGTGTGTTAGAAAGAAAATTTTTTTTTTTGGAAAAAATTTAAAATGGGTTAAAAACTCACGTAAGTAACTCGGTTTTTGATTATTCAGTTAAAGGTAAACATTCGTATAAACATGACAACAACACACTGCTATCAGTTTGATTTGTTATATGTTGTGTTTGACATGTTGTCTTCAACTACTTGAATTATTTTTTTTCATTTAATAAATACAAATCCACACTGATTAATTAAGTGAAATTAAATTAAATTAAATTACAAAAAAAAAAAAAAAAAAAAAGGCTTAAATAGGAGTTTTAATATTTATACCATAAATACATTTATGTTTGACATGTGTTTATTTGTTAAAGGGTGATACGGTAGCATATTTTCACTCGATTTTCAGTTTTTAATTAATTAAATAATTTTGTTTTTAATTACATAGAATCAGGTGAATTTTATTGATTACAAACAAAAAAAAAAGAATCAACAAACGTTAAACAATATTGACAAACCTAAACAGTGTCGTGTTTGCTCAAAGTAATATTTCAATTGACGATGCAATTGTCGTGTCTGGTAATAAACATTTTGTGAATGTTCAGAATATATGACTTAAATATTTTGGTAATAACAGACGGATCACTAACTTAATTCACTTGAAACTGAAATTAATAATTGAAATACCCAGTAATGTACATCTTCCCATAAGCTACAATTAAAATTCATATTATTAGTTACTGATAAAACAAATAAAGAGCAATAAACACAGTTGATAAAGTAAAAATAACAACCGATTATCAATTACAAGAAAATCTCTCATAAAGAATAGTGAAAGCAAATAAAAAATCCACTTAGCTAAAAAAAAAGTAAAAAATAAATTAACATAATTATACCTAGACCCTCTTTTATACAATTAATTAACATCCTCCCAATGGTAACAACAACACAAAAGAATTTTTTTTTTTTTCAATACCCTATTTGCAATTTTTTGTGTCGTTGTTAACTCGTTAATGTGGAATTTTTTTTATCCTTTCTTTAACATTTTTTTGGTTTTTAATTAAATTAATTGAATTAAGTATCAAGAGGTGCATTTTTAATAAGTTTTTATTTAAAGGTTTGCCTGTTATAAAATGAAAAATAATTTTCAATTTTTTTTTTTAATAAACGAAACGAAACAAACGATATAAAAGTCATGAAAATGTTTTTTTTTTTTTTTTTACCTTCATGCTGCTTATAATTAACAATTTTTCTTCTTCTTCATCATCTTTTTAAATAATAATGATCATAATAATAAATAAAAAAAATTATTATTATTATTTAATTAAATCAACAAATGCAATTATTTTAATAAATTAAAATAAAAAATGGGGAAACAAAAAAATAAAAGGAAAAAATAATTAAAATTTACATTGTTGATGTAATGATTTTTAACACGAAATGTTTACTGTGCACATAATGTAAAGAACAAGCCACAAGAAAATTGTCTTTAGGTATATGAACAATACATGCATAGTTTTAATAATAATAAATAATTTAATGATGATGGAAAAAAAATTCGTTCTACTTTTAATAACACGGAATTACTTGTTAAAAGAAAATTTAATTTTTTTTTTGTTTCACCTTTAATTACTTAATTGTTTGCAGATAAAAATTAATTTAAAAATAAAACTATATCAGGCGGGGATTTAAAGTTTTAATAATTAAAAAAAAATGCCAGTGTCTGGTACCAGAGGTATATTAAATCCTTTAAAACATAATTTTGTTGTATCAAATTATTGTCAAAACTTTCGTAGAAGCCTACATTCTAAAAGTCTGTTCAAGTCGAAATAACCGATCTATAGATATGAATGCAAATTATAAAGGAAAAATCATATTAATCCTAATTAAATTAAAATAATAAATAAAAGTAAATAATCATTGTTTATAATTGCAGTCTAATACCTGGTATGGTAATTAATTTAACATTTAAATTAGAAACAATTAATGAATTATTTCCGCTTTTTCCCATGCAATGTTTATTAATCACCATAATTTTTCTTTTTTTAATAAATAAACATGTTAAATGTGTTTGTTTGTATGTTTGTTTGCTTGCCTTTTCATTAGAATAACATCTTTATCCACTTATACAATAATTAAATAGAAATTCCTTAATTACAATTTCTTGTAAAAAAAAAAAAAAATACAGAAGCATTAAAATAGCAGCAACGATGTGTCGTTTGCATTTTTTTTTTTTTTTTTTACATAATATTCTATCATAGCAAAGTAGTTTTTTATTGAATTGTCGTTATGTTGGTGGGTTTAACTAACAGTTAGACTACTAAATAATTCTTATTGAAGTGACTTTACCTGACAAATGACACCGTTTTTAACACTGTTTTTACATTAAAATATGTTGGGTCTGTTTTTTTTTTTTTTTTGTTTCTTTAATTAATTTAATTAATTTTTATTAAAGTTATTTACTAGGTCGACGGTTTAATGAAATTTGTTTTTCTTTATTATTGGTTTAACTTCTTTATTTTTTTTTTTGTTGTTTACTTGTAATATATTTTAATTAATTCATTTAATTTTGTAAGAATTTCATTAGTTCGCTGTTGATTTAATTACACAGTAAGTGAAAATGCAATTTTCTGTTGTTGAAAAAAATGTGGTTTATAAAATAACGTTTTATTTTCTTTACTGTTTATCATATTTTGATTAATGTTTTCGCTTATTTGGTGGACATTGCCTTGCGGCGATCATTACAAAAAACCGAATACAAATACAACTCAAGAGTCAATCGATAAATAAAATGTTTTTGTCAATTTATTAAGATCAATAAATCTAAAAATAAACTTTAATTCGTGGAAACTTTCCGGCGATTAGATTAGATGTGATTCATGCAAAGTAATAAATAATTAAACAAGTTCACAAAATATGTAATAACAATTCTGAGGTTTTTTTTTTTTAATTTATTTTAATTAATTAATAAAATGTTAACTTGATTACCATTTACACACAATTTACATGTTTTAATTTTTAATTTCTGCTAACTAACCGCTTCGTTTATTTTATAAATTTTTCTTTCTTTCTTTTTTATTGTTTTGTTATTAAGAGGAAATTTAATTTAAAGGTAAAAACCGAGTACAATAATGCTGAATGTTATTTTTCTAAAGAAAATTACACTCAACTTGTTTTAATAATAATTAAATAAATAATTTTTTATTTTTTTGCTTCTTTTTCACCATTAAAGACGCTTAAAGTAACAAAATAAAAAAAGTTACTTGAATTAATTGTTAGGAAATTAACTTGTCTTTTGTAAATTGAATTATATAAATTAAGTAACGAATAAATAAAGAAAAGAAGAAGATAAATGTAGAATTAATAAAGCAAAAAGAACCAAGAAACGGTCAAACAACATACAAACAGCCAAAGTAAATAGAAGTTGGAAACAAAACGGAATTTATTTTATGGTTTAGGAATTTATATTTTAATTGCTCTCTGTGCATTTCACGTAAATAATATTAAATCTTGTCTTATTATTAGTAGTAGTTACTTAATGTAAACTGGTCGTTTAGTTAAGTTATTTTTATTTTTTAACCAAATAAAATAAATAATTATTAAAAAGAATGATGAGGCTTGGGGAATTCGTGTTTTGTTTTCCTTCTTTTTTATAGAAAATTAATTGCGTAAAAATTATTATTTTTCAATTAATTCATTATTTAAAATGGAATTTTACATCCTTATCTAGGGTTGAGTGGTTTAAATGTCTTTATCAAGTTTTAGCTTCGTTTCTACGTATGTTGAATTAGTGTCTGTAACAAATAAAACGCTTGGATTTTCGGTACGTTAATCACAATAGATAAGGAAGAAATCAGCGAAAGCAAAACATTAAAATTTACCAAATTAAATCAATTTTATTGTGATAATTTTATCATCCAAATTTGGTCATCTGAATTTTTTTTTTTGTTGGAATTTTTAATTTTTACCGAAACTCATTTAATTATAAATTCAATAAAATTATCTCAGTTTACATAAATTATTTATGAATTTTTTGGTGAAGCAACAGCTAAAAATTGATTAATTTTTCAATTAAAAATTCAATAAAAACATTATTGCGGTTGGAGGTTTTTATTTTGAATTTTGTTTGTTTATTGTCTTTGCTTCCAAATTATTGGCGTAAATTTCATTTGAATGAATTATGATTTTTTGTTGTTGTATTTTATATTGTCTGATGTTTGGCAATTTTAACATTGTCTGTTAGTATTAATTAATGAATTAAGTATATAAAAAGAAATTCGTATTGCTGTTTTAATAAACAATTTTTTTTATTGAATCTACAAAACTGATTTATTCCCATCATTGTTCATGAAAGACAAAAGCTTTGTTACAGAAGAGATTTTATTGCGAAAAACAAAAACAAAAAAAAAAGTTATCATTTCATTACGAATTTATTTCTGTTTTAATCACGATTACAAGTATTTTACGCTTAAACTTTGATATAACTTATCGACTTTACTTATTTTTGGTGTAATTTTTCTATAAAGACTAGTTGCTATCCTGTTACAATAAAAAATAATTATTTATTATCATTAAAACACATAAACAAAAAAAAAAAAAAACGGATTATTAATTTCAATTAATTAATTATTGATTACTTAACTAGTTCATTATAATTGATTTTCAATCAAATTTTATGTTTATTATTATTTTTTTTTTTTACTTTGATTTCAATTTAATTGTATTACATTTCTTATCGCATAATGATAAATGGTTATAAATAAGCTAAATATGATTAATTAATCCAGAAATTATTTATTGTTTTAATCATAGGTAAATGTAATAACAACAGTATGAAAAAAAAAACACTTATTAAATTAGAAATAACTGATTATGACTGACAAAATACGTATGATAGTCAAGTGGATGAGATTTATTTTATATTTTATATTGATATAAGAAAATATAAGTAAATAAATTGAATTAGTAATGAAATTGATTTATTTACTTTAATATAAATATATAATCAATAAATTAAAATTTAAATTTAATAACAATAATAAAAAGATTGATTAGAGATTTCTGGTGCTGTCTGAAAAATGTTTTTTCTATATTTTTTTGTTACATAAATAAAGAGAGAAAAAAAAAATCAAATGAGACATTGATTAATTATTATTAATATAATTCAAGTTAAATTAAATCAAACATAAATGGTGATTAAAAGTGATTTAAACTTAAGAAAGTGTTTTGTAATTTTTTTTTTTATCATTAATATGATCAAATAAGTTATAACAAAAATGTGATTTAATGTGAGTGACTGGGGAATAATTATATAAAATTGATAACACAGAATAAATAGTTTTTTTTTTTTTTTTTTTTTTATATGTAGAGAAATAATTTAATTCATTCATTTTTGCGTTTAATGTCCATGTCCACTCAATAAAAGATTCTAAATCCACTTTATTCTAGTAACAAGTTATTAAATGAAACCAACTAAATCGAAATTCCCAAGTACGTTTAATGTGAAAACATGAAACAACCAAGCGAAAAATTTCCCTTTAACTAAAAAAAAAAAAAAACAGCCACAAATCCATTATTAAAAAGAAATTATTTCCATAAATTGCTGTTAAATTGATTGAATTTTTATATTAAAAAAAAAAAAAAAAAAAAACACTTCGTAACACACAATCACCACTTAAACTGTCGCATTAAATTCTATAATAAAACTTTCAAAAACTTTTATTATAAAAATTTAATTATTTTTCATTCTTTAATGTGAATTATTAAAAAAAGAAGTAATTTTCCGAATAATAATAATTAAAAATAAAGTTGATTATATTAAGTAGCAGCCACTGTACATGCAGCGGCATTGATCGTTTATGAATTAATAAAAATTAAAAAAGGAGCTAAAGTTACAAATTTTTTTTTTTTATTATTATTATTACAAATTATATTCGCTGTTGTTATTATTAATAATATTATTATAACATTACATTGTTTTTAACTCTGTTTTCATTTAATTTTTAACTTTTTTTTTTTTTCAAAATCACTGAAAATTTTATTTTTTATTTATATTTTCAGTTGTTGTTATTAAATGATTAATATAATTAAATATATATTGATTCGTATAATAAACTCTTTTTTATTAAATCTCATTTTGATAATAATAATAATAATAATAATAATAATAATAACAATTTTATATATATATTGGCTAAAATGGATGTGAAAGAAAGGTAAAGAAAACAACTAAAAGACAATAACAATTATTGTTTATTAAAATAATTTGTATCAAGATGCGAATAATCGATTTTGAACACCTACTGTCTGTAGTTTTAATATAGCTACCGATGATTACCCTTTTAATTTTAATTTTAAATAATTTTTTTTTTTTGTTAATTCTTCGTTTATTAAAACAAAAAAGAAAAATTATTTTCTTGCTGATGCGTTACGATCGATCAATTTGGTTTTAATATGTTAAGCAAAAAAAAAAAGGAAAAATCGTAAACGACTAAAGGATCGCGAATTATTATTATTATTATTAATAAGAAAGCTGAAATGCGTGCTTATTTTCGTATTGAATATCTGTGTACAATGCGAGTGTTTTAACTCTAAACGTCTGAGAATATCATCATTAAATTAATTTTTTGCCTATAAAAATCGATTAGTTTGAAGATAATCGATAATAAAAAAAAAAAATCTTTTGTTTTTTTCTCTTTTCATTTTTGTTGTTTTATTATTATTATATAAGAAGATTCAATTATATTAAGTGCTTATTATGCTTTGTAAAAAGAAAAAATGATTAATAATCGTTTATTCTCTTTTCTTTTTTTTTTTACTTTTAGAATAAATTAAAATATCGAGAGACGAAAACTTTTTTTTATTATTTTTCTGGATTAAAATTTTATAATTAAACGTTAAAAATTCTCACCATCGCCCGGTTGCCAAGTATTGATAGGCCCAACATGGGCATATCTGAGGAATCGAAAATAGAAGACGATCCACGGGCGATACGTCCACCACTTCAAGGTAGTCCACCAGATAGACCGGGACCACCAGGTAGTGGCGGTGGTACAAGCAGCCCCTTATCTGATCCAAATAGTGATAATGAGATGGATGACTTTACACCAAAACGTAAACAACGTCGTTATCGTACAACATTTACTAGTTTTCAATTAGAGGAATTAGAAAAGGCATTTTCCCGTACACATTATCCAGATGTATTTACCAGGTATGAATAAATACTTTTTATTTTTTGATTATTATTAACGAATAAATATGTAAGACATATTTTGAATGTAATCTGTGTCTCTAGATTTATTACGAAACAAAAAAAAAAAAAATCAATATATAATCAAGTAACTTATTAATTACTCTAAAACACGATAATTAACATTAAACGATCATGCAGGCAGTAATAAAATTAGGACAAAAAAAAAACATTTTTTTTTCACATGAAATTGACAGCAAATGTCTCGGCATTTTTCCCTTGACTGTTGATAATTAAAAAGAAACCAAACAATATAAGCTCAAAATAAATAATCTTATAATTAATTACCTTTATCAGGGAACTATTTATTTATTTATTTAAAAAAAAAAAAAACAAGCGAACAAAAATCAAACCAATACACTTAATTAATCAAAATCAGTTAATCTTATTAACAAAGAATAATAAAATAAAAAACACAAAAAAAAAAAAAAAAAATCGTAATAAATGGCAACAAAATTAATTAAACGGCTATGAGTACAGGAATTTAATTTTAATTTGTATTAAAAAAAGTAAATAAAACAAAAAGTAAAATTAATCTTTTATTTAATTATTTTTAATTAAATATAAATTTATTTATTTATTTATTTTGTAATAAAAATCGAATTAATAAAAATTGAAATAAGTGGACGCAAATGCAAAGCGCATGAATAATTAATTTTTATTTTGTTTAATTTTATTTAATTTTTTAATTATTTTAATTAGGTAAAGAAAAATTGTTTACACAAGATTAATGCCAGCCAATAATAAATATTCGAATAAAAATAATATTAATAATAATTTTAATTATAAATAAATTTTTTTCAAAAAAGCTTATGAGATTAAAGTTTAATTAGAAGTACAGTCAAATTTTTAATTGGTGAGAAACAAAGAAAAATATTATGCAATCGTTTTTTTTTTTTGTCTTTTAATCACAATGTGTACGAGTGTGTGTTTTTCACATAATTAATTATCAGATATTTATTTATCTATTAACAATTTGATTGGGTTTGATTTGCCACCCTGAATCTTGTGTAATTTGATTATAAATAAAGTTTAAAATTGCTTAGAGATAAAAAAAATAATTACTGGCCCATGGGAGGATCGAACTCACGACCTTCGCGTTATTAGCACGACGCTCTAACCAACTGAGCTAATGGGCCATGTTACTACAAATTCTTGAGTTAATTTTTCTGAAAATTAGTGATGAAATCTCACTAAATATTAGCGGAATAACTCAGATTTTACCTTAAACAACAACACGACACCAATTGTACGATCGAATAAATGCTAACGCTTTTACCTGTTATAACAATTATTCTTTTTTTTTTTATTAAACGTGATCTTTCAAAGTAATAATAATAAAAGTTATACAAATTATATATAAAAAAAAAACAAACAAAATTATCAAAAGCACAGGGTTAACAGAAATGCACATACAAAACATAGAAAAAAAAACAATTAATTCGCAAAAAGGTTAAATTTAATTAAGATAGATAATTACTTCATTAGTTTATAATTAGTATAGAAAATGTTTATGATTCATATGTCAAATGTGTATAATTTTCGCTTTATTAAAATAATTCAATTAAACTTTCTGACCTTCATGTGATATTTTGTTTCTCATAACAATTTTTCTAATCATTTCTTTACATGCTGTTTCAATGATTATCATGCAACACAGGTGTTTAAGTTTTGACTTCAATGCATGTTGTCTTTTTGACTTTTTTACATGAATCCTATATCAATTAACTTCTTACTAATCTGTTGACAGAGAAATGCAAAACATTAAGCAAAACCCTTTACGACCTTAACAAAAACAAAAACAAAAAAAAAACTTTAAAAATCAAGATAAAATCATTAATAAAAAATAAATAATTTTTGTACGCTTATTTAACATAATTAATTCATAAAATAAATCATTTAATTTGCATATTAATTAGTTTTTTATTAATTAAAAAATGTTAAAAAGACACTTTTATGGTTTTTTTTTTTTTTTTTGTTAACGATAACAACATGTATCATAGTGATGTTTGGTTTGGTTTTAGCTTGAATGAATTAATCATTTATATTGTTTACAACCTAAATGACGGACAAATGATTAAATTAAAATTTATTTTTTTAATTAAAATTATTAAATTAATTAATAAATGTGACAAGCATGGGATGGATTTAATTGAGTTTTTTTTTTTTTTTTTTTTTGTATGCGATCCAAATTATTTACATATTACTGCTGTTCAAAGCACATATTTGCATTAATATTGCATTATGTAATACAATGTTAACCGGATATTCTTATAGACGCTTGTTTGCTGTTTTATAAATAATAAATTAATTGGATTAATTAATTAAAAATATTTTCTGTAGAAAAGAAAAAAAAAAAAAAGAATTTCTTTTCAACTCATAAACACCGTAAGCAGTTTTAAGTGTTTTCACTTTAATTAAAAATATAATAATAATGAAAAAAAAAAAAATAAATAAATTAATCAATTAATTAAAATTCGATTAAACCTGATTAAACTAGCTTAACAAATGCAGAAAATCAGTTAATATGGGTTAGAAGCAAATTTATTTTCTTAAATTTGCTAAAAACCAGTGAAAACACATTTGACTCGTGTAATGATTATTAATTAAATATAGCAAAAAAAAAAAAAAAAAAAACGCATGACAAGTGGTTTTACATTTCTCTAATTAATTCAATTAAATTTTTTATGAATTTCTTGCTGTTCCTTTCTTTCTATACTGCTAAAATAATTGATTATGATGATTAATCTGATTGCTGTACTCACATTTTTTTATTTCATTATTTATTTACATAAATCTTTAATTAATTTGTAATTTGTTAATTAAAAATTATCTGTTGTCGCACAGGATGATTCTTAATACATATTTTAATAAATTAGTAAATTTAATTATTCTAGAAAGAAAAATTGGGAATATCACATTAGCTAAAATTACATTTTTTACTTTTTTTTTAATTACTTTTTCTACATGAAACAATGAAAAATTGTTTGATTAATGATATTCGAGGTGATAATTTTACATTTTTAACACAACGCGCATGTTAAAATGACTTTAATCATACTTGTTCTGTTTAAAATATATAAAAAAGAAAAAATTAAATTACAAATCATTAAACACCCTGTTAATACGTTAAAAAATATTATAATTTAATTAAATATGACCTTCTTTATGCTATAAATATATAAAAGTTACTTAATAGCAAAAAAACAAGCAGTAACGCTGTCATTTTAATTAAATTTGAAGTAAATTATAATAAACAGAGAGCAAGAAAAAAAAAAATTAATAAATTAAAATGAAAGGTTTTTTTTTTTTTGCATTTGCATATTTATTTAATTAAATATATTTGTAAATAAATTTATTGAAATTAATCATTAAATGTAACTAAATTAATTTTTTTTTTGTGTGTGTCTTTCATTACAGAGAGGAATTAGCAATGAAGATTGGGCTAACTGAAGCCAGAATACAGGTAAAAAAAAATATAATTTTTTTTGTTTTGTTTTCAATAATTAACTTTAATAACAGAATTACTCAATTTCATCAAAATAATCACGCGATTTAATGCTTTTTGCTGTTTTCTTTTATAACTTGATTGCGTTTTATTAAGAAAAGTGTTGATCTTTTTTTTTTACAAAGTTGTTGTTGGTGCTGTTGTTTCATTATTGTTGTTTCTTAATTACATTTACGAAATAACACAACATAATTGAGTTATATTAGTATTTAAAATGTATTATTACTTGTAATAAAATTAATTAATTCATTGGTTGTATTGGCGGTTGTGTTTAGATACAAAATTTATACGTGATACATGTAACGACTTAATAGAAACTTAATATACCGACAAATTCCTTTTATCTTTGCTTAATTTTTTATTTTATTTTTTTTTTTTTTTGCTGTTATAATAATTAGAAACAATTAAAGTTAATCGATTTATTATTGAAATGTTACTTTGATGAATTTTACAGGTAGTTTAAGTATGAAAACGTTTTTTTCTTCTTTTCTTTTTTAATTCAAAATCAGAGCAATGTCTGTTGTCTTGTTTTTGTTTGTTTTTTTTCAAATTTCCTATCAAAATGAATACAAATCGTGAAAATGCAAGGGATTAATACAAAGCAATATTCTATTCTCACATATTGATGCTATAAAATTTAAGATTAAATTAAGTTAATAACATTATTCTTTACCTTTAATTATTTTAACATATAAAGCGAAAACAGTAAAGTAATTAAATGATTCATTACGCATTATCTGTCTCAACTTAATTTAACCGTCGGTGAAATTAATCTGATAAAAATTAAATATTTGTTTTCATTAAAATGGTTTGTAGGCTCCCTTTAAATAAAAATAAATATCTTTTTATATTTTTTACTGGCAGATTTAATGTAAGATAAAAAAAAAAAGATCTCAACCAGACAAAACAAAATTATTCCATTGGTTTGTGACATGAATTCAGTTAATTACAAAAAAAAAAAAAAAAAAATTAAATCATTGGTCACGCAAAGTAATTTGCTGTTTTTATTTTGGTTTTTTTTTTAATAAATGGTTAATTCAATGAAATCACGTATGAGGCATTTTTGTGTTGTCTATTAGAAAGGCAAATAAAGAAATGATTACGTGTGATTGTGGCAGGTACACCTGTTTTAAATTTTTATTTTTTTTTTTGTCAACCACCAAGTCTCTTAGTAATGACACGATGATTTTCAATAATTCTCTTTAATTATAACCTGAGCTGTATATACGCTTTAAAATTACAAAGAAAGCAGTAAATAAAAATTAATTAAATTAAATAAATTAGAAAATTATGTTAAATTTTGTGCAAAAAACGTTAATAATTTCATTTAAAAACAAAAAAAAAATTCTTTACCTGTTGACAGTGGGTTTATTTTTGTCTCTTTTACCTTTTTTTTTTTTTTTCATTTCTGAATGTAGAAGAATTAATATGATCACCTTAGTCTAATCTCTTGTGTAATCTTTACGTGTTTACCTTATCTTGTGTTTTAAATCTTGTTAAACAGATTTATCTTAACAAATGTCTTTTTTTTTCTCTCTTTTACGCTGTGTTTTCGTTTTGTTAATGACTGAAAATTTTTATTTACTATAACGGATGACAAGTGACATTTTTTTATTTTTAGCATTTTTATGTCATGATGTTTGTTTAAGGAAGTTTACGGTGGTTTACGGGTATTTTTGTAGTTATTTCCATAGAGAAATAGTTTTAAAAAAAAAACGACCAACAAACGATTTGTTAAACGTTTAAACGAAATACCATTTTCATTTCTCATTAACCACATCATCCAATTAACCTTTCAACAGTTATTAATAAAATTAAAATAAATTAATCGTGATGAAGATATATTTAATTAAAAAAAAAAAACAAAAAAAATTTAATTAATAAAATAGCAAATAAACAAAAAATCAAATCAAAATCGTTTATTAAAATAATTTTTTATTAATTTTGTCACATTGAGAATAGTCCGTTGTTGCTTTTTTTTTTTTTTTTTTTTTTTTTAATTATAATTTAAATTTTTTTTAATTAAACAAAAAACATTCGGAATAAATTAAGTAAAAAAAAACAAATAAAACCGATGCGATGAGATTTAAAACATTAGCTCAGAATTTTTTAATAAATTAATTTCATAATTAAATGGTTTCAAACGAAAATAAATGTTAAATATTAATGATTTGTTATTTAAATTTATTTGTTTATTGAATATGAAGAATCCATTATATATTGTGCCGATCAAACAAAATCAGGGTTCATCCCTGATGATCGGCTGCAAATAGATAACTGAAACAACGATCATTATCTTTTAGTTCAGTGTTGTATTGTGAATTAATATTGGGGCGACCAACAGGTGATTAGCGGTGGTCACAAAGAGCCCCCAAGGTGCATTAAATTAACAAAGCCCACATGCTGATTATGAGGTTTTTTTTTTTTTTGTTTTTATTTAATCATTTTTGTAGAAGACAAGAAAAGCATTTAAAACAAAAAAAAAAAACGTTAAAAACCCCACGCTTTTATGATTTTTTAACAACGATCTTCAGAAGAGTCTTCAATAAATTGGGTGATTGGTTATTAATAATTTTTTTTTTTTTTTTGTATTTCTATAAAATAGAAAAATTAATTAATTTTTTTTTTTGATTAAATTAGTTCTGGCCATTTATCCTTACTTATATCGGGGTTTTCTGTTTATGTTTTGTTTTAAGCTTCTTTGTCTGTTTGTGCAGAGGTTTATAATCTTTTTGTTGGTGGTGCAAACTTAATGCTGATTTTGATCGAAGACATTTCGTGTTTAACTATCTAAAATCGTATTAAAACAAACACAATTGATCACCACTTGAACCCTACAAAGAAATCTTTTATGAAATGTTATCCACGGAATACAGTTTAACAACCACCGTCCTAATGATTTTAATAATTCACAATTTATTAATATTTTTTTTTTTTTGTTGTTGTTTTAGATTATTTTCCATAATTATTTATGTTCTTTTTCTGTTTTGTTTTTTGTTGTTGGTTTTGTTTTTCATATTTAGAATCGCTAGGCGAGTTTATCAGACTTATCTTGTTAATATGCTAACAAGCAACAAATTTAATTAATTTTTATTTGTTTTATTTATTTTTTTATTTTTTGGTAACTTAAAAATGTAATAAATTATTTTTTAAATTGATTTGCAAGAAGAAAGATGTTTTTGCCTATTTTTTTGTGGTTTTATCCCGATATCATCCTTTTTTTTATTCGTGTTACTATGGTGTACTTGCTAAGTGCTTGGAAATGTATCATTCGCATGTAGAGACTCGGCATAAACTTTGTAGTTTTGTACAATGCAACTAAACTAACATCTATGAAGCTTTTATTATGGTTTATTAATATGATAATTAAAATTTAATTATTTTTAATAACCGGACAGTTTTTTTTTTTTTTTTTTATTTTAATTAAATAAAATAATAAATAAATTATAATTCTCATTAATTTTTCCTGTAACTTTTGCGCTATTGTATTTAGTTGATTAATAGCATTACGTAGATAATAATTATTCCATCTAATTTAATTTTTTACGATTAGTCAATTTATTAATTAATTAATTTTATATTTTAATAATACATCGAACTACATCAACATTACACAATTTATATAATCAACGTAATTAGTTTTATTATTCTATTTTTTATTTTACGTTTTCTGTTTTTTTTCGTTATTTTTAATTAAATTAATGATCGCCAGGTAAATAAAAAAAAAAAAAAAACACGAAAAAGGCAAAAATTATGCGACAATAAAAAAGAAAAAAAAAAAAAATACTCTTCAGAGGGACAAAACATTAATAATAAAAAAATTAATTATATAATAAAAAATAATTTTTTTTTTGTTTTTTCGTTTTTAATGTTCACCTGAGACAGAGTAAAAAAAAAGTTTTTTTTTATTAGTATCGCATTTTTCTATTTTACAAAGTTTGTTAATCAAATCTAAAACAATAATAATATTAATTATGGTGGAATAAAAAAAGAGAATAAAACGAATAAATAAACCTGTATTGAAGCGGTGTGGACAGTGTTTCTCAAGCTTTTTAGAATTATTGGTAACACACTTTAGCTAGTTTAGAAAATTACTTAGAAATGTTTTTGTTATGATAAAAGTGCAAAGTATTATGCTAGTTTTTAAGTTTTTAATTTAACAACTTTACGTTTTACAATGCCATTACCACAACGTAGGAAATCTCGTCCGAATATTTGAGAAACGTTAAAAAGTTTTACACAAACGTCTGCAGCAATCTTGCTAAAACAAAACATATAGAGGGTGTTGTTAAAAAATAAAAATAAGCCATTCTCATCAGTATTTAAAACTTCAAAGACAAATCAACTCACACTCAACCGTGTTGTGATAATAAAATAAAAATAAAAAAATTAAGAAAACTTTATAATACATAAAAACGTAACAAAACTTTCTGTTAGGTTGTGTATACAATGCACACGGTAATAAAACTCAATTAATTTACTCCAAATTAAGGACCTTAAGGTTTAACCGATTGTTGTATAGAAAATAATTTTTTTTTTTTATTTATAACTTTCAAAAGGTTTTTTTTTTTATACGTGAAAAATTAAAAAAATAAAATTTAATTTCCTGCAATTTGTTGTTTTATTTGTTTTAATATTTTTTTTTTTTTTTTAATTGAGGACAGATGGTTGAGCAATAATTTGTAATTATTAAAAAAAATAAAAAAAAAGTTTTCTGTTGGTATAAATAACCGAGTCCCAGTAGCGGCAGCAACATTACCTTGTCAGTAAGAATATCGCTGTGTATAAGGACATTACGTTTTGTTGTAATTTAATTGTTTGTCATATTGTTAATGGGTTTTCTGCTATATTTATACATATTCACCTATTTTATGTGCAAAAATTATACAATAAAAGAATTCATTTAACAATTATTTGTGTGTTAAACTGAACGAAGTAACAAACAAATAATAAAAAAAGATAACCAATAAAAAAATTTTTTTTTAAGTTTTTCAATAAAAATAAAAATAAAAAAAAAAAAATTATAGAAGAATAAAACCGAAACATAATAACTGTGGTTGTTTTGCCAAAGTTTATTAATTTGTTTGCATGTTAAGGGCTATAATTATTAATTAAAATAAAAAAAAACAAAAAACAGATGGTTTTTATTTTCGGTTTTATTATCGTTATTAGTATCAATAATAATAATAATAATAATTTGTTAATTGATTAAATTAGATTTTTTGTTTTATTACGATTCGTGATTAAAAACAAATAAACAGACTTGTTGTGAAGGTTTAAGTGGTTAGAATTGAATTGATTTTTATAAAAGAGATTACATGACAAAGTACCATTCAGTATTTTTATTACTAAATTAATTTTTTATAACATTTTACTTTAAAAAAACTTACCCAAAATATGTCTGAATCATAAATCGCTTCTGTAGCTTGGCTTAATGAATTTAAGTTACGTTAAAAATGTTAGTTTTGGTAAGAGAAACTTATCATTATTCAACTAAGTGCTTTAAACCCAAAAAACGCACAGCAATCACTTAAAAAAAAAAAATAAACAAAAAAATTTCATATTTCATATTTCAAAAGCTGATTATTAATTAATTTTGTTACAAACACTGAACAAATTTTGTTTTGTTTAACAAGAATATTAATTAATAAAAACAATTTTTTGATTAACAATTATTATTAAGGAAAAGTTCAAGCAACTGTTACAAGAATTTTTATTTATTTTTTTTATCAAAAGTCACAAATCAGCACTAAACGAAATTATTTTCTTTGATTATTTAAATTTCGTACGCTGCTTGAAAATATAAATAAATAATAATATTAATAAAAAAAATTAATTAATTTTATCAAATAAAATCAACAAATAAATTAAAACAACAAGGCAAAAGGTAGAAAAAAGAAAATATCTGATGATGGTGATTAAATAATTGCAACGTCATCATTAGGCAAACAATAACGTTGCTCCGGTCGTATATTACGTTTCATCCTTTTAACTTTATATTGCGAAAAAAAAAAAAAATAATAAAGAAAAAAAAAATTACAATGTACAAACTAATAAATAAATAAATTAATTTTAATTTAAAAGAAGCAAGGAGTAAAAGTAAAAGCAAAACGTAAAAACCGAGATAAACTTTAAATTGTTGTTTGCTGTATTTAATTCATGGCTTCAAAGGAAAAAAGTTTTTTTAAAAAAAAAAAAAGAAAAAAGCTCCACTAAACAGTAATCAACACGATTGAAAATAAATTAAAAG
Source organism: Ptychoptera albimana (assembly GCA_961205885.1). Lineage (NCBI taxonomy): Eukaryota > Metazoa > Arthropoda > Insecta > Diptera > Ptychopteridae > Ptychoptera > Ptychoptera albimana. The sequence goes on from OY540801.1 coordinate 17,815,413, forward strand.
CGAGCAGTGAAAAAAAAAAATTATGTTTGCTGCAACATAGAGATGTTGTAAAAAAAGAAAAGAAAAAAGGCAACAAGAACAAGATATATACGCACAAAATGTGCAGCATTAAGATCAACAGACTAAAATGAGAAAAGCGAAAAAAAAAAAAACCACAGAAGCTAATACTGTTGCTTGAAGACGATCAGTGTTGCAGAAAAATAATAAGAAAAAAAAAAAACTACTCATAACCGAAACCAAATTGTTTTTATCTCAATGAAAATACGACAAAAGAAAAACCAATAACCGGCCCATGCTTGGTGATTTTATTAACAAAAAAGAAAAGATTTTTTTTTTTTTTTTTGGTTGATAATGTAGATGCTCTTGTTGTTGGTGTAATTTCAGCTACCAACCATTAGCCGCTGTCATGTAATAAATAATTATTTTGATTGATTCGAAGCAAATTAATTGACCATCATCGAAACCTAATTAAATTGAGATGAAAAAAAAAAAGAAGTGGTTATTAATAAAAGGAAAAGGAATACAACAAACAAGAGACCACGTAAAAGCTTCCATATATTTTTTTTATTCTTTACTGATAAAATATTTTTCCCATTTATAGCAAAAATAAATTAAAGAAATATATTTAGTACACGGTTGTGCAATTTCATAAAATCTTTAAACCAAAATGTTAAAGAATTCTTTAAGTAAATAAAAACAAAAAAAAAATTACAAAATACCATCAGGTATTCCTTGTATAACACTGCAAGTTTGTAACTCAGTTATTAACACTGGTTAAACATAATAAGTAAGCTTGTATTTGTAAAGCAGGGTTGACTTTTCAGGATTCTTAAAACGTAAACGACAATGAAATTACCCTTAAAAAAAAAACAGGAAAATAAATCACATTTGAAAATGTCAACTAATAACACAGTATCAGTTATAATATAATTCTGTATTAACCGTGCTATACAAACACTAATAATAATAATCACAATTAATTACAATTGAAAAACAAAAAAAAAAAAAACTGACTGCAATTTCAATTACGATACATTGCAGCAAAAGTATACAAACAAAAAAAAAGTTATGAGAATAAGAAGTAATGAAGGTCTTGCTGTTTGCTTCTGATAATAAAGACGCGAAGGTTGTTTGTTGCGAAAGGTAAAAGAAAGAAAAACTAAATATAATTAAATTTTTTTTTTTGTATTTATTTTTCGCTTATTCATAAAAGTCGTTTGCTGTGTGATTTTTTTTTCCATTGCTGCTTCTCGCTTTATTTAACTTTTATTTATTTATTTATTCAATCAGCCAATCATTTTAAGAGTTTATTAATTGTCAGGTGTGGTTACGAGACAAGAAAAGATTTTTCATTAATTTTTGATTAACATTTAATTAAATTATATATTTAATTTTGTTTTTTTTTTAATTAAATTATTTATTTATGTTTATGATAACTGCAGACTCACTTTATTTAAAATTAATTTAATTAAAAAAGTTTAGTTTTATCCTGAGTTCTAATGGTTATTGCTTCCTCTTGAACATAATAACGATTAAACTCTGATTTTATTATGGGATTATGATGATTAAATTATTTGTGAGAATTATTATATTTTTCACTGATTTTTATCATCAACGTTTAAACTAATTTTCGTCAAATATCGCTGTGCTATTCAAGATTTATCAATTTTTTAAAGAAATTACTTTTGCAAGAACAAAAAACATTAAAATCCTTACGAAAAAAAAAAAATCATTCAAGTGTAGAAATTCCAGTAAAATTGCGTCCAATAATTTAATTCACCTTATTTGGTTAACAAATTTTCTTTAATTCATGTATCAGCCAAGCCTTTAAGGTATTGATTTCAAACAATTCCCATTTTATTATTATTATTATTATTTTTTTTTTTAATTAAAATTACTTTAATCAAAATGCTATAAATCAATTGGTTATTGATTTTAAATTCAATTAAATTTCATCAAATCAATATTAATGTGATTAATGCCGTTATTTGAGTATTTTTTTTTTCTTTCCTCAATAACCATTAAATTTGTCTTATTTTTTGTCGTTTTTCTAACCTTTATTAGCAGCAGCAGCGACAAGAGAAGAAAAAAAAAATTCATTTCTAGTGATATTCTTAATTGTTTGTCGCGTTTGACTGAGTCACGATTTTTTTTTTCTTCTCTTTTTTATTACATTAATTTCAATATTGATTAAAAAACAAGAAAACAAGAAAACATTTATTTCGCTAGTTTTTAATGCTGTTGTTATTTTTTGATGTTACCTCGTACCATTGTTAACTGTATTGAAACGTGTGCTTCTAATTTGGTTTGTTTGTTTATTTTATTTTATTTTATTTATTATTCGGTGTTGCTGTTCAATAAATGTTTACAAATAATAATAAATAAAAAAAAAAAAAAAAAACGACAGCATACAAAGCAATAATAAATGAAAACATTAAAAAAAAAAGCGAACAACAAATGCTAAGATCATTGTTGCGTTTCATCAAAATTACTAAGCAAAGAATAAACAAAAAGCAGCAGAAAAAAAAAACTCAACAACACCGGATGAATTAAAAAAAAAATAATAAAAAAATATTCTTCTTCATCGAATTGTTATTATTTATTCGTAAAAGGTAAATGATGCATGTCATTAGACGTGATTCTCGAAATTCGATCGAATTGTTATTTTTTTTTATTCTTCTTCTCTTAATTTTAAAATCAATGAATTTTATTTTTATTATTGTTGTTGTTGAAAAAAAAACTCGCGCTTAATGAACGTAAATCGATGCAACAATGTTTAAACAAAAAGAATTTTAATGACCAAAAATGTTAATTTTATATTTCAATGCTGTGAATGAATTAATTAATTTTGTTACTGTTTGATGGGACGTTTGAAGTGACTGTGACTTAAGATACATTTTTTATTTTTGTATCATTTATTTTTTAATGGTAGATTTGCTTACTTACTTACGGGTGTAATAGAGCTTTTAGGTGGTTTTAATTGCAGTCCGATATTATAGTTGATAAATGTTTAAGTGTTATTACCATCGTTGCTTTATTAAAAAATAGATGATTAAGACCTTAAAGATGTTTTATACTAATAATTATAATTTCTCATTGTAACACAAATAAAACTTTACTAATATAATACTTGAGAAACACTGTGTTATCCTGTTTAACGTTGATGTTGTTAATTTCTTCAAATATTTGGTATTTCGTCTACAAAGTTATTTATTTTGTCGGTGTTTTCATTACATTTTTTTGATAAATATTACATCGACCCAAAGATAAATATTAAAAAGAAAAAAAAACTATCATTGTTTTATATAAACATACTAATTGTTAAATTAGCAGCGGGTGGTACAATAATAATAATAATCATAATAATAATAATAACTATAATAGGCAACAAAATAATATCCACACATTAATAAATGTTAGGATTTTTAGACATATGTTTCTCTCTAACAACAGCAGTAAAAAAAAAAAAGTTACAGAACAGCAACAACGATAAAAAAAAGCACTAAACGTAGAAGATACAGATGAAGAAGAAACATTAAACAACAGACATAATTTCATTAAATGTTTAAAGAAAACAAAACAGAAACATAGAAGAAGAAAAAAAAAAAACTATATTATTAGTGTAATCTAACAACAAATTATGCCAATCATTACCTTTGTTTATACGTTTAAACAACAAAAGGCAACAACAGCAAACAGTCAAATAAAAATTAAATCAAAGATTTGAAAAGGATTTTATCTGCTTCTCTAATACAACTAAATATTGGTTAAACAAGACAAAAACACTGATTTCCCATTTATTATTTTTAGTTAAATCAAAAGACTTGATGTAAGCGACGAACCTGCTTTAATTTTTTGTCGATTTTTTTCTTTTCTTTTCTAATTATACAATATTTTTAACATAAAAAATAATTAATTATTATTATTATTATTAGTAAATAATTAATAATTAAAATTTTCCAAAAACCAACAAAAGTTTGTTAATTATTTTAATTATTAATCAGAAAAAAAAAAATTGAAATGTTTTGATAAGAAAAAAAAAATGTTTGTCACTCATTACACTTGGTTTTCAGCTTTTATTTTAAAAATTTTAAAATAATTTGACTAAAAAAATAACTAAAAACATAACACAAACTATAATAAATAATTAAAGATAACAAAACAAACGGATAAACTTATTACAACTCGATTTTAGAAGCAAAGCACGGTGAAGATAGTTCAATGGAACAAACGAAAAAAAAAAAAAAAAATTTTCTGCTCTAAAAACGCTTTAAAACAATTTTGATAGAAAGGATCACATCAAATATTATTAATATTAAGAAGATGAAGAATAGTGAGAATTAAAATCAAACTACACAAAGCTTCTTGGTTGCGTTTTTTTTTTTGTTATTATTTTGGGTGTTTTTGTATACACCGAACTTACATTCGTTTGAGTTTTTTCTTTCTTTTTATTTTTCGTTTGGGTTGTGAATGTTTACAACCAATTTTCTCTAATGACATGTTTGCCACGAAATGTCTTCAAATTAGATTATATTCGATGCAGCATTATTTTTATTTTTTTGTTTTGTTTCTTGTATTATTATCTTTGTTGCCCCGTTTTTTTTTTTTATTATTTTTGTTTTATGATTTTTATTGCTGTTATTGCATTTAAAGGGTGATTCTTAAGAGAAACTATCATAAAAAAAAAAAATGTTTTACTGTTATTGAATCGTAGATAGTAAACAAATTATTGTAGATGGAATTGAGATATAGACTGGAATTATCATTATGTAACCTAGTTATTTTGTACAGGTGTAAATAATAAATGCGTTTGTCAAGCTAATATTCTTTAATGTTATGTCATTATACAAAAACTTCTTGGTAATGCACTATGCTAATACAGAGATAACTAAAAATCCTATGCACATTAAGCAACATAATTTTGATCAGATCGATTATTAAAAAATTGATTTAATTCAATTATTATGCAACAATCATCGCCACCAAGCATTACGTAATCTACAAATAAAGAACATTACATTACCTTCTATTCTTATTAACCGCACTAACAAAAACCAATTACAAATTATTTTTGGCGTAGATCAAACGATAAAAAAAAATAAAAAAATTAATTTGACAACAATTCAATAAATAATCAATAAAAACAACACAGAATAAAAAAAAATGTATTTCCAACATAATAAATATAAAAGGTGTACAGTTGCTAACAACTTATATTGGAATAGAAATTATTTTTTTTTTTATATATGTTAACGATAAGAAAATAATTTTTTTTTTTTTTTGTTGACAGGTAGAAATTTTTTTTTTTTAATTACATTATTCGTGATGATTAAAATCTTGATTATTGAAAAAAAATAAATATATTTATTTATGGATTTAATTTGATTAAAATTTAATTTAAATTCAATTTAATTATTTTTTTCGTCATTATGAAATTTTTATATCTATCGCGATCGAATAATTTATTTTTTTTTTTTATTAATTAATTAAAAAAAAATATTTTTTTTTTTTATTTTTTATTTATTTATTTATTCGCTGTCACCTTGTTAAAAGTAATTTAATTTGATTTTCTTGAATACTTTTTGGTCATTTCATTTAGCAATTACAACAATATTATAACGATGAAAAATAATAATAATAAGAACAAATGTAAAGGCAAATTGTATAAGAAGTAAATAATATAACATGAATTAAAGCAAAACAAAAAAAAAAAAATGATTTGGAAATTAAAGAAACGAAGCTATATAATATAACAAAATATTATTAAATTTTAAAATGTATGGAAAAATAAATAATATAAATGATATGAAAAGAGTAATTTTAATTTTTACGTTTTCTTCTGTAAAGGATATATCATTTCGTGTTTGTGTAATTTGTTTTCTGCATCTTCTTCTTCTTCTTTTCGGCTTGCATTTAACTGTACGATTCGATGTTTTTTTTCTTCTTCTTCTTGAATTTTAATATTTTGCAAGAACAAATTATTTACAAAAATTTAAGTGAAACTAATTTATGCGTTTATATGTTTTTGAGTATTTTGTTGTGTTTTTTTGTTTACTGCTTTTTGTGTTAAGGAAAAATTAAAAAACAGAAAACAGACGTACAAAAAAAAAAAACGGTCAGCTACTCGATTTTTGACGCGCATTAAAGCCAATTGTTGTGTTTTTCTTCCTTTTACTTATTGATATGTTTTGTTATGATGGATGTCATGTTACTTAATGGTTATACCGGTAAATGTGCTTTAAAGTGTATCGATTTTAAATAAAGATTTACTCTTTTGTTGTTGCATCGAATAATTATGGTTAATTCACAATATTATGATGCTTGTAAATTTGTTACTTATAATGATCGCATACAGATCCTTATGTTGTGATCGGATGTTTAACTAATTACATTATTATTTTTAGTAAAATGTATGATCACTGAAAACTGTATATAAAAAAAGATCAAGCCCATGATCAGTAAGTGAGTAATACATAGAAACACGGATTGCAATATCTATAAGGAAGAAAGCACAAATCTTTTTAAATCTTCTAACTCTTCAACGATTGATTCATAAATGTTGTTGCCTTCCATTAATATAATATTTAATCATGATGCTAAATATTTTTTTTTTATTGTGGTATTTTGCATCTGCAAAGTCATAACTTTTCTTTTTTAATTTTTATTTCTCTTGTTCCACCTAAATGAGTAAGAATGTTTTGTTTCTTTAAATGCAATTGCAGATAGAATTTTATTATTGTTTTTTTTTTTTTCATTTTACTACCTTGTCTTAATAAATATATTTTCTTACTAATCATAATTTGTATTTCTATTAACCACATCCTGTTAAAATATGAAATGTTTTACTTTAAACATGAAAAAAAAAAAAAAGAGAAAAAACTTTAATAAAAAGATTTACTTAAGCTACCTGCAATGGTTGTTCTTAAGATAATAAAAATAAAAACTAAGGAGCAGCAGAACAAGAGATTTTCTTATTTTCTTAAAGCATAAAATGCGAAATAATTGAATGATGGATTTAATCATACAGCGGCTGGTAAAGATACATTTTTTTTTATTCTTCAAAAGCAAAAAAAAAAAAATGCAATTGTGATGTGCTTTGATGATGATTGTGCGTCAGCCAAACTAAAAATTAAGCTCAAATGCAACGGAATTACTATAAACAAAAAGCACACACAAAAAAAAATAACAAAAAAAAAAAATGAGAAATTCTAGGAAAGAAAGAAAAAAAAATATTCTCAATGCAACCAGATTTAATAATTACTTTAATTTAGCTGAGTGTTTGTTGCATGGTTTTAATATATTTTTTTTTTTTGTTTTATTATTTTGCTGTGGTTTGTTGTTATAGTTTTACAACAAGAAAGTAAATAATAAAATTAAAATTAATAAATTTAATTTAAAAAAAGAAGAAAAAAATTAATTAACTTCCTGTGCGGCAATAAAAATAATTTTTTAATTAAATAAAACTGAAGAAAAAAAAAATATATTTATTATTTCTTTTTCTATAATTTAGGGTTTTTATCGGTGGCTAAGAAGATTATTTTATTTATTTTTTTTTTTTGGGTACATCCGTTGTCGATAAAACTTAGCAGATGAAAATAAAAATAAAACATAAAAAATTAGACAGCAACAATCAAAACAACGAAAATAATTCGTATAATGCGTGACAATCCGATATAAAATAAATAAAATAAAATTTCACCAACTTTCCGTTAAACAATATTTATTCATTGTTATAAATTATTTTTTTGTTAATTAAGAAATATAATTAACGTTTCGTTAAAATCTCATTAAAATAAAGAAATAAAATTGCAAAACGATGATCAATTGTTATGAAAGTGCTGTGCTGATTTTGGCAAAGTAAAAAATAAAAAGAAATGAAAAAGATAATTAAGTGTAGATAATTACAGTGATTTTTTTGATTAAGGATTTCGTTTTTTTATTTAAATTATAATTTATTTTGGCTATTGAATGCTCAAGTGTTAAATTTATTGTTTGAGTAAAAATTAATTATAAAGCTAAAACTGTGGTAATTTTATTACGTATAAGGTTAATAATCCATACCGAAAATTGCGTTAATTGAAATTAAAATTAAAATTGCTAATGTGGTTCATAACATTTTTATAAAAAATCATGCAAGGACAAGAAGATGCGTTATTTGTTTGATGAGAATAATTCCAAACAAACTCATAAACAGGATAAAACAATTCAATGCAAAAAAAAAAATATAAATCACGATAATCATCAGGTCTTTAGCTTAGTTATATTTTTTTTAATTAATAAAACATGATCTATATTCTTTTGTATCTAATTTAAACTGAATTTTATTTAATTAAAAAATGTTGAAAATACAACAATAGTAATTAGTTTAACAAGAGGAAAGCAGTAACCATTGTCGCATCGTCTGTATTTAATTAAAAACCTTTTAATTACTTTTTCCTTCGTTTTTATTTTTTTAATAAAAATTTCATAGCTGAGGTAGTTTTTTTTTTTTTTTTTTGTTCTCCATCAATCGAATTTAAACGATCTTTAAATTAAGATAATATTATTAAATGTATTTGTGTTGTTTTTTAGTTATTTTATTTAATTTTTTCCTTTAATTTTCTTACATTTTCATCCATTACAAATTTAATAGAGAAAATAATTTCATGGCTTATACGTAAGCAGTCAGGTTATTCTTCAACCATAAAGCAGAAGCACGCTTTTATTATATTGTTATAATAAATAAAATTACGATTAAAAAAAAATACTATTTACTGATATAACAGCCATAACATCGTCTTATTATTGTTATTTATAACAAAAAAAAAAAAAAAAAAAAAATAACGAAAAAATAATGAAATTTAATATAAAAGATACGATCATCAAATGCTGCTGCTGATGATGCTGGTTTGTTGCTTGTTTCTGCGGTTATTGTTGTTGTAATTAATTTTTTAAAGACTCCATTTAAGTGAAGAGAATTCTTGGTGGGTAAGGATTGTTACACAATTACAACGATTTAAATTTACAACAAAAAAAAGTTTTTTTTTTTTTACTTCTACACAGTTTACCACATTTAGCCACTTGTTTTTTTTTTTTTTTAACTTTTACTCTGTTTGTTAGTTACCTTGCAGTTTTTTTTTTTTTTACTTTTTTATCTGTTGTGTCGTTGTTTTGGTAAAGTAATTGTATTATTATTATTATTTTTATTTTTATATTTTTTTTGTTTAAACCAAATATGGTGTATAAGATGATAGATTGTTAAGGAATAAAAGTGGGCGTGCCATAATTTACATGTAATTTTCTCAATAACAAGAGATTTTTATTTCTTCTGATGGGTGCTCTTGTGGTTGTTGCTATTTTTTATTATTATTATTATTATTATTATTATTATTAAATAAAATCATTGATTAACACTTTGCTGATAAAAGCTTTAAATGAAAAATATTGTAAAATGTTAATTAACTTTTAAATTTATTAATTATTAATTTTTTGGGGATTTTTTTTTTTTTTGTTTAATTACAGGTGTGGTTTCAAAATCGTCGTGCAAAATGGAGGAAACAGGAAAAAGTTGGACCATCAGGTCATCCATATAATCCGTATTTATCAAGTGGCGCTCCAGTGCAATCATCAAATATAGTTCCCTCATCATTGCCACCGAATCCATTTACACATTTAGGTTTTAATTTGCGTAAACCATTTGATACGGCCAGCTTGGCAGCGTTCCGTTATCCACACTTGACAAGCAGTCATGTATTGTCACCGGCGTACTTACACCAGTTTCACAGGTAATTTATAGATAATTTAAAGAATTGAAATGCAATGACTAAAACAGTGCTCTCGATAATATTGCAGGGCACCACCCCCATCATTTGGACCCGGAGTCAGTCCTCTATTCACTCAAACATCATTCCAATCTCTTTTGGCCAATATGTCAGCTGCTCAACGACCACCCACCACCACCACCACCATCAAGCCACCAGGAAATGACTATCACTTAAGTCCGGGCAGTCAGGCAACACCACCACCCGGTTCACCGCCAATTCCTATAAATACGGTCGCAACTGGACCAACTACGCCACCAGAAGATAGGCGCAGCTCATCAATAGCCGCACTACGTTTAAAAGCACGCGAACATGAATTAAAATTAGAATTATTAAGACAAAACGGACACGGTGATATAATTAGTTGAATTCATTAATTAAAATTTTTTTATAATTAGTCGTAAAGACTGTTTTGCAACATCAAAGTAAAATTGAATTTTTATTTGTGTACAAAATAAAAGTTAAAACAATTTAATTAATGATGCTTAGTGGCTTAAAAATAAAACAAAAATAAAATTAAAACAAAAAAAAATAACTCTTTCATTAATTAATTAAGTAATTAAGGAAAGAAAAATTAGATCCGCGTGATGTAATTACTGAATCAGACTTACAGAGTTAAAATTAAGTGATGGATGAATTTAATTTAAAACAAAAAATTATAATTAGTAATAAAATTAGTAAACAAATTAGTAAATAAATTAGTAATTAAATTAGTAAACAATTTAGTAATTTGTTTTTATTTTAAACATTTTCTTTTCTTTTTTTTGTGTAAATAAAAAGTTAATAAATTCCGTCCACGACGAATACAATAATTAATTAACAAAAAAAAAAAAATAAAAATTAAATAAAAATAAGCAACAAAAAAAAAAAAAAAATCAAAAAAGAATTAGAAAAACGTTTAATAAAATGTCAAAATTAGTAATTAATTAGTCTTAAACAAATTTAAAATTTAGTATTAATTAATTAAGCAGTGTGGAATTCATTTAATTAAGCAAATAAAAAAAAAAAAACTCAATCATGAAACGTGGCGGATCTAAAACGATCCAAGTGCGAGTTTTTAGTTTAATAAAAAAAAAAAATTTTTTTTTTAATTAATTAATTTCCTTTCTTTTAATTAATTAAAACAACAATAAAAAAATTAATAAATAAAAATAGTTTTTTTTTTAGCAATAAAAATTTTAATTTAAAAACATTAATTAAGACTTAAGAATATTGTTTTCAAAAATAAAATTGTTGTTCTTGTTGTTTGTGATGACAAATGAATAAAAAAAAAAAATAAAAAAAAGTTAAAAAAAAAATAAAGAAAATAAATAAAAATTTAAAACAATAGAAAGCTTTTTTATTATTATTATTATTATTAAACTTTTATTAAGCTATTAAAAAATGGTCAAACATTTATACTCCTTTAATGTGTTTTATAATTAACTGAGAAAATATATCTGCGTTACAGAGTAGAAACTGATTGCTTGCTGTAGTTTTTTTTTTATTATTATCTTTATTATAATTTTATAATGATTGGTATCGAATTATTTGATTAAATTTATTCATTTTTATCTATTTCTATTTTTAACTATTATTTTACGATTTTATTGATTTGAAATTAAAAGCGTGGAAAACGTCTACGTTGTGACAAAATTGTTTTTTTTTTTTTTTTTTTTTACTCTCTTAATTTAAATTATGTCTAATGATTTGGAATTTGTTTTTTTTTTATCAACTTTGATCGACTTCGATTAGATGCTATAAACTTGTTAGAATTTTTTTATTTATCAATTCCCTTGGGTTTGATACATAAATACTTGATACGTAAGTAAAACTGTTTAAAAACTTTGAATGTATTAGATAAAGTTTGTTGGTCAAAAATGTGTCTTAAAACTATTAAAAAATTATTTTTAAAGGAAATATCATCAAAAGAGGTAATTGAAAGTATTTTTTAAATATAAATTCCGAATTTACTGCATTTTTGATGATTCCCTGAGTTTTGTTTATCGAAAAACACTTGTTGATTACAAAGTTTCTGGAAGGACTAAACTGAAGAAGAATAACGATGATGTTTAAGAATCAATCAAACAAACCACATCTGTAAATAATTGTTTAAAAAATAATTTAATTAAAAAAGGTTCGTCGTTTGCAAAAAAAAAAGAAAAGCAAAAACAAATCTTTTTTAATTAAAATTCGCAAAAATTTATTGTTTTTTGTTAAATAAATCATTGCTAGAGTTTTGTATAAAAAAACAAAATTTTTTTTACTTGTTAATAAAATTAATTTCTTAATTATTTATTTATTTGTAGAAAAATAAAATTACAAAAAATGCAAATTAAGGTAAAATAGTTGTGCCTTCTATTGCTGTTTAAGTTTATTTGCGTTTCTTAATTTAACAAAGTAAACAATTAACAAAAAAAAAAAAAAAAAAAAAGAAATATAAAAACGGAACCAACCTGTTTCTTAATAAATAAATTAAGAAAAAAAAAAAATAATAAATAAAAAAGGTATTTTTCGCTCTTTTATTTTTATACAAAACGAAAATTAAATTAATAATTAAAGAAAAGGAACGAAAAATGTTTATTTGATGGGCGTATTTTGCTGTTCAAGATTAATTTATTAGGGTACAAATTTGATTACTAACAACAAAACGGACACACACTTTGACTTGCTGATATTTTTTCTTTTTTTTTTTTTTTTGTTCTTTAATATCGCCTTGAGACTTTTTATTTTAGTTAAACATTCTTTTGGATGAACATGAAATGGTTGGCGTTTATTTATCTTTTTTAATTAAATTTGTTAATTCGTTTAGTTTTTTTTTTTTTTTTTTTTTTGATTAAAAAATAAATTTTATAAATTTGTTTGCAGAGTGTAAAGATATGTTTTGATGAGGATTCTGAGCCTATTTGTTAATCCAATTAGAAGCTTTGGTTCAAAGCAAACTTTGGTTTAGTTTATTCTGTTTAGCAACTAAATTTATAATAATATTCATGCTGAACAATCATCTCAATGTATTAACCTTAGTCTTCTGAGGACAGTAGCCTTTAAATTTTGATCATAAAAATACCTAATAAAGGGCTCAGTTCTAAACATAAATAGACACAAATGCTTTTCGTGGACCAAAAATGTAATTTTTAAATTAATATTCTTGATCGAAGCACAGCATAACTAATAATTAAATTAATATTAAAAACCCTAAGGCTTTGAATAATCTAAGTGAATGGAACAGAAAGTGTGTGGAATAGGCAAACGTAAACTAATTTTAGTTGATTTTAGATAAACACTCGTTTAACTGCCGTTTAATTGCCAATAAAGGATGCAATGTTATGGATCTAAGGTTAACTTAATTAAAAAAATTGATTTTCTTTTGATTTGAATCCCTTTTACTAGTCTTATTCTGACAGTACGTTTTTATTAAAATTTTAAATTATCCTCAAGCTATCTTACCCACCTGTTTAATAATCTCAATCCATAACAAATAACCAATGGATCACATCTGTAATTAAATAAATATTTTTCGTTAAGTTGTGTAAACATAATAAAAAAACTCCATTGATGCATAATTTAATTATCAAACAATACAAAAAAGTCTACATTTCTCACTAAAAGCAACATAATTAAAATCGACAAACAAACCATTGCCTAATTGATAGTAATAAAAAAAAACTAAAATTCAACAGCATATGTTGCTAATTTTGAGTTTTTCATATAAATAAAAAATTTATTTATCCATTCCATGTATGTATATTAAAATTTTAAAACTTTTATTTGAGAATTTATTTATTTTTCTACGTTTCGTTTCATTAAAAATTAATTTCTTTCGTTTTTCGTTTTTTATTTATTTGTTTCTTGAATAATAATAGAATTTTAACGAACATAATGAAAAATCAATAAATATTTTGAATTATTGATAATAAAATTGTTGTTAATATATTTTTATTTATTCTTCTCTTTGCTCAGCATTTAAAGGTATAGAAGAAGAAGAAAAAGAAGAAAAAGAATTAAAAAAAAAAAACACAAAATAACCATAATAATAATAATAAATTGTCCCGCTGTGAACTGTCGTAAATCAAACACTTAAATATGTTTTTACACAAATTAAAAAAAAAAAAAAAAAGCAGAAAAGGAGACTAAACATCTATACATATATGTATATGCACTATACATATGCAAACATTTGTCTTATATCACTTTTAATGTGAATTAAAAAAAAAAAATCAAATTAAAAAAGAGAAAAACTTTTTATGAATCAAAAGATTTTTTAAAAGCATTTTAAAGCAACAAGTATATTTTTCACAGGTTATATCGCAGTTATTTAACTCATATAATATTCAAATTTATAAAATAAAAGTAATGGCCACCCTTAAATAACACGATATTCAATTAAAACATATTGATAATAACTAAGTGATAGTAAAGTAGTTGCTACATACATGCATCACTGTTTTATAAACAAATAATTCTTGCATTGCTTGTGTCGCCCAGTTGGGTGCATTTACGTACAGTCTTATCTACTGTATAATGCATTATCAGTACAAAACATGGTTATAAACATTTGAAAAGGCTTTTTTTTGTTAGTTTTATGTCTCCTGCATGACACACTAAATATTCGTCGCCTCTTTTGTAATTAAAAACGAATTTTTTTTTGATTATTATTTTCAGGTGATTAGAGATATTTTGAGGTACTTAAACAAAAAAAAAAAAATTATTCTTAACAGGTCAATAAACTAATTAATCAAACTTTTTAATAGTTCGTTGATTGAATTTCTTTAAATTAAAATTATTTTTGATAATAAAATTTATTTCACTCAATTAATAAGGGGACAACAGAAAAAAATATCGATCTAATCGATTGAAGTCATTAAATTCCACTTAATAACCATAAGAAGAAAAATGTTACATAGCTTATAGATTATAAAAAACGACAAGACACACGCGTTCAGAGTTTTTTAATTTTTTTTTTCTTTCCTTATTCTTATGTTTGGTTTTAGTTGTTTTGTAATCGGTAATCAGAGTCAAAGAGATGACAAGATAAAAATCTTTAACAAAAATAATAAATTGAATAAACGAATAGACCAACAATGAAATAAAATAGTTTTTTTGTTTTTATAGAAAAAAAATCTTGGCGTGTGCCAAAGAAAGTTAAGATCACCAAAAATTTTTTTTTAATCATTTCTTACGGTTGATTCTTTATGTTTTCCAATTAACAAGCCTCGTTAATTGAGAAATGTTATTGTTTAGACTAAATTTGTAGAGTAAATATCTAAAATATGCTTTATTCAAATTAAATATGATAACTTAGTAGGGTAAAGCACAAGTAAAACGTTAAAACTCTCAAAAGTTCTAACAGAAATCAGTTACAATACAATAAAACCACTCAAAAAATCACTCAACATTCAATAAATATTTGTTCGTTGCTTTATTAATTAATTAACTAATTAATTATTTTATTTACTTAAATTATGTTAATCTTCCTTAATTGCTACAAAAAATGCTTAATAAATATTCAAATTTCCAATTAACTATTAAACAAAAATCATGATTTGTTTATGCTGAAAAACCACCTTCAAAAAATTTTCTTTTTCATTATTTATTTTTGCTTAATTGATTAATATTTAAGCGAGGAATCAAATTAATAAACAAAAAAAAAATAGTTTTTTCCTTTTTAAATCGATTACTGTCATATCAATAATTTAATTTTTTTTTTTTGCTGGTTCTTATACAGCGGAAAAAGCTTCAATTTTAATTATAATTAAGAATAAATGATGATCCTGTTGCTGCCAGATACACCCCATCATTTGCTTATCGAGAATTAATTTAATTTTCTTTATTTATTGTTAAAAAATATAAATAAAGATTATGAACAACCAAAAACGTTTTGTTTGGGTTAAACATTATTAACGATAAAAAAAATAAAAAAAAAAAAAAAACAAAAGCGAAAGAGGCGGTTTAAATTACGTTGAAACAAATCAATAATAAATTTCAATTAGTTTGTAGTTTCTCATATGTTTTCAATTTTTTTTTTGTTGTTATTGTTTTATGCTTTAGTTAATTAAAAAAACATGTTGAAAAATAAATAAATAAATAACTTCAAAATATGCAAATTTATTAAAGAAGTAATTTAAAAAAAACAAAAATAAAACTGATTTTTTATAACATTGAAGCGAGATGGTGGCAGCCAATGTAGCGCAGACATTACGTAATGTAGAGGGAATATGTTAACGTAAACAAATTAACAAGGCATACCACAATGGTAAATGGTAACACTAATTAATAATGGATCATAAAAGAAATTATTTTTTTTTGTAAATAAACAGAGAAACTTAAGAAACCATCAGATCATCATGATACGTTTTCTGTGTGCTGATTGTCGCTGTCTCAACTCGATTGCTTCTACAATTTCATACATAATTGATTTTTTTTTCTCTCATATTTCGTTATAAAAATTCTTTAAATTTATTAATTAATTAGTTTTTCAAAGGGGTGTTCCAGAAATATGGGGAATTTATTGTCTTTTGATTATGCTGATGTCAGAATATTTTTCAATAACTCGTTGGTTTTTAATTACGCGATATTTACGCTTATTTATTGGACTTATTTTTTTTAGAGCAGTTCAATGATTTATTCTTCATCTAGTTACTAAAAATGTTGACCTATAATAACTTAGTTAATTATTTCACACAAAAATTATCTAAACAGCACAAATTTTTTAAACAAACAATAAACTTGTTATCGCACCATTTTTTTTTCCTTTAAAAAGCTCCATAATATTATGAAACATCCTGTAAAATAATCATTTTAAAAAAAAATGCTTTAATCAAATAGAATATAATAAAAATCAAAACATAAGAAAACATGAATATTTGCTTATTCATTTCTGTTTATCACCCCACTCTCAGTTTATTGTACTCAGATTAATTAATAACCGAAATGAAATAATATAGAAAAAAAAAACCTCAATTATTGACTTTTATTATAATTTTAATATTTGTACGTACGAAAATCAGTAAAATATTTGCAAGAAAGTGCGGTGAATACAGTGTTTTTTTGCTTAACTGATTGTTTGTACGTAGAATGGATGAAAGGCAAAGAAATTCATAGAATGAATTAAGTTGAGAGTTTATCGAATGGCTCACCAATAATTGATTTTTTTTTAAAGTTGCTTTACTTGTTGTGTAAAAGCTCAACAAATTACTGAGCATCGACTGTAATAATTATATTACAAACAATCGGATTCATGCGGATTTTAGATTGGTAATTTTGAGCGTTTATTTTCAGCCAATTAAATCAAACGAAACAAACAGAAAATAAAAAAATAAGAAAAAAAAATTCTTGATCTACTATAAATTATTAAAATTTCGTTTTATTTGTTTTTTTTTTTTGTTTTTTTGTGTATCCTTTCATCTGGGTATTAAATTAATTCTTTTGTCAATACTATATAATATTGGATGGTTTGTGTTTGGAGATTATTTACAAAACACAGTAACAAACGAAAACAGCAAACCAATTTAATTTCACGAATGAATAAAAAATAATAAGAAAAATCAATATTTTATTATTTATGATTAAATTCTTTAATTTTTTTTTTGTTTGTTTGTTTTTGTTTTATTATCATTATTATTGTTTTTTAAACATGCAGTAAATAAGTTGAGGTGAGTTTTTTGTTGTTTGCTTTATTTGTTGTTTTTTTTTTTTGCATTCGATTGCAAGAGAATGAAAAATGAGACTCAAACAGACACTGATTTAACAGCATAAAACACACAAAATAAAAATAATATAAGTAAATAAAGAAAAGACATGAAGAGAAAAAAGAAAAGAAACAATAAACTGGCTATAAAGTTAAGTAAATGATGATGAGAAGCAGTAACATAAGCAAACAAGCCATATACACAAGCGATAATATAACATAATAAAAAAAACATATATCACACATGCTAATAAGCGCGAGTTTGCTTGTCAGAAGTTTTTTTTTTTCTTTCGTTTTAATCTTTTATTTTTCGCTCTCTTAAACTTTTTTTTTTTCCATTTATGAATCAAAGAGATTTTGTTACCCTGTTGCGAGTGATGTAGTTAAAATCACAGCCATACTGGTGCTGTTCGTTTCTTTGAAATCTCGTTAATATTCTGAATTTTGTAATATTTAAATACTTAAACGGCCTGTACACGATACGATTTATCGTACTGTTTTTACAAGATCAGTTGATTTGTGCTTTTAAAACAAAATTGCATTTTACTGTACAAAAACATTGACTAGTTATATAGATGAAATTTTAATTCTAGTTGTTAGTAGTTCGGTTGATAAGAAAAACAGCTTAAAATCAAACACTAAATTGGTTGTAAAGCCCTGCTCTCAATAACTAAATTTACTTTTAATTCCTCAAATAAACGCCTATTTGGTTATAATTAATAATTAGTGGGAAATAATAACGAAAAAATACCACACAGAAATTTATTTATTTTTTTTTTTTTTTCATATTTTCTTAATTATTATTATTCATCATTCATCGGTTTGTTTGTTTATTTATTTGTTTCTTATAATTAATTTAAGTTAGATTTTAATGAAATGCGTAAACATCGAAACAAGCAACTAGAAGTAAAACAAAAAAAAAAAAAAAAAAGTAAGAAGAATTAAATCACGATGATCTAGATTTTTCTGTGTTTAGTTTAAACGAGAAAACGCATTAATCATTTAAGCTTAATTTCATTTTTATACCTTCCTTTTGGGCTTATACATTTAATTTGAAAATTTATTAACAAGATGCATCGGTTTTTAAGATGGGGGTAGTTTATATATCCCATTCATTTCGTATTTTTAATCAATCATTATTAATACAAATCGAGAAAAATAAAAAAAAAAAAAAACAATTTTGTATGATGAAATTACAAAAAGAAATTATTTTAACTTTCATATGAGATTGCTAAAGGTTTTTCTCTCTTTTTGTTTTTTTTTTTTTAAATTAAATTAAATCTTTAAATGATGATGAGGCTTTAAAGCTGCGTTTTTTTTTTTTTTTTTTTTTTTTTTCTTGTTGTTTTAACTCTTGGGCGGTCGCGTGATGATAGATTTAGTCATATTTGTTTAAAATATTATTATTATTATGAATTATAATTATGATTTTCTTCGTTGTATGGTTTGTTGTTTAATTTAATGAAAAGTTAATACTTTACACGCGCCACATTTTTATTATTAATTACAGTCATACCTTGCATTGATCAATTTTCTTTCTCTTTTATTTTATCAATTGATTATAATGGTTTACTTTACCGTTGGTTTTGTTTAGTGTTTAATATTGTAGACTTTGTATAACACTGTTCGTCTGATATAAACGATTAAAATCGTAACGTTTCTGTAAACGCCTGAGCAAAATTGAATCAAAATGCTACGGCAAACGATTGAGTATTTAAGGGGATTTATTAAAGAGATATTTAGCCTCTCAAAAGCTTTTTAATTAACACATTAATTAATAAAATTACTAGTAAAACTTTAAGTTTACAAAGTCAAAATTACACTTCTTGTTATGTTTCAGCTATTTGAGTGATATTTCGCGTTAAAGTTTTCATTGCAAACTTTGCGTAATAAACCAATATTTCTGTAGTGTTTTTTGTGATTAAAACAATTAAAACAGCTTAAGGGATGTTTTACAAAAATAAACTAATCACCTAGTTAAACCAAAATTCACGAGCCCGTACTGTAACAATTATTTAATATTTTAATTTCTTAACTTTTTATGTAATTTTTCATCATTTGAAATTTTTTTTTTGTTTTTTTTTTTTTTTTAAAGCTTAGAAATTAAATTTTTATTTTTCTAACTAATTTATTCTCATTTAACTGATTGACAGTTTCAATTAACGTTTTTCTTCATTATTTATTGTTTTGAAACAAAGTTTTTTAATTTTTTTAAAACCGATTTTTACTTTAATATAAGTAATGAGTTGTAATTTATAAATATCATATTTATCTTCTTATTGTTTTTTTTTATTATTACTATTTCATATGATAATTACTGTAACAACACGAGATGATTTGTTAACAAAAAAAAAAAAAAAACTATATATATATCGAAAAGATTAAAATTAATCAAATTCAATTAACAGAATTTTTGTATGATTTATTCGTATGTCGTTGTTGGTTAATTTATTTTTTTTTTTTTTTTTTGAAGAAAAATGCATTTTTGAAGAGATTTTAAGCCCTACGGTGGTTAGTAACGCGTACGGATTTTCGTACGGATTGCTTTTTGTAATTAGGTTTCCAATATATTTGCTTATGGAATTTAAGTCGTTAATTAATTATTTTCGTTGCGCTTTCTAGATTTGTTAAAAGATAAATTTCTGCTCTTATTGATTACTCCTTGTTACTTTGATAATCAGTTTTTTAATTATTTTGATTGTACAGATGCTGCTGTGTTCCTAAAAATCATGAAAACTTTTCTGTATACAAATTCATCCACAATTCCAACGTATAAACGTTTTAACAGCAATAAAATCAATAAATATCAAAAAAAACATTTATTAATTAAAATCATAAAAAATAATTTAAATTGCGTAGGTGCTTGTGCAACATTTTTATTATTAAAATAAAAAAACCGAAGCTGACTGCAAATACAAATTAATAACAATAATAATAATAATAATCATTGTTGCTTTTGCATATTATAACCGGCAGAATTTTATTTAATTTTAATTACCATACGGATATAACCAAAGCACTGTCAAAATTAATTTAAATTCTAATAATTAAATGTAAAACTTCATTGGTTCGTAAATTATCTAAATACAGCAAAAAAATGAAAAAAAAAATGAAATAATAATAAAAAATAATCATAAAAATTCATTTTTTAATTAATATTTTTCCATTTTTCTTTTGCAATTTTTTTATATATGTTTTGCCATAAAATCAATAAAATTGTAATTAAAAATTGAAATTTTTTTTTTCTTTATTTTTTAATTAAATCATTTTATTGATTTTATGTAAATTGGGTTTGGTGTATTTATAGAGACAGTGAATGTTTGTTAATCTAACTTTCGTTAGATGATTATAGTTGTTACACGCTAATCGGTTTGGAGAAGTTTCTTCAGTTTTTTTCTTAATCAATTTACTTGAGGAAATGAATTTATGCACTTCCGGATAGAATTTCACACTTTTTTTTATCAAATAACTCGATTGATTTACCAGAATAAAAATAATAAAATTTCATCACATTAGACTCGAATCGTAAACGCACAAGTTAAGGATATTTTTTTGTTTTTATTTAATAATAAAATCTCATCCAAAAAATAATTTTACATAGTTAAAACACATAATTAGTAAACAAAGGTAATAAAACTTGTTTCAAAAGAATAAAAAAAATATTATTGCTGTCGTTTTTAATTTCAGTATGCAAGTAAAAATGTAATAAAAGCCGATACATTGTGCTTAGCATTGCAAGTATAATAAAAAAAGACGCGAACAATTTAATCCTAATAAAAATTACAAAAATCTTTGAAGAAAACATATATAAAAAAAAGAAAGAAAAACAATTTGTAAACAAGAAAATTTAATTGAAATTTTTTAAATCAAATTTTAATTAACAAAAAAATGTCATCAATTCGTCAACAATAAATCTAGTACACGGTTTAATAATATTATTAATAAAAAATTAAAAAAATATATTTAAACGACAAAAAAAAAATGAAAAATTAATAATCAATCAAAAAATTTAATTATTGTCGTCAGTTTGTTGTAATTGTTGGGTGGTTGGTGTTGTGACAACAATTTTATCGTCACAAATCAAAATAACAGAAATTTTTTTTTATGATTATTTTTAATAAGCAATAAATTTGTTTCTATTCAATAATAATTATTAAATAATAAATCATAATAAATTGTTATAAATGAAATAAAATAAAAAAGTTTAACGAAAAATTAATAATTTATACGAAAAAAAATCTTTGACAGGTCAAATGGTAATAATAATTTTCGTTATGTTTTTCGGATTTTTTTTTTTATTATTATTATTATTATTGTTTTTCTCTTCTTTACATTTGTATGTAAAATATGTTTTCTGAAGGCGCCATAGCCAACATGCGGTACATTAAATACATAACTTTAAATACTTTTATGAATATTATTGAAGAATGGATGAAAAATAAAAAAGATATTTTTTTTTTGATGGCGCATAGACACAGCGCCGGAATGACGATTAAAACGATATTATATTTAGAAGCAGAAGACACAAATGTGAAGCAAAATGAAAATATAATTTAAAAGAGAATAAATAAAAAGGTGTAGACATAATAAAAAAGAATAAAAAAAAAAAGAAAAGAAAAGAAGTTGAAGATGAAGAGAAAAAATGAAGAAAAAAAAAACATCAAACAAATCGTTTTGTTGAATTTTCTTTTTATTTTTTAAAATCTAATCGACAAACCTAAAAAAATGCACCACAATAACGTTTCCTCTAATCAACGAAGAAAACAATTTTTTTTTTGTTTTAATTTATTTAAATTAAGTGAAAAAATTATTTCATCCAGTTATCGGATGAGACATGAAGATCATCTTTTCTGTTTTTATTATATTAATAAATAAAATGTGAAAAGCCCTAATTATTTTAATTAAGCTTTTTGTTTTATTAGAAGCGACGTCAACAAGATCATTATTTTCTCCTTATTTATTATCCGTATTTTTCTATATAATTGGTTTAACAATCGATGATATTTTATGTGGGTGAATATGTAAGTGATAAAAAAGTATCCAATCACTGCGTGACTTGATTAGAAATCCTAACAACCCTGAAAACAAACATGAAACACACTTAAATCTTTACCATTTAAAAATATAAAACAATTTTATTGTCTAATCAAATAGATTAATTAATTAAAGCAGAGCTATTAACATTTTTTTTTTTGACATTTTAAATGAATGCTAAAAATAAATTTGCATATTAATTGGTTAGTTTTTCAGTGACAAGAATGATCATTGACTCATAATTTCATTTAAAAATAAAATAAATTAATTTATTATTGATTAGTAAAATAAAACTCCTTTATAGCTGCTTATATATAATGATCGTAAAGGATTTGCATTGATCACTGATCTATTAAACAAACAAACAATTTAAAACAAAAAAAAAAATTATTTCTCTACTATTTAAATATGCTAAACAGATCATCAGCATGATGATCATAATCGAAAAACGTAAATTTTTGATTAATCATTTGGTTTGTTTTTGTTGTCCCGAAAAATAAAATTACCATAAAAAATAATTAAATTCATTAAAACAAAAAGCTTCATCGAAAAAAAAATTTTTTTTTTTTAATTAGATACCAAAAAAAACTTCTTAATTCCTGTGCTCTGTTCACCATTTAATTTTCTTAATTCAATAGGAGGGCGTTTTGTTAATAGAAAATACATAAATTATTACGAAAGCATATTTTATGCTAGTTTAAAAGTTATTTAATAAACTGAAAAAAAGAATCTAAGATAAATTAATGCCGGCACAGCTCACAAATAATATAAACTCATCAACCAATAACAAGAGAATGGATGATGATGGGTTTTTTACGAAATCTATTCTTAATTAATGAATATAATATGTATCGTTTTGTATTAATTTTATTGCTTGTTTTGTTCTTTTGATTTTTTAATTAATTGAAAAAAATATAAAAAATTAGAATAAATAATAGAGAAATAGAGAAATGGTTGTTTTAAGTGACTTAAGCATCACTGTAAACGTAGCATTCGCATAGAAATAAACTAAATTTTAAATGACTGATTCGGAATAATTATTAAGGGTAAAATGTATTTTTTTTTTTTATTTTTCTTTAACCAAAGTTTTCAAGTACTAAAAAAAATTGCTGCGCAAGAACAAAACACTTAAAACACATTTTAAAGCATCAAATAAAATTCTCCATGCATTTTGTAATAAAATAATAATAATTAGGCTAATGCCGGCAAAAAAAAAAAGGTGACTTAAGAAATATTTTTTGAAATAATATTCACAAAGTCAGATGGCTTAATTATTTAATTAGTAAAATAAAATAAAAGAGAAGAATTTTCTAGAATTCACAGTTAAATATAATAATTTATGTAGCAAAAGGAATTTTGGTTTATTTTCTGCTATATCAACCCACCAAAAGCATCGGTCTACGATTATTAAAATAATTTTTATATTTTCAAAGAAGGGAAATAAGATAAACAAGATACACACAGTCACAAACATACACACACCGAAAAAAAAACCCCCTACGGTGGTTCTATTAAAAATTATATTTATTTACTTTTCATACTCCTCATCATTGTTAATTTTTCGTTTTTTTTAATAATCTTCTTGTTAAATAAAAGGCCACACTAATTTCCAATTATGTTCATGTCATAAACACCAAATCTGCTTTTGTTTATTCTTTAATAAATAAATAATATAATTTTTTTTATATTTTTCCTTTATTTATTTAATTTCATTTTAGCTTTCAATTCAATTTTACACCGCGTTAACCAAAAATATTGTAAAAGAAAAGAAAGAAAGAAAAAAAAAAGTAACATTTTTCGTTTTGTTTGCTCGTTTAAGTCGCTTAACCAAGAAAACGAATAATCGTAAAAATTTATTTGAGTTTTTCCTTCTCATCTTTTTGTTGCTTTTGGTTTTTTTTTTTTTTTTCCTGTTTTTTTCTTATTCTTCATCTTTCTTTCGATAAATTATTGATAAATGATAATAAATGTCGATTTGGTCTGGTTTATATTATTTATATTTTATTTATTTGTATTAATATTGTGTGTGTGTTTTTATTTTTTTTTTTCGTTTTTATGATGATTGTTTTGCACCACGTTTATTATTAAATCTTCTCTGTATTTTTTTTTTTTTTGATTTTAAATTTAATTTCATATTTGTTTGCTTTGTGCTTTTAATTTTATATGTGCTTTTCTACATAATTTTTTATTTATTTCTGTTTTCCTGTGGTTTTCCAAATGTTTTTCTTTTGTGTGCTTTTATTTTTTTTTTTTTTTGCTAGATAAATCAGGAAATATTAAAGTGATAAAAACAAAAAAAAAAATATTACCTACGAACGAATACCTGTTATTCAGAAAATTATAAATTTTTTTATTTTTCATTTTATTTAACGACATGCAATGTAAAACCGTTTTAACACCACTGTGTAATGTAGTTAAATAACTAAATCATACAATCACTGTTTCTGTATGTTGTATGTTTTCGCCAATAATTGATTTCATCAGAATCAATCAATTTAATTAAATAAAAAATAAAAAGAAAAAAAAGAAACAGAAACGAAACGAAAACCATTATCCTGTTATTCAAAATTTCTGTAACAACAAGCTTAAAGCTGTTTTAAAGGTTTATTAATTTTATTTACACTTTATGCAATTATTTTTCGTTTTCCCCCTTTCGTTATTAATTTTTTTTTTTGTTTAATAACGAAAAATTTAATTAATGTAACTGAGGTAATTTTTGCTTCTTGTAACAACAAAATAATTTTTGTGTGAAGGTTTTTTCCGTACATTTTGCATGAAATATTTTTTTTTTTTTTCTGTAACTTTGATCATTTTCCTTAATAATAATTGTGTACAAATGTAAATTTATTTAAAGATCTGTATCCCACAGTGCTTTGTTTGTATCACAACAGGAGGTGACACTACACTATGATGTTCAGATTTTATTTACATGCATAGGCATTAAATGGAGAAAAATAAAAAATTAAAAAAAAAATTCCTTGTGATTTGTGTGCTTTACAAAACAGCAAAAAGGAAAGAAAGAACAAAAAATGAAAAAAAAAAAACCCCAGCAATTAACAATTCAAAAATAAAAACATTTTTTACACATCAGAAACACATTAAAAAAAAATTTTAATTAATGAAAATTTCATTCGTTTGGAATTTATTTATTCTTTTTAATATTTAATATTAATTTACTGTTAATTGAATGTTTTATCGTTTTTAATTAGTTTTGTCATTATTTTTATCGTGAATAAATTTTATTTTATATTTTTTGATTAAAAAAAAAAAAAAAAAAACAAAAAAATTAAATAATTTATAAAATGACATCAAAGAAAAACAGGAAAAAAAGTTTATTTGTTTTAATTAAGGTTTAAACACGCTTTAAATAATTAAAAAAAAAAATGAAAAAAAAAAATTTAGGTGGGTTTTGTAGTTGGATTTTGGGTTAATACTGATTCATGTTTTTTATTAAATTTGTGTTAATAATTTGTGTTTACTTTGCTATAACCAATTGTTATCTATGACAGGGATTTTAATTAATCAAATTTATATTTATGCCTACGACACTGGTGGCATACTTAATAATATTAATTAATTTTTTTTTTTGTAATTAGTCCATAGCACATTTTATGTTGTTATAGAAACCAATGATTTAGTCTTAAAAGCTATTACATTATGTGGTTAATAAAGTGGTTTGATGTTGCGAAGTTAAAGGATTGTGAGACCAATAAAAATGAATTATGGCCACATTTATCAGTAACTGTGGAGTTACTTAAAACAAGTAGAATACAAACATTTTAACTATAATCAATACTGAATTGTGGTAAAACGGCTTGTTATAACCTTCAAAAACCTTCCAGCTATTAAAATTAAGCATTTTTTTTTATTTAACATTCACAGAATAAAAACCGTAACCAATTCATTTAATTTCAGAGTAGGAAAAAACAACAAAAAAAAAAATTAAAGACAATAATTAATGCAAACCACAATAAAAAAAAAAACATTATCCTTTCCAAAATATATTCATAACATATTAACCGTGTGCAAGGTGTAAATTATTCACCAAAAAAAAAATAAAAATAATAATAAAGAAAACACAGCTTAAAGCAATACAACTGATTAAATACAAATCAATTATGCTATCCATCGTTATATTAAAATTAATAAAAAAAAAAAAAAACTTTTTCGTCTTTGTAACAAATTTATGCTAGGGTTACGCCTTTCATCCTCTATTTAACCAAATGAAATGACAAAAAAAATTCAATTGTCTTGTCAAGCAATAAAAAAAATAAAAAAAAAAAAAATCGACACAAGCAACAAAAGGTAATAAAATAATAAGAGAATTTGCATAATTTAACACCGATTATTATTTATTCGTTACGTATTCAGTAAAATCGCGACCAAAAAGGTTTGGACGAAGTTTTTCTTCTTTTTTTTTTGCCAATTTGTAATGATTGAAAAATGCCTAATTCTAATTTTAAATTGTAATTTTATGGGGGTTTTTTTTTGTCTTTTAATGTAATCAATAGACGATGGTTTTTTTTTTTTACTTTATTTCTAAAATGAATAATAGAAAGCAGGTGATGTAAACAAAAAAAAAAAAAAACAAAAAAAAAAGGATCAAAAAGAGGAAAAAAATTTAATATATATGTGTGGCTCGTGTCTATTATAAATGTTTTAGAATAATTAACCGGTAAATTTATAATCTATGAAATTAGAAAGAAGAGTTTTTCAAGAAAATTATGTTGCTATGAGTTAACAGCAGACATAAGACGATTGTAATTATAGATAAACACTTTTGTATAATCAATTAACAGGCAGTAAAATATAGTAAATTTGAATAAGATTGTGGCAAGGAGGATACAACAAACAGAGATGGAATAAACTGAGTGTGGTTTCTATATTACTTTAAGTGAAATTTCATAAAACTTATATTTGTGGTAAAATTCAAAAGAAATGCTTTAGCCGCTATTAACAAACAAATCAAAGTTCCTAGATTTAACAGCAAAAATAAGTTTTTTTTTTTAAAAATCAATAAAAATCCTTTGGAAATGCCACAAAATAAAATCTGAATTAACTTAAAAATTTTACCAGGAGAAAATCTCGATTGAAGCCATTAACGAAAAAATTTTTAAAGCAAACTAAACACAAACAAAGTAAAAAAAAAAAAAACACAAAATTACGGCATCATAAATACAAAAAAAAAAAAAAAAACAGAACAATGCAACTGAAATTACATCAATTTCCTTAAACACGAGAAAAGGGAAACGAAAATAATGTATTTGTATAAAGTAGCCAGGCAGAATGAATCCGCAAGCCAGGGCGCTTACTTAATTTATTTTCCTTTTTTGGTTACATTTTTAATTTAAAAAAAAAAAAAACCTTTCATAACAAATTACTTAAATAGCCCGTAGCATTTTTAATGGACCAATTTACAGGTGCTGTCAAATTTACATCTTGAATGCCTCGCAGATAAATGAATGGAAACGACGACGACAGGATTTTTTTGTTTATCTACAAAATTTGTTTTGTTGATTGTTTTCATCGTTTTTAATGGTCTTCTTATATTAGTTTTTTTTTTGTGTTGATAATGATTGAAATTAATAAAGGATTTTTTGTTTTTTTAATTTAATTAAATTAATTATGTTATTACTGGCTGAATAATATAATAATAATAAGACAAACAAATTCTTTATAATAAGATTAAAAAATTAAAAAAAAAAAAATAATAATAATTTTTTTTTATTGTTATAAATTATAATATTTACGTTTTATTTATTAATAATAATTTAATTTATTTACTTAATTTTTATATTAATCTTAAAATTTATTTCTATAATCTTTCACTTATTAAAATACAAAAAAAAAAAAAAATAAAATATTAAATGAAAGAGAAGACAAAAATACCAATTTCGTTGTCTACAGTTAAAAATAAAATAATTTTATGCAAAGTAGTGTGGTGTGTGGTGTAGTGTTTGCGTTTTAATGCTTCTATAAAAAAAAAAAAACTTTTTTCTTTAAATACTTTTTATTTATATTTTTATTAAGTGACTTAAGTAAATCTATTAATTATACGATTAAAAAAAAAAATTATTCTTTAACAGCTGTTTTGGTCGCGTTTTATTATATTAAAAAAAAAAGTTTTTCTGTTTGTTTTATGCAAAAAAAAAAAAATAATAAAAATGTTTTATAATGAATTATAAAATTAAATTAATTAATTAATTAAAAAAAGAATTAATAAACTAATTTAGAGAATAGAAATAAATAAAAATAGAAATAGGGATTGTGTAGCGTAGGGAACTGAAAGCAACATACAGTGGCTACTACAGAGTTGATTTCTAATTGCTATGCGAATTTTAACGTTTTTTTTTTTTTGTTTTATTCGCAGCATTAATGCAAATTATGTAAAATTAATTAAAATAATTTTTTTTATTTTTATTTAAATAAAATTCTTTCTAATTATTAATTGTTTAACAAAAGCTTTTAATAGGAAACCCTAATGTATAATCAGCACTAGTATTTGCTATACATGGATCAGCAAAATGTTTGTTAGTTGCCAGTTAAGACGTTTTTTATTTAATTTTTCTTTTATTATTTAATTAATTAAGTTCGTCAGCAACGAATTAAAACAGAAAACAAATAAAACTAAAAAATTTAATGAGAATTAAAGAAAACACAAAACTAGCTAATGGAACTAATCAAAAAAAAAAATTGTCTTTCTAGTCTTTCTAGCACTAAATAAAATTACACAAATGTTTTTAATTAATTAATTTAATTTTTATTTTTGAATTTTGCTCATAAAAAGCTTTAAAGCATTAATTTTATTTTGTTTTTTTTATATTTTTATTGAAGAAATCGATGCGATTGAACGAAATTTTCTTAATCCTGATGGATATACGTTGCTAATTACATTAAACGACGAAAATTAACAAATTTTATCTAATAATTAGTTTTTCATAGCTTAAGTTTAATTTACTTTACTTTAAATTATCAGAAATAAAAGTTAAGCCACTTGTTAATTAGCTAAATATTATCAACAAAAATTCTCTTTTCAGCGATGAACGCTTTGATTGTTTTATAAAACAAAATTAAGAAAAAATAAAGCTTAAGTCCACTAAACTGCCATCTATACATTACTAGTAACAAAAGTTAAGTCAGTTATTAATTTAACCTGAAATTGTGTCTTTGCTAAAAAATAAAAAAAAAGAGAACAAGAAAAAAAAAACATGACTTTGGTTCAAGTTTTAGCTACAAAAATGTATTTAATCCCCATCTATTGCATGGCTTTACATTACCTGATTTAAGTTAACACACGTTTCTCAAAACGTATAGTTGGCAAAAAAATAAAATACTTTTCTAATTTTCTTTAATTAAACAAGCTGACAGCACACACTCGAAAATCATTTAATTATTTGTTGGTTTGCTAATTATGCAATATTCGGTAATAAATATTTAATTAATTTTTAATTTTTATTGAAATTATTTACTGTTTTAATTGTAGAAAGCTACGCTAAAAGCTATGATAGTTTTAGGTTAATTAAAAATAAAAAAACAATAACAAAATAATAATTATTCTACTCTTCTAGTAATAAACGTGGAGAATACAATGACAGAATTCAGTTAAAAATCGACAAAATATTTGTCACATGCATTTTTTAAATAATTGTTTTTAACTTTAAACAGGATTTATTGGTTTGCATGGTTAAAATCGGTCAATTACTAACTAATTATTTAAAAAAAAAAAAATTATTTTGTAGGTGAAAAGAGATTTTCGAAGCTATTAATTAGTTTTCATTGTTACTTTGTCAAGTGCAATTAATTAATTTATTTTTTGAAGTTTTAATGGGATTTTCTTTGCTGTAACTAGACTTCTTTAATTGAATAAGTGATTTAGTGTAGGTAAACTTGTGTGTTAAGCCTGGGCAGTGATAATTTTTTAGACGAGAAAACTACATTTGTCTAGGCTTTGGAGAAAAAAGTAGTCAAATACTTGCTTTAACTAAACTGTTTTAACGTTATAAATACTGGCAAATTATGCTTAGTTAGTTATGCTCTACTGAAACAATCTACTAATTTATCTACTCTATAAAGCATAAACCAGATGTAATCAACTAATAAACAAATAATTAAATAAAAATAAATTGCATAACACCAAAAACCATAATTTCTAACATAATTAAGAGAAGCAATAGAAAAAAAATCCAACAAATTAACACATAAAAAATGCACAAAAAACCAATTTAGAAGACAATTGATAATCATAAAAACGGAAAACTTTTACTTTTTCACAATATTGTTGATACAATAAATAAACAAATAAATAAAGAATGAAAAAAAAAATGTTAATTGACGAATCATGATAAATTTATTTACCTACAAGATACAAAGAATAAAAAATTAAAAAAAAAAATTTCTTATTAAAAACAAAACAAGAAAATGTTTAAACAACAGAAAACACTTGACTAAAAGTCAATAAACAAAACGACACAGATAATGATAAATTATTACTTAAAAAAAAAAAAAAAATAAAAATTATGTATATATGTCATCGAAATGTTTGTTATTTTCCATCATATTAAATGTAGACAGCATGAGGAAAAACTTAACAGCAATAAAAAAATAAAATAAATAAATAATCATCGAACAACATCCACCATTAACAACATCATCATCATCATCATCATTTCCATTGTTGTGCTTTCATTCAATTATTCTTTACCAAACATATAAATGAAAATCTTGCTGTTTACATATTGGAAAAAAAAAAAAAAAAAAACTAAAAATTATTTTATAACAACAAAACAAACAGAATTTGTGAGACTTTAAAAGCATTTTATGTTTCTCTCTTTCTCTGGTAAAATAAAATAAGAAATAAAAATAAAATAAAAAATAAATACTTTAAACGCGATAACAAACAAAATTTCACTTTCTTTTTTCGTTTTTTTTCTTTTTATATTTTAATTTAATAAAAATTTCTGTTTCTTCATCTGCTGTTTGTTTGGTTTTTCTTTGTAAGGCGAATTTTTTTTCTTCTTCTGTTTTCATCTTTTTTTAATGATTAAAGAGATTTTTCCGGAAGAATTGTTGAAATTTTCATGTACTGTGGAATTAAGCGGGTTTTTAGTTTTATTTGTTTATTTTTTGTAAATAATTTTTTTTTTTTTTAATTTTATTGCATATAATGGCGCAATCTGTTTCATGTAATTTTTTTTTTTTTAGTTATTTCCAACACTAAACCTAGGTCATGGCAAAAAACTATGTCTTGGGACAAACCACTTCAGTGCACACCTGTTTATCTGTTTATAATTAAATCAAACAATGATTAGGATTAAAAGATTTTAATTCATTACGTTACGTCACATTGTAACTATAAGAAAAATCCGCTAATAAAAACACATTTTGCTAATAACCTCATCTCGAAATACACAAATCATTACAAATGAATCAAATAAAAAATAATTTTATATCCTTTTATCACTTCACGGTTAAAACAATTACTGCATTACGAAGCACAAAATTGGAGCTTCTTCTTCTTAGTAAAATGCAGCATAAATTATAAACGAAAAACAACCACAAAACCGGATTCATACACAAAAAAAATTTAATTAAATGAAAAACAATT
The DNA here is from genome assembly GCA_961205885.1 of Ptychoptera albimana. Lineage (NCBI taxonomy): Eukaryota > Metazoa > Arthropoda > Insecta > Diptera > Ptychopteridae > Ptychoptera > Ptychoptera albimana. The sequence goes on from OY540801.1 coordinate 17,847,517, forward strand.
TTTTTGTAATTATCATTAATTATCAAATAATAAATATATCAATCAGATATTATCATAAACTGTGCTAATAAATAAATTAATTTTGGAAAAAAAAAATAAAAATTAATTAAAAAATATTTTATTTCTGGGAATTATTATTATTTTCATTTTTTTTTTAATTAATTATTTTCATCATCATGTTATGAGCCACGTAGCCTGGTCATATCTAGCGAATTATTGCATAAAATTTCAAAAAAAAAAATTTATGTACTGGCGCAGACAAGTAATGCAATTTTATTTTGCGTAATATTTAAGCTCTTTTCACTTTCGCAGAAAATTAACCTAATTAGTAGTTGCGGCACCAACATATTTGATCGAATAAGCTTTAATCAAATTAATTAATTTTTGTTTTAAGAATGTTTATTCATTTACGCCTGATTTATTTTTGACACATTTTAATGGCACAGATCTTGTTAATTTATGGGCTATGATCTATTCTGCTTTTAACACTTTCCGCCTCAATTTGTATAGTGAAAATTCTGATTAGTTTAATCATTGCATACCTTTGTGCTATTTCCCATTCTAAACAAAGTACGTGAAAATGTGTCAAAGTGTTTCCATTCTTGTCGAATTTTTATCTCACATAAAATAATAAATTTTTTTCGCGATTTTTTATTTTTTTTTTTCACAATCATGCTGAAAACTGAAAATTTCATTCATTCGTAATTCGCAGATAAAACAAAAAAAAAAAAAAAATTACAAAACTTTAATTGCTTTCTTTATTTAATAAATATGTTAATTCGCCTATTAATTTTGTGATTTTTTTTTTTCTTATTCATATTAATTAACAAAATTAAATTATTAAAAAATAAAAAAAAAAGGAAAAAAACTTGATCTCTTGTAGTCACATGATTAAAAAAAAAAATCTACTTGTGACATCAATGATTCAATAATCCAATATTAATATAATTTAATTAAATTAACGCAAAACTTTTATAAGAAAATCTCTGATTATTATTGCTTTGCTTCAGTTAATAGAAATATTTGCACATGGTTTTTAGTGTTAATTTAGTAATTCAGTTGCAAATTAACATAAAGATTTTAATTTTTTTTTTTTTTTTTGCTTTCGATTTGAATAAGAATTTCGCGTTTTTCTACTTTTTTTTTTCTTTTAAATTGTTGGTAAAGGTCATTCTGTATGTTTGTTTACCTGAGTTTATTTATTTAACAAACAATAATCAGAATAATAATTTGTTTATTTGATAAGAGAACAGTTTTGGAGATTTTTTTATATAGAGATATTTTTATTTATTTACTTTGTATATAAGGAAATTTAATTTTTATGTAATTACTCGGCTTCTCTGTTAAAATTCTTTTGAAATTCATTTAGAAGCAAGTTGTTTTGCGTACGTGCTATTGGGTGATAAGAAAAACTTGCAATTTACTGTATTTCGTTGGAAATTTAAAAGAAAAAGAATTTAACTACAATAATTAGTGCTGTAAATATTAAATAATCAAACTCTCAAGACAAGAAGATTCCTTTAAAACGTCGATTAGGTAGAAAAAAAAAACTTGTAAATAAAATTCACAAACATCTACAAAATGGTTAAAGGAAACTAAAAAAGTTGCTTTCGTTTAGCTTTGTTATTTATTTCGTTTACTTTCCCTTGGTTTGTTTGTTTGTCATTCAATTATGTCACAAATGATTGCACTTTTTTATGATGATTGGTTTGTGTTTGTTTATACAACAATATTGACGATAATGGTGGTTGGAATAATAACACAAATCATAAAAAACGACAAAACAAAAAAAAAACGTGATTGAAAATATTAAAAGCAACAAAAGCATTAAAAACATAAGCACATTTGCTACCACGATGATGTCATATTTGTTAATATGTTTATTGGAGACAACATATACATTAGGTTTTGCCAATACCACTTTAATACAGGAATGAAATGTGTGCTTTGGTTTGTTGATTATTTTGAATCACATGATGTTTAAATTGTTTATGGGCCTTGATCGCGTTTTTGTGTTCTTCTTCATGCTTTTTTTTTTTTTTAAAGCTACTAGTTTTTTCGTCTTTTGTTATTTCATTTAACGTCATTAAACTTTGATATATAAAAAAAATAAAAATGCTAGTTTAACGATGTTAAATACTAAGAAAAAAAAAACATTTTTGGCGGGTCTTTTATTTTAAAGGATTTATTCCGAAACAATTGAGTTTAAAATGTATGGAATAAAGATTTTCCGGAAGAATTTCTGTGGTTTTTAATTTGAAATAAAAATTATTTACCTGCATAGTGATAGGAGAAAATCTATTTATATCTATCGAAAAAAACAAACATGAATTACGCTAAAAACAAATTAGAAATAAAGAAAACAAACTACTTGAGATGAGCAAATATAAATTCAATGTCATACCACACGGCACTGGCACTGTCCATGGGTCAATCGTTTTAATAAATTTATTCTTCACTTCTTTACATTTCTTTTGTGTAAATAAACTATTTAATATAATTGGCGGTTTGGCGTTCTATTTAGTTAATTTTTAATCAAACAAAAAATATTTACGCAATGTCAAGGATCATAAATTTTTTTGTTTTGTATTTTAACCGAAAAAACAGAATTTAAGAAGAAAAAAAAACCGCAATAATGATTTATTTCTGCAACAAACTAACAAAAAAAAAATGTTAAAGACATTAGCGAAATAAATTGTTACAGCAGAAGACATTGGTGTTGAACTGAGTGCAAAAATTAAAAAAAAAAAAAATTAAAAAAATTAATTTTTACTTAACGCAATCAAAAATAATTTTTAACACGAAAATAGCACGGGATGTGATGTTCGTTGTTTTTTCTTTGCCATGTCTCTTGTTTTTAAATTCTTATTAATAAATTAAAGTCAATTTTTATTTATCAATAATTATCAATTTTCATGTTAAATAAAAATAAAAATAATTTGCCGAGTCATTGTGAGCTAATCAAAAATAAAAACATCATCTTTAGCTTTTTTTTTCTCTCTTTTTTTAATCGAACAAAACAAATAAATTCTGATGAAATAAGTAAGAAAAAAAAATTAATTTAATAATAAATAATAAAAAACATAATCAAGGAAAAATATGCAATTTATGGAATTTGACTGGAAAATACGTATAGTCATGAAATTTTCTTTTGTATATTTATTGCAAAAGTCTTGAGCATTTTAAGTCGGATAATGAAATGCGAATTGACTGATTCATTTTTTAGTGCTCAAAATGTATCTTTTTTACAATTTGGAGCAACTTCCTTAATAAATTAAAACTAAAATAATTAAATAATTAAATCAAAAGCAGTAAAATGCAAACAGAGCATTAATACTGAATAAAAAAAAAAACAAAAAGTTTATTATTTAGGTTAGTCAATAAAGCAGAAGAAAGCTAATAAAATTTTGATGCAAAAATAATAAATTCGCCTGTCATTAAAACAACGAAAAAATTAAAAAAAAAGCATTGATGCAAAGAAATTAAATTGATTAGAATACATTAAGCTTAATGAATACAATCAAATTGCTAAAAAAAAATTAATATTAAGAATTACTTTGTAAAAGCACCTCTTAGGCACCAACAACAGTAACAACAGCATCCAAATTAATGATTTACCAAATAAAATTTATAATAACCAAAATTATTATTTTTTTTTTATAAAAAATTTATCAATATCATGTGACTTTGCAATAAAAGTATTAAAAAAATAAAAAAAAAAAAACCAAAACATCATCCGCTTACAAAATATAAAAAATAAAATAAAATAAAACAAATACCAAACAGGCTTAAGTAAAGTCGATATCCCTCCCAAACACTTTTTATAATTTTTTGTCAATGCTTTGCGATTCATTTTTTTATTTTATTTATTACACTTATAAGTTACTTAGCTGAAGATGAGTTTTTTTTTTTTTTTTTTTAATTCGTACCCACTAATACTGAGGCGAGAAACAGCAACAGAAAAAAAAGCAGCGAAAAAAAAAACAACAAAACGCTCTAGACCAACAAATACAAATTAAATAATTTTTATTATTTTTTATTAACGTGTATTTGTTGTTGATGTGCCCCTGAGGGGGCAACCGCGTGACTCCTTTCACAACAGCACACCGTATAACTACTTAACAACGAAATAAAAATAAAAATAAAAAAAAAAAAAAACTTTCTCTTATATTCAGTATAGGTTGGCTGTGTTTGGTCTTAAACTTAACAGTTTCGTGTGAGACATCGAACGAAGTTGTTTGATGCTGCTTTGTTGTTTGGTAGCACAATAAAAGTTTTAGTTTTAGTTGTTTTTATTTTTTGTTTTTCGTTTTTTTAATATATGTATTAAAAACAGCAAGAATTTAGTTACAAAAGGTGAATTAAAATATAAAAAAAAATTCAAGTTTTTAAAAAGTTTTTAAGTGTTTTTCAGTAACAAAACAAAAAAAAAATTTGTGCTTTTAAGATTTTTTTTTTTTTTCGTTAACTAATTAATTAATCTTAATTAATGAAAAATTTCCTTTTTTTTTCTACTAATTTTTATTGTTTTTTTCTAAGCATCAAAGCTTTTATTACTTGAAATAAAATATTGAAATTATTTTACGCTGATTAAAACGACAAAAATCCAGTTTTTTCAAAGCTTTGAAATATTTTCCATCAATTTTTTATTTTTTTTATAGATTTTACACCAGAGAGAAAAAAAAAATAAACAAAATTTAATAAAATTAATTAATTTAAATGTAAACAATGTTAAATGCCTGTTTTATCATCATAAAAACTTCGATTTGTTTGTTTTTTTTAAACCATACAAACAGCATTTTTGCTTTTAAAAAATTGTTTTATAAAATTAAATGTTAAAGAGCTAAATCGATGATAAAAAGAAAAATAAAAAATCCAAATTTTTTCAAACAGTAATGCTAAAGCATCGTTGAGCTAAGGAACAAATAAAAGTTTAGCATTTTTCAAATACAAAATTATTTCTCAACAAAATCGCATAATAAAATTATTTTTTCTAATTACATTATTTCTTTTTATTTGTATTTCAGTTTTCCATATTTCCTATATTAAAAAAAGTAGAAACATTGTGCTGTGTTTAATACAATTATAGTGCAACATGGATTAATAAATAATCAAAAGAAAATATTATAAAAAAAAAAAAAAAGTGTTAAAGAATAGTTTGTGTGTGGTGTTATAAATAAAAATTATATTTGCATAAAAACAATAAATAAATAAGCAAAGAACTGAAAATAATAGAAAATGATTACAAGAGGAGATTTAAAATTAACATTTTTATGTTGGTGAGTTGAATTTAGTTTAATGAAAAAATATTTTTAATCATGCAAAGTGGTTAAATTGGATTAGAAATTCCAAACAAGTAATTGCAACAAGAAACGAACCTGATCTCACATTGATTTTGATGATCAAATGATTATGTTTACCAAAAAACCTTTTTACTTCCTTAAACCCATTAGAATTTGATGTTAATGACACAGTTTCTTACTCTAGCAGCATAAATCAATAAAGAAAAAATAAAATAATTTTGAATTCCGTTAATTATATTAATATTTTATGCTATTGACATGATTAAAACTACACAATTCAAGTTCAATAATAAAAAAATAAATTCATAAAAAGTCAATGCTAGGTTGCGTTAATAAAAAAAAAAAAAAATTTTAAAATAACCAATCTTTCAATTTGGAAGAAAAAAAAAATAAATAAAAATTTCTTTCGCGTGTCTTAATCTTGTAAAGAAATAAAAAATAATTATAGTTGTTTGACTCAAAGTACCAATCATGTTTCAACACAAACAATAACAAGCGACAGGCGACCAAAATTGTTCCTCATTTTCATTATTTATTTATGGTTTCTGGCCAGAGTGGACAGCGAACAAAAAAAAAAATTAAAATTTTTTTTTTTTTAATTAATTAGAGAACATGAAGAGTTGAAAGTGTCTTTCAATTAAACACAAGTGTTTTGTGTTATTTATTATTTTTGGGGCTTTTTTTTATTTTTTTAATAATGATTTATATTTCATGCGGTCCGATCTTGGTTGTTGTACTTTCAAAAAAAAAAAATAAATTAAATAAAATTGAACCATAGCTGGAATGTAAGAAAACGAAAAGAAAAAAAAAAAAATGAAAAAGAAATTCACAAATAATAATTCATTAAAATGATTTATTATACGTTTTTGTGGGGTTTTTTTTTTACTCTCTGGTTTTTAATCAAAGATGAAATTAACAATACGCTAATACGTTATCCACACCTTTGTAGACGAGATTTCCATTCAAATCCTGTTGGCATTAGAAATGTAAAGAAAAGCAAAAGTCTTTTTTTATTTCGATTAATTAATTAATTCCAATAAAATTGACATCATCTGTGGTGAGAGAATTTAATTAAAATAAAATTTAAAATTTCATTAAAACTCACATAAATTATTTAATAAAATTCAGCTTTAAAAACAATAATTTTTAATTCTCGCAAATAAAGTGAAAATTTAATTTTAAATTAATTTTGCAAAAGCAGAAAAAAAAAAAAAAAAAAAAAATCAGGTTAACGATGCTGTTAAAAAAAATCAATAAATTTCAATAATAAACACCCTGTCAAGTGTTTTTTCTTCATTTTTTTTTGTTGTTGTTGTTAAGATGAAGAATTGATTTTTTTTTATTATTTCATCGCAGCTAATTTGTCACTCAACCCACATAGAATTCATTTTTATTTTTTTTTTTGCATTTTATTTTTTTCGCTGTATCTTAAATAATCACGAAGAAATTCGCAAGTCACCTTAAATTATGAATGTCAGTGGAAAACAAAACAAACATAAACAAAACTTAAGTTCTTTGAACTGATTTTTTTTTTTTTTAAGCAATTTTTTTTTCTGATTGTTCTGCCTAATCTGTCTGATGGAAATTATTCACGTTTATCGCCTACAGATTAATCACTCAAAGAAATAATTTATAATCGCTGTAAAATATTGATAATCGATTAATTGTAGTTAAAGCGAAGTTTAACAAGTAAATCCATGTAAAAAAGAATCGAAAATCGATATATTTATCATGGTTTAAAGCTCAAAAAATAATTAGTTATATAACACTGTCCAGTAAACACATAAATTATACCGAAAACCTAAAATTAAATCGATAAAAACCCTGAAACACTGAAAAATCATGTAAATGATAAACAAATTTAAGGTCATTCCAGTAACAATAATGCCCAAACAAACAAATCATTTTATATTAAACAGGCATTTTCTGTCGCCTTCTTTTTTTTTTTTTTTTTAATTATTTATTTTGTTAATTATTTATTTATGTCACATATCCGCATATTTTGTTTTATTTTTTTTTTGTTTAATATTTATTATAAAAATTTAGCTTTAAAAATCGAAACAACAAAAGTTTTCACCTATTAACGCTAAAATGGGGAATTTTCATGTGTTTAACCAAACGTTTAACACAAAAACGTTTAGTAATTTAAAATTGTTTTATTTTTTGTCTAATAGTAAATTTCATCATACTGATTACAAATAAATTTAAATAAAATATAAAGTGAAACCAATGAACCGTGGCGATTTTAAATGTTTTTCCATTTCATTCGGTTTATTGTGGTTATTGTTGTTATTGTTGTTGTTGTTGTTACTGCTATTTTGCTATTAAATTAAAATTAAATAAACGCAGTTAAATATTTTAAGTTTTTGTTTTGTTTGTGTGTTTATAAAATAAAATTAATAAAGAAAAATTACACAATAATTAAGCATTTAACAGTAATAATCAATAAAGAAAACGAATAAATAACAAACCACCGGGTGCCAGCAGTTTTAATTTTAATTAAATAAATTATTTTTATCACTGTTTTGTTGAAATTTTTCATTTTTTTTTTTTAAATTTAATTTAAAATTAAGCTAATTGCCACCAAATTAAATTAAATGAAATAAAATTAAAAAAAATTAAAATAAATAATTAGCTAAGAAAATAAACATTTTTTTTTTTGTGTTTAAAGGTAATATTCTTGAAGGTTATTTAAAAGACAAAAACAAAAAGCTTCTCATCCCAATTAATTTACCTTAATTTTCTGTGTATTAAGAAATAAATTTTAAATTAGAAAACAAAAAAGCTTTGTATTTAAATGAGCTTTAACGAAATTTTCTGCTTTTTAACTAAACATTTTTATACATTAAAATTCACTTTTTTTCTTCTTTTTTTTGGTAAATTTATTACGTTTATGGGCGCATTGGACCGATTTTTTTGTTGTTGTTGTTGTTGTTGTTGTTGTTATTGTTTGTAAAAATTGAACACAGTATACACCTCCGGAAAATCAAGACTACATTGAATAATGACAAAAGAATTTGTATCTCACGACTTGAACGGAACCATTTTTATTTTCTTAAGCAACATCAATGTAATTTAATTGTCTTATGAATTAACGCAATAAACGCCTGTTATTAGGACAAGCATTTTTCAAGCAAGTTAAAAAAAATTTCACTCACCTGTGCACTATGCCACGTTTTGTAATCATTATTTTGGGAAATTTTTCCATTTTCATTCACCAACAAAACGTTCAGTTTAATCAATTGTTCATTGTTTTTGTTGTAACCACACAGAGCTTTTAATTTCTTTTTTGGTTTCTGTTTTTATCTTCACTAAAGTTTTCTTTATTGCAATTTAATATTTAATTAATTTTATCCATTTCATCCATTCAAATGATGCTTTCACATGTGTAATTGAATATAAAAAATATTTTCAATCAAACCGGAATTAATACTGACAAGAAATATAAATTAAATTAGAAATATTAATGAATTAATAGAAATTATTTGTTTTTTTTTTTTTTTTTTGTATTGCATAAAAGATGAAGAAACTTACAAGGAAAAATGTAATTCATCGCCTGACGTCATATTGTTGTAATGCGGACATTCAATTCTAATTTCTTGATGCAATCGCTGTTGTTAGTTTTTCTTGTTTTATTGTTTAAAAGAAATAAAAAAATTAAAAAACATTAAGCATAATTATTGTAATTTTCATTCATAAGCTAATTGTGCTTTGTGCGAATATAAAAAAATAAAATTAAACGTGGAAAAAAAATTTTTTTTTTTTTTTGTTAGCAATAATCGGTGTTTGTGAAGAGGAAATCAAACCTATTTGTCGTTGGTTTACTGCTTTATTATGCTTATTTTTCAGTTAATTATTGACATAATCAAGTTTATTAAGGGTTAACATTGGTTGTTATGTGGATCAGCATTAAAGCTTACTGGTTCTGTCAACGACTGATAGATTACGATGTATAAAACCTTAAACTTCACAACAGGAAAACAAAAAATTGTTTTAAAACAATCTTCAACACCAATTACACAGAAAACACATAAATAAACAGTAAGAAAAACAATTATGAAGACGTATCAACATTTCTTTTGTGTATTTAAGCTAAAAAATGTTGTAACTTTCACATAAAAGTTTATCGTAATTTACTTAGAAATTAATAAAGCATAGAGCCCTAAAGACGTTTATTATTGTTACCATTATCAACATTTTACTTCTTTTTTTTAAAAAACATTTTCACGATAAAAACCTTCAACAATGACGTCTATAAATAATAACTACAATAAAAATTAATTAAAACAAATAACATTCCAAGCAAATACACACAGAAATTACTCGTAAATCAACTTGTGATTTATATTGTGTGCTGTAAAGGATTTTTTTTTTGGTTTTTTAAGTGTTACGAGTGGATTTTTTTTTTTTTTTCTTTACTTTAATTCACAGACAACACCTGGTTTATTTAAATTTATTTTCTGTTGTTTATCTTTTTTTTTTCACTAAAAGCTTGACAAAAATAAAAAAATTATAAAACTTTTAAAACTACGAATGAATAAAAGAAGCGAAAATAAAAAAAAAAAAAAAAACATTACAGTGAAAGTGATTGTTGTTGCTGGCTGAATATAATTTTTTTTTTCTTTTTTCTGTATCTCGTTGAAAAGTATGTAAAGTAATAAACATATTTGCGGTTGACTTCTTTCTTTAACACTGTGTGCTAATGCAATTTCACATATCATATTTTAATAATAAAAAAAATAAAAAATATTTCTTTTGCTTTTGAAGGTTAAATAAAGAAACAGCGAAGAGAGTAAAAGAAAAAAAAAAACAACTGTATGAAGAAAGTAAATGTGTTGCTAGTTTTGCTGTGGCTAACTTTTTAGTAAAGCTGTTAAAAGTCTTAAAATAAAATCTCGTTGACGCGTTTTTTATTTTTTTTTTTTTAAATTTATTTTCTTCTTAGTGAAAGAAAGAAATTATTAATAAACAAAAAAAAAAAAAATAAATAATTTTTTTTTTAGTTTTTTGTTACAAAGTACAATTTTTTTTTTTTTCGTTTTCGTCATATCATTAGTAATTGACTTTTTTTTTTTTATATTATTAAAATTAAAATAGGTTAAAATACTTTCTTAAAAATTAATAATAATTAATAATATTTATTTAAAATAAATATTAACTAGCTTTCTGTATGCTTTTTTTTTTCTTTTGTGGTTAACAAATGTATTAAAGTGTTTGATACAGTGGTTTGTTGCTTTACAGGGAAGACAGTGTTTAAAAAAAAAAAATTAAAAAACGTGTAAATAGAAAATACTTTCATAGAACACTATCTACACTGCAGATGTAACCCTGAAAATGCACAAATTTGTCTTGAAACTAAAGCTAAGCAAAGTGGGTTAAAAATGCTTTAATCGTGCTATACAAGGAAATATTAGCAAAACAAATAAAATAAGGAAACGAATGTTGAGTTAATTTATTTAAAAAAAAAAATCTAGGTGTAAAAGGATGTAAATAGAAGAAAGAAAAAATAAAATATTTAGTCGACATTGATTAATAAATTAATTTATTTAAAACAATTAAATGCATGTAGAAACTGGTTCATTTATATAAAAAACATGGAAATTTATCATTAAAGTAAAAGAGAGAAAAAACAAAACAAGAAAAAATATTATTTACTGATGATAAAGTTGTTGTAATAATAAGAAATTACAGGGTGATCGTTATATTATTATTTTCTTATCAATAGCAAACAAAGCATAATAAATCTTGTCACCTAAGCTTAGTGTAATAATAATTAACGAGCATATGGTTGAACTTTATAACAATAATCAATTAATTTTAAATGAAAAAATTTTACAGCAAAAAAAAAAAATTAAATAAATAAATAAACACGACACTTCAGCGTACAAAGAAAAATATAAACAATTACACAATTTTTGTTTAACCTTGTTTATAAGTAATAAATTATAAGCTAAAGATTTGAAGAAATAAAAAATTTTTAAACACATACGATCCACTCTGTTTTTTAATAAGAAAAACGTCAAGAAAAAAGAAAAAATTTAAATTAAAAACCAGTTGCAAGTTGCAACTTCAAAATAGAGAGAAGTTACAAAAAAAAATCTAATGTGAAGGTCATCATCCATCAAAAGATTTTAATCATCTCACTGATGAAGAAGAAGAAGAAAGAAAAAATACAAAAAATTTCTAACCTATTTTTCACAGAAAGAACGATGGGCGGTTAAAGGCAAATTGATTATACAGATTAAATATTATTCAAAACAAAGAAAGCATTAAAAGTTTCAAACGAAACCAGATTACATAGTAAATTTAACATACATATTTTTTTTTTTTTTTTTTTTCAAATTAATTTTATGCATTTATATGGTCGTCTGGTGTTGCAGTGTTTCTCAATATTAATATTTTATGTATGTTTGTTTCCACTAACATTACGTAAAAATTGTTAATTAGTAAACACTGATTGGAATTTTAATTAACGTTAATAAATATTTTATAGCATTTTATAGAAAATATTTATTATTGACATCTTTATGCATTTAAGTTATTAAAATTGTGCAAAAAATAGAAGAAAAAAAAACAATTTCTGCTAAAAACTACTTAATGGGTGGCGCCGACATACTTTTCAATGGAAAACATTTTCTGTTCGCAAGTTTCATTTACGACTTTATTTAACAACAAAAATATTCAACGAGACCGTTTAAATACATTTTATCGACAGTTTTAAGAGTTCAGGGCAGTTTTGTGGTGAAACAAATTGTTGGGAATCACTGTCTTTAGTAAACAGTTGCTACTACGCGATTGTTCATAATTCCTACCTCCAGTTGTTACTCATAAATCAAAAATCTCTTCGTTTATAATTAGGTCATCAATAATATTAATAAATAAAATTAATTCTTGATTGTTATAAGAAAAGAAAAATATTCTTAACATATTAAAAGCATTAAAATAAAAATAAATTCTTCTGACAAAACAAAAAAACACGAGAAGGTTAAACGAGGTATTTTCAGTTTGTTAAATTCATATTTCTCTTCTTTTCTTAATTTTTTATTTATTTTGTAATTTGTTTTTCGTTTATGTTTAAAGTGTGCTTTTAAGGTGTGCCAAATTGTACTTAAAAAAAAATGAAAAAAATAAATATAAATTCCCCTTCCAAACAGTTAGTAATTATTATTAAAAGCAGACTTAAGCGTCAATTAAAACAACAACGAAATTTGATGTGCAGTCGTCAAAAAAATTTATTTATTATATTTTTTTTTTTGCCTGACCGCTGTGATAGACAAACAACATAAACATAAACAGTTCCGGGGTCATCGATTAATTGCTTCTTTTTTTTCTTTTTCTTCTTATTAATATAAAAATTGGGAATTTTTTTTTTTTTTAAATCTTTTCAAACGGATGTTTTCGCTCTCCTATCGTTCGATCAAAATTTATTTCTTGGATTATTCCTTTGCTGTGGATTACTGTGCCGATTATTACTGGATACAGTTTTTAGTATACAATGACTCAGTTTATTACGATTTAAAATTAAGAAATATTTCTGTTGCACAAATTTAATGATTCAGAATTTAATAAACTTGGCTGGGTTTTTTGTTTTGTAGTTATTTCGCTGTTTAAATCCGTAAAGAATATAAATTTTATTATTTTTTTTTTCTAAGCAAAAATTAAAGTTAGATAAACACGTAGGATTTTTTTTATTGTTTTCTACGGCCCTCGTTTAATTTAATTTATACTAACAGGAAACGGTTTTAAGCGACAAACCTATTATATATTTTTTATTTTTTTCCTTTATTTCGCTTTTTATCCCTTTTTAGCACACATTAAATAAACATCTTTATTACCTAACTAGAAAATATTGTGAAATAGTTTTAGAATGATTAGAATCACACAAAAAACTACTTTGCTTCGGTTTTTATCATCTAAACAAGTCTATCGTTTAGAATTTTTTTTTTTCGTTTAAATCTAAAAATAACTTAAATTCTCGAAAAGCGATTAAATTAAAATAAATAAAAGCTCGCACATTGTTTAACAGCACTTTAAATAAAACGCAGATACTCCCTCAACCGTGTGTTGACCGTGAACAACGTGACTAGCAGCCTAAATGTATATTTTGTCTATTGAATTGTTTAACGCATGCAAATACAAGCAAATCAAGTATTTTTTATATTTTGATCGTGGTGTCGTTTGTGTTGTCATCGCGTCACATAACAACCGAATATTAAATAAAATTCGCTTTCAGCAACAATAAAACCACAAAAACTAGAAACCAAATCAAATACATCGAAAGATATAAAAATTCTTTAAATTTGTTTCTCATTTTTTTTTTTATTTTTATTACAGACTGACATTTTGCTTTATTATTCAACCAAAATACAAAAATTTAATTTCAGTTTTTTTTTGTTTGTTTGCCTTTTCTTCTCTTTAATTGACAAAAATTTAAAAATGGAAGAAAATATAATTTTTTCAGGTCCACAGAAACAACTTTTTTTTACGTTTGCAAACGATAAATTGAAGTTTGTTGAACGCCCTTTCACTTTTCCCTTTTTTTTATTTGTTTGGTTTTGTTTTGTTGCTTTAAAGGTAGCTTAGTTTCTGGTTTTATTAAGTTCAATGCTAACGAAGGTAAATCAAAAACATGAAATCTGACACGAAGAAAATAAGAAAAAGTTTTTAGAGAGCAGAAGTCATATTTGTTCCTTGTTGATTTTTGTTTTTTTTATTTTTTATTTAGCGCCGTTGTTGCGTTACAAACACTCCTTTTCTTAACAAGTTTTGTTTCCTCTACTTGCTAACAAATAGCAAACAATAAAATCGATAAAGTTCAGTACACATTTTTGTGATTTCTCAAAACACGTTCGATTTTTGTTGTTTTTGTTTAACCAAAATTTATTTATTTACTTTACTCTATTAACCTTATGAAAAAAAAATAAAAGGAAATATTTGAACACAACATAATTATATATTCATAGAAAATATAAATATTTTATTTTTGTTGTATTTTTGAAAATGTTATTCTGGTTTTTAACCAATTTTTTTTTTTTTTGTTCAATCAATTTTCGTTGCTAATTTATTAGAAAAAAAAAAATTGTTTTGTTGAATAATACTTATGACGCCTTGTGATTTTTTTATTTTTCATTTTTAATCAACCGCTTTATAAGCTTTATTTAAACGGTTTTACATTAATTTAATAAAAATATATTGAAAGTGTTTTGTGTATGAAAATAAAAAAAGCTCAGCTAGTCAGTATTAATGAAAAGAGAGTACGTCACACACACAAATAACACTTAAATAAAAACAAAACCTTGGCTTTTAACAAGTAATAACTTTTTTTTGAGTACACATAAAATGTGTGACAAAAATAATAAGGCTTCTGCGATACTCATCACCCGTGGAACCTTAAGACAATCTGCATGCTAATTAAACACTATTAAAAAAAAAAAACACTAGCCAACAGTCATCAAGTACAATTCCTATTAAACATAAAAATAAATTAAAATCCATGTGCCAACAATAAAATAATAATAACACACCGAAAACATTCTTAAATAATTAAATAATTCTGGATAATTTTGGTTCTTTAATAAAAACACAAAAAAAACACACAAAATTCCATATTACAATCATGATTTTTCTATTAAAAAAACAAAAACAAAAAATTATTATTTTGAACCAAAGGTAATTTAATTTATGAAATTTCCTGGTTAACACTCAACCAAAAAAAAAAAAAAAATCGTTAATTTTACGATTGCGAAAACATATAAAATGACAGAAGAAAAAAAAAAAACTAAAACACTTTTAAAATCGTATTAATCGTTGTTTTGAAAATTAAACAAAATAAACCTTTATGTCTGCGTCGTTTATTGATTATTTATCTAATTAATGAAAAAAAAAAGAATTAAATTTACTGCATAATTATGCAATCAACGAATTAACCAATTACACAAAATTTATGTGAATTATCGATTTTTTTTTTTAATTTTTATTGATTTTTAATTGAAAACCAATTAGTTAATGTCGATAAATAAAATTAAAAGAAAAAAAATGTCTAAACGTGACTTAATTATATTAATTTTTGTTATTTGTTTTGTAATTTGTGGCGACCCTCGTATTTAAAATTAGAAAAAAAAAAAAAAGAAAAAGACAAATTTTCTGTGACCTGTGTGAAGTGTTTTTAATGTTTTGTAGCTTAAATTTGAATGCTTAATTATGGTAGGTAGCAGGAAGAAGAAATATAATCGGAATTATCATTTTTGTTCATCTACGAAAGCAGTGATTACCATTAAATAAATCATCATTATGACCTATTTTAAACATTTAAAAAAAAAACTCAATGAATAGCACGATTATGTAATAAAAATCCTTTTTACAGTGTTATTTTGAAACATCTATCAATTATTAGTGACGATTAAACCATAGTCACGTCTATAAATGCATCACAATTACGTTTATAATAATTTTTTTTTTTTTTTACTGCAGGTGACACACTTTAACGAATATAAATTTAAATTCTAAATAATTTATTATAATTACAATTTAATAACCCATTTACAACGCACACCCTAAACTTTTACTTTATTCATTAATTTTTATTTACTATTTCTTTCTATTCGCTTATCGTTAAAACTGTACTCGTTGACGCCCTCCAATTGTTACTTTTACACAGATTAAATAAAAAAAAATAAATAAAGAAAAAAATTATTCAATATTATTGCATAATTACTAATTCATTATTTCTGCTGTGCTTTTTATAGTGTAAAATGCATTTAAAAAAATTATTATTTCTGTGAAGTAATTTTAATTAACCTTTTTTTTCTCTTTTTTTTTTTTGTTGTTACCAAAAACCGTTAAACAAAGAGAAATTTATTTTAACTATTTTCGATATAATAAAGGAAATAATTAAAAACAATTTTTTTTTTGTTGTAGTCATAATAAGAAAACGTTATAAAAAAGACGAAGAAGAAGAAGAAATAAAAAAAAATCTAAAGACTTCAACGCGTCTAGCAACAGCGAAACTTATGTAAAATAAAACCACAAATTTTCGTTTACTTTATCACCAATTTAAATCGTTTAAAATTACTAAACCACAATATCTGTATTTATGATTATTAATTAAAGAAAAAAAATGATATTTTTAATTAATAAAAATTAATAATTTATATGAACATTCTCAGCTTTATACATGACAAACGAATAAACAAGTTTTGTTCGGTTTTTTTTTTTGTTTAACCAAAGAAAACGGATATAACGAATTAAAATTTTATTTTACTTCTTTTTTTTTTCGTTTTTGACGTTAATTTGTTAATTTTTTTACTTTCGCTTAATTTCTTTAAATCTATTTACATCTTGTTTAGCTTTGAAACATTTTTTTTTTTTTTTTTGGTTTTTTAAAATTATTTCGCTGTTTACCAAAAAAAAAAAAATTAAAAAAAATTTATTTAAAGACACAGGTAAATAATATTTTTTTAGTTTCTTTGTTGTCAGTGGCTAGCTTCGCTAAACAAATTTATTTCTATAAAAAGAAAACAAAAATAGCAGAAACTAACGCAAAATTTCACTTTATTATTTATTTACATTTTTATTTAATTTTTTTTTTCTTTGTTATTTATTGATGGACATCTTCTGGCGGTACGATAGTAAATAATTTTATTGCAAAAAAAATTAAAAAAAAACTTTTCATTTCATTAACATTTGAATAAATTTTTATAGTTGGATGAGAAAATTTTTTTAAAAAAATAAAAATTCACGTCGTTGCGATTGAGAACAAACAATATTTTATAATTTTTATTATTATTTTACTTATAATTGAGGTTAAATATTACGTTGCTGTTAGAAATAAATAATTTTTGATATAAAGAAATAACTAAAAAAAGCCTGTTGCCACTGCCGTCAAGTATTGATTTCGTAATGGCGATGCAACTACTGCATCTTTGTTGTGTATATACATGCTTTGAAAGAATTTAACAAAAATTTAATTAATTAATTAAAACACAAATTTCAATTAATTATAAATAAAAAAAAAAATAATAAGACACAGATTTGGCATTTATAAACGTGCAAATCGCATCGCACAGCAATAACATAGCGGACAGTTAATCAAGTTGAAAAAAAAAAAACATTTATGAAAAGCGTTAATTATTATAAATAAGTTTAAATCACTTAAAAAATTAATTTTTATATTCTTAAAAGCTCTTTACTTTGTTTTTTTTTTTGTAATTAATTAAATTTAATTTATGTTCGTTTAGGTATCGATAATTTAGGTGACTTTAACCTTCAGCGAGAATAATTATGTTAATTAGCTTTTAGGCGATTTAAAAAAGCACAAAATTCAGCTTTTATTTCACGTTCAACACAGGGTGGTTAAAACGTAGTTAAAATCGATCTACACCAAAGTAACGCACAGTAGAACAAGTGAAATTAATTGCACAAAAAAAAAAAGAATTTCAACACGAAACATCACCATCATTAATCCATTAATGAATAATATTAGCAATAACATTCCACCATAAATAAACATCGCGTGACTGCATTAAACAACAACAACAAAAAAAAATTAAATATATTTAATTCGAAAACAAACAACAAACACACAACTGAAGAAACAAAAATAAAAGAAGAAGAAGAATAAAAAAAATTTACTTTCTATTTCACTTCCAGCTGTTTTTTTTTTCTTTCTTCATTCAAATTCAATAAATAATTTTTATTTATTTTAGCTTTTAATTAAAAACAAAAATTTTCTTTTAGATAAATTAATTTTTTTTTTTTTTTTGTAATTTATTTTAAGTTAAAGCCGCAAAAAAAAAAACATTTCTTTCTGCATTAATTTCAGTTTTAATCAAGATACAGATTTGAAGAGAACCACATCGTGGTTGTTTTATTTATTCGTTGGTTTAAATAAAAAAAAAATTTTTTTTTGTTGCTATAATAAAATAAAAATATTTTTAAATAAATTTATAACGAAATTAAAAAATAATAAAAAAAAAAAAAATTAATATATATTTCAGATAAAGGTCAATATCGTGATATTCAAATTTTTTTTTTTTTATTATTTTTATTTCTTCAACTCTTTCTCTTCTTGTTTGGTGTTTAAATTTGGTTGTTTTTTTTTATTTCTACAAACGTAAATTATTGCATTGGGGAATTTTGTGCTTTTTTTTTTTGGTTGCCTTCTTTTATTTATAAAATTTATTAATTACGGAGAAGAATCTTTTTCTTTTTATTTTTTCAAAGAATGATGTTTTGTTAACGATGACATCATTTTATTATAAACGTCATTAGTATTTCGTAGGTGTTTATTTATTTGTTGTTTTGAAAAATATTGTATAAATGAAATAAACAATCACCATTGTACTTATTAGCGAAGCAAAATTATTAAAAAAAAAAAACAAAAAATATTCGGGTTCGTCGCTTCCATTGTGTTTTTGGGTTAGTTGAAGTCTATTGTTAATTTTTTTATTTTTAGCTTTTGTAAAGGGTTCCACAGCATTAAAACCTTTAAATCCGGTATACGTATGAATTAGTTCAAGAAACAACGATTTGTTTGGTCATTTTATTTATTTTGGATTTCTTAACTGTATCGTGACTATCCAGAATAATCACGAACAAATCTTTATTTAAATTTAAATTAAATAAAAAAAAATCTTTAAATTAAGATTTCATCAGAAATGTATTATTTAATTCAATTAAAAGAATAATTTACTTGAAAAACGTTTTGTTTGATGAATTAAAAAAAAAAAAAAAATCAGATTTCAGTCATGCAAAATTACTGCCAATGGTTACCAATAACATGTTTTTCCGATTTATTAATATTTTTTTTGTTTATTGAGATTAATCTCTGCTTAATATTTATTCATCATGCAAATGTAATTAAAAGGTAATTTTAATGAGAAATAATTACATAATTGATGTGATATTGATCAAATGGGTTAAGAGAATCGAGAATTTGTACAAAATATAAAGTAATTAGTGGTTAACCTGATTAGGAGACAAATAAATAAATAATTCTGTGAATACAATGCAATGGTTTTTGTAAGTTGGAGTATTTGGGTGTTTCACATTAATCATTAACTACATTGACATATATACAAATACAGCCTGCTTCAGGAAGTTCATTTAAAGCTTACTTAATGCTAACAATTCAATTTTTCATTACAAACAGAATTATTGTCTAACGCAACGATTCATTGGCATTGATAGATTGAATCCGGAGAAGAAGTAACAACCATAAAAAATCGTTAATTACTGTTTATTTATTAATTAATTGCTTCTTCTATTTCCCATATTCCAAAAAAAAAAAATCAATTAATTAAAATCGTTACTTCCTGCAAAACAAGCTTTTATTTGTTCAACGATTTCGCAAATTATTATTTCGTCTTGTTATAACAGAAAAGTTTTCGCCTATTAAAAGAATTCTGCAACAATTCTTGCATAATACTGCTAATTAGCATTTTCATAAAATAAATTTGTTACCATTACACAACAATATTTTTAATGATTTTCCTAATCAGATTAAATATTATCTTATGCGCAAGCGTTTAAAATTATTTCTCTGTTATTAAAAATTCGACTATACTTTCAGAGTTTTTTTTTTTTTTGTTAATTTTCATTTTTTTTTTAATTAAAAATTATTAATTAAGTACAGTTGTGAATTTTAATTAGTTTTTGTTTTTTTTTTTTTTTTTCTTTAATTAATGAAAATAAATTTTTTTCTTCTTTAGTTTAATGAATTGCTTCGTTGAGGTTAAGTAAAACAAAGCAAAACAAAGATAAAGTAAAGTAAAAGTAGGAACCGCAAAGCTAGATAAATAGTTTTTTTTTTGTCTTGATGTATCTAAATGTGAAATATTATTTAATTTAATTATATTTAATTTGTTTCCGTATTTTAAAGTTATTTATTTTACGGAAAAACCACCATAATTACCTGAAACAACTTTTCTTTTTTTTTTTTTTGTTTGTTTTTGAGTGTGAATTTCATAACCAAATAATTCTTTTTAATTTTTTTTTTTCTTTATTGATGATTCTTAGATCATATATAACGTGATTATTAAATTGATGATCATCAACAATAAATCGCACGATTAATTATTAGAAACATTGAAAACAATTTACAAGTATTTTGTAATAAAAAAGAAAAAAAAATATGTGTTTTCAGAAAAACAAATCAACATTGATTGCTGAATGTTGATGATGAGATTTAATGTAAACAGGAAAAATTTATTTATAGTAAAAACATCGCACAATATTGCTACTGGGTGTTCCGGCTTACAGTAGCTGATCTGTACATATCTGTACAATATTAATTATTATTCATAACCGGATTTTATTATTTTATTTAATTTTCTGTAATTTTAAAATCTTTTTAATTATTTTAAAACAAAAATTAAAACGTTTAAAAAAAAACAACAAAAAAAAAATTAAATAACAACGAAAAATAGAAAACAAAACAAATTTACGTAAAAAACTACTGTGCGTTGCGTAATTTTTTGTATTAAAATTTAACCAAAAATAAATAAAATAAAATAAATAATTGGCGCCACTTAGTTGTTAAAAAAAAACAATTTTTTTCTTTTTTTTTTTAAATTAATTAATTTTCGTTTGAATACTGAACAAAGATGATCTTTGTAAAATCGATAAATTTGATATTTGTTTTGTTAGCTTTAAACCAACTTAATAACACGTGATGTGACTTAATTGAACGTTTTTTAATTATTTTAAATCACTTTAAATTATTTTGAATTTTATTTAATAATTAATGAAACGCAGAAAATGCAACCGGATTTAATCAAAACAAAACAAAACAAAAATTTAATTTTTCGAAGGCTGAATAAAATACCAGAAATATTTATGAAGATAACGGCAAAGGATTATCAGTAATAGGAGTATAGCGCTTAAACATGTAACTACTAGCTAAGCATAGAGTATATTCTGTTTAATTATTTAAGTGCGCACCCTGTCCCATAATTACCAGTATGGTAATTCATTTAGCGGCAAAAGAAAACAAAAATAGAAAAAAACATTTCCTGGTTCATAATAATTATTTATGAATTTATTTATGATTTATGAGATTTTTCTATGAATTAATTTAAAGAAAACAAATTAATATCGCGACATGGCATTGATGACATTTTTTTTTTAATCTTATCATGTGATTATCTTGTTTGATTTGATTTTCTTATTTATTTATGTAAAATTTTGTAAACAATTTTTTTTTTCTTTCATTCTTTCAGCACGTCGCTAGTCATTTTAGTCAACTGTGTTATTGCCGACCAGACAATACCGTCTGATTTAAAAGATCGCGCTAGATTAGCATTCATATTGGAGGCACCAAATTCGCCACCATGTTCACCAATAATACCAACCGTAGCATGTCCACCAAGTAAATTCCGTTCAGCGTCTGGTGAATGTAATAATATTTTGCATCGTGAATGGGGTGCCCGTGGTGATGTTTTTATGCGTTTATTGAAGGCAAGTTATTCTGATGGACGCACCCAACCGCGTACATCGGTTGGCTCACATGCATTACCCGATCCAACTATTATTGTCGAAACATTACAAAAATTAACAAACGATAAATTGGAACATCCACATATCACGTCGATGCTACCAGCATGGGGACAGTTACTCGCTTATGACTTAGTACAAACAGCAACATCAGACAAGAAAGTTCACTGTTGCAAAAATGACACAAAGGTTAATTCCGCTGAGGAAGCATTACAATGCTATGTGCGACCAGGGGACAATTGTAAAGAGTACAAACGATCAGTGCCATCACGTGAACTCTCACAATGTGATTTTAGTAAGTAGCAAAAATATCAATAAAAGATACTTCCGTTGGATAATTAATAACTGTTTGTCTTTGGTAAACAGCTCAACGCGAACAAATGAATGTGGCCAGTGGTTTTCTAGACGGATCCGGATTGTATGGTGACAGTGAAGCCGCAATGGAGAAGATACGAACGTTCATCAATGGCAATGTTGACATTAAGGAATGTGTCCGATGCAATGAACCAGGCGCCGTTGGCTCACTACACACAATTCTCTTAAAGGAGCATAATCGCATTACTGATGAATTATATAAATTGAACCCATTCTGGAATGACAATCAATTGTTTTATGAAGCCCGCCGTGCAATCACCGCCCAGATCCAACATATCACTTACAATGAATTCTTACCAGTTATTTTAGGACAACAAATCGCCAACAAGGCCGAATTAAGATTAGTCTCTGGTAAACATTATAATGATTATTCGAGTACAAACCGTGCTGGAATTTTCAATGAAGTAGCTGTCGGTGCTATGCCTGTATTCATGACAATGCTTCCACCAGGAATGGTAGGTTTACTTCTTATTTTCTTTGTATAAGGATCTCAAATTTACCAATGTTTTAGATGAATGACTCAATATCTGCTGAGGTCCTGATCAGCACTCCAGCATTACAAAAAACATTCTTCCCAGTTGATTCTGAACAAACAGATAATTGGTCACCATTAGCATTAGCTATTCAAAAAGGCCGTGATCATGGAATTCCAGCTTATTATCAAGCATTAAACTTGTGTGAATCTCGTATGGGTTTGCCAAAGGACAAGAAATTAACATTTGCAGATATTGAAAATATGGGAATCAGTCCTGAAAGTAGAAAAACTTTGGAAAGCGTTTATATGTAATTAAAACACATTTATTGTTGAAGAATTTTTTTTCAATCGTCTTGTTGTCGTTCTGTAGGTATGCCGAGGATATCGATTTGCTATCTGGTGCATTATTAGAAAAGCCTGCTTTAGGAACAGTCTTTGGACCAACGCTATCTTGCCTCCTTGCTGCACAGTTTGCTAATCTAAGAACAAGTGATCGTTTCTGGTATGAAAATGATCTTCCACCATCATCGTTGACTCTTGATCAGTTGCAAGCAGTACGTAGAGTATCATTAGCCGGACTTTTGTGCGCAGCTAAAGGTGTTACCAAATCACAATCAAAAGCATTTATAAGAGAGGATCCTTACTTGTAATATTTTTTTCTTAAATCTACTTAAATTAATAAACCAAGCAAATTTCTAAACTGAATTTCAATGAATTTTTAGAAATGTTCGTTTATTGTGTGAACAATTATCTGGTCTCGATTTGGCTACATGGAAAACTGATCTTTCTGATTATATTGAAGAGAAACCACATTCAATATCACAACAAGACGAAATTGATGAAATAAGCCCGGAGCTTTTGAATGCTGCTGTTGAACGAGCAAAGGAAGAACTCAGCGCAAGAAGAAAATTCGAATATGAAGCATGGTTGGAACGTAAGTAGCTCAAGAATGGAAATTTATTATTGACCAAATAATACATAAAAACATTTTAATTTGTAGAGGGTGGTATTGATGCCAGATCTCCAGCCGGAACAGCTGCTTCATTCAGCAAAGCCAACAGAAATGCATTATTAATTGCTAACAGTTCATTATTCTACGAATTGGCATCAAATGAAATCCTGAACACTTTGACAAGCATTCGTCGTCGTAAGCGTCAAATATTCGATAATAATTTGGGATCTTTCGCTCGTGATGACTTTTCAGACACTTTACAAAGTATTGATGTCAACTCCTTATTGACTGGATCAATTTCTCCACTCACCTTGGAACCACAATGTGAAGATTTTACAGCAGCTTGTGACACCACAACACCTTTCAGGTAAATTTTTAGTTATTTTTTTAAATAAAATTATTTTTTACTAATTTAGGTAAATTCTTGTTTATTCCTATAGATCGATGACAGGTCATTGCAATAACTTACGTAATCCACAACTTGGTCAATCTTTAACAACATTCGCGCGTCTCTTACCACCTGTATATGAAGATGGTGTATCCAGACCTCGTGTTTCAGGCGTTACAGGTGTACCATTACCAAATCCTCGCGTTGTGTCCACACTTATTCATCCAGACATATCTAATCTTCACACCAGATACTCATTGATGGTGATGCAGTATGCTCAATTTCTTGATCACGATTTAACTATGACGCCAATTCACAAAGGTTTCCACGAATCTATTCCAAACTGTCGTTCTTGCGATTCATCACGTACCGTGCATCCGGAATGTAATCCTTTCCCAATTCCACCACGAGATCATTATTACCCAGAATTGAATGTGACAAGTGGCGATCGTTTATGTTTCCCGTTCATGAGATCCTTACCAGGTCAACAAACATTGGGACCCCGTGAACAAGTTAATCAGAACACAGCCTATTTGGATGCCTCCCAAATTTATGGTGAAAATACTTGTATTGCTACTAAATTGCGTGGTTTCTCTGGTCGTCTAAACTCCACGATTCATCCAATTAAGGGTAAAGAATTGTTACCACAAAGTCCATCGCATCCAGAATGTAAGGCACCCAGTGGTTATTGTTTCATTGCCGGTGATGGTCGTGCGTCAGAACAGCCAGCTCTTACAGTCATCCACACAATATTCTTAAGAGAACACAATCGCATTGTTGAAGGATTACGAGGTGTCAATCCCCATTGGTCTGGTGATCAACTTTTCGACCATGCTCGTCGTATTATTATTGCTCAAAACCAACACATCACATACAACGAGTTCCTACCACGTATTCTTAGTTGGAACGCTGTTAACTTGTATGGATTAAAACTTTTGCCACAAGGATATTACAAGGAATACAGTGCTACTTGCAATCCATCAATTGTAACTGAATTTGCTGCTGCTGCCTTCCGTATTGGTCACTCGTTGTTGCGTCCTCATATTCCACGATTGAGTCCAAATCATCAACCAATCGATCCACCAATTTTGTTACGTGATGGCTTCTTCAAACCCGACATGATCTTACAGGTAAATTTCCTATAAATCTTACTAAATTTTTATGAAATTATGACT
The DNA here is from genome assembly GCA_961205885.1 of Ptychoptera albimana. Taxonomy (NCBI): domain Eukaryota; kingdom Metazoa; phylum Arthropoda; class Insecta; order Diptera; family Ptychopteridae; genus Ptychoptera; species Ptychoptera albimana. The sequence goes on from OY540801.1 coordinate 17,872,676, forward strand.
CTAATATAAATTTATGTTTGCTTACAGCCTGGTATGGTCGATGAGATCGCTCGTGGTTTAATAGCAACACCCATGGAAACATTGGATCAATTTATAACTGGTGAAGTCACAAACCATTTGTTTGAAGATCGTCGTATTCCATTCTCTGGAATTGATTTAATTGCTTTGAATGTACAACGTGGTCGCGATCATGGTATTCCTTCGTACAATAACTATCGCGCATTATGTAACTTGAAACGCGCTGAACAATGGGAAGATTTAAGCCGTGAAATTCCACCAGAAGTGATTTCCCGTTTGAAACGTATTTACCCAACAGTCGATGACATTGATTTGTTCCCTGGATCTATGTCTGAACGCCCATTACAAGGTGGTTTAATTGGACCAACATTCGCCTGCATTATTGCCATCCAATTCAGACAATTGAGGAAATGTGATCGTTTCTGGTATGAAAACGATGACTCTGCTGTTAAATTCACTGAAGCACAATTAAATGAATTAAGGAAAACTACTTTGGCGAAAATTGTCTGTGAAAATTTAGATATAACTGGGGATATGCAACGTGCCGCATTTGATCTTCCAAGCAATTTCTTGTAAGTTTTTCTTATACCAAAATTTTCCTGATATTTCGAGGAATTCATTGTTTTTTTTTTTAATTTTGTTTAGAAATCCACGAGTTCCATGCCATTCGATGCCACAAATAGATTTGAGTGCTTGGAGAGAGAACGTTGTTCAAGGCTGCCAAATCGGTGGAAGATCAGTAAGCGTTGGTGAATCAGCGTTCCCATCACCGTGCACCAGCTGTATTTGTACTGGCGAGGGTGTAAGTTACTCAAATATTTCTCCTTCTTTATTATTTTTGAATTAATTTTTTATTTTTTATTTTTAACAACAAAAAGGCTCAATGTGCATCACTCCGCATCACCGATTGTGCTCAATTAGCACGTGAATGGCCACGTGACGTAATATTACGCGATGATGTCTGTAATGCCCAATGTGGTCTCGTCCTACAAAACGGTAACGCCCGTTCGATAACAACAAACTTGTCGCCGCCACCACCACATAGACAAGCACGATCACGCCAAGTACCATCATTCTCATTTGGTGGCTTTAAAATTCCCGATCTTACACCATTCATTGGTTAAAATAAGAAAACATAACCCGAAATTAATTAAGAAATAAAAAAAAAGAAAGAAAAAATGCTTGAAGGAAATTTTAGAAAGAAGAGAAAAGCAAAAAAATGAAAAAGCAGAAAGGAAACGAACCGAATACTCAAACTCAATTCAATGCATGTACAAAGCCATAATATTTTTTTTTTTTTTTTATTAATTATCTTGCTGTTTCTTATCTTATCGAAATGTTAAATTAATTTTTTTGTGTTGTTTTTGTGTGTTTTTTTTTTTTTTTATTAAAGTAGATTTTTGTTTATTAAACTAAGAACGTTACTAGTAGCAAGGAATATATAAGACGAAAAAGAAGAAAAAATAATTAATTAAGATAGAAGCAAAATGTGAAAAAGAAAAAAGAAAAATAAAAATTTTAAATAAATGTAAATAAAATAATCAAAATTAATTTAAATATCAATTAAAAGTGAAGAAAAGAAAAGGAAAGAAAAGATGAAAATTTTTATTGTTTTTGCTCATAAATTTTAATTTGTTAAATTTAAAAAAAAAAAAAGTTTATTATTATTATTATTATAATTTTTATTGTTTTTAATTTTATTAATTATTATTATTATTTTTATTATTATTATTATTATTAATATTATTATAATTAATTAATTAATTAATTAATAAATAAAGTAAAACTATTTAATAGTGAATTATTGAGTATTTTTATTTACAAAATTAAAAATAAGAAAAGACTGACCTCAAGGTACATTACAGTCGGTATCGAATGTAAGGTAAATTACAGACAATACCAACCCCAAAGGATATCGACCCACAGGTGCATTACAGTCGATACCGACACATAATATTTTTGCATCACATCCAGTTTAATTTACTTTCTTTAATTATTAATTAGTCCCGATAATATTTCTTCCCAGTTTTGATAAAATAAACATATTAAACCCAATTAGCACTTTTTTCATTATTGACTGTTTCCGACTACTAAAACAAAATTTCACAAATTTTATACCAATACAAATTTTATGATTTCGTATTCAATCCATTATAAAGAAAAACTACCTATTGTTGGTAGTGCCATCTATTAAAAAATATATAGAAATATATTTATAACAAGTAGAACTGTCAAAATATTTTAGAAATTAAAAATGGTTTAGAAAAATTATAAATTTTAACTTAAAAAACGTAAAATAGCTGATACCATTTAAAATAATTATTTTTAAATATATACCGCAAATTATGAGTAGATATTTGTATTTTAAATTATTATAAAAAAAGTTTTTAGTGAGAAAATGCACACATAACCTGCAGGAAACATAAGAAACAGACAGAGTTGAGTTGCTTGCGAAATTCACGTGTTTTTTTCTATTATTGATATAAATAGTTGAATGTGTGATGATGTTTTATAGACAAATCAATTAGATGAACACAAAACTACAGAAAAATTTCCTGATTAATACGAAAAATTAATCACATTTATATACCGGGAAATATACATTAGACCGAAAGCTGATCGTTTTTATAATATTCGTGTGCTAAAAATGGTTCGTGTCTTTGTTATATGGATTTTACTTTTTTTAAATAATTTTAATTAAATTTTATTTTTACAGAATTTTATGAAAAGTTAATGAAAAATCGTTAAACATGTAAAGATAAAAAATTATAAAATTGAATAAAGATTCTTTTATGTATCAAGAATAGTTCTGTCACAATTTTTTAGATGATTTTTATCTGTTAGTTAAAATGCAAGCGATAATAATGAGAATTGATTGAAAATTGAATAAATATGATTAGGTAATCGCAGATAAAGTCACAGAATTATATTAATTGTGATAAAAAATAGTTTTATAAGCATCTAGTTAAAACCCTGTAATCTAAATCTGAATTAATCTACTCCATAAACCGGTTGATTGGATAATAAATTTGATAATTCAGTCCTATTATCAACATTATTAGACGGAATACTATCGGAAATTAATTGTCTAATTAACAAATAAAATAAATTTAAATAAATTGATCAATTACGATAAGATATTTGTATAGAAATTTAAATAACCAGAAAAAAAAAATTGTCGCTTAATAAGATGCGGCAACATCTTAACGCCGTTATAGCGATGGATAATTTGTCTGGCGTTAATTTTAACAGTTGTTTCGGATTTATTTTATTCGTTTTTCTTTAATTAATTAAAAAAATGGGAAAAGTTTTTTTTTTCTTTCTTCTTTTGCTTTTTATTACCAAAACGTCTCTTAATTAGTCGTCTAATTTTCCATTTAAACCGTACAACCGAGATTAACGAGTTTATTTAAAAAACGAAAGTGTGGAAGTGATTAGAAGAAAATAAATTGTTTTTTTTTTTGTTCAAATGTATTTTTCATTTAAATTTAGAAAGAAATTGATTAAAAAAATAAAAAATGTTAAAAGTAAGGGCGTATTGAATTCTCCGCCTACATTAACCAACAAAAAAATTATAAATTTTTTTGTATAATGTCCCAATCGATTTTATCAATGATAAAAGAAATTCTTTTTGTTCAATTTTCATTTTCATTTTCATTATCAAAGCATATTCGATAAGAAATTTGATTTTCTTTATGTACTGTATCCTCTGTAACCACTGTATCCACTGTAAAAGCCTCTTAAAATTAATCAATTTTTAGATTACAAAATGCTGATCGAAAATACCAAAAACATTTTTTTTTTTTTAAATTGCACTAAAACTAGAAAATTTCCTGAATTATTAATCATTGGGATAGTCTGTGAATTTTGATAGAATTTTGTACAAAAAAAAAAAAGAAAAAGAAAAGAAAAAATTAGTAACACGTCCGTAAAAGGTAAATACCAGATCAATAAATGCAGAATTATAAACAAAATAATGATAGGGATGAGTCTTTCCTGCTTTCTTTTTTTTTTTTTTTAGTACAAGTGTATTATGGAATTATTTCCACTTTACATGCAACAAAAGCATACAGTTTACTAGTACCGAATGGAAATGGAAGACAGGATTTGTTTCTAATATTTTTTTAAGAAAAAAAAAAAACATTTCAATTGAAATTGAATTGAAGGAAGGCTAAAGTCCGAAGGTAAAGTGTTTCATGTTGGTTTTGTGATGTCTCCGAAAATTTACGTAACGTAAATAAAAACAAGAACTGTTGGATCTTTAACTATTTTAACAATATAATAATAACACGATAACAATGAAAAATTATTATTCATTCGATATCGGTTCATACCTGCAACAAAAATGAATTAAAATCAAAAAAACTTTGCGCTTTTTTTGGTGTATGGCGTACCAATAATGCTTTTAATGTTTTTATCACTATTTACTGTCGTTTATCGGTTGACTAGAGAGCTTTTAACTAAAATCATTAACGTCCGTGGTTAACGGTAAAAATTTATAACCAAAATACCAATTGGATGTTTTATAGCGAATTTTATTGATTCTAAAGTATTTAAAAATGATTTTGAAAGAAAAATATGAAATAAAATGTCTACGGATAATCTAAGTTTTATTGTACTGATGTAATTCCGAAGACTACATAACTTCTAGGCTTAAAAACGTAAATAATATTGCTTTGACTCTGTAACGCTTTAAATCTGGCACAAATTCATTCATTCAATTCAATAAATTAACTTTAACAAATATTTTCTCTGATTTTAATAACGAAACTAATAAAGTTTAAACTAATTCCAATAATAATAATAATAATAATTTTATAAATATTACATTAATTTAATAATCATTATTTATGTTTTAAACTTACATGAATAATAATTACACACACACACACTCCGTATTACATAATAAAGTTATTTAAAAAAATAAAAACAACAAATTTGTTATTAATTTTATAATGTGAGCATGTCAAAGAGATTTTTTTCCATTTCTTTTCAATTAAATAATTTTTATTTATTTATTAGCTATCTTGTGTGCGTTGGTGAATATTTATTATATATTTAACAGAGATGACCAAAAAAAAAAAATCACTTTGTGCATCTAAAAGCACGTTGATGTTTTTTTTTTTTTTTTTATCTGGTTTCGATTTGTTTTTTGACTAAATTTTTTGTTGTGTCATTTGACTGGGGGTTTTTTTTTTTTTCTTCCATATCGTAATCAACATATTTTATTATACAATCACATAATGTGAACTCTTATTCATAATAATAACAATAAAAAACCCATTTAACTATATAATGCGGTTAATTAATAATTGAAAATTTACATTGTTAATACAAGTGAGAAAAAAATGTTTTTTTTGAACAACTAATTGATGATGACAATTTTTTTTTTTTTTGTTTTGTTAATTATTTGTTAATTCACACAATAATAATAAAAAAATAAATTAATTTTATAAGAATTATGTGAGTTTTATAACAAACAACAAAAAAAAAAAAAAATAATAAAATTGTAATCGATTTGTATTCGATTTAAAAAATGAAATAAAATATTTGTGTCTCTGATTTCCTAAATAAACATTTTTTTTTTGTTGTTGTGTGCATAGAGCTTTATTTTTGGCCTGATTTTGACAATACAAAAGATAAAACCTTATTTAATGTTGCTTTTTAAAACATGCAAACATTATAGAAAATCAATTTAAACACGATAATGGTTATTTACTAGCCACAAACATGTAATTTACAGAGATGTTTATACAGAAAAAAAATAAAAAAATCGTGGATTGACCTTGCGTTTAATGGAAAAAGCTTTGCTAGGGATTTAGGAAATTAAAATTGAAATTGCTTGATAAATTATGATTTGTAGAGAAATATTAGAAAAAGTCGATAAAACATAATTAATAAAAGAAAATTTTATAATTTGAGAAGAGCTGGGCATCGCCCTGAATCGTTTATATGATAGAGACCACCTTTGGAAATTTAGAAAAGACTCCAATTATGTTATTTTATTAAGAGAATTAAGTCTTGAATTACGAATAGTTAATAGCTACGAATCTCAAATAAAATTCCTCTTGAAATAAATTTTAAAAATTGAAAAAACATCAAAGATTTCAGATCAACAGACTGAAATACATCTGTAAAAACCGCCAAATTAAAAAAAATAAATTAAAATCTAAATAAATTATTAAATTGTTATAAAAATTCAATAGAAAAACCCCTAAAAATCGAATTTTCTCTTTCAGAAGAATTTTTATTTAACTAGTAATGCAATAACGGCTTTACATAAATTAATTAAAAATGAAATTTTTTTTGCTTTTATGAAGACAGCTAAAGAATTTTTTCTAAAATAATAAAACAAAAAGTTCATCCATCCTTTTGCATTTTAAACATACAATACAAACTGAAGATTGGTAATTTAGTGCTAATGTAATGTATGGAGAAAATATTTGTGACATGCAGGAATTTTAATAGAGTTCAAAAAAGTAAAAAAAAAAAAAAAATTGTGTAAATTTCCATAAAATGGAGAAATAAAATTTATTTTTAACTGGTTGAAATGTGTAAACAAGAATTTTTAGAATTGAATGTCATGTTGATAAATGATCTTTTTAAATGGTTGGATTAGTTAGAAATATGCTTAAGGAATTTCTTTTTCATCTGATTATCAAAAAAAAAATAAAAACATTTTTGATTTTATATGAAATGTAAGTATTTTTATGAGCATTAAAGGGATTTTGTAATGGATTTTTTAAAATAATCTCAATTCTAATAAGTTATAACCACATGTCAACTATCCAAACAGATTCCAAGACATCCGGAAAATGTTTTGAATAGAAGAAATAATCTAAAATTTGTGATAGAAATCACTCTATAAAATTATTGATCACAATAAAGGTTTAAAAAAAATGGAATTAAATTCACTACTCACGCTAAGAGGGACAATTTATCTGCACTTCAACTGCATTCAGAAGTTTCAAATACAGGAAAATAAAAGTAAAGATTGTTTGGGTAATAATCATAATAAAAATAAGTGGGAAATGCGAGTGGCTATTACGAGTGGCTAATAGGACTGTAGAAAGCAGAAGCTTCGTAAACTATTTATAGATTATTGTCCATAACAAATATATTTTTTAAAACTTTTAATGGTGAATGGTCTTTTTTTTTTTACAAATTTAAATACATTTTAAGTGACTGAGATGACTTTAAAATTCGCTACAAGTGTAAGTAGCTGTCAAGTAGTAATTAAAACGGTTTAAAGATGTAACTAAAATGCTTCTTGGCAGCGTGTAACATCATGGCAGTGATGATTGGTTTTATTTCATAACGAATCCAATTATCGCGTTGGTATTTAGTAATTTAACAAAGATTAAAAGCACTGGCTATAAATTATCCATAAATTTTGTTACGTAAAAACGTAATTTTTAAAATTGTATTTTGATGCCATTTTCTATTTCTAACGCATTCGATGCAATTCGTTTAGTTTTTTATTATTATTATCCGTTAATTCTGTATTTTTATTAACTAATAAAAAATCAAACCGTAATGTGTAACACATTAACGTACTTACTATGCAGGGTACTTAGTATGTCAACAATATTTCACTAACTATAAAAAAAATTATTAAAAATTCTTAAGCATAAATGACAAAAATAAATCCGTGTTTATCAGTGCACTAAAAGGGAATTTAATGATTTTTTTTTTTTAATTTTTATTTGTGAGAAAGAAATAATTAAAAAATCAACTAAGTTAAGTAATAAAAATTTGTTTTGTACGATTGGATGGGACACAGAATTAAACAAAAAAAAACAACAAAAAAACAATAAGACTTTCATTTATATTGTTTATTATTATTATTATTATTAAAAAAAAGATAAAAATTGATAAAAAAAAACAACGAAATAATGAAATTGGGAGGGCATAATGATTAATAATGCCTTTTATCCATTTAAAAGTTATAAACGAGAGAAAAAAAAAATTTACAAAGAATAAACGTGCTGAGTGAGTAAAAGTGTTTAACTCAGTTAAATATTTTTTTTTCTTTTTATCTTTGATATTAATTTCCGTCTTTACTTTATGCCATTGTTTTCTTCTGTGTTAAGTAAAACAAACATCTTAATTATTATTTTTTTTAATATGATTTATTTCTTGTAATTATAAACTCAGTGCGTACCATTTAATTATTTTAATTTTTTCTCTTTTATCAGTGAAACATTTTTTTTTATTATGAAGGGTGGTTCATAGCTTGACATCGTAAAGCAGGGCAATGAGGTACGTTTTTTTGGTGGACTTTATAAATAGAGTTAATTATTAAATTAAGTCAAAAAATGTTAGTCTTTAAATAAGCTTAAATTTACATAATTTAAGTCAAGTCACTTTGAAATCAATTTCATTAAATTTCACCTGAATTAAAAACTGAAATATTGAAGAAAATTAGTTAATTTTTCAACTTGCAGGACCCTAGATTAATGCTCTACTAGTCCCACCGATTTAAAGGTGTTTAAAATTAATTTTAAGTTGCTAACAACACTAAAATAAAAATTTGTATTCGTTGTGTTAGTAGAAATTTAACGATTTTTATCCTTATTTAAAAAAGAATTAAAATCTCGGTTTATTCGGTTTATGCGGTTACTTGAAACTCAGCCTGTACTAAAAAAAATAAAAAAAATTTGTTTTGCCAATAAATTATTCAATTAAAAAGCAGAAAAAGGATTGTGCAAAAAAAAAAAAAAAAGATGTATTGATGGTAGAAACAGGTAAAAATCTTTTCTTATTTATTTATGTCTTTGATAGAATATTAAAAGCTGACAGGTAATTGTTTTTAAATATTTTATGACCCAATTTTAAACGTTAATAATATTTTTTTTGTATGTTTAATAACGAAACAAAGTACAACTTTGTTTATAAATACTGTGTCTGGATGTGATTCGCTTTTTGCAGTTCTTGTTTTTTTAATGATGATGCTGATATTGTAAATTATTCTCTTTGTTATATTAAAATTTAATTTTGTATGTAATATTAAAGATTTCAGTTCTTTTCTTTTTTTTTTTTTTTTTTTGTTATTAAATTGTGATTTAAAGATAAATCTTAAATAAAATTATTTTAGGTATTTAACGTTGATTCTTTTCTTGTGAGAATTTTATAATAAAAAAAAAAACCCCTCACTCAATACACGATCAAATTTCATGACTTCTCTTACATTTTTATTTTTTAATAATTTCTTTCACTTTTCACTTATTTTTATTAATAATTAATCTTTTTTTTTTTTTTTTTTTAGGTATTTTATGCTTTATTAGCACACCTAAAGCACAGTTATAATTGAATTTTATTTAACTGATAAAAAGATTTTTTTTTATTTTAAATGGAAACAAAAAAGTAATGAAAAGTTATTAATTATTTTTTGTTATCATTTCGATGTGGGGATGTTTTTTTTTTTTTTTTTTTTACAATTAAAAATAAAAAAAATAATCATAATACAAATTAATTATTTTTGAAATAGAATTATGTAAATTTTGTTATTAATTTTTATATCTTTGGTTTGATTGTAGTAAATTTTTTGTTCTTTTGTGAAATGTGTGCCTTTTTCAATAATTCAAGCTTTCAGTAATTATTAGTCAGAAGGTTTAATCTCTTTAAAAATAATGGTCTACAGTCTTAAAGCTCTTAAAAATTTGTTTAGCTAGCAGTAGAAAGTATTTTGATAAGAACAAGGATCCTGACTTCTTAACAAATGGTTTAGAGAAGGTTTACGCTGTGATTTCGTAACGTTATTATATAGATTTGAATCTCAAGTAAATTAATTTACTGATTATGAACAAATAAGGTCACTGTCCTAAAACTGTCAATCTTGTGCAAATACCCACAACGAAATATCACGTTAATAAATGATTATATTACGTTAAATCAAATTATTGTTAATTATATTGAATCAAAAATATTTAAAATGAAATTATTTGACAAGTAATTAAAAATGATTATGTAAAATACTGAATGCATATGATTTTATGCATAAATAATTTTAAATTATGTCATAAAATCATTTATTGATCCGTATTCGATTTCATTTTAAATTTTCATTTCTACTGTCTTGTTTGTTGATTTTCCCCATTAATAATTTAATAATCAAAAATCAAATTTATGCGACATTTATTTCGTTTAACATTCAGTCGTTCTCAATTTACTGTACATTCAATGCAAACAATTTTTAGTTAAAAAAATGATTAATAACCATTTATGGAAAGCAACGTTAAATGTAGAAATTATGTTTAAAAAAAAAAAAAAAAACATGATAATAGTTTATAAGAAACAATTCAAAAAGTATAAACAGACAAAAAAAAACATTTTTTTTTATTCAACTTATGAACTTTGATAGTAAATCTCGTAGCTTAATCTTTTTTAATTTAAAATTTTTGTGTTTTTAAATTAATCTTGTTTATCATGTTTAAAAAAGTAAAATATTTAAATTGAAGTTAAGATGAATTAATTTTAAGTATGCCACGCATTGTTTGTTGCTATAAATTTGCTTAAAACAAACAGAGCCAAAGAAATTTATTTTTGGCAAACTATAAAAGAATTTTAGAATATTACAAATTAACAAAAGTTTCAACAGGTTTTTTTTTTCTTCTTTAATTACTTATTTCTGTGTATAATAAATTAATAAAATAAATAATCTTGTTACAGGAACAACTAATCATAATAATCACATCCGTATGTAATTTAAATTTTTTTTTTTTTTTTGTCGTCACAAAACAACTCATTTCCACTGAAAATTGTATACAAAAAAAAAAACAAAGATAAAAGAAAAACTACAGATTAGTAGCAATGTGATTAGTACTGCTGATGTTTTTATTCAATCTATATCATTATATTGCGATTAGCTTTAATTTATTACATTTTTTTTTTTATGTAAACAAATCCAAACTTCGCATACGACAAACTAAAAATAGAGAAAAGAAACCGAAAGTAAAAAAAAATTCATTTTTATTTTGAAGAAAACAATAAATTTCTTTCATAATGTCATCGTGTAGACGTGATAATTGTTTACCATGGTTGAACACTGTTTAAAGATTAAGGTGAGTTTGTAATAAATAAACAATTAGAGCATCGTAATATACTTATGGAAATGACTGTGTAATGATGTAATAATTCATTTGAAGATTTTGCCTACGTTAAAAGGAAGTAGAAGTGTTGATATTGGTTCATTTTAACTATTAGAAGTGCATTTCAGTGTTTTGAAACCTTTTCAAAAATATAATAAACATGTTCAGAAATTTATACTGCTGGTGAGTTTAAAGAAATTTTCTTTTTCCAATTGGATTTTGGATTTTAATAAATTTTTATTTGGTTAACATGCTGAAAAAAGACTTTTCAACTGTTTCTGGGACTCAAAAAATATTTTCTGGGTACGTGAATGGGATTTGACACTTTTTTCAATGTTTATTTCTGCATTAATACTACTAGAAATATCCTGAAAATTTATTCTGACCTCATAAACAGAAAAAGATCAAATTAACGAATTGGTTGATGACATTACAGACTATCGTGTCTGAATTTTTTTATTTTTAGACTGTCATTGTCCTTGTAATGGGTTTAACGCCTTAAAATATTATTTTAAGACAATGAATTTTCTATAGAATTAAAAAAAGATTTTTTTTTGTAAAGCCCAATAACTGAATTTTAGCTTAAATTTACTTGTTCAAACTAAAATTTTAAATTACTTTTTAAAAGGTTTTTAGAACTGATTTCTCCGTTCTGATCACTAAACGAAGACATTTTCATCAAATCCTGTTTTTCCCTTTACTTTTTTATAAGTTCTAAGTTTAAGATAATAAATCTAAGAACAAAATTTAGTTATTTGCATGAAACGATGTCACAAACTCATTTATGCATTTAATTATTCAAAAATGAACGTCATAAAAATCTATAAAAACTATAAATGACATAACAAAAAAAGGTTGTCAACAAAGGTATATAATATACACCAAGCAAGTGTAAGACAAGATGCTCAAGCTATAAAACAACTACATTTAACACTAAACTACTAATAAAGAAATATAATAAATAAAACAAAAAAAAACTAAGAATGGTGAGAATATCACATAAAGTTTCATAATAAAGTGTTTTTCTTAGTTTTTGCTTTTCTTTTTCCATTTCATTTCTTTTCTTTTCTTTTACTTTTTGTTTTTTTTTTTATAAACTTAATAAATGAAGATGAAGTGACTTTATTAAATATTTATATAATAGTGTTTATACACATTCTTCAACATATTTTTATTTATATTTCTGTTGATATTATAATATTTCTTCGGTTGTTGTTATATCATTAAAAATAGATTTTTTGAACAGAAACTTCTGTTAATTTATAGAAAGGAAGTTAATAAAAAATAAAAAAATTATCAAACGATGTAATGAAGAAGAAATATAATAAATTTTATATTATTTACTGATGATAAATTAAATGAATTAGTCTTAATAACGTTTAGTATTTATTTGCTTGTACAGTTGGTGGAAAAGCACGGAAAACCAATGGTGAAAGCTTAAATATGATTTATTTGTTATTATTTAGTAAACACCATAATGCAGTACAATAACATCCTTTCTTCTTACAGTTTTTATTACATTGTTAAAGTTTAATAAATCAGGAAGCAAAAAAAAAAAGAAAAAAAAAACTATTCTTTTTATATCTAACAACTTTAACTGTGCATTAAAATGTTTTTTTTTAATACTAAAAAACACCTGTCAGCTAGAACGAAAGTGTTTCGTTTCGTTTCTTTCTTAATTAAATATTTTTTATTATTCAATTTTATTTCTATAATATAAATAAAAAAAAAAAAAAACGTATTGATAAATCAAATTGATTTAAGTCATTTTATATTTAACCACTTTTGAGTGTTTTTTTTTTTTTTGTTTGGTTAAAACCTTTATTGAATAATATTTATACAACAAAAAAAAAAAAATTAAAATTAATGAAAATCAATCAAAAGAGAAATTGCAAATTAATCAAAAAAAAAAAAATTTTGTTTGCATTTTTACTAGGTATGTAAATGAATTATTATTTTTTGCTTTATTTCTATTCGTATAACTATTATTAAACGACATTTGTATACCTGCAATCGAATTGCATTTTGATAGAAGTACCTATTGCAGTTAAATTAGTAAATAAATAAAAAGTAAAAGTTAAAACAGACTTTCTGAAATAATTTTATTTTTTATGTTTTTATAAATATAACGAGAATATTACTAGAAATATTATTTACTTAGTTTATTAGCTTTGATAGTGGTTCTAAACATTCTAAAAGGGGACACAAATTTATGAAAATGTTTTGAAAAATTCGGTGGTATTAGTGGGGTTAGAAGAGTTTGTGTTATTCTTGCTAGAACTCATCGTTTAAACCAATGCACGAGTTTGGAATTTTATCTGATGTCACTATTTGGTTGCATTAAACTCCCAAATCCACCGAGATTTGGCGATTCTGTAAAATTTACAGTTTACTGTACCCTAACGATTCTTTTTTTGTACGATTTTGTAATTTCACATAAACCAGCGAGACACCACTATTCAAAGATTGGTAATGAGATTCAGTAAAAACACCGCCAAAAGCAATTAACCAGTTTTAAATAAAAATAATTCGTTTAGCAGTAAATGTGATAATTGCAAACCATTTTATTACTGAAATAACTGAAAAAAAAAAATCAATAAAATTATTATTAATAATAATAAAAATATATATATATATATATTTAATATTTATTCCTAGCTTTAAAAGTGTTAATAGTAATAGATGTAAAAAAAAAAATGAAATTAAATTTATGTTGCTGTTGAATTATTGGTAAATTTTGTGTAATTAATTTTTGTGTTTGGATTTCGTAATCTTTTGACATTATATTGCCAAAGATACACAAATTTTTAAAATCTTTTCGATAGAAAATATTTTCCAATTGGATATCTGCAATAAATAATGAAAATCACTGTTGGGAAACACTGCTTAAGATCAACAAATGTAATACTGGAACATTTTAAAAGTTGCAAATTAAATTAAATTATTTCGTATCGTATTACATATGCCGTTCTTTGGATATAACTGAAAAATATTTACATTAATAATTTAGTGGTAAAATAAAATTCTAAACAGAAAATTTACGAACAGATCTTTATCGGAATGTGTAGAAATTTAATTGTTTGTAACAAAATACTGTCATTTAAAAAAAAAAAAAAAGTAAATATTTTTTATTGTTTTCTGTAAGCGTAATTAATAAAAATAAAAATATTAATTACGTTTATTATTAGATTGAACGTCATGTAGAATTTATTATAATAATAATTAAATCAATGTCAACATTTGGTGGTGTTGTTAGCCGTTAACAATAAATGCGAACAAGTAGATTTTCCGCTTCTGATCAAAAGACGCATTTTTGCTTACATCTGTTTCATTAAATTTTTTTTTTATTAATACAAACTAAGTGTTAAGATTTGTTTTAATTATTATAATTTAATCTAATAAGCTAACACTTCATCATGTATGTTGAGGTTTTCTTCTTTTTTTTTTTTTTAATTATTATTTTGAATGCAAGTAATTTTTTTTTGGCAGAAATTATTTAGCAAACTGACAACAAATTTTTCATTTGATTTTTTTTGTTTTTTTTTGGAATGATGCCAACATTTAATTATTATCGTTATGAATATTTATTACTTTTTAGTTAATTCATATGCTAAAGTAATAAAATTATTAATAATTATTATTCTATTAAAGTTAATAATAATTAAAGAAAAATCATCGATAACAATGATTAATTAAAATTTTAATAATCCTGCAAAAATGAAAAAAAAAAAAAAAACGACAGCAAAGTACATTACAGCCTAAGTACATTCAACACAATATTTTTCTTTGTTTAATTGTTTTTTTTTTTCTTTCTTTCTTAATTATTTATTATTGCTTGGTTTTGTAATGAGGTTCAAAATTATTAAATTGTTGACTCATAATAATAAATAGAATTTTATTACAAATATTTACTGTGAGAAGAGAAAGACAACAAAGTTTCTTACTTTTAAATGAAACATTTAATCTGTATGCGTTTCATTATTGTTGAACTAAAACAATAATTATTAATTAATTTAAAAAAAAAAAAAAAATGTATATGAATATTAGTGTTGTATATACACATAAGTAACTAATAATAAAAAGAAATTAAAAGAGAAAAATAATCTTTAAGCTTCTGTATTACAAATTTGATCATTTTTTCATCTCATTTTATTTATTTTGTCTGGTGACCGTACATTATTACACAGGAGATTCATTTATTTATTATTACCACGTGTTTTAATTACAATTAAACAATTAATTAAAAACATAATTCTACTGGTTTTTATAAATATAATAACTGTGTTGTTTATGTTTATGTTTGTTTATTTTTTTTTATTTTTGATAAATAAATATCAAACGTTTGTTGACGTTTCCATACGTAAACACAAGTGAACACAGTCGTCTCGTTTGTCACATACGGTTTTGTTGTCTATAAGCTTTCATATTATAAAATGAATAGAAAGTCTGTAAAGAATATAATTATACAATAAGGTAATTAATAATAAAGATGAGACAGTGTTGTTACTTTAAAAAAAAAAAAAAAAAGGATAAAATTGTTTGTTGCAACAAGATAAATGCTCTAGCACGTCAAGCATTCTTTTTCTTTCTTTTTTACAATCAAAAATAAAAACTTATTTACTTACTTTAACGTAAAAAAAGAAAGAAAAAAAAAATGTTTATTTGTTTATAAAAATGCATTGTAGATATTTCTTATCCTTTTTTTTTATCGTTGCAAGTAAAAATAAACAGAAAATAAAAATTTCATAATAATATGAAAAAAAAAAAAAGTAGCAAACAGCAGTGGCAACAATAAAAAAAAATGTTTTTAAACCGTGTAAATGGGATTTTTTCCGTGTTATTTACAGACTTTGTTTATTTTTCTTTAAAAAAAACTAAAAAAAAATTTCTTCAGTCTTTAATGTGTAAAAGTTTAGCATCATTCAGCTAAAAGTAGACACGTTTTTCTTGACGTTTTAAGTTTTTTTTATTTTCATTCTTTGTAGAGAATTTTTTTTTTCTTTTCACCTTTGAACATTACGAAGCGTGGCTTTACCTTTATTTTACTTTACATTACTTACTTACATTTAGTGTCTTTTATAGAATTTTCTACTTAGTTTGTGACACTCATTTACATCTACTTGTAATTTTTTGTTTTTTAAACATTTTACTAAAACAGCTTTTCAGATGATAAATTACAGAATTATGTGGTTTTTGTATTTCTTTAGCAATTGAAGCTCATGTTAATAGTTTATTTTAAGGGTTTTTCTTTTTTTTTTTTTTTGTAAAGAAAATAATTAATAATATTTAGAAATGTCTAGCTTTGAAATAAATAAACATTTTTCAATGTAAAGCGTAAATTTTGTGTATAGGAAACCTTTTATTATAAAAATTCTTTCAGTAAAAAAATACGAAAATGCGAAAATTAACTAACGCAAAGTATTATTTAAAATTGAAAATTATTTATTGTGTGGGCACTTTGAAATATTATATAATAATTAATATATTTCTTCCCTATTAATTGAATAATATTCTAATTTGAAATTCTTTTTATTTTTTCTTATTTGTATTTTGTTGCTACTTAATTCATTATTAATTTTTCATGTTAATAAATTTCAATTGAACTTTATTTTACTTTATTTAAATAATAGAAAAATATTATTGCTGTTTATTTAACATGGGCTATATACATAACAAATATATATATATATATATACATATATAGACAATAGTATTTTAAAATTAATATAAAGAATAACAATTAATAAGTTTCTTGTAAAATTTAAACAAAGAAATCCTCATATGGTGTACATCAGCATATATAAATAAAATGTAAAATAGCAGGAATAAGCATTTCATTACGTTAAGACAACAATTAATAATTAACATAAATAGCGAAAAACAGGGAACTGCTGTACAGGATGTTTAAAGATAAATTATTACAAAGAAAACAAGATTTTTCCCTTAAAAAATAAAGCAATTTCCAGGATGGAATACTGCAAAGAATACAAACAGTTATACAGAAAATGAAAAACTTTAGTAATTTGTGGTTTCCAGAGTTACAAATGTGATTATTTCAACAATTAACGTCCAGGAACAATTAGCTAAAATTCTATACGTTTCAAATTTTTGCCTCTGGTATTTTAAGTGTTTAACCAGTTTTTAGTTTCTTTATTAAGATGTTATTACGTCAGGATTCTACATATATATTAATGAATAGCAACTTTATTGTTAATAAAATTATTTAATATTTGCACAAAATTAGGTTAAAAATAAATGAAATCATACTAATGTTTAATTCATAATATTTATATTGTTTCTCGTAAAAATAATGCCATTGCGCGTATTTAACGATTATTCCATAAAATAAAAACTCTATTACTGTATTACTGTTGCCAAAGAATTGCCATTAACACTAAAATGCAGGTTTTAAGTTAAGAAATTGCTACCACTTAGAACCAAAATCTATGGTCCGTAGTTTTTGTGTTTTGTTACAGTAAATGCTCAATATTTTGGTTTATTAATGTGGCTCAGTCTTAACGTATGTCTTTAAAACTTAATAGAAAATAGAATAAAATATATTCCGGAATAAAGGAAAATTTTGCACCGATCTATAGAGTTTTTTCAATGGATTTTTATACAACTCTCAAGACTGTTGAAACCAATAAATGATTTAATTTTCTATTCGATGTTGTTAGCATTCTAATTGAAAAAGCTTCGCTTTTATATTACAATCGCTTTTGACACTGAGTTTTTAATGTATTTCTGTAAAGAAAATAAATTTATTTGGAAAAACACTTACATGCTCCTTTAAACCTCCTTTTTTATGTTTTTCTTTCTTTTTTTAAATACATTTGCAACGAATACTAACAAAAGGATCCACAATCACACCACAAAGAATTTAATCTGGTTATAGATTGAAAATAATTTTGTCGTCTCTAGTGCAATTAATAAAAGTGTTTATGCTATTTACATTTAAAAAAAATATGGTAAGAAGAAGAAGAAGAAGAAGAAATAAAATGACAAAATAAAAATTTATATAGGGCAAATGGAAAGTATTTTTTTTTTTTTTGTTTTTTTCAAATTTTTAGTTTTTAATATTTTTGTTGAAATTTTGATACTTTGCCAAATCATAATGAAGTAAAATATAAAAAAAAAATAAAAACGAATTTCAGTGTATGCTGTACGCTTTTAATTCTAATTCGAGACATTCATAATCGCAACATTAATATTAATTTTCTATTAATAATTTTTTTTTTTAATTTTTATTTTTATTTGATTAGTGGTATAATATTTAAAAATTATTTTTTACTTCCTAGTAATTAATTATAATTTATTTTTATCTTCTTCTTCTACTTTTTTTTGTTTATAAAAAAAAAAAAAAATTCATTTTTTTAATTGTTCGTCTCTTTGTTTTTTCCTATCAAAATTACATTTTTTTTTTTTTTCCATTCTCATTTTTATTACTCTGGCTTTATGAAAAATCAAAAGAATTTTTTAATTATAATAAAAAGAAAAATGTAGAAAAGAAAAGAAAAATCAATTAAAAAGTCTCTTATTAATTGAAACTCTCTTATCTCTGCATTGGAAATGTTTTGAAGCAATATAAATGCTTTTATTATTCGTTTTTTCTTTTTTCAAAATTTTTATTAGTAATTAAATTATAAAGTTAATTAAGAAAGAAGAAAAAGAACAAAATATTTATATTGCACATCAAAAGTAAATTCCAGAGTCCTGACAAGTTTTACCTAGATTATTATTATTTTTCTTTTTTTTTTTTTGTTCTGTTTTGTTATTTTTCTTGTAACAGTGATTTCATAATTTTGTTATTCTTGTTTCTGCTTCTTTTGTTGTAAATTGGGGTTTTAATAAAAAAAAAACAAAAAATGCAGGATGTATCGCGGCTGTATTTATAAAAGTGATTTTTATGGCAGAATTAAAATATTTTGTAGACAAGACTAAACATTTCGTCGTGATACGAATAAAAAAAAATCTTTTTTGGTACTTTTCAGTGACCTTACCTTTGCGATTCGTTTTTGACCGGGTTTTTATGCACAAATTTTGCGTTGTACGGTTTTACAGGAGTCTTAATATCAACAAGATCTTCTTAATGCAGTTTCCGAAGTTATATTTATAAGATTAATGCAGATTAGATAACAATTTTAAACTCTGTTAAGCTAATTTCAACCCAATCAACCTACGTATCAAAAATAAATAAATAAAATGCATTTAGTTAACTAATTTTTTTTTTTTTGTTAACACTATAAACACTGTGGTATTCTGTGTTAAAAGCATATTAGTATAATAAATAAATGTAAAAATATAAACCAATAATTAATAACGAAATAACATCGAGATATATCACGAAATAGTATCGATAAACCGAAAATTGTGCATTATAAAAAAAAAAAAAAAGTCAACGGTTATTGTGTATTCAGTGATATTTTTAAACCGCTTAACAATTTATTATAAATGCAACATTATCATGTTGAAATTACCACACATATTGCCAAAAAAAAAAAAAAAAAACTAGTAATAATAGCGGAAAAAAACGAAATAATTTGTAATTTGAATATGTCAAAAACATGTTTTTCTATCTTTTTGTGCATAATATACAAAATATTCGTGGTTTATGCTTGTTTTTTTTTTTTTTTTTTTTTGTTCCATAATAAATTATTTATTTCTAAACACGGAATGTAATTTTTTTTTTTTTTTTACAGTATTATCTATGAATATTATTGCATGTTTGTGTGTTTTATTATTATTAATTTTATTTATTTATTTTGTGCTAAATGCAGACATTTGTAAAGTTTAATATTTTAACCTGTTCAATATTTCTGGTTTTAGGTAAATAACATTTATAAACATATTAATCGTATATTTAATAAAAAAATAAAAATTGTTTTCTTCTGTAGATTTATTCAATTTTTTCGTTTAAGAACAGTAATGATTTATATTAGGCGTATAAACCCGTGTAATTACACACAATTTGGTACGGGTTTAGATTTATTTTGTCAATTTTTTAATTGAAATAATAAAAAATATTTTGAACGCTGGAAGTTTAAGGTGTTCTTTGGTGTCCTGTTTTAAATTTTCATTTGTTTTAATTCATCTGTTTCTGTATAAGCTATGGGTGTTACTTTGCAAGTGCAAAGTGAGGACCTTTCTCGGAATAGAAAGATATTGGTTCATATTTAATTTTTAATTCATTTATTATTTTAATAGAAAATTTCATATTTTCGTTGTGCCGAATGGATGCAAATAATCCAATAGTCTTGGTGTCTGTCTGAAAAGAAACTTTGCCACAAATCTTGTATTTACTTGAGGTAATAAAAACGACAAAATCTATTTTAGGGATTTCCTTTGCTTATCAAAAATGGTTGAGTGATATTTTCGAACATAAAACATTCAGTAACAGGAAACGATAGGAATCTGCATTTTATTCTAATAAAAGATAAAGGTTATAAAACGAATTAATACTCGGTTTACATCTCTGAATTAAATAAAAATGAAAAATTATATTAAAGATGATAAAAAATGTTTTTTTTTTCTGATTTTCTTAATATTTTATTAGACTGGTGAAATATTTGACTATAAAAATCTTGTTTAGTTTCAGAAAAATGTTAAATTCAACTTAAAAAAATATAAAAATTCAACAGAAAGTGGCAAAATTATCTAGGACACAGAAATTTAATTTAATTGATTTTTATATTAATGTAATTTAATAGAGGAAAATTAAATTTATAATAAAAGACAAATAATGTAAAAAATATCAAGGCTCAACTGGTTATAATAACTTGAAGTGAGTTTTGAAAGTTAATTAAAAATGAACTAAGTATAAATGAATGAATTGCTGGAATGTGCTACTGATTTTCGCACGTTACATACGTTTACATCTTGTATTTTGATACTTTTGTTACTGCTGCTGCTGCTGCTGCTGCTGCTGCTCATATTTATTATTATGTCCTTCAAGTGTTTGCTACGTTGGTTATCTTTAACGAAACAAGGTAAACAAACAAATAAAACGATGATTTGTTTTCTTTAACTGGTGCAAAAAATGATATAATGTCAAACGTGACTTTGATGCGGTTTCATTATTTATTAAAAGGGAATTTTTTTTTTTTTTTATTAGTTTTAATATGAAAGCAGGATGTGTTTTATGTACCAAGTAAATTCTGCTAAAGACAAGAAGCTTGATCCAATTTGAAAACAATATAACGAATATTTGTAGTTTTTTTTTTGTTTAATTTTATTTTACATTCACTTCACTATTCATTCGTTCTGTAATAAAAACAAAACAAAACAAAAAAAAAATGTTTTTTTCTTTTATTTTTGACTTGTTGGTTTGTTTGCAGTAAAATTGTTCAATGAAGCAAAATGAATTTTTGTTTTTTTTTTTTTTTTTTTTTTTTTTTTTAAATTCCTGATAAACAATGTACAGTGCGTTTTCATATATAACTAAGTAATAAATCTTTTTCAGGAAAAAAAAATAAAATTATTATTTTCCATTTATAAACGTGCTTCACATGCAAATTACTTAATTTGTCGTGACGTGTCGTTTATTATTTTTATTTATTAAAGAAATGAAAAGAAGAAACAAAACAGGAGTCTATAACAGACGTTAAGACGACGATTGAAATTTTTTGTTTTTTTTTTTTTTTTTTATTTAGTATGTTTAGCCAGAAGGTAGAACAACCTGATTTTACAATAAAAAAAACAAAAAACTTTTGAAATATATCTAACAGAACATCCGTTCTAATTTCCTTTTGTCGCCCCGTTATTCACATCAGCTGACTTTAAACTTTATTGTTAAAAAAAAAAAAAAAAAGAAATAATTTTAATTTTTTAATAAAAAGCCACCGGGTTTTAACCAAAAAGAATCATTTTTTTTAAATATTTTTTAAATTATTGTACGTGATATATTCATACAGAGTTGTTTGTCGTTGTCACTGTATTTTTTTTTTTTGTATATATCTAGACAGTGTTAAGCGTGACGTGTGATTGATGGCTGGGTGGCCATCGTGGGCTTGGCACGTTCTAGTGACTTTTATATATCATATTATAATAATAATGAATTTAAGCACAAACAACAGCAACAACGAGAAATAAATAATAATAATAAAAAAAAATCATTTTTAATCAAATTGATTATTATTAAAATATAGAAGCAGATGGTAAATTAATCAAAAGATATAAATATAAAAAAAGCAAAAAAAAAAACGGTAATAAATTTAAAATATATATTTTACTTTATGCTTCCGGTATTTTTTAAACCATAAATATGACATTTTTCGACAACAAATGATGAATTTTTTTTTTTGAAATAATGAAATAATTTTTTATTACACCAAATACAAATAATTTTTAAATTAATTAATTAATTTAACTAGAATTGGATTTAAGATATTGTTGAAAAAAAAAAAAAATATATATATATATAATAAATAGAAAACAATTAAAAATATATAAAACAATAATGTAATATATGTGTATTTGTAATTAAAAATGCATAAAAAATTGTTTATTGTTTAATTAAAAATGTTTTATGTAATAAAAATGCGTTTTTTTACTGTTTGTTGGAGGGTTCAACAAAGTGATTTATTTATATTTCTGTGGCGCATTGAACTGAAGTGACTTATTGTGGTCATGTAAACATGGTTATGGGATTTTAAAAATATTGATCTATGACCTCGCGTTTTAATAAGTTTAACAGGATGCATATTGTTGCTTATAATTGATACTTTTATTGGAGTGAGAGGCGTTTTTAAGAAAATCCACGATTTTAATTCGATCTAGATTATCACTACGGTTTTAAGATTTCTTGCAAATAAATTGGTACTGGAGGTAGAAACTTGCAGAATTTCTTTGTACTGAAAATTATTTGCAATTAATAAACAGAAATGTCTAGGAATAATTTCTTCTAGTTTAGTTATTTGCTTCCACAGAAATAAAGCACGCATTTTAATAAATTTAACTTATAAACAATATGAATTATGACTTATAAACTAATAAATTTAATTTATACTTTTATAAAACTAGATAATTGTTGCTACGTTTTTAAGAAGTGCTCTGTTTGAGAAATCGACGATTTTAATCGTTCTAGATTGCCCAACGGTTTTTAGAAGTTTTTTTTTTCTATTTCTAGCAACTAAATGAGAACTAAAGGTTGAACCTGGATTTTTAAATATTATTCACAATGAATAAAAGGAGTATTTAGTCAGTTCCTACCACATAAGTAAATCGTACCATAATACAAATCCTTTTATGATTAAAAATTTTTATTTTTCATCGCCATACAGTCTCTATTTGCCATTTACGCAACGATCCTATCATTAATTTACGTTAAAAACATTTTAATTAATTTGTTTATTTCTCATTAACATAATCCTTTCTAGAATCCACTAGAAAAATAAAACAACAGAAGCGATATGATATAAGAACAAATAAAAAAAAAAAACAAATTTAATAAGATTAGTCCAATTTAAATAAATTTATAGTCAACGCTATATTGTGCTAATATTAATACTGATAAAATAATTTCTGTTTCTAGCTAATTACAAGATTTTTTTTTTTTTTATAAATAAATAATAAAAGAAGCAAATAAAGTAAAAATAAAAAAAAACAGATAATTAGTAGCTGATAAGAAGCAAAAATAAAAGTGACAATTACTGTTTATTTAGATTTCATTTTATAAAAAAAAAAAAAAAAAAATTCTTTTATTATTTCTTTAATTTAGATTTTATTTAAACCAATGTAATGTTTTAATTGTTCGAGATAAGATTAATAATCGTGCCAAAAAAAAATTAAATCTATTTTTTTTATTTTTTGTTGATGTTGTTGAAGTTTTTAGTTCGTTTTATGTTTATTATTCGTTATGCCTTAAATAGGTCAGTTAACTAAGTTCTAATTGAGTTTTTATTACTTTTTTTTTCTAATGTGTATAGTGATAATTTTATTATTACTTTTAAACTAGTGTTGTGTTAATTAAAACTACAAAAAAAAATAAAAATTGTTTGCTGGTTTTTCGGTTATTTTGGGTTTTTATCTTATTTTAAAAAATCGGTAGGTATTGAAAGTTTTACAATGGAAAACAATGTAGAAATAGATTAAATTTCGACGCCTTATTAAATCTAATTAAAAGACATAACAAAATTCGAATCTAATGTTTTGTGTGTACATAAAATAGAGACGGTTTTTGTGCTTTTACTTTTATTTTTAAAATGACTGCCAGCACTTAAACGAAAACACTTATATAAGAACATTTTTTGTTTTTTTTTTTTTCACTCACATTAAATCATAAAAACTCCATTGAAATATGCATAAAGGAAAAGAAAAAAGAAAAACATTTGTACGTCGTTTCATTCACATTTTTATTATTCGCCTGTTTTCATTTTAATTTTATAGTAAAATATAAGACAAAACTAAACGTAAAATAAAAGAAAAAATGTGTAGGATCAAAATGAATTTGCAAAATATAAATAATATGGGAATAGTACTTATTGTGTAAAGACCATATGGTGCTTTATAAACGTAAATATTCACTTTGTATTTGTCGCCCATTTATTTTATTAAAACTTTTCCTTCGTTGCTTATTGTTTTTTTTTTATTTTATAAATGAATAAAGGTATTGTCCTTATAAACCGTCAACTACAGTTAAGCTAACCACCAACATAGATTTGTTATCTGCATAACATAAGCTAAAGCTTTAACTTTATAGCTTAAAGTCTTTTATCAATTTTCTGCATTACATATTGTCACGCTTTAAAGAATTTTTAATTTAAAACCAATTTAACTTCTTGTTGTAAAAACTATAAAATATCCTTATTAGGAAGTAAATTAAAAATTTTTCCTTTAAACAGGACTTTTTTTTTTATTATTATTTTTAATAATAATATTATTAAAGGAAATAAAGAAAAAATATTCCTCGTTGTTCTGTACAACAGAGAAAAATATTTATTACAGCAATATGTTGCCCATATATTCACCGCACGAATATCCATTTATGTTGTCTATATCGGAAATTTTTTGTTAGTTTTTTTATAAGAAACTGGTGAATTTTGCTTCCTTTTTTATTGTATTTTTTTTTTTTTTATTAATATCAAAGAACAAACAACATAAAAGATCAACAAAAATAAATTTTTACTTTGCATATTACGCGGCCAAAAAAAAAAAAAAAGAAAAGAAGAAAAACATCACCGAAAATATAGAAAACAAGCTTTAGAGGTAAACATATTGGAAAAAACGATTTTCTATAAAACTCATTTCATAAATTGGTTACTTTTTTATTGAAAAGGATAATACAACAGGATTTTTGTTGTTGCTGTTCTTGCCGTTATTCGTTATCATGATTGGTTTTAATATAAACTGCTGTTGCTTAGGATTTAATTAAAAAAAAAAAAATTGTTTTTAACATGATTATAGCTTGTGATAAAAATTTGGTAAACTTTCTAATGCACGTAAATGATATTTTGTAGAAAATTTTTAATTAAACTATGATTGATCGATGAAAATGGGAATTTTTAATACCAAAAAAAAAATTAAAATTATTTTAATTAAACGATGAAATTTTTCATTGTATTTGTGCTTTTTATAACGTTTATTTGGCATGAAAATAAGCTTTTTCGTTGTACTGAATAACATAAATTTCTGGTTTTGTCAGTTTTGGGAAATAATATTCGCTTTATTAGCATTATTCGTTGTTAAATGCTTTGAAATGGGAATTTTGTGTTTAGTTATTAAACATATTAGTGTCAGATTCTACTATTTGTTTGGTATTGATTAAACGTATTTTTAAGCAAAATTCATGACTAAATGTTATCAAAAACTGTTAATCAAATCGTTTAACATAAGAAACATTTTTTTATTGCTTATTCTAAACCAAATTACTGATGTTTTTCCTATAAAAATATCCAATAATCAGATTAGTAAATTTAGATTTGTTTACAGCTCATTGAATTTTATTTATTTAAATGAAAATATTACAAAAAAAAATTAATTGAAACTTTTATTAAATAAATGAAAAATAAGCAATAAAAACGAAAATGATTTATAATTGTAAAATTATTAAAAGGTATTATTAATACAATGTAAAAATGTAAAATCATCCGGTTATTTATTAGTTTTTTTTTTTTTTTTTTTATATAAAAATCATTTTAATCCCATTTCTAAACATTTTTTTTTTTTCCATTTTTGTCGAATAAAGCGAAAAAGTTTTATCAATGAAAAAAAAAAAATTGGTGAATAGACAAAAACAAAACAAAAACAAAATAAATAAAATAGACAAGTGACTAGAAATATCCTCCTCCACCTTTATCCCGTATAAAGATATAATAAATGTATTGAAAGTTGAAGATAATAGTAAATTTCCGGGTCTCCCCACGCCTGATTTTGCAGAATACAAACATTTAACATTTAGTATCCAACATTAATAGCTTGCAGCACTATAGATTCGCATAATTTTGTCGGTTATATACTTGAATGGATGACATTAAAACATAAACGATGAGAAATAAAAATAAAATAGAATCTCATTGATATAAACCGAAAAATCGTATCTTCAACGATGGATTAGTATTTTTGAGACTCAACTATAATTCCCAGTATATTTATTTTTTATTTTCTATTAACATTATGAAATAGGATTCGCACTCGATTTAATTTAACTATTTGATATTTTATAATATTACGCAATACAGAAAGAAAATAATATGTAAAATCCCACAATAGTTAAACAGTAAAACCAAAATAGTATTTAATAGTCTGGATAGGATGCTTGAATTAAATAAAATCATTGCTTTAGATTTAAATAAACAAATTAAATTCTATTATACAGATAATAATGGCTTTAAATGCCTTTAATTTTGGTTATTAGAATTAACAATTAATAATTTTGGATAATTTTCACAATATTTAAAAATCTTTAAGAACCAAAAATGTCATAAAAAAAAAAAAATTCTTTTAACAAAATTCGTTTAAAAACTCTTCCTCATTCTTTGCTTTATATAGAAAGATTCTTTTTTTTTTAAATTATTATTACAAAGTTATCATTTGTTGTGTCATATACAACAGAAAATAGGTTAAATTCCTTATTATCTCTTAAACGTAAGTTAATATATAAATAAAATTATTCATTTCTATAAATTGTCTTGGGTATTCATCTCATCTTTATACTTTAAAATTTAAAACCACAAATACAAAAATATTTAAACTTTATTCACATGTTATAAGTATATCAGGAGTCTGGTTTTTGATAAATGTATTTACAGTGGGTGTTATTAAAGATAGATAGTTCATTTGCACATTTCACTATTCTTATAAAAATCCGTCATCTTTTCATTATTTACGAATGAATCTTGAAAAATAAAAATAGTTCAAAAAAAAAAAAAAAACTTTTTTCATTCTCTTCGGAAATTTGGTCGCATAGTAAGTTTTATAAATTTTTTTTTTTCTTTTTCTTCTTCTATTATTATCAATGTTGTTGCATAAACTATATTCCATTCATTACTGTATTGTGCATGTCATGTTGTATAAGATGTAACTAGTTAAAACTTTTTTCTTATCATATTAAATGCAAAAAAAAAGAAAAAATAAAATAATAAATTACATTGACGAGAGAAACTTCATCATTTTATTTTGTATTAATAATAAAGCAAAAATCCAAACGAATGTCTGCATAGTACAGTGCATATTATGTTTAAAAAATATATATATATACATATATATTTATTTGAAAAGAGTTATATTATAAGCACACCTTTAGTATTAAAGTTGTTTCATTATTATATATGTCTGTATATATGCATCAAACATTATAGAATTTGCTTTTTGCATTTTTATATTTTTTTTTTCGTATTTTTCATTTTAAAAAAGAGCAAAACACAGAAAACTTTTATTCCGGTTCAAACAGAAACTAAAAAAACACTTTAATAATGAAAAATAAAATAAAAGAGAAGCTTTTTTAAAGTTACATCAATAATTAAGTGAGATATACTTTCATGTCAAAAACTTAGCGGAGTTTTTATTATGTCCCGACTCAACCATTTCATGGATTAATCTTTCGTTTAAATTTTTATTTTTTTTTATTCATCAGCAATTAACAAATTTTTAATTTTTTTTTTTTTTAATTATTTTAATTATTGATTTGTGGCGTCTACCAAAGTGTACCCCTCATCAAAGATTATAACCTTTCTTTTTAAGTGCATTTTTCATTTTTGTTATAAAAATTTAGCTGAATTTTTCTTCTTTTTTTTTTTTTTTGTTACTTCAGTTTTCTTTTTAATGCAATTTTTTTTGTTAATTAATTACAGAATATGTTAAATAATTATTCGTATACATTTCTATTATAATGAAAAATCCATAAATATTTAACTGATGTGTCATCATCCTTCTATTTCAGCCATCTGTATTATCGATGATGTCATTCTCGTAACTTACTACTCCTAAATGCAATATTATGTTGAATTAATCCCATTAATGTAGTGATTTTTATTTTTACATAAGGGTAATAAAAAAATATTTTAAAAATTTGTCAGACAAGACTAAGTTAAATTTAATTGGAGACAAAATTAATAATAATAATAAAAGGTAGAAAATCACAAAAAAAAAAAAAAAAAAATCATCAGACAGATAGACAGACATTCCATCAATAATAATTTTATTTTTGTTGGTTTATTTATTTTATTTATCTTAATCTAATGACATCCTTTTTAGTCATCCTCATAATAATAATAATAATAATAATAATAATAATAATAATAATGATAAAGAAATTAAGACTGTTTGTTTGTTTTTTTTTTTTCTAAAGGAAAAATGTTAAAACGCTTACGTAATAGTTTAATCTTATTTCTTGGTTTAGTTTTAGGATTTTTTTTTTTTTTTTAGTATTTTAAACTAAAAATAATTATTGCTGTGTCATTTTTGTATTTATCTTTTTATTTTTTAACGTATTTAAAAGCCTGGATGCATACACGGTTAAGAGTTAAATATTTAGTTGGTTAAAAACGGTTGGTTTATTGTCTGGGCACCATTTCGCTAAAATTACAGGTAAAAAAAAAAAAAAAAAAAAACAGAATCAACAGATCAACAAACAAAAATGTTTTATTTTATTATTTTTTTTTTTTTTAATTTCCATGTTTTAACAAAAGTATCAATTTCCGAAAATTAAATTATTATTTTGTTGCAACGTTGTTTTGTGGATCTCTCAAGTGGATTAAAAATAATAAATTTTTTAATCCTATTTCTTAGTTATTATTTTAAGAAGAAGTAGATACAAAAAAAAAAAAAAAAACAACAACAATCACAAAGTCCTGTTAAGTATGTCTCAAGTATAAAGATTATAATTGTAACAAAGAAATGTAGTGAAACTAACTAGGAAAATACATTCACCAATACGGATACCAAATTATAATTCTCTATTAAAAAAAAAAAAAAATTATTTTCTTTTTTAAATAATTAAAGTTTTTAAATGTACTGCTGCTGGGAATACATTAATAAATTAATACATTTTTTTTTTTTTTAACTCTCTTGTAAATGGTTTAAGGTGTTTACTACGGATTTTTATTATTTTTTTTTTTTTTGTTTGTTTTAGTAATAAGGAAAAAGTTTTTTTAATTTTTTTCACTCAGAGTAATTAAAAAAAGAACTGTTCCTGATGCTAGTTATTTACTTAGTTGTTGCACAAAAAAAAAAAAATTATTTTATTAAAAAAAAAACTCAGCGTTATTAAATAAATTTTTTATTTTTTTTGTTTTATCTTAACGTATCGTTGCAGTATTATGATGCGTCACCGCGTAGATATAACGTCGATTCGACGCATCAGATTATTGTTAGTGTAGCGCAGAATACATGCGTTGATGACGGTACAAACAGTTGAATAAATATACTCAAATCGAAGGCAGACTCCTCTTTTGCTAGTAGAAAATGTACAGAAAATTTATAATAAAAAATGAAAAAAACACTCACATCGCAGTGAGTGCCAGTGGCAGCCGTCGTCTACAACAAGCAACAGAGTAGGAAAAACATTCAAACAAACATTTTTTCGTGTGTTTAAAAAAAAAAAATTATACATTTTTTTTTTTTTTTTTTTACATGTAGAATATAGAATCAGTTTTCAGTTGTTATCTCGACGCGAAACTGTACGGTTCGAATATTTTAAATTTCCATAAACAAAAAATTCATTCAATAAAAAAAATATATATATATATTTTTTTTTTTTTTTATTTTATTTTATTTTAATAAAGAAAGAAAAGAAAATTTTTTTTTTTTTTTTAATCATCGTGTGTTTGGTTTTGTTAATAAAAAAAATTTGTGGATTAATGTTGAAAAAAAAAAAAAAAAACTGTATAAAGTGTTAATCGTTAAACGAATTATTATCACCTTGGATTTATAAAGTATTTGTCTAGCGATTTGTAAAGTTAAGATTTTAATATAAAAAAATTAAATTTAATTAAAAAAGAAAACCAACAAAAACAGCTGAATTGTCTTTAAAAAAAAAAAAAAAAAAACAACAACAACAAACACGATGGACCACAGTGAATTAATTCTGATTTTTCATTTATTGTTTTATAGAAATTTTAATAAAAAAAATTATTAAAAATAATAATTTTGGCAACACAAAATATTTCATGGTGGTTTTTTTTTTTTTTTTTGTATTTTTTTCGTTAAAAGAAAATTTCGGCTGTTCACAAGTGAAAAGTTTGCGTTTTTTTTTCTTGTCTTTTCTTCTTGTAACGAATGCTCACGATGTTATTATTAGAAATAATTTTTTTTTTTTTTGCTGTTTGCTTTCATTGCATTTCATAATTATTTGTATTAGTCGTTCTCAATTACATACAGCCGTACTTAAATGAATCACTTGACTCTTAAATTACTTTTGCTTTTTAATTATAAATAAAAAAAAAATATATGAAGAAGAAAGAATTACTGCAAGTAATAATTAAGAAAACAAATTGATTCAACACTGATTTAGTGCGGTGACCAAAGTGACTTTTTTTTTTTTTTTTTTTGGTTGAAACAATTAAAATTAAGATTTTTACTTCTTATTGGCGCTTAAATGAATTTTTTCTTTTCATCTCTAAAATCCTTGCCAAATAGATATAGATATTTTTTTTTTAACAGAAATATATTTTTATAGAATTATAACACTTTGTTGTTAATTTTCAAATTTATTGCAACAAAATGCATTTTTAAATGAATTTTTGCCTTTTTTTTTATACGTTTCAAGTGAAATAAATTCCCAGTTTTTTTTTTTATGATTTTTATCTTCTGTTCGTCTGTTTTTTTTTTTTTTTTTTTTTTTTCTTAAAGGCAGTTTATGATGCTGTAAAATTACTTATATGAGATTTCGTTGTTTATTCAAGAGTTTCTTTCCAAAAATAAAAAAAATGGCAATTAGTGATTTTGTGTTTTTTTTTTTTTTTCAGTTTTTTATTATTTTTCATTCTTTAAAGCATAATTAATGTATTTTATAATTTATTTTTTATTTTGTGTATATGTCTTATGTTTAATTTTATCTTACTTTTTAGCTGAGATATCATAAATATTCTCTTATTAAAAATTAAAGTAAAAACATGCCGACGTTATTATTGCTGTTTAATGGAATCAAAAAATGTTGCCAAGTCGGTTGAATTTACAAACAAACAAACAGACAGACAACAACAAAAAAAAAAACGAGAGAAAAGTGATTTATAATTAAATAAAATAATTAGTGTTTATTTTTGGACATTAAATTATTTATTAATTAACAAAAATATAAAAAAAAAAAGTTTAAACGAAACGAAAACACGTGTTTTATGCTAAATTAAGAAGCGAATTAAGTAGCAAAAAAAAAAAAAAAGATAAAGAAAAAATTGTGTGTAAAAAAAAAAAAGAAAAAAGAAAAAATTTGTTTTGGTTTCTGTTAAAAGAAGAGAAAAAATAAAATAAATTCAATGCTATTATGGCAATGGAAGTGTTAAATAGTGTTGTTATTGTTAAGTGGATGTTGGTGTTATTATTATTATGTATTATCAATATTGGATTAGTTGTAACAAGTACAACGAGTGATAAAAAGTATTATGATTTAGACGAGGACATACATAGTCAGCCAACATCGAAACCATTACTCAGACATCATCAGCATTATTCAAATAATAATAATAATAATCATAATAATAATTATAATGATGAGAGTGATGAGAAAAGTAATAATTCAAGGGATTATAGTGAACGTGTTAAGGAAGCATTACATGCATTAAAACCTGATTATAGTTATATACGTATGAGACATCATCATGAGGCATCGAATTATCGAATGACAACAACTACAACGACTTCAACAACAGCAGCACCATTTTTTGATGATGGACACCGTTTACGGCACAGTAATCGTAATTACGGACATCAAAACTATTGGGAACAAAGGGATGACCATCAAACGACAAATATGTTTAACACCCGGAAAATACCAAATCGATATCAGCATTATCAATCCAAAGTACATAGGTCTGGCGGTTTGAATTATCATAATAATCAACGGCACCGACATCAACATCAACATCAGCACCAACATCAATCTTATGGCCACAATAATTTATTGTATCGTTCGAAAAATTTCACATCAATAAGTCACCGTCATAATGATTTTCCAAATACTAATCGGCAACGGAATGGTGGTATGCAGACACGCACAACGCGTGGCAATGTTTATGATATTTTTAAAATACCACAAAAGGATCGCCCAAAATTAATACAGCCAACAAAAGATGAATTCATTGATGATACAACCGATGATATTGATTTAAGTGATTATAATGAAAATAATAATTTTAATGAGAATTATAATAAACGTGATAACGAGGATTCTGATGATGATTACATAAAATTGGATACAAAACCGAATAGTATGATGGTCAAATCTTTTACACCAAGACGCCATAATAATCATCGTCATTTTAATTACAATAGCAATAATAATAATAATTATAGAAATAATAATCAGCAACGTGATCAAGGATATAATAATGATCAGGAACGACAAGATGATAATTCATCAAATTCGGAAGAAGATGAAAATAAAAGACAAACGCTTACATTACCAAATAGAAATGCGGATCGTGATACAATTGATGTAAGTAAAAAACATAATTACATTTTTGTTATTAAATCATGATAATGTTGTAGGCGTTTCAATATTAATATTGACTTAATGAAGATTTTTATTATTCTGCGATAGAAAATTTCTTATAATTATCAACACGAGTTTGCTTTTTTTATATAATTTTAAATAATATACAAGAAAATATTAATTTTCTTAATTTATTTGTAATAAAAAAAAAGAATTTCTTCTATTTTTTATTACAAAAAAGCGTTGATTACATTTCACAGTTTATGAATATTTTTTTTTTCTTTTCTTTAAATCATATGAAATAAACGTACGCACATGTTTATATATTGTAATAAAAAAAAAAAAACTGAATTAAATAAAAGTCTGGTCCATTTAGTCAGACGTTAATGCTGACAGCTCAATCAATTATCACAATTGAAGATCTTAAAATAAAAATGAAATAAAAAAAAAAAAAAAAAAAAAAATTCTTTTCTTTACTCCAATCATCGGTCGGTTATTTTATTTGTTTAAATAATAATCACGGAAAACAATAATTAAATAATAATAAAAAATAAAAGAAAAGAAATTCAAAATTAAAATTACGAGCAGACAATTTCATTTCCGGAATTGAAAAATAATTCAGAAAAAAAAAAAAAAAACTGCAACCATCTGAACAAAAATTCTTGTTTCGTTTTCGTTTGTAAAGTGATCAAATTTCGTTTTATTTATTATTATTATTTTTGCTACAGTCTACTAAGAATTATTTTTATTGATAATAATTTTATTTATTTATTTATATTTTTTTGTAAAATATATAAATTGATAAGAATGAAAATTACAGTTTATTCCCGCTATGTAAATAAGAGAGTTATGTATTGTGAGTAACCGCATAAACAAGATCAAAGTTTAACGAAATGTGTAAAAAGAAAAAAAATTAAAAATGTTTTTTTCTTTTTTTTCCTTTTAATTATTTAAAATGTAAACATTTATTATCTAGTAGAAAAAAATTCTTAATAACATTATATGCAGTAGTAATCTATAATAAAAAATAATTTATTTTTATTATTAATGTGTAAGCAGAGTTGAAAATTGTCAATTAAATTTATTCATCGATGTATAATATGGAAGATACCCTGTGTTGTAAAACATATAAAAACATGAGCACAGTAATAGATTTATAGGATTAAAAGGATAAAAATAAAACTAACATAAGAAAAATTATTTTAATTTTGGGTTTCTTACAGCAAATTAACAGAACAAAAATAAAATCAGATCATAAATACAGTAAGCACTTAAGGTTTTTAAAAGAAGAGAAAAATCATTCATAAATTCATTTTCAAGGCTTGTTATAAAGTCTCAATTAATGTAATGATGAAATTAGGTCATACAGTGAATGTTTATTTGTAACATAAAAGCTTAGGTAGTGCGCTTTATATATTCGGTTTTTTTTTTCATTAGTTATAAAACTATCATGATGGAAGATTAAAAAAAAAAAAATAATAATAAAAATCTTTTAAACTAAAAACACTTCAATAAAAGAGTAATGAATAAACATAAACCAGTGATTGTTTTATAGTAAATAAACAATGCAATTGATAATTAAATGTAATCGGTTAATTCTTATGAAATTAATTTTTTATAAGTAATAATAATAAAAATCAAGTAATTTTAATCTAAAATAAAAAAAATAAAAAATTAAATACAAATAACGCACACAAGCATTAATTAATTAATTAATTTATAATAATTATCCGATACTGCGTTATAGAATTAATTTATTTTCAAAATTACAAGTGATTAAATTTAATGTAAAATTATGCAATAAATTTGCATATCGTTTATATATATAATTAACAATATATATATTTTTTTTTTACATTTTTCTATTGTTTGATTTTATAATTATCAATTAAATATTTATAAAAAAAAAAAAAAATAATTAAAAATTAATTCATGCATTTTAATTGTTAGTAAAATTAAAATTTAATTTTTACAAGTGTTGAAAACAACATTATTAAGGGTAATTATGCTTTATTATTGATTTTTCATCAATATTTGCTTTAAAAAAATAATTTTTACCTGTTTAAATGTGTTTCATATACGAATTTAACAGCCTTTAGCGGAAGTTAAAGTAGATTTACATTTGTAATTTCTTACACTTTGTATAAATATCTGAATGTATCTGATATATTATTTGGTTGTAATTAGCAATACAAGATTAAACAAGAAGAATTTTCTGCATTTATTATTCAGTTCAGAAACCTTTTATTAAGAAAACTTTTCAGCTTAAATTATTTTTTGTAAAGGATTTTTGGTTTAATAATAAGAAATACCACGACAAAAAGTTGATGAATGAATGTTACAAAATATTTATAGATTTTCAGCGTTATTTTGAAAAGACCTTCGACTCGACTATTCCGAATTAAAAAGCTTTCACTGTGTAGTAAATAATTAATTTTTAATTTTTTGTTATAAAATCAACGTACTATACCTTAGTCACCCGTGAACTCCAAAGACATTTAATTATATTTCTTCATAACATTTTTATTTATTTATTTAATTTTTATTTTTAATATTAACTCTAAATGCGACAGGTAATAAATTAATAAAAAAAAAAAAAAAAAAAAAAAAAAAAAACGCAATAAAACTATAAAAATAAATAGCAAACACACACAAATAATAATAATAATAATTTTTATTATTTTCTTTATTGATTTATTATAATAAATAAATTGAAATAAACTTGTCTGTCATTTATATAATTTTTCTTTTTTGTTTAATTGTTATTATTATTATTATTAACTAGAAATTTTTATTAATAAAAATTATTAAACTAAAATTAAACAAAGAATTAATATTTGTTTATATATATAAAAAAAAATAATTATTATTATTTTTAACCAGTTAAGAATGAATTAATGTTATAAACAATTGTTATTTATTAATGTTTATAATAATAATAATAATTTTTATTAATTTTTATTTAAACATTTTTTTTTTTCTGTGTCTACAAACAAAAAAATGTTTTCTGTTTAAAACAGTTAAAAGGTAAAAAAAAAAAAAGAAAAACTATGCAGAGAAAAAATGTTTCATAATTGTTTAGTAATGTTTTGACATTTTATTTTATAGGAAATAAATAAATAAATAAATTAAAAAAAGGTACAAAATACACCTACAATTGTGTATTTAAAGGCAGCGTAAACCTAAAACAAACGTTCGCTAATTCAATGACACAAACATTATTAGTTTTTGATTAAAAAAAAAAAAGAAAAAAAGTTAAGTTAAAAAAGAAAAATTTCAAACTTTAATTAAAATACAATAAAAGCATATTAAAAGCATAAATAAGTTATATAATACATATGACTTAGCAAAAAATTAATTCTTTGTTTGTTCTCGAATATAAATTTATCACCTCTCAAACTTTGTACAAACAAAATAAACTTTTTATTTTTTTTTTTACAGTTTTTATAAGATTGTTCCTCTAAATACCACCGTACATGGTTTATAATTTTTCTTTTCTTTTCTTTTCTTTTTTTTGATAATTCGATAATTTTTTTTTTTTTAATTTTTCGGTGAAACCATGTGTATAATAGTTGTTTCTGTTTTTGACAGTTTTTTCTTTCTTTCTTTATTTTTGTTTTTTATCCAAAGTAATTAAAACAAAATATTCTCATTTGCAGAATATTTTAATTAGACATACAGACTAGTAGATAGTGCCAAGAATATTTTCTTTTTTTTTTTTTAATATTCTGTCATAAAATATTATTTATGAGATGGTGTAAAAAATGAAATAGATGAAATTGTTGTTAAATGCGGTGGTAACGTTACTCATTTCGTTATTAACCGATTATTATTTTCATTACGTTATGCTACGTTATAACGTTTTAATTAACGTTTTTACGTTAAGATTTTAATACATTACTGATTAGGAGAGATTTAATTCGTAATTATATTGAAATTTATAGTCTTTATTTTTATAATAACGCTACTAAAATTAGCTTACTTGATATAACGTTACAGCAGCCCTAAATTAAAATAATTACAAGTGACAATTGTTCAAATTATATTTATTAAAGAAACTACTGTGCAATTTTAGGTGCTACAGTTAAAATTAACAAAAAAAATTGTTTTATTTGGCACAATAAAAAAAAAATTCTTCTTATCATAATTAAAAACATAAAATACAAGAACAAACGACTTGAGAATCACTGTTTAGAAAATACATAATAAATTACAATTTATTATTTATTTAAATTATTAAATAAAATTCAACTTGACTTCAATTTTTTTTTTTTTTTTTTATTTCATTTTTCAATTTCTAACAAAAATAAATTTAATTCTAGTAAGTAGTAGAAGGCAAGCAATATGTTATTTAAAATTTTCTTAGGAAATTTTTTTGTTATTTTTCTATAATTTAATGTCAATTTTAAATTGATTTATGATATTGTAATGTAATTTAACAAAAATTTTGTATGTTAACAAAAAAAAAAAAAAAACAACAAACATTTTGCACGATTTATTGATATTTAAATGGGTACGCGTGCACTTTTAATTGAACTTTTTTTTATTATTTCGCTTTATTAATGTTTATTAATAGTTAAGAATTTTTTTTTTTTTAATTTTTTTTTGTTAATTAAATACATTTTTATGAATATTCATTTCTGAAAATAAATAATAAATTAATTTATAGTAGACGAAAGTATTTTAGATGATTTAATGAATTTTTTATTGCATTTATATTGTTAAATGTAACTTTCGAATGACTCATTTCTTAGTGATGCGTTATGTTTTTAATTATTTTTTTTCTGTTATTATAAATCGTTGAAATTACATTTTTGATATTTATTATAATAAAACATTTTATTTTATTTATTTTTTTTAATTGAAGTGGATGATTTTTGCTTTTTTTTTCTATATAAAATAAAGCAATAATTGTGACCAGCAGCATACAAGAATTGCTTAAGAAAGCTTATTTAAAAAAACAAAAAAAAAAAATATCCAAAATTTTTATTACAATTAAATTCCATTATCATTAAAAATGTGTTAAATACTTTTAAAAGTCTATTTTAAATGTCGAAAAACATAAATAAAAAAAAAAACTATTTAAAAAGCATAAAAGTTAACCCATTAGTTGGCCGTATATAAATATGTTAAAAGCCACAAATTCAGCGAAAAATATTAATAAAATAATTACTTAAAGCTATGAAGAAAATTATTCACATTAATTATCATTAAAATTTAAATAATCAATTATAATAAAAAAAAATTTCATTTATGATTATAATTCTTTTACTGAATGACATAAAAAAAAAAAAAATATTCTTTTCAATAAATTTAAACTAAAAAGACATAAAAAAAAATAAATAAAAAATTAAAACATCAATAAATCATAAAAACATTAAAAAAAAAACAAAACGCTCAAAGAAAAATTCAGTTAAAAAAAAATATTTATTTGATGAATAATGAAATTAATATCTTTAGTCAATTATGACATTTTATTATGCATAATTGTGGCATTTTAATTGTATTTTATGTCAAATTAAGGAAATAAACAAATTGAAAAAAAAAATGTTGAAAGGTGAATAATTTTATTAAAAAAAAAAAAAAAAAAATTTAATTAATCAATATGATGAACATTTCTTATCTCTTAAATGAAATGAAAAAAAAAAAAAAAATGTTCAATTATTATTTATTTACATGGTTTTACGTAATTTGAATAATTTTCTAACTTAAATCAAAAATATTGCAGAAGATTTTATTTGTTCATCTAAATAAAATGTAAATCTGTGGTTTAAAGGAAACTTGAGATTTATACACATTTGGTTAATATTATTACAGAAAATAGAAAAACATTTTTCTTTATTTTCTTCATCTAAATAAAAATCCTCTTTAGCTAATCTTAGAATAAAATTTTTATTTATTTATAACAAAAAAAAAAAAATAATAAAAAATACTGAACGGAATTAGAATTTTCTTAATTCAATTAAATTTAATTTTCCAAAATTACACAAAATTTTCATAATTGAAATTATTATACTAATTCTGACATAGAAATGTTTTGTTTTACATTTCTGATTGATAGAGTCTATTTTAAAAACAATTAAGTAACATAAAACCAATTATTAAATCTTTATATATATATATATTTTAAACGAGAATCACAGAAACAGAAAACAGAAATTAATTTCACATGACCGCATTTCTTACCCATTTTTAAATATAAAAAATTATTAATAAAAATTTTTATAATAAATATAGAATTAAAAAATTATAAAATAAATTAATAAATCTATGATGAGTGACTATAAAAAATATAATTTAAAGTCTCAACATGTCATACTAATAATAATAATAATAATAATAAAAAATTAAAAGAATAATAAAATATAGAAGACGTTTAATGTCTATTAACCTATAATTACGTGACACATTTAGGCGCCTAAATTGCACTGTGCTACGCTATGATATACCTGTTCTACCTATCTATCAAACAAAAAAAGAAAAAAGAAGCAAATTTAATAAACAAATTTAGTTTTCAGTTTTACGGTATAATAATTATGATGTGATCGCGAACGCACATATAGAAAATCGTGTCTAGTATATCCAATGATATTTTTGTTTCATTAATTTTAAACCAACAAGACATAAAAACTTTACGGTAATTTTCCTACAAATAGCACCTTTATGTAATTTACATATATTTATTATTTGGTTAATACCAAAAAATAAAATACAATTCAATTGTTCAAATAATCGGCAATAATTTTAATAAATGTATGGAAAAAAAAAAAAGAAAAAGATTAAGAACATAAAACATGACAAGATATCAAAAAAAAAAAAAAAAAAAAAAAATTAATATTAGTGTAAAACATATTTTCATTGTGTTTCCGATGATAATGATAATATTTTTTAAAGATTACATTTATATTCTTTTATATGTTAATCCTTGGATGTTTTTTTTTTTTTTTTTGTATTATTCTCTCTCTTTTTCTTTATTTTATCTTATTTTTATCTTAAATAAGATGTTTGTGTACGCATTCTTATTGTACTTTTATTGTTTCTTACTCGTATGCATAAATTTATAACAGTCAGTGCTGGGCTTGAAATATGTTTTTAATCTGAGTCGCCTCGGTTATTCAAGTAAATAAATTTCCACAAGTAGTTTACTGTCAAACAGTATTAACGTTTATCAGTTGCTAAATTATTAAAAACACCCCTGATTCAATTCAAAGCACAAACCGCATTATAATAAATTTAATTATCAATTTTAATCGAAAGTTATTAGAAAAAATTATTACTCCCGACATTTATTGTGTCTGTACTGTTTGTTACCTTGGTACACCGCTGCAACGACAGCATCACAAATCAATAATTTATTTACATAAATATTAGAACTACAAACACACATAATAATCTCTTTAATTTATTATTATTATTATTATTATTATTATTTGTGTGCGTTTTATTCTGTTAAATATTAAACAAAAGAATTTTCATGCAAATTATTATTTATTTTATTATTTATTTGTATTTAAAACGTAAAAAATAAAATTATTATAATCATAACGCAGGTTTTTCGTTATTTATTTATTTTTTTTTTAATGAAGCGAAAATCATGTTGAAACATATCAAGAAATTAAATTAAATTATTTCTTCTATTGTTGGGGGTATTTTACATAAATTTATTTTGCACCGCATATGAAATTCTTTTATATTTTTTGGAGACAATCAATTTTTTTTTTTTTTTTTTTACTTTATTCGTAATGCATCATTAAGTCTAATATTGTTTAGGCTTAACTTAATTAAATAAATAAATAAAGGTGTGTATGCACTTTAATATTGACACAAACGAAACAAAACAAAATGAGTTTTTCTGTAGTAGAAAATGAGTTTAATCTGTAAAGAGTAATTTTAAAATTACTTGGCTTTAATAAATGCCCATAAGCGTAAATAAAATTGATCATTATTCACTCTTTCAACTATGAAGTCATATAAATACATAATCAACAATCATTTTCTATAATAAATTACATTTAAAAGAAAAAATAAAAATAACCATTTTTAATTCCCACTTTTCATTACCTCATCTTTCTGATGACCGGATGCCGCGTCTACTACAGTTTGCTGCTATTACAACCGTTGCTACTCTTCAACAACCAAAATTTATTTTTAATAGAAAGAAAATAAGATAAATTATTACTTCTGAATTGATCTGAATGACATAATTGACAGAATACTAATTTTTTATCCATTTATTTGTATTTACATTAGTAGATAAATAATTTTTTTTTTTTAAGAGAAAGTTTTTTTTTTTTTTACTTTACTACAACCGGCAGTCAGTTTATTTGATTTTTTTTTTTTTTTTTTTTTGTAGATAAATTCGTTTAAAGAATTATTTTTTTCTTTTATTTTCATAGATGTAAACCATGTTGAAATCAGTTATTGTTTCTTAGTACTTGCATTCAATGATTTACGATCATTATTAACACAAAAATCACTTAAGTAAATTAGTAAAAATAAGTGCATATGCAATGGATAGTTATTTTAAACAGAAAGATAAAAATCAAAGAATATACTTACGATAATTACAAAGTATATTAAACCGATAGGAAAATATAGAAAAATGGGTTGTTACGGTCGATACATGTATATAAATTTTACTAATTAAAAATTAAAGAATTTGTTAAAACAATAAAGAAAATTTTGCGAAAATAAATTACAACGACTTGTGGACGATTGGAATTTACTTTGATCTTTACATACTTAATGTATCAACCACAAATTATCTTCAAAGACATGTGGATTGTTTTAATTTTCTCAACATTAAAAAAAAAGAAAGAAAGAAAAAACATTTAATTAATTTTCAATAATTTAAATCAAAAGCGATAAAAATGCAGAAAAGAAAAAAAATTTTTTTTTTTAATTAAATAAAATCTAACTGTGTGTGTGTTTTGAAGAAATGTTTTTATTTTTTTTTTTTTAATCGTCGGTGAATGTAATCAAATCAGTATCAAGATTCATTTCTGAATAAAATAATAAAATAGAAGAAAAAGAAAAATTATTGATATTTTTAGCTTCTATAATAGATAAAAATCTCTTTTGAGTTTTTCTTTTTTTCTAGAATTTATTTTCCTTAATAATGTGATTATTTTTTTTTTAATTGATTTGCACGTAACTGTTATTTCGATGTTTTCTTTAATTATTATACTATGTTGTAAGACGGTAGCTTTAAAATAATAAATCAGATTTTATTAAAGAAAATACTTATGAAACGCATATTTCTTTTTTTTTCTTTTTTTTTTTAAAGAAGAAAATTATGCGACTGGCAATATGCTCGTGTTAAATAATTAATTTTTTTTTCTTTATTGTGTAAAACATGTAAAAAGCATATTTTGTCGAACGATTCATTGTCCTGTCGTATTATAAAATAAATTTTATATTCTGTAACATTTAAATCATGATTGCATGTTATTTGTGAACAAAAATTCTTCTTGATGGGTTTTTGTTTTTTTTTTTTTTTTGGCAAATAACTTGCATCTGTTTGAGTTGTATCATTAAATCTTAATTTGTTTTTTCTTAACTTCTAAAATAGCATATATATGTTGAAAATTGTGCCGTATATTATTATAAACATGTTTCATGTTTGGCTGTTTGTATGCTTTTTTATATCATTCATTCATCATAGTCAAAAGCAGAATGTTGATAGTTAAGTATCAAATTGTACGGAAGATTGCGATCTGATGAATGGGATGATTGA
Source organism: Ptychoptera albimana (assembly GCA_961205885.1). Lineage (NCBI taxonomy): Eukaryota > Metazoa > Arthropoda > Insecta > Diptera > Ptychopteridae > Ptychoptera > Ptychoptera albimana. Next base: position 17,915,601 of record OY540801.1, read on the forward strand.
GAATGATTATAAAAAAAACAGAAAACATTGACATTTTATTAACGAACCCCACAAGAAGCCTAGCACAAGCAATTTTTAACAGAAGCCAAACTGTTTTTAAAACGTAAAACAATTTCTAGATGAAGAAGGTCAATCTCTCACATGTATCGATAATTTATTTTTATTGATTTTTTTTTCTATTAGTTTTTTAGTTTATTTCTCTCGAACGAGTCATTGAATGTTTAGTTATTTTATTTTTATTGTCTTTTGATGCATTTTTTTTAATCATTAAAATTCCAATGAAAGCCAGCCGGTTTGTCTGTCATATACACGTGCATTTATTATATTAAAAGAAATAAGAAATGAACAGAAGAATTATTTTTCATAAAAAAAAATTGTGTGTAATCCTCTGTACATTTTTCTTTATAGTTATTTATTCATTGAATAGTTTCTTTATTGTTTTTTTTAATTTTTTTTCAGCGGTTAAATGTGATGTGAAGTGTAAATTATAATAATAATAATAATAATAAAAATATAAATAAATTCTTGATTAAAATTTATTTGTTTCATTTGGTTTTTTATTACAATCACGTATTTTTTATGTCTCGTTAGATTTACTTAATTAAACTGCAGGACAATTATTAGTGTTTATTATGGATTATTAAATTAAAAAATTGGCATTCAATCAACGAGTTTATTTTTTAATTTTTATTTTTAATTTTTTAATTAACAATTTAATTAAATTAATGAGTCGTTTTCAATGAATTTCTCATCAACATTGCACATTAAATGCACTTCAATCAATATATATATATTTTTTTTCTTTATTTTTTATTAATTAGTCAACTTTTGAATATTAATTCAAAATATAATTTATCCAATTTCTAAATACTTGATCGTTGCAGCTATAAACTTTTCTCTTTTTTTGTTTTGTTTTGTTTATTTATTGTACGAACATATTTTTACTGTCCATTCATCCGTTGGCATTGTTCATTGTTTAAATCCTTTCAAAAAATACATCGGGAATTTATTTTTTTTTATAAATATCGTATGATGAATATGTTAAAAAAAATAAAAATTATTTTTTCATCCTGTTTTATACTTTTTTTTTCATGCTGAATGTGCAATGACATTTTATTAATAAAATAAAATAAAATAAAATAAAAATAATTTTTTTTTTATTTTTAAACTTTCAAGTATGGTGAATTTATAAAAAAATTGCAATTTTTGCTGACTGCTGAGTGTACAGAACAAAAAATGAAAAAAAAAAAATGAAAAAAGTTTGTGTTGTTTAGTTATGTTGCGTTGGCTGAAGCACAACAGACAATACTATTAAAAAACAATAAAAAAAAAAAAAAATAATAATAATGAAAAAAAACCCCCCCAGATAAATGAAATGATGACAATTCGGTTCTGTTAATACAATAATATAAAATATTCAAGTATAATACGAATAAAAATCAACAAATGTTCATGTTTTGAAAATCAACAACAATAATGTCTGTCATTGTGTTTGTGATGATAAAGGAATAAAGCATTTAAGTATGAAGTTGATGACAGCATCACAACACAACACAACATAAAAAAAAAAAACAGAAAAAGCTTTAAGGACGCTTGATACACGTTGCGCTTTATAAATATTTCTTGTTTTATTCATTTATATTCTCTACTTCTGTGCAAATTTATCTTTTTTGCTACAAAATAATAATAAAAAAAAAAACAAAAAACAACTTTTAACAACAGAACAAACTAAAAACGGAGCCCACAACTTTATATCAACTATTCATCATACATATTCTATGCTCAGTAAAATAAAGTAAAGTTCTAGACACGATAAATGGATTTTTTTTTATTTTATTGTAATTCTTCTTGTGGTTTTAGTTTTTTTTTTTCTTATATTTTTTTTTTTTTTGCATAAGTAATCATAATGGTTGTGCATAACGTGAATGATGATATACAGAATGTTTAGCTTGTGTGTGGCTAAGACATTACCATGACCGATGATGGCATTAATATAAGACAAAATCTATTTTTTTTATTTATTTTTATATGTGATAATGACAAGTTGTACAGCTGCTGCTGTTGTTACCATTGTGTTTGATCTAGTGTATGGATGCTGCATGATGATCATATTTTAAATTTTACTTTAGAAATAGAAATTTACTTTACTCTTAATATATTTTTTTGCTTATTATATAAAGTCAGACAATTGTTTTATTTATTTGTCATTGCTTATTATTATTTTTCATTTTTTTTTTTATTTTCTTTTTGTCTTTAAAACAACAAAAGAACGAAATTCTTCCGAAAAGACTATTTTTAATTGAATTTTATTTATTAAATAAACAATACAGTAATGTCGCGTTTTCTTAAATATCTTTTCGCTTTACTCAACAGTTTCATTTATCATTTATTTGATAACATTGCTTCAATTGGCTTTGTTTCATTTCTTATTGTCAAATTTTTGCTTCCTAAACAACAATAACAAAATACCGAAGAGCTTACCACAAAATTTTATTTTTATAGCTGCTGTCTCGCTATTAATAAGCTTTTTAAAAAATGTCAAGTGGTACAAACATTTCTGTTTATTAACAAAAAACAAAAATGAATTAACCTTAGCTGATTAATAATTGCGAGAGATTAAATTCGAATTATTTCTCTCTGATTTGCAAAATAATTTAACAAAATAAATCTTTAACGTATAATAAAACATTTTTAATTGACAAGTAATTAAATAAAGGGTTAAGGTGTTTTTAAAACCTAATTAACATTGGTTTAATGAAAGTTGATTGAAAAAAAAATTCATCAATTGAGATTATTTTTAATTTGAACAGTAAAATATTACAGATAATTAACTAACCTATATTTAAGACAAGCTTATTTAATTTTAATTTTTTTTTTTTAAATTTGATATTCAAATGGCTTAACGACAGATAAATAAACCAAAAATAGAAATCATTAACTAGACAATAAACAGACAGACAGACAGACAATAATAATTATTAAACAAAATAAAATAAAAATTTCCACTTATACTGATGAAAACGTTTTTCTAAGACGTCTTTCTCGGTGTTTCATATTAAATATGCTTTTGCTATTATTACAAATAAATACGCCCGCTCATTTTGCACAATAAATTGTGATATTAATGGCAAATCACATAAAATAAAATAAAAAACTATTGAATTGAATTTTATTTTCCTATTTATTATATAATTTTTTTTTTATCAAAATCCATTTGTTTGGTTTTTCTCCAATATTATTTTTCTTATGCTTTATGTCCCTATTTATTATTTGCGGTGCTTTGCAATACTTTGATTCAGAGTTTTTCCTTTCTGTTTTTTTTATTTTTTTTTTTTTTTCGTTTCCAGTAAACAATTATTAAGTTCAGGACTGTAATATTTTTATTCAATTTTATTATTCGACAAAGAGCACAATAGTTTGCTATATGTAGGATGAAAAATTTAATGAAAAGAAACGAAATTAATATTGGGAATAAGAATAAATAAATAAATGAATTTTATAGACAGGGTTTAACGTTCTTTATCCTTCACATGAACGTTATTGTCAATTTTTTGTATTTTTTTTTTCTATCTCTACCGAAAATAACTGAAATAAATATTCTATTGCAGCTGTTTTTATTATTTAATTTAATTTAATTTAATTTAATCTTCTATTGATATATTCTGCATCCTTTATTTTGGTAATGCATTAATAATTAAGTAATTTCCCGAATTAACTATTCTATTCTAATTGTTTTCAAACAAGAAAACAGAGAGAGAAATGATTAAATTCCTATTTTAATAACATCAATCACTATAAATTTTAATTAATGAATAAATTTTGTTTAGTTAAATTACATTCCCATGTGGATTTATTTTTAGTTTTTTTTTTTTTTTTTAAATCTGATTTCATAATAATAAACTTATCAATAACGTATTTGTTAATTAGAATTTCCTATTGGGATTTAAATATTTTTAGTTGGAATTCTCCCTATAGTGTTATGACTGGAACACTTTTAGTTGTATGCAGTTTTAATCCTATTTTAGTGATTTAAAAAGTGCTTAGCGTAACAATGGTACCTCGCGTTGTTTTAGGTGTGCCGCAAAATTTTCTCTTTAATATAAATTAAGAAATATTTTTTCATGTGATTCACGAACACAGATCTAATCAATTATTCCTATCTATTAAATCTATTAGGTCAATCTACAAATCATTCCACCCACTAAAAAAAAAAACTATTTTTTAATCTAGTTTCTATAACAAATAAAACGAAATGCACAGTGTTTTACCTTAATTAAGAAAGTCAATTCGAAAGTACTTGTTTCTTACTATAAAGTACTTTAAAAATTAATTAAATTTTTTAAAACAAAAGTTGTCATGCTACAAAAATAAGTTCGTTTAATTAAATTTTTGTTGTTAAAGCTTGTTAACGATTGATTACGAAAAATGTTCGACGTTGTTTAACTTTCAAAAAATTTGATTTATAAAGCCCTAGAGAAACATTAAAAAACTTTTAAAACTTCTGAAAAAAATTATTTATTATTTGTTTTGTTTTGTTTTGTTTTAAAGGAGTTCGATATCTTAATTTTGCTTCTTATTTATTAAATTCAAATAGCAAATTCTAATTAAAGATTAATAAGTAAAAATTGGAAAACATCCAAAAGTTATAGAGCAGCAACAAGCATAAAGTCTGAAATAATAATTTATTCGTAACAGTGACTATTTATTACCACAAATAACATATATTTAAATCATTAATATTCTCCCAATTATAAATTATGTGAGTCTGTTGCTTCTTCTATCCCAATGCAGCGAAATTTTATTTTCAATTAAAATAAAAAAAATTAATAAATCGTTGAAAATATTTTATTTTTTTTTTTTTTTTATTAAATAAAATTCAATGAGGCGAAGACATAATTTTGAAACACATACAGATGTGGTGATAATTAATTAGGATTAACTCTTCTTTTTTTTTTTTTAAATAAAAGAGATAAAAATTAAGTGAGGCGTGAATCCCTAGTTTTTTTTTTTTTTTTTTTCTTCTCATTTTGTTTAACATTTACAAACGTTTAATTAATTAATTAAACAGAAATTTCTTTAACGATAACATAATTAAGTCATTCGGTTTAATCAAAAAATGCATAAACAAACAAGTGGCAGTTGTTTGTCTTAATCGGTAAAATAATAATAAAAAAAAAAAAACAGAAACAGAAAGATGAGAGAAAAATTATTAAAAATGAATGAAGATTAGAATTTTTTTTTTTTTCGTCTATCGTTGATTTATTAAATGTTTTCGAAAGAAACCTTTTTGGGTGGTCAATTCTTAATACAACTGCATTTGCTATAGTGTAATCTACGAATAAAACAAAATCTTATCGCGTGTAGTCAATTTATTAAGAACTGTGTATGATAAAGATGTTTTATTAAAGCTTTAGTGTAAATTATTTTGAGATTTTTTTTCTTCTTCTTTAAATTAATTAATTTCAATGGTTTATCTGAAAAATGTGATAATAAAATGCTACAGCTGATTTTTTATGAGCTTTTCATTTTCAATTTTTCGTTTAATTAACTTCATTTAACATTACTAATCGATTTATTTTTATTTTTTTTAACTTAATTTAGTAAACAAAAAATTAAATTAAAAGAAATTTGTTACGTGCAAACAAACAAATTACATTTTTTATTTTTCGGTCTTTTTCTACGATATTTTAAAAGCGTTTTTCCCTTTTTTTTTTTTTATTGTTTTCTTTTCAAATTTTAATAATCTGTGCACGTTTTTTTGTGTGCTGTTAAAAAATGTGACGTTGATTATCTTAAATTACTTTTTTAACTTCAGTTTATTGTTTCAATTAAAATGAATCATTTTTCGATTTAAATTAATTAACTACAGTTAATTGTAAAATAAAATGAAAATAAATAAATAAACAAACAAAACGAATTACATCTTCATTATGTATAAAAAGTAATATAAAAAACTTTTTTTTATTTTATTTGTTTTCTTTCTTGAAAATGCATTTTGTTTAATACGTCTGGTTGTTTTCGTGGCGCGTGGTTCGTTCACTGAACCTTTTTATTATTTTTTTTTGTTAAAGATTTTAATAACAAAGAATAAATCTGTGTTATTTACGAATGTTAAAAATTAAATAAATAACTTAATAATCAAGTACATAACGTACAGTAATGGAATATTTTTTGGTGCGGTAATAACTTAAATCCTTACAGTTAAATTTTATATAATAACAGGGCATAGGTATGATAATTTTATTAAAGAACATATCTTGCATCATAAATAATCAATTTTATTTGTTTACAATATGTAGTTACTTCATTATCATCTTTGCATATAATTAGAAATTCATAATAACACAACGCCCGAGGGAACCATTCATCTTAATACGTCGCTGCATGAATAACTTTACAGTAAAAAAAAAAAAAATATATGTAAAATAAAAATTAAAATTTAAGTTGACTTTTTAAAAGATTATTATTTTTCATTGTTGAAAAATGTTTATCCATGGAAGGAATGCAGCCACTCCTACCATCCTTATATTAAAGCACACAATACAAATATTTTCATTATAAAAAAGAAAGAAATGCAAAATACTGCTTCGTTTACTTTTTCCGCAAAAACTATTATCGTCGATGCTTATAGTTTGTGTCTTATAAAATATTCCTGAACAATTTTTACTCTAGCGAATGTATTTTTGTGTTTAAATTAATCCTTTTATTCATTATGCTGTTGATTTTTTTTGTACTCTCTCTCTAGAAAAGAAACTGAATGGGAAAATAAATTTTTTAATTAATACACAACAAAAATAGATTTTTTTTTTTTTGATAAGATCGTTATACGGAAAGGTAACTTTAATTGTTAGTTATAGAAAAATTAATTGAAAGAAATAAAAACACACGCAAAGTATTAAATTAATCAGTTCTATAGTGTTTGGTATTGGAGTAAATATAGTAAAAGCAACAATAGTTTTATTAGTGAGAATATTATTGTTGATTTTAATTAATTGTTTAAACGTGAGGTGAATTTTTATTCTTTTAATCTCTTATACGTAAAGAAGGTGTCACAAGAAATACTCAGATAAAATCTGTTATATGGTTACAAACGTTTATTCAATTTTTATTCTGTAATTTTATTTTATTATCTTATTTCCGTAAGTATATTAATATAAAAGAGAAAAAACAATAAAATAAATAAAATGTTTCGACTTAATACGAAATGGCAAAAAAAAAAAAAATTATTTCTGCTGTTGTCTGAAATAATAACATTCGGACAAATGTTTTTTTTTTTTTTGCAAATTCAAGCATCTGTTTGTAAATCAGTTGTAGAATAAGTTGAAAATAAATTTTCATTTTGCGTATTATATAGAGAAATTATATTATTACAACTTTATGGTAATTTAACATTGAATATTTTATTATTTAGTTATAGTTGGAGAGTTGTTTAAATTAAATTATAAAAAACCAAAAAATAAATTTGTCTCCGTTACAAGACGTTGTTTAGAATTAAAAAAAAAAACAAAACTTGCATTTCCACAGAACGTAATGTAGCAAAAAAAAAAAAAAAAAAAAAAAACTGTGTGGTTGTTAATAAAATAAAGAAAATTCGACAGAAATTAACTGAAGTGTAACTAGGAAAAGTTGCAAAACAGATGTTAAGTGAAAATAAAAGACAACTCCTAGCCAAAATAATTAAATTTTCTTTTATGATTTTAGTTTCTGCAAATTTGTGTTTTTGCATTTCGAATCAGCTGTAGAAAACCTTTTCAAAGCATCATCAGGTTGAATTAATCCCTAATAAAAAAAAAAAAAATAATAATTGCTCTGTATAGTTATGTCATTTAAATACTTAAGCCTATAGATTATAATCTGTGTGAAAAGCCGAAGCAAATATTTCTTAGTCTGTTGTTAAGCTGCTCAATGTATAATTTTACTAACTATGTCTAAATGTCAAAATTTAAGTCCATTAAGCCCATCAAAACATTAAATAAATAACTGAATTCCCCAGTTAAAGACACTCTATTGCCTTTCAACATAATATTTCAAACACAAAAAAAAAACCGTTTTATCTTTATTTTAAATTCGTACTCACGACTTGTTATTCCTTTAAATCAACAAAAATTGTTTATCGGAGTTTTTTTTTCAAAACATAAATTTCTTTTCTATTTTTTTCGTGCGTAACATTTACATAAATATTCGTGTGTGGCTTACGTATTATTATTTCAATAAACAATTAACAAAATTATGAAATATAATAGAATAATTAATAAATTTTATGCATAATAATTAATTATTAGTGAGAAACATAATGTTGTTATTTATTTCTTATACTTTTATTCAGTCTTTTTTTTTTATGTTTTAATAATGTAGGTGTTGCGGGCTGTTTGTCTGACTTAAAAGAAAATTTTTTGTATAAAAGAAAGAAAAACATTTAAGCTTGGTTAATTTATATGTTTTTGTTTTGAGTAACATAAGTAGGCGAGGTGGAATAGATAAATAATTAATAAAGAAAAAAACAAAAACATTTTTAATTTCTTTTAACCTTAATATTCATTAGGTTGCGATTTATTTTATTTATTTCTTTCGGTAAATTATAATTAAAAAAAAAAAACATTTCTTGATATTTCAATAAACTTTAAACCTTTGGAAAGGTAATAAATAATAACAAAAGCATATTTAAGTTTTATTTATTTATGTTTCGTTATGTTTGTTTACATTAATTTAAAAAAAAAAAAAAGAGAAAAAATTAAAGAAAAGAAAACAAAAGTGTTGTATTGCAAAAGTCTCCTGCTGTTTAATTTATTTACTTAATTAATTTTAATAAAATAGACACATACACATAATAATCTTTTATATAATAACAATCTAAATTTTAACTACTTAATAATAATTATAATAATAATAATAATAATAATAATAATATTTTCGCCTAATGATACTTGAACATCTTTTATTATATATAAAATAGACAGATAATTATTTATTATTTTAATAATAACAAAAAACAATATTGTTAAACGTATCACTTAACAAACAAACAAAAAAAAAAAATTTTAACTTAAGTAATAATATGAAGCAACAGTAAACTTTAATTATTTTTTTTTTTTTTTATGTTTTAAGAAAACAATTCAAAATTTATCTGAAAATAATTAATAAGAAAATAAAATTCTTGGTGCTTAGCATAGATTTAAACCGAACTGGTATAATTGATATAAACTGAACTTGAACAGAAACTATTCATTAGTTATCATTATTTAACTATTTAATTATTGTATAATAAAGAAAATTTAAAGTATTTTCCACTTTAAATTATTAGGAAGTAACTGATAAAAATCTTTTGTGAAATTAAAATAATAATTTTTGCAATTAAAATGAATGAATGAATTAATTAATTTTATTCAAATGATTTATACTATAATTATAATACTTTAAAGGTTATTTCCCGAATAAACTTTCATTAAGTAATAACATGTTTTGTATGATCTAAATAAATTATTTTATTTGTTACAAAGAAAACAAAAAAAAAAAAATGTAAAAGAAAGCATAAGCACGAGCACTAAATAATTAAATTCTCTACATAACTATATAACGTGAGGCTGGTATTTGATAATATTTAAAAACACATCAAAATTCCATCGTTCTTAATTTATTTTAATAATCAAAAAAAAAAAACAAACTTTAAACCACTAAATAAATTAAAGAAATAAAGTAATAAAAAAATCGTTTATCATAATTCACTATTGCGTGACTTAATTTGTAAAATTATTTTAATTAAAACATTGTCACTATGTAGTTTAATAAAAAATAAATTTCCAAAATGTTTTTATTCATCGTTTTTTTATTATTTGTAACAATAATATGCGATGCAGTGCACTTTAATCATCACGTTTTTTTTTTTTTTTTATTTTCAATTAATTAGTTTAATGTCGTGACCTTTTCTTTTATTATTATTTCGTTTATGTTTTTTTTTTTCCGTAAATAAATAAATAAGCAAATGAAGTAAATGAAGAAAATTCAATACAAATAATACAAATTTTTCATATTAAATCAATAAGTGTTATTAATGCTTTACTTGTTTTCAATTAATTTCTAGTTGCTTAATATAGTTTAGATTAATTAAAACCATCATTTATCATCACTACACATGTTATAAAAATTATACATTCATAACAATATAAATCAACACCAACTAAAAAGCTCATGTAATACTAATCACTAATTATTATGTTATATTTTCACTGTTAAATAAATAAACAAAAAAAAAAAGAAAAATAATAATTTTTTTTTTTAAACCATTTAAATATGCAATAAATGAAAAAACATTAATAATAATAAATAAATTTTTTAAGATAAAATAATAATAAAGATAAATAAATATAATAAAATTATATAATTCACATAGAATTATTATTATTATTTTTGAATATAGAATTAAATAAAATCAACAACAACGACGAAAAGCTTTTTATAAAAAAATTATTATTATTATTTTATTTATTATTTTTTTAATTAAAAATTATGAATTACAAACAGTGAGTGAATTAGGTCAGTGAATATTGAAATATTTGTTGCTTTTTCCCATATTTTACATTCGTCTACTGTACATTGCCTGCTTGTTTATTTATTTATTTATTTACTTGTTGTTTTGTGTTATTTAAAACTATTCTGGGCGACAATCTATCATCATTTCTAAATGTTTTTTTTTTTTTTTTTCTATAATTTTTAATAAAAAAAATTTTTTTTTAATCATATTATTTAAATTAACTGATGTGATCTATTGCTTTTTATTGTGTATTAATATTGTTAATAATAATTATCATAGTTATATATATATAGTTTATCATAAATTAGATAGATATTAATAATAATAATAAAACCCAATTAATCTCTAACTGCAAGCGCAACACAGTTTAGATCTTTTATCATGAAACTGTAAAAAAAAAAAAAAACAACGTAGAAGAAGATGAGGAAGAAGAGAATTTACCTATAAAACTTTATCTAATAATCAATAAAACAAAGTTAAAGTTAATTTAAAGTAATTTTTTTTTTAATAATTTTCATTTTTTAAAATCCCTTATCATGGTAAATAAAGAACGAAAAATGGTTGAAAAAAACGAAAAACTTTAAAACTAAAGAAACGTAGTGATAAGCCGGTTATACTTTGTTATCTTCTTATATATAAATAGAAGTCTTATTTAGTCACTTAAAATACCCTATTAAACCTGAAGGAATCCAGACATACAACCCTAATAAAAATTTTTTTTTGCAACAAGTAATTGTGGGCATGGATTAATATAATCTAAATTACAGCAATGGCAAATTTATTGTTTTGTTAATGTATTCCTTCAAAAGCCTTTTATTTTTTTATGGTGACCTACTTACAACATATATATTTTCTATGTTAAAAATACAAAAAAACATTAAAAACAAGATAAATAAATGATTAAACCCACCTTTTTCTTTAATTATTTTTTCTTCAACATTGCGTGTTTTTTTTTTTTTTTTTTTTTTTTTTTTTTTTAATTCGGTTGGCCATTTCAGTTACGTTTCTTTACCTCATACACTGTCTAAATATATATATATCTCTTTAAATTTTATCTTTAAAAAAAAAATACAACGAAATTCCCTTTCTGGTGTTTTGTTTTTCATGAAATAATAATAAAGTGGCTTGGAAAGTTTAACTTGAACCGACCGACTTGTAATTTTTTGACATGTTTAAAAAAAAATAAAAAAAAATTTCAGACTTTTTTGATCTAACATGATTATTACACCATGTGCTTATTTGTCTTATTAAATCAAAGAAGCAACAACAAACAGGAAATATGTTAACGGTTGTCGTCATTTTGACTAATTGTATTGAGTTTTTTTTTGCTTTTTTTTTTTTTGTAAAAGAAAAGAAATGAAGAAAAAGACAAAACACGTTACACCATCTGCGTGACATTAGATAAACCTTTAAAAGAAATTGCTTAATTACCAATCATTAATTATTTAAATATTAAATAAAAATTTTTTTTTTATTATTATTTATTTTCTATAAATAAAAATCAATTAACTTTTCATAATCTTGTTTTGTTCGTTTTTTTTTTTAAATTTTTTATTTTAATATTTTATTGAGTTATGCTGAGAAAATGTACAAATGAATGAATTGTAAAAATGAAAATGTTGTAGCTTAATCGATCATTAATTGTTTTTTTTTTTTTAATAAACTTATGCTGTTGCAGTTTATGCTTTTTATTTTTTATTTATATTTAATGAAAGTCTGGACGAGTATAAAAAATAAAAAATAAACATTCGTGTAGAAATAATCAAATTAATGAAAATGATTTTTAGTATGTCTGACAACAATTAATGGATTTTTTTTTTCTTTCTTTCTTTATTTCTTTATTTTTTAATGCAATAATAATTTTTATATTTAATTGAGAATTATAGTTCCTATACCTGTTTATATATTGTTATCCGACAGTTGGAGGTCATTTTATTATTATTATTATTTATTTTTTAATTGATAATACTTAATAGTTCTGATATTTTTTTTCTTTTAGCGGTTAATTCGGTTAATTGACTTGCTCTGTGTTGAGTTTTATTATTTAATTAAAAATTTTTTTTGAAAATTTCTTTTTTTTGTTGAGTAATTCTTCTATTTGCAAGGTAGTTTGTATTGTAAATAAAAATCGCGTTTAACAACATTTTACAAAAAAAAAAAAAAAACTGTAACCATGCTAATCTGAATTAAAATAAATGACGGATTTACTGTAATTCTGACGCTAATTACAAATTAATCTTTAATTAGTTTTTTTTTTGTTGGTTTAAATAAATAAATAAAAATGCTTTCATTTAAAGCAATGTCTGCTAATTATGTTAATTGCCTTGTTGGAACATTACATCTGTTATATATCTGTTAGATTAACTGCTGATGTGTACATAGTGCATTACCAGTTGTTTTATGTTTTTAAAAATATCGGATGTCATTACCAGAAAAATTTCAGTAAAATCATTTACAAACAACATTTTTGTATCATAAATAAATATGAATGAAAAGATAAACTTTTTTGGTTTTTATTGTCGTGTTTTTATTTTTTAAACAACTTTTTGTAAATTAATTTCTATAGATTTTCACTTTTTTTTTATTAAGAAATTTGTTTTTATCGATTTCGTGGTAAATAAATTTAATTTTTTTAATTAATTTTTATAAATTGTTTTGTCAAACATTTAATTGATTGATATGCAAAAGTAATTTTTATGTTTTTTTTTTTCTTTCTAAGAAATGAGGGCAAATTATATAAATTTATAACTAATTTACTCTGTTGCTTTATCAATTAATTTATTTAAAATTATTTAAATGACTTTATTTATTAAAAATAAAGAAAAAATTAGAGATAAGCCTAGTTGATTTAAATAATTTACTTTGTATATAACCGCTTTTATTGATACTTCTGTGATAATCGATCAGTTCTTGGGAATACAAGTTAATACGGGTATTGTGTATCTAAAATGATTTTCAAGTGAACAAAATAAGTGACAATTCTGAAGGTCAGAAAATAAAAGTATCAAATAAACCGGCAGCCATATGATGGTTGTCTAAAATTCTGTTGAATCCAGAAGATTACTAGTTTTAAAAATAATAATCCATAATAAAGGGGGAGTAACAACATCACTTACCATCATATGAATAAAGCAAATAATATTTGAACAAATTGTAATCGATATGATGCCTTTTTTCTTCTTGTGTTCGTTTTAGTTTGTTTATAAAGTCATCGGCTTACTTAGTTTAATTAAAATAGAGAAGATGAAAAGGATAATAATTATTTCACATAATAGTTTACGTTACACATAATTTAAATAATTAAATGAAACAAACGATGAACAATCTACTGTAATTTGATCTTTTTAGTAAACTTTCTCTGTTTCTGTATTCTACTGTTCTCGCTTTTTTTTTTATTATTATTTAAAACTAAAAAGTAATCAACTTTATAAGTATTTAGCTTTTCTTGCAATTATAAATTTATCCCTTTAAATGAAAATGTGCATAAAGAATAAAGAAAAGTTAATAACTTCTGGGAAAATTTGTTTATTATCAAAACTTATTTATTCATATAGTTTTACTAAGTGTACAGTGTTTAACCCCTTTCAATTTCTTTTAATAAAGCAACAGTTTTTGTGTGTGCTTTTTTTTTGTTCTGTATTACTTAGTTTAGTAAAATTACTTAGTTTTATTATAAAATTATTTATTTTTAATGAAAGATTTCTTTTTTAATTAGAGTTTATCGTAATATTTTTTTTTTTTTTTTTTTGTAGAAAATTTAGTAACAATTTCGATGCAGTTTAGAACCTTATAACAATGTATTGTAACGAGATATTTAATTATTTATTATTGGGACTTTGTTGTGTGGTATTTATCATGTATTATCAGGATTATTTTGGTTTCATTTTAAAGTTTCCTATATTAAAATTTAGTTAACTCGTTGAAACAACAAATTTTTGACTTACGGCAATAGATCGTATCGTTTCTTTTGTCATATAAATGTCTTAATAACCAGCATAATTCAGATGTTCATCAAGATTATAACTTAGATAAGGATTTATTGTTTAAAGTACAATAAAATATAATTTTGATGGAATGTAATCTAATCTAAACAAAATTCAGAAAGGAACTATTTTAACATCAAATATCATTATAAGTAAAATGCGTTAATGTTTCAAAATAATTGATAATTGTAATGCAAATGGAGCTTTATGTAATTAAATTAATTAAAATGATAAATAATTTACGTAATTATGCAATAAATTATTGTTATTTTACTCTACAAAGTTATTTGATTTCAATGGATTATTATATCACTTTATATTTAGAAAGTCTTTATTAATAATTTAATCTTTAATCTACTTTAAAAGTTCTCTATGCTAAAAATATCATAGAAATTTATGGAAATTTTCACAATTTCTGTTTGTAGTTTTTTTATATTTGTTAAGCCACAAACAATTTTTCCTTAGTCCAAAAATAAACCTAGGTGAATATCGTATGTACTTAGATAAAAAAAAATCTTTTTTTTTTGTTTTGCTTATCTGTTTAAAAATTATGTGGCGAATCAAAAAAAAGAAAAAAGAATTTTAAAATTTGATTAAAAAAGAAAACAATCTGAAAAGTTTATTTTGTGTGGTTGCCTTGTGTGTTTACAATTTCGTTTATTATTTACGATGGTTTTTCCATCAGAGTTTATTCATGAAAATTAAATAAAAAAAAATGTTTTAATAACGAAACGATACGAAATTCAATCGATTTTTAAAAGCATGATTAACAGAAATGGAAAATTGTGAAAATGTGTCCTTGACCTTTGTGATTTAAATTTTATTTTTCGTAATTTTTTACCATAGAAAATTTAGTGATTAACAAATTCGTTTGCAATATTTGGTGTAGTTAAATGTAAATACTACTTGTGACTAGCTGAATTTTAACTAAACTTATTTGTGTATTTATTCAATTACCTGCAATGTTTAACAGAATTAAAATCTCACGTAAAGAAACTTTTTCTTATTAAAACTTGTGCATCTTCCATGATCTTTAGATTAAATATTGTTTTATCATTATTTGCTCGCAATTCTAGTTTTTTAAGCTTTTGAAGTTATTGAACAAAAAAAAAAAACCATAGAAATAAATGCTTCAGTTCACCACTGTACAAAGTAAATGCATGACAGGTGAAAAAAAAAATAAAAAAACCACCGAAAACAAAGCGATAAAGTAAAGAAAAACAATAAGAACAAAAAAACTTGACTTATGACTTCAAAAATAATTTGCCGAATCGCAAAAAAAAAAAAAAATCAAGTAAAATAAATAAAATCAATGTGAAGAGAGAATAAAATAAAAAAAAAAATTAATCGTGATGGCAAAACATACAACGCAAAAAACCAAATTAATTTTCGTTTTGCAGATCATTTTTCTTGTATTCAATAAACTTCTCAAGTATTGACAAACAAACTAAAAATGTATTTTCCCAAAATATTTGATATATTCATATAATAAATAAACGAGTGGAGAGAAGAAGTAAAACAAAATATATGATAAAGCGAAAAGATAAGATAAATTCAATAATGACAAACGATCGAAAAATATCGAATAAAATGCGAAAAAAAAAAAAAACTCTAATTCATATTTTATTTATTTATCTACATTTCTCTGTATTGTTTTTATTGCATTTATTTATTTTATTATATCTTTTCCAAATCATATTATGATGATTGAGTAGACACATTTTTCTTACAGGCATTTTATGTTTTCGTTAATATTTGATAGAATTTTGAAATTCAATTGATTATACCATGAATATAAGCGATACAAATTAGGGATAATAAATAAAACAAAAAAGAATAATTATTGAAGAGCATAATAAAGATTTTTAATTAATTTTCCTAAATTTATAGAATTCAGTGTCGGAAAATATGATTTCAAAATAAAAGAAATGAAGTGGTGAATCCCATTTGTAAATTTAATCAATCTAATGGAATACCCAACATATTTTACTATGCAAAGCTGCTAAAATTAAGCATCTGAACATGTGGCATAGGTGCAATAAAGTAATTTTAATAAACAACCTTCTCTAACAACCATAATCCAGTTAATAAAATTAAAAATTGTTTGTTGACGAAGATAAAATGCTTTAACATAGCTAGAGTAGAAGAAACATCACGAAAAGCACATATGTGAAAGCTTTAACAAATTTATTTTTATCGGAATTTATTTATTATTATTGTAATTTTGATAAATATGCTAATTGGTTTGTTTTATTTATGTTTTTTATGTTTAAAGATAAATTTTTGTTTTTATTGTTGTTGTGATTTTGGGCGCAGTCAAAAATTTATTTCTTAAACATTCTTAATTGCTTTTTGTCTGTCGATGATGACTTTTAATTTTTATTACAATATTACTTCTATTTAAAATAATTATTGTCTCCAGTGGCATAATGGATTTTAATCGTGTTTGCAATAATGCTTGATTGCATTTTGTATATATATATATATATATATATATTTCTTTTCTTAATGGATGAGTAGATTTTATTTTTATACATTTTTTAAACATTGTTATGCTTTTTTTTTCCTTCTCTTCTTCTTTCTTAATTAGTGTAAAATCATAAAACATAAGCCAGACATATATTTATTTTTGTCTTTTTTTTTATTATTATTATTATTAATTAATGTATTTCGTAATAATTTAAAAACATGTATCGTTCCGCTACTGTTGGGAAAATTATTCATCATGTTTTATAAAGTCTTGTTAAATCTTTTGATATATATATATATATATTAATAATATTATTTAAGATGATGATCCGATTACTTAAAAAGTATATAAACAAACATACGTAAAGCTTATATATAAAATAAATATAGAAGCTAAAGTAAACAATTTATAGAATTTAAATAAGCAAAATTAGGACAATTTAGAGATTAAATAAAAAAGTTATACGAAAAAAAAAAAACACCGAAATCATGTGCACGTTTTAAATTAAATTAAAAACAAAAAAAAAAAAATAATAATTATCCAATAAATCATTATGCGTTTGTAATAAGATGAAGAAAATTTATTTAATTTTATTAGTTATGTTTAAAGCAACCGGTTATACATTTATGCTTTTTTTCGTATCAAAAACGAATCCGGTCACTTTTTATTTATCATTTTTAACAAAACATGAATACAATTTGCAAAGTCTACAATATTTTTTTTTTCAATATATAAAACACAGAAGCAAAAATGTTATAAAAACCAATCAGAAAAAAATATACAAAATAATTTAAGCCAATGATTTAACAAATTTTGTTTGTTTAACGAAAGAAAAATAAAATAAAAAAAAAAAAAAAAAACTCTGTTGAATGGAATAATTTATCTGGCCACTGGTTGTTAATAAAGTAACCAATTATCATTGAATGAAAATGTACAAAAATTTATTCGTATGGTATTTTTGCAACTTAAAAAGCACTGACAGTTTGATCAATGTTTGTTTTTAATTTTTTATTAACTAAACCAGTTATATCATGTTTTAAACAAATAAAACAAATTAAAAAAAAAAAAAAAATAACTAATTGCCAATTTGTCATTGTTTCAATAATCGTTTTAATTGTGTTTTGGTGATTTATTTGCCTTCTTTTTTTTTGTATAATATTTCTCATCGAAAGTCTTCTAAGCTTTTTTTTTATTGTCTTGTTAAAGAAAAATATATAAAAGCACAGAAAGATAAATAATCAAAGTTGATCAAAGTTGACATAACAGAAAATATAATATTGGCTAAATCAAGAAAAGAAAATAATCGATTTGTTGAGATTTCTTGAGAAACATAATAAATGGGCAGAAAAATTAATGCGAATAAAATAGAAAAATATTAAACAGTGCTGCACAACGTATAATTCAATATTAATCACTTAATTAAAATTTACGTTTTGTTTTAACAAAATCACGATTTCTGCTTGTAATTAAGCATTTAGAATAATAATTTAGAATTAAGCTTTAAAAAAATAAAAATGAAATAATCTGGGCTAATTTCATTTTAAATCGTGATTTGCATTATTAAATATCCGCTGATGCTTATCAACTATGGAATTTGTTGATTTGGCACGATAATTTCCAATTTCAAATTCCATTTTGTGTAATCTGTTTATTGGCGCGGTTGCTTTATATGTAATTAAATTTATTTATAACTATTTCCGGTTTAAGAAATGCTTTTAAAACACTTTCGTGCGGTTACCATCTAAATGTTTATTATTTTTTACAAAGCACTGTACATTGTAGAGTCGTGAATGGAAAAAAAGAAATGAAAAAAAAAATTGTTTATTTAGTTTATCCTTTTACAATGTGACTAATCGGAAAATCCAATCTATATTGATTGATTGATCAGAAACGATTTTTTATTCTTGCTTAATCGCAAATATAATTGTAGAAGAAAATCAATATACTTCGTTATAGAGAAATAAGAGAATCCTTAATCATGTTCTAATCATTTTAAGATTCTGCTATTTTTATCAATTCAGAAGATCCCATGTTAATATTAATTACATAATAAATTTCCTTACTTATCTATGTGTCGATATTAATGAATAAAATATCCAAACGAATTCCATCACCTCAGTCTTGTATCTTTTTTAATCAAATTATTTACATAATAAAAATTTATTTTATTTAATTTATCTTACAGAATATTGATCCATCGTCATTATCTTATGTACCAGGAACATTAACCGAACACAAATTATTAACATTGGGTACACCGCAAAAGGTGCAACGATCATTCAATCTACAACAATTAGAAAATAAACAAATGGAAGGTAATCAATATAATTTCAGTAAAGAAATTGTTTTTTTTTTTTATTTCTAATAATATTTCTTTTATTTATAGATTTAGCGACACGTCACTTGGAATTTATAAGTCGTGAAGGTGATTGTAAATGGCCTAAACCACGAATGATTAAAGTTAGGAAATTTCCTAATAAATTATATCCATCGTGTATAATTTTACATCGATGTGCAAATGATACGGGATGCTGTAGTGAAGCGTCAGAACATTGTAGCGTTAAAAGTAAACAGGATGTTGAGCTGCATTTCTTTGTAAGTCACTGTTTATATAAAATAAAATCCCATTTCACTGTTAATTTAATTGTGTACGCATAATTATTAAACTTGATACAAATCTATATTTTAATCATTTTCAATCTAAATGCCATAAATTAAACTAAAATGACTTTTGTTTCATTGTTTTCGTTTTTATGTTTTGAATCCTTAACATTTTATGCTTGATTATAAACAATTAATTATATGATAATTGGTTACAAATAGGATTTCATGTTTACACACATAATTAACATTAATTTATAATCTCATTATATATATATATTTTTTCATTTCTTTATCATTTATTTATCTATCTCAGCATATTAATATTTTCTGTGTCTTTCTTTCTTAATTTCTTGGTACTTTCCTTGTTGTTTTTATTTTTTATATCTTTGTGTTTTCTTTGTTATTATTATTTTTTTTTTTTCGTTGTTTTTTCCAACTTGCAAAATGAGTTATTTGCGTTTTCTGTATAATAAATGTTTTATTTGTTGACGTTGGCGAGATGTCTGTTGGGTGTCATCTTCTGATGAATTATAAAATAGGTCATACATGTTTTATACGTCGCTGTTTTTTTTTTTTTTTTTTATTATTATTATGCGTAAATATCAGTATCCTCTAAGTCATTTATTATTTTTATAGCATTTGTAGGGAAAATGAAACAAAAAGAAAACAAAAATAAAAAAGCAAAACCAATTTTTCGCCTTGACGAAATATGGAAAAGATGTAAATTTTTGACATAATGTTTTTGTGAAAAATACAAACATTAAATAGCCAAATTTTACAACAGAAAAATTGAATTTTATTTTTATTATTTGAAATAAAATTCACAGAAAAAAACAAAAAAACATTTATTTTAATGCAACATCATATAAAATTAAATTACCATAATTCTAGTGTTTATAATAATAATAAAATAAAATAAAAATAAAAACAAACAACACTAAAGCACAAACTAAAGGTGTTGAAAGGAACATCACCCCTGGGCATTCTGGTTCATTTTTTTTATCATTTTATATTTTTTTTAACTGCTGTTTCTGCTGCTTTTATTTTATGAATGGGGAATAAAAAAAAAAAAAGAAGAAAAGTTGCGTATTTTTTCTATAGAAAACTTCAGCAGCGTACTGAATTAAAATAAATAAACCTGATTTTAGAATAAATAAATCTTTTATGTATTTTTCTGCATCAAAGGAAGCAAAAATGATATTTATGGGTTTTATACAAAGCGCACAAACATTGATGTTAAACATTCAAACCGCATTTAAGTCGGTGTTTTTTTTTTTTTTTTTTAATTAATTTTCTTTAAAAATAGAAGAAAAGTTATGTTTTATTGTGATTGTAATACTAAATAAAATGCACCTTAATTTGTAATAAAAAAAAGAAAAAGAAAGAAAAACAATTTTTCATGTTTTTCAGTTAACGAAAGACAACTACTGTACGTGATTATGAATTATTTTTTTTGCTTTATATCAACTGTTTACTTACTTACTTACTTACTTACTTACATACAGATGATTTAATATTATTATTTTTATAAATTTTATCACGCGATTATAATAAATCGGCATTTTTTTTTCATTTTTCTTTTTTTATTTAAATTTTCCATAACAAATAATTGCATAAATATTACTTTTTATTATTTAAAACGTGAAACTTAACTGAAATGTGTACGCTGTGTTGATAAATTCAATTTATTTATTTTTTTATGATTCAAGACTGTTTTGCTAAAACGTTTAAGGATATTGATTTTTATATTTATTTACGATGAACCAAACCCTTTTTTACTTGTTTTATTTATGAACTGGCGAAGGAAAATTGTTTTTTTTTTTTTTTTTTTTCGTTTTATTATTACGTGCTTGAGGTGTAAACACAACAACAACAAAAAAAAAATGTTTAAGGATGGAAATACTTAAATACATTGAAAATTCTATAATAATACTAATATAAAATTTTATTAGTTTAATTTGAAAATTGACTTTAAACGGAAATTCATTTATTTGTTTCCTTCCTGTTGAAAATTATTCGTGCTTATTTAAATTGATAAATTAAGCAAATGCTTTGTAATGCAATTAATTAATATACGAGTGAAATATACCTTTGATTAATTACAAATCCTTAATTTATTACTTAATTGCTAAAGCTCCTTAAGCTTTTAAATTATTTTCTTGTCTTTGCTTATATATTTCACAGTAGAATAATCATTCACTAATCGACCTCAATACATTTTTGTATAGCAAAAAAAAAAAAAAAATAATAAATTAACATACATGAATAAATTCTTACTCAGTTTGTTTATCATTCATTATTCCAAGTTAACTAACTTAAGAAACAGAATTAAATTAAAATAAGCTTTATGTATCTACTCTCTGTTAAATTTGCATTAAACAAAACTACTTTGTAAATAAAAATTTTAAGTTTTCAATCTTAATCCTTTAAATGACTTAAAATAAAAGTTTTAAAAGTCTATAAATGATTTTTGAAATCATTTTGCTTCTAGAAACCAAAAGTAGAAAAAATCAATTCATGATCGGTAAATATCGTGGTAGAGACAGACAGAAAAAAAATATATTTTTTTTTTAACAAAAGGTTAAAAGTTAAAAGCGAGGCTTTTTTTCTCTCTTCGTTTCAATGCATAGAAGCTTAAAGATTTTATGCTTTTTTTTTTTTTTTTTGGTTGCCTTTTATTTCTATTTTGTTCGCTTATTTTATGTAGTGAAGTTTTTTTTTCTTTTTAAGATGACACCCACGTTTTGTAGGCATAGACGACGTGCACAAACAAACGAACGAAATAAACATGAGAAAAAGAATTTTTTTTTTTTTTTAAAGGGATCTTTAGTATTTTTTTTTTCTTTTCTTTTTATTCAGGAATAAAATATAGAGATTTTACGACCAAATTGAAGAGAACTTTTTAATTCAGACATTTGATGACATTTTCAACGTTTCAATACACACGAGAACAAATATAGTTACTAAAAATTATAATAATTTTCTAGTATTATCGGTTTTTTGTGTTATGAATTGTGAATTTTGTGGATAAACTTTTTCTTTTCGTTTTTTTTTTTTTTTTGTTGTTGTTGAAAATTTAAGATAAACGATATTTGTGTTTATAAAATGATGATTTTAAAATATTGTTGAAAATTTGTGAACAGAAAATAGAAAATTTGATGACATTTCGCACTGGGAATGCTTGCTTTATTGTGGTTTCTGATGGTTTTAGTTTGTTTGTCTATTTATCTTCCTATTTCTATTGAATAAATTTTTATTTCTTTTAATTTTTATTTATTGATCGAAGTACATAAAAATGAACAAAAAAAAAAAAAACAGAAAAATGTTCTCACGTATTCTCATAAACACATTAGAATGCTATATTAGTTCATGTCACTAACAATAATGTTATTATTATTCTAAGAATAGGATAAGAAAAATACGAAGAAGAAACCTTATTTACCAAGTTAAATGTTATTTACTATTTGGTTGCATATAAATATAGTATCATGTTGGTTAAGTTCTCTTTCATAAGAGATTACTTTGTCAAGTATGTGCTTCATTGAATACGAATTGATAACAATTTTGCTTCTTTTTTTTTTTTACTTCTATTTTTGTTAAGTGAAATATCTTCCCACTATTCAGTTTTTGCAAAAGCTCAGTGGTGTACTATAGGAATATTTTTATGGTTAATGTTTACCATTGTTAGTGTTTTGAGAAATGTTGTTGTCCTATTAATTTTGAATGGTTCAAAACGTCTAAAAGGAACTCAGCTTATTCAATACTAGCAAAAACAGTGGATTCGTTTCATGCAGAATAATTATAGAAACAAATATTGACTAAAATCTATGAAGGTGTAAAAATGTAGTTAGTTCGGTGAACTGAAAACTATTTGCTTCAGCAAACTTTCTGAATCGATCCAATGGTTCTACTATGTCTTTTATTTTCTATAAACATCACATCTTTAGTATATATCCTAACAATAATGTTTATGAATATTTGTAATATTGAAACAAGAGCTTTTTGTAGGCATTGATAGACCACAAGATATATTTAGCTAAGAAGTCACGATTCGGACTTTTTTGATGACAATGTCACGTTATTTACATTTATTTATTTATTTTTTTCCTCTTTTTTATCCCTTTTTCGTGAATAACAAATATGAATCTACATATATTGATATAAAAAAGACTCATGCACTTGACATTAAAAATATATAAATGGAACTATGAAGAAACCGTAGAAAAAGGGATCATGATCCATTATTATAAGATTATTGGATATTTTCTATGAATAACAGAAGTAGAAATTTATTTAAAGAAGGGTCAATGGGTTTTATTACCGTTTAAAAACAAAAACAAAAAAAAAAAACTAAGAAGATAAATTGAAATACAAATACCTTCTATTAATAAGCTTTTTCTCTTAAAAAACAAAACATGATTGATCGATTTCGAAAACAATAAAAGTGGCTTGATAATATTAAAAAAAAAAATAAAAATTTTCCATATCATATTTCATCTAGATTATTCTTTTAACAATAAATAAATAAATAATTTTTTTTTTATTATTAATATCCAATACGTTTCAGGTGTTAAATTATTGATTAATATACAATGTGTGGCATATTTTTATGATTTTGCTGTCTTTTAATATTGTTTTATGAATAAATAATAATAAATTAATTATTTTTACTTATTTCCAGTCTGTTAATTTAATGGGAATACAAAAGCCAATTAAATTGTCATTTGAAAATCATACTGAATGTAAATGTTCAAGAATTGAGCAAAATGTTAAACTAGAAACATCGATTATTGGTCAAATACCATTGTGTCGATGTCCACAATATTTTCATAGTATAACACGTGATGATGGCACTTGTCATTGTGATTGTGTACCAAATACTGGAACGACACAACACTGTAACGCATTGAAAAAGGGTACAATGACATTTTTGAACACAGAACGAGAGTAAGTTACTTGATCTTAAACATTTATTTCCTTTTACTTTAAAACATTTTTTTTTTTTGTGTTTTTCATTCATCATAGATCGATAATAACGAAAC
Source organism: Ptychoptera albimana (assembly GCA_961205885.1). NCBI lineage: Eukaryota > Metazoa > Arthropoda > Insecta > Diptera > Ptychopteridae > Ptychoptera > Ptychoptera albimana. The sequence goes on from OY540801.1 coordinate 17,940,228, forward strand.
TTTATACGCAACCAACATGTCAATATGGTAATTACCGTAAATCAGATGGTGTTTGTCCTAGAGAAGCTGATTAAAAAAAATAAAAAATAATTAAAGAAAGAAAGATTAAAAAAAAAATGAAATTTTATTCCGCGATAAACATCAATTCCAAAATAGATTTTAAAATTAAAATAATTAATTAATTAAAGAATATTTAAAAAAAAAAAAATGAAAAAAAAATTAATAAAAAAAAAAACCTCTTTTAATTAAATTTAACTTAACTTAACTTACCTTTACCTTAAATTAACTTAATTAAAATAAATGAATGCAAAGGAGTAAAAAAAATATGAGAAGTAAGAATTATCATTAATAATAAGTTTTTTAAATTGTATTTTTAGTTAAAAAGCTTTTGTTATTAAGCTTTGATTGATTATTATTTGTTTAAATATTTCAAATAATCAAAATTTCTATTGTAATTAATTATTAATTTAGTTTTTTTTTTTTAATTATTTGTCTGTATCTTAATTAGATAAGAAAACGAAATTAAATCTTTTTTTTATTTTTTAATTAATAAATTAAAAGTGTTCTTAATTATTATTATTATTATTATTATTATTATTACTATTATTATTATAAAAAAGCATAATTATCTATAAAATCATTAATGAAATTATTTTATAATTATTAATTAATTAATATAAATTTATTTTTTTTATTTTAATTTTGCATTTTTTTTTTTTCTTTTTTACTTGGAGCGAACTTTTGTAAATTATTTTCTTATAGAAAATAACATAATTGAATTCTAGTCATCAATAATTTTTATTTTTATTATTTCGTTTTGTTTTTATATTTTTTTCTATTATTTTTGTTTTAATAACAGAATTAATTAATTAATTAATTTTATTTTTTTCTAATTTTTATTTTTAAAACAATTTTGTGTTTTTATTTTATTTTTTAATTTTTATTATTATTATTAATTAATAATTTTAAGGTAAGAATTAATTACTTAGATGGTAGCTAAATAAAATAAAATAATATAAATTTTAATTATTATTAAAAAATAAAAAATAAATAATTAATTAAAATAGAGATTAAATAAAATTTTCTTAATTCAATAAAAAATAATTAATTAAAGTTTTAATAATTTATTCAACAAAAAAATAAAATTATGTAAGAAAAAAGAAATGTAATAAAAATGTAATAAGCAGCTGAATGGTAAATAATTAATAAAATATTAAAAAAAAAAATTATTTTCTTAATTATTATTATTAAACAAGGTGCCAAAATGATTATTTTATAAGCATTGATATTCAGGACGTTGTCTTTGGTTTTTTTTTTTTTATGTTAAGAATTATTAGTTATAATTAAAGTTAAAAAAAATAATAAAAAATTTATTATTAATTAATTAAAGAGATTTGTTACCTTATTGGCTCTGTTAAATATTATTATTATTATTATTAGCCCACCAGCTGTTATATTTTATTTGAATTTTATAAATAATGTTTTTTTTTGTATAATTAATAATTTAATCTGTTAATTAAATATTTTGACACGGAATTACAAAATTTAATTAATGCATTTGAATTTGTTTATTAAAGTTTTTTTAAAAAAAAGAAAAGATGAATTACTGTCATTTAAGCATAATTAAAAGGCTGAATACAGTTATTAGTACTGTCACAGAACAAAACCATTTATAATTAATGAATTTTCCTCAAAAAAAAAAAAAAAAACGTTTATTTCCTTATGGAATTTATTTTGTTTGAGAAAGTATTAGAGTGGTGACCGAAATGTGACCACATTTAAAATCGATCTGAACCCCTGCATAGTATAATATGTTTATAAAATCAATTTTAATATCCCTTTGGTATGATGAGCTTAAATTTTTTAAACGTGCTTTGAATATTCATGACAAAGGTCAATTGCTATAAATTATTATTATTTTTTTTTTTTTATTTTGTTGTTAAAGTGTTTAAGAAATTTTATCCCTTGACATGTAAAACATTTTTGTAAACGCAAATATAATCGCTGTAACAAAATTGTTCATCATATATTGATTTAACAAAAAACCATTAACTAACTAGTTTTTAATTTATGTAAAAATGATGTAAGACTTTATAAAAAAAAAAAAAGAAAAAAAGAAAATTATTTAAGAACAAGAAATTTTTTTTTTAATAAACGAAATAAATTTTTCTTTGCGAAATTCTTTAGGGAAATTAAAATTTCAGAAACATCTAGTTGTTAGTTTGTTGGATAGTTGTATAAACCAAAATACATAAATTATGAAATATTATATCTGAAATAATGTAATAAAGCAGAGATATATATATAAATTTAAAATAATTTTGCAAATATAACCATATCACCTGCTGCTTCTAATACTAAAAACAAAAAAATTAAAAAAAAAATTGTTAAATAAAATTTTTAATTAAGCAAGGTAATTTTAAAAACATGTTTAATTAATTTAATTAATAAATTTAAAACGAAATATATATAAAAAAAAAAAAAAAAAATTATCAGAAAAATAAAGAAAACAAAAAGTACTAAAGAATTAAATTTTTTCTTTTTTTTATTTAATTATTTTCATTCAACAAAAAAAAAAAAAGTTTTATTCACTAATTATTACCTTTGTTACGTAATCAATTTCATTAGTTATTAAAAAATTGTTATTTGTCTATTTCAACGTTTTAATACATATTTAGTATTAGATGTGTTAAACGTTAATATACCGAATGAATGCTGTTATTTGCATGTTTACCTTGCAATTAACGTTGACCTCATTTGGACCTGCATCACCACTAACCATTACCATCATTCTTTCAAATATATAAAATAATACATTTTGCTGTATAAACATATTGTTGCTGTTTAGTAAAAAAATATCATTACACCATCTAGATAGGAAACAATAAAAAAAAAATGAACAGGGTAAGACGAAATAAATAAATAATTTCAATGATTATAAAACAGATTTTTTTTTTTTTATAATTTATGAGTGGTGTGATTCGATGTTTTGTTTATCCATCGTCTGGAGTTTAAAGCTATTTTTGGTTTACCCGTCATTCTTTGTCCGTAAAAAAAAACTCCAAAACTTTTCTATCTATGTAATTAGAGGTTTTCGTGAGTGGTTTGCTTAACCTATTCCATTCTCTATGTTATTTCCCAATATCTATTGGCGTTTTTAAAAAATTCATTACTTCTCAGACTTCTTTTTATAAACCATAAAGCATAACTTTAAAGCATTAAAAGTAACTTGTATAACTACATAAACTACGAATGCTAGTAACTAGTCTAAGATATCATCAAAAACCAACATTTTACAAAACTAAATAAAAAAAATTTGACAAAACGTATAAAAAGCTAAAATGCTAGTCGATTAGTTAAAAATAAATCTTAAATTTTCATCGGATATCGCAAAACACACCTAGCTTCTTATTTAACCTTAACATGCGATGCTTTATTATTTCTTGCATCTGTAATATGCAAATTAAATTATTTGTAATTAATTAAATTATTTTTTTTATGACATTTAGAAGTATTTAAACATTTTTTTGTTGTTTACGCAAAGCCCACACAATTTCTATTTTAGCTACATTACTGCACCTAATTACAGAGTTAAATCATTTTTTTTTTATTATTTACTCTAACTACATAATTATTTACATGGTAATATTATAAAACTATTTATTATTGTTTATCAATTAAATCTTTGTAAATATTAAATAAGTAATTAAACGTAACCAATGCAATTATCGTAAAATTGTATGTCATGTGCAACATACTAGCAAAAACTGCAACAATTTATGATTTAATTTCTTCATAACTTCATTTATTTACTTTCATGCTAATATTTTTATGTAAATAACTTTTATTATAAAAGAAATTGTGAAAGTGCATGTGAATTGTACAAGTGCTTCATAGAATTATGCTAAAATTATAATTTCCGGATAAAATGACAATTCGTTTACGAGCATTACAGGAATTTTATGAGAATAAGGAAATTATAAAGGAAAGTACAGAATCTTGCACTAATATTCCTGTTGACATTATTCAAAATTTGTTATCTCTGAAAAAAATTAATTTTAAAATTGTAAGTGATATGCAATTTTTATTCAGTCTAGTGAACGTAATAAATGTCGCATACAAGCAACGTTATAAAAGCACGTAATTTTTATATTAGCATGGATATAATTAAGCAGATCATAAATCTTTAAGACGTTTAAACTGGCAACGTGATTAAATTATGATCACCCTCTAGAAAAAATGCAACAGAAATTAATTATCATAATTAAATATGTGTGAAATATTTTTATATTCCTAAAATTTCTCTTTCGTGTTTGTTTGTAATTTTATTACAGTGATAATTGGATAAGGTGTTCGATTATTTATTGATTTGCATATGACACCTTTTTTGTTTATTGATTATTTGCTAAAAATATATATATATATATATTTTTTTTTTTTTGCATATCCAGTGCTGTAATTTATCTGTGTACATACTGAGCTACGATGCTGCTTAATAATTTATTTTAAATAATTAAGAATTTGGCATAAATATAACAGAAATATTATTGATTTATATAATAAAATGTAAATATAATTATTAACAAAAAAAAAAAAAAAAATGCCATAACACATAATTTGGCACGTCGTTGAATATTCATCGATCAGTGAACTGTAGCACATAATAAATTCACTGTATACACTGTATTTATTATCATACAAATATTAGTATTAGTTCTCCTTTTTATTTGATTCATTAAATATAAAATAAAACAATAAAATTATAGAAAGTATTTTAGAAATTTCATTACTTAATTTTCATTCATTTTAATACACAAAGTTATTCATTCACCAATTTTTGTTATAAAGATAAAAGCAAAAGTTAATTTATTAAAGTAAACTTTTCATTAGTATTTATCGATATTAAATACCCAGATTTATGGCAAACAAATAAAAAAAATTTGTCTTAAAAGAAATAAATATGTTATTTAGTTATATACTAAACAATTATAACAAACAAATTAACCAGAATATTAGTATAGTAAATAAAAATTCCTTTAAGCTTAAGCTATTTTTAATTTATAAATAAATAAATAACTTTTCATTGCTGTTTATTATTCACTCTCGTTATATTATAATTAAAAAAAAAAAAAAATATATATATATAGTGAAAAACCTTAATTTTATAACAAGTAAACAATAAACGAAATAAAACTTGATTATTATACGATAAATTCATGGACATAAAGTAGTTTTATGTTTATTTTTCTATGAAAACATGAAAATATTTTTTGCACATTTTGCTTAAAATGTAATCAATTAACAAACAAACAAAACCAAAAAAAAAAAAAAAAAATGTATAAGGTGGAGTTTTACAAAAAGGAAAGGCAACTCTACTAATGTTTATATTCTATGTTTTAGTTTAAATAACAAAAATTCTAACAAGCAGGGTTACAAAACAATAAAAATAATCGTAGCGTTTTATGAAAATATCGTTATTTTTCTAACGTTATTATCTAGGTTACAACGCTGTAACTGCGTTTATTTTTAATCGCTAAGCTGTAACGTTTTACTTGTCAAAGGAAATTAAATAGCAAAGTGTGTTTTAGTTGTTTTTTATCGCGTTAACCATAACTTTCTATTTATTTTGTTTTTACTGGGTAAAACACGTTAAAATCGTTTCTTTCTGTAACGTTTTGTTGATTATAAATTCACCACTTAAACTTTTAGTAACATTAGAAGCATGTAATGACAATAATTTATGAAAAATAACCTTAATTATACATAAACGTGATGATGCAAATGAGCATAATTTGGATAAACCTTTAATTTTAATTTATTTTATGCGGTTATTCACTATTCTGTTCTTTATTTAACGTTATATTTCTAATTATATTTAGTAGCTCTACTAACAATGAATCATTTAATTAGTTCCGCTTTAATAAGAATTTCAACAATTTCCTTATGGGATCTTTATTCATTATTCTAGTTTGTTTAATTGACTTTAAATATAAACAAAACATCGTAAATTAAATAAATACAAACGCATCAGTTACTTTGCAAATAATAATAATAATAAATAATATTTTCTGATTAATATTAGCATATGAAATGATTTTCTTTATATTACAGCAGAATGTAAACACAATACAGAAAAAATATATAATACTGAAAATGTATTAAAATTGTTTATTTATTGCATTTAAATGAATCTAGAACAGCGATCTATTTACTAATTAACGAGCTTTAAATTGTTCCTTATCGTTCCTTCAAACGGCTATCGTGGCGATAATTAAACTTTAAATAAAATACCTTAATTAAAGGTGGTAGAACAATTCAGGAAAATATTGAGGAATTTTATAGAATTGAATAAAACAAATTCCATTGTCTTGGTTTTAAACAAAATAAATTAAAAATCACGTGCATATCACAAATTTTGGGATATTTTTTTTTTTTTTTTTTTTTGGTGTTTTTCGAAAAAACTTCATCCAATTGATTCAATATTGAAACAATGTATTCTGTCTTTTGTATTTATTAGCTTGAAAAAAAAAAACTCAATTTAGTTTATGGATGTCATGTATAAATAATAAATTGGTTAAAAGAGATGATTGTTAAGCATTATTTAAATGCGCATAATGCTGGCAGGCATATTTATATAAGCAAACATAAAATGTAAACATAAGCAAAATATGCTATTAAATTATGTTTAATACATCGTTGTGAAAAAAAAAAAATTATTTTTTATTTTCTTGATATTGTACAAATTTTATAAAAGCACAAGGATGTTTTAATAGTTTTAAATAAACTTCTACAGGAGTTTTAAACTTTTTTTTTTGTATTTCCAATATAATCGAGGAAGATTTAAAGTTTATTATACACAAAAAAAAAAAATGCTTATGCAACTAGCATATTAATGATGTTAAAAGATAAAAATAATAATGAAATCACCCTAGAGCTATTATTTATGTTTTCTATTTGTGCGGTCCACATGTTGTCACGTTATAAGTTTAGTGTTAACAAGACTAGGAAAACAATAATGTTTTTTTTTTTTTTTTTATATATATATAAAACCACGTACTGTCGTATACCTTTTGATGATCCGGTTAATCTTTGTAACATCAGTTAAAATTTGCCTTTAGCTTATACTATAAAGTAGAATATTAATAGAATTGCTTAATTCTTTTCGCTTGTTTAAGAATTGTGACAGATGCTTTAAAATGTTAACGATGAGACTGAAATTAAATCGGGGTTTCTTCTGGTCGATTATGAAATTCCACCTACACGCATGACTGAATAAAATAAGCGCGTGACCATGTTTTGATTGGATTATAGAAAAGACTTGACATTTCAATTATATGACTTAAAGTTATTAGTTTAGTATGTCTAGAATTGGGGCGCCATACAGACAATTTGTCAAAAAAAAAAAAAAAAACATTTCAGCTTGTTATTTACTGATTTTCATGTTTTTCTTTGTATATTTTACATTGTTTTCAACACGCTACTGATAATAAATCCCATCAAATTACTATAACTGAAAATGCACAAGCACAACATTTAGGTTATAAAATAAAGAAAATAATATAAACTATGGCCATTTCGTAGAATAAATCGTATAAAATTATTATTAATTATTATTTGTTAGCCGTATATATTTAAATAAAATATCAATCAAAATATTTCAACGAATATAATTAATTTAATGAATGAAAAAATGCATAAATGTATAAAACGTGATCATGATAGTATGGATTGTATCATTAAAAAACATTTTTTTTTATTGTGTGTTATTATTCAATGCAATTCAGCAAAAACAAAAAGGTTATAATGTGTCTAGTGAATAAAAAGCTAAAACGCAGTTTTTAGAATGCAAAAAATAAAACAAAATTATTAAAATCCATTTACCTGTAAATTATAATTATTTTTTTTCTTCTCTCTTCATATATATATATATATATATATATATATATATATATATCAATTACACTATACTAGCTTAACAGTCGGTTTAATTCACAAACAAATTTTATTTTTTTATAAAAAAAAAAAAAAAAATAACAAGATTTTGGTGCTAAGATAAAAGAGAAAATTTATTGTCATTTTCTACACCTGGATCAGATTACATAATATAAAAAAAAGATTTATTTATGTTAATTTTATTTATTTATTAAAAATAACAACACGATTATTGTTATTACTGTTGTTGTTGTTGTTATAAAATTCTGATTGAGTTTTAACGAAAAAAAAAAAAAATGTTTTTGTTAAAGCAAGTAAACAACGAGTAAGTGATTCGCACCTAATGTAGTGAGAATCTGATCTTTATTTAATAGATTTGATTAGGAATATGACTTCTTTAGAGCTAATGCGCATTTAAATGTTTTATAATAAATAATTTGATTAATTAATACAAACAAAAAATAAAAAAAAACCGACCAACCCAGACATGCCCAGTATAAAAAACCACGGATTGCAACTTTTAACTGCAAATAACTGCACAACAGACCAGGTGCTACCTGGATTAAATCAATAAATAACATTACCTACAATAAATTAAATTTTATTAAAACATTCAATATATCTCTGTAAATTATCATCCTACAAAACAAAAAAAAAAAAAACTGCTTAAATATTATCATATTTCAATTCATATAAATAAGATTTAAATACGTTTGCAAAAAAAAAAAAAAAACAATCTCTGACTCATCTATTATCTGTGGATAAAATAAAATATCATCTGACTTAAACGTAAATTTGCAAATGTAAAATATATAAAAATACATAGCAACAAGACGTATAAACGCATAGACAATGAGGCAGACTAAATAATACATAAGTAAATAGATGTGTAGGATTTATTTATTTATTTATTTACCAAAAAAAAAAAATCAAATTTAAAATTTATAAACTGACGGTAAAAACAGAAAAAATACATAAATATGTGCTTATAAAATAAATTTAATTATATATAAACATAAATTTAACAAAAAGTAAAATATGTAACACTTGTTGTTTATCTGAATTATATGTTAAAAATATGATAAAAAAAAAAAAAAAAATCGAAATTTTTTTTTTTCATTTGCTGTTGGATTTTCATGTACTATTTTTGTCCTTGCCATCATCGATTCTGTTTACATTTTATAATAATAAAAAAAAATCTATTTGTACATTCTAAAAATGTTTACATTTATATATAAAACATCAGCATCAGTTTAATTAAATAAAATGCATTTTTAGTAATTTTAATTTGTGCTTAATATGTATCAGCATGTCAAACAAACTAGCAGCCGAAAAATGAAAAAAATTAAAAATCTACATAAAAGTAATTTTCAAAAAAATTTAATTAAATAAACAATTAAATTCTGACTCGTCTTTTAAGTAAATTAAATTAATTTTTTTTTATTCCTTCTGATGAAATATCATTCTGCACATATTTCTTACACTTAAGCCAGGTAAAACACGTAAAAAAAAAACAGTAATCAGTGAGAATAATGCAATGCGTAACGCAAAGTAAAATATTTTTTTTAAGTTGTGTACAGTGAATACTAATAATAAAAAATTAAATTAATTAGGATGATATATTTAATTTATAATAAAACAAGATAAACGCATTTGTAACATTTAAAAAATTATTAATATAAGATGGATAAACAGATTTTTTATTTTTTTGTATTTTTTATTCTTTTAAAGCTATTAAAACCTACAGAGAATTTTTCTTTTTAAATATTGTAAACAGCAGCGGCTGGAAACAATTTTTTACTTTATTTCTTTAATTCAAAAAGAAAAGTAATCATTATCTTTCTACATTTATCTAGAATTTTTTTAAGGATTAATAATTTGGTTCTAGATTAGTTTTATAATCGATTCACTTTAGGTTAGTTTTAAATTGGTGAAGCACCAACATTATTAGACTGTTTTAACACTTTTTTGAATGAAATTAGTTGAAGTTCAGGATTCAGTTTTATTTCATATTTGGTTCTGTATTGTTTTCTATTCAATTCGATAATTTATTCTTATATCTGGAATCATTTCTATCATATCTGGTATATTAATAAATAAAAGCATCATTCATTTAAAAAGCAAATTCAATTACTTTAGGTTTACTCAAGATTTTATCTGAGTTCCTGAAAACTGTTAGTGTTTTTCCAGTTGAAAGCCACTGCCTTAGTTAATAAAAGAATTAAAATAAAATTACATCGTGTACCATCATGTAATTGTGTAAAACAAGTAAAAAAAATTAAATAAACGTAAAACAAATAAATTAAAAAAAAAAAAAAAAAAAATTAATAAAACAAACAAAACGAAATCCCTTACCACAAAAAACTGCAGTTAAAACGACTTTGTGCACGTGTTCAACTTGTTAATTTGCATTTTAATGTTAACCAAAATTTATAAGAAAAAAAAAATCATCGATGAATTCTGTTTAAATAATCGATCTGATTTTTACTTAATTTTTTTTTTTTCTTGTTTAAAACAATTAAATCTATGATTAAACCGAAGACTCGTTTTATAGAATTTTTCCTTTATTGATATTTAAATAATAAAATGTTTACTTTACTGCTGTAAATTGAAAGGAAAACTTTTTTTTATTTTTAATTATCCTTGAAATCAAAACGGCTGTTTGCAAGAAAACAAAAATGAGAATATAAAAGTTACATGACTTTTGGTTAAAGAAAAAACTCTAATGACCATAAAATGGGAAAACAAAAAAAAAAAAAAAACGAAAAAAAAGCAATTTTTTTTTAAACCCACGAATATTTAAAATAGAAATTTGATTAAATTATCTTTTCGCTTTCTTTTCAATGAAGTAAGGACACAAATTTTAATATATGTATAAACAAAAATCAAAAAATAGAATACGAAAGGTATTTTTAATATATAAATAAATAAAAAAAAAATTCTATCTGCTTTCGTAATGTCGCATTTTAAATCAAAAACGAAAAAAACTCTTTGAAACCTTTTAATCTGAATAAAATAATCAAATTACCATGATTAAAAATAAGCCCGTGTGCGTGTAATTTTTTTTAAATATTCAGCTTTACTCATAATATATTTATAATTAAATAGAAGTAAACGACGTCATTAATTAATTATAAACAAATTACAGAATTTTGTAAAACGTATCCGATGACGCAAAAATTAATAATAATAAAAAAAGAAAAGAAAAAAAAAAATTCCTGATCGATACAACTCTTAAAATATTTATTTATTTTCTTAAACTATAGGAACCAAATACCGAAAATAAATAAATAAATTATTATTCATTGAGATATTATAGAAAATTTTAATTGAATTATATATCATGAATCATTCAGTTATATATTGATAAGTGAAGTGTTAAAAATTGAATGCCTATTATGGGAGGTGGTGGAATTTAACTTTCTTGTTCTACTGGGCGGTCTTTTCTAATTAATTTTTAAACAGAAATTATAATGATAAGGAAGAACATTAATTTTACTGATTATCTAACTATGTGTCTAGTGTATTTACTTGTAACTTGTTATCAAAAAAATATTCATTTTAATTAAGAGACATCGCGTAAGAAGTTGCTTTTCTTTGATTATAATAATCAATTCTTGTCCAGGACTATTCGTAAATCAACATGTTCAACTCCTCGTTAGTAAAGCCTTGGAACTAAAAACCGTAAGTTTATTATATGAGATTTAGTACCTGTATAGCATTTTCACCATTAAGAACTAGAATTATCCCTATAAATCACTTCTAATAAATATATAACTAAAAATATATAATCATTTACGTCCAGAATTATGTAATAACATAAATAAACCATAATTAACAGGATGAATAAATGATGATTTGTATGCAATTAAGTTTAACCCACTTTCTAAACCTCAAACGTGTTAATACATAGTATTAGAAATTTATGTTTCATATAAATTGTGGATAAATATGGTATAACAAACGTAACATAAACAATAATCTAGTTAATTATTCACATTGTTAAAACCTTGATAGTTAAAAAGCTTGTTGTAAGGGTTTAGTCTACTAGCCTAATGCAGCTTTAAATACGCTTTGAATTATAAAATAAATTAATAAAAATTATGTGAACAGTGCCGTGGCGAATGACTCAAACTGTGCCTTTTATGACTTTTCTATCAACACCAATTATGCTTTGCATTTGTTCAAACACCGCGAAATGTCTTGTACTTTGCAACGTAAATCACCACTGTCCTGCTTCTAAGTACTTTTCTAAAAAACTTGTTTACGTAAATAATAAAATAAAACCAACCGTTTCGCCTCAATAATTATTTAATTTAATTAATTAATTAAATGTATTTTTTTTTTTTTTTTTTAACAATTTTTTATTACAATATCGTGACAAAATAATGCGATTTTCGTTATTTATTTCAATGCCAATAAGTTATTATTTTTACTTAAAGTAAATGCAAAATAAATTTAATTTAATTTAATAGATCGTTAAAAACTCGGAAAAAAAATAACAAATACAAATCAAAATATAATTATTTAAAATTAAGGAGTAGGAATGGAAAAAAAAAAAATTAAAATGATTGATATCAATCTGTTTAGCGTTTAACCAATTAGTTGTTTTTTTTTTTTTTTATACTTTTCGCTTTTAATGAAGATATTTTTCGGTTTTTTTTTTTTTACTTAATTTAAAAAAATAATTTTTATTTGATGTTAAAAACGAAAAAAAAAAAAAGATTTATTCGCTTTTATATTACTGGTTGTTTGGTTTATTATTATTACTTTTTTTTTTTAATTTTTAATTTTTAATTTTAATTGCAGAATTGAAAATGTTAAATAATAATAAAGAAGCAGAGAAAAAAATTACCGAAAACAAAAAAAAAAAAAACAGCGATTACATACAGACATTAGTTATTTACGTTAGAAAAATTAAATGACCTTCCTCAAGTTCAATAAACATAATTTTTTTTTTTTTTATTACACCAACCAAGTTGAAAATAATAAAGAATAAAAAAAAAAAACGCAAAGTGAAGAATGTACAGTTTTTTTTTTTTCCATTGTTTATTTGTTTTAATTTGTTAATGTATAGAACGTAATTTACCCATTAGACAATTCTATATATATAATAAAAAAAAAAAAGAATTCTAAAAACTGTTTATGATATTTTATGGTACTAAAAGGAAGAAGTGGGTAGAGGAAGTTTGGGAATATATTTAAACAACTAAGCGCCAAAAATGTATCAACAGCAAACCATGTGATTTATGACTCTATGTGTTACCATCAAGGAAACGTATAAAGTGTGCGTCCCGTTCACAGTGGGTGAATTATGTCAAAAAAAAAAAAATAAAAATACTTTACCAAGTTTACTGTAAAAAGCAAAACAATACCAAAGAGATATTAACTTAAGAAAAGTAACGAAAAAAAAAACAACCAAAAACCCTGTGCTCTAGATAAATAAATAAAAGAATTCAGATGATTTCATATCATTTCTGATGAATGAAAAGATTTCGGAATGAAAGAACCAACCGGATATGTTTCATAAAAGTTATGATAAATGAAATTCATTGGAGCATACATTTAGGGAATTTATGTGTTGCAAAATTTATTACATTTATCGACACATAATTTTTTTTTTTTTTTTTTTTTAATATAAAATGAATGAATTGGTTACTAAACACATTGCTTTTGAGCATCATTTTACTGATTTTTTGGTTCTTAATAAATAAATAAAATAAAGTCACTAGAAATTATAATCAATCAATATAAATTGATTATAAATTAATCAATAGAATTAGAAAACAATAGAAATAGTTTTTATTTTGGTTATTCTTCGTCAGTTTGTCACTTTGTTTGCATTTGACTTTATTTGCTTTAATTAAAAAAAAATGATTATTATTATTATAAAATAAATATTTATTTTTTTAAATATTTAAATTTTTAATGCACTTTAAAAATAGAAATTGGAAAAAAATTGTGTCGATGTGAATAGAAACAAAGCAAATGTAATGTAATGGAATTTATTTCCTTTATTTCGTTTAAAAATCTAATCGGTTGTCAAATTTTCTTATTATTTGCTTTAAAAAATAAAACTATTGATGAATTTTTTTTTTTTTATTGACGTATCTTCTGTTTTCGTCACTAATCTTTATTGCTCTACATCTTCGTTTTCTTCCTAAATAATTATTTTTATTATTATAATTTTTTTTATATGTTTTCTGTTTTCTTAATATTGAATCATTAAGAATTTTAATTATTTTCTATAGTTTTGCTCTTTTTGTTAGCACGGAATAGGAAACAACATAAAAACTAAAAATACTTAATTAATAATTTTTTTCTTTATAATAAAAACGTCTTGAAAAAATTATTTAGTTTATTCTCTGGTTAGTGTTGTAGTGGAATTTTACGGAAGAATTATTTTTAATTATTAATTGCCAATAATCGATGAATATTTTAATAAAAAAAAAAAAAAAAAAAAAAAATTGGCAAACAAATTTGTTTTACACAAGAAAAATGAGAAAAATTCCTCATTTATTGCTATTTAAACGTAATTATTTATTATTTTAATGTATTCCCAGTATAATATCAGTAGATGTGATTCATACACGTAATGATTACTACGTCATTACTCTTGACTTTATGTGTTATATGTGCTCTATATTAGTTTTAATCGTAACGAAATAATAATTTAATTTCTATAAGACTCATACATCCGCCGCGTCGTGGTACCGTCGACGCCGTTTTTTATCGTCGATCAAAAAAAAAAAAAAAAATACTTTTTTGCCGTCATCGTGACCGTAGTCGCGTTTTTTTTTTTTTTTTTTTTTTTTTAATTTTTAAGACTGTAGTCGCGTTTTGTATTTAAGAGTAATAAAGCCGCATGTATTTGTGATATTGTTTACCACGGCCACAGTAATTTTTAATATCAATTCAGCATTAACTATAACGTTAGCGGTGTATTGTAGATAAATTGTGAATGGTGGCAAAAAACAGCAAAAAAATAAAAATAAAAAAAAAAAACATTTTTTATATAAAAAAAAAAAAAACAAAAATAACAAAAAAAAAAAATTTATAGAAATAAGAAAATAACAAAAAATTTAATAAAAAAGTCGCAGTTCAAACTTTGCTGTGATTTAATAAACACACGAAATTATAATAATAATAATTATTATTTTCTAAAATTAAATTTTAAATAGTTTTTTCGGTTATTTAATAATAATTTGACTTTAGACGACATTCACAAGTTTTTAAAGCGAATAAAAAAAACTAAGAAAAAAAAACGTTAAAGTGCAAGATCAGTGTTAATCGAATGTTTGTAAAAAGCTAATAAAAAAAATAAAAAGCATCGTCGTTTACATAAATAACGAATAAATATTAAGGAGACAATAATGTGTAAAATAAAAAAGGATCAGCATCTATTAGTTGATTGATTTGTTTATAAACAGTTAAAAGAGAAAATTAAAGTCAATACAAAACACGAAAAGGGTTTACCGAATATTTCCGCATTTTTTTTTTTTCTGTTATTCAATTTAAATAATCCTTTTTATTATAATCCAAACTATTAAGCTGCGAATAAAGTAAAAACAAAAATAAAGTTAACAATCCTTTTTAGCTTTTATATATACTTTTTTTTTTTTTAAACTTTCTATCCGTTTCCCGCTCGCGAAAGTACTTAGTCACATAGACAAGGCATTAGCACGTCACTTTACTGTACTGTAACTTTAATGCTATAAAGATTAATACATCAATGGGACAAACATAAAAAGAATAAAAATTGTGAATAATGTAACATAATTAAATTCGATGGTGCAAAAGTGAACAAGTGTAAAATGTGTTAAATGTGTGGCATGTTTTCCGTTTTCTTTTTCCCTTTTAATTCTTGTTCGTTCGTTGTTCGGCGACCTTTTTTCCTCTGATACTGTCAGCGTGATAATTTTTCAAAAAACAATTTTTTTTTCTGTTTTGTTTTGTTTTTATTAAACGTTAAAAGTGTTGAACAAGAATTAAAAAGGCAAAAAAAAAAAGAAAAAAGGATTTTGTGATAACTTTAAAGTGGAAATTTGTTTAGTGTTTTTTTTTTTTTTTAAATACAATTTTTCCATTAAGCCAAACCAATTATTTGTTAAAATGTGATAAAAGCATTAAATAAATAAAAACAAAAAAATTAAAAAATCCTTTTAAAAATATATTTCCTGAAATAAGATAAATTTTCTTTTGTTCGGCTTTTCCATTTAAAAAGCGAAAGAAATAATAAAAATCGTTTGAGTATAAAAAGCTAAGAGATTCATGTGCTAATTAACTGTAATACGGTTGTAAAAAAAAGGAACAAATTTAGGATTTTAAATTTTAAGTAATTGTAACACTGGCTACTTAAATGCATTTATTTAATTGTGTCGATTGTGTAATTTGTGCCCATTTTTTATTTTTTTTTTTTAATGATAAAACTGCAGTAAAGTAATAAACAGTAAACAGAAATATCGCAAAGGTTACGAAGGATACTAATAAAAAATTAAAAAAAATAGAAAAAAGAAAATAAAAAAAAACTTTACAAAAATGAAACCTTGTAGGCGCCTTAATTTATTTATTTTTAATGTATTCTTTCTGATGTTGTTCGCATTTTCACAACTGGTAAGTGGTAGCAATATAAACGTGACTTTAAATGGAAGTGGCAACGGTAGTGATGGCGGTAGCCAAATACGTGGTAATAATCGTTCATTCGTTAGGCCAGAGAAACGCCATGTGGGGTCTTTTAATAAGAATAGAACAATAGCGAAAATAGTACCAGCAACAACAACAACAATAAGTCCATTAACAACAATAAGTCCATTAACAACAATAACAACTGTTGATCCTTTGATAGATATGGTGCACGAGGCTAAACATGCCTTTCAACCAATAACTGGAAATAACAATGCACATACCAGGTATCAATTAAAATTACAACAGAATGGACGATTTAATATGGGGCCTCAAACTACTGTTATGCCCCATCATTTACGTCATCAAAACAGCCCCGCAAATTATAAACGTAAATCAATCAATCCAAATACATCACCATCGTTACGGTTTATGAGTCATAGACAAATGACAACACCTAGAATATTAATGACAACAACCACAGCCACAACCACTAAAGTTCCAAAGTCAACAACGCAGCATCCACATAGTAAAATAATCGACAATAATACAGAAGATATTGATGATGTATTAGATGATGACGAAGATGATTACTTTGAGGATAGCGTTGAAATAGATGACCTTGATGTTTCTGGATCGTCACAGCGTGATCAAAAAAGGCGTTTCGATTGGATGCAGGCGATTATGAATAATGCAATAGCCGCAAGCATAACCAAAGGTGGTCGTCAACGAATACCGAATTACAAAGATTATCATCGTCTTGGATGGGATTTTAAGGTAACGATATTTATTTATACATAACAGCAAGTAAAAAATTTTATAATAAATAACTGAAAAAATTCTTGCATGCATGTTTCTATTTGTGTATATAAAAGAAAAATGATTTCAATGAATGAAACATCATGAATGAACACCGAACATATGTTATTTATTATATAAATAAAATAAAAAAATTAAATTCATTCAACAATACAAAATTTTTTTAAAGTTTAATCTTAGTGCTAACTATTAATAATAACACAGAGTACATGTTTGTTACGCATACCATACGCGGTACAAAGCAAACAAGTAAGGAACAGAAAACAAAAAGAATGAAGAATTTTTATTTGGTCGCGGTATCACACGTTTTCTTATTCAATCTATGCCATTTTTATTTAAATATTTTTATACGCATATAATTCTTAATTTATATTTTAATTACACAGCAACATTATTTAACAAAATAAATATAAAAAAAAAAAAAAAAAAAATTGTTTTTTAATTTTGTTGGCTCATTTTTATTAAAAGGAAAATTCGTAATCTTCCGTAGCGTAGGTGGTAAAAGAAGAATTTTCTGCTTTAATCATTTAATAGCAGAAAAATAAATAAATAAATAAATTATTTAAGCAAAAATTACTAAATGAATATGCAATTGAGTTTTGTTAAAATTCATATAGCATATGTTTCAAGTGTGTGGCGTTTATAAGATATAAGAAAAAAAAATTTTTTTATTATGTCTTAAATTCTTCTTTTTTTTTTTTTCACTTCTTACAAATAAAAAAAAAATTTTATTACAACAAATTTTTGCTTCTTGTTTTATATTACCCTAAAACATATATTTCAAATGATTCATTGCTTTATAGAGAATTTTTTGTTTGTTTGCTATTTTTGCTATTTTTATTCATCAATTAATTGTAATTTTTTGTCAATTTGTGTATCAAACGAATTCTAAAATTATTAATGAATCATTTAATTGGAATTCTTTTATTTATTTATTTTTTTTTTTTTTTTTTGTTGCTTATTTTAATTAATTAAGATTTATATTTTTTATTGATTTCTTCTCTTTAAAAGAAAATCAAAAATTAATTTTAATCTGGTAACCGTCTGGTAAGTGGTTTTTAAATGTTCATGTTTAGGTTTTATGTCGTAAAAATCAATTTTGTGATTAGCAGAATTTTATGTTAATTTTGTGTAATGCGTTTTTATCAGATTCGCTAAAATAGTTAATAAAGCAAAAATAAACGTTTCAAACATGTTTTATTTACGTTTTAAAAACGGGTTTTTGTTTTTTTTTTTTTATTTATTTAAAGTGTTTAAAAAATAATTAAAATGTCTTTAACACATCAAAAAAATTTATTATAGTTGCTCATAACGTTCATGATTTTTTGTTATAATTTTTTTAATTATACATCCGCGAAATAAAATCCAACCACGCAAGTGATGTCTTCTAGAGTACAAATTGCACAAAAATTTAGGAAAATCATAGTGAATTTTTGTGTAGAAAAGACAAAACTTTATTTTGGTGTAACATTTAACATTTCTTATCATTTTTGTTATAATAAATACTTAAAGTGATTCAGTACAGTCTCTAGAATGCTATTAATTAACAGATTTATTAGTTTTTCTCAACACTATCGCTTGTTATTGCACGCTTAAATAAATAAATAAATTTCGTTTTAAGAATTTTTGCGTATTTTAGCAATCCAAAAAACATCAAAGCATTATTCCAGAATATGGTTTAAAATACTTAAATAAATAACTGACAACTCCAATCAATTTAATCTAATTTTTCGTTTTTTATTTTTTATTTTTTATTATATAATAAAATTGATTATAATAATGGTTTCCTTTATAATAATGTGCGCCTTTTTGTAGAATTTTCCACTTTATTATTTGTGTATTTATTTAGCTTGATTATTCTTAAATTAGTTTGTTTTTATTTTTATATCATGATTACAGTAAAACGATGATACTTAAACACTTCTCCACAATCTTATTTTTTGATTGCATGGTAATTAGGTAACTCAGTTACTAGATTTAAGGTTTTATTGATGTCAATTTAACTCAATTATCCTTAAAAATGTAACGATGGTTTTAAGGGCATTTTTCAAAACTTCTCCATCCTTTAAGCTTTAATAAATAAATAAATTTAAAGCTAAACTTTCATATTATTATTTATTTTTTTTTTTTAAATAAAAGAAAAACATAGAAAAACACTTTCTCACATCCGCAAAAAAAAAACTGATGCAAACTTTTAACACAACAAAAAAAGAAAAGAAAAAAGTCGAAGCTAGATTATTTTAGGGAAAAAAAAAAATATGAAAACATTTTGATTCTATCATTTTGGTATAAAATTTTTAGTCAACTCTAAAATGAACAAAAATAACAATTTTCTACACTGAATCAAATATTTTAAATCAAGATATTTGTTTTCGCTATCGAAAACTTTTTTTTTATAAATTTTCAAACCAAAAATATAAAAAAAAAAAACATTTCAAAACCGAGTTTTTATTTCCCCGAGTTGGATCTTTCAATTGTTCAAAGTAGAAAAACTCTTTTAAAATGTTTTTTTTTTCGTTTTTTGCTCTTTTGAAAACATTTTTTTTTTTTTTTTTGCTCTTAATAATTTTCATCATCAAAAAGCTTTAATAATCTAGAATAAAAAGAAAAAGGAGAAAACTTTTTTCGTTAGTTTTTCTTTTACTGGATGAATGTTTTTCCCATTTATAATATTTGGATGTGAAAATTTTGACACTGAGAATTGTAAAGAAGTATACGATGCACAAAAGCGTTAAAAAATTCACTTTACGGTTTACGGTGATTAGCGAAAATTATCTAGCGATATTACTGTAACAAACTAGAGAGAATTAATTTTGTTTACTACACGAATAAAATCATTATTTGTTACCAAAAAAAAAAAAACCCCTTGATTACTGGACAATTTAATAATAAAAAACCAATTTTATTGCTATCACCTAAATTACATATAAGATAAGCTTTTATCTATCTAGAAGTTATTACATAACATAAATATATTAACGTTTAAAATGCATCATCATTGTTTATCAACCAAAATTTAAAGCATTTTTTGTGTGTAGATGGTATAATTTTGTTTTTCTTTTTTTTGTTTACGAGCATCATTTTATTTTGATTTTATAAGTAAATAGTACTCGGATCTTTTTTGCATTCACATCCACTTCCTTTCATGTTCAATTTTATATACAAAAAAAAAAAAAAAAAAAGAAAAGAAACAAATAATGGTTTAGAGATTTAGATAAATAATATTTCTAAAAATAAAATGTCTCATTCTCTGTGTGTTCCTTATCTTGTTTGTGTTATTTATTGAATGAAATTTTTATTTATTTATTTTTTATGTTTAACCAAATTTAGAACAGAATTTTTAATAAAAAATAAAATGATAAAAGCTCTTTTCTATTTTCAATGCTTAAGAAATATAATTTTCTTTATTATTTATTTATTTATTTATTTATTTATATTATTTGCAAAATGAAAATTTTATTTCACAATTCTGTTTATTTATTTTTAAACATTTATTTTAAAATAACCATTTTACACCATTTCAACCAATTTCAACAAAACAATTTAAACATAAAAGACAATTTTAATACAGAGGCAAAAAAAAAGGAATAAAATGTTGAAAGTACTCTGTTGAGGATGCTTAAGTTTTACTAATTATCATTTTAACTTCAAAGTGTTTTTTCTTCGTTTCTTTCACATTTAATGACTCAAAGTTATGTAATAATATATTTCCATAACATACAGCAATTATATTAAATTATTAAATTATTTAAATTTAATTCAATTGGATCGCAAGATGTTTAGATTATTTATCTTTGGTTGTCTCCCTTCAACAATTTTAGTTTTAATTAACAAAATAAATGAATGGAGCACCAATTAATAGTGAGAACGTTATTAAATTTTATTTTAAAATGCAGATTAAAGTCTTTAAATAATTATTCACTTATTGTTTTGGTAACAGTTCATTATCTTCTCCTAATGCACTTACGATGATTAAATATTGTTTTTTTTTAAAGTATACTGAGCTATCTTTATTAGAATGATTTTATCGGGGAAATAGAAAATAATTGGGGTACAGTTGAGAGCTTTAAGTAACTACTTACTGCAGTCAGTCTATGGATTACAATTTCAAATTGATTTAAAAAGATTTATTAAATATTGAGGAAATATAACTGATTGATTTGCGTTAAGGAAATGCAATTCATTTCAATATATCGCGTTATGAACTTTGTATTGAAGATTCTTTATTCATATATCAATAAAAAGTTGTAATAATATTCTAAATTACTCTACATGACTGAATATCAGATTTATAGTCATGCAATAATACGTATACAGTATATTCAAACACAGTTTGTATAACATTTTGAAATATAAAACAAATAACTTTATATACTTAAAGGAAACACAGTTATGCAATAAATATATAAAGTCAGAAATAAGTTAATCAATATCGTTTTCATCAAAGTAAAGTAATGTAATGTAAAGCAAAGCATAATGTACTTTAAAATAGAAAAAAAAACAAAAAAAAACAGCAAATCTTTATCATTCACGTGACATTGTTATGTTTTCACTCTGACATATGTCTATTTTCAATATAGAAACCTGATTCATTAAGCTGTTTACTTTGTATGCAAATCAATCAACATGATAAATAAGTTTTCTATGTTTGTTACATTTACGTTCAAATTGCAACATAATAATATTCTAACAGAACAAAAGCGTAGAAACCAAAATAAAATAAGAGAAAAAAAATATAAAACAAAAGTTTATGCTAAAGAATAATATAATTAAATTAAATTTATAATTTATTGTTAAAATGTTTCAAGTAGTATTTCAATATAACAAACAAAAAAACACACACACGACAGAGAAGAAAAAAAAAAATAACAAAACAGAAAAAAGTTTTATATTCAAATTGTGTTTATAGCTGGGACACCCATGGTAATTGGAGTTACAAAATATACTCTTAACGTTTGCACGTGTTGGAAAAATAAAGAAAAATCTCTGTATTAAAACAGATTAAAAAAAAAAAAAAATTGAAACATAATCTACCAACTCCTTAACCTTATGAATAAATTTGTAATTCAATGGTGTTGTTACAAAAAAAAATAAAATTAAAATTATTAACAAAATAACTAGTAAAATAAGCACAGAAAAAAAAAAAAATAATAATAATAATTATGTTGAAAAAGTAAATTAGACCGTTAATTATAAGGTGGTTTTGGTTTCTTCTTTTATTTATATTTTTGGTTGGCTTAATAATGATGGAAAGTTAAATAATAAAAAAAAAAAAATGGTTTCTTAAATAATACTTTTCCTTTCGTTTTTATGATGATTTTTTTTTTTTGTTTTTTTTCGTGCTTTTATTTTGTAATGTAAAAGAGATTTATGCTTTTGGCTGGCTGTTATGTTATTACTGGTATAAGAGTACCCTTTATATTTATATTTATATATTTTTTTGGTTCATTTTCTCCCACTTTTAATAGCATTTCTCGTGACTTTGTTTATATTTATTCAGTATAGTCAATATTTTTTTTTTTTTTTTTATAGTGTTATTACATATTTTACAGCATTTGAAAAGTATATATTTATATATACATATTTATATACATATATAAAAAAAAAATTGATATTATCGTATACATAGTGCTTTAACATTTAAAGCTTGTGAAATGGAAGAATAAAAAAAGTAAAAACTTTTTTTTTGGTAAACATAAATTACACGGGAAGTAAAATTATTATAAATATTAGCCTTTAAGTACATTGTAAAGAATAAATAAAAATAAAATTTCAATCGAATATAGTAAACAAGAAATAACATATAGTGTGTATAATATTTATTTTTTTTTTTTTTTTTGTTTGGTTCATTTCATGTGATCCTAAGCTATTTGGGGTTTTTCTTATTTTTTTGTTACTTTTGTGGTTCCTATATGATAATGGAACAAACAACGAATAGTGAGAGAGAAAGAGGAAGAAAAAAAAAATTGATTTATAAATATTGAATAAGAGAACGATGTATATCTTTAAGAATATTTTATGTTCCTACTGTAATCCCCTTTCCATTCATAAATATAATACAGAATCATGAAACATAATTTTTTTTTCCCCGGAACATTGTTAGTTTAATAAGGCATACACGATGCCAACAAGATCGTCATTATATCGATAAAATTTTATGCATCCAATACAATTTTTATTTTCCGCTACTCATCTTTGATAGAATAAAATTATATTGACTGGTTATTTAAACATAATACTGATACGCTGCTATTCCTACTGTTAAAATAACGATATCGATATATATATATGTATCCTAAATTATCAAACTGACGACCACATTCGTATAAAGATTCTAAAACAAAAAACATAATAGAAAAAGTATTCTTTCGCCCATATAAGCTAATGGAAGTCTATAATATGAACATAGAGAGCTAAAGAGTTGTTTCATGAACATCATCAATGACGACACATTTGTGTCGATTTGTTTCCAGGGTGAAAAGTCTGTTGTAGAAGAAAAACCAAATACCAAATAAATCATTTTGAATTTTCTTACATAAAAAAAAAAATAAAAACGTTGCAACAAATCTTGATTCTATTGCTCTTGCTGCTGCTGCTGCCGCTGTTACATCTGACTGGTATTACTGACCAAATGGTTGAACATTTCTGAAAACAAATAAAAGAATAAAAAAAAAAAATTACAAATCGAAAATGTCAGACATCTTCCTTGTCTATATTCATTTCTACACGAATCTTGGGTGGATAAAAAAAAAGGGTGCAAACATTCGTTTATATATATTAAATCTAACCCATCTTTAATACTGGTAATGTTTTATACGTATAAAGCCTAAAGCTCATCTCAAAAATCTATTTCATTTATTCTTCCAATATAAACAAACAAGACCAATAGATGGATAAAAGTAAAACCAACGAGGAAACAAAAAAAAAAAAAAAAGGCTTCATTGCTTCCACTATTTTATTATCATTAAATTGTTTTGTTTATTCCAATCTTTATAAATTTTTCTTAAACATTTTCTCTGCTGCAAACACAAAAAATAAAAATAATAAATGGATAAAGCCGGAGAAAAATAATGGAATAAAACAAGTAAAGTAATTTAAATGCCATAAAAAAAAAGCAAACACATTGAATTCTTGTACACACAGTGAGTGACGTGAGTTTTTCGTTTCTTTATTTTTTCCCATTTTAATATCAAATACTATTTATCAATCCGTCTTTCCTTTTACAAAACATACATACATATGTACGATAAAAAAAAAAAAACAATTTATCGATTTTATTTATTTATTTATATAAAAATTCATTTTTTCGATTTTTATTTATTAAAAAAAAATTCTTTTTTTTTTTTTTTATTGATATATTTTACGATTTGTCATTTATTTGATGATTGCTGCAGTCAAAGTTTAATTTTAAATCAAAAAAATTATAGCAATATGATAATAAAACACAAATTCTATTTTTTTTAATATTGAATTTGTTTCTCATGTCACCAAAAAAAGCACGTAAAAATGCTGTTGATAAAGTTTTTTATTTTTATTTATTTATTCAAGAAAATGTTTCAATTTCATTTCGATGTTTTTTGAAAGAAATGATAGAAAAACAAAACAACTGAATAAATTATTTACATTAAAATCTTGTCATTTTTATTATAATTAAATTAAATTTGTTTTTTTTTTTTGTTAAACTGTAAATTTATTGGTTATTTACGATGAATAATGTCACACCCACACATCTGATGTATTATCAATCAATTAAAGATGCTCTCGTTATAACAGAATTATTCTTATCTAAACTTGATCTCTAGTCATCTTTTTATTCAATTTAATTTGATTTTATCTTTATATTCAATTGGTTCTGGCATTAAGATGATAACCAGTTATTCTCTTGAATATCTATAATTAAAATAATCATCACGAAGAAGATGGAATTTATTTTTCTTTACAAATTAATTGTATTGTTCGAATATAAATTGATTAAATTTAATAAGAGAGAAAAATATTATAATCATAAATCAGTATTGAATAGAATCGAAAAGAAAATCTCCCATTTCCACAATAATGTTGAGATTTTTTTTTTTTTTTTTTGTTCTTCTGTATGTAGTAGGAAGTAATAAAGTTTTACTTTAAAAAATAAAAAATATTTATTTTTCAAGATACTTTTCATCATTGTGATGATTGATGATGATGTCGATTGGTTCTCTAATAATATTTCATGTCTTTTACTTAGGCTATAGAAATGTGTAAAAAAAAGAAAAAAAGAAAAGTTTCTGCGAAATAAAAAAAGAAAAGATTTTTTTTTTAAGATGATTTGTGATAATAATAATACATCTTCCCTCTTAATGGCTAATGGGTAAAAAAGAAAAAAACACTTTACTTCTTTTATTACTTGATGTTTTCTAATTATTTTTTCCTCAATATAATGATAAATCACTTCACTTAACACTGTTGAATGGCTAAAGGTTTATTTACCAATAAATTTTTATTTTTTATTTTTTAATTATCTGGCCCAAACGTCGCCTGTATTTTGATTACTTTTTTTTCTTTATTTTTATTTTGTGAATTTTTTAATTAAAAATTTTTCTTCTTTTCATATTTTTTTTTTTTATTTTTTTTTAGGAATATCCTGATGATGAGCCGATAGAGAAAATAAATATTAAAAAAATATCCGATTATGACACGAAAGAAGCACTGGAGGAAGCAATTAGAAAAGGTTTGTTGATTAATCATTTAAATTTAAAAATCTATGTAATCAAATTACTTGTTAGATTGAATGAAAATAATTCAAAAAGACAGTTTAATTAACTAATTATGGAAGGAAGTTAATGAAGAGTTGATATTGGTACTTTAAAATGTATTAACAAATTAAAGAAATCGAAAAGATCTCGGTCTCTTATGTGATTTCTCGTTTAATAAATTATTAATTAAAACATTAATTTTCAAGTAATTATTAATTAGTGAATTTTATAGAATTATTAACTATATACTAATTTGCATAAATATAAATAAATAATTAAATATTTCATAAGTGCAAGAATTATTTAAGAAACTAATCAAAACTTCAGCATTCACAAGAAAAACACACAAATAAGCTTTCATAAAATTAATTAAATCTTCAATTAATAAAATTAAAATTAATTTCTACATATTTCTATTAATTAATCAATTTATAAAAGATAATTAATTAAATAATTGTTTTTACATTTATTTACATGAAAATAATAAATCGATTTATTTATATATATTTAATTGTTAGAAATTTATAACAAATTTCTCGATGAATCAAAGTGATTACATCATAATTTTAGTGTAATTTTAATTAATTAATTAATCATTATTTATGAAATTATCTTGTCACATTTCTAATTTTTTAATTAAGTGTTATAAATCGAAGAATTCTTAAATTATTTGATTAATTATTTATACGCTGTGTATCAAGAAGGAGATTAGATCGAATTTTGTATTACTTAAAAGTAATTTATTAATTATTCCTTTAAAAATAAATTCTTTAAGAAGATTTTAATTCCATCACGATGGTTATACCAAAAATTTTACGATTTATATGGCCTATACAACAGGATTAACTACCTCAAATAATAAAAATATTAAAAATTGTCTCATGTGTTTATCTATGTTATGTTGTATTAAGTCTTATTAACATTAGAGCAAAGTAGTTTCTACATATCTTTCGTAACAAGTACAAAACAACAGATAAGTGGTCTTGATACGCCCAATTAGCTTACATATTTAGTATACATATTTACACATGATTAATTTATTTTTTGCACGACTTTACAAGAACGAATTACGCGTACGAAAATCTCTTTTACCTTATTATTATTATTTATTTTTTTTATTATTTTATTAAAATTATCATAAAATATTTATAAATTATAACAGAGAATTTTTTTTACTCCGATTTAATGTCTTTATTTATAAAAAAATTGTTAAAAAAAGTTATCTTGTTATTATTTATAATTTATAATAATGCCGGAAGATTTATCTTTCTTTCTTTCTTTCTTTTATATCGTTGTGTATTTTGTGTGTGTGTGCGCGTTTCTGGTAACAAACAAACAAATGGAAACAAATATTCTGAATTGCTCTTCGAATAATAATAATAATAATAATAACAACAAAACTTCATTCATTCTTTTCATAATAATAAAGAAAATTAAAAATAATTGTCGGCTTGTTTATTCTTTGAATAATAAAGTTATTAAACAAAAATAATTTTTTTTTTTTTTAATCTAATTTAAATTTGATTAAACAATTGATCATCTACTTCAATTGTTTTATGTTGATTTTCATCTTTTAGCGTTTTTTTGTTTATTAAGCCCTTACGGGTTGTAATGATTAATTTTTTAAGTTCAATCGTTTCGGTTGGACGATATATTATAATGTTAATAACAAATAGAATACAATTATATATATATATATTTAATTTTGCTTTAGGTTAAATTTTCTTTAGTAATAATATTATGTGCGTGCATAAAATTATATTATTTAAAAAAATAATTTTTTTTTTTTTTTTTTTTTAGAAAAAGCTCGTTTACATTTTATAAGTGTATCAGCAGCGGCTGAATGTCGTTTGCCACAGCCTCGTGTTATACATGTTGAAGGTAATCCATTAAATACATATGTACCACCATGTACAATATTATATAGATGTGGTACTGATACAGGATGCTGTGAATCACCACTACAAATTTGTGCACCCAAAACTACAGAAATTGTCCAACTTATGTTTTATGTAAGTAAAAAAAAAAAAAAAACATTTTTCCAATTTAAATGATAATTCTCGAAGAAAGAATCTTTCGGTTTTAAGTGTCACACAAAAGTATTCATGACATAAAGATTACCGAAGTTCTTGGAATTAAATTATTTTAATCAGTAAAGTTTAGTCTATGTCATTTTCTAATGGAAAACTTCTCCGGAATACAATCAAATGATTAGATTATTCCATAAAGCAGATTTATCTGCTTCTTATTACTGCATATTACCAAAAAAATTGTTTTCCCTTAGCTAAAGTTGACTTTTAAACTATAATTTCCATTACTCAACAGAATATTAATTCTAGATCCCAAAAACCATTAATTAATAATTTTATTTCTTTGATAATTAATTATTTGGAAATATTATATTTTTTTATTGTAAACAGAATAATAAAGTTATTTTATAGATGATTTAAAAGTTTATTGCTGCTCTAAAGTCGCGGTTATTTAATTTTCTGCAGCACTTACTTAACATACTTAATTGTTTTTTCATTTTTTTTTTTTTTTTTTAACATAAACTAAGCGTTGTTAGTACAACTTGTTGAGAAAGAACGAATATTTCATATTCTCTCAGCAACAACAATGAAAAAAATATTCATAAACACTTGAAGAAAAAATTTATTTTTTTTTTTCATTTTCTTTCTTAATTAATATTTGTATTAAGAAAAAAAAAATAATAAAAACTTTTTTCTAATTAAATTTCTTGATAAAGTTATTTTGTTAAAGAGAAAAAGAAAAAAAATTAATATAAAAACTATTGTTAATAAATTTTTCTTGTATTAAAAATGAACTTTTAATAAATTAAGGGATCTTGGGGATTTTTCTACTTTCATCTAGAATGTTTTTTTTTTTTTTTTTTTTTTTTTTTGGTACTTGCTTTGTTATAGGAATAAATGATTTTTTGGATATTTTTAACGCAAAGTAAACTAAAGTAAAGTAAAGAAAACTATTTAACATTTATTTTTTCTTTACTTGGAATAAGTGAAACATCTTAAAACACTATGCTATGTTACACTAATAAACGTTCATACATCGTAGTCAATAAAGTACCATTACGTTTTATATGACTCCACTTGGAATAGAAATTTAATAAGAAACTACATACGAAAAACAACAAAAAAAAAAAAGAAAAAATCATTTATTCAAAAGAAAACCCAAGACCAACAAGCAATTTAAATTAATTAAAAATTTTATGTAATATTTACATTATTTTTTTTTTTAAGTAGCAAAATAGAAACTCCCCCTAGACAATTTTTTATTATTAAATGTAATAAATTTATGTATTTTACCACCAAAAAGAAACGAAAGGAAAAGAAAAGTAAAGAAACGGAAGTATGGCTAAAAAAATCTTGGCTTTTTCTTTATTCCCGTTTTTAATTATAAAGGTTATTGTCATTTCAAGCCTTATTACGATAGGAGATAAAGATTTTTGTGATAAATCACAAAGAGTAATATAAATCAATGTTGTTGCTGAAATTATTAATATGCTAAAACGCATAACGAATCGCCAACGATAGCGATTACACTAGTATCAGTTATTTGATAAATTAATTATACAAAGCAATCAGTTTTACAAAGTTATTAATATTAAAATACACTTGGGGTACTGCTTTAACATTATTTCTAATGCTTAGCACCGTTAAAACGGAACAAAAACGCAGGATGCTTAAAGTTCACTAACGTAACATTATGCTAAAAACTTTACATTTTCAGTATTATCCATAAAACCATATTTATGTCGTGTTTAGGACACCAAATACCATACAAAAAAAAAAATAAAAAATGTTAAATAATAAAAAATTTATAACTTAATACAAAACTCTTTTCATTTTTATATTTTGTTTACTGTTTACATTGCTATGCAGCAAAAAAAAAAAAAATAACCGACACAACGTATGTTTTGTAGGAAAAAAAGAAAAACAAACCAACAACAAGTAGACAAATACGTAAACAAAACATAAAAAATTTATATGAGCCAGAGAGAATTATGTCGTTTTTTTTTTTTTTTTTTTTTTATTATAATTTTCGTTTCTTTCGCTTAAACATTTCTTTTTTTTATATATTTATTTCGTTAATAATAAAATAATTAAAAAGATAAATTGTTTTTTCTTTCGTTACGTCTGTCTTATATTTTCTGTTTGGTAAATATTTAAATTTATTATTAAAGAAATGAAGAAAACAGAAAAATGTAATAAAAAAAATTTTTTTTTGTTTGTTATATAAATACATGAAGAAAAACAGGGGTTCAGTGCGGGTGGTGTCTTGTGTGTTGTGTTAGCGTGTTTTTGTTTATGTTTATTGTTTAATAATGATGATGATGATGATAATGTCTTATTTATTTTTATTTAATTGTTGGATATTTTATTTTAAACTACAAATTACTGGTGGTTGAAATTTAATTAAAAAAAATAAGAAAAAAAACAAATTTTTCTACACTCTTGGTATTATTAAAATACGAAAATGTATTTTGTTTGGATGCATCATCTGTGTAGTCAAGTAGTTTTATTATATTGCTGTAATGATTAGTTTAACTTTAGTCAGTCAATAAATGTATACAAGGACAGTTTGTAGTTTTATATGAATAAAATAAAAACAATAATAACGCCCATGAGAAAAGAATTGGAATTTTTTTTTTTTTTTTTTTACTGAAAAGAAAGCAATTTCGCTTAACAACTTGATTAATCAATGCGCATAGAAATATTGTCAATTCAAATCCTTGATACCGTTCTATGTTTTTTACCTTATACTGTATTCCTATCTTTTACTTTTCAGGATTATCAGAATTCATTGTTTACTCGAATAAAAGCACGAAAAACAAAAATATTTCGTGCAACTTCTGTGACTTTTTTAAAGTGATTTGAAATTGAAGCTTTATTTTTGCTTAGCTTTTCGACGTACCTTAATGCATTTACTCGAGTATTATTTGAAAATTAAAAATCATTTCGCTGGAAATTTTCTTTACACACAATCAACAGGTTACGCTACGTGACTAACATTTAAAAGAATTTTCCCAAACAAAAAAATTAAAAAACTACGTGCTGAAAGATTTCTTTTCCGAGAAATGTGTGCGTATTACCATCATCACATATTGTATAATTTAATTATAGTTTAGTCACCTTACGATTGTCTTAACGTTACACAGCACAAACATAAGGAGACCAAACGGTCAAAAAACTTTTTATTCAATCGATAAAACTGTTTTTAAAAATAAAAATAAAGAAAAAAAAAACGTTGCTTAAGCTATAAATCGCACAGCAAATATAAATAAAAAAAAAAAAAACAACAAAAAATGTTTTTAAATTATTTTTCTACCTACGTTAATACAAATATTATCTATCTGGTGTATCATAATTAAGAAATGAATAAAAAAATTTAAAAAAATACAAAAACCCATTGTTTACTTTTATTATAATGCGTGACCACAAGAAATTAAATTTCTCAAGTAAAACTAATTATAATAATAACAGGATGAATGATCAATCAAAGGATTATTGTCTCTTTATACTAGGAATAGAATTTTTTGTACGGATGTTTTAGATTAGAAACAAGTAGATTTTTGGGTTTTTTTTTTTTTTTTAATGAAATAAAATTGTGGTTTGTCAGTGTCGTGGTTAGAAGCGAGATATATATTTTGTGGTCGCAAGACTGTAAATAACATTAAAAGTGTGTGGAAAAGGTTAAAAGGAATAGCGAACAAAAATTCTTTACAACATCCCAGGCTGTCTAAAAATTCGGTAACAATTTTTTACATCAAAATACCACTTTAACCATGTTAATAAAGATTCAAAAAAAAATTTATAATTATTATTATTATTATTATTCGTGTTGTCATCATATTGCGTTAATAATTAAGAATGACGTTTTTGTTGTTTGTCCGCTTTATTCATCTTTTATTTAAACATTTTTAACATGCGGTTTTGTTGCTTTTATGTTTAGTTTATTTTTGTTTTCTAAAAAATATTCTTTTTTTTTTTCAATGATTTGTTTGCTGTTATTGTGGCTTTAATTGGGAATGAGGTAGGTCAGCATTTGACTAGACAATATATGTTCTGGTACTGGTTGACTATTGTGTGGTTTTTGTTCATCATTTTTCTTATAAAGTTTTAATGAAAAATCATTATTGTTCCACACTGTAATAAATAACTTAAATCAAGTAAACTTTTAATTAAAGTTTTTCTACCAAACTTTTGATTTGTTTCTTATGTTGTAATATTTTTGCAGTACTACTGGCTGTATTACCAATAAATGTCAAATTTTAATACAAAATAAACATTTTTTTTTTTAATATAAATTGTTGTTTCGATATAAATCAAAATCTCACGTTGAGTTAAAGAAAAAAAAAATCAAAAATAGCCTTAATAAGGCGCCACAAAAATTCGATCATACAACAGAGATTTTTATTTAATTTTTTTTTTTTTTTAATCAAGATTTATCGTTGATTTAAGTATTTTTGTTTTTTTTTTTTAATTTAGTTTTACTCACCTTGCGTTTTACCTATTGTACCGGTCACATGAATCAGTATAAATTTTATTTGTTGATCAGCATCCATGATCTTTATTATTAGAGGCGGAACAGTGGAGTTTTTTTTTTTTTCTTTTCTTATTTATTTATTTATTACCTTCATAAATAATAAATTATTAATAAAAAAACTAATCGCCTTGAGAGTTCAATTGTTTAAAGAAAAGATTTATTTTTAGATCTACTTGTGGTTTTTAAAGTTTATTATTTCTGAATAAATTGAAAAGAAAAGAAAAGATAAATTTGTTTTGTGGTGGAAAATCCATAAACACAATTAAGAACATTTCTGATTTACAAATATTTTGACACCTGTTATATCACTTCCTTAAAAATCTTCTAATCGTCTATAATTATAGTCTCATCGAAATTCTTTCTTTGTTTATAGATAAATTTCGTTTACATTAGTTAAAAAAAAAAAACGAAAAATAATAAAGAAGCTGCTATAAACGTAAAATAAACAAAATTATTGATGCGTTTTTATTGTTTTTCTTTTTTCTTTTTTTTTTTTCAGTAAAGAAATAATAAATAATTATCCTCCGTTTTATTATTTGTTTAGATTATAGAAAATTGTAAACATTAATTAGGTTTTTCTTTTTTTGTTTTAACTTCTTTTCTTTTCTTAATGATGACAGAGACCAATCGACACTTTTTATGTCATTTTAAACATTTTTTTTTTTCTTCATACAAATAAAAATAACTGACTGACGAGAATTATTGCTAACTGAACTGAGTTAATCGATATAAAAGATAAAGAAAAGATAACGACGTTTGTGAATCATGAGAATAATAAAAAAACAAAAAATTTTTAATGCTATTTACAAAATGAAACAACATTGTGAACAGAAATGATTATTATCTGATTTGTATTAAGTAACGTAAAGAAAAGTACAGAAATGTGTAAAAAAGTGCAAAACTCTTAAAACTTTATTAAACATTAAAAAAAAAAAGTTAGTTAGTTAGTTCGGTCATTGATTTTTTTATCTATAAATTGTGTACATCAAGTGCTCAATATTATTTAATTGCTTTAAATTAATTAATTTGTTTTTTTTTTCTTTCTTTTTTTTATTAAATAATCACATTAACAACTAATTAAAATTCTTATTTGTCTATTTTAATCAATTATTCATTTATCATTATAAAATTTAATTATTATTTGTATTTTATAAAATACCATACAGAAGAGTTATAAATAAAATACACACAGCATTCATACCTTCATTTAGAATTAAAAAAAGATTTTTTTTTTTTTTTTAGTTTATTATCGTTGCAATGATAATAATGATGTATTGCTAAAGTTAGAAACATTTCATTATGATTATCAAGTTACTAATATTGTTTGACATTTCTGATCTAAATACTTGAAATAATTGTATAGAATCAGTGAATAGGTTTATATGTCTGACAATGTATTACACAAGAGTATGCAAAGTAGTTTAAACATAAATACAAAAGTGAACAAAATTAGACAGTAATAGAAGATTGTCTTGTTTATAGTGTGATTTTGGTGTCTGTTATTGGAAAATGTGACACAATGAAAGCCTAGTAATAGAACAACATGTTTTCCTGAATGCTATTAGTAGAAAAACATTTTTTATTACTTTTTGCTTAAGTTTTAATTAAATTGTCAATGTCCCGATAACAGGATAAATATTTGTATGTTTCTTAGTTAAATTCTTGCATAGTAACTATGTGCTACTATCAACAGCTGAAAAGTAACCAAAATATTTTGAATTAGCCATCAGTATCAACTTGAAATGTAAGGTAACACGCGACCTATAGTTCAAAGTTCAATCTGAAAAACTTTCTAACTACGATTGGAATAAATCACGAGACTGAGTAGCTTAACTTTAAGTCTATTTATAGCATTTCAGGGCACTAAAATAGCTTTGTTTACGTAGATTAATTTAATTATTGTAGTAAAATACAAAAACTAATGTTTAAAGCACAAATTACGAAAGGATAACTTAAGAGTTATCGGGTTTAACTCTAATAAATAAAATTTGATTTTTACTAGTAGTTTCAATTAAAACACAACTTCTGTCAACTGCAATAAAGCCTTGAAAAATGATCAGTTAAAGCTTTGTACAGCTAGAATAACCAATTTAAACCTAAATTAATAATAAATTTACCTTTTTCCGTTAGCTAAATATTTCCAAAATAGAAAAATAGAAGGAAAACGATTGAAATAATATTTTAATTTCTTAAAACCACTGGAAAATAAAATTTTTATTTTGTTGCATTTGCCCAAATTTATACAAATATATAATGACCGAATATACATTATTTTTTGCGTAAAATAAAAATAAAACGAAAACAAGATCCATATCCCATAAAAATTATTATTATTATTATAGAATTATAATTCGTTTCAATATTAATAAATTATTCTGCTGATATAGACATAACGTTGTCTTGTTAAATTATTTTTTTATTTTTTTTTTGGTAAGGGTAACACAATATTCGTTACGATAATAAAACAGATTTTGCGCGTATATATAATTCTTGTATTTGATTATACGTTAAACATAAAAAAAAAACAATTCCTTGTTTATTCATTGCATTAATAAATGCATTTTACATGAGAAGATAGTGTAGCCGAGGCAAAAGTTTCTGCTGCTATATACATATATAACTATAAAGCTGTAACCATGTACTTGTGACTTGTGTTCACTTTACTTAACTATGCAACATGTGTATGCAAAAACCGAAAAAAAAATAAATAACAAACATTTTTGTATCAAAAAAAAAAAGAAAAGATTTATTTAATTTTGCAAGACGAATTTTAACATCAAACAATTTTCTTTCTTTTTGTTCGGTTTGGTTTTAATTGAAGGCTCATAACATCGCTTTTATAATTTTATTATGCAGTGCTTATAATATCGGATTATGCAGCTTATGGTTTATAAACTGTAGACAGTGAAGATAGTTTTTTTTTTTTTTTTTTTCATTTAATTAAATTACATGCGATAAGTATAATAACAAAATTGTATGGAATATGCTGCTGAAAATCAACACAATAACAATATAACCGCAAAGTAAATTTATTGCAACATTTTAATTAAAGAAGAAACATTTTTTTTTCTCTTTCTTTTTAATTGTCATAATTAATTTCTCAATCAGAAATTATAAACATTTTTTTCTTTGTCTTCTTTAAATTATTATGAATATTTTAATTATAGAAACAACATTAATAATAATTATTATTTAAATGTCTGTCTTGTGTTATTACCATTATTATTAATTATCTATTTCTGTTTAATAATAAATAATAATTTGTCTAGATAGTTCGGTGGTTTATTCATCTATTGACTACATTGAATAATTAATTTTCTTTTTATTATGTGGTGAATATTTAAATAACTTGTACAACCAATTCGTATTCATAA
Organism: Ptychoptera albimana; assembly: GCA_961205885.1. Lineage (NCBI taxonomy): Eukaryota > Metazoa > Arthropoda > Insecta > Diptera > Ptychopteridae > Ptychoptera > Ptychoptera albimana. Next base: position 17,976,271 of record OY540801.1, read on the forward strand.
ATCATCCAAGATAACATAAATACACCATACGCTGTCGTTAGAGTTTGTGAGGTTTTCTTTTTTTTTTTTTTTTGTTGATTTTTTATTGTAAAGTTTGTTCGATGTGCTGATAGTTTCTATACTGACAATACGTATTTTCATTTCATTGTATTGTTATTTATGGTAATAAAAAAGAAAACATCGAACTGCTATCAAAAGAGCAAAGATGTTTTAAAAAAGAATTGAGGTGAAAATATGCCACTGTTCCCAGTTGAACAGTCATTCAATTGGCAGCTGTTTAAGTTTGACGAGACATTTATAAAAGCTTTGATTATGCATTAGTTTAACTATTGAGTGATAGCTAAAAATGATTTTATCTACAATTTGCTTTGCATCCTCCAGTGATAAATCTATCCATTTGTTTATTGCATCAGGTTAAAACGGAACAAGGAATAGTTTTGCAACAAATACAACTTTTAAAAATTATCTAAGGCTTGGTAACTACTGTCTGGACTATTTTCTTGTCATTTAAGCTTTCTTTAATTCTTTTCTCTATTTTACAACCTAAACAAATAACTTTCATAGCGGCTTTGATACAATTAATACTCGTAATACAACCGATTACATGTGGTATAATAATAAAAAAAAAAATATTTATTGATCATTAGCAAGTAGTTGTAAAATTATTCAACATTTTCAACAATTTTATAATTTGTGGTCTAATTATGAACAATTATAAGTTTTAACATTTAAAATGTTTGGAAAGAATTTAATAAACAAATTAATTTTCATAGCATATGAGAAAGAAAAAAATTTTATTCCGAAAAATAACAAAATCCTTAAGTTTTTTAGAAAAATAAATTCTTTTTGTTTTTGTTGTTCAAAACTATCGATTTCAATAAGATGATAAATTGTGTTTTTGTTGTTTATAATAAATACTTGGTAAAAGAACAAAAAAAAAAAAAAAAAAACCGATAAAAGGGCAACGGCCCACTATAAAATTGTTTTTTTTTTTTTTAATGCTTTTTTTTACTTAATAAACATACAAAATTCTACTTAATTCACATGAATCGAAATAATCTTCTAATGCAGAAAGAAAAATGATTCTTTCTGGAGATTTAAAATCACTTGACGGTGACACTTAAGTAGAATTTAAATAAAAAAAAAAAAATGTTTGTGTTTGTTTGTTTGTAATAATCAATTAATCATCAAATCCTTTGTTTTGTTTTTTTTTCAAAAAATTATTAGGTGTTAAAGTTAGGTAAGGAGTCTCAAGCTGTGGCGCCTTTATCATTTATTAATCACACAGAATGTCATTGTGTGACACAGACACGTCAACTATATCAAAATAATCGTAATGAGAATGTACCATTGGAATTTCAAACGAATAAAATGAAAATAACATCTGGAAATATTGAACCAGTTTTAACGACATCCAGTCCACTGGTAACGATTGATCGTTGTAAATGTCCGGACTCATTTACGGAAATGATTGAAATAAATAATGATTGGGAGAATACAGCTGGTGAACTGTACGATTATGATAGTTTGCAACCGTATCGCAGGTGTTTTTGTGATTGTATGCCAGGAAGTGCAAAATGTAGACGACTTAAAAATGGCCTAAGTCTATTTTCACGTAAAGATCGTGGGTAAGTAATCATCATCATTTATAATATTGCTTTTTCGTTTTCATTTTCATTCATATACAAATCACTGGCTTTGTTTTCTATTTATATATAATAATTGTGAAATAAAACTATTTCTTGTTGTTTTTTTTTGTTCTTTTATACTATTTGTATCCTTTTATAATAGACTAGAAATGGGTTATAACCATTCTTATTTGTTATATAAGTTAAGTAAAGCAAAGCAATAACAGAGAATAAGCAACAATTTTATATACACGTAATAAATTTTACTACTGCGGCTTTATTCCTTTTTTTTTTTTCTTTTTCTTATTATTTTCTCGTTTTTTTATATTCATGCAAGCAAATAGTTTCTTTTTTTTTTTCATCTTATATTTTCATTGTTACATTGTGTTCATTATTGTTCATGCTGTTACATTAGGATAAAAGTTGAAATAACAAAGCCAGGTATTAATGAGCAGTTTTATGTTTTTCTTACCTTTAAAAAAATTATTTAATCCATACATTACTATAGAATTTAAAACTATAAAAAAAAAATTTTAACTTGTTATACTAATTTGCTATTTTTTTTTTACCTTTTTTTTATATATAGATGCCTTATGGAAGGAAGATGTACGTTACCCACCTGTGAATATGGACAATACAAACTTAAAAATGGACATTGTCCTCTTAAAACCGAAAAAAATCGTAATGTTCAACGATTATCATTTGATTGATAAACAAAATAAATAATTATTATAATTTTTACTAATTTATTACAAAATAAATAAAATAATTAATCAAAAAAAAAAAAAAAAAAAAAAACCCCTTTAACGGCTACCCTGCCATCTATTTAAAACATTTTTTTGGTTTATTTCTTAGCTAAAAAGAAAACAAAAATTCTTATTACAGTATTAAAAAAAATTTAATTAATTAATGAAAACGATGAAAACAGAAATCGAATTAAAACAATAATAAATATAATTCAAGTTTAATTCGGTTGCCTTTGTAATATTTATAATATAAATATTAATTAATATGAAGTAATATTAGATGTATAATAACGAGTTTTACATTTAATTTCTAATTTTAATTATTCTGTGTTTTTTCTTTTTTTATTTGTTTATTATACCAACATGTTAATTAACACTATTTATTCTGTGGGAATAATAAAAAAAAAAATAGTAATAATAATTTTATTCAATCAATAAAATAATAATAATAATAAAAAATTAATTATAATTACACTGCGTTAACTTGCGTTTTGCGCAATTTTTTTTTTTTATTAGAAATATTTGTGATGCAATTATGCTAAATCTCTTACATAATTTTATGTAATTTTATTATTAAAAATAAAAATAAATGAAAACATTTACGTTTTTTAATTTAATTAATTTTATTGTTAATTTTTGTGCACTGTTTAACCTTTTTCCTAATTAACCTTTTGCACCTTGGAATACACTGATTTTGTTGGTAGTTGTTAAACAAACTATTCGGTATCTTTTATGCAATTTAAAAATATAAAAAATGATTAAAATATTGCTATGGAGATGATAATAATAAACAGTTAGCAGTGCACTTTAACCTTATCTTAATTTGCTTAAAAGACATAAATCAATAAATATTTTTCCATAAATTATAATTAATGGGTGAAGCGAATAATAAGCCGTTTCAATAAATTATTGATACACTTGTTGAACTTAATTTAGCCTCTAAAACGACAATAACTGTTTAAAGATCAAAAGTTGTGCTACTCTCTAAACAATGTATAATGAACCAGTCTTACAAAGAATTAACAAGCAACAAATGGTGAATTCTTTTTTTTTAATTTTTAATCATAATTCCCATTATGAATTTCTTTTAGAAACTTTTCGCCGTTTTACCTTTTTAATCATTCATTTTACTTTGTCAGTTTCACATCAATTTTTTCAAGGAATTTTTACAATCGTAGTTATATATGCTACACGTTTATCAAAATATTTCTTACACACAAAACCTTTACACTAGATTTTCGAATAAAAATTAAATTTTTAACAAAAACATTTGTTGGAAATATAAGGAAACGAAAATCTTTGTTGTCTTATCATAAACGTATTAAATAGAACAAACAGAGAGAAATGTACACAAATTTTCTGTATTTAACAAAAAAAAAAAAAAAATTGAAAATAAAGCAAACGACGTTTCATATTTACATAAATAAATATGAATCAAAAGTTAAATTTACTTTGTCTTAAGAAAATACAACATATGATTTATAATAGTAATAAAACAGTGAGCGAGATACAGTACTATACGTATTGTACGTAATAAAATAATAATATTATTATTATAAAAGCAAATAATGTCATTATGAATTAATTTTTATTTCCTGTTATAATTTTAAAGTAAATAATTAAAATTTATAAAACTAAAACAACAACACCAATTCTTAAATGAATAACCGAGTACAGTATAGTAACAATCAAGCGTTTTACATAAACTATAAGAAAATTAACAACAAAGTAGTATTCTCAGCTATAAAACCACCTGAATTCTTAAAAAATAAAATGTTTTTATTCAAAATAGAAACAATTAAAACAAATCAGACAAAGAACTCAGCATTTAATATACATGAAAAAACGAAGAAAAATAAATATTCAACTAGGAAGACTTAAGAGAATCGCTGTTCCGCGCTTAATCCAAAAGTCACTAGTTTCTGTGCCTACTTTAAGGTCAACAGCAATTATGAATGAACCAGACCTTTGTGGAAAATAATAACTAGGGCATTGATATAAACCTAGAAATAATTTGTAAATTAGTAAACAAAATGTTTTATGAATAAATATAAAGAAAACGAATAAACCTCGAGTTCTTTTTTTTAGTTGTTCCACCGGTTTAAAATGAATAAGTGGCATGTTGCAAACAAGTTCCATGGGAAGTGGTTCTTTTAGGCATTGTCCCTTTTTATTCCACCCTGCACCTTCTAAATAAAGTCCTCTTACATAAACACCACCATCGCTTGGTGGATCCATTATCTTCTCATCGGTCATAAAAACGAAAAATTCCCAACCAAGAGCATCTATTGGTATTTTACTCGTACGAGCTGATGTCTAAGAAAAAATTTCAATTTTCGTTTTAATCTATACATTGGAAAATAAGTGGTTTAATACTTGAAGAACGGCAGTTAAGAAACCAGTTGGAAAAGTGTAAGCAGCCAACCAAAATAGAAGCGGCTCGTGCGTTGTTCGTGCCCAAACTTCAAAATGATCAATACGCATAACTAAGTCTCTAGCCCAAGCACCAAGAGGCTTTAGAGATGAATAAGCTAAAAAATGTTTAATAAATTAACTTCCAAAAAATATTATAATAGTACTTTAAGAACCTGCAAGCCATGCTAATGGAACTCTCCCTTCATACATTGAATTGAAAATATCTTCAAGATCTGAGCTCATAACAACTAAGCCCTTGATACCTTTTTGTAAATCTTCCAAACCAGATTTCATATTCACCAGAAGTACATTGTAACGCTCAATTTCTTGTAGCAATACAACATCTAATGGTGTTTTAACTGCCCCAATTAATTTGGAAGTACCTTCATAATCAATTGGGCTGGGCACTTTTGATAAAATATCATTCGCCAATTGAAATACTTTGTCCTCTTTTGTTTCTCCTCCAGCTACAGATACTTGTACTTGTAATGAAATCAAAGTTTCAAATAATGTTCGGGTCTCAATGATTAAAGATGCTATATCTGCATTTGGATGTTGACCGAATGCTTCTGGCCGATCAACATTTGGCAACAAGGCTATATAATCTTGATACGATTGAAGTGTTCCATCTCGGGGTACATAATATGTTGTCAAAGAGGAAAGTCTATAATTTAGTGTATCCAAAACTGATTCACTGTAAAGTTGATTAATATATGTTGAAAGTAATCTTCGATCCCAATCGTCAGTCACATGACCACCATAGTTGACACCTGCTATTAAATATTTCAATGCATCCCAAGGTGTTTCGGGATACTCGTCTAAATAAATCGATAGCAAATTCTCTGATACTTCAAAATCGGAATCATTAAAACTATAAATAACATTCCAGCCAAGTTGTTGGAATTTTTTTCGTTCCAATAAAATTGCATGGAAGTAACACAGGGAAAACAATAATTTTTTATATTTTTCTTTTGCTTTGCATATGGAAAATTGTTCTTCAGTAACCACATTATACAATCTTTTAAGATTTGCTTTTATGCCCTTATAATTGGATAGATGGGAATATATGTAATATTGGAAAGAAAGGGAATAATTTAATATACCTTTGGAGGTTCAGTTGTCATTTTAATACCAGCTTGTAAAATTGAAATTGGAAATTCAGGATTAGGACTGGAACTTAACCAAAGTCGAAATTTAGCATTAATTTTACTTGTTTGAAGCGTCTCAACTATTTTATCTAATTTTGGCATCCAGCTAAGAGATAAATGGCAATTAGCCAAAAATACCCAATTTCCTTCTTTAGCACCTTTAGAAATCAGACTAAAAATATGATGATTAAGATCATTTGTCAGATCATTAACATAAAGATTAAAGTTACGTGGTTGCGACGGGAGCTTGTCCTTGTCCCAAACTAAGACTGAAGAATTTGTTAGCCATATTGCATGTTTCGGCAAGTTGTAGTAATGAATTCGTTGGATCCACTCCTGGAGATAAAACAAATATTAAAGGTGTTCTTGCTAAAGATTCATCGAGTACTGCTTTCACGTCAAGCACAGGTGGTTCAACGAACTAAAAAGAAAATCGCATTACAATAAATTCGTAATGAATTGGTTTCATAAAATTACTTTATGGCCTAGTTGATTTATAATAAAAGTGGTCACACAAGATGTTATTCGATCTGGCCGCAAAGAACGAAGCAACATCATTTTTTGAAATTCATTCATTACATCCTCCCATTCTCCAACCAATGGTATAACTTCTGGTTCAGTCGTTTGATACCATTCATGCCAATCACGGGAATATTGTTCAAATGAATCAGTTATACCGTGAAAGCCGGGAAGTTTATCTAATTCCGTTATGTTATCCCAGGATGTGTCTGATATCCATTGTGGACAAGGATTTTCTACTTGTTCCTGACGATCTAACACAATACCACCTTTTAATAGAAAACTATATTCTTTAAGATTCAATTTCTCAGCAGCTTCCAATATTTTCGCACACATATGAAATGAAAACAATAGTTTATGCATTTCAAATAAACCGCGACATGTATTACGATAAACACTATATGTGTGATATTCATTTAAGTTTGATATTCTCTCTGATACTACTGGATTTTTGGGACTTTTCTCAATTGATTGTGTAAATAATACAATATATGCATCTAAAGAGAACTGATACATAGGATCAATTCTGGACATATCCATTAAAACAAAGAAAAGAATTGCAGCACGTTTTGCACTAGGGCGATATGCTTCTCGGGCTATATCAATTTCAATCTCTGTTATTTCTGCAGTTTCTAAAGACTCTGAAACAATTATTGAAGTTTGCTTTGAACTTTGTAGTGTGCTGAACAATTCCTCATCATCTAGTATAGAGCCACGGCTCTCATTTAACAATCTTAAATAATAGTACAGAACAGTAATTCACTGCTAGAGATTACTTTATTTGTTAAATTAACAAACATACCTTAAAATTTCATTTTCCAGATCGATAAGTGTTCTTTTATTTTTTGCAATATTTACCACAAGTGTGTCCTTCTGTTCTTCTAAAGATGGACGTTCCTTGCGCACAACAATACCTAATAATTGTGCCTGTAACCCAATTTCTTTAACGGCAAAATTAACTAATGTTGTTTTTGTTGAAATTTCTGGAGGATAATGAGGGTTACTTAACTTTGTTGTGATGAAAAATCTAAAAATATACAATTTTCCTGTCTTAAAACAAATGGTTTTCTAATGACATTTTGTGGAAAAATATACCGGAAATTATCATTATAGGTTATCATTTTATCATTGAATTTTATCATTTCCATTCCACCTTGTTTAATTACAGCTTTAGTTAGAATTGGAGAGAGGGACGGATCAAGTGTTTCCATAACGTTTTGCAGAAGTACCGACTTGCCAAATTGCACAGCATTTTCTAGTGTTCTTATATAATCAGCTTGTCCAAAGTCAATAATCTTTAAATCATGTTTCTTTTCCATACTTCTTATCCAACGATGAGCTTGTGTTTGAGGATCGATAATTAGAGGCCATCGCGATCCTCGAGTCACAATAATACCATTCTCTGTACTAAACTCATCTGATGGCAATCCTTGTATATTCCATTCACGTATGGTCGTGGGATCAGATAGAAAATTATAAATGCAAAAATCAATCGAGCACGGGATTTCCTTACTAACAACTACTTTTAACCACAGATTGACTAATTTTTCTCTATATTGCGTTACAAAAGGACCTAAATACGAAATAAAAGCAGTAGCAATAAGGCAATCTCCAGGCAAATTCCCAAATTCTTTATCTAAACGTTTAACAGTTTCCATCCAACGTAATCTTTCACCTGCTAAGCCATCCACTAACATAAAAGCTCGTTCCAATTTTAATCTAAAGGAAATAAATCATAAGGAAAAGCTTAATTTAAACGAATTCCATGAAATTACTTTAAATGTTCTGCTTTAAGTCGCAATTGTTCCTTCATAGCTGACTTTTCATCATATTCCTGCTGTAGTTTATCCAATGTACGAGTTAAATCAGCTAATTTTTCTTGCGCTTCTGCTAACAAATCTTGTTTTAGTTTTAACGAAGCTAATGCATCATCAAGAAGTTGTTGTTTTGGTGCTACAATTCTGTAAAACATTTTATTTATTTAAATTAATTCTTTTTAAATAAGAAAAGAAGAATTACAATACCTCCAAACTTTTCCATATCGCTCAATGGCTCGCACCCATAAACACAAAGATTTTGCTGCCAATGATACACCACCTACCTTTTCAGGATCAAGTTCTGTATCTTGAGTATAAAGGGCGATTCTTTTCAATGTCTTATCTGATATATTATTTCTATCGAAATTTTTTAAATCGTCCAGAAATCTCTAAAATAAAACTTATTTAAAAAAAAAAGATTTAAAGATAAAATAATTTATTTTTACCTGATCACCAAGCATACGTTTCGCTTCCATCCACGTTGGCTCTTTACCAATTAAAATCATTACGGCTTCCATAACTTTTTCAACTTTTACTGGAGGACGCGCATAGGATTTGACTTCATTTACATCTTTCTTACTCAAAGAGTCTAATGCTGCTAAAGCAGCATCCAAAGCGGGCATTGCCTTGTCCAAATCTGTTTTAGCTACTGCAGCCAGTGCCTTACACTCCGTCTCTTCTTCACCAATTTTAATACTTTTAATAGCAACTTCTTTTTTCTGTTCATCCGCTTCTTTTGTTTGCTCTTGTATAATCACAATAAATTCATCACATTGTGCCTGAAATTCTATTACTTTTTCTTGACTTTCTTTCAATTCTTCAGACATAACCTCCACCTTTTCACGGGTGTCGTCAATTTTAAACAAACCATTTCTTAATTTATTTGCTGCTGCTGATATTTCTTCCCGCTTCCAGGTTAACATTCTACAAATAATTTTTTTTAAATTTATTTTCATTTTTTCTTGACATTTATAAAAAAAAAAAAAAAGGAAAAAATACTTTTTAAAACCAGCCACTAGCTCTAAGTAATTTGTAGGCGTCACATAATTGTGACGCTTCATTTCTAAAAGCATTTCAATTGATGTTAGAGACACTGATGTATGTATTAAAGCGAATGTTGAAGCAACAGCAATACGGAGCCTGTATTCTGTTGTTTGTATTAAACTTTCACGTCTCTCCTAAATTAAAATTTTTTTTTTTTAATTTTCCTAAAATTAATAAACTCATCTTATTCTACCTCTCGTTGTGTGATTGCGACATCCAATTGGCATGTAAGTAGATATTTATTAGCTACTTCAAGTAATGCTATTTCTGGCCATTCACGGAACCAATCAATTGTCGTACAATTTACCAACGCAGGATACTGGCGAATTCTCGCTCTAAAACTATTACCAATTGGGCTCATACACACTACAATGTGAGTATTCGCTCGAGCGCGTTCTATAAAAAATGTATACATGGCTTCCGTTGTTTTTGTAACGCCAGCCTTTGAAGCGGCTACATCCAAATTGTTTTTAATCTCTTCAAACTCATCGGGCTTATACAAGTTTGAGACTTCGCCTGTACTTAACATATTATTAATAATTTCAAGAAAACTTTCCTCAACCACTTGGGTATCATTAAATAAAAATGATGTTTGCTTATTTTCTACTCCGGTTATTTGATACAGAATTTTTAAATCCTCACGAAATTCACCGGTACGATAATTCTTCGATACTTCAATTTGGTATGTATTGTATTCAGAAATATATGCTGCTACTTTCGCTAATGATTGTCTTCCAGAACCACCTAGAATTTTTTTTTTAAATTTATTTTTCACTTTAATAAAAAATTTAAAATTAATTCTTACCAATTCCGATAAGCAACATATTGCCACGAGGCTGAGATATAACCCGAATAATTCTCGTTATATGCTCGATAGCATCTTTAAATAAAACCAAATCTAATCGAACAACACTTGGTGAATTATTATAATCATCCATTTGTGTTGACATATAATTTCTAAATTTATATTTAAATGAATTATAGAAAAAAAATGATAAAAACAACCATTTTTTAAAAATACCTTAAAATTGTTTGATCATTTAAGTCTTCATAAACACCAAAAGCACTTATAAAATCTCCAAAAACTGGTGGAACTTTATTAGGACAAAGACTATGAAATGTCATTTCAAAAAATCTTCCTAATTCATCACTGATTTGGCTAACGAACCATTCTTGATCACTGTTCCAATAATAATAATAATCATGAGAATAAATACATGGAAATATTAATAAAAAAAAAAAAAAATCTGTTACGGGTTGTCGATAAGACGATCACTAAATACACGAAAACATTCATGAACCCACAATCGAAGGAACATTGGTTTATTATTGTGAAAATCTCGGTTGCTCCTCAATAATCCCTATAATTCAGAAATGACTTTAAGTTGAGTCAATAAAATAATATTCGATGCTCAAAATTACCTGAAATACTTTAGAAATATCGCGCAAATTAAATAAATAATGTATTTTTGCTGGTGTTGGTAACATTTTAACAATTACAATATTGTATAAATCAATAGTTGCCAATGTAACCGTTTTTCCCAATTGCTTTATTTCTTCTGGGAAATCAGAGAGTTGTTGCGATAACATAGATCCAAATATATGCTGTATAGTTGCTTCTGATGGAAATGTCATATTAATTACATTAAATCGACTAAGTGTTCTAGGCGATATAACTTGTCTTCCTCCGCCAGCCGGACCCATTGCACTCATTAGCAACATTTGTTTAACATGAGTGCGCCATTGCTTAAGCCGATCATACCAGAAGCCATAATCAATCCATTGACGAATCAATTCTAATGGTGGTTGTGAACCATAAACTTCTTTTGCTGGCATATTAAAATCATCCATAAAGCACACCATTGTTTTACCACCAATTGGTACATAAACACCTTTTGTACGTTTTTCAGTACGACTTTCAATTGTATCTTGCACATTATTTGATGTCGTCTGTGCTGACATATTAATTAATAATAGGGAATATTTCATTGAATCAAGAGTTTCTAAAACATTAATTGCTGTTGATGATTTTCCAGTTCCAACTGATCCCACAAGTAATACAGGAAAACCTTGTGCTAGCAATTTGGATACCAGGAAATCATAACGAATTGTGTCTATAGTTGGTACAATTATTTTATAATAAGGACAACTAAAATTTTTTAAATATGCATATGATTAAAAAATAGGAAGATTGAATAACCATAAATATTATTACTCTTTCGGGTATCTCCACTGACTGGATAGTTTATCTTCCCACGATATTAACGTCTTTTGTCTAGTATCAACATAATAATCATAAATTGTATCTTTCAATGGGAATACTCCTTCCATTTCACGAATAAATGCATCAATTTTTAGTCGACCATCCTCATTAACAGTGGCACATACAGACCAAATCATACAAAACAAAAACCACAATTTAACCATTGTTTCAAATGTCTCCCCATTACTTGAATCTATTCCATTTTCTTTAGTCGCTAAACAGTCCATAAGCTTACAAAATGATATAACTAATGTTAGTTCATTTACAGGAACTGTTTCTTCACACTTTTGCTCTTTGAATGTTAAAACTTTATCGAAAAACCTATGAAACAGTGAAAATAACTAAAAACAAATTGAAAAAAACAATTAATTTAATTAATTTTATATGAATAAAATTATCAAACCTCTTTTTGATATTCTTTACATTTTTGTTTGGCAACCCAGGATTGTATATATGGTTTCCATCCCCAGTCTTTATAATCATTATAAACCATTCCGCAGCGCGACACAGTTGCTGGTGATGCAACACTCAAATCGCCAACTTCAAACAACAATGAGACCTGCTGTGGCATTGTTATTCTTTCACTGTTGATCAGTGTAAGAACTTTATTATCATCCATAACTGAATTCATATTTTCTATCCAAACAGCATCTACTGGTCCGTCAAATAGCATCCATTTTAAGTCAGGACTCTCATCTGAGAATTATGTTTTTGGTTTATTTATTAAAACATTTTTTTTTCAAAATAAATATTTATATAACTTACCAGCGCAGATTTTTCTCATTATTGCACTTAACACACCATCTAACCATTCACCTGTAGATAAATTATATTCACCATATAACTCTCCCAAAGATAATGACTTTGGATTGACAGGATATTCAAAAACCGTGTTCCATCCAGGTTTTGATAAATTTTTCATTCTACCAAAAGCACCCTAGAAAATCACATGATGATTGAGTTACAAAAAAATCTCTCAAAACAACTCATTTATTTTACTTTTAAGACTTTCCATGTAACAGATTTTGCAGTACCAGTATTTCCTAAAATCATAACTGAATGTCGTGAATTTTTTGTTTCGTGCAATTGAATAACTTTAGTCACAGCAATTGGTACTTTTTGAAGACCCATATCAACCAACTCATTATGGATTGATGTAAGAAATTCTTCATAATCAATGACAGGAATTGTCACTCCAGGGAATATATCTGACATAATACCATTAAATAATGGAAAATCATCGGATGTTAATTTTGCAATATTCATATCCTTCATAGCCAAATAAACAATTTCGTCTTCATTTACTGTAGGAAATTGTCTTCTTTTACTTCCGGCATAACGTAGTAGAGCCACCATTGATCTTAGACCAAAATCATAATGATGCTGTTTAGATAATTGCTGTTTTGCCAACTCATATAAAGTAAAAACTTTCTTTGCTAATATTTTTGTATTTTGGAAACCATCACTGAATAATAAATTCTCAGCAATAATTATATTATCCGGTACAATCATCGATATAGGACGAAACATTGATTTTAAATTATCGGGAAGCTCGGTACGACCTGCATAACCTGGATTCATTGTGATAAATAATCCTATTGTTGGAACAAGTGCTATTTCAAAGCCTTCAAAGAATAATTTCTTTAAACCTTGGGATAAGGCAGAAAGTATTGATAGAATTTGTTGTGCCACGACTGATAGTACTTCAATGTTAATACGATTGAATTCATCAAAGCAACCCCACGCTCCTGTTTGTGCCAGTCCAGAAAAACATTTACCCATACTTTTATAATCTAGACCTTCTGAACAATTATTAACAATAACCCACATTCCAAGCGCCTTTCCTAAATCTTTAACCGTTTCAGTTTTTCCAGTTCCTGCTGGTCCCTTAGGACTACCACCACGATGTAGATGCAGAGCGGTTGTTAATGTTATATAACATCTAATAAATATAAATAAATAACTAATAGAATAGAAATAAAAAATCATTATTACAAACCTATCAGTTAAAGGAGTAATTACTAGCCGCCCTGAATTTCCAGTGTACTCGTAACCGTACCAAAAATGAGTATTAGTTTGTCGAATAAGACAATCATCATGCTCTCGATCCCAATAAAATCGTAATTGTGAAAACCATTCAAAGTGAGCGACATCACGACAATTAAGTCGGTACATTTTATCAATAACATCACGGCCATGTATTTCAATGGTTATCATGGTGTTCACCTTAAGTCGTAATTGCTTTTGTAATTCACGCCGACTCATTTCAGATAATTTTAATAAAATTTGATTTTGCTTTTTACGCAATCTCTTTAGAGGCTTCTTTTCGTTTAAAATTTTACAATGAATTAAGCTTCTAGTGCAATCTGTGGTCCATTGTATTTGGGAGCTTGTCAACAAAAGCTGGCCCGGCCATAGGTTTAACCATTTGTCACGTTTCGATAACATTTTTTTCAATCCCTGTCTAGTTTGTTTAAGTAGTGATTTAAGCACTATATGCATTGCACGTTCAATGAGTGCCAACCATTTTTCAGCTGGTCCATCAAGAATAGCATTTTCAACAAATTGCACAAATTCACCATCATCAGAAAACATTCCTTGTGCTTCCCATATAAATATTTTTCCTCTTTGCACCCTATTTAATTTCACTTTATTTAAATTGTCAAATAATTTTTTCATATGAACTTGTACTGCTTCCGGTTTCTTTGCATTACCCAATATTTCCAATAAATCATCATTCGATATAAAGTAGAAGCGTGGAAACAATTGACGTTTTGTCTCTAAATAAATTTCTAATGCTCTTTGTATAATTTCTAAATGGTCGGTCATTCTAACCAGTTTATCTAAAAGATATGGTGGTGGCTTATAATGTGTTGCTTTTAGTGCCGTTCCACCTTTATTCATTTCTGTTGTTATTTCTTTCCACTCTATAAAATAATTAAGAAAATTTGGTTAAAAATATTACAACCATAAAAAAAATCATCTTTGTTTAACCATTTGTAAGAGCATCAAATTTACTCGCTTCTTTTGGTAATTGTTTTCGTATATCTTCACCAGCAAATATATTTTCCAAATACAACCATTGCCGTTGTACAACAAGTGCATTCTCTAAACATTCCATAATGTAAGATAATGTTCGTTCCCAGTAGTCCACTTCTTTAGCGAATGGTTCAACAAATCTTGTTGCTTTCATTGTAGAAATTACCACACTATTCTCTTCCAATGCCTTTTAAATTATTTTTATAATTAATTCGCTTTTAATTAAACGAAACTTTTATACGAAAATACATACAACAAAACAATCATCAACACTTTTAATGCGATAAATATTCTCACGAAACAAAACCATTTCAATTGACATTGTTGCCCAAATATCACGAATATTTTTAATACCATTTTCAATTTGTAATTCCATTGTTGCTGCATTCGATATATCTGCAATTTCATCAGCATATTTTTGAAAATTCATTGCGATAATTGCTTCTAATTTAAAATCTTCAGAATTCTCATCAAATTCACTTTAATAAAACATAAAAATTAATTTAAATTCTTTAATGCAGAAAGTTGATTTCACTTACACTCCCATAACAGTGCGTACACGATCCCAATGACGTGGTCGCATAGCAGGATTCTTTAATGCAGATAACAGTGGTAAGGTTCTTCTAAATTCATCAACTTGGCGCCGTGTCGTTTCTAGAATTTCCCAATTTTTATCTTTCAACTGTTTACAAAGTCGATTTAATTTTCTAAAAGAAACCGAAAATTATTTTAAATTACATGAAATAAAGATTTTATCCAAAACATTTAATCAACCTAAATAGGAACATAGCAAGATTCTCCATTTCATCTGTCTCGATTTCCCAAAAGTTACCATTCTTATACTTTGTCCAAGCCTCTTCCCATTGTAACGCGTAACCCCAAACTTCTTCAAGTTGCTTTAATTCCTTGTCTAATTTTCTTAAATCCTAAATTATTCACTAGATTATTTCAAACTTAAGTGTGTAACTTAATAATAAAATTAATTTAACTAAATTATCTGGTTGATTAATATGGAAAACAGCTAAATCGAGAATTATCTGAGCTTCTCTATCATACAATTCTTGTAATTCATTTCTTATGTCAGCCAAAGTATTTAATGCATCAGTGGGAGCCCTATAGGAAATAATTGGAAAGGAAATATAGGATTAAGGATTACAAACAATTAAAATTTTCTAATGTAAAAAAATAAGAAATAAAATTATTAAAGAAAATCATCGATTAAAGAGAAATCGCTTAAATATTTCTCACCAGCTGGATGTACATGGTGCTCTCTCCATGAAATCATCAAGGATATTTTTCGAATCTTTTTTCAGTGCATCCGATTCTTTTAATAATGTCAGTTTGAAATAATCCTTTGAATTATCTAGCATTTCCTCTGTTTCTTTTAATTTTTTCAAGTACCATTCCCACTGGGTTTGTAATGTTTGCAACATTAGTCGCATACTGCTCGATATAACGACTTCATATTTATCTTTTTTTTTTAATTAAATGAAACAACCATGAAATACAAAAAAAAG
Organism: Ptychoptera albimana; assembly: GCA_961205885.1. NCBI lineage: Eukaryota > Metazoa > Arthropoda > Insecta > Diptera > Ptychopteridae > Ptychoptera > Ptychoptera albimana. The sequence continues at coordinate 17,992,407 of OY540801.1, forward strand.
AAATTACAATTCAAACTCTTGTCATACCTAATGTTGTAAAATAATCATAAATGCTTGGAAATTCAGCTTCTTTAATTGGTGCTTCTTCAATAAGACGTTCATACAACAATAAAGACTTTTCCATTGCACTTATTGTTTTCGGATTAACCAACATCTCTTCAATATTATTTTTTGTATAATCAAAAATTGCATTCAATTTATCATAGGAGATTTTTCGCAATAATTCTGTATGATATTTAATCCATTCATCAATATGCGATATTATTGAATTTTTCAATTGATTTGAATTAATAACGAGAAAATAAACATTTTTAATAGTTTCTTGCATTGCAACCTGATTCGCAATTTCTGTATAACGTGTTATATTTGAATCAAATACATTTGCAGGTGTTGCTAATTCATCATATTTTTTCATAAATAATTCTTTATCTAATTCCCATTGGGATTTAAATGGTGCCCAAATATCTGTGTAATTATTTAATAAATCTTGACATGTATAAATTTCTAGAAGGAAAAATATAAATCCATTAAAAGTTTAAAAATTTTTTCATTACTATTTCAAATACCCTCTAAAATCATTTTATGTAAACGAATGCATTCGTCATCTTCTTCAATAACTTTATTAAATGATTTGCAAAGATCTTTAAATGGTAAACCAAATTGTTCAGCAATCCTTGGAAATAATGATATTGATGCAATAACATATTTATACATATTTGCAAAAATATCAGCGATTTCTTGCATTAATGGTGTGAATGTTAACTAAAAAAGAAAAATTATTTTTACATTTCCTATTAATAACACTGTAAAGTATTTTACCTTATTGTCAATTAAATCAACTTCAACCTCAATCAACGGAGATGGACCTGTACCACCATCACCATGCAATGCATTATAAATCATAGACAATGAATTTCTTGAGCAAATACGTAGCGCCTGCTCCATTAAACTATCAAATTTCCTTATATATTCCAACCATTCAGTATCCATCTTTAAAAAAAAACATTTTATTTTAGTTTATAAATAAACTAAATAATTAAAAAAGACATAAAACCTCTTCAATATATGCTTCAAAGCCTTCATATACAATTATAATAAATTTAATTATATTATTATTTGCATCCAATAATTTATATGTGGTATTCTTTCGATATTTATCCAATTGTTTGATAAAATCTTTTAATCGTACTGGTGATGAATTTAGCACCTTTAATATTGGCGTGTCACACATCTCTTCACATATTTTTACAATATGCAAATTGGATAATTTATAAATATCTAAAAATTCTTGTAATTGTGCTGTGTGACGTACACACTCAGCAATATATGCATCACTTAGTTCACCACCCCACGTTAATTTAAATATTCCTGGCATTATCTTTTTATCACAAGCACTGATTAGCGCCTTAAAATAAAAAGTTTTATATAAAATAGAAAAAATAAATAAATAAAATAATCCTTAGATACCTTAAATAAAATTCTTTCTTTAGGCGATAGGGCGGATAGGATACGATTATAATCTAAAACCACAGTAACAACACTGTCAAAAACATATTTTAAAGATTTATATTTGGAATAAACTTTATTTATATTCGTTGGCACATCAAATTCCAACAATTGAAAATATTGTGCTTCATTGCATAGCTCCAATATTACTGGATCAATATTGCATTCGAGTAAACCTTTATGCGTTAAACTGCGATTCATTAGCGGACGATTTAACCGTGATACCACTTCCATACCCAGACCATCTAACCATTTATCATTTAATTTATTTATATGATTATCTGCATTTTTCACAAATGCATCATATGCCGCACGAGCCTATTTAATAAATTTAATCAAATTAATTTTCGATTTTAATTAAATTAATTTTCTAAATACTTTATAAGAATTTGAATTCAGCGGCAACCATTCTGATTCTTCAAATAAACTCATTAATCTAGCTAATCGAACTGCTCTCATTTTTATACAAATTGCTTTTCCACTGTACGCTGGCAAGATTGCTGGACGAACATCTGCATAGTTAACAATAAATTTACTTGTTAATGTTATTGTCGCACATAATGAGTTCCAAACCTTTTAATTAGTAATAAAAAATAATTAAAATAAAAATTAATTAGGATTTAATTAAACCAATTTTACCTCTGAGACTTTACGTAAATAAGCTGGTCGTAAGTTTTTACGTTGTGAAAAATTATACATAGTGCATAATGCTTCTAATCCCTCCTCCGGATTGCATACACTCAAAAAAACATTTGCAATTAAATTTTCAACAATTTCTTCTAAATCACGTAGCGTATTACGAAAAGCAGCAACACTTACATACCTTCAGCAGAGTAATAATAAAAAGGTAAAAATAATAAAAAGGTAAAAATAATAAATAAGGAAGAAAGGAAATCCTTACCATGAATTATCGTGTACATCTAATACAGTTGAAGCAATATTACGTAAATTTTTTAAAGATTGATTAAAAATTGTTTCAATTCCTGCACAAGTCTTTTGAAATTCTAAACCACGAGTACCGGAGAATAAAGGAGTGGGAATTTCCTCCGTTTCATCGTATCTAAAAATAATAAACAATTAATTAAAATTTCCTTGAAAAATAACCAAACAATTAGTTACCTCCCAAATACAATCATTGCTTCACAAATATCAATCAAGTCGCTTAAACGTCGCATAAAAGCATCAACATGATTAAAAATGGATGCATAATCCAGATCCCATCCTAGTTCAGGGTTGCGTGCCATGTGATTCTCACTGATTCTCTTATAAATCTCTTTATAACACATGCAACAGTCTATTGATCTATCCGCAATTATCATACCAGATCGAGGACTTCCATTCAATATTTTCTTTACATCTAATTTTGCACAACAAAATATTATTATTTGATTACTTAAGCCACGAAAGAGTCCTGATATATTTTCCCGAGTATTAAAATAATTTGAATTCTTCCATATAACACGAATCAAATGCATTATTCGTGGTAATTGTCTAGGAAGATCAGCTGGTGATTCGGATTGTTCTAATTTTAAACATGGTTCAATTAGTATTTGCAAGAAATCTATATTCGATTTGGCCTTGTGCAATTCGTACTTAGTTTCATCAATTAATTCACGCAATGGACGTAAATAAACTGATTGTGCCTTAGCTAAAATATTTATTATGTGGAGAATATTTTTATGATCTAATTGTAGTTGGAGGCCACGGAGTATTTCAACTAGAAATTTAAAGAAAATTAAATAATTTTAGATGCTTAATTATAGTAAGAGTCTAAATATCCTACATCGATATACCCAAAAATCAAATTCATCTGTGGGACACACTTGTTCATAGGGAACTAATTGCTGGGTATCATTAAGACACAAACGTATCTGAGACATCCATTGATTAGATACCAATTCTAATCTTTTCAACATTTCATGATCTTTAGCAGCATGCTCTGCGAGTAATGAGTGCCCCTCATTAGGCACATATAATACAGTCAATCCCGATAATTTATAATGCAATCCAGTTAAATAGGCTAGAAAATTATGCAAAGCCGTACTTATATAACCCTTAACGTTTTCTGTCCACTCAGTAAAATTAAAGAAAATCGGTGCATAAACCGTTTCTAACAAGCACAACAATGATCCATCGACGTCTTCATGCATTGTACCAAAAATAACTTCATCATGAAAACCCTTTACAGTAAATATATGATTTATATCACGTAAAAAGTATGTTATATCGTAAACCGGTGCCAATGGAAATGCTAAACAAGCTGATAGAATATTTCCATCAAAAAATATCGTTAATACCAATTCATTAACTTCCATTAGCCACCTTTTAATCACTTCAAGAACATTCTCCTTGAAGTCACTTTCATTCAAATCGAATAAGATAACCATTTTCTTCACATACCCTATTAATGTATTCAGATCTTCTTCCGTATATTCTGGAATCGGTATTGGTGGTGTTTCAGTAACAACATCAACAACAATACGTTTTTCGGTTTCACTTAACTCAGAATCAGTAGATTGAATACTTAATTTATCACCTTCACCTTCCATTATTAATATTTATTTATATTATTCTTATTTTCTCTATTTAAAAGAATTAATTTAATTAATTAATTATTTTTAATTAATACAAACGGTATTGTATACGGCAAATGTTTTATTATTTATTTATAGAAAACAAAGTATAATGTTGTTACCAAGTCAACAAGGGTTTTCAATGATGATTGTTTTTTTTTTTTGATATGCTAAAGTATACAATTGATATGCTTAATCATAGATGGCACTGTAAACAGAATAAAGATCCAAGATTCCGATTGATTTTATTTTGATTTCTTTTTCTTTTTTAAACATTAAATGTCATTATTTAACGTCTTTTAAATTAAATTTTGCCTCGAGAATTAATTACCATTAATTATTTATTTATTAATTTATTTATTTAATTAATATTTTTATTGTTCTATATATTTGTTTAATTAACTTTAGTTTTAACACACCAAGAAACGCGGAGAAAAAAAAAAAAAAAAAAAAACTCATTTCGAAATGAAAATTAAATGCTTAATAGTAGGAAAAATGTAAAAAATACAAAATGTACAAAATATTTATTATTTTTATTAATATTATTAATTGTAATACAAATATTAATTGGTATATTCATATTTGGTTATGGTGAGTATGCAAGAAATTTAATTGGTAAATATGTAACGGAAATCGAAAAAAATGAATTTGATATAAAATTATTAATAATGGAATTATATGGTTTGCATATAATTATAAGTTATCTATGTGGTATACCATTAACATATAAATGTGCATATGATACATATACAAAACATTTACGTATTTTATTAAAATTATGGAATATATTTATATTTATGGCATCGATTGATGGCTTTTTAATTGGCTTCATATTTAATCGTTCGGAAAAATATATTTTACATTCAGTGAAATTGGCACTGTTTAAGGGTATTGAGAATTATCATTCGAATCCCGATTGGCGTCTTATATGGGACGATTTACAATACCATGAACAATGTTGTGGAGTTTTTAATTATACCGATTGGCAAATTAAACAATGGATGCAATACGAAACGGATGATTATGATAACAAGTAAATACGAGAGAGAAATAATTTATTTTAATTTTTCTTTACAGTTTACATTCATTGTAGCCAGGTTAAAGATGTTCATTTATTAACATTAACACCGTATAGCTGTTGCAAAAAGACAATAAATTGCTACCATATGTACATACCACAACATCTTAAACGTACCTGGATTGAATTACCAACACTTGATATTAAAGCAATCAACCTAAATGGATGTTTTATTTATTTTATTAAACGAATACAAGATATTTTACATGGTTTTAGTATAATTACAATTATTGTATTTACTAATCAGGTAATTAATTCTTTATCTATTTGTTTGTTTTTTATACTCTCTTCTTGTTATGATTGCAGATATTAATCTTAATACTGATGCAAACAATTTATATTAGAAATCGTTACCTTAGGACGACATCATTTAAAGATCAAGAAAGTCAATGTCTTTGTTTACAGAATGTAAGTTCGAGAGATTATCCTTTGTTTTCTTATTTATTAGTATGGGCTTAAAGAGTCCTGACAATATTATAGTGAGGTTACTAGTATAATAAAAATTTTTTCCCTGGAATTGTTTGACAAAAGATGATTCCTATAAAACTGCAATAAAAGAGTTAAGAGTTCAATTCCACTTAGTTTTTAATAAGTGGTGTTAAGTAGACTTAAAAGTAAACATAAAATTGATGAACGTATTAAAGATGATCAATAAACAATTCCTGTCACATCTTATAATTTTAACGTAAACACAGTGAAATTTCAGCTTCTAACCATTTCAACTCAAAACAATTTTTCGGCCAAACACGTAGAACAAAGTCGATTTCTAATGTCACAAACAATAATCCTGCAAAGTTTCAGCTCACTTTGAATTAATTTTTTTCTCGCAGAAAATTGAAAAAAAAAAGCTGATGGTTTGTATGCATTTTTTTCAGAATTTCGGTGAAAAAAAAAATTAATTCAAAATGAACTGAAACTTTGCAGGCATACTCTTTAGGACGTCAGAAATCAACTTTGTTCTACGGGTATGCCCGAAAAAAATTTATTTCTCGAGTTATGATCACGAGAATTTTCCGATATTAAAAAAAAATAAAAATCCAGATCTTAAAATGCCCGTATCTCGAAAAATAAATTTTTTTTCGGCCAAACACTTAGAACTCTGTAAAATAACTAAAAAAAACTTTTTTTAGGATAGTTTAATAACGACAACGACAACAACAACAACAACCACTGATGATAATCGAGATTTTTTTCGAACAAACAGTATGGACTCATTAATTGTTTTATTTGAAAATGATTCAGAAGATCCAAGTATGATTGAATTACAGAAGAAAGATATAAAAAATTTCCAATATAGTAAACGTAATTCAAGTAAAATGAAACGTTTATCGAATTATTTGTCAAATGGTAAAATAAGGAAAAATTCAATAAGAAAAAGTTTTCTATCCGGTAGTCGTGATACAAATAAATATAATAAAAGCCGAAGCGGCAGTAATAATAATAAAAATAATCATTTAAGTAATATAAATGAATTTTCAACATTATTAGAGCATTAATTAGTGATAATTCAGTACAGTTACAACGCATATAGAGTGGTGGAGGAAATTAAAATTAAATATAATTAATAATTTTTTTTTATATATATGTATATAATTTATTTTTATTTATTATTATTTTTTTTTTTTTGTATTTAAAGATTATAGATTTATTAATTAATTAATAATATGTTTTAATAATTATAATTATAAATTTGTTTGTTTATTTTATTTTATTTTATTTTATTTTTTAAACCACACCGTTTTATTTGTAATTTTTTTTTTTTTAATTTTTTTTTTTTTTTTTATAAGCGTTTTATTAATTAATTAAATTTTACAATAAATTTTACAGTAACTAACTACTGTAGGCATTTTTAGTATAAATGTTTTCTTTTTTTCTTTTCTTTTTTTTTTTTTGCAAATAAAAAATTAATTTAAACATAAATATAATGTAAAAGAAAAAAAAATTGAATTTAATATTTTCTTTTTTTAATTATTATACCACAATCTATTTGTTTAAAGAAAATAAAATATATATATTTTTTTTTATTGATTAATTTGAGCGACTAAATTAATCGTTTTGTTTTTTTTTTTTTTTTCTATCTTTTCATCATAATAGCACCATACGATAATTATTTAATTAAATAATAATGTTTTTTCTTCTTCTTCATGTTGTTCTTTTCGGAAAATTATTTATAGTAATTATGCTTAATACAAAATAATTAATAAAAATTAGGAGAGAATAATTTTTATTTTAAATTTTATATTAATAATGGATCTTTACTAAAAATGTGTCTTTGATAATTTTATATTCAAACCAAAATTATAAGTTGTTGCTTTTCTTATGGGAGAGAATTTATTTTTTTTGATACGATTTAAATTTAATTAAAAATTATCAACGAGACATTTTTTTCTTTCGGTTATTTAAACATAATTACAAAGCATAATTAAAATACACAAATAGATTTAAAAAAAAAATAAAAAATTAATTAAAGAAAGAAAGAAAAATTCAATTTTAATTTCTTAAAAAAAAAAAAAATCTCTAAACAGCAGAGTGTTCCACTCCTCTATTGCTTGTTGATAATTTTAAAAGAATTAAAAAAAAAAAAAATGTTTCTTTGCTTTTATTTTTAATTAATTAATTAAATTTTTTTGTATAATAAAAAATTTAAAAAAAAATTATTTTCATCTTTCCCTTTTAATTATATTTTCGGTTTAGTTTAAATTAATTTTTTTGATTTGTTTTTTTTTTTTTTTTTTTTTTTTTTTTCTTGTTTATTTAATTACGTTAATAATAAGTTTTGTGCGTTTTTTTTTTAATTAACACACATCGAATATAGTAAAGATTTTTTTTTTTTTTGATTAAAGTACAATATTTTTTTTCTTTGTTGTAATTTTTAACATTTTTTTTTCACAATTAGTTTCCTCTGAGTATTTTTTTCTATATTTAATCAAACGAAATAGAATTTTTTTTGTTTGTTAATTATTGGAATATTATTATTATAAACGTATTTAAGCTGCGTTGTTTATTCATTTTGATTTACTTGTTACGTTTATTTTGTAAATAAAAATTTAATTAAGGGATGGTAATAAATGTACAGAGAAAAGTATGTAGTTATAAAAGTTACACACAACCCTTTTTTTTTTTACTATTAATTCGTTTAAATTCCTTCTTGATAATTTTAATTAAACACAATTAACAGCCAAAAATAAGAAATAAAAACGAAAAACAATTTCTAACAATTATAATTATTATTAATTTTTACAAAATATATATATCATTTTTTTTTTATTATAGAAATCTAAAGGAATTTTTTGTTCTTTTTTTTTTCAAAAGGATTTTTTAAGGTAGTTTTTGTTGTTTCAGGGGGAGTGGAGGATAGGAAGTTATCATTAGCATAAATTTTCATCGGGCTTTTCTTAGAAAATTTTCATTATGAGTTTATTTGATGTAACAGGGAGAGAACTAACTCTTCATTCTTTTTTTTTTTTTCTTTTCATTTTTAATGATTTTTTTAAGGCAACTTTTTGTTAATTTTTTTTTGTCTACCAAAATTCTAAATAATTCTAAAAAAAAAAAATTTTTAATAAAGAAAGAAAGGGGGGGACAGTCTCATTGTTTATTGTTTTGTTATAAACGATTGTGATGTTTATGTTGGTGGTGGTCCATTTGTATATTGGAGCATAGGCTCTAAACTATTTGCAAATGTATTACTAAATATACATGAGTAATCTTCACCGTGGGGTACTAGTGTAGCAACACCCAATAATAGTAGCATTAGAGCCTGAATAGGTAACGAAGCTCGTAGAACTCGTCCCAAAAATCGATAACCTCGAGCAAGTACGGTTGTATTTATTTCTTCGGTTGTTTCCTCGCCGCTAATATTTAGAAAATTAATTAAAAAAAAAAAAAGAAAAAATTTAATAAATATTTAAACAAAAAAAAAAAAAAAAAATTATAAATTAAAATCAATTTTCGTTATAAATTTCTCTTTTAAACTAAAACTCTGTGCAAAATTACTCAACATTTACATAAAAATTAAAAAATTGGAGACTTTTCTGTTTTGTCTTTGTTTTTAATTAATTTTAAACTACTTTACAATAAAAAATTAAACATAAGAAGAAAAAAATATATATAACAAATCATTAATTATTTTTATAATTATAATAATTATGTCAAATATTTACTTTGCATTTTGATTGGAATGTGATGATGCCACTGAAGGCTGTCTAGTTCCTGAATTGTCCAGTAGCTAGATATTTAAAATTAAAATAAATAATAATAATAATAATAAAACGAAATAATATATAAAAATAAAATAATTAAAAATGCATTAATTACTTGTGCACTTTGTAAAATAAAAAACATAAAAAAAAATTTTTTTTGGAGACATTTTTTCATATATTTCTTAACCAAGGTTTTTGTCTTTGCTACCCAAATTTTTATTCTTTAAAAAATATTTATTTATTAATTAATTAATTAATTAATTAAACGCCTTTAAACACTTATTTCCACGGATTAAAATTTAAAATCTTATTCACAACGGATTTATTCAAAAAAAAAAAAAAATTCATAGTGCATTTCGTTATAAGCGGTATTAATGTTACTTTATAATCTACACAAATATTACCGTGGTTTTTGTATTCATAATTAAATTAAAAAAAAAAAATAAAAATTAATCTACAGTAAAGCAATAAAATCTTTTTCATTTAATTAATACATTTTATAGAATAATTAACTAAAAAAAAAAAAAACAAATAAAGAAAAAATTCTCACCTCAGACGATAGACTGTGTAGTGATGATGCACCAGCCATATTAAGTCCCATTTGGGTTGCATCGTAACCAAGTACTGCACCCAATTTAACAATATAAACACCAGTTAAACGTCTTAACGATTGTAAACGTAATCGTAAATCTGTCAATCTAGAATATGTTCTTTTCATATTAATTTTCATTGATGTCTGATCTTAAAAAATTTAGTGAAATTGTGACGAGATGTGCAATGGGCGGCCGAAAACATAATTTTGGCTTTTTGATTTGTTTGTTTTCTTTTTTTTTTTTTTTTTTTGATTTAAAACCAATAATTTTGACTTTTCTTTAATGATCTTTTATTTTTTTTTTCTGTTTTGGACAAATACGACTTATATACACAAAATATATAAAGCGTAAATAATTAATAATTATGAAAAAAAAAAAAAATCAAATTTTAATTCAAATAATAATAAAAGCAGCTCATCTCGCACTGATTTTTAATTAATTTTTTTTTTTATACAGACAAAAGCATATTTAACATAGCAGTTTAAAAATAAAAAAAAAATAAAAAATGAACAACAAGACAGAGTTAAATATTTAATTTGTTAAAATAATTAATTTTTTTTTTTCTCCATTACAAAACCATACTTTTGATTAATTTTTTGTTAATAAATTATTTTTGTAAATCAATTCAAATCAATAAAAAAAATTTTTTTTTTGTTTTACTATCTCTCTCTCTCTCGCTCTCGCTTCCATTATCCAAAATTTAATTAATTAAAAAAAATAAAAAATATATATAACAAACAAGAAAAAAAAAAAAATGGACACAACACCAATATCATCAATCGATCCGCCCATGGATCGGTTTGTTAATGCTTACCTCGTATATGTTGTTGATGATTGTTCATTGGAAGAACTAGATGAGGATGATTCGCTGGCTTTAAGTAAATGATCGGCTGCCTCTTGTAAGCTAACAACGCGTGGCTCACAACGTTCTAAATCAGCACGTAATTCTCTAAACTTTTTGAATTTTGCTTCCATAATACTGCGTTCTGCCATTAAGTCAACTGGCTCAGAGGCTTTTATCGATGCCTCGGTTACTTCAAGCCAATTACAAAGTTCATCAATTGTTTGATGGAACTCTTTATTACCCATTAGGGCTGTTTGTAATTGTGCTTGCCATTTAGCAGCATTTGTACAGACTTTTTCCCATCTATTATTATCCGTTTCTAAACGATCACGTAATTGTTGTGCTCTTTCGGTGTCCAGTGTATGTGTTGTCAAGTGATCACCGACCACATTTAATGATGCAACAATTCCTTTATGACTATCTAAATCCAGTAGGAATTCACGATGATCCTGAACAATATCTTCTAAAAGCTCAATATTACTAGGTGGTGAACTTTGATGTTTCTGTGTACCCTCAGCAAATTGTAGCCACTGCTCTAAACGCCACAAATCATTATCAAATTGTTGCCAATTTCTCTGTGTACATAATGGGCATGTTAATGTTCCAGAATCACTAAAAATAATAAATTAATTAAAAATTAAATTTTATTTCGCTTACAAAGGATTTATCTAATCTAGGAGAAAAGGAAGCAAAAATATTTTTTTTTTAAAAACATTAATTTTAAGAGACAAAAAATAATTTTTAATTCAACCAAACTTAAAAATCTAATCAAACACCATTTAGAAGAAATTTTGTTAGTAAAATTTAACATTAAATAATAATTTTTTTTTTATTACAAAAGTTGTTAATTCTTGTGTGTTTGAGTGATGGTAAAGTTTTTTTTAATTTGTGTAATTAACTTACTGTGAGCAAACAAAGTTGTACGCATCTGGAAGGCTAGACCTGCATAAAAAGCATAAAAATATAAACTATGAAAAAAAAAACACCAGACTAATAAAAGCACAGCCCCAATAAATTTGTTTACTATTTTCTCAAAACTTATTACAACGTTTGAAATTAATTAATTAATTGTGTGTATTCAATGTGATAAAGTTATTTAAAAATTTAATCAACACTTTCTTTTTTTTTTTTTTGTTTTGCATAATAATTACCAAAACACATTTTTGATTAATTCACAAAAGCTTTCAAAAAAAAAATTAATATTTAAATTGAATAAAAAAAAAAAAAAGTGTTATACAGGTTTTGTTTTTGTTCTTTTTAAGACATTCATGTGCTAAAATTAAACAGATATTGCCACAGAAAGAACCCATTTAAATTAAAGTAGAGCCTTAAATTTATTTATTTATTATTTATTAATTATTAAACCATTAAAACCAAAAAAAAAAAAAAATTGGAAAGAAACCAAAATAAAAAAAATTAATATTAATAAAGCGAAAATATACCTTTTGTCCCGTCTTTGATTTTCGCGTGTTTTCCATGTTAGTTGTATGGTCTCATAGCGGGCACATTCACTAGCCACATCGTTCACGCAAGCCTCTTCGTCTGTGCATCCGCATTCATTTATTAATAAAGTACTCAAGTGCTTCATTAGGTCAATTGATGATCGGCATGCAGCCATTGCTTTGGTCATCCTCTGTGTTTGACTGGTTGATTCGTTGACAATTTTCTCCAATGAATTTAAGTTGGTTGTGCACTCTTTGATAGCACACTCTAGCTCATAAATGTAGGCATCTTTTGGTGTTATTGATGTCATTCGACTTAAGCCTGGTAATGTATTCACTTGAACCGCACTGTCTTGTTCAAATCGTAACGTTTCCACTTGCACACTTTCGTCAACTTCTTTCGCTTGTTGTATTTGACGTATAGAAATATCATCCCTTAACAGAATGAATCTTTCAAACACATCTTTCCATAACATTTGATATTCATCAATCATAACTTGAATAGCTGGTAATTCATCTTTATGCGATTTTTGTTTTACTTGTTCGCCCAACCTATCTGCCTTATCAAGATGAATTTTGCATGTTGCTAGTTCATTATCAATCTCTTGAATTTGCTTCCACTGAATTTTGGGATCAGTTTCTCCAGGTTTGGACAAATGTTGCATTTGTGTTAATTGAACATCAATTTGGGTTAAATTTACAACTGCTGCGCCATGTGCATTAATGAAATCTTTGTACACTTTCAACTCATCTCGTAGCTGGTCAATGATGTTCTGTGCAGTAGGAATTAAATTCCTCCATCTGATCAATATATTTCTTACAGGTGTTGTGAGTTTCTTGAGACTGTTCGGTTCCAAGCCACTCGTTTTTACTAGTTTAGCGTAAGACTGTTCTAATATATTAAGATTTGGCACACGAGTTTCAAGGTCTTTAATCCGTGAATCAAGAACGTGAGTTCTATTTTGCATTTGATCGTTTGTTAGTTGCGGAATGTCTGCTTCAAGATCAACTAATATTTTGTCTTGCTCAAGCACCCAGGATTCATATTCTGTTTGAACCTTGATAATTCCCAGGAGTAAAGACCAAACCGTAAATATTTTACGTTTTCGATCTGCTGAAATTTTAACCACATTTCTCCATCTATCTTCGATGCATCGAACAGAGTCGGTTATTGATGTTGTATTAAAGTGCGCTTTCCATGTGTCAACGTCACTAAGTAACATTTCACACAGATTTAACACTTCGCCGACATTACTGCTCTCTTGTTCGATTGTTTTTTGTAGTTTCTCATGCTCGTGCACATTTTTATCAATGGTTTCTTTAGAGCATCCATCAAATACTATCGGTCTTGACAGTTCTACTTCGATTTGATATAACCAAGCTCTTAATTCTGCAATTCGTATCTCTAGCCTTGACATTGTTAATTTCAAATCGTTTATTTTGTTAGATCTTGCTTTGCTCAAATATTTCAAACGCTCCCAATCGTCCACAATCAAATCCATTTTTGATTGAATTTCGTCACGTTGTACACGATCATCACCTGTTTCGCCAGGATAGAATGATAATAACTCACGTCCTGATGATAATAGCCATTCTCTTTCATGCTCTTGCAAATTAATCTCTGACAAAAATTCATTCTCTAGTTGCTTGATCAGTTCTTCAGGTTCTCGAATGCTTGAAATGCCATTCTCTGAGTCGCGAGTTAAGCGTTTCTTCATTTCAGTCATCCATTTCATGAACTTCTCATGTCGTGCATAAAATACTGATCGTAAGCAAAGTCTTTCTTGAATTTGATTTATTAAAACTGATAACTGATGATCCAGATCACCTTGTTGCTGCCATAAAATCCATATCATTTGTCTGATAGATTTCATATCGTACGGACTTACACATTCTTTCAGCTCTTCTTGTAATACTCCGATATTTTCAAGATCTCTACTAAGATTTTTAACTTGAGTTCTCTGATTCTGGAGTTGAATTAAACGATCTTGAATGGCAGTAGGATTAGATGGCAAGTCACGCATTGTTAATATTAGTAATTGTTGTACTTCCTGGAATATAACTTGAACAGACTTTACTTTCACATCGTATGTTGTGTTCAATTCAATGATTCTTAGTAAAAAGTCTCTCCATGTTTCAAGTGCAGCTCGAAGATTTGCTAACCTTTGAGCAATAGCTGCATGTTCCATACGTACAGACGTCGCTAATGCATCATCACAGAATTTCAGTAATTGTGTTTGCTGTAAACGAAGGTTTTCAATTTCTTTATCGCCAGTGGGTAATTTTTCTAGCATACGTTCGATCTTTTGCAAGACTTTTGGTACTCGTCGCAAATTAATATATCGTAATTGCAAGGATGATCTTTCTTTCTCAATGTCTTTCAACCATTCGAGAACGCTTGCTTGATCTTTACGATAAGTTTCCCATGCGGATAATCTACCTTCAACTTCATCATGACGATCCATAATTCTTAATAATGTTTGATTATGTAAATTCGTTAACGAATTAAATTGTTCTGTAAGTGATGGATCTACACCGTTAGCTCCCATCACATTGGAATCTTTCTCACTTTCCGTTTTCAATGATAATACACTTTGTTGACTGGTTAAAAGATTTTGATGTACTTCACACAAATGTCGATGCTCTCGTAGACTAGAATAATCCTCGGGAATGGCAGTAGACAGGAATGACTGGACATGCTGTAGATATTCTTCCCAGAGACGTAAAGCGGCTGCACTATCTTGACTGCGCAACAAACGAGACGATAACCGATGGTATTGTGTAAATGTCTCTTTAAATAATCTCTGCCACAATTGTAACACCTCAACAATTGAAATTTCACTTTGCGATGGTGCTGCTGTATCTAATTGTGTTTCAGCTGTTTTATCTTTAAGCTCAATTAATTGTCCCTCTGTCTTTCCGAGATTTAATAGGTGGGATCGTAATGCGATCAATTGTGCTTCAGCATTTTCTTCTTTTGGTGCCTTCGCTACCGCCTTTAATAGAAAAATAAAAATTTACATTATTTTTTAAAGGTCAATCAAAATTGTTTTTTTTTTATTAATTTTCACTTTAATTACTTTAGTCACGTCATAATAATTGTAATTAACTAAAATAATTAAATAATTAAAAATCCACTTGCCTGCTGTACTTCATTTAGATAAGTCTTTGCCTGTATTAAATTATCATTACATTCTTCTTCAGTTTTAGCCCTTGCCTCGGCAACATCAGCTAATGTTGATATTGTCTCTCGTACATCCTCTAAACGTTTACCTAACGCATTCACTTCACTCTGCAGTAAATCTGCAGCATCGAGACCAACATCAGCAGCAATTTTCGCTACCATATCATTTAACTCTTGTAAACGTTCTTTATGTGCAGCTAATGTTTCTTCACACACCTAGAAAAATTATATATTTTTTTTTTATCCATACATTATAATTGTTCCTATATTTGTAACTTAATAATAACATCCGCATATTAAATTTATATTCAAGCAAACGCCTTATTCGTATGCATAAATCATAAATTTTTTATATTAAAACCGGGACTAATAGGAATAATAGATAATTTTTTATTCATTTCACATGTTATTTCGACAATAACAGTTCAATTTTCATTCTTTTAATGAATAATAATAAAAATACATTTATTAATTAATTAATTTTTTTAGTTCGCACCGATGAGGTCACGCAACTTTTAATACATATTAAATTAAACAACAACATCATAATAAATAAATAAATAATACAAACGATTTTATTATGAAAGAAGTTTATGCTTTCAAAATAAAAAAAAAAATGTTTGTTCTTGACTAGATAGCAGAAAATGGGTCAATCCATTTTATGTTTTTTTTGTTTTATTAAATACGTAAAATACGTTTTCTTTCTCCTCGAAATCACCACCAACAACATTTTTTATTTTTTTTTTTTTTTTTTATAAAACATATGCGAATATTTTTAACAAATAAATAATTGATTTCAAGATTATTTATTAGCTGTGCTATATGGTTTTATTTTAAATACTATGTCTGGTACGTGATCTTTTATGAATTTTTTATTTTTTTATTTTTTTTTCATTTAACTAATGGATTATAAGACGCCAAGTTGTTTTATTTATTTATTTTTATTTACATTTATTACAAAAAATCAATTTATTAATTAAACTAATAGCAAAAATATGATTTAAGACTATATTTTATTTCTTTTTCTTTTATGAACATAGTATATTACCATAATTAAAATAGCAACGTCTTAATGGATTTATTCCGATTATATATAATAAAAAACAGAAATTTTTAACTAAACACCAGATTTTCTTGTTTTTTTTTTTTACTCTGTGGTTTCTTTATCATGGAAATTTATTTAAAAATGTTACATAAAACACATATAAAACTAATAAAAAAAAACACAGAAACAACGGATAAATTATTTTTTTTTTTTTTATATTTTATCAGCACAGGAATATTAACACAAGAAATAAAATTTTTCTGTTTTCAGAATAACGAATCGAAACGTTTTCGAACAAAGTTTGTTATTAAACTAAACACAAAAAAAAAAAAAAAAGAATTATTTTCTCACATAATTATCATCAAATTATTTTAAAAAGTAAAGAAAGTAATGTGATGTGATGATAACTATTTAATACCCCATTGCCTTTTAGTTAAAAGAATAATAAATAACCAAATCTTCTTTTAAAAGGGCGTGCTTAAAAAAAAAAAAAGAAAAAAGTGCAATCTTTATTAAAAAATCTTTATTCCCTCTTCTGTTATCTAAAATAATAAAAATTTTCGAAAAAAAAAAAAAAACTAATTAATGACTCATCATACACAATCAATTAATTTTACTTTTAACTTTTAAAATATATTAAGCGAAGAAAATTCAAAGATTAACAAGAATTACATTTAAATTTAAATAAATGTTGTATGGAAAAATATTCTAAATTTATTTAAATATAATCTCCTGCCTGCAACGCGTTTATTATTAACATTTCTCTCTTTTTGTGTTACAAAAATTTCTTCTAAATAACTTTCTTGTTATTCGTCTGACTGTCTGTCTGTCTGTCTGTATGCTTATTCATTACATAATTAATGAATCATTTATAAAAGAGATAAACGTATAAGAAATAATTATTTTTTATGGAATTATAGCAAAATTTGATATTTTTTTTTTTTTTACACTTTCCTCAGTTTATTTAAATTTAACAAACAAGAAAACGATTAGAGTGTAGGATTAACTAAATTATATATTTTATTACATTATGAGAGATAAGATTATACATTTAAATAAGGCATTTATAGTTGTAATTATGGTTAATTAACATCAGAAATAAAAACAACAAATAAATTCCTCAATTTACTATGGTAATTTATCTTCTGCTACTTAGTCAAAACTATGGAATTTTAAACAAAAATGGTTTAAAAACTAAACCAAAACTGATTATCAAAGAGATCATGATTATTGTAGGGTTTTTTTAATGCTTTATTACGTACAATATCCAACTGACAATGAAATCATTGGCTTCTTACTATTATTAGCAGTGATCTAAAGGATCAAAATGAACTATTTTCGAGTAACATACTCACACAAGGAACAAAAATTTTTCATTAACCACATGTGATTGAAAATTAATTATTAAATAAATAAAACGCATCATGATCATTTTTAATTCCCGATAATAATAAAAAACAACAAAAAAAAAAACCTACAAAAATTCCGAGTAAAAAAAAAATATAGAAAACGAAAACAAAATAAACATTATTTAAGCGGATATTAAAAACCAAAAAAAACACGAGACGTTGAAAGTTAAGTATATGCAGTTATAATAAAGAAAAAGAAAATAAAATTTCTTTCAAAAAAAAAAAAAAATTCTTTACTTTGTTCAGTTTTTGTTTGGAAATTTAAAATTAGACTGCGTTATTAATAATAATAATAATTATTATTATTTTCTTTTTAGTCTGCTGCAGTCTACGATAAGTATACGATACTTAGTAACGCAAGTTAAATTAATGAATAAGAAAAAAAAAGAAACAAATACAAAGCACGCAGAAGGTAATTAATAAACAAAATAGTAAAAAAAAAAAAATTTTTTTTACTACACAACTTTTTATTATTTATTTTAATATTCAATGTCATCAACGATACAAGAAATAAAATTCGTTAATTAAAATATATATTTTAAATGAATAAATAAATAAATAAATAAACAAATACGCACTATGACATCATTGGATAAATTAAATAATATTATTTAAAATTAAAATGACAATAATTATATTTATTCTAGACTTGAATATTAAATAATTATCATGGACACATTTATTTATTTATTTTGGCTATTTGCTTGACTTTAACATATATATGTATGTATATATATTTTTGTGGTATCATTTACTGTATAATAATAATAATAATAATAATAATTATTATTATTATCACTAATAACATGAATATATTATTAAATATACGTTACAACATCGTGTGTTGTCTGCTCACAGTTACGCAGCGTTATAACGCGTTATTAAACTATTAGACGGTTGTGCTATGTTAAATTATAAAAATAACTCTATGCGTGAGACTATGACATAATTTATATTATTCTATTGATAACATAAATAAATATTCACACTTTAATACAAAAAAAAAATAAAAAAATAATAATAATAAAATTTCATTAACAACTTGTTGTAAGTTGTAAGGAATTAAAGTCATACGGTTTTTTCTTATCTATTTTCTATTTATATTAACACAGCCAAAAATATTTTCGTATTTATTTTATGATAAAAAAAAATTAATTAAATAATTATAAAAAAAAAAAAAATGTAACTAACCTGTACTTGTTTAAGGGCATCCCTTGGTTGTAAAGCACCTAGTGTACCCATTTGTTCATCTGCCCACGCTTTAACCGCTGCACTTGCTTCACGATATTGTTGCCACAATTTTACAGCACGTTGATATTTTGTACACAATTCACGTAAATTATCACATGTATCATTCCATGCTGTAACAGCTTCATGTACAGCTGCCTCAATATTATCCACAGTTTCTGGATCACATGTTTCCACTAATGGTTTTGCACATTCACGTAATTCTTGTAATAATGCTTCACGATCATCAATATCCGTATATAAACCCTAATTTATAAAAAAAAATAA
The DNA here is from genome assembly GCA_961205885.1 of Ptychoptera albimana. Taxonomy (NCBI): domain Eukaryota; kingdom Metazoa; phylum Arthropoda; class Insecta; order Diptera; family Ptychopteridae; genus Ptychoptera; species Ptychoptera albimana. The sequence goes on from OY540801.1 coordinate 18,011,798, forward strand.
TAATAACAAAAATTTTATTAAATAAATGTCTCACAAAATTTGCCTTTTTACGACATTAATTATGTCACTTTTGAAATATTTTTATGTAATGTAAACAAAAACAAAGAATAAAAAACACTGATAAGAGAGTTTATTGCATATTTTTTAAAAAACGATTATACATTTTTTTCCATTCCTTTCATTATATTTTTAAATTAAATTTTAATAACTTTTCTGTATTTTTTGTGTAACAAAACACCTCGTTATAAACACTTTTTGCTTGTCTTTTAATAACAAAAAAAAAAAAACATTTTTTCTTTAGCTTTACAAAGATTTTTTGAAACTTTAAATTAACGATTGATAATAATTTTATTCGTTATTAATTACAAAATTTTTATATATATTTTTTTAAAAGCTTTATCAATGTCACTAATAAAAATAATAATAACACACTAAGTTATCAACCGATTTTATTAATTAAACTATAAATTCTAGCACCGATAATTAAAAAAAAAAAAAAAAAAAAAAAAACAAACAACAAATCAAAGGTACAACACAAACGGTTTTTACGACGATAAATCATTAAAAACTTTTAAATAAATTAAAAAACGAATAAACCGAAATAAAACATCAGTGAATGAATGCTAAATACTGACTAAAATAAAAAATTTAAATATTTCTTCGTTTTTTTTTTTTTTTTTTGTATTTTGTTGTAAAAAAGCGAAAATTAAAAAAAAAAAGTTTTTCTATAAAAATAAATTTTTTTAATATTAGTTTAAGAAGTTTTGTTGTTGCTGATGAGTTAGTTTTATTTCAAAAAAAAAAAATGTTTTCTGTATTTGAATATAATTACTGTGTGTATAAGTTAACTATGCTGAATGTATGATTTTTTTTTTCTTCTTTTTCTTGTATTTTTAATTAAAAATTTGAATATAAATCCCACCCAGCCGCTTATATTGTTTATTCATTCTGTATAACATAATTAATTTTTTATTCTAAGCATTAGCACAACTTTGTGTGTATTTACATTTTTTTGTTGTTTTATTTTACATAATCGTACATAAGTTTTTTTTTTTCCAAAAAAAGTGTAGTGAAATTAAAATAATAGAAACAAATAAACTTTATAAAACAAATAATTACAAAATGCTTACTTAACTAACCGCAATCGAAATGTGTATCGAATGTAGAAAGAAAGAATGAAAGAAAAAAAAAAATATTTTTAATCAAATCACCACCTCAAACTCTAAGACTCAAACCTATTAGGTTTTACATAACAAAACTCTCCACAAATCATATACACTTTGGAATTTCTATTCCTGTTCATTATATAATTATTTTTTGATTAAACTAATACCACGCCACAAGCATAAACATTTTATTTTTCAATGTTTATTTGATTTATTTATTTATATTTAAATAACATAGTACAAAAAAGAATTTTTACTTTAGCAATATTTAACAAAAAAAAAAAAAAAAAATATCATAAATGAGATAAAATTTTTTAAATATATTTGTCATAAAATTACTTTAGTATAGAATTCAGATATAGAAAAATTTAATATTTAATATTGTGTAGATTGAAATTTCCTATTCTGTTTTTTTTTTTTTTTTTTTTTGTTAAAAAAAATAATTTTTTTATCGAAACGCACAGTATATTAAAAAAAAAAAAAGGAAACAAAGGAATTAAACATTCACTAAAAATAAATCGAAATATTTTTTGTCTACATGATTTATAAAAAACGAAAGTTTTTATTCGCAAAAATACAAAAAAAAAAATCATCATCCTAGGATAATAATTGCAATAAAATTTATTTATAGAAATTTGTTAATTTTTCTTATTAATTTTCACAGCAAAATAACAAAAAAAAAAAAAAAAGAAAACAACGAGAGGAAAATTCAAAATTAAATATTTTTTACAGCCGCCAACCAGAGGTGACCTAAATATGATGCTATTTGTAATTCTATTTGTAAACGATCAACAAGTAAAAAAAAAAAGATGAAATTAATATAAATAATGTCAAATGATAACAATAAAGAAGTGAAATAAAAAAGAAAATAATTAAAGAAAAATAAATTGTAGTGAAAATAACGATAAAATATAATAAGATTTGGAAGAAACCATAAAATATTTCTATTTTTATTGATGATCCAACATCTTGGATGACGATTACAACAAAATATTTATTTTTATTTTTATTTTAATTCGGAAAGGAAGTTCGTATTCTATTTTTAACGTTTTTATTTTATTTTTTTCTTGTATGCAATAAATAATAAAAAAAAAAAATTATAATAAAATAAAAAACTTACTTCAAGTCGTTCAGTTGCCTTTAATAATCGATCATAGTCTACATGACCATGAACGGTTAATAACTCCATCATATAATCAGTTTCTTGTACAGATTGATGAACACATTCTAGTTGACGTTCAAAACGTTTCCATAATGCTAAACGACTTCTAAGCATACCCAGAATATTGCCACACCGTGATTCTAATACAGCATGATCATCTTGTAATTGGGAAATATCTCGTTCTAATTTGACTGGTGAGACTGTTACACGTAAACGCATTGGTAAAGTATGTAAAAGTTGACGCAATTCCATTATCTCTTGCCATTGGACAATCAAATCATTATTGATATACTGGCAATCAATAACAGCTTTTTCAATCGCATCACTACCCAATTTCTCAGTTGATTCACATTGATCCAATACTCTTGATTGTTCTAGTTGTGTTTTACGCACACGATGAATACCTTGTTGTATTGCAACAAGACGGTTCTTTAGCAATGCTGCTCCTTCTAGTTCTTCAGCAATTTGTGTTGATAATCTGTGTGACACTGCAAACATTTCACCGATTTTTTCTGGTTGGTCAGTTGTTGGTAGCAGACCAATGCGACCTAACTCGTTTCCGATAATCATAATTCTACTGTTATAAATCTGTAATCTTTCAATATACAAGTTCAGTTCCTCTTCGTTTTTGATGACACCTTTTACTCTTGTTAATGTTAGTTCTAACTCAGATAATTCACGTTCGAGCAGACCAAGTTTTTCATCAACTGGAATATCTGTGGCTGAAATACTATCAACCACCGTTGCTTGAATACCATTGATTTTTGTAGTGACATTTATCCAACGTTCCTCAAGTTGGGCGTGGAATTGTCTTTGTAACATTTCATCAGCTACTGGGATGATTTGTAGAGCTTTTTCAAAGTTCACTCCAGTATTATTTCTGATATTATTGTGAAGTTCATACTGGGCTTTAATCTCCCAAAATTGACGCATATTCTCCATTGGTTGGTTACGAAGATCTTGCGGTATTTCAATACGATCCAAATCGTGTTCTGCTTCTTTCACCCATGCCTCTAAACGGTCTGTTAAATGTTCGTACACAGTCCAAGTTTCTTTAAATGCTATCAATCGTTTCAGGTAATAGGAAACCTCTTCTTTAAGTTTAAATAGAACTATTAAAGCTTCGTTGCTCTCTTCTTGTAATTTTGGAGCTGAAACTAATGGCTGTAGGCTACCTGCAATTCCGGATAGTTGCAACATCTTGGCATGATGGTGAGAAATATCAGAGTTTAATGATTGGTATAAGGTTATATATTGATCATAATCGGCTGTCGTAACTGATGATAAATCAGGAACACGCTGTTGAGCAACTTGTAACCATTGTCGTTCATCTTTCATACCTTTCTCCAAAACCGTCCAACGAGAGGCGGCAAGTGCAAGTTTTTGTGCACGCTCTGCTGCTTTCTCTAAAATATTCGTTGCTCTATTATAGAGATTTTTATGAAGACAGGCATGTTTTTCTCTGGTATCAGGATCAAGATTCTCTTCCAATGATTCCAATATTGCACGACAATGACTAAGGTTAACAAAGAATTTTCTATGTTTTTGCATTTCTTGTTGTAATTGCTCTAAACTGTTTGCAATTATTGGACTATCAACAAGTGAATCAGCAATTAAGGTTATTTGTTCAAATTCATTAAGTGTTTGCTCATATTCTTCTGTCAATGATATTAATTGAAGTAAACGATTTCTTTCCAAAGTGATGTTATTTTCAAGATTTTTCGCAATTTCGTGACATGTGTATATATCTTTTGGTATCTCCTTACCAGGGAAATCGCGCATTAAACTACGTACTAAATGAATAAGACGAATAATATCTTTGCATTGATTTTTATTCATTGTTTCAATTGATTCTAATTCAGACAATTTAAGTTCGTACGGTATTTCCTCAGCAACTAGATTTTCAAAAGCTTGTTGTAAATCAGTTATGTTCAATGTTATTCTACCTACACCCTCCAAGTATTCATTCCAACGTTTAAGATCATCCTTTGCTTGATTTTCACTTTCTTTTGTTACATTATCGATTGCCTTTACTTGTTCATCAAGGGAACCCAAGCATTTATACATTTCATTAATCTCTTTTTCATTCGATGCATCTTTTGTTCTTTCTAGATTCTCAAAAAGAACCTTTACAGTTCCATCGATATGTTTTAATTCAGATTCCATTCCATTAAATTCATCGATGCGATTCTTATTTGGTCCATCGCTTGACTGTTGTCTATTTAAGTAAACACGATATTCGATAGTTTCTAGCCAAGTGGTTATTGTTTCAATAATTGTAATGACCGTTCGCTGAATTAACACTTGATCTTTTCGCTCAATTGCATCATTCAATTTTGCCAGATTTTCATCTACCAAAGATTGTCGATTTTCAACTGGTTCTTCTGTAATAACTTCGCTAAGTGTAGCCAAGTGTAAAACATTACTTAAATGCGTTGGACGTTCCGCGTGCTTCAAATTACGAATACGATCAGTTACAACTTCGGTTGTTAATGCCCATTCTAATCTTTCAGGTTGTTTTGGTATGCTGGGGCGTTTCGATTCTGATATTATAAAATCAGCAGATGTTGTTTGTGGCTTTGATTGGAAAACATTTCGCTCCCATAGGCTTTCAGGATCTCTAATATATTGTTCAGCATTATCTAATCCAGGTGTTAGTGGCACATCGATAATCTCAGTTGGAGATAAAACTTCCTCAATTGTAACAGATGAGGTTGGTTTTGCCTTCGATGGTTTTTTATTAACACTAATTGGCTTATCTTTAGTTTTTCCATCTCGTTGTTCAACGGATTGCACATTTTGCGAAATTACTACGTTTATTTCGGGTTCTTCCTTTTCAAGAACTTCCATTTTTGTTACTTCTGTAATTGGTTCAGTTTCAGAATCAAATACATCATAGACAATTGTTTTCTTTATTGCTAACTGAACACGAGCAGGTTTCGAATCAGTTTCAGTGCTTTGAGTTAATATGACATTCGTTTTTATTTCCTCAGCTGGAATGTTATCTACTTCTACTGAAACTGTGATCGGTTCATCAATATCATACACAGTCACTTTTTCTTGTACAGAAACAGGGTGTTTACGATATTGTTCGCCATCCAAGAAAACTTGTGTGACACTAATAGCATCATATGCTGGATCTTTTGGATGATCTTCCTTATCAGAATCTTTATCCTTTTTCTTCTTTTTATCTTTCTTTTCCTGTTTTTCTTGCTTTTCTTTTTCTTTCTTTTCTTTCTTCTCTTTTTCTTTCAATTCTTTTTCTAACTTCTCCTTTTCTTTCTTTTCCTTCTTTTCCTTTTCTTTTCGCTCTTTTTCCTTTTTCTCCTTTTCTTTCTTTTCCTTCTTTTTATCTTCTTTACTGTCAGTCGTCTTTACTGGAACTTCTATAGTTTCATGTATCTCTTTAGGTTTATCATCGGATTTGATAATAAATGATTTACTGATTTCAGCATTTATGAAATCTTGAGATATATTTGATAAATTTGGCTCATATTGTTGTTCTGGAAGATGAACTGTTGTTGTTATATGTATTTCATAAGGTTCTGATGAAGTAGTTGTTGTTATATCAGAAGATACAGAAGATTCATCTTGATCTTTGAATATTACAGGAGATGTTTGTGTAATATTTTCTACCGTTGTAACAGTAGTAGTTGTCGTTGTTGTGACCGATGTTTTGGTGGTACTTTTGTCTTCAATAGGAACGGAATCAATTATTTCAGTTATTATCTCTTCAACAAAGCTTGGACTCTCATCTTGCTGTGGTATCGGCTGATCTTCTTGTTTTAATAGTACCTCTTGTTCTATTTTTTCTGTCGGAATGTTTTCTTCGACCTTCTCTACTATTTCTTCGGGTATTTCATCTGTTTTTTGTTGAACATTATCCAATATTTCTTCAAGTATTTCAGTAACTGTTTCTGTGTCACCTGCACTAGGTATTGAAATTTGTACATCTTCAACTACAGGTAATTCTTTACGTGGTGACATTTCAGGGCTCACAAGTGGCGAAGTTTGCAACTCTATTTCTTTCGTTATAATAATTTCAGTTTGCATCTCATCATCCTTGGTTTCTTTAGCTGGAACAATTGGTTCTTCAATTTTTTGTTTAAGCTCCGGTTCAGGCGTTGTTTGAACTTCTTCTGAAATGAACTCTTTTGGTTCTTCAGGTGTACTGGAAATGGTTTGTATTTCCACTTCAACAACTTCGGTTTTCGTTGTTTGACTTTCACGCTCAGAACGTTCAACTTCAGGTTCCGGCGATGTTTGAAGTGATACATCAGTAACAACGTCTTTACATTCTGGCGATGTTTGTATTGATTTAACATCTATACTAACAACTGGTGTTTTTTGTTCAGAAACTAATTCGATTGGAGGTGGTGATGTTTGCTGTTCCACATCACCTGTGTAAGTCATTTCAACAATGGTCTTCGATATTACTAAATTACCGATTACTGGATGAACTTGCTCTGTTGGAGACGAAATAATAGCCTCTTCAATAATTTTAACTGGATCATCTTTTTCAGACAAAGTTTTATACGACTCGTCGGGGCTCACTATGCTAACAACTTCTTGTTTAGGTTCTTCGTCAATAACATCCGGCTTAGTGGCCTGTGAATCATCACTTATTTGAGAGAATTCTACAGATTTTGTTTCATGTAATGATGCAGGAATATTTGTATCATCTTCATCATCTTGAGTCTTTATTTTTTGCTTTCGTTTGCGTTTACGTTTAGATTTCTGTTTATCTACAGTATCAGGTTCTCCATCATCCAAAGTTTTATCATCTGCTTCATATCCGGTTTCTTGGATATTATCTGAAACATCAATTGGGGAACCATCATCAATAATTTCTGGTATTTGTTGGACATCTTCTTCTAATGAAATATTTATATCAGTGGATTCGGCTAGTGAGGGGTCAAGTGAGAATTGTTCTATCTGTTGATCTCCATCTCCTTCCGGAGAGATGACAACTACTGATTGTGGTTTCTCAGTAATTATCTCTGGAGTTGTTTCTGTTTCTGGTGAGGATACCTCACCTTTATCTTTGCGTCTTTTTCTCTTTCGATTTCGTTTACTCTCTGCTTCGCTGTCACTTAGTGGTGGAATATCTTCTGGTGCCTCTGTCACAATTGGAGACAGGGCAATCGATTTTTGTAAAGGCTCCGTTATTTTGTTAATATCTGCTACTTCCTCAGTAATGTTTACATTTATTTTGGCTTGCTCAGTTGGCTCCATGGTATATTTAACTGTTACTGATCCTTCGCCTTGGTTTGAAATTGAAGGCAAAGAGACTTTAATTGTTTTTTGAACTGGATCATTGAGATATAAATTCGTCTCCGATTCAATAAACATTTTTGTTAGAGAAGCAATATCTGGTAATACTTTGACTGGCAAAATAGGTTGGATATCTTTTGGCTGCCTCTCAACAGGTAATTCTTCTTGAATTATTTCTGGAGTTGGAATAGCTGTTTCAGGATGTGATATTGTTGCTGTCGTTGTTTTTACAATAGTTGTTGTAAACAAATCTTGTGGTGTTTCTACATCTCCTTTTTTGTATTCAGGCTGTTCAACATTATCTTTTTTGGGTGATTCTGGTAAAGTATCACCATTAAGGTCCCTAGTAATGGTTTCAGTTACGGTAACAATTGTTAGAGTGGCAGTTTGTTTTGGTTCTTCTTTCAATATTTTTTCTTCTTGAATTTCCATTGGTACTTTTGGAGCTTCTATTGGTTCTTTTTCAACTACCATTGATTCTTTTGGAATATCCACTGGTTCTTTTGGAGCATCCACTGGTTCTTTTGGAACTTCTAATGATTCTTTTGGAGCTTCTTCAATTCGTATGTTTATTGATTCTTCTACCAATTCTGGAGATGTTATTTGCATAATATCTTCATCAATTTGTTCGGGAGTTTCAATAATTTTATGAACATGTTCAAATTCATACTTATGAATATCGAATTTATCACCAGTTTCCAAATCTTTCGGCCAAATCTCATCAATATTATCTATTATAATTTGTTCATCAGATGTTAGCGGTTCTGTTTCTAAAGCAACCGGCTTTCCTATATCCTGCTCCACTTTTGATATATCGTATATTGTTTGTATAGTTTCCTCCTCTAATGGCCAAATTTCAGTTATATTTTCAATAATTGTTAATTTAGGTTCACTTATCAACATTTGAATGTCTTTTTCTGTGTCTTCTTTATCATCTTTTGGTGCTTTAGGTGTTTCTTTAGTTTCATGCTGTGTAGTCGTTGTGGTTATAACGGTGGTTGTAGTGGTAGTTGTTGTTTCTCTACCTGGTTCGACGGTCTCTATTGTGACTGGAAGTTTGGGACATATTACTTCATCTACTACTGGTGCTGTAGCTGGAATCAACTCTACTGGTGCTTTGTTAGATTCAAATACCTGACTGGGTTCATCTTTTTCTTTACTTAAAACCTCTTCCTTCTCGCTTGCATCTGGTGATATAATTACTTCTTTCTGAACCGTTTCAACAGAATCTGTAATAATAACTTCTTTCAAAGGTTCTTCTTCATCTTTCTTCGGAACTTCTTCTACTATGATATCAACTTCTATTTCTTCTACAGTTTTTTCTTTAGGTTCTTCCTTAATAGTTTTTGGTATTAAGTCCTTCTGTACAGTATCCTTGGTGATTTCCAATTCTATATCTTTTAATATCTGATCTTCAAGTGATTCTTGCACTTTAAGAGGCGCTTGATCTTTGGAATGCTTTATCATCTCTACAGTTTCTGTAGTTTCAATAATTTTAAATGGATCATCTCGCTGTACTTTTCTCTTAATGCAAATGGGCTCCTCAACTTCATGCTGGTTTGAAGTAGTTTCAGGTGTTTGTTCTTTTATGAAATATTGTGGAAAACCTTCGGGAACTCCTTGGGTTTGCTGTTCTAAACTGATTTGTACATGAGGCATTTCCTTATCACTACCATCTACTTCTTCAGTTTCATCTACAATTTCTTCTGTTACGTGTTCTTTTCCATCTATTATGACAATTCGCTTAATTATTTTTCGTGTTCTTTGAATAATTTTACGAGTTACTTCTTGAACAACAGCACGAACACCAAATTCAGGTTCTGTCATTAAGGTTTCAGGTGTTGGTATGCGCCTGTGATCATGTTTATCAACATATGCAATGTCACCTTCACGAACTCTAACACCTTGCAATGTAACACCATCTTTGGATGTTATAAATTCTTGCACTTGTGGATCATTTTCAAATTCATACGTTTGTATATTATCCGGTGACAGCATAGACATCATAGATCCTTTACCTTGTTCTGACACAATGGTTCTAATATTTTGTCCACCAGCTGTTGTTGTTATTGTTCTTTGATTACTAAGATTTACTTGAGAAACAGACTGTGTGATTGGAACATTTTCAGCTCCAACAAGTGTCGAAATATTTGTCACTTGCTGATGCTGTTGTTGATGGACTGTTTGCATACGAGTTCGTTTACGCACTATAATTTGTTTAGTACCATCTGGAGCTACAATAACTTCTGTTGTTGTCTCATCTGGCTCAACAAATGTTGTTTCAAACGAATGTGGCACATTTCGCATCAGTAATTCAGTTCCGCGTGTGTCATCAGTTGTTTGATTTTGTTTATATTTAGCTTCCACAATTACATCTTTGGGCGGCTCATCAGAATCATCTCTAATATTTGATGTTGTATCAATTTGAATTATTTCTTGGCCATCAACAAATTTCGTCACTATTGAAATGTTTTCTGTTGGCATCTTCTCTTTGGTTGTTTGTACCCATGATTCAACTACATGCGACTCTTCAATAGGGAAGCTTGTTTGACCTTCAAAATCAACGGGAACTGTTTGCTTTGTAATTGGATATGGCTGTAAACTTTCACTAGTCTGTGTTTCTACTTCCATTAATTTAATTTTTGGTTGTGTCTCAGTCTTTTGGGGCAAAATTTCATCTTCCGGCATTGATGTTGAATCCAAAGTATTTTCATCTATCGATTCAATACTCTGCGGCTCTAATCTTTGCGGTTGACGACTTAATATTAAATTTTTATTTAAAGTTTCTAATCTCCGTTCAATTAATATTATTTGTTCACGCAATAATTGTATAATTAATATTAATTGTTCGTATAATATCTTTGCTAATTTACGCACATCTTCGTGCTGTTGTAAATTATCACATGATTTTAATATATCTGTTAAATGCTTCTCTTTTTCACGTATCGTATTTAATAAGTCATTATGAGAATCAATTTGTTTTAATATCGTTTTCTCATCCGTACTTAATTCTCCTAGATTTTTCAATGAGCTGTCCGCTGTTTGTAACCAGTCTTCAATATCATTTAAAAGAATTTGATATTGTTTTATATCTTCATGTCTTCGATTTTGAGATGTAATCGCATTCTAAAAACATATGAATAACCATAAATAAAACTACGAGATAATGAAATAGAATTTAATTATACCTTTATCATTACAATTCCTTCTTCAGACCTTTCAATAAGATTCGTGATTTTTCTTCTTAATAATGAAAATAGATCATTAAATTCTTTATCAGTTGGTAAATTCTTACTTAAGTCAGTCAATCGATGCCATTCTTTATCATATTCATGGAGATTACTCAAAATTAACTGTAAATTATAATGAAAACAAGAAAAAAAAGAAAAAAAAAACCAATTATATAAAAATTAATTAATTAATTACCCAAATATAAAAAAAAAAAAAATCAAAAATATATAAAAGAGAAATAGATGGAAAAAATTAAAAAAAAAGCATTTCTATATAAAGTTATTAAATTTCCACAATGTCTTAAGCTCACCTTAAGACCATGTAACATGCTTTCAAGACTGTCATTCGGAAGATTCCTAATACCACCTTCAGCCAAAGTTATAGTTTGTAGAAGTTGCTCAATTTCAATTGATAAAGATTCCTATTGGTTATTTTATATATCGATAATCATTAGTAAATGTTTTAATAAAAAAAAAATTTAATTTGAATTTTAAACAGAACAAAAACAAAAATAAAAAACAAAAAATTTGTAAAAAGGAAACCAATAAAAACCATACAGAAGTGACAATAAGCAAATGAAAATGTTAAAATTCCTCATGCAATCAAATTACAAAATAAATACAAAAATATACAAAATTGTGATGGCAAATTTTACTAGTTTATCACCTTGTTATTGATTTATGAATAATTTTAACATGATAAATTATTTTAAATTATGATCACAATTTTCAACAATTAATTTTTTTGTTAATTAAATTTTTTTTTCTTTTTCGATTTTTCAAACAAACTTTTAATAAAATTTCATGATAAATTTTTTTTTATTTTATTTTGTTTTTTCTTCAAAGATCTAATGAATCCAAAGATAAGCATTTTATGTTAAATAGTGTTTCGGAAGCATTTAAGGGTTCATCATGAAAAAATGTATTACTGCTTCAAGTAGGTATATAAAGCAAAACAGTTTGATGAAAATGTATATATGGCGAAAAAAAAAAAAAACATCATGCAAAATTTAAAAGAAAAAAAATTATTTTTAACAAAAAAGCTCTGATCGAATTTTGTTTTTTTTTTAACACAGATAATGACTTCACCTTCTGATCACCAGGATAATCAGTCACAATCTCTACAGTAGGCTCTGATGTTTGTGCGACGGTGCAATCTCTATTTCCTGTTACTGATGTATCGAAAATGGTATCTTGGATAATGGGATAATTGATTGGGATTTCTTTTTCGGATTCTTGTGGAATAATTTGGGATTCAATGGTTTCTATAATAGTTATTTGGTTAGTATTAACGTTATTTAAGCTATTTTGTTCGATTTCAATCGGCATATATGTACTGTGATCTGACCAATGGGCGATCCCACCAGGCAAATCAGCAGCCATAAATTGTGTGCTACAATTAAAAAAGTTATTTGTGGGTTTATCTTGTTTTGGTTGTGGTGATGATGATCCACTGGAACCGCCAGTTGGATCATCTTTATCAGATTTATCGTCGTATTTTTCGGTTATTGTTTCCTCCGTGGTTTTTTCTTCAATAGGTTGTTGCGCAGCTAACATACATTGCCAAGATGACTCGGCATCTTGATACATTGGCTGATCGACCCAAAATGAGCCGTCCAACCATAAATAATAATCATGTGTTTCGTTTGTGGTTATTGTAGGCACTGTAGTAGTATCTTCTATTATCAACTCTACGTTTTCTATATTCGTCGACTGTGTTTCATCATTAAGCGATATTACTTCAGGCACAATGTCGTGTTCTATTGCTTGAACTGTATTCCAATTTCGTTCAGCATCACTAAATTTGTATTTATCTGTCCAGAAACTATTATCCATTGTCAAATTATCTGATAATGGAGTTTCCTTCTTTATTGCATTTTCGGGTGCAACTATTTGCGTAACGGTAGTTATTGTGGTTATTTTTGTGGTTGTATATAATTTATCGTCGTCGACTGATTCTGTTTTTGAATCAGTATCAGTTTGAGGTATTAATGTTGTGTTTTCTTGCAATGCAATGGCAGGAGTTTCATTGGAAATTTGTATGTCTTTTACAATTTCTATCAGTTCTTGTGGCTCTTGTAATGGTTCAGGAGCTTCGGGAATTTGATTGATTTCTTGTTGGTCAGGTCGTTCCATTACTAAATACGAAATTTCGGTGACAAGATTAATTTCTTGAGGATGTTCATATACTATTTCAACATCATCATTTGGTTTAATTATTGATGTTTGTTGGTCAATTATCGTTTCTTTGATAATCGGTTCTGTTCTTTCAATAGTGGTTGTTTGTGATAAAATTAAAGGTGGTTGAGTAAACATTTTTTCACTTTCAATAAATAATTGATTTGTGTCAATTTTACCTTTTAATGGAATTGTGTCTATAACAACTTGCTTCTCAATTGCATCATTACCAATTGGAATTTCAGATGATTTTGATATTACAGTTGTAGTAATTGTTGTTGTTGTGGTGGTTTCAGTAATAGAACCATCACTTGTTATTGGTTTCGCGGTTTCTTCATCGGTTGTGATTAGCGCTGTTTCTAATTCTGGCACTTTATCTACTTCGTCTTCGGCATTTTGTGTCTTTTCTTTACCGGAAAATACTTTCTTCAAGCCTTGCTTAAGAATTTCACTAAAGTTCATCTTTGGTAAATCATCAGCTATTTCATCTACTATATTTTCATTCTGTTTTATAATATTTAATTCTTTATCGATTGGTTCCAATACAATTTCTGTTACTACAGTAGTAGTTTCTTCGAAATCTTCTACTGGAGACTTAACATTATCAACATTAGATTTTGGATGTTTTTTCTTTTTGTTTTTAATTTTATGCGCTTTGGGTAGTGTTTCTGCCTCTACATTAACAGTTTCGATTACTAAAATTTCATCTGTATTTTCGGGAGCAGAAATAGTTGACTCTTCGACTGCGATTTCTTCAGGTTGATTGAATTCATTTTGTTTTGCTTTAGTATGTTTCTTTTTCTTTTTCTTTTGTTTTACTTCTGCATTAGGTTCGGTTTCGGTATTAGGCGCTAGTTCTGGAGTACTATGTTCAGACTCATTTTCTTCTCCTGATTTATCATCAGATACTTGTTTTGATTTTCTGTGATGTCTACGTCTTCTGCGTTTTGATGTTTTTTCTGATGATTCATCTACGTCTTTGATATTTGAATCGCTATCAGAGCTTTCACTAGATTGCAATATGACATAAGGAGTTTCTTCTTCAAGAGCTGCTGGTCGTTGGTTTGACCGAGATCTAGATCTGCCACTTCGTCCTCGTTTGTCTTTTCTAGAAAAGAACTCTATGAATCCTTCTTCATCAACAATTCGTTCAGGATTTGGAGTATGCATTTGACTAAAATCATCAACACGGACTTGAATTACAGGTCGGTAATCGGTGTGAGTTACAATTCTAGGACTATCATTTTTATCCAAAGTTTCATGTAATGCTTTAATATTTTGAGAGCCCACTATAGACGCCCACGATGGTATGGAAGAAGAATGTATATATTCCACATTTTCAGTCACTACTGATTCTGGTGTTTTATCTTTTACGTCTTCAACAGGAACCACTTCTTGATCGGATAACTTGTGTTTCTTCTTATCCTTCTTTTTAGATTTCTTCGGTTCTTTGTCAACTGTTGGTTCGTCAACTACAGGTTCAACTAGTTTTTGAACTTCAGGCTCAATAACTTCGGTAACAACAGTTTCAACAATTTCTTCAATTGGTTTAGGTGTCGGAACTTCATCAACGATTGGCTCAGGTTTGTCTTCCTGAACAAGGGTCACTGTTTCAACGACTGTTGGTTCATCAAAACCAAATTGCTGGGTAGTAATTGTTGTCACTGTAGTAACTGTTTCAGTAAATTCAGATTCTGTAGTTTTATCTTTTACATCTTCAACAGGAACCACTTCTGGATCGGATAACTTGTGTTTCTTCTTATCCTTCTTTTTAGATTTCTTCGGTTCTTTGTCAACTGTTGGTTCGTCAACTACAGGTTCAACTAGTTTTTGAACTTCAGGCTCAATAACTTCGGTAACAACAGTTTCAACAATTTCTTCAATTGGTTTAGGTGTCGGAACTTCATCAACGATTGGCTCAGGTTTGTCTTCCTGAACAAGGGTCACTATTTCAACGACTGTTGGTTCATCAAAACCAAATTGCTGGGTAGTAATTGTTGTCACTGTAGTAACTGTTTCAGTAAATTCAGATTCTGTAGTTTTATCTTTTACATTTTCAACAGGAACCACTTCTGGATCGGATAACTTGTGTTTCTTCTTATCCTTCTTTTTAGATTTCTTCGGTTCTTTGTCAACTGTTGGTTCGTCAACTACAGGTTCAACTAGTTTTTGAACTTCAGGCTCAATAACTTCGGTAACAACAGTTTCAACAATTTCTTCAATTGGTTTAGGTGTCGGAACTTCATCAACGATTGGCTCAGGTTTGTCTTCCTGAACAAGGGCCACTGTTTCAACGACTGTTGGTTCATCAAAACCAATTTGCTTGGTAGTAATTGTTGTCACTGTAGTAACTGTTTCAGTTAATTCAGATTCTGTAGTTTTATCTTTTACATCTTCAACAGGAACCACTTCTGGATCGGATAACTTGTGTTTCTTCTTATCTTTCTTTTTAGATTTCTTCGGTTCTTTGTCAACTGTTGGTTCGTCAACTACAGGTTCAACTAGTTTTTGAACTTCAGGCTCAATAACTTCGGTAACAACAGTTTCAACAATTTCTTCAATTGGTTTAGGTGTCGGAACTTCATCAACGATTGGCTCAGGTTTGTCTTCCTGAACAAGGGTCACTGTTTCAACGACTGTTGGTTCATCGAAACCAAATTGTTTGGTAGTAATTGTTTTCACTGTAGTAACTGTTTCAGTAAATTCAGATTCTGTAGTTTTATCTTTTACATCTTTAACAGGAACCACTTCTGGATCGGATAACTTGTGTTTCTTCTTATCTTTCTTTTTAGATTTCTTCGGTTCTTTGTCAACTGTTGGTTCGTCAACTACAGGTTCAACTAGTTTTTGAACTTCAGGCTCAATAACTTCGGTAACAACAGTTTCAACAATTTCTTCAATTGGTTTAGGTGTCGGAACTACATCAACGATTGGCTGAGGTTTGTCTTCCTGAACAAGGGTCACTGTTTCAACGACTGTTGGTTCATCAAAACCAAATTGTTTGGTAGTTATTGTTGTCACTGTAGTAACTGTTTCAGTTAATTCAGATTCTGTAGTTTTATCTTTTACATCTTCAACAGGAACCACTTCTGGATCGGATAACTTGTGTTTCTTCTTATCTTTCTTTTTAGATTTCTTCGGTTCTTTGTCAACTGTTGGTTCGTCAACTACAGGTTCAACTAGTTTGTGAACTTCAGGCTCAATAACTTCGGTAACAACAGTTTCAACAATATCTTCAATTGGTTTAGGTGTCGGAACTTCATCAACGATTGGCTCAGGTTTGTCTTCCTGAACAAGGGCCACTGTTTCAACGACTGTTGGTTCATCAAAACCAAATTGCTTGGTAGTAATTGTTGTCACTGTAGTAACTGTTTCAGTAAATTCAGATTCTGTAGTTTTATCTTTTACGTCTTCAACAGGAACCACTTCTGGATCGGATAACTTGTGTTTCTTCTTATCCTTATTTTTAGATTTCTTCGGTTCTTTGTCAACTGTTGGTTCGTCAACTACAGGTTCAACTAGTTTTTGAACTTCAGGCTCAATAATTTCGGTAACAACAGTTTCAACAATTTCTTCAATTGGTTTAGGTGTCGGAACTTCATCAACGATTGGCTCAGGTTTGTCTTCCTGAACAAGGGTCACTGTTTCAACGACTGTTGGTTCATCGAAACCAAATTGTTTGGTAGTTATTGTTGTCACTGTAGTAACTGTTTCAGTTACTTCAGATTCCGTAGCTTTATCTTTTACGTCTTCAACAGGAACTACGTCAGGATCGGATAACTTGTGTTTCTTCTTATCCTTCTTTTTAGATTTCTTCGGTTCTTTGTCAACTGTTGGTTCGTCAATTACAGGTTCAACTAGTTTTTGAACTTCAGGCTCAATAACTTCGGTAACAACAGTTTCAACAATTTCTTCAATTGGTTTAGGTGTCGGAACTTCATCAACGATTGGCTCAGGTTTGTCTTCCTGAACAAGGGTCACTGTTTCAACGACTGTTGGTTCATCAAAACCAAATTGCTTGGTAGTAATTGTTGTCACTGTAGTAACTGTTTCAGTTAATTCAGATTCTGAAGTTTTATCTTTTACGTCTTCAACAGGAACTACTTCAGGATCGGATAACTTGTGTTTCTTCTTATCCTTCTTTTTAGATTTCTTCGGTTCTTTGTCAACTGTTGGTTCGTCAACTACAGGTTCAACTAGTTTTTGAACTTCAGGCTCAATAACTTCGGTAACAACAGTTTCAACAATTTCTTCAATTGGTTTAGGTGTCGGAACTTCATCAACGATTGGCTCAGGTTTGTCTTCCTGAACAAGGGCCACTGTTTCAACGACTGTTGGTTCATCAAAACCAAATTGCTTGGTAGTAATTGTTGTCACTGTAGTAACTGTTTCAGTAAATTCAGATTCTGTAGTTTTATCTTTTACATCTTCAACAGGAACCACTTCTGGATCGGATAACTTGTGTTTCTTCTTATCCTTCTTTTTAGATTTCTTCGGTTCTTTGTCAACTGTTGGTTCGTCAACTACAGGTTCAACTAGTTTTTGAACTTCAGGCTCAATAACTTCGGTAACAACAGTTTCAACAATTTCTTCAATTGGTTTAGGTGTCGGAACTTCATCAACGATTGGCTCAGGTTTGTCTTCCTGAACAAGGGCCACTGTTTCAACGACTGTTGGTTCATCAAAACCAAATTGCTTGGTAGTAATTGTTGTCACTGTAGTAACTGTTTCAGTTAATTCAGATTCTGTAGTTTTATCTTTTACATCTTCAACAGGAACCACTTCTGGATCGGATAACTTGTGTTTCTTCTTATCTTTCTTTTTAGATTTCTTCGGTTCTTTGTCAACTGTTGGTTCGTCAACTGCAGGTTCAACTAGTTTTTGATCTTCAGGCTCAATAACTTCGGTAACAACAGTTTCAACAATTTCTTCAATTGGTTTAGGTGTCGGAACTTCATCAACGATTGGCTCAGGTTTGTCTTCCTGAACAAGGGCCACTGTTTCAACGACTGTTGGTTCATCAAAACCAAATTGCTTGGTAGTAATTGTTGTCACTGTAGTAACTGTTTCAGTTAATTCAGATTCTGTAGTTTTATCTTTTACATCTTCAACAGGAACCACTTCTGGATCGGATAACTTGTGTTTCTTCTTATCCTTCTTTTTAGATTTCTTCGGTTCTTTGTCAACTGTTGGTTCGTCAACTACAGGTTCAACTAGTTTTTGAACTTCAGGCTCAATAACTTCGGTAACAACAGTTTCAACAATTTCTTCAATTGGTTTAGGTGTCGGAACTACATCAACGATTGGCTCAGGTTTGTCTTCCTGAACAAGGGCCACTGTTTCAACGACTGTTGGTTCATCAAAACCAAATTGCTTGGTAGTAATTGTTGTCACTGTAGTAACTGTTTCAGTAAATTCAGATTCTGTAGTTTTATCTTTTACGTCTTCAACAGGAACCACTTCTGGATCGGATAACTTGTGTTTCTTCTTATCTTTCTTTTTAGATTTCTTCGGTTCTTTGTCAACTGTTGGTTCGTCAACTGCAGGTTCAACTAGTTTTTGATCTTCAGGCTCAATAACTTCGGTAACAACAGTTTCAACAATTTCTTCAATTGGTTTAGGTGTCGGAACTTCATCAACGATTGGCTCAGGTTTGTCTTCCTGAACAAGGGCCACTGTTTCAACGACTGTTGGTTCATCAAAACCAAATTGCTTGGTAGTAATTGTTGTCACTGTAGTAACTGTTTCAGTTACTTCAGATTCTGTAGTTTTATCTTTTACATCTTTAACAGGAACCACTTCTGGATCGGATAACTTGTGTTTCTTCTTATCCTTCTTTTTAGATTTCTTCGGTTCTTTGTCAACTGTTGGTTCGTCAACTACAGGTTCAACTAGTTTTTGATCTTCAGGCTCAATAACTTCGGTAACAACAGTTTCAACAATTTCTTCAATTGGTTTAGGTGTCGGAACTACATCAACGATTGGCTCAGGTTTGTCTTCCTGAACAAGGGTCACTGTTTCAACGACTGTTGGTTCATCGAAACCAAATTGTTTGGTAGTTATTGTTGTCACTGTAGTAACTGTTTCAGTTAATTCAGATTCTGTAGTTTTATCTTTTACGTCTTCAACAGGAACCACTTCTGGATCGGATAACTTGTGTATCTTCTTATCCTTCTTTTTAGATTTCTTCGGTTCTTTGTCAACTGTTGGTTCGTCAACTACAGGTTCAACTAGTTTTTGAACTTCAGGCTCAATAACTTCGGTAACAACAGTTTCAACAATTTCTTCAATTGGTTTAGGTGTTGGAACTTCATGAACGATTGGTTCAGGTTTGTCTTCCTGAACAAGGGCCACTGTTTCAGCGACTGTTGGTTCATCAAAACCAAATTGCTTGGTAGTAATTGTTGTCACTGTAGTAACTGTTTCAAATAATTCAGATTCTGTAGTTTTATCTTTTACGTCTTCAACAGGAACCACTTCTGGATCGGATAACTTGTGTTTCTTCTTATCCTTCTTTTTAGATTTCTTCGGTTCTTTGTCAACTATTGGTTCGTCAACTACAGGTTCAACTAGTTTTTGAACTTCAGGCTCAATAACTTCGGTAACAACAGTTTCAACAATTTCTTCAATTGGTTTAGGTGTCGGAACTTCATCAACGATTGGCTCAGGTTTGTCTTCCTGAACAAGGGTCACTGTTTCAACGACTGTTGGTTCATCAAAACCAAATTGCTTGGTAGTAATTGTTGTCACTGTAGTAACTGTTTCAGTTAATTCAGATTCTGTAGTTTTATCTTTTACGTCTTCAACAGGAATCACTTCTGGATCCGATAACTTGTGTTTCTTCTTATCCTTCTTTTTAGATTTCTTCGGTTCTTTGTCAACTGTTGGTTCGTCAACTATAGGTTCAACTAGTTTTTGAACTTCAGGCTCAATAACTTCGGTAACAACAGTTTCAACAATTTCTTCAATTGGTTTAGGTGTCGGAACTTCATCAACGATTGGCTCAGGTTTGTCTTCCTGAACAAGGGCCACTGTTTCAGCGACTGTTGGTTCATCAAAACCAAATTGCTTGGTAGTAATTGTTGTCACTGTAGTAACTGTTTCAAATAATTCAGATTCTGTAGTTTTATCTTTTACGTCTTCAACAGGAACCACTTCTGGATCGGATAACTTTTGTTTCTTCTTATCCTTCTTTTTAGATTTCTTCGGTTCTTTGTCAACTGTTGGTTCGTCAACTACAGGTTCAACTAGTTTTTGAACTTCAGGCTCAATAACTGCGGTAACAACAGTTTCAACAATTTCTTCAATTGGTTTAGGTGTCGGAACTTCATCAACGATTGGCTCAGGTTTGTCTTCCTGAACAAGGGCCACTGTTTCAGCGACTGTTGGTTCATCAAAACCAAATTGCTTGGTAGTAATTGTTGTCACTGTAGTAACTGTTTCAGTTAATTCAGATTCTGTAGTTTTATCTTTTACGTCTTCAACAGGAACCACTTCTGGATCGGATAACTTGTGTTTCTTCTTATCCTTCTTTTTAGATTTCTTCGGTTCTTTGTCAACTGTTGGTTCGTCAACTACAGGTTCAACTAGTTTTTGAACTTCAGGCTCAATTACTTCGGTAACAACAGTTTCAACAATTTCTTCAATTGGTTTAGGTGTCGGAACTTCATCAACGATTGGCTCAGGTTTGTCTTCCTGAACAAGGGCCACTGTTTCAACGACTGTTGGTTCATCAAAACCAAATTGCTTGGTAGTAATTGTTGTCACTGTAGTAACTGTTTCAAATAATTCAGATTCTGTAGTTTTATCTTTTACATCTTCAACAGGAACCACTTTTGGATCGGATAACTTGTGTTTCTTCTTATCCTTCTTTTTAGATTTCTTCGGTTCTTTGTCAAATGTTGGTTCGTCAACTACAGGTTCAACTAGTTTTTGAACTTCAGGCTCAATAACTTCGGTAACAACAGTTTCAACAATTTCTTCAATTGGTTTAGGTGTCGGAACTTCATCAACGATTGGCTCAGGTTTGTCTTCCTGAACAAGGGTCACTGTTTCAACGACTGTTGGTTCATCAAAACCAAATTGCTTGGTAGTAATTGTTGTCACTGTAGTAACTGTTTCAGTTAATTCAGATTCTGTAGTTTTATCTTTTACGTCTTCAACAGGAACCACTTCTGGATCCGATAACTTGTGTTTCTTCTTATCCTTCTTTTTAGATTTCTTCGGTTCTTTGTCAACTGTTGGTTCGTCAACTACAGGTTCAACTAGTTTTTGAACTTCAGGCTCAATAACTTCGGTAACAACAGTTTCAACAATTTCTTCAATTGGTTTAGGTGTCGGAACTTCATCAACGATTGGCTCAGGTTTGTCTTCCTGAACAAGGGTCACTGTTTCAACGACTGTTGGTTCATCAAAACCAAATTGCTTGGTAGTAATTGTTGTCACTGTAGTAACTGTTTCAGTTAATTCAGATTCTGTAGTTTTATCTTTTACGTCTTCAACAGGAACCACTTCTGGATCGGATAACTTGTGTTTCTTCTTATCCTTCTTTTTAGATTTCTTCGGTTCTTTGTCAACTGATGGTTCGTCAACTGCAGGTTCAACAATTGCTTGAACTTCAGGTTCGATCACAATATCTTGATTTGAGTGCTTCTTCTTCTTTTTGCTTTTATTCTTTTTTTTGTGTTCATCTTTCTCTTTGTCAGACTTATCTTCAGATGTTGATTCAGGAGATTTTTCTTCGTCTGTTTCGTTTTCCTTTTTGGTTTTCTTTTTAGATTTTTTCTTTAATTCTCCAGGTGTTATTTTTGCAAGCACTTTGACTGTTTTTTCAACAAACGCATCAATAAATGATTTTTTCTTAATTTCCTCATCTGCGTCATCCGGTTTTGTCGGTTTTTTATAAGATAGACTCGTCGTTGTATCCGATTCACTTCCAGTTAAGTTGCCTGTTGTTTTTGTTTTCATTTTTGGTTTTTCTATTTTCTCTGGTTCTGTATCCTGTACAACATTTTCATTCTCATGATCTATTAATTTTGATATCTTCTTATCTTTCTTTTTACCAGATTTAGTTGGTTTATGTACATTCATTGCTTCGTGGTGAATAAACATTTCACTATCGGTTTTGTTTTTCTTGACAACTGTTTTATATGTGTCATTATCAACCTTTGCTACATCGAATTGAGGTTCTTTATTTTTCTCAATTTCATAAGTTTTGATACTAACGTCAAATGATGTAATAATTGGTCCTCTTGGTAAATTTTCATTGGTATCATGTTTTATCTGATTATTAAAGCTTTTAACTAATGTTATTGTCTCCGGCTGTTCATGTCCAATATGTGTAACACTTATATTTTTTTTATTGGCTTCTGCCAGATTTGACGCTACAACTTCAGCATAAGTTTTGCCATCGATTGTCTTCCACGCATTGGTAGGGACAACTGGCTTTGTTGTTATTACTGGTTTTGTTTGTTCAATTGGCTCAATTAACTGTTGTTTAGGTTTTCTTTGCCTCTTTTGATATTTACCTTTTGGTTCTTTCTTTACAGATCCTTTCTCATCAGATGACAATGGGTGTTCTTCATCAGGAGACTCTAATGCCTCTTTAAGATGGAATTGTACATCATCTTTATCCTCATCAATAAAACTGACTTTAGTTATTTTACGATCAATAATATTCGTGTCATTTACAGTAGTTGTTGTTATTGTAGTTGTTGACGTACTTATAGTAATAGTTCTGACTGAATCTTCAGATTTATGTTCTTCAACTGGTGTAGTTTTCAATAAAATAGTTCGCTCTGTATCAACGAAATCATTTTGCATTGATGGAACATCAACATTACTAATAAATTGCATATCGACTTCTACTTTTTCTGAAGGATACTGTATTAGTTCATCTTTAATGCTTTCAATAGAAAATACATCTTCCAAATTCGAACTATCTACTTCTGTTACTTTTGATGGTGTTTCTTCCTGAACTATTTCTGTTGGTTCGTATAATTTTACAATGGTTTTCTTATTCTCGAAATTTTCTGTGGTGTTATCATTGTCAATAGAAGATAAGATATCTGGTTCATATATATCAACAATTGATGTTTGGAGTTCTGTAACATCTTCTCTCATATTAGGTTGTTCTCCCTGAATATAATTTTCAGGAGATTCAAGAATATCTTCGGCCATTTGTACAGGCAAACTCATTCCAGATGGTTTAAACTCAGGCGCCTCTGCAGAGAGTCTGCTAACAAAAACATTCGTTACCCTTTTTGTGGATATTACAACTGTATGTATTATATCTCCATTGGCATCACGAACATAGGAATAATCTGGTACTTCTTCTACGCACTCTTCTACCTGGGTAGGAATCATTTCTTCAATTGTATCGTCTGGTTTTTCTTCAGTTAGATCAGGCTTTGTATCAATTTGTGATTGCATTTCTTCAATAGTAGTGGCTTCGTCGGAAATTAACTTTTCATTTCTATGAAGCAGCTGCTCATTCGTTGTAGTTATTGTAATAGTTCTAGTATTTGTGACTGCACTTGTTTGGTCATAATCAAATGGTTTTTCATCATCAATTAAAGTTTCAACTGGTTTTTCAATTAAAGTAGATGTAGATGTGACAACTTTTGATGGTTCTTCATCATCAGAAATTACAATTGCTTCATCCATCCACAAATCAGAGGAGTCATCTAATGGTAATCCAGCATAAGGCTTGCTTTCTGTTTTCAAAGGTAAAGATTGTTCAGATATTGTTGTCGTTACAGTTTCAGTAACAACTAGTTCTCGTTGATCTGTTTGAATTTTTTCATCTATTTTAATTTTATCCAAATTTTCTATGTTTTGTTGTGACAAATCAGGCTTTATATCTTCTTTATTTGGTGAAAATGATTCATCATTATCTGACAATACAATAGCTTCATCCATCCATAAATCAGCATCTTTATCAACAGGTAATCCAGCATAGGCTGGTTTCTCCTTCGGTATTTCAAATGTCGTAGTTGTAATTGTAGTGACAATTGTGTCTGTCTGCGTTGGTACAGATTCAATTACAGGAACATCTTGTGGTTCCTTGTCATCAGATGGTACAATTGGTTTTGAAGTGACTTCTGGTTCTACATCATCATCAGACAGCACCATTTCTTCACTCATCCATAAATCAGCATCTTTATCAACTGGTAATCCAGCATAGGCTGGTTTCTCCTTCGGTATTTCAAATGTCGTAGTTGTAATTGTAGTGACAGTTGTGTCTGTCTGCGTTGGTACAGATTCAATTACAGGAACATCTTGTGGTTCCTTGTCATCAGATGGTACAATTGGTTTAGACTTGGTGACTTCTGGTTCTACATCATCATCAGATAGCACCATTTCTTCACTCATCCATAAATCAGCATCTTTATCAACTGGTAATCCAGCATAGGCTGGTTTCTCCTTCGGTATTTCAAATGTCGTAGTTGTAATTGTAGTGACAATTGTGTCTGTCTGCGTTGGTACAGATTCAATTACAGGAACATCTTGTGGTTCCTTGTCATCAGATGGTACAATTGGTTTTGAAGTGACTTCTGGTTCTACATCATCATCAGACAGCACCATTTCTTCACTCATCCATAAATCAGCATCTTTATCAACTGGTAATCCAGCATAGGCTGGTTTCTCCTTCGGTATTTCAAATGTCGTAGTTGTAATTGTAGTGACAATTGTGTCTGTCTGCGTTGGTACAGATTCAATTACAGGAACATCTTGTGGTTCCTTGTCATCAGATGGTACAATTTGTTTAGACTTGGTGACTTCTGGTTCTACATCATCATCAGGCAGCACCTTTTCTTCACTCATCCATAAATCAGCATCTTTATCAACTGGTAATCCAGCATAGGCTGGTTTCTCCTTCGGTATTTCAAATGTCGTAGTTGTAATTGTAGTGACAATTGTGTCTGTCTGCGTTGGTACAGATTCAATTACAGGAACATCTTGTGGTTCCTTGTCATCAGATGGTACAATTGGTTTTGAAGTGACTTCTGGTTCTACATCATCATCAGGCAGCACCATTTCTTCACTCATCCATAAATCAGCATCTTTATCAACAGGTAATCCAGCATAGGCTGGTTTCTCCTTCGGTATTTCAAATGTCGTAGTTGTAATTGTAGTGACAATTGTGTCTGTCTGCGTTGGTACAGATTCAATTACAGGAACATCTTGTGGTTCCTTGTCATCAGATGGTACAATTGGTTTTGAAGTGACTTCTGGTTCTACATCATCATCAGGCAGCACCATTTCTTCACTCATCCATAAATCAGCATCTTTATCAACTGGTAATCCAGCATAGGCTGGTTTCTCCTTCGGTATTTCAAATGTCGTAGTTGTAATTGTAGTGACAATTGTGTCTTTCTGCGTTGGTACAGATTCAATTACAGGAACATCTTGTGGTTCCTTGTCATCAGATGGTACAATTGGTTTAGACTTGGTGACTTCTGGTTCTACATCATCATCAGACAGCACCATTTCTTCACTCATCCATAAATCAGCATCTTTATCAACTGGTAATCCAGCATAGGCTGGTTTCTCCTTCGGTATTTCAAATGTCGTAGTTGTAATTGTAGTGACAATTGTGTCTGTCTGCGTTGGTACAGATTCAATTACAGGAACATCTTGTGGTTCCTTGTCATCAGATGGTACAATTGGTTTTGAAGTGACTTCTGGTTCTACATCATCATCAGACAGCACCATTTCTTCACTCATCCATAAATCAGCATCTTTATCAACTGGTAATCCAGCATAGGCTGGTTTCTCCTTCGGTATTTCAAATGTCGTAGTTGTAATTGTAGTGACAATTGTGTCTGTCTGCGTTGGTACAGATTCAATTACAGGAACATCTTGTGGTTCCTTGTCATCAGATGGTACAATTGGTTTTGAAGTGACTTCTGGTTCTACATCATCATCAGACAGCACCATTTCTTCACTCATCCATAAATCAGCATCTTTATCAACTGGTAATCCAGCATAGGCTGGTTTTTCCTTCGGTATATCAAATGTCGTAGTTGTAATTGTAGTGACAATTGTGTCTGTCTGCGTTGGTACAGATTCAATTATAGGAACATCTTGTGGTTCCTTGTCAATTGGTATAATTGGTACAATTTGTTTTGAAATGACTTCTGGTTCTATATCAGTAGTTTCAGTTGTTTTAACACTACACTCTGCGTCTTCTATCTTATCTGGAACATCAACAAATGGTTTTTCATCTATTATAGGAACTTCATTAATTATTTTTTTATCAGTTTGTTCCAAATTTGTTATTGTTTTTAATTGGCTATCAGGTTCTGGCGCATCACCCGTTAACACCATATCAACAACTGGTTTTTCTTCTGAAACTGTTACGGTTTGTATGGTAGTTGTTGTTATTTCGATTAGATCTTTTGGCTTATCTTCTTCAATAGTAATATCTTTGGGTATGTTATCATCTGTTGGTGCTGTTTTGTCTTCATTTGTATCTTTTTGAATTACTTCATGAATAATTTGAGTTTTTGGATCAATTTGCAATTCTTTCTCAACAGCAACCGATTTGCTAACGGATTTATCCTCATCATCATCTGATAGCACAATAACTTCATCCATCCACAAATCAGATGTTTCATCAATTGGAAGACCAACATAATCAATTTTCTTTGGTATTTCATTAATAATTTCCATTTTGTCAATTATAACAAAATCATCTTCATCAGAATGGATTGGCTCTTGTGAATTTATATTTTTCTCATTCTGTTCTTCAGTTGTTCTTGTCGTTATCGTTGTTGTTGTTGTCGTTGTTGTTGTTACAAATGTTTCAACATTAGAAACCACATTATCATTATTTTCCGTAATAGACTTTGTTGTCAACGTGACTGTCTCTATTGGTTTACTTTGATCTTTTTCAGTATCATCAACAGGTAATTGCATTGGCCTTTCTAAAACCTCTATCCAATCACTTGACGATTCATCCAAAGGTAAACCAACAAAGTCAATTTTTTTCGTATCAACCACTTTAATTGGTTCCCCAATATTTGTATCTTGTACCGGAATAATTTCGCTAACCACATTTTCTCGTTCATTAACCACATCCTTACTACTAACCACAATATTTACCGAATCACATATATCTAAATTATCCTTACCTTTTTTTGCCTCTGATTCTAAAACTACATGTTGTACTATTTTAGGCTCCATAATTGGCGAATTCAAAAACAAATAATAATTTCTTTCAGCGTCGCTCATTAGTGACAAATTATAATTAGGAACTTCAAAAATAGAATAATTAAACGTTGTTGTTATTGGTGCATTGTTAGGTGCTAGTTTAGAAAGATCGTCGTCGATTATTTTTGTTGTTAATATCGGAACATCATGCTTGTTAATTGGGATTTGTGTAATTTCTTTCTCAACTACGCTCAAATTATTATCAACATTTATTTCAAATTTAATATCATCATCGTTTGCTAAAGCGGAAGACGTTTCGTAAAAATTCCTTTCGGCATCCTTTAATAACGCATTTTGACATGGTGTCTCTTTTTCATAAATAATCGAATTTAATTCCGAATTAATAATTTCCTCTTCTAATTTGTCAACAACCGGTGTTGCAGGCTTATCAATATTCTGTACGGTTTCGTCAATTTTTATAATTGTATTAGTCTCACTATTAACTATTTCAATAGGGGCTAATTTTTCATTATACATTTTTTCGGCGTCCTTAAATACTGTATACGGATATGATGGACTAGTCTCAAACATAGCTGGCGATTCAAAAATTTGTGTTTGTGTATCAACTATAGTAATTTCTGATGTTTCTAAAGATTTAGCATCGTCAATTTTAACCAAATCAATAGATAATTCCTCGCGTTTATCTTGTATTGGTCCAATTTCAACATTATTATCATTCTCAATTTTTTCTGCGCTTATAAAATCTTCTGTTAATTGTTTTATTGATGGTACAACATTTTCTACAATGACCGTTTCTGATTTTCTTATACTTTCTGGTATAATTTCAATATCTTTTACTACAACAGTTACTGTTTCATCTACTGGTTTTTCATCCTCATGCAAATCACCATTTTTAAGGGAAGTGGTGCCAATTGTTGTCGTGGTTGTTGTTGTTATTGTTTTTGTGGTAATCCAACCATGTTTCTCAATTGATTCAGACGTTGTTTGCTGTTCTTTTGTATCATCTAAATCAGTTATTTTCAATGATTCAATTGGTAGCTTCTCTTCTAAATTATCTTCATCAAGATCAGTTACTTTAATATGCGATACATTCTCTTCAATATCCGGTGTTTGTTGCATGAAATCAGTTGGTAATGATGGTCTTTTCTTTTTCTTTGAAAATTTATCCTTGTATTGTAAAAATAGTTCATATTCCTCTGGATTTAAATTTTCTGGTTCATCATTTTTCTTTGATTTTTCTTTCTTTAATTTTGTATCTGTAACCTCAGTTACAATTGTTGTAGTTTCTTCCAAATGTTTGTTATTAATATCGTTTGTAGTGTCTGTAGTAAAAGGCACAGATCTAACTGTTGAATGCCCATAAGTGATAGATTCATTCGGCAATGATATATCAGTTGTTACTAATCCGGAATCTGTATCAATGGTTCTTGAAGCTGTTTCAGATATTGTTATATCAGTACAAATCGATGCAGTTTCTAAAGAATATTGTTCTTTATCACTTTTATCAACACTAACTTCGCTAATTGGTTCTTGTTCTTCAGTTTCATCAGAACTTTGTACAGATTCTTCGGTAATTGTTTGCATTTTAGAATCAGGTAATACATCCGAATATATAAATTGATCATCAATATCAGAACTCTGTTCATCGATATTTGTTGTCACTTGATATTCAACTTCCTTAATAAGTGATTCAATTAGTTTTTCAGCTTCTTCTTTTACTTCCGATTCTAACGTGTCAGTTGTTACTAAATTATCTTTCTTTATTATATCAACAGACACTTCTGGGAATTCCATACGATATTCAACAACAGGCTTTAAACGAATTTCCTCGTGGGTAATCATTGTAATTTTATGTGTCTTTTCAGGTACTAATTTTCCTTCATATTGTTGTACTTGTATAAGTTGAGGCTCATTATTATCCTTCGATGTTTTTTCATGCATATTTATTGATGTTGTTGATGTACGAACAGTAGTCGATACTTTTTGAGTTGTTGTTGTTTTCATTGATGATGATGATTCACTTTGAGATGATGATCCGCTTTGTTTATCAGTACCAGCAGTAACTGTCTCAATTGGTTCCATAGACAAGTTATTTATGTTTATTGAAATTGGTTCTTCATCCAATGGTATAACAGTAATTGGTTCTATATCACGAGGAACTTCCTCAATAACGTCATTAAAACGTACTGTTTTAACAATCGTTTTCTCTAAAGGTTTCTCATTTACTTCCCGAGTCACAACAACAGTCTCTGTTGTTTCTTTTGGAAGTTCGACGTTATCAACGGTTTCCTCAACTTCAATTGTTTCCCCACTTTCTGTTATTATTGTTCTACGAATAATTCTTCTGGTTGTTTTCGTAATTTTAGTTATTATTTCTCCAATTTCATTTATTTCTTTGGTGACTGTTTCCCTTATTTCAGGATTTTCAACAAAGTCAATAATTTGTTGTTTTTCAGAAATAACAACATTCTCGACTGGTTTAGATTCAACTGAACTTAAAGGTAGTTCTTCTGTTACATGTTTGATCTTATCCTCTGCGATAATTTCATGTTTAGGTACATTCTGTTGTTCCATATGAATAAATGTTTGGATATCTTTTTTCATATCTGGTGCACTCGTTTGCTTTTCATGAAGAATATGATCTATGGTTTCACGAATTTCGGACACAATTGGTAAATTCGATTCTGGTTCCAGTTTTTGTTCTGGTTCCACTTTTGGTTCTTGCTCCAATTTTTTAACTGGTTGTTGTTGCTCCTGATTATTTACTTTTGATTTCTTTTTCTTCTTTAATTTATCTTTCTTCGGTTTTTGAGACGGAGTCTCAACGATTGTAATAACGTCTGGTTTTATTTCAGGTATTACTTCATCATCCGGTTTTACAACTGATGTCGTATCAACCATTGAGGTAATAATATCTTCCTGAATTGTCTCTTCAGAACCTAATTCGATTGGAGTGATTTCAATATTTATTTGCTGATTTTCAATAATAATATTTTCTGGAATATTCTCTGATTTCTGCTGTGAATTATTTTCATTTTGAATGAGACTTGTTTTCGTTACTGTTGTTGTTGTGGTTGTTGTTGTTGTAGTCATTGTACTTGAGCAAATGTTATTCAATTCATCTTCTTTTGCATCAGCAATATTTGGTACAATTTCTCTATTATTATCATTAATATGAGTAATTGTTACTTCTGTTAGTTTTTCCGTTATTGGCTCTTCAATTTCTACAATTTCTGGTACTGTCGTATCTAATTCGATTTCTGGTTTTTTGTGAACAAAACTTTGTTCTGTTCTAATAAATTCTGTTGTTGAGTTTTTAATGTCTGTTGTTTGCGGCATGTGTTTGGGAACAATTGTCTCAACAATATCTTTAGAAATTTTTTCTACTTGTTCTTTAGGAGAAACACCATTATCAGTAATAATATTTGTCACAGTTACTATTGTTTCTGTTGTTATGATCTTAGACGTTTCTTGTGGAATCCTCTCTGAATCATCTTTAATGTCAGTTTTTATGATTTGTGAGTCAGCAATTTGTCCAGAAATTGGCTCTCTTTCAACCTTAATATCAGATGTTATGGTTTCAGAAATAACAATTTCTTTAGAAATCGGCTCGGATTCTTGACTTATTTCAGATGATTCTTTTTCAGAGACAATAATTTCTTTAGGTACTGGATCTGATTCAGGTTTAATTTCAGATATTATAATTTCAGAGACAATAGTTTCTCTTGAAACTGGCTCTGATTCTTGTTTAGTATCCGGTGTTATGATTTCAGAAACAGCAATTTCTTTAAGAACTGAATTAGATACATGCTTAGTTTCGGATGTTATGATTTCAGAGCAAATAGTTTTTCCTGAAAGTGGTTCCGTTTCATGTTTAGTAACCGATGTTATGATTTCAGAGACAACAATTACTTTAGGAACTGGTTCCGATTCATGTTTAATTTCAGATATTATGATTTCGGAGACACTAGTTTCTTTTGTAACTGGCTCCGTTTCATGCTTAGTTTCAGGTGTTGTTATTTCAGAGACCACAATTTCTTTGGGTTCAGATTCAAACTTAGTTTTATATATTACGGTTTCAGAGTCAATAATTTCTTCAGAAATTGGTTCTGATTCATCCTTTATTTCAGAGACAACAATTCCACTGGAAATTGGTTCCGATTCATGCTTAATTAAAAGTTCATCACATTCCGTTGATTCGGGGTGCTTTTGTTGTTTCTTTGACTTTTTCTTTTTCTTTTTATCCTTCTTTATATTATCTTCACTGTCTTGTGTTTCCTTTTCTTTATCAGAGGACGTAGTTAACACATTTTCTCCTTGACTAGATTCAGTATCTTTAGATGTGGAATCTTCGGATATATCATTAACATGACTATCAACAATTGGACTAGATTTCTGTTTCAATTTTTTCTTGTGTGCTTTTTCCTTTTTCTTGTTTGTTTTCAACACAGTTTCGTTTATTTCTTGTTCAATCTCTGGCAAAACCTCAATATCATCTGGTTTATCCTCATGCTTTAATTCCTCTGGACTTTCATGAATCATTTGAGAACACTCATCATCGTTTGATGAATCTTTTTGCTCTTTATGACCATGTTTCTTATTTTTATGTTTCTTTGAGGTTTTTGTTATAATCGTTGTCGTAGTAGTTGTTGTAGTTGTGGTTTTGGTTGATCCAATATTCATACTATCTGATTCAGTCGTATCAATAACTGTTTTAACAGATTTACTTTCAGTTACTTCGTTGCTACTTTGAGGTATGATGGCCATATCTGAAACCTTTTTTTGTTCATCTATAGTTGGCTCTAGACTTATTTCAACAACGTCCTTTGAATGCAATTTTGAAGATTTCTTCTTCTTTTTACGTTTATTCAATTTTTCTTGTTGTTGATTATCAGACTTGGGTTCGTCACTATCTCTTTTCTCGTCTGATTCACTTTTATCAAAGAAAACTGTAGTTTTTTCATCTTTATCTTCTTGTACTTCAAATGTTAATTTTTTTGGCTGTACCTGTTCTACTTCATCGGCCCATGAGAATTCCTCAGGTTTCTGGGAACTACTATCTGGTACGATTTTTTCAATATTAACTAAACTAGTTATTTCTGTTTCGTATCGAGTATTCGTATCAAATTGTTTCTCAGGTTTATTTGGATGATTTCTTCTTTTGTGACTTCCTCTTTGCTCGAGTGAAGTTATCTGTTCCGATTTAGCAGGGATCTTCTCTCTACGATCCCTGAATTCGGACTTAGAATTTCTATTACTATCCCATTCTGATCTGTAAGGTTTCTTATCGTCTCTTCTACTAACTTCCGTTACTGAGTCACGAGAAGGAGATTTGGTTCTTGTCATTTTTAACGAATGAGACCTTTCTTCAGGCTTGATAATAACAGTTTGATTTACTTGTTGGCTGGATGGCTGGAAAGACTTAGTACCAAGACCTTGGGACAATATTTGTGCATATGAGATACTACTTTCAGTATCAGTTTTTCTTGTTGGTTCATTTGGCTTTACTTCAACGATTTCTCTTTCAATATATTTGTTTTCTTCAACTTTTTGTTGCGTAAATTCTTTTATTATAGGAGTTTCTTGAACTACCATATCAATATATTGATTTCCATAATCTACTTGTGATTCAACTGGAATTTCACTTTGCAATAATTGTGTCTCTTGCACAATATCATTTATATACGACGGAATTTCGTCGATAACTCTTTCTGGTTCATTTATCATTTCTCTACGTGTTATTATACGTGTTGTAGTTGTAATAGTTTCACGTTGAGTTTGCTGTTCATACTGTTGTTGTTGTTGTTCTTGTTGATGTGTTACATTTTCTATCTCTTGTGGATACATAACTTGCTGGTGATAATAACCAACAGGCTGTTGTTGTTCAGCGTAAATGAAATTGGATGTCATTGATGGTATTATATTAGGATTAAAGTGTCCTTGGAGCTCAGCATTCATTAAAGCGTTCTCTGGCGATATAAACGTTGGCATATTTTCTTGATGATATTGAATTGGAGGTTGATTTGTATATCCCCCATAAATATTCTGTTGTGGCATAATATGCGTTTGTTGAGTTTGTTGTTGAGGATTTACGTACAACTGCTGTTCACAAATATAATAATTTTGTGGTGGCATCATAATATAAGGTGCATCCATTGGTGATGTGGATGATATAGTAGTTGTTGACGATGGTTCATATTGCCATGTCGAAGTTTCAGTAATTTGCGTTACATTATTATCGCTATCCTGTATTTGTGGACTGGTTTCTTTTGATTCCTTTGGAGACATTTCTTGAATATCAATATTATATTGTTGTTCAGTAATTACTGGTGTTACGTCAGTTACAACGGATGTAACAGTTCTGGTCTCACTATGTTGCTGAGGATTTATTGTGACTGTATCATAATAATCTGGTTGTTCCTTAAAGGTACCAGTTTCCATGCCTTTTAATACCTCAGCATATGTGGTAGACCCAGGAATCCACATTGGACTACGAGACCGATCTCTAATTTCAATTCTTGGCATAAGAGAATCAGTGGTTTCGTTATCAATTACTCTTGTCACTACACTGGTGGTAGTAGTTGTTGTTGTACGTCTGGTCATATTATCACCATCAACGGATACAACAACAGAAACTTTCGAGTCTTCTTCATTTATATCTTTTGTAGGTGGTGAAATGTTTTTGATAATATCTTTTCTTAGAACCACATCATTTAATTTGTCTTTGCCTTTTGTAATACCACGACGGCGTGGCGACCTACCTCGCACTTTAGAATGACGTTCGTTTTCACTTATATCATTAGTATCATTCACAGATTTAATTGATTCAATAATTTCACTTTCAACCTTTTCAGGCGTAAACACTACATCTGTAACACTTTTTTCATAAACATTTTGAGAAATATCTGGTGTTGGTATATTTTCATTATTAATCGCGTAATCCACATTAACACTGTAATCCAATTGTCCTAAAGGTTTGTGGGTTTGCTGATCATATTGCAACTCATATGATGATTTATCAGCTTGTTTTATTGGTAAAGATGGTGTCATTAAATCAGATTCCTTTAATAACGTAGATTTAGTTGTCGTTGTAGTTGTTGTTGTTGTTGAACTTGTTGCAGTTCTCAAAGGTTCTTCGGAAGTTACAATCTCTGATGTAATTAATGTAGTTGGAGTAGAATCACTTGATTCTAAAACGGTATACTTTACAGTTTTAACTGTAGTAGTGGTTGTTGTAGATTGTTGTAAATCATCATGTTGATCAATCAAATGAGAATATTGTGGTTGTGGTTTAGTAACCAGTGTAAATTCTTTATTCTCAGGATACATTTGTTGCGCTTGCTGTTCATGTTGTATAAATTGTTGTTGAGGATGTACAATAATTTGTTGTGATGTTGATGGACTCTTACGACCAAACAAAACATCAGCATATGTTGGCCCACCAGTCAATGGTCGTACAAATGTTGTTAAATTTGGTATTGTCAATTGATATGGATCCAATTTAGCAACCAATGGTGTTAGATCATTAATCTTCTGATGATAACCCTCTAAACGTGACTGCAATGCCTATATCATTAGGATCCGTACATTCAAATATGTCAATCAATTTTCTTTTTTTTTTTTTTTTTTGATAATAATAAATTTAATATAATCGAAAGAGGAGGAAATTTTACTATATACATTTTTTTTTTGTTTTTTTGTTTTTAAGTAACTTGGATAGTTAAATAAAAAAAAATTGCATAAATGATGAAACTATTTGCAATTTTCTATTAAAAAGATTTTTTTTTTATTTTTTTTCTTTTTTTTTCTACAAAATAAATAAACTAAATAGAAAAAAAAAAAGAAGCTAGATTTTATATGATGATCTGAATAAAATACTTAAAATTCGTATTTCTAAATTATCTAATAGAAATAGCAGATAATAAATATCCTTCAAGTATATAATAGAATACTTAAGCATAGTTAGGAGAGGTGGCTGCGATAATAATAATTTTTTTTTTCTTAATATACCAGCGTGTTGGAAATTTTTTTGTTAATTCACATAATAATTAAAATAAAAAAAAGAAACACAATCAATAAAATTGTTCTTAATTCATTTCGTATTTTTATTTTATTTTATTTATTTTATTTAATAATATTCTTAAATGTTTATATTTTTTCTGTTTTAATTTATATAATAATTTAGATGAGAGATTTTTTTATTTTTTTTTTTTGTTTTATTGTTATTAAAGTTATTAAATTACATTAAGTATCTAATAGATCTATATCCGGTGTACCGCGTTGTATTAATAATTTAATGCGTTCATTACGTGCATTGATTTTGGTATGCAACAATTTTACACGTTCCCGACACGCCTTTTATATTTTAAACAATAAAAATAATTTTTTTTTTTACAGATTTAAGCGTAGCGTAGCACCCAATGAGCACCCCCGCGAATGATTATAGGAAAATAGAATTATATTTTTATATTAAAATGTTAGTAAATAAAAGGTGAGTGTTATCACAGTAATATTAATAAATTTGTTTAAATAGTAAAAAAAAAAAAACAAGAGTTAAAAACATAAACAAAAAAGGATAATAAAGGGATATACATAAATATTTATAAAAAAATTAATAAAAATGTGGACAAATGAAATAAAATGAAAATAAAAAGAGAAGAAAAAAAAGTGCAGCAACAAAAAAAAAAAAAGAAAATAAATAAAAAAAAAATATAAATAAAATAAAATTATATAAATATAACGATGATGATAATTAAAAATTAATTAATAAAGGATTAAAAAATAAATAAAAATAATTAATTATAATTTTTTTTTTATTTTATCCTTTTGTTGTGTATTTTTGTTGTGTCAATATTATTTATATATATATTTATTTATTTTTTTTTTTATTTTTAATTATTTCTTTTTCTTTTTTCTAACCACCAGTTTTAAAGCATATTTTACCCTTTATATAGTACTAAAAAAAAAATTCTAATGATAATGGTTTTTGATTGATTCATTTTTTTTAATTTATTTTTATTTATTTATAAATCTTAACTAATAAAATACCACCACAAAGCATTATGCAAATTATTATTATTATATTTTAATAGACATGAAAAAAAAAATAAGATAAATAAGTAATAATAATAATAAAAGTTTTTATTTAGACAGAGTTTTTTCTTTTAATTAAATATAAATTTTTAATTTTAAACTAAAATAAAGTGTAGTTAAGTGTAAGGTAAAGAAGTGTTTCTAAATAATAATAATAAATATAAAAACGATTTATGTTTTTATTTTTAGTAAAATGACTAAAATTAATCACAGAAGAAATGTAAAAAATAAAAAAAATTAAAATTCAATCAATAAATTAATCCTAAGTGATAGTGTAAAAGGTTTTTGGCGATAATAATAATAATAAATACAATTACATGTTGGACTACACAAATATGAATATAAATAAAAAAAAAAATTAATTAAAGTATGATTCGAGTATGTTTCAAAGAATTTTTTATTTAATATTAATTTTCAATGTCAAGGCGACATCAAAACAAGCAAAAATTTGTTGATTAAATGTTTTATTAATTTTTTTTTTTTTTTATTAAAACATTATCTATGAAATATTTAATCAATAATAAAGTTTTATTTTTTTTTTTATTTGGTAAACAATTAATAAACAAGAAGAAGAAAATAATTATTGTTGAAAATGAGTTAAAAGAGAAATTTTTGCTATTACGCAGAATAGAAAATTATTAAAAAGGATAAACAGATGAAATTTGATTTGATTTTTTTTTTATTTATAATTAAATGATGGAAAATAATATATAAAAATAATTAAATGATGATAAAGACAACATAAATTGATGAGAAATTGATAAATAAAGATTTTGTTAAATTTTTTTTTTTTTTACTATAAAAAAAAAAAACAAAACATAACATATAAAAATGAAGGATAAATAATGAAAATTATAAGCATTGTACAGTGTTTTTAAATAAATTTAAATAACAGAACCAAGACTCCAAAAATAAACATTTATTACACATATGCACGGTTTATTTTTTACGAATTAAAAATAAATTTAAAAAAAAAATAGATTTAAAACAGACGGAATATTTATTAATTTCTTTATATAAATAATTATTGATTTTTTTTTTCTTTTTATAAAGCGAATTAAATCCAGTAACGTCGCAGCCACCGTGCATTCAAAAAATTATATATTGGTATCGTAGTATCTTGGCTTATGAAAATCGAATTATTTTTTTGGGTTTCTAATAATGACTGTCTTTATGTTTTTTTTTTTATTATTATTATTATTATTATTTTTATTTTATTTTTAAAATTATTTTTTTATTGCTATTTTAGTAGTTTTTGTTTTTTTTTTTTAAGTAAATTTATGATATCATTTAAAACAAAATTAAAAATCAACTTAAAGAAAGGAAATTTGCTTGGTTTAATATTATAAATGAATTAAAAAAACAACACAAACATAATACTAAAGTATTGTTTTAGTTAAAACGTTATTAAATTATTTAAAAATTAAAAAAAAATATATATATATAGCAGCTTACGTCATTATTTATTATTATTTACGATAAAAAAAAAATGTATTTGGAATTTTAATTATATAAAAATATAATCAATGATATATTAATAATTCTTGAATGATTATTTTTATTTTTATTATTGTTTTAAGATACAAAAAAAAAATTATGATTAAAAATTGTAGAAAACCAAAAACTGTTAAACTTAACTTTTGTATAAAGAATTC
The DNA here is from genome assembly GCA_961205885.1 of Ptychoptera albimana. NCBI lineage: Eukaryota > Metazoa > Arthropoda > Insecta > Diptera > Ptychopteridae > Ptychoptera > Ptychoptera albimana. The sequence continues at coordinate 18,049,734 of OY540801.1, forward strand.
TTTCATACATACTCGCTATGCTTTTTTGATTTTTTTTTTCTTTCATTTAGTAAATAAAAGTTTAACAAATGATACTGAATAATACTTTTTCTGTTTAAAAACAAGTAAATACGTTGTGTGACTTTAGAGACGCAAAATTGTATATAGTAATTAAAACCTAATCTAAATACGCTTAGTTCAAGTAAGAAAAATACAAAAAAAAAAAAAGTGTTGTAAAAATGAGGAATTTTTCTTACCTGTTGATCGGCCAATGCCTGTTCACGATCATGTGGTAGATAGGTTGGTGACAGCACAAGTCGTAGCTGTTGCTCTTCTTGGATGATCTTCTGTCTAAGGGACTGCATTTGTTGTTGGTATTGATCCAATTGGACAAGTGTCGCTTCTAAGTTACCTGATCTATCTCGGACACCATGATTTAATGTGTCCAAGTCTCCAACAATTTCAATTGCTGAATCAGTGATATTACGATCACCGCCAATACCAGACCGGAAATGTACCTGTAAAATTTTAATTAAATATTTGCGAACTTTCCAACCATTTTGTTATTCGCCTCGTTTTTCCGCCGGTACAACTTACCTGTAATTTTTCTACAGACATTGTTATCTTGGTCTTTTGAATGGCAATGTCGGCTAATGTTTTCTCACAATAGCCTAATTGATCACGAATTGGTCTCTTCTTTTGTTGTGGAGATTCCAAAGTATTTTTCGTCTTTTCAACCCATTGACGTACTTCTTTTAATTTTCGTTCACATTGTTCCCATTCTTCAGTTGACTCTTGAAGGAGTGCATTCTGAAAAGAAAAAATAAAAAATCCAAAAAAATTATTAACAAACATTCCCAGTGCACAAAATTTTTCCGTCAAATAAATCATACCCTTTCTAATAGGAGTGCTTCAACCTCTACTTTAGCTTCTTCAGCTTCTTCTAATTTCTCCTTCAAATCTCCAACTGTTGTTACTTGTGTAATTAATTCCAATTCTTTATCCATTTCACCTAAATTCTTGATTATTGGTTTGATACTCTTGACAGCGGTCTATATAATAAAAAAAGAAAAAATTATTCACATTCATTAACCATAAATAAAAATTTATTAAAAATTTGTTTATTTGTTAAGTTACTTACAGAATAGTCATTTAGTTTTTGTCTAGCTTGATGCAGAGTATTAATTTCCATTGGCTCTTGTAAAAATCTTCGTTTTTCACCAGCCCATGACATGACAATTTGATAAAGATTCAAGAATCTTGTCCATGCGTCCAAAGTATCTCCTACTTGTTGTTTCTTTTCATCAATCCATGCTCTAATTTGACTTAATTGTTGTGTCAACTGATCGATTGTTGTCTGAATTAGTGTTTTCTCATCTTCGCTACGTGTTTTCTCAATGATAATGCGACCATTTTTCTTTACATTCTCTAAGCGATCAGTTATTCCACCAATTTCTTGATAAATCTTATGCAACAATTCCTTATATTTGATTGGTTCGAGTGTACGATTTTGAATTTGCAATTCGGCATGTTGTAACCATTGCTGTACCTCCTCAACACCAGTCAAATATTCTGTACGAACAGTCTTGGCTCTCTTGAATTCCTTATTCTTTGATTCCATGGCACCTTGTAATTTTTCAGTCAGTAATTCTAGAGATTGTAATTCTCTTGCAATATCTGATGGTACAAGGTTCTGATATGTTTTATATTTATTTTGTGTTTTCTCAATTAAGTGTTTACTCTCCTCAATACCCTCATACACTTCCGTTTCCAATTTATTTAATTGTTCTTCTATTAATTTTTGATTAGAACCAAACACTTCGACTTCTGATATTTTCTCTAATAAATTTGAAAATTTATTACAAAGTGTTGATATGTTATCAAATATTCCGTTAATCTCTTCAATATCTTCTGTAGCCTTATTATTTTTAATTTTCAGTGATGAGTTAAGTCTGTAATAATTTATTTAAATTAATTATAATTTTTAAAAACTTTTCTTTTTTTTTTCTGAATTTTTTTATATTAAATTTTTATATTCTTTTAACACAAAACGAAAAAAATAAATAGTCTACGCAATGCAAAATACGCAAAGCAACTAAAAATATCTATTTTTCTCAAAGACACAATTAAATCCATCGAAAATGTAAATGAATAATTTTCTCTACTCTTTTTTTTTATGATTCTCTGTTCAACGAATTTCGTAGAGAATTCTTTTTTTTTTTTTTTTTCAAATTACTTTTATAATTCTTAAAAAAGAAAATGAAATATTTTTAGAATTTTACAAAATTCAATGACGATATGTAAATAAAATAAAATTTTATACCGATATGCAGATGTGTGTATTGTTGAAGACTATTAACTATACAAAATTTAATAAATTTTATTAACTAGGTGGCCTATATAAATGAAAGTATCTATTGAATTGTCAAAGGGATGGGATGGTTAGTTAAGTTTATTTCACTATTTTTACTGTTTTTTATTTTTATTCTTTTAATTAATTTCTATTCAGTTGTTATGCAAATTATATTAAAAATAGTTAAAATAATATTAATGGATAAAACTAGATATTATAGTTAAGATAACGTCATCATTTGGAGGAGCGCCAAGAGCGAAATAACGTTTAAGTTTTTTTTTTTTAATCATTTTCTTCACACATCTTTTCACTGATGTGTCTCATCTATCTACAAAATTTAATTTTTTTTTTCTTCTTTTTTACTTGAGAATAAATATACAAATATTTCCGAAAACAATTTTAAATATATAATAAGGAAAGTAAATATGTTTCTATCAATCAACATATTATGTGAATTTTACAGGTTTTTATGTGAAAATAGTTTTTCTATTTTTCACATTCTTTTCCCTTTTACTATTTAATAATTGTCACAGTTTTCTATTTTTCTTTTCTTTATTTTCTATTTATTTATTTATTTACAAAAAAAAAAAAAAACCGTACCAACCAAAAATATTATACCAAAAATAAATACAAAAACGAAGAGATGATAAAAATCAATAGAAAAATAACAATCAACCATAAAAATATAAAAATTAATAGAAAAAAAAAATAATAATTTTTATTATTTTGTTAAAACAAAAATAGCGATGACATAAATATAATTTTTAACCGAAAAAAAAAAAATATATATATATATATTTGCTTTTGTTAAATTAAACGCAGTTAAAAATAATTATTTAATTAATATCAAAAAAAATAAAAAATTATTTTGCTGCAGTCTTTTATTTAACTTTTATCAAAAGATTATTTTTATAAAAAGATAATAAAAAAAAAAAAAATTTATTTCACTTCACCTTTTATTTTTTTAGACTAAAATAACCACTTTTATCACAATTTCTTACGAATAGAAAATAAATATAAAAAACAAAAAAATTTAATTAATTAAAATAAAATAAAAATAATAAGAATTGTCTTTTACAGGATATAAAATAGAAATATAAAAAAAAAAAACACTTTTGTATCCTTGGTTTGTAAATTTATATTTTTTCTTTAAACGAAAAAATCAAACCAGGTTCTGGAATATGTTTTTTCTCCTATTTTTTTTTTTAAATTGTTTCTCCTTAGTTTATTAATTTTTGCACATTTAATTAATTATAATTTTAATCGTTAATATTATATCTCTCCTTATAATATTTATTATTTAACGTATTTTCCTTCTCCTTTTTATTATTAATTAATTAATCCAATGGGTAATTATTATTTATATTAATAATATAAGCGACAATAATAATTTTAATATTAATGCGTTATTTAAAATAAATAAATAATTTTTAATTTTTATTTTGTTTAATGTTTTGTGCAAAAGCTCTCTCCAGCCATCCAGTGCAATACGCTATTCGATACGTTTTGATCGAATCACAGTTTCTTCTTTAACTCAAAAGTAAATTTTTTTTTTTCTTTTTTTATTTCTATATTCTTATACAAAAACAACAAAATCCTCTTCTTTTCTATTATTTTACATGAATTTGAGGATATACTGTGTGTGTAGGTAGGCTGTTCTTTAATAAAAATTTATATAATAATAAAAAAAAAAAAAAAAAAAAAACATAAACTAAAAGCCTAGCCAAAATACAGAATACAAAATCATATTTTTAATGTATTTGTTAAATTATGTGTATTTCGTATTTTATTTATTCTTTTCTATATCATTTTTCCCTCCGACATAAATTTTATTACAAGAAAGAAACAAAAACAACAAAAAAAAAAAAAAAATTATTAGAGAACTTTCACATTTAGTGATTTTTTCCTTTCTGTATTTGTGGCGAAAAATAATTTTTTTTTTTTTTTCTTAATTCTAAATATAAATATTTTTTAAAAAATAAATAAATTTAACAAAAAAAAAAAAAACGCACACAAAGTTCTTCTCTTTAAAAAAAAAAAAACTACGAAGAACTTTTTGTTAAAAACAAACTAATTACGTCTGCTAACAAAATAGCTAATAGCACAGCAAAAATTAAAACAAAAAATTACAAAAATCTATTGATCTACTAACTAAGTAATGTGTTTTCTTGGAAAAAATTCTTTTCTAAAAAAAAAAAAAATAAAAAAACTAGTATGTGCGACAAGCAATAATACAAAAAACTAAAAATTTGCATAAAAATTAATACTCATCATTATTAAAACAAACAAACTAAGTAACTGAATGCTGTAATAATTTTATATTTAGACATATTACTACTTTTTAATGTAAAACCGAAAGAAAAAAAAAATATATATATATTTTTTTCTGCTGTTTGCTGTTAAAAAAAAAAAACTATAAAAATAAATCATAATTATTATTTAATCTCACACATGTGATATATATATATATATATTACGTCATTTATATAAATTTTTATATTTTTATTATTGTATATAGAAAAATATTTCTATTACTCATAGTATATCCTCAATTATTTATTATAACATAAAACTTTTAAACTTGATATCATTAACAGAAGCCAATTATTGCTAAAATGTATTTTAGTTACCTGGTCAGCCGGTAATTGGTTAAATTATTTCGCGAGTTAATGTAAAACCCGCTATTATTTTGTTATAACCTTTATTTACTTTTACTCAAGTAAATGACCTTAAAAAGTGTGTTTATGTTTGGTAAGCTGCTAGTTGTTATTTTTTTTTTTTATGAATTAAAATATAAATTACTTATTAAAAAGCCAGGAATAGTGACTAGGTCACCATTTTTTTGTTAATATAACTAACATTACCGTATACGTAGGTAATTGCTATGTAAAGTAATTAAACATTTAATTAAATAAAAATGAATTTAATTCAAAGGATGTATCTTCCTGTATTTAATTTCTAAAAATATGTTTTCACATTTATTTGCACCTATAATTTAAAATAAAATTTATTACTATATCCTTTCCGCTTCATTCAGAAAGTATACAGAAACATAAATAATAAAATCGGTCGGGATTTCTAAAACCACGAGAACGTGCAAAGTATTTCTATTTATTTCTTCTCTCATTTTTATATTTTTTCGTTTTTATTTTAAAGATTTATATTATTGTTTTCTATTTTTAAATACATTTTTACTTTCTTGTAGAGAGTTAGCACATTTAGTTTAAAGAAAAAATTATAAAGAAACATAACCACATGGTTTTTCGTTTTATATACATATGTATATGTATGTATATAAAACAGTTATGTAATTATTTTTATATAAATATTCCCTTTGTGAATTTCAATGTTAATTAAATTCAATTTTATTTAATTCATAATAAAATTAAATAATTTTTCAGCAGTAATCATATGGAAAAATGAAAAGTTTAACCGTGAAATTAAAATTAATAACGAATAAGGCATAAAAGTTTTTAATATTAACCAACCACCATTCTTCCCTGCTGAAAGCAAAGAACCGAAATAATTTTTTTTGCTAATTTACGAACAATAACATCTTGAAATACATGTGGCAAGCAAGGAAAACATTAATTTTTTTTTTTTTATTCGATTGTTTAAGAAAATTAAGACAAAACGAAATTTTATTTTATTCTTTGAACATTTTAATTAAAGGAAATTCATTTATAATCAATAAAAATCGCGAATATAGAGTGATTAAAAAAAATAAATACTGTAATAAAAAAAAAAAAGTTTTTAAAAATAAAACAACATGTTTGATTCATCAATATATAAATGTAACAGAAAATGATTTTTTCTTTCTTAATTTTTTGTTCATTAAAAGTTTTCTTGAAATTCAACGAAATATTTTACATCACATGGTACCTCATGTTGTGTGTTCATAAATTTTTTTTTAAAAAAGATATTAAAATTAAAATATAAATAAAGACAATTGGCAATTGGCAATTGGCAATTGACAATTGGCAATGTATTTGTATAAATAGATCAAAAAAACTAAATAAATAAATTTATAAAAATAACAAAAAATTAGTCAACTGCAAAAGATTTATCTTCAACAGACAGACAAGAAAATGTGTAATTTAAAAAAAAAATAAAAAAAAGAAAAGACAAATTCGATTGATTCAAAAATAAAAATATGAAAAAAAAGCAATTCTTAATGAAATTTTAGGATTAAAATACGATAAAAATAAAAAAGAAAACAAATAAAACCCATTTGGCTTAGAATCTAATGTAAATAAACTTGTGTATGTTTCGTAATTTAAAGAAAATTTATTTAGAAAATACCAAACAACACACAAATGTATAAATAACATTTACTTAGTCATTTTAAATAACAAAATCCTTTAAATTATTCAATTAAGGTGATTAAGTTTTTTTTTTTTTTTTTTTTTTTTTTTTTTTTTATTATTACAATCTAGTCAGTATATGACCAATAAGCAATTTATTTCTATCTTTAATTTACTACGGTTACATTATATTAAGAATTGATTAAGTCTTATTTCTTAAATTATTCTAACTTTAGTTTTATATTAATTTGTGTTCGAACTACATGCTAATTCATGTGGTTTTGTACGTTTTAGTCTACGCATGATATTTGTGGTATCAAGGAGCTGGATTGCCTCGATATTCACGTGTTGTTGTAGTCTTTGTTCATGACTAGCTGCAAATTTCTTAATTACTGTGTGTACCATATCCACCTTTAGGTCCCTATGGATATTGGTGTTTTTGATGTACCAAGGGGCATTAATTATATTCCTCAATACTTTATTTTGAAACGTTTGTATTATCTGCACATTACTTTTTTTAGTACATCCCCATAATTGAATACCATAAGTCCAAATGGGTTTTAAGATTTGCTTATAGAGAAGCAATTTGTTGTATGTTGATAGTGAAGAATTTCTTCCAATCAGCCAGTACATATGTCTGTAACGAATGCCGAGTTCTTCTCTTTTTATCTTTACGTGTGCTTTCCAGCGAAGCTTCGTGTCTAGTGTCATGCCTAAATATTTGGCTTTGTTTGAATACGGTATTTCTACGTTATTCATGAATACCGGGATGTATGATATTTTTTTATTAGTAAAGTTAATGTAAGTTGATTTAGCTTCGTTCAGTTTGATACGCCATTTTTTTGTCCAATTGAATATTTCTGTGATTGCAGATTGTAGTTTTTCAGCTGCATCTTCATTGTTTATTCCAGTTGCCAATATTGATGTATCATCAGCAAATGTAGCAATAGTGTTATCTCCAAGCTCAGGTAAGTCATGTGTGTATAGTAGGTAAAGGACTGGACCCAACACACTTCCCTGTGGTACCCCTGCTCTTATTTCTTTTAATTCAGAGTAAACATTATCATGTTTTATTCTAAAATATCGATTGGTGATATAAGATTGTAATATTTCTGAGTACTGTGCAGGTAGGATTGTTTTAAGTTTAAAAATTAATCCTTCATGCCAGACTTTGTCGAATGCTTGTGCAACATCTAGAAATATTGATGAGCAAATTTTTTTCTCTTCCAGTGTTTTTTCGATAAGATTTGTGATTCTATGGACCTGATCGATTGTCGAGTGCTTTTCTCGAAATCCAAATTGATGGTCTGGGATTATCTTATTTTTTTCTATTATTGGTTTAATCCTTTTTAAGAGTATTTTTTCAAATAATTTGGAAATAACTGGCAATAGTGAAATTGGCCTGTATGATGTTTTTTCTTGGGGTGGTTTTCCTGGTTTTAATATCATAATTACTTCCGCACATTTCCAGGATGATGGTACATACTTAAGTCTAAATGCAGCATTTATTATGTTAGTTAGTTTTATTACAGGTGATTAAGGTGATTAAGGTGATTAAGGTGATTAAGTGACATATTTCTCACGTTAGTAATTAAATTAACACACTATCCTAATTAACGTTTAACTAATAATGAAAAATTTACAGCAAAGTTGTTTCAAAAAGGCGCTAACATTGTTTTAAATCAACGTAGAAAGAAATATATAAAAATATATTTTTGTTTGTTTAGATTAAAGAAAAATAAACATGTTATGAGCGGAAATTGGCAAATAGATATTTAAAAAAAAAAAATAATAATAAGAAAAAAAGATTAAATAAATAAATTATAAAAAAATCGATCTACGAAAACATTGTGTAAAAATAAAGGGAAAGAAAAATTTTAATTTTTAACTCAGTTAAAAATACTTACGAATTATAGTTATCGGCTAGCTGATCAAGTTTAGTGCGTAAATTATTGGCAGATGGTTCGTGTACTTCCAATAAGAAGGTAATAATCTGTACAGATAGTGATGTGATCTCGTTAAATGCTGGTTCAAGTTCTTCAGCTTCACCCAGTATTTCCTATATTAAAAAGTTTTTTTTATTAATCCATAGAATTTTATTTAACATAATATTAATTATTTAACGAAAAATATAAACAAACCAAAAAAAAAAAAAAAAACATTTTTTAGTTTAACCAATTTCAAGGTTTATTAAAACATTTAATATGTTTAACAGTAGAATTAAAAAAAAACACTCTCATTCTCATCATAGTATATAAAAATAAAAAAAAAAAAAATAATCATCAAAAGTTTATTATACTAGATTATTTATAGTCAATGTATTAAGCTTAGTTTAGTGTCGAAACATTCACTCAATACATTGATAAGAACATTTAAAAATAAAAATTACCATAAACAAAAATTTCTGCCTTTAAAAAGTCTAAAATACTAAATTCAAAGAATTTATAAATATATATATATAAAAAGCTCACACTACACAAATACACGAATTAAATTTGTAATAAAAACAAAATTTTAATTTACTTTTCGTTGCAAGGTCAAAGACGACGATGACATAATCGAATATTGTGTGTTGTTTTGTACATTTTTATTTTGGAATATTAAAGAACGACATAAATAATATTATGAAATTTCCTATAATAGTAGCTGATCCTTATTATTCATTAATTATAAATTATTTATTCTTCGCATTTTTTTTTTTTTTTTATCAACTAAAACCATTGTTGTGTGTAAATAAAAATGTGATAAAGCGTTTTGAAAAAAAAAAAATGTCAATGCTTTATTTAACACTTGATTTAACAAATATTCAATCTTATTTTTATTTTATCCATTTATTTTTAATCCCATTTATGTAATATTTTAAAACCACTATTCTCTAAAAATAACTTTTGCAAAAGTAAAAAAAAAAAAAAAAAAATGATAATGATAATGAAGTGTCGTCTCTTTGGCGACTGTATCTCATATAATTTGATTCTAGTAACTAGAAGCTTATTCTATTGCAAAATTATAGGGTCTCAGTTGTTTTCAATAAAAACTTAATCAAATAACCTATATTTACTATAAAAAATTCGATTTACTTACTAATAAAATTATTTATTACTTATTGGAAAGCACAAACTGAACGAATTATTTATTATTAAATAAAAATAGTGCGTTGTCCTACATACGTTTCCACTACTTAAGCAAGTAATATAAAAATGAAAAAGGATTGTAAAAACCCACACAAAAATATATTACTCATTGTTTATCACATAAAAACCATTTTTATTTTATTTTCGTTGGTTTTATTTAATTTTTTTTTTTTTATTTTTGTTATAATTCAGTGCACATAATTTGTTGGAAACATTTTTTTTTTCTCTCTTTTAATGAATAATTTTCAACAACAATATTGTTATCAAAATAAAATTAATAAAAAAAAAAAAAGGAAAATTGTAGTAATTTAATTAAATAATTAATAAAAAAAAATCGTCATTCATACATCCAACAACTGATGAAATAATAAAACAAAAAAAAAAAAATAATAATTGATTGACATTGAAAATTACTGCTCTGACCTATTTACTTCTTTAATTATTAATATAAAAATAGAAATGAGCAAGAATTAAAATACAAAATTTACCAAAGATAATTACACGCTACTGTAAGCAAGTAAATTATTATAATAATCAAAAAGCAAGAGCAGCACACACATTTTGTGAGTTTTTTTTTTTTTTCGTTAACTTAAGTTAACTCAACAATTGTATTTAAGTTTTTATTTTTTACGCTTTAATAAATTTTATTTGACCATAAAAAAAGAAAGAAAATATATAAAGCGTATATGGGATCTTTTGAAGATATTATAACAAAAAAAAAATAAATAATATGCCATGGACAGGGCATAACAACATAAACATTGATGTCATTCAAGACAAAAATTAATTTTTACTTTCATAGGTTAAGATTATTTATAATCAAAAAAATAAAAATAAACATCAAAGCTCGTGTCATTGATTTTAAGTTTATTAAATTTTTATGCATGTTAATTAACTAATGACATTTCAAAAATATTTATTTAAAATCACAAATAGTTTCCTTGCTTTAAGAAAAATTTAACAAAAAAAATAACTCGGTGTATACCGGTATTAGGATAACAATTTTTTTTTTTATTAATTCATTAGATTGACGAAATTTAACGTTTTATTATGTGGTTTCAGCATGAATTTAACTTAATATCACGGTCAATAATTTTTTATAATTAAAATATGCCGGTTTGGCTTTAGTTTCATTGAAAAATTTCAAACTAAATAAAAAAAAAAGCGCTTTCGATGAGAATAAAAGTGTTTTTTGTGTTATGCTATTGAAAAAAGCAATTTTTTTTTTGGTTAATTAATTAATTAATTGAATATTAAACAACTTACTTGGATAACATTCTTGGTGTCTTCAAGCTGCTGTTTAGATCTCACCACTGGATCGACATGCCTTGAACGTTCCTCTAAACGTTGCAATTGATTATCAAATTTATGTAATTTATTTTCAAATTCTTCCCAATATTGTGCCAATGTTGTTAACGTATCACGTCGTGTTTCTAAATTACTTAGAAAATCACTCCACTCTTTATTTATATTAAAATGTTCTTTTTCAATTATAATACGATTACGTTGATCGGATTGTCGTAAAATCTCCTGAGCTTTCTCATTTAACACATCAAAATCAGCTTGATGTGCCTAGAAATAAAAAAAAAAAGATTTTTATTAAAAAAAAATTAAAATATAATAAAATATTGATTAAAAAATAAAAAAGAATATTTTCTCCATAGACAACGTTTTTAGCAAAAAAAAAAAAATATCACCTTATGTGTTTATTTTATTTTATTTATTTATTATTTTTTGACTAACAAAAGATAAGATAAATGAAGTCCCACGAATTTTATTATTAAATATTTTTCAACAACGCAGTATGTTAAATCAAACAACAATAATAATAATAAAAAAAAAATAAATAAAAAATTCATATAATTATGTGTGTATGCCGAGAATTTAACCTTTTACAAACATTTTTTTTATTAATTTAACCAACAAACATAATTTTAATTAGCCAATAAAGTTGGTTTTTAGTTTATAAATTTTTAATTCACTAACAATAGAGAATTGAATTAAAATTTATTTAATTACTCATTAAATTTAATTTAATATAATAAAAGTAATAAGGAAAACGAAAAATAATTTATTAATTAATTAATTAATTAAAAAGACAATAATATTGCGTAATAAATAAAATAAAGAAAATTTGTCTCATTTCTTTGATTTTTGTTATATTAACAAGCCGGTAAGGTAAAATGGGGTTAGTAGTGCGTTCCATTAAGATTGACACAATGCGTCGATGCGATTTTATATAATTTTTTTTTTTTTTCGTTCTTCTTATTGATGATGCCCTCTGTTACAGACGTTAAGACGAGACATTCAAGAGACAACAAATAAAGTGTTGTGTCTGTAAATGGATTTCTTAACTTGTTCACAATAATGAAACGCAGAGAGAAACGAAACTTTTCATCCAAAAGTTATCCGAAGAAAAAGCTTTTTCTTTTTTTTTTCTTTTTTTTTTATTCAATAAAGCACCGGCATATATATTTTCACGTAAATCAGCACACACACACTCACACACAAATACAAAAATCAGATTAATTCTTAATAAAAAATGATTAATCCTGTTTAAAAATTAAATGAAATTACAAATCCAGCTGTTAGTTTCTCCTATTTCTATTTTAATCCACAATTAACTCCTTTTTTTTTTCCTCTGCGTTTAATTCGCCTTTTAATTGTCTTTTCAATTATTTTCCAAACACACAAATTGTTTTTTATTTAATTAAAAGTTTTTTTTTATTTCTTTCTCAATTAGTTTTTTATAAAACAAGAAAAATAAAATTAAATTAAATTAAAACAATGAAAAAAACGAATTTTAAATGATTAAAATTGCTTCTGCTTCTTAACGCGCACAGCAACACAATCTGTCTGTCGAATATTTTCGTTTCTCCAGAATATCACAAAGTTTTTCAACAGCATTGATATTGTATTGCGATGGAATTGTGAAATAGCAAAGAGAAGAAATATATAAAATAAAAGTTGAATGTATTTGTGCTTTTTTATTATTATTAAAGTTCAGAAACGTTTTTTTTTTTTTTTTTTTTCAATATGTAAGAACGAACCAAGGCATAATAAATAAATAAAAACGTAAACCGCATAAAAAAAAAATAAATAAATAAATAAAAGTCTGCTTGTCGGGTGGCAGCCGGTGGGTCGGTTTAGTACATATAAAACATTGTTTGCGCACTTCAATACTACGATTAACTAAAGTAAAATTACTCCATGCGCAAAGCTTTACTAAACATAACAAACAAACAACCACACAATCATATTCTCCATATGGTAGTGAATTCAAAGTAAATAATCCATTTGCCATGCCCAAAGCACACAATTCTCGCGCTCTCTCTGTATATAAATTTTATTCACGATTATAATAACGAATACATACAAAATATACATTTGCCGGTTTTTTGTTATTTATTGTTTTTTTTTTTTTTTATCTTGCAAAAAAAAGCATTGCGAAATTTTTTTTTTTTTTTTTCGTTTTTTGTTTTGCTTAATAGCACTGAAAACTGTTCATTTTTTTTTTTTTTTTGTTAATTTAATTTAATTTTATTTTATAATAATGAATAAATGAAACAAAATACAACATTGTATGAAAATTATATTTTATTTAAACCATATTGATGGCGTCATCAGTTGAAAATATAATTTACAATATGTAAAAAAAAAAGAATTTTTCTTTATAATTCGCCTAAAGCTATATTCAACTTGTTATCATTTATAATCGACATTGAATTTTTTATTTAATTATATTTTTCTCTACATTTCACTAGTTTTGTTATTTTATTTATTTATTTTTTTTTTAAAAAGGTTTTTGTAAATAAATAATGGGGATATAGTGAACGTGTGCATTTAACTATGCTTATTAAAAAAAAAAAAAAAACATAAATTACCATCTCTCTTATGCAAGAAATAAAAAAAAAAAAAAATACAATAAATAAAAAAACTGCATGATGTCACCAATGTAATAATAATAAAATAAAATTTATAAGAAGCTAAATTCAATGCAAAAACTCTTTTTTTAGCAGGTTTTTTGTTTAGTATCTTCTATTATCAATAATAAATAAAATAAATAAGTAAACCTGTTGTCATTTCTACAAACAAACAAACAAACAAACAATAATAAAAACGAAAATAATAAATATAGAAAAAAAAAATAATAAAAAGACTTATGATAAACACTGAATATTATATAATTAATTAATTTTGTATTAAAAATTAAATAAAAATGAATAGTTTTCGATGTTAAAAATATTGTTAAAAATTTTGCTATAAATTATATAAAAAAAAAAAAAAAACTATTTGTATTCTCCCGTTCATTCATAAATTTAACTGTGGCGGCTTCTATTTTACAATTTAATTAACAAGCAAAAGCAAATCAAAACTAAAATATAGTAAAAGTGTATAGAATTTATCGATAATTCATTAATTGGAAAAAATTATTTTTTATTTACTTTTAGTTTCATTGAACCTTAGATTATATAATTGGAAAAAAAAAAATTACTTAAGCTTGATTATAGTAATGCAAAAAAGCACGGTACAGTCAAATCACACCTTACGACGGTATTTTACTTGCGTTTGTAAGTTAACGAAGTGTTTTCAACACGATAATTATCGATACACATTGTAAATAAATAAAATAAAATAGTAAAACCTAAATAAATACTAAAATTTAATTTATTACCAAAAGAAGGATTATTATTTGGTAACTATTGATCGTTTAACCTTTCCATTTATAACAATAAATGTAATCAAATTTACAAAGTAATAATAAAAAGTGAAATTTATACAAAATAAGCTACTGTCGTTGGCATTAACATGCATTGGTGATTATAAAAGTGAAATTAATGTGCATATATTGTGCATATTTTTAAAGTATTATAGCTTCTACCAATATTACGTTTTTCTCCTTTAGTCATTAGCCTAAACGATCATAATAACAATTATTGCACACTGTAATGATCGTTACTTGTAACTCATATAATAAATTTTGAAACGAAAAATTTGTTTAACTTTTTTTTTTACAAATTAAATTATAATTCACAGTCTTAAGTACAAGCGATTATATAATGATTAATGATCATAACGATCTATAACTAAATTGGTTTTTATTAAAACAGTAAAACCGAGTGATGAATTCAACAAGAATGCAACATTTTATTATTATTAAAAAAAAAAAAATTATCGTTAAACGCAAACGACTTAAACACATGATAACGATCATAGATCGAATTATTCATAAATAATAAAAAAATATTTCAATGACGTCATGCATATTTATAATATCATTAAATAACCAAAACAAAACAAAAAAAAATTTTAACTGATAATAACAAAAAAAAGCGAATTTTATAAAAATTTGCGGATTAAGTGTGGAAAATACATTAAAAAAAAAAAATTAAATTAAACCAATATGTGGGTAAAAATTTATTGATTTATTTAATTTTCTCTATAAACAAAAAATTTAATTAATTTTTAAATTCCTAATAAATTAAAAAAATATATATACCAAATTGCAATTAATTTTGTGAAAATGAAAAAAATTTATGAGTAATTTACTTATTTTTGATGATGATCTGATAATGTCACTTTTATATAAAATATTAAAATACATTAAAAACAGATTTTTATTTTTGTTATGTATTGTGTTGTGTTATGTTTGAACAAAACAGGGAAATTAATTATAAAAATAAAAACAAAAAGAAAGAATATAAATTATACTATAAAAATGAAATCTTATCATAGAAATTTCATCGTTAAAGAAAAAAAAAAATATAAACCAAAATTCGCGATAAAAAGAAAAATTCATTTAATATTTTAATTGGTTAATAATTTTTTTTAAAAAAGTGTTATATAAATTTCATTAAATAATTGTTTTTATAATAAACATTGTTTTGTGTTATTTAATACAATTTTTTATTATTTATTCTCAAATGACTTCTTTTTATTTATTTTGTTATTCTAGTGAAATATGAATAAATATATATTTATATTCATTGTGACTTTATCTTAACAATTAATACAAATTTGTTTTTTTTTTTTGTTTTATTGTTTTATTTAATTAATGACAAAGTTATAGCATATGAGACGGTACAGTGGGTTTTAATGTATCACAAAACTTTTAATAGTATTTAATTACAATTTGGCACAATTTATTAATATTTTTTTTTTTTTTAATTATTAACGATGTAATAACATTAAATTTAAGAATGACATAGATTTTTAATAATTTTATTATAAATATAAAGTGTCCACTGAGACAAATATTTAAATCAGTGGAGTAACTATCGTATTACTAGTACAACCCTATAGGCGCCAGTTAGAGATATCAGCAATGCAAAAAATAAAAAAAAAATTGGTAAAACCAAAAGCGCATGAAAAATCTTGTGACAAAATTGTTTTTGAAAGAACATTTAGTAAATACTCAAAACAGTGCTGTATTTCGATTAAATATTTTGTGAGAAAGCTTATATAAGCTCCATTTTTTTGTTACAAACGACACTTTAAAAGGGTAAGAAATTAAAAAAACGCTGTGGGGCATTTATTGATTAAAATTTCTTCAATATAATAAGTCGTGAAAATTATAATTATTTTAAAAATGACACAGGATTTATCATAAAATATTGTCAATATTCATTCCTTATAAAAAAGAACATAGAACAAACAAAAAATCTTTTACTTTAATTAAATTTGTCATATTCTACTCATAAAAAATTATTTTTACAGCGTAATTTATTGAAAATTTGTATGTCTGAATATAAAACTTTGTTAAAACATCTTTAAGTAAAGTTCATAAATAACCTGACTACATTTCTGTATTAAAAAAGTTAAAAATTTCACTTAAAATAAGTGCGCCAACTTTTTTGTTTTATCTCTATCATTTCATTGTAAATAACAAAAAAAAAAAAAACAGGCAATAAATCTTAAAATAATTATGAAATAATGTTTATCGAAAAGAAAAATAGAGAAAATTATCTTTATTAATACAATGCGCAGTTAATAACAAACTACCATATACTATTAATATTATTATTTATCCTTAACCACACCTAATCTATTGCAAATATTTTATTACCGATTGTACATAAATAAAATTTACAATCGCGTACATCATCTTTATATATTTTTTTTTTTATAGAAACAACATGAATTTGCATTTGTGTTTAATTATTTTATACATAAATAATAATAATGATAATAAAACGTTCGTATGTTTACTTAAACTCATATGTCCATTTTATGTTTGTACTTTTTTTTTTGTTAATAACAATGTCTTTGCCATAAAATTATATTTTTGCATAATTTTTTAATAAAATATGATTATTATTATTATTATTATTATTATTATTATTATTATTATTATTATTATTATTATTATTTGTTGTTGTTGTTGTTTTTATTTTGAATGATGTCATCGACTAGACATGACTTAAAACAAATAAGTGAAAATTTATGTAGAAAAATATTAACAAAAAATTTAAAAAATGAATTAAATTTTTTATTAAATAATTGCTACACACAACAATTATTTTGACGCCGTTAACTGTTAAACGTTGACTTTTATTATAAATATTGTTAAAAGATTTATCAAAGTGAAAACATACTAAACACTTGTTGTAGACAAAACTTTGAAAATAAAATTCGATCGTAAACATTGTTTGGCAGCATACAACAAACAAATGCAATTAGTTTAAAATCAACAACAACAAAAAAAAAATAATCAAAACACAAGGATTAACTAAATTAATTGAGAAAACAGAATTTCAATAACAGAAACATATTCAAAATAAATACAAAATAACTATTTGTTTCAATGTAATTGGATTTAGCGTAAATATTCAAAACACAGATCACAAATTAACCATGGACATACATGTATTACGTAACGTCATTAATCATTTAAACTTGAACCAATTATGCAGAAATAACAAAAACAAGTTTCATTCAAGTTGAAATTAATTTTGTTATTAATTATCCACAGATCAACATTAAAAAAAAATAAAAAATTGATCCTTAATTGACATTAATTAAATGGTAACTAGTGTGAGAATAATAATGCTTAAACTTTGAATATTGTTTGAAATAAAACATTAAGGCTTTAGTTTACCAAAATAATCATTCAGGATTACCGCAAAAGTAAATCAACAACAAATAAAACATCCATTGGTCTTCAAATTTTATCTTTTCTCCATTCAAAGTCAATATTTCGAACAGAAAAACTTCTAAAAGTAAAAATTCAAACTTGGGACAATTTTGCATCGAAATAAAAAAAAATTTCAATCCAAATGAATTAAAAAAAGAAAAAATTTCGAAATCACTTGAACTGAAAATTGTAACTTTTTAATAATAAATTTCTGTTTTTTCTGTGAATTCAATTTTTTATGAAAAAGTTGTCTAAAATAAATAAACAAAACTCATAATTTTATTACTTAAATAAAAACTTTTTTTTTTTTTTTTTTTTTTTTTTTGTTTTTCCAGAAAAAAAGATTTAAAACAAATAATTATAAATAAATTTATTTTTTATTTTTTGTTTAAATAAATAAATTTACATAAATAATTTTATTTATTCATGTCGGACCATACGATGTTTGAATTTTTTTTTTTTTTTCTTGAATAAAATATTTTGGAATAACACACGTCATTGTCAATAATTTCACTAATTAATAAACAACACAAAAAATACATAAATACAACGATAATGTCAACAACAACAACAACAACAACATTTATAAAAATAAATAAATATTATGTAATCTATTTGCAGTAATAACGCCGAATTTTTTTAATTACTGAAAATTAATTAGGATGCGCAATAGGTAAAATAATTTTTATTTTTTTTTTTATTTTGTTACCGTGTACATGCTTAATTAAAACCAAAAGAAATGCACAAACACTCATTAAAATAATTTTTATTATTAAATAATGATAAAAAAAAGAAAACCGCAAAGCTTAAATAATAAATTAATTTAAAAAAAAATATTTAAAAAAAACATAAAGCTGAATAAAATTTAATTTAATTAAAAAACAAACAAATATTGTTTAAATAAATATTAAAATTCAACTTGAATAATATTGTCTTTCGATTATTATTCTCATTTGAATACAATTTTTTTTGTTTTCATTTAAAATTGATGAAGTTTAATTTATTGTGTGTCAACAATTTTTGCATTTAATGAAAATAATAATTCCTTTAAATATATTACTATCAGGCCATGAAGATTGTATTTTAGATAAAAAATTATCTAATATTTGTAATTCACATATGGATTTATAATAAATTTTAATCTACATAAAAAATAAAAATTTGTTTTTGTTTGTTTTTTTTTTTTTTTTTGTTCTCATAAATTGTATAATAAACAAAGTTTTAATCTATTTTAAAAGCATTTCAAGGGGATATAGAGAAATTTTAACATTTTCCAAGAAATTTTTTTCATTTTAATTAAATCAGATGTTTGCAGATTGTCTCTATTTTAAATATATTACTAAAACGCAATAAATTCAATTGATTTACAGTGAAAGCTCTTAAATTTGAATTGATCTGATTTGATTTGGTGGAAATAATAGCTGATATTGAGTTGGATATTTTAAGGAATTCAAGGGAATAGACACCATCAACATCTAAACCACAAAACAAAAGTATACGGGGTTTCCCCAACGAAATACACAAAATAAAAACAGCAGTTTCCTGCATAGTGAAAAGGTGAAAGCTACGTAGATTATTTATGTACTCAATATTCAATGATAAATAAAATATAAAAAAAATTTGCAACCAGTTTATCATATATTTTATCAAAAATATAAATATTTACCAAAATTTAATAATTATTTTTGGAATGAATACCAAATAAAATGTTTTTTTTATTACTTCACTTTGTGTGTATGTCAATAATGTTTATCATCAATTTATATTATTAATTTATTTATTCAAATATTGTTAATTAATAAACAGCAAAAATTATATAATAAAAATATTTGTTTTGTATACATAATAATAAATTTTATCTTTAAAATACATTTGTTTATATTTTTATCTAGAATGAAGAGTTTTATAAGCGAAGTAATCACGAAATATGTATTATTTTTTGATAATTATATATATTACAAAAATATCTTGTTACTTGGTAATAAAATTATCATATCTAGGTTCTTTAAAGGAATGTAATTGATTTCTTAATTTAAGTTTAAATTTTCCAAGCATATTAGTGATATTTCCTAATGAAACTAACTCTATTCTATCTAGCTAAAAATGTGGTATTGTTAGCGACCTCTATTTTATAATAGAAACGAAAAGAATGTCTCTCAACATTAAAAACTATCACTATGATCATGACTACAGATGTTGACGATCATAAAACTTAAATTACTTAATTAAAATAAAATCTATCACGAAAAAACTATTTCATAATATGTAAATTAATAACCAAACATAACTAGTTCAAAACTGATCCATTTATATGTCATAAAAGAATAACTTTGAGAAAAATTTAAAAACATTTTTGGAGATCACGAATCTTTCAACGATTTTGGTGAAAACAAATAAAGCCAAAACACACTTTAAAAAATCTAAATATAATTCATAAATAAATATTTGCATTGAAAAAATATCACGTAATCATGCAAAATAAATTCTTTTACTTGCAAAATTTATTTATTTTTTATTTTGCATGTTTATGGATGTAATTTTTGAAAAATATATTTATTTTACGCTTTAAAGATAACTTTTGTTACTTTTATTTAAATGAAATTTCAGATAAAATTTAATAAAATTATTATTTATTTAGTAAAATAATTAAATATAAAAAAAATAAATGAAACTCACCTGTACATCGTTGATGGCGTGCGTAATTTTCTGTATGTTAAACTGCAATCCTGCTAAATTGGAAACAGGTTCATCACCAAATTTAATTCTCGATAAAATATTGCGTGCTTTGTCGAGATTCTGTGAGAATTCCTTCCATATTTCAGCATGCTGTTCGAGCTCTGTACGCTGTGTTTTAGCCGAGTTGAGTGTATTTTTCAATACTTGACTATGCTGTTGTAACTCGCGTGATAATTCTTCTTGCTCATCTGTATTCAATGATGACCATATTTTATCAGCTGCATCCTGGATTTGATGTGACACCAAATCTTTTATTGCTGTCTCATTGCTAAAGAATATTTTGTGTTCTTCAAGGTCTGTTAGAATATTCTCATAGTCGATGCCATGCTTTCCATTTTGTAGACGAATTTCAGCTTCATCAACCCATGCATTGAATTTCGAAACCAATGCCATGTAGTCAAGGCGAGATTGTTTATTTGTTAAAAGATATTTTTCGCGTTCTTGCAATTCATTGGGAAGTGTGTTAAGAAGAGAACGGGCTTCTGATAGCATTTCTAATAATGAGCCGGGCATTCCAAATTCACTCTGTGATTGCTCATTAATTTTCTTTATACGATCTAAATATTTAGAAACATCTTTCACCAACTTTTTATGTTTTTGAATTTCACGTTCTACTGAATCTGGATCACGATCTAAAAGTGGTCTAGACTTTACCAATCCTTCATTTTCATGCAACCAATCAATTACTTCAGATAATTCATTGGCCATTTTCTTGTGTTCAGCCAATGTTATTTCATGTTTTTGGCGTTGAACTTCAACTGCTTTCCTTAAATTCAAAAGTTGGTGTTTCAAAGATTGCAATTGCTCAGTTATGCAATTTCTATCAGCGGCTGTTCCTTCTGATGCTATTTGTTGACCTTTATCAGTAGCTGATGCTAAGACGGCTTCACATTCTTGGATCTTAACAATGACTTGATCGTATTGCTTTATTTTGTCTTCAATGGAATCACCAGATTTTTCAATCTCAGTAATTACCGATGTATATTTCATGACAAACATAATTATTTCATTTACTAATGATATAAATTGTTCGCGCAGCATTAATAATTGTCTCAATCTGGCTAATTGATCTTCAATAGCTTTGATCATGTCATCTTGTTGTGCGATCGCACTTTGTAATTCTGGTAAGTTTTCACCTTGGATGTCACCCATTTTAGATTTACTATCTTTCAAATCAACCAACAATTTTTCATAAGTTTGCAAAAGATTTTGGACATCCTCAATTTTACTACCGACTGGTTTATTCAATTCCTTAATTTCTTGTTGAACATGCGACATAACTTTGACACACTCGGTCATTTTACTCTTGGCATCTTTGTATTTCTTTATTTGATCTTGCAAATTTTTATGTCTGTCATTTATTAATCCTATTATCTTGTAGTGTTTGTCCTTCAAGTTACGAATTAGCTCGTTCAATTTCATCTTGTCCGAACTATTCAATTGAGGATTAATAGCCTTGGCCTGTTCAGAGATATTATTCAATAAATCACCCATTGATTGACCTTCATCTACCAAACGTTTATATTTAATCAAATTCTCCTCCATTATAGGAAGACTAGTGGTACGTAATTCTGTAGATGTTCCTACTTCTGCTTCATTAAGCCAATTACTAAGATTATTTATTTGATTTTCAAATTCTTTACGTCCTTGAAGAATATCTGCTAAAGATTTATATTTATCATCTGACTCTTTCTTAAGAGTATCGTAATCACGAACTACTTCATCAAGCAACTTTTGTAATGTATCTCTGTCTTCACCACTGCAATCCTTCAAAATATTATTTCCTTGCTTCAGTATATCGTTTAATTGACCATCTCCAAATGTTTTTACTTCGGTGTTATATTTTTTAGATGTTAAAATCTCTGTTTCAATAACATTAGCTGGAAGAGGAATATATCCTGATAATTTTCGAATCTCTGTTGTTTTGGCTCGAATCCAGGCTTTAGCTTTTTCCAAATCATTTTCAAAACCTTTGCGTGCTACAGTTGCTTCCGAAACACGTTCGAGTGCATTTTTAATTAAACTGACTAAGCGTTTTTGTTCGGAGCCTGCATTACGTAAACTTGATTCTAGCTGTGTTTGCTCAATTGGCTCTAAATCGTTTTTAATATTTCCAACACGTTTCTCAAGAGTTTCAAGTAAGGCTTGTTTGGCTTCAGCTTCTTTCAATAATGCTTTCATTTGTTGCTGACGAGTCTCAGCTGCTTTACGATCAAAACCAAGTGGCTGGGGTGCTTCTAAATGAACAATTTTATCCTTGATCCATTCTTGAACTTGATCAATTTCATTTCTTGCGCCTTCAACACCTTTACTTGTCATTTCCAAAATTTGAGCCTTGCGATCGATACGTTTAGAAATATCATTATAACGCCTATCGATTGATTTAATTTGCTCTTCGACTTGTTGTCCATCTAAATTACTTATGACCTCTATTACACTATTAGCTTTTTGTTTCAAATCACTGAGTTTATTCGGTCCAGTTTCTTCGAAGTTCTTTTTAACTTCTAAAATAGCGGCTAACTTTTGTCCGCAATTTAATCCACTACCTTTATCCAAAACATCCATACGTTTGATCAATGAATCAAACCAAGCATGCATGTCTTGGACACTTTGACGATAAACATCAATAATGTTTTGATCAGACTGCTTTTTACCGATGGTATCCATCAAATTTGATTCTAGTTTATCCATTTGTAACTCAATATCAGATGCATCATCATCTGCGACTAAATGTTACAAAAATTATAACAATTTATTCAAGAATACAAAAAAAAAAAAAAATTTAAGACTTACAGCTGCCAGTAACTTCGGTTAAAAGTTGTGTACGCTTATCACCAATTAAATTCAATAAGTCATTCATCGAATTCATTTCTTGTTTAGCAGCTTCAGGGCGTAATTTTGTTGGTCTTGATGACCAATCAGAAACAGATGAATTTTGTTTATTAATCCAATCTTGTAGTTCACCTCGTTGTTTCTGTTGTTGTTCTAATTCGGTTACAGTTGTAGATAAACCACTCAAATGCGATTGTACCTAAATCAAAAAAAAAAAAAAATAAATAATAATAAAAATCAAATGCACAACGAAGCATATGTTAATAAAATTTTTATATGAGATAAATAGATCAAAATATATTGAAAATTCAAAATTCAAAACAAAACAACAATTAAGAGAGCAAACTTTATTTTAGTGCAATA
This sequence comes from Ptychoptera albimana, assembly GCA_961205885.1. Classification (NCBI taxonomy): domain Eukaryota; kingdom Metazoa; phylum Arthropoda; class Insecta; order Diptera; family Ptychopteridae; genus Ptychoptera; species Ptychoptera albimana. Next base: position 18,073,566 of record OY540801.1, read on the forward strand.
AAATGCGTGCAAACAAAGTTATTATTTCTTACCTTTTTATTTAAATTACGTAATTTAGTAATGAAACCTTGTGAATTTAGTCTATCCACAATTTTTGTTATCATAACAAATCTTTCTGGATCGACATCACACTTAACAGCTTCTACGTCATTATTTGTGCAGCACTGTGTTATATTTGTTTACAAGTTTTTTAATTTAAGAATGCAAAAAAAAATTAAGAAAATAATAAAAAAAATATATAAAAAGCGAAAATATATCAAAAAAAATCATGCAATAAATAAATAAATAAAAAAATAAATATATTTATTAAATAAATTTGTTATAAATTTACAATAAATTATAGAAAAATAATAATTAATTAATTAACTATTTCATTTCATTATTTCATTTAAATAATCAATGAAAATTATTTATTTTACTTCATTATTTTTGCTTCAATGATTTTTACACAATACTACGGTTAGTAAATAATCATAAAATAAAACAAACATGCAGATTAAAAGACAAAATAAAAATAGTAAAAGAAGGAAATGAAAATTCTACCTGATCGATGAGATCTTCTAATTTCGCTCGGACCATAAGTTCTTGTTGTGGTATTGGCTGGACAGCTGTATCAAGCGGTGAGCTTGGTCTACTGATACTAGCAGTTGCAGCTTCACAAGCTTGTACAGCTACTGCTAATCTTGATTTTTCCATTTGTAATTTATTATGCAAATCCTAAATACACAAATATTGAAAATAAAAATTTATTAAAAAAAAAAAAAGGTTTTTATTTTAAATACCTGTGCAGTATGTAATTGCTTCTGTGCCATTTCTAAGTTCATAGCTGGTTCATCGAGTTCAGATACAATGATTGGTTCATAGACATCAAGATTCTTCATTATACTATCCAATGTATCTTCGTATTCTTGGAATTTAGCAAGTGAATCTTGTAAACGATTTCTTATTTGTACAGATGTGTTTAATAACGAATTGTAACTTTCTTGAATGTTCTTTAATTGTGTTTCAATTGTATTTCTGATACCAGGTGTTGTATCAACATAACGATCAATTTGATTTTGACCTCTTGCTTTCAAATCATCCAGATTTGATTGATACTTTTGTATATCATTGAGTAATGCTTCATGTTGTGTTATTTGCTCTTGTGTCTGGTCTCTGTTTGTTATGTATAGTGAGTTATGAGCCATAAGCTGGAATGATATTTGCAATAACCATTTTTCAGCATCCTGTAAACTTTGATGATACAGGTTATAGTCTGAAATTTCAAGTTCTAAATTCTTTATTCTGGAATCACAATCAACATTTAACTGATCCCATTTAGCTTGAAGTTTATTTACATCTTCCAATTCAGTTGCACATCTAGACCATGAGCTAAATTCTTTAGACTCTGATTTCAAGTGGTCTAAATCACTACTCTTTGATAATATATCTTCCTTATGGTGTTTATAGCGTTCGAGTAATGTCTTCATTTCACTTAGCTCACCTTTAGTATCAGGAATATTAGACAAAATATCTTGGGTATCCCCAATCCATTTGACAAATCGTGTTTTTGCATCATTGTAATCATCCCATCGTGCCAATGTAACTTTCAATTTAGCCAATGTTTCATTTATGTTCATACATAATTTATCCCATCTGTCTCGTAAAGCGGTCATATCTTCTCGTAGTTTCTCTTGTTTATCTTCTGGAGCTAAATTAGTAGCCTTTGTAAATGCTTCTTGAACCATATTCAATAGATGTTGTCCCTCAGGAATGCGATTTGCAAGTGCCTAAATAAATGAAAATAACACATTCGTTAGTATGCGAATCTAAAAAAACCAAATTCTCTCAAAATTACATTTATTGTTTCAAGTTTTTGTCTAGTTGATGCAGCATCACCAATGCCAGTGCATTCGAGTAATGTTTCATCAGCTTTACTTAGCCATTTCTCCATTTCCAATTTATAATTAAGGAATTCAGTGTGATCTGATAAATTCTTTTCAACTTTAGAGACAAGACCTGATTTTCATCAAATAAAAACAAAAAAGAATGAATGAAAAGAAAATTTTTTTTAAAGAATCATTCAGTACTAACCCTGGATTGATGTTAGAAGTTTCGAGTAATTTCCTTGTATTTCAACAGTTTTATCACGAACCCAAGAACAAGCACTCTGTTCCATGAGAGCTTCACAGCAATCATTCAAATCTTCAACTGATCCTCTTTGTGCAAGAATCTCATCAAGCAATTTCTATTTAATAATTAACATAATTTTAAATAATTAAAAACGTTTCAAGGAAAAAATTTTAAAAAATCCCAAGGACTTACCTTTGAATTAATAAGATCTTCGCCAGTTTTCTTTTCAATAGCATTTTCTTTTTTAATCTTAAGTTCGTATTCTTCGATAAATCTGTTGATTTTCTCAGATTTTTCAATGAACTCGTTCCATGCAGCAATACAGCAGTTAAGACTTTCATGTGCTTCCTTAGATGTTATCTGAAGAGCATCCCAATCTGATTTTAATTGTTTTATTTCTTGTTGAATAGTATCTTGTCCTTCACTGCCACTTGTATTAATCACATTTTGGCTTAATACAATCGTATTCTCCATTAAAATCTTACCTTCTGGCATTGACATATCGATTTCATTTAGTTTTGATATTTTCTCAATAGTTTGTTGGCGTTCACCATGGGAATCAGAACATTGCTGAATGTCCATTTTTGTTTTTCTGATCCAATCATAAATTTCATTGTAGGCTTGTTTATATTTTTCATGATTGTTAACTTGATTCTCCAAATTGTCAATGTTCTTAGTAATATTTTCTTGAGCATTGTCAAATCGTTTTAATCCATTCTCAAAGTCATTTTTATCTAAATGAGAATCTTCCTCTAGTTTCACATTAATTTTCTCAACAATCTCACTGTGACTATTAATGTCACGCTGTAAAGCGCGGAATTTCTCTAAAGCTGCACGCTTTTCACTTAGATCATTTAAGAAGGAATCACTAATTTGTAAATTTGGTTCAATATCATCAAGCCACTCAACCAACATTTTATATAATTTAAATATTTCTTCCAGTTGGCTGGCCCTGTTCGCCAAATTTTGACGAACATCAGTTATGTCAACTAATAGCTTCTCAAATTCTTGCTTCAGATTTTCATTGTCTTCTTGTATCTTTGTTGCGCCATTTACTTCTGTGTTCATAATGACTTTCTCTTTTAATTCTAAAGCATAACGAAGTTTATTATGGCCATGTTCAAAAGATTGTCTAATTCCTTTGACTGTATTTAGTTTAATTTGAACTTCAGCTAATGTGCTTGGTATGTCTCCGCATTCATTTAATTTATCACGTGTTCTCTCCAACCAATCTTGACACTCTCCATATAATGTATTGTGCTGCTGGTGTTCTTGATAATGCAGTTCCAGTCTACGCATTATCTCTTTGGCCAGAGAAAGCAGAGCATTGTACTTGGTAGTTAATTGTGTAACAGCATTACTAATTCTTGTATCGGCACAAGTTTCTAATAAACTTTGTGCATGCATATTTAAACGATCAAGCTCTTTTTGCCAATCAAATAGCGTCTGCAAATGTCCCTGAAACTGTTCAAGAACATTTTTCTTTTCCTCTAGACTATCCTGCAATTTATTGTAGGATTGTACGAGGACCTCCGTCTTAGTTAACCAATCTATCGCGTCACTGTACTGATCTTCGTACTCTGTCCATTTTACAATACCGATTTCCAAAAATCCTTTAGCATTTTTGAGTGCCTCGCTAGAAAAATGTTTGTTATTTTTAGAATGATGTTACAAAAGAAAATAAATAAATAAAAACTCTAATACTTACACATAATTATCAAATTCGTCTTGCAAAACGGCAAGCTCTTCTTCGATTGTTTCGCGATCCTCTTTCTCTGATGTTTTGCATGCAATCTCGCCTTGCTCTAACACTTTATCTAACTTCTTTTGCCCATCATCAACTTCACTTTGCAATACCTTTTGTAATGATATTTTGCTTGATAAGGATTCTTTGTCTCCTGTAGGCTCTGCACATTTGCTTAGTTTTTCCTTTGAATTTCTCAACCATTGATTAAATTCATTAGCTGCATCAATTAATGATTGATGATGTTCAACAGTTTCTTTTTGTTTTTCATATAAATCTTTAGCTTGTTTACTAAGTGATTGATATTTTGTTGAAATTTCTGAAGCTGGTGCTTGTTGTAGCAGATCAGATGCTTTGGATGTAACTGATTGTATCATTGGTTCGAAAGATACAATGTCTTGCACAATATTATTTGTTTGTCTTAAGTTAGCTTTGCGTTCGTTTAATCCAGAACTTAAGCCTGGTTGTTTAGACTTAGCCACTTTAGTGTCACATACCTGCTGTAATTTTGCTTCACGATCTGATATCCATTGTTTCAATTGTGAATAGCTGGAACTGTAATCAGCCCATTGTAATAAACTTGTTTCCAAATGTACTTTAGCTGTTGACATTTTCTTAACCAATCGATCCCATTCAGTTTGAAGATCCTTAATATTTGTGTTTATTACTTCTTTTCCATCTGATCTGGTGTTTCGCATAACTTTTTCACCATTATTAACGGTCAAATGAACAATACTTTGTCCCTCTTCACGACGTCTTATTAAATCTTGAATTTGATTTAGTTTTTGCTGTAATGCTTCCTTGCTACAAGTACTTGACGCTTCACTGCAATTCCTAATAGTTTCCCATGCTTTTTCAATCCAGTCTTTAGCCTTTGCCAAATTAGCTTCATACTCCTTGTGTTGATCACAATTTGTTTCAACTTTTTTCATCACATCTTTGGCAAGATTTACTTGGACTTGATAGCGGGAATTAAGATGGCGTAATTGATTGTTTACATAAGTATCTAAATGTGATGTTAAAAGTGAAGACGCAGATTTATTAAAACGATCAATATCTTCTTGTCCTTTCTCTAGGCGCTGCAGAACATCACGCATATCTACAACTTGTTTTTGTTTCTCTTGAGCATTTGGAAGCAACGCTAATTTATGATTTTTCACTAATATATCAATTTGTTGGAGCCAATCGGAAAGTCTTTCATATTCTTCCTTGTATTCACGCCATTGAATTAATGTTGTTTCAAGTTGATCTTTTTGCTGGGCGATTTCTCTAAATAAGCCTTCGAAACTTTCGCGTAAAGCTCTAATATCGTTCCTAATTATATCTTGTCCCTGTGTTGATGTACTAGCTAACACTACTTCACCAGTATGTTGTAAATGTTCAACCAAAAGCTCACCTTGTGCTTGTTTATTTAATAAAGCATCAAAAGGAGCAACTGCATTTTCAATTGCTAATTTATCACTGAGACTTCGTTGTTTCATTGATGGGAATTTCTCACGAGCTCTGCTTATCCAACTAATCAAATCATCATAAGCTTCTTTGTATAATCTGTGATCGCGGTATTGATCTTCACGTTCACTATTCAATTTGTTGATTTTATCAGCTAGATAATCAAACTTATTTAAGACCTGTTGTGCTTGATATGCTGCTTGGCTTTGTTGCCCACTAGCAATCATTTCAGCAGCATTGATCTTAAGATTATCCACTTCAATCTTCTCAAGACGAATTTTCTCTTCAACATTTCGAATTCTTTCTAATTGTGCACGTTTTTCTGTCATAGTAGTTTGGAATTCAAGTAATTCCTTATATGTTGTATCCATCCATTCTACGGTTTTGTTAACATTTTGAACTTGCTCCAAGAAACCAGACCATTGATTTATTGAATCATCAAGAGTTGATTTGATATCTATCATTCTTAATGCTAATGCAGACCAATCTTCTTGGAGCTTAGCTAAAGCTTTGTTTATAACATCATGTCCTGTTGGTGCTGTATTTGCAAGAACAGTCTGCGCAAGTTCTACAATACTTTGAACTTTACCAAACCCGGAGTCTTTTACTAATAATAAATCTTGAATTGTTGCTAATTTCCCTTCTAGATCTTTTTGGGATGTTGCACTTAAATCTGAACAATAATCTAATTTTTGTTTAATGTCATCTAGCCATTCCGTACATTCAAATATTTGGTTATCGAATTCTTGATGACTTGTTACATATTGTTGCCAGCGGGTATTTAATTCCTTTACCTTAATTGAGATTTGTTGATATTTCAATACTAACTCGGATATTTGAGAGCTTCGACTAACTGATGCGCCTCTGTACAATTGTTGACCACGTTCAGTAACATTATCAATTTCTAACTCTTTGGCACGAACCTCACCCTGTAATGCTTTCAATATATCAAGTTGTTCCTTCTTTTCTAATGCAGTTGATTTCAAATCAATAGCATGAAGTTTATTATCAGTTTCGCGGATCCAATTAATACATTGATCTTTCAATTTCTCATAATCATCCCAATGAGTGAGTTTAGCTTCAATAGATTCAATTGTCGACTGTACAGATGAGAGTAAACCTTCCCACTCTTGTTGTGAAGTGTCGATTTGTGATTGAACATTGACTTGACCAGATTCAATTGTACCAGGTATAACTTTTTCTCCTAAAGTACGAATTTCGTCTATTCTAGGGAATTCATCAATTAAACTTTTTTGTAGATTTTTCAGACGATCTAAATTAGTATGAAGAGAAACTCTCTCCAATTCAAGTTCACCCCATAAATCAATTGTATTATGAGTCGCATCTACAAATTCTTGTGTGTCCATAACAGCCTTGCAATATTGTTGATGATCACTGACAATTTTGTCATATTGCTCAACGAATCCAAGAGCTCTCTTCAATAATTTACTATGCTGATTCAATATTAATTCTAGTTCTTCGTCCACATTTTCATTTTTCTCAGACAGGTTTTCAACGATATCCTTCAAGTTTAATACGTCTTGTTGATGATTTTGAATATCGGTCAATAAATCCCTATAAACGATTAATTGAGCTCGTTTTTCGTCAAGAGTTGTTTTAAGTTCGATATTTGCAGGAAGTTGTGACTCAACCAAGTTCAACCACACTTGAAGCTTATCAGCGCACTCTTGGAAGCCAGACCACTTTGATAATTTACTTTGCAATAATCTTGATGAGCTAGTAACATTATCGTATAACGCTTCTAAAGCTTGCTGCAATTCCTGTAGTTGCTGACGAACAACTTCACGTCCTTCCAAGGCAGTTGTCGGATATATTTTTTCTCCTAGTTCCATAGTGTTATTCAATAGTAAAGTAGCACTTCCTTGTTGTGAAAGTAACTCTTTAAGAGCATTGATCTTGTCTACTAAATCTTCACTTGATCCAACAGTGGAAACGTCGCTACTCTTGTCATATTTAACTTGTGCAGCAGCAATCCAATCAGCACATTGTCTATATTTTTCAATATATTTTTCATGATCATGAACAGCATGCTCACATTTTTTGACTATTTCCTTGGCTGTAGCTTGTATTGATTGGAATCGAGAAGTTACCTGGTGAATATTTACAGATATTCTTGTTTCACCACTATTTTGAATTAATTCTGATGATTCGTCTGTCATTTTATCGAACTCAGCTTCATTGTGTTTCAGGCTTACAATTAATGCCTAAATAAAATTTAATAAAAATAAAAAACAAAATAAAACTTTAGGTAAAAGTAGTCACTAACCTGGAATTTATTCAATTGTTCTTGTTTTTCTTCTAATGTAGATTTGGGGACATAACTCTTTAAACTGTTTTCAGCATCACCTAACCATGAAATAAGGCGATCTAAATTGCTCTCATAATCATTCCATTGCTGTAAACGATTTTGTAAGCCGCTTTTTACATCAGTTAGCGAAGACGAGAACTTTTCAAAGTCAAAGTTCAGATTTGATAAATCACGTGTCATTGCTTCTTTCGAACGCATTGGAATATTCGCTGTTTTCTTATTGACGTGATCATCAAGTACTTGTAACTTAATTTTTCCTTCTGGCAATGACTCTTGAATTTCGTTTACTTTTATTAAACGAGCTTGTAGAGCTGCTTTATTGCCAGAATAATCAGAATATCCTGTAAGTCTGTCCCATAAATTCTTTTGATAATCTTGCTGTGATTTTTGCAAATCATTAAATTGTTGGTAAACATCTAATGCTTCTTCTAATTTACTAATAAGACTATGAGCATTTTTACTTAAATCTTCATAACGCTTATTGATGTCTTTAATTGTATTTTGAATTTCTTCGGGATTAGTTACTGCACCACTCTGGATAATAGCATTTGCCTTCTCAATAACTGCTTCCACTACACGTTTATGTGACATAATTTCTTGAAGCGTAGCTTTATGTTTAAATAATTTTGAGCGTATTTCTTGAGTAGATGTCCAGGAACTAGATACTTCTTGTGCCAAATTTTTTTCCATTGCATCAAGCCATGTGAGGGTTTGTTGTAGCATATCTTGATAACTATTTAACTGAAGTGATTGGGATTCTTGGCGTTTCTGAAGATTGACTATTCCCTCATCAAGTTTATCCCAACGATCTCTAATATCTCTTAGTTCTTGACGTATACGTTCTCGTCCTTGTGTTGATGTTTCTGGTAAAACTTTTTCGCTAAATGTCGACAAAGCACCAAGCATTGTTTCAGCTTGTTCACGTTCTACCAAAAGAAGTTGAACGACATTTAAATCTGTTGAGCTTGTGCTTGGTTCTTCAACTAAAGCAGTAGCTAAACGTTTTTCAATGGGTTCTAACCATGAAACAATTTCTTTTAATTTATCTTCGTATTTTCTGTGATCTTCAACTAATGTTTGCCATCTATTACCAACCTCCTTACTTAAAACGTGTAATAGTTGATAACGGTTTGTCAATTGAGATATAAGAGTTTTTAATCTGTCAGTTCCACTGCTATTTAACAATGCATGCGCTTGATCAACAAATACATCAACATCCTTCTCTTTTTGGAGTATTTGATCACGCTGTTCTTTATATTTGATTAATTGATTTTCTTTAAGCTCAATCGTGGGCTGCAATTGTTGATCGCGGAAGATACTTTCAGCTGCACGACACCACTTAGTTAATTCATCCAATTTCTTTTCAAAGTCTTGCCATTGTTTTAAGGCTACCCGTTGTTTTGCTTCAATGTCATTTATTTCATTGAAATGTTTTTCAAAGCTATTTTGAATGTCCTTAACTTCAGATTGTAGCAATTCAATACCTTTTGGTGCAGTACTCTTGCATACAATAGCATATTGCTCTAATACATCATTCAATTGCTTATCTCCAGGTGTTTTGTTGTTTTTCAACTGTTCAATTGTTGTTAAGCGACGATTAATATCTGCCTTTTCTCCTGAAACATCGTCACAATCCAATAATTTTTCTTTTTCATTATTGATCCAGTTCTTCATGCTAGAAGCCATAAGATTAAAGTTATGGTGAGCTTGGGCACATCCATCCAAATTTTCAAGCAGTCCTTGTGACTTTTGAACAATGTTCTGGAACAATTGTTTAATAGATTGAAGGTAAACGTTTAGGGAAATGTCCTTTGTTTCATCCACTAATTGCTGCGCTTTGTCACAAACAGAATCTACTAAAGCATTATGAGATAAAATTTCTTGATGCATTAGTTTGTGATTTTGAAGTTGGGCACGTTTTTCTTGTAATGTTGCCTTAAGTTCGGTATGACTTTGCATTGATTGTTCAACATCCCTCAACCATTTAGTCAATTGTTCTTGAGATACAGTAAATTCACTGAATTGCATCAAGCACTGATCCAATTTTTGTGTTCCGGAATTCAAATCGTCAGTGAAATTTTCCCACATATTTCTTAATGTTCTTAGTTGCTGTCGGATAATTTCACGACCATCAGGACTTGTGTGAGCATACAATTTCTCACCACGATCAATTAAAGCTTCAAATGTTGAGCTATCGGTGATTCGTTTATCAGAAGTTTCTCGTATTTTATTTTGACGATCTTGTAATATGGAGAGATCACCAACAATTTCACTATTTTCTTGCAATTCGTTAATAGAATCTTGCAATGATTTCTTGAACACTTCATAGTCATCATTAAAGCCTTTGTGCTCTTTAACATAGCCTTCATATTTGTTAACTGATTCCTTACATGCATTTTTCAATGTTTGGTATCTGGTGCTCAAACGTGAAATTTTTAAACTGACTTCAGTTTCACCGTCAATTTCTCTACCTTGTTCTATTATTTTTGCAATGTCGCCAGATTTTGAATTAATTTCTTTATCAATCTGTTTCAATTGAGAAAGATGATTCTCCTTAGCTGCCAATGTACTTTTCAAACTTTGATCTTTCACAGTGTTTTCTCTTTGTTTCATCCAGTTTTCAAAATCTTCAATAATATAATCAAATTCATCCCACTTGCTGCATAATTGTTTTAATTTCACCTGTGATTCTTCACAAAGGGACAAGAATTCATCCCAAGCTTTCTTTTGATTTTCAAAACTTCTTAGCAATGCTGGATGACCAGAAGGATGTGTTTGTGTTAAAACAACTTGCAATTGACGCTGACATGCCTCAAATATTTTATCTCCCTCAGGTTTTTGTAATATTAAATTCTCAACAACAATAAGCTTTTCTTCCGCACCTTCTTTTTCAAATGTTGATTCACTTAGGAAATCGATAGCCTCAGCTTTAAGAGCAGATAACCAATCACGAGCTTTTTCCAAAATTTGATCATAAGCCTCATGATTGACAACATAGTTATCACATGTCTTAATTCTATCGTTTACTATTTTACTAAGATCATCATATTCTTTTATTGAAGTCTCAACTCGTTTAGAAGAATCACCATCTGATAAATTAGATGCTTTATCTTGTAATTGCTTCAATGCATTTTTATGTAAACTTATATCTTGCAATTGTGATTTGAAGGCATGGAGTGCGCCCTTCTTTTCAGATAATGTTGGGTACAGTTCAACACCATCGCCAATCTTAGATCTTGAATCAGTTAACCACTGTTTAACCTGTGAATAGCTTTCCTCAACAGATGTCTTTTGAATAAGAACTGATTCGATTTTGTTAAGAAGAGAAGTAGCATCGTCACTTAGTTTATCAAAATCATCTCTAAGATTTCTTAATTCTGTACGAATTTTTTCGCGGTTATCTGGTAAAACTCCTGAATATAATGATTCTCCAACATCAACAGTTGAATTTACTAATTCTTGTCCATGCTCGAATTCTCTTATAAAGTTTCTTATATCTTCTAATTGCTCTGGAGTCTGTGTATTACCTGGAGCCAATATTAGAGCAAAAGCATGCTGTTTTTTCCTTGCTTCATTCATCCAGTTGTTACACTCCGATAATTTGTTTTCGTAAGTTTTTGATCTATTCTTAATATCATGAAGACGATCTTTGAGGTTGGATACACTCTTCGTTAAAGTCTGATAACGAGTTGCTAAGTGCGATGCAAATTGACCTACTCTAGCTTCTGAATTTTTCTCCATTAGTGATTTTGATATATTTTCCAATTCAGTAATATTTGGTTGATGATTAGCAATTTGTTTTTCTAGCTCCTGAATTTCTTGGATTTTTCCATCAATTTTAGGCAAATCTATTTGACTTGTAGTTTCATGCTTAATTTTGCCTTCAATGCCCTTTAACCAAGTAGCTACACCATCTGATATTATTTCATATTGCTTCCATAGTTCAATATTTTCTGCCAATACCTCTTTAGTTTTCACTAAGTTGGATTTAAGTATTTCCATTTCTTTGGCGATTTGACCTCTATCATTCATGCATTTCTGTAATTTATCTGGACTTTCAATTTGCACTAACGCCCTCAATGAATCCTCAACCTCTTTTTGGCGAGCTTCACATTCAACGATACCCTTTTCAACATCAGCCAATGAAGATTTTTTGACTTCTAAATTATATTTATCGCTGCTCGCTTCTGGAATACACCATTCCACTTTTTCCTTCTGTGTTGCGATCATTCTTTGTAGCATAGCTACTTTATCATCGTGGAACTTCTTCAAGAATTGTAACAAGGTACTTTCTATTTTATTTGAATGGGTTATAACGGCATCGAAGCGCTTCTGTACATTTGTTAATTCTTTTGGTATTATGGATTCATTAAATGTAGGATACATGGCTTTTATTTCATCGACACGTATTCTTAGATTGTCAACATCATTACCACAATCATATAACTGTTCACGAAGTTCCTTACATTTTTGTAAACGTTCAATAATTTTCGAATTATCACCTGACATATCATCGCACTTTATTAATGCTTCGCGTAATTTGCTTACTTTCTCACCAGATGATTTAATATTACGTCTTAACTCTTTTTCTTGATCCTCAAATGTTGTGGCAATTGTATCAAGTCTACTTGCATTTGATTCGACTTCGTTGAATTGATCAGTAATCAAGCGTCTCAGAGCATCTAATGACATTATTGGAACACCTTTATTCAATTCAATGAGTTTTGTAATTTTTTCTTCAATATCGTCTTTTAAGCTCAAATATGATGGAAGTTCGCTGCGATATTTGCTTAAGCGAATCGGGCCAAATTCAATTTCTAAAGTATTATCAGCTGAGTCACATAAACTTTGATTTGTTTCTGATAACCATGGCAACAAATCATTTTTACAGTCTTCAATTTGTTTCCAAATAACAGCTTCTGTTTCATATTGGTGTGCATTCTTTGATATATCTTCGTAAAGTTTTTGCCAGCGTTCTCTTGATATTTCTAAATCATTGCCAATCGGAATTTCTTCTCCAATAGAATCAAATAATTTAAATAAGGTGGTACCTTTACGATCCAAATCATCTAAATGGAATTTAGATTTTTTCACTAGTTCCAAAGCTTTTCTGGATTTTTCTGATGCTTGTATTAAATGTACTTCTTCAACGGGTTCTGTTGGAATTGTAACATAAACATCTTCAGCTTTAGTTAGTTCTTTGTCGAATTTGTCTTTCAATTCATAATAATCTTTGAGTGCTTGGCTTATGATTGTGTATTTTTGAATTCTATCATTTATTTCTTGCTGAATATTATCCCAATCCTTATCAGCCATTAATAGAGCTTCTTGGATTTTTGGCATATTGGCGATATCTTCTTTCATTAACAGGGAACCTTCGTCAATGAATCTATTTTTGAGGTCCTGTTGTTCTTGAATGCAATCGCTAAGTAACATTAAATCGTTTAAGATTTGATCAATGTTTGAATAATCTGGTTTCAAATTTATAATTTCTGAGAACTTTTGACGATTCATATTTAATCCTTTATTTAATTGTCCTTGGAGCTCATTGAATTTATTAACACGAGCCTCCATTTTCTCAATAACATCTTTTTTACTTTGTGACTGTACTTTCAGTATATCCAATTTCTTTTCAAGTTCATTTATCAATTGAATGGCACTTAACGGTTTTCTTGAATTCTTGTCTCTTATTTGCAGCACAGGACTATCATCAATAAACTGCGCTTCCTGTTTCCAATATTTCAAACTGTTTTGAATGTCATCTATTTCCTGACCAATAGCTGCCAATTCTTGTGGTTGTAATTTTTCTGGTTTTTGCAATTGGTGTTTTATATGATTGGTATGGCCATCCGTTTCGTTTTTCCAGCCAAGTAGTTCTTTCCATTTCTCTAAAGCTTGTTTCTTTTGTTGTAAATTTCCTTCCAGGTCTTGGAAATTACTGACAAGTGATGTATAGGTATCATTTAAAATTAGTGTTTCTTCAGGTGTTGCATTTAGAGATAAATTTTTAACCTCATCGTATATGGAATTAAAGGATGGTTTTTGGTCAGCATGTTCTTGTAACAAACTATATATAATTTGTAAGCTAGGCTCAATTTTTTCAGCATTTATTTCTTCTAAATGGTCAATATTTCCACGAATTTGATCCATCCAATTACTGAAGTTTGCTAATTGTGCATTGAAGTCTTGACGCGACATTATTGTATCAGATACTTCATTAATTTTGTAACGAACGACTTCAGATAATTTTCCAATGCGATTCTTCATTTCGGATATACGTTCTTTGACGGCGTTAGCACCTTCAGGCGCTAATCCATGACTTATTTGATCAGACACTTGGTTCAATGATACTAATTTTGCTTGTTGTTCTGATATTTCATTATTAAATGATTTTAGTTTCACAAGCTCCTTTTCTAGTTTATCAATTTGAGGAGTATTTAGCAATGCTGGACGTTTTGAAATTGCTTTTTCACCATCATTAATCCAGGATTCTAATTTATTAGCATCAGTATCAAAACTTTGCCAGTTTGCAACAAGGCGTTCTAACTTGTTAGTCATTTGTTTGGCATTGTCATGAATTGAACTCCAGCGAGAATGAACTGCGTCTAACTCATCTGGTGCATTTGTTTTACAGCTTAAATCACTGGTCAGTGTAGCAATACCTTGCATTTTATGTAACTGTTGTTCACATTGTGCTTCAAATACACGAGCTTGTTGTTGCAGCTCTGCCGCTTCATGTAAACTAATCGGTTTTGGCAATGACACATTAACTTTTATTTCAGAATCTTCAATCCATGGTTTAATTTCCTTAATACCAGCTTGATACCTTTGCCAATTCGATAAATCTTCTTTGACAGCAACGGATTGATGTTCTACGTTACGATTAATTGCACTTAAGGTTTCTTGTAATTTGAATACTTCACTCTTTAGACGCTTAGCTTCAGCAATATTGCCTTCTTTAGGTGCCAAATCCATAGCATCGCATCCAAGTAAATCAAGTAGTTTCATTTTCTCAGACAAAACATTTTGGAAAGCACTGACCTTAGCAACACGCTCTTCAGGTGTCAACTCTTGTGAATGAATAGCTTCAATCATTTGTGGAGCTAGTTGGTTGGCCCACGCTTGTAACTCAGCTAATCTTGTTTTATAATTATTCCATTTTCCACTATAATCTTCTAAATACCCAACACGATCTTTTACATGTTCCATTGTATTGAAGAATTTCTTCTCAATTTCAGTAACTTCTTTCTGTAAAATTGGTCTCTTTTCTGCAGCGGCAAGTGGCGCTAAATTCTCACACAAATCATGCAATTTTATAATCATGTGACGAGACGCTTGTTGTAAATTTGCATTTAATTCACGCTTCATTTTCAAATCACTACTGACATTTTTCGGATCTGTTTGTAATGGTGTAATTGATCGTAGTTCAGTCTCTGCTTGAGCCAATAATGAAAGAACATCATTTTTCTGATCAGCAAATTCATTCCAGATAATTTGTGTTGTTTTTAGAGTTTTTAGTTTATCAATTGTTTCGCCATATGCTTCGTTCCAACCGGTTTCAAGTGTTTTTACTTCTGATGTAACAAATGCTGGAGCATGAACATCCTTACTTAAATCTCTACCACGTTGTAACATCGACATTATATGCGATCTTTGATGATCCAATTGATTTATGGCGAATTGTTGTTCTTGAATCATTTTATTAACACGATCAAGACTGTCTGGGGCTGGTGCATTTACTGTTTGATCTCTAACTTTGTTTAATAATGTAACTACTTCACGTACCTCACGTCGATACGTATAGCATTTAGAGAACACTTCGGTTTTTACCATTGTTACCTCAATTGTTGGTATTAAATTTTTGTAACGTGCAATCAATGATTCAAGATTCTTTTGCTCAAATTTAGCTTCATCCTCAGTTGCATATGGTATAAGTGAGTCCAAGGTCTTTACCAACCATTTCATGTCCTCGCGTTTTGAATCTGCTTCGTGGCATATTTTCTATAAAAAAAATTAAATAGGAAAAATTATAATCATATCGCTAAGGCCAAGCTAATAATACAAAGGTAAGTATGAAAAATAAACTCAAGAAATAATTTTAAAATATTAGTGTTAGTATTACCATTAATATCCTCAGCTGCATGTAGTTTATAATAATATATTAGTATTTTGTTTAATTAAATTAAATTAAGTTAAAGAATAAAGGATTAATGGCAATTGAGAAAGCTTACCTGAAATACGACACGTTCTTTCTCGAATTCTTCCATTGAGTTGACTTCTTTTATTATATTTTTCAAAGAATTATCCACCATATCCATCCATGAAACCATTTCTGAGAATTTCTCGTGATAGAAATCCCATTGTGCTGGAATTTGTTGTAAAGTTTTTCGCATTTCCTCAACACGTTCTGCGATATTTTCCCATTCTTGTTCTGCTTGTCTAAAACTATCTGCCAATGAAGAATCACTTGGTTTAAGCTGAGAGTAATGCGTTACTATACGTTGCATATTTTCCAAACATTTTTCAACTTTTACAACAGTTCCTTTACCCTTAAAGTAGTCTCGATTACGTTTTAAAATTGACTCAATATCTTCGTTTTTATTCATTGCTTGTTGCTCTAAATGAATTTCTTTTTCAATTTCTCTTATGTATTGACTGAATATTGATTCATCTAAACGGAATTCCATTTTAATTAAATGCAAAGGAGCATAGCTTAATGTGTCCTTCCATTTTGATTGTAAACGTTCTACCCTTTCTATGATTGTTTGTTGTTCATTCGCAGGTAAACATTTTATTAATTCTTGAGCTGTTTGAATTAAATCATTCATCCATCTTTCATTAACATTTTCAAAAAATAATTTTTGTGTTTGAATTGCTTGCTTCGATTCTATGTGCTTTTCTGACAATAATATATCAGCCTGGTTTAACCAATCAGTGATAATATGTTCACTTTCTTTAAAGTTATGCCAACACCGTACTGCCTCATGTAGTTTATTCTCCCATGTATTAGCACTTTGAGTAACATATGTAAATCGATCATTTAGCTTTTGCATTGTAAGTTTAGCTTCCGTTGTGTCAATACTCTTATCTGTTTCTACAGATTTTAATAAATTGTGAAACACTTTATTTTTGCTCTCTAACATTGATTTATAGTATAATGTCCTTGAGAAGAAAGATTTATGTTTTCCAAGTTGTTCTTGCGCTTGTTCTTTGCCACCACTTATTGATAAATTGCCAAGAACTACTTCGGCATCATCAAGCCATTGATGTATTTCTTTCTGGCCAGCTTCTAAAGATTCTTGTTGAATTAGGAGTTGATGGAATAGATGAAGTTTAATCGGAATTTGAGCACGTACACGTACAAGGGCTTCCTTCTCTTTCTTCAAAGTATTCATCATCTTATCAACTTCATCACGTGATAAATCTTGAATCAATGATTGGAAAGTTTTGCTAATATTTTTGAACAAGTCCTCAATTTCCTCAACTTCGGTTTGCAATTGCTGCAACTCTTCACCATATGCTTTTATTTGGTCAGTTGTACCAAGTGGTTGTTTGCTTAAAATGGTTTCTGCATGTCTTAACCATTTTGTTAGTTTTTCAATTCCTCCTTTGTATTCATGGCGATTTCTTAAAATATCACCAGCATGCATATACTGCTTAGTACTGGCAAATAATCGTTCCCATTTTGTTGTCAACATTGAATAATATTCTTTGATTTCTGTATTTATATTATCTTCGCATGTTACCATTAAGAAATTACCAGTATCTCCTATCAATTGATGTTTATCTTTCCAAACACTAATATCTTGGAAAAATTCTAAACGCTCATCTTCAGATAATTTCACCTTTTCTTCAGCTTGGTTTAACCATGACTCAAACTCATGCGTCAATGATGTCCAACGTTTCCAATAAGCCACAACTTCTTCTAGCATGCTCTGGGCGCAACGTAATTCCATTGATACACTCTTCCATCTATCTTCGGTATCTCTCATAAACTTGTCAATATCATAGGCTTCTTTCTTTGTTATATTTCCATCACGTTTGTATTCTTCAACTACTTGTTGCATATCTATAAAGGCTTTATTAAATTCTTGGAAGATTTTATTTCTTGATACAAAATTTCGATATTGCTCAAGAAGTTGTTGAACTTGATCTTCTCTTCCATATTTCGCTGTCCATCCACGTAACTTATTTTCTACTAAATTCAAAAAGGCAATAAGGCAACACTTGTGTTCTAAAAACTTAAGTCTAATTCTTCTCTGTGCAGCTTTTGGTCCAATGTCATACAAACGTCTTTCCATATTTTGTAATTGCTCTCTTGGTACTTGATGGACTAAATCTGAACGTTTGGCTTTTTCAAAAATTTCTATAATTTCTGGTAAATCAGCAAAGAATTTTTTATGTTCTTCTAATTTTCTACTTATAATAGAAGCAGTTTCTTCATTCATTGCTGTTGGTATATCATCATCAAATATTAATTTCTCACCAGCCGCTAACCATTTACCAACAACACCAAAATCACCTGGTAAATTAGAATCCAATAACCATAACCAATAAAGTAATTGTCGCTCTAATGTGTGCCACAATCCATTTAATTCGTCCCATGATCCTCGAGCGATATTAATAAGACTACTCTGCGACTCAATAATATTTCGTAATTTATTATAAAGTGGTGCTTTGCCGTCTGCTTCTAATTTAGCCGATAGATAAAGACCAAAATCTAACGGGAAATTATTACGTATCATCATATCATCATAAATGGAAGTCTTCTCCTGTAGCCATTGTAATAATTCGTTAAATTCTTCTTGTGCGGAAGAAATTGCATCGGGGCCGGTACGCTGTAGAGAAAAAACAATTGTAAATTTACATTCTCTGAAAAATTCACATTAAAATTCTTACTTTTGGTTCCGGATATTTATGTAAAAATTGAGCAACATATGTCATTATACTCTTTTCGTCTGGTTTATCAACATCGACATCTTCCGGATCTAGTAAACGTGCGATACCTAATTTCGTTTCAGCTACATCAAAGGCAGTTTCTAATCGTTTCTTATTTGAGGTTGTTCCCTTCTTAAGTTCAGCCAAATTTACTAAATTTGCTTTAATTGCATCAACAAGTGCCAAAAATGCTACGCCATCTCTCCAGCTGGCGCCAAAGTCACGTACTTCTATACCAGAGTCCCTAGAGTAATAAAAAAGGATTTTTGTTTTTTTGTAAATAAAAATTTTTAGTTTAATATAAAAAATGTTTCATACTTTGGAAGTGCATTTGTAACCCATTGTAACAATGTCTTTCTAGCGCCCTGGCGCCATTTCTCTGCCTTTAAGTCGCTCGGGGCAGAGCTTGACACCGTAACACTATCAAGAGAACTTACTGATCCACTTATACCATGACCTAAATAGTCAAGAGCACGTGTATTTTCTTCAATCTAAACAAATTAAAAAAAAAGTAAAATTAATTTTTTAATTTTTAAATTTTATTAATTTAATTTAATTTATTAATTAATTATTAATTATTAATTTTATTTATTTTTAAATTTTTATTTTCAATTTTACGTTTTTAATTAAATTTTTCAGAGGGAATAGAAAAATATGCACGACAGGTGTATTTTGTATTGTCACAAAAAACAACATAAGATTAATTAAATGGATAAATGTAACAATGTGTTTTTATCTAAATATAAATATTATTTTACGGTAGGTAGTAAGATATGTTTATTTTATTATGTATTATACGGTATCCACCTGTTCAAAATAATCAGATATTCAATTGTTTTATTATTAACTTAAATATAGCAAAAGAAATTTAATTATTATTATTAGCTTTTTTTTTTTTTTTTGTATTTTATGATAAATAATAAAGCAATAGACACATCATGATAAATAATAGTTGCACCTAATTATAAAAAAAAAAAAAAAACAACATTTAAAATACATTGTGTGTATGTGTGTGTAGTTTGTGAAAAGTTTTAATTTTACCAGATAATAAATTAAAGAAATAAAAAATACTGTGCGCTACCAAAACAGATAAAATTAAAAAAAAACCAATTCTATTGTTTTTGTTAATTTAGACTCACCACCACCACGATTGGTAGACATTCCAAATAATCTACATTTCTCCTTTTGGAACGTAGCTTGTTTAGGAGAAAAGCGATTTTATTAAATATAAAGTTTGCAAAGAAATAATTTTTTTTTTTTTTAATAATAATAAAAATACACAAAAAAAAATTGTTATTTGTGCAAATTAATTAATTAAAAATATATATTTTTTTTTTTCAATTTAAATTATAACCAAAATAAATAATTTTATTACACATTCCACAAGTAGCTGCTGTGTGCTGATCTTAATATCAAACAATTATACTTAATTACTTCGGTTTTTTTTTCTTATTATTATTAAATTAATTAAATTACATTAAAGTGTTAATAAATATTACTACAAAAAAATTAATTTAAAAAAATCACAGCATATTGATACAAAAATTCAAATTCAGTTAATTAGTTAATTTTTATTTTATTTTCTCAAATATTAAGAATGAAATAATAATTTCATTATGTGAAAATAGTGTTGAACACTTAATTTATTTATTTATACAAATAATAATAATTAAACAAGAGATAAATTTATTTATTTTTTTTTTTAAGAATTACATTAATTAAAATTTGACTTACTTGAAAGTATAAAATAATTGTCCAAATTAATCCAAGCACAACTGGTGGTCTCCCATCCACCAAATCTGCGGGATTAATATTTACTAATTTTATACGTTTGCTCGCTAAAAATTGTAATGCCGTATTTGCATTACTAAGGAAATGTGGCCGACGTAAGACTCTGCCTCTCTCCATAGGCTAAATAATTTAAATAATAATTAAAAAGTTAATAAAAAAAAAACATTTTATTTAATTAAATTTAATATTCTTACCAGTTTCTCGCCGGACAACACTTCTAATAGTGCCAAAAGTTTTGTGCCATCTCTGAGATCGTGAATTAAATCATCTACCCTAAGCGGTGGAACTCGCTATAATAAAAATTAAATATTTTTTTCGTAAGTGATCAATAAAATAAGATAAATTTTTATACATAATTCAATATCATATATTAAGTTTTTTATTATGATTAAAGATTATTTATTGTGGCTTCGTATATGCAACAATAAGTCATGGTAGAGTAAAAATTGTAAATTATGACCGCGATTGTATTGCAAATTAATCTTTAAATTTAATTTATTACCGAATAATAAAAATTATTTAAAAAGCGTAACCAAACCAAGAAGTAACCGGAAAAGCACTTTAAAATAAATTTCAAGAAAGACTTTCATAAATTTCAAGTCTAATGAAAAAGTTTCTAGACAAGATCAAGTATCCTTGACGAAAATCTACTTTACCTCAAAAGATATAGAAAAACAAACAATTATTATGTTAGAGTCTTGAAAAATCTTATTAATCAACTCAATGACAACGAAATATTCAAAATAATCTTAAGAAGAAGAAATGCGTCATACTAAACTTAATTTATTAAAGCACATTTTTACAACCTTAATTGACAAATTGCTATTTTATTAGTACTAGAAATATACAAATGAAAAGTACTGAAACATTCTTTTAATTAAATCGATATAATAAAAAAAAAGAGTACAAAACGGCCAAAACGCATTCATTTAACAACTCACAAAATAAAAATTGTTAAAAAGGATTTTATTGTCGCGACGAATAATCAAATAAAATTTCATGTTTTGCAATAAGAATTCCCAATTGAGTAAAATTCCAAAAAGTATTTTAAAAATAAAAATTTATTTGTAAACAACAGCATAAAACAAATACAAAAAAAAAAAAAATATTCATCAAAATTTTGAAAGCATTTAAATCTAACTAAAATTTTAAGCAAATTTAAATTAAATTTTTTTTACATAATTTTATTTAATTTAAATAAAACACGAAAAAGAAAAAAAAAAACCTTTTGTTCTTTTTTTTTTTTATTATTTTATATATTATTATGTCTTCGTATAATGAAAATACCTATTTACAAATATTTTTTTTATTTTTCGCGTTTTTTAATGGGTAATAAAAAATTAATTTTGACATTGTAGCAAATACATTAACTGTGTTCCAACTACTGTTGCCAATGATGGCTGAATATAACTTTATGAAATTGTAGTAAAAAAGAAAAAAAACCTAAAATGTTGCTAACTAAAACACGTCACAAATGTAATAAAATTAATAATGAAAAAAAAGGAAAAACACACTGGATGGGCGGCTATAAACTTATTTTTAATCGATTTTAATAAAAATAAAAAAAAGAAAATAGAATTTAATAGTTATTAAAAAAAACAAAATAAACTATATTTTGTTTATAAATACAAAAAAAAATTTTTTTCGAAAGACTCCTACACATTTAAACAACCAAAAAACACAGGTAGTTATATAATTTGTATTAGTCTTAATAAAAAAAAAAACAAACTTTTAACCGGCTTTTAGAATGCAATAGAAAAGAAATGAAAAAAAAATAATCATAGGTAAATTTTAATGTGACTGTAAAATAAACAAAAATTTTAAATCCTCTTTCTTTTTTTTTTTTTTAATGGCAACATTATATCACAACATTCTTAAAACATTTTTACTTTATTTTTATTATTTTCTTTAATATTCATATAGCGTTGAAAAAATAATTTAAGCAAATTATTTTAACAAGAAAAAAAAAAAAAATTTATCAAATTTCCTTACAACATGCAATATGGATTTTTACCACGGTTTAAAGTAGTAAATAATTGGCATAAATTGAAAATTTAAGAAAATAAAAATAAAGTGAGCTAAAGTTAAACTTTTGATTTGTCACATTTACTTTTTAAACAAATTAATTAATTGAATAAAACAAATAAAATTAAATTAAAAGCATAGAGAATGGTTGCAAGTTAATAAAATTTCAAAATTAAATTAAATGTAATTTATATTCAGGTAAAATCAAAACAAGTAACAAAAACAACTGATTTAAAGCATCGCTATCGAACTAGTTACTCGCGGGCTAGTAAACATATTTCAAATCAGCATAATAAATCTATCAGCATAATAACTACGTAGTATAATAATTGTATGTTTTGATGAGTTTTTCCAGAATAAAAAGAAATTAGCCCGCGATTAATATCAGTTTCACAACACTGTCTCAATCTAGTATTAACGAAAAAAGAACTTTCACATTTACTGTGGTAAATGCACGGTTACAATAATTCAACCACAAAACTAAAATCCAACATATGTAGTTGCGAATTCAAAGCCGGCCGGCATATGAGTTCTTGTTTTTTTTTTTTTTTTGCTTAATTATTTCCATTTTACATGTTGTTAGTACGACAATGAAAAATAAGAACTTTAATTTAGAGTTGCTTGTTTTATATTTTTCCATTCCAAAAATAACATAAAAAATAATTAAGGAAAAGAAATGTTAATACGTAAGTCATGCGATTCGGAAAATGATCTGACTCACTTAAATATTAACCAATTAAATATATTTATAATAAAAAAATTACACAATCTTAGTGTTGTAATATATTAAAATGTATTTTGCATAGTTTCGCAAAAAAAAAAAATCTTTTGATAAAATTTAAAATTTTAAGTGAAAAGAATTAATTGAAGAGCAACAAATTCTTCAAAAAAACCAAAATGAATGCATCGTAAATCACGTTTATTTATAAAGAAATTTCATATTTCACATTTAAATGCAACATAAAAAAAATAAACAAAATCACCTCTTTTAATTGTACATACATATGTAGAATAAAAGTATGAAGAGATGATAAAAAAAAATTCTATAGCACCGCTTAAGTACTTTTCATTGTTTTTCTTCTTAAAACATTAAAAAGCGAAATTAAACCTTTTTGCAAAAATTATTTTATTATGCTTTATACCACTTTTATCTCATGTCATGTTGTTTTGTACTTTTTATTTTTAATTAATCTTTGACAGAACCTTTTTTAATTCAGAATTATTCACTAGCAAAAGAATTATTTGCAAACGGTTATTCGAGGGAATACAAATGAAACGCTTTATAATGTAAATTTGTTGGAGTATTACAAATACAACCAAACTAAATTTGATACCTGTATTATTTACATCGTTTAATTATTATGTAAAACTATACCAGACAATCTAAACGTAGCAATTGCAACAACGAATGATTAAGCGCGAATTGGTTACATTTTTCTTCTATTTATGTTTAAATAATCGTTGATTACCATGAAAAGGAATTTAATAAAAAAAATTATTCTATCTAGACTAGAACAGGAATAACTCTAGACATATAATTCAAAATTCATAAGCTGCTCGTATATTTATATATAGAAAAATATTTGTTATTTATAAAACTATTTCTTTTAAAAAATTAATAATCGCAAAGGTATTTTTCTACAAACAAAAAAAAATTATTTAAATTAAAATAAAATATAAATAAATTTAAATAATAATTATAGTCAAATTTGATTTTTTATTTTTTTTTTATTTTTATAAATATGTCCACTAAATATCAATAACTTTTGACTTTTAGAATTAAATTTTTATGTTATTTCTTCTAATAATAAATTAAATAAAACAAAAAAAAAATTGTTGTTTACCTTGGATAAATATGAGTTGATCCAGTTAACGAAAGTTTTCTTTTGAACACGTTCTTGCTCCTCTGAAAGTAAAAAAAAAAAAAAATATTAGAATCTTAGAAATTAATCTTTATGGTAATAAACTAATAAATGAAAAAGATTAATTTTTTTAAACAAATTTTTCATATATGTAATCATGGGAATAATCTATTTATTAATTTTTTTTTTTTTTTTGGCACAGTGAATTTTTTTTTTACAAGTAAATATTTATTCAAAAAAATGCTCTCATTCAATGACTCATTTATTTTTTATTTACCCTAATAAATAATGAATAAAATCATTAGAAAAACAATTAATAGATACAATAATTTAATATTCCTATCCCTATTTATCGTTAAATAATTATTATTTTTATGTTTTTTTAGTAAAATAAATTAATCATAAAATCAAGAAATAAAATATTCAAGGGATAAAAACAAAATTAATTCCATAAATTTATGATTTACAAGTTTACAAATATTTTATTACCTTTAAACAAAAAATTTATTGAATTAAAGGAAGAAATTGTAAAGCGCTTATTCACGATGGTCGTTTCTATTTTTATTAACAAATAATAAAAAAAAGTTAATCCATTACTTTTATACAAATATAGTTTATCGATTTGAAATAAAAAAAAAATTCCATTTTTAATTTATTCGATTAATAATACTCAAAGGAATACACTATAAAAGGTATCCTCCAGGGCTTCATGAAAAACCGGCACATTTTACAATAATTACTACTCATCAAAAGCAAAAACAAACTTTAAAATAACTACACAGATTGTTGTAATTAAAATTAAAAGTTTTATTGTAGCTAAACTTCTGAGACTCAACTCGAGCAATTATTATAAATTGTGCAGTTTGAATAGTAGTTAATAAATAAATAAAAAAAATAAATTAATCTTTAAATAATGAATGAATTGATGAGAAATGTTAATAAATAATTGTTGAAAACAACGATACGATCAAAACGATACCATGTAACATGAGAGTCTCATAAAAATATCTAAAAATATTTTATTTTCATATAAGAAAAAGAGTAAAAAGGAAAAGAAAAGTAGCAAAAAAAAAAAATTACAAAACAAATCAACAACTTAAGAATTTTAATAATTATAAAAATAAACAGAAAAACCACAAAAAAAAAAAAAATACATCAAAAGTGATATAAAATTAATTAAATAATTTCAGATAATTAATAACAAAAAATAAGTTTGTGCCAAACACTTGAATTTTTATTTATTTTTTTCTTCACAATTCTAACATCTCTTATACTAACTATTTTAATTCATCTTTTGACCTTTTCAACATTTTACTATAATTCTTCTATATATATATTTTATGTTAGATATATATATAAATTTTAAGCGAAATTAAATTAAATTTTATTCCTAATTTTTTTTTTTTTTGAATAAATTATGTAATAATGCTAAATTATATAATATTATCGAATAAAAATTGATGAGATCATTTGATTTATATAATTATTATTAGATAATTACATATATACATATATTATTAACACAAATAATATTTACGATGCATATTTCATTATTTACATAGTTGATTCCCGTTTTTTATCGCAGTAAAAACAAATTAATTCTCTATTAGAAATGAAATAAGAATAATTTCTTAAAAAAGAATTAAAAAGTTAAAAATTCGTGACAAATTTCTTAGAATAATTTGCATTAATTTCAATGTCAAATGTTTTTATAAAAAAAAAAATTACGTAATATTGATATCACAGATAATTATATCAAGTAAACAAAATAAAAAATTTTATTTCTTCTTCTTCATTAATTAAAAATATATACATAGAATAATTAAAAAAAATTAATCAACAAAATTATGAATAAAATATATAAAAAGAAAGATTAAAGAATTAAAAAAAAAAAAAGAAATGAATTTTTGTGGCAAACACAAATATAGAAATTGTGTCATAAACCAGCCCGGCATTAAAAAAGCTAAAAAAAAAAATTAAATCATTTATTTATTAACACCCTAAATTCTGTGTTTTAACGGTACGAAAAAAAAAAAGTGCTACAAAATCAAGATCACTTAAATTACATCATTCTTATGGGAACGAATAAATAAAGCAAAAAATGAATAAATAAACAATTTTAATAAAGAAATATAAGAAATTCTAAAAATACAAAAGGCAACTCATTAATTTCAAATAGATAAACAAAATTAATTTTTTTTCTTTCTTTCTTCTATTATTCATTTCTTTCTTATTTTCATATTAAAATGTCTATAAAAAAAAAAAAAAAATTGAAAACAAATTACTATAAAATGACTTAACATTTATAAAAAGAATCTTATATACATATGTATGTTTATATATGACCAATAATAAATAATATTTGTATTTGTTATGTATCAAAATAAAACACAACATACATAACACAATAATATTATTTAATTTTTGATTATTGTTAATAACTTATAATTTACATATAAATATTCATGTATGGCTCGCTACATGTACATATATTGTATATAAATATAACATAAGATTGTTGTTATTATATAAACGTTTATTGTTATTTTGTTATCACCATACACAAATTTGATATGTATATAAAATTAAATTTTTAATTTATTATTATTACTAAAATATATTAAATTTAAATTTATAGGTCATATTATAAACGATTTTAATGGTAAAAAACATATTTATTCTAATTTATCATTTCATCGTTTTGTGCTACCAAATTAACTAGTTGTTTCAGTAATAATACTTAAAAACTGAGTCCATTGTTTATTATTTTTATTTATTTACTTTTCTTCTCATAATAAAAGTAACTCAAGGGTTTGATATGGCAAAAAAAAAAATCTTATTAGTAGCCTTATCGATTCCGAGAGAATTTATTAGGTAAATTTCACACTTTCGGGCAGCTATCTTACTTTCTTTGAAAAATAAACAAAAATAGATTTGTATTTGGTATTAAATCAGTAAACAAATGGGTAAACCTTTTTAAATTATTAACTTCTAGTACCTAATGGAAAAGCAAAATATTTTACGATATATTTTGCTATAAAAAATACTCGAAAATCATTTTGCATTATATACGTATAAACGATTTTTTAACATAAAAACTCTTTGAGTGCAAATTATGACATTTAGCACTTAAAAGACTTAAAAGACTTGATGGACCTGTTTATATCATAGCTAGATTCTTAAAAATATATTGCAATGTCAATAACCTTTTTTTAATTGATAGTAAAAAAAACCATTCTACGAAGAGTCTAGAATTTTGTTCATTTTAAAAAATGTTGGTTTCTAGTGAAATACAATTTTGCTACAAATTTAAAAACCTTGAATTAATTATACTATTTTTAAAATGACTAAAAATCCAACGTTTACGCATAAAATGATCTAATTTTGTCCAATGATTCAATAATTCAACAACCAAAAAAAAAAAAAATAAAATAATAATTGCGAATATTCAGCAAACAAAGACACAAAAATGTGTTTCATTTCCATTAATAATAAAGAATTATTATTTCATCTGAGTTATTATTTATTAGCATAACAAAACAAACAAAAGCAAACCAAATCAAAAAAAAAAAAAAACTTAACAAATCTACATAATACGCTAGAGAATAGATATTATTTAATTTAAAAATTTAAATGTTATGCAAATATAATTCTTTAGAAATTATATAAAGAATTTCACTTTTATTCACCTTTATCTACTGCAAAAAATATATATATATATATTTGTAATCTCTCCAAAGTATTTAATCGCATTAAATTTCATTTTTATAAAAAAATAAAATACAATATAAAATAATTAATAAATTAAACCATTTTTGTGGTTTCATTTAATAAAAATAAAAAGTCAGCAACTTAGTTATGTAAACGTTTATGATAAAAAGAAATTAAATAAAATTTTATTTTTTCATATTAATTATGAATCATTGCTTTTATCTATAAATAATAATAAAAAGAAAAAAAAAAAGTTGATCCACAACATGCAAATAAATAAAATAAAAGTAATAATTAAATGTCAAAACTAAACATTTAAACATTTAAACATCATTACCGCAGCTTATAGTCTTTATATAGATATTTCTTTTTAAAATATTTATAACATTGATATGATAAATTTAATTAAATTTTTTCATTTTATTTTTAAAACAATTAATAAAAACTTTGCTAAAAAAATATAAAATACATCGAAACGAAGGTAAGCATGATAAGTTTATTTATCTGCATAAAACATTTAAAAAAAAGAACGAAAACTTTAAAGAAAAACTTTAAGAAACTAAAAGTCGAAGTAAAGTTTTTTTTTTTTGTTGTTGAAAAATTATAGTTTTTATTCAATAAAAACATACAATATGTTGTTGCATTATGTTTTATGTTTAACAGCAAAAACTTTAATAGAATAAATATTAAATAAAAAAATAAAACAAAATATTGGTTGTTTTTTTTTTTTAGAGTAAGTATGACTTATTTTACAGTCGATGTTCAAAAGAATAAGGCATGCATCCAGTAATATAATGTTTAAAAATTATATGACTAAATCGAGTCTTTATCAGAGAATAAATTCACCATAAAAAAAAGGATAAAAAGCATATTATTAAAACAAGACTATACTGTACAAAGTATAATAAAAAAAAAAATAATATCGTGGGTAGCATAAATATAAAGATTCGTCTATGATAATTTACCTGTCTATATAACAAATAGAAAGAAAAAAAAATCACAACCCATCTTTGAACGCTTTTGTCCTTTATCATAAATAAATAAACGAATAAAAGTTTCAATAAGTTACAACAATCAAACCAAAAAAAAAAAAAAGGGAAGAAAAATGAAATTTCTGGTACCATAAGGATACATGATAAAAATATAACAATATAACAATTTACAAATAAATAAAAAAAAAAAAACTATTCATTGCCACAGTGACGATATAAACAAATCTTATTCCAATTGTTTGACATTAAATACTGGGAATAATAACAGCGATACATTACATTGCATCGTATTACACCAAACATAAAAATTACATATGAATGGCATTAGATTAAATTACGTGTCATACATGGTCTTTGAGTATATAAATAATTTTACTAAACATAAATTATCTCATTTATATATCGATTATTGTCGATTATTTCTTATTAATAAAAATTAATTCATAGATGATTGTTTCATTATTATAAGCAATAACATGAATACAAAAGAACTATTATTCATAATTTGCATTAATATAAATAAAAAAGAAATTCATTTGGAAATCAATCATTCAGCATATTTGCATACACAAAATAATAAAAAATTATTATTTATAATCGAAGCAAAAAATAACAATAAATACATCAATAAAGAGTTATAGAACAAAAATATTCTATAACTTTCTCTACAATCAAACCCTTTTATTATGTTTTGTTAAAAAACTTTCTTTAACATTTCCGGTTATTTTGTATTTCTTTATTTTTTTTTTTTTGTTTTTATTCTTTCAGGTCTATGAACTATTAAACTTATTTTCAAAACATGAAAATACCTTCACGATACAATCATTTGTGCTCTATGAACACTAGATAGTTTGATCAATTGGGGGAAAATAATTTATTAAATTATAAACGCAAAAAAAAAAAAAAAATAATAATTTTATAAGACAAAACCGTCGATATAAATAAAAAATAATTAAAAATAAGAAACGAAAAACGACGACAAACAATTAAAATAATAATCGTTTAAACATTTTAAATTGCATTGTTGATAGATAAGCAGCAATAAAAAATTTTTAAGCACATAATAAAATAATTTTTCTATAAACAATAAAAAATTTTTAATAAAAACAAAAAATTATCGCGATACTGAATGGCAAAAAATAGCTAATTGCAATATAAGTCTGTTTATGTAATTATCAATGTAAATAAATTAAAAATTTCAAAATAATTTTAGAGATATAAAATCAGTTAAAGGGTTTAGCTCCTCGTTTAAAGAAAAAAAAGAAAGAAATTCTAAACGAAATTACGTCATTACCAAGTAATAAAAAAATTTAAAAATAGCAAACTATGAGAGTCATGTTCATAATTTATTATTTAATATTGACCAATAAAATACAAAAATCGATTTTGAAGAGTAACATTAATACTCCGTTAAAACTGTATTTAAATTCTGACTGAATTTACAGCATTTATTGAAAAACTAAAAAAAAAAAAAAATAATTTAATATTTGATTAAAGTAAAAGTTTAAGCTTATAAAAAAAAAAGTAAAAATATAATTCAATGACTTTAATTTAACTTTCAGTTTTAATAAAACGATTTTTCATAAAATCAGTCGTAAACCAAAAAAAAAAAAAATAATAATAAAAAATTCAAGAGGAGCACATCATAGGAAAATCCCTTTAAATTTTCTATTTCCACCAAAAAAAAAAAAAAATTATTGCTATGACTACATATAGCAATGACATAAAAGAAGGAAAAAAAAACGCCCTTTAAAAGTCTAAATAACACGTAAAAGGTGAATTTTGTTGTTTATAAAAATATGGATTTGAAAGCACAGTCAGCTGACCGAAGCATTCACTAAATTCAAACATGAACTTATAAAAAATGCTGTAAAAAAAAAATCGATAAATGACCGTACTATACGGAATAAACAAAACTCTCTCCACTCTCTTTTATAATAATAATAATAATAATAATTTTATTATAAATAGGAAAGACAGTCTACTAGCTGGTGGGTGGGAAAGTACAAAACCTCATTTATACATTTTATGTTAATAAAAAAAATATAAAAATTATGGCAAAAAATATACAATGGCTTCTGATGTCGATAGAAGGCGGCAGACATAGTCAGGCAATCATATCAAGAAAACGTGGAAAGAAGACAATTTTTTTCTTATTCTTATTTTATTTTTCTTCTTTTCCGTGGTTTTTTATTATTATTTTTTTTTTTTTGCGTTGTGTTGATGCAATCCAAATACTCAGTTTTAATACCGGCACCATAAAGTTTTTAGTTTTTTTTTTTTTCTTTAACTTTAAAAAGCCGGTTTTAGTCATATAAAAAAGATTTTTTTTTTTTTTTTTATTATTTTACATAAATTTTTTCTTTAAACTCTTTTGTTTTCCAAATATACGTAAAAAAAAAAAAAATTTTTTTTTTTTTTATACATATATAGATTTAACCTTGTAAAAAACGAATGAAAAAAAAATAACCAAAAACCATTTCAACGTTTTTGCACATTAGTTAACATTTTAACAAAATAAAAATAATAATCTTATTTAATTTTGGTATTCATCTTTTCTTTTCTTTTTTTTTTTAAGTAAATATGATTTCACATTTCTATTAAAAGTCAAAGAAATTAAAAAAAAAAAAAAATTAATTTAAATAACATAATCTATACAATAAAAGAATAAAAGGAATAAAAATCTTTAGCAAATGAATGTCCAGTGTGCGTGAACATTAGCCATTATTTTATAAAAAAAAAAAAAAGAAAGAAATTAATGGATATAAATACACCATAAAAGAGCTAATGATAATGAAAAGCGCCGAATTGTAAATAGAATAAATTATAACAAAACAAATATCGCGACGTTATGTATGTTGGTTCGTTTCTTTATATTTTTTATTGTTTAATCGAAAATACGCAAACAAACTAAACAAACCAAAAAAAAAAAAAACAACGAAAATAAACACCAGAAGGCTTAACTAAATAATAAAAGTATGACCTAATTTGTGAAAAATTTTCTTATTCCAGAATTTGTTTATAAACGAAGAATGCCCAACGACAATCACAATAAAAAATCCATTAGGATAATCGAAAAAGGTGTGTAAAAAATGAGCGTCCAGCAAAAAAATTTGATTAATTATTGATCTAATGGTTTTATTTTAATGAATACCTCGGATTTCCTTAATATGACAATCATATTGCGATTTGCTACGTACAAATTCCATACGTGCTGCCAAAGTTTGGAAATTCTGTATTTTATAATCGTTGTAAGAATCCAAACTGGAATCATCTGCTTTTGTTATGATTCCGGTAGCACCAATATCAACGTTTATGTCATATTCCCTTGGTTGTTGTGGAAATTGGAAAGTATGCTGTTGATGATGGAATTGATGTTGAGGTTGTTTAAATTGATGATGAACATGTTTTGTAGCATAATCGGTTTCATCGACTCTTTCTCGTGATGGTGTTCGTCGCATAACATTCTCTTCAGAGGGGAATTTACCACCCATCAATGAAGATACAGACGACGATTTTGAAACACCACTTTGTCCATATGAATGTGTCTGATATGCAGAATCTTCATGGAGAGCCCGTTCATCGGACGGTGTCCGACTGAGTGTCTCAGTACGGAATGTAGTGCGCACTGTTGTTGGCGAGAAGACATTCACTTCTTTTACAGATTTGCGAACAGTTACTTTTTCAAATTTAACAATTCTAGCATTCCCAGACAATTGACCTTCTTCAATGGTACGCTCAATTGTCTCTTCAAATGATTCACTACTTGAATCACCTGATCCAATACGTGATCGCAAATTATGCGGTATAATATTAGTCGCAACTCCTCGCCGTGGTGATGATTGTGGCGTCGTTCTTAATTTAATAAGTTCAATTTTTGGACTATCCGTTTGCTTGCGACGTTCATGCTCTTCTCTAAGACGTTTCTCAAATGCATTCACATCGATGATCACGCCATCCGCATCTTCTTCATCACCGGTCCCTTTACGTTTTGATCCGGACCACACTTTTTCATAAAAACTTACTTTGTCGCGTAAACGACGAACTGAACCAGGAGCAGTTGGTGTGGTTGGTGTAGCTGGCGATTCTACTTGACCCGTATCATCACCTCCTCCACTTGCCAATAATGACGGATCCTCATTCGGATCCATTTCTTACAATAATTAACTTCATTCAACTTAAGGTTTATTCCAAATAAACACTCACACACTTTTATATCCACACTTTGCTACTCTATGGCAGCATGTTTTCACTTTTTATCAATAAAACCAAAATTTAAATATTTTTTTCTTCTTTTATTTAACCAAGCCTAGTTAGTAACAATTAAATTATTAACTACACAACGTTATTCAACAAACGAAACCACCTGAATTGTTAATTTAATTAATTGTTTAACTACTTTAAAAAAATGGTTCACAGTGCACACCTCACGAGAGTCGAAATTTTTCACTTTTTTTTTTATTATTATTAGTATTTCTTAAGAAAAGCTTTAAATGCTTTGAATGCCGGTTCGATACTGAACATGGAATCAATATAAAAATTCCAAAATCTTTTAGTTTTCTTATCAAAAATAATATAAACGATCTCGCTCTTTCAACTTATACTATATAAAACGGACAGATTATTGTTTCAGTCTTTCTCTACATTTAGAGACTGCTGGAACTGGAATTGAATTACTTTAGCCAGTATATAACGTAGAAGAAAAAAAAAACACCAGTTGATTAAAATGCGCATGATATTTTCCCTTTCTCATATAAATACTTATAAACACACAAAAATAAATAAAAACTCATACATTTTCCCCTCTTATATTCGATGATTCTCCATTGTTATAATAATCGAATACACTCAAACACAATGTGGAATAATAATAATAAAATAAAAAAAATACATTTTAGTAAAAGGGGGCCTTCGTGTAAACGGTACAATCGCGGAATCACCAATAATCACATCAAAAAATAAAATAAAAAAAAAACTAACAAGAGTAACTGAGTACAATAGTTTCATTTTATTTGATTTGCTGCCTTTTGAACTACGTCATTATATTAAGTTTAGTTGCATTGCACAATACCACCAATGTTAAATTTAATAAAAAAAAATAAAAATAAAAAAAATTTCGATGTATTGTTAAAAAATATTTTCTTAAAATTGTAAAAATTATTTTATCGTGGCTTGGAAAAAAAAAATTAACCAAACCAAAAAAAAAAAAAAACACCTAGAGCAGCGGTGTTTTATTTTTATGTTACCTATGTGTGCTAGAATTACGCAGCGACTTAATCCAAACAGACAGTTAAATTATAAAAACGCATCTAGCCGCATAAGCGTGAATATTTTATTCGTTTCATTAAAACACGTTCAACAAATTCACAAACAAATACATATTCATAATTGTTTACCTGTAAAATATAATTATTTTATTTTCTATTGTTATTATTATTATTATGAAATTATATTTAAATACTTTTACTTTATAAACAAACAAACAACGCATCATATGTTCGCTTTTTTGTTTTCGTTATTTTTTATGCTTTGTCATTAATTGAAGAACATTTATGTGTGTATAGCAGCTCTGGTTATGTAACGATTTTTTTTTTATATGAATTAATATGGGTCAATCAATTTTTTTTTTTTATACAGACAGGCAAGAAAACCAAAATTTTGATAATTAATGATGAATTGAAAAAGAAAACTTTTATGAAATTATTATTATTATTATTGAAAGGCCAGCAAAGTGCATTTCGAATATATAAAAGAATGAAAAAAATGTTCAAATACTTTAGAGTTAACCTTGAACCTTGCTTCAGGTTATTTAACTTAATTCTGCTTTCTTTAGTTTAGTTTTTTTTTTCCATTAAACTAATTCAATTTTTTTCTTTCTTTATAGTGGCTTAAGTTCAGCACAATACTTTAATTATTACGCTATGATCGAATTATGTAAATAAAAAATATATTTTTTTTAAATCCAGATAACAGGTGATAACTACTAATTAAAACAAACAGCAGTAAAAATTAAAAATAGATTATCCATATAAAATAAAACAAAAAAAACTCCTACTATTGAAGATGAATTGAAGGACAAGTAAAAAATGGAATAAGGAAATCAACAAAAACATTTATTTTTTATTTTTCTCTCACAATTATGAAATATTATGAGAATATATAAATTGCGACTAGGTCAGGTATTTACTAAACATTTCATCCACCTAGAGAATTGAAAATAAAAAAAATATATATATATTTATATAATTTTAAATTAATTATGTAAAAAGAAAAAAAACAGCAACAAATGTATTATGCGATGACAAACAGAGAACCTTCAAAAAAATACAAAAATACAAGAAAAAAAAAAAAAAAACCACACAATCTGCTATAAGAAATGTGTCAACAGAACAATATTTTTCAACTCATACGAAAATGAAATTTGTTTTTCTTTTTCTCTAAATTTAATTTATGACATTGGAAGAAAATTTTTTTTTTTTTTTTTAATTTAAATCAATTTTAATTTTTGATAGAATAAGTCACTAAATAAATGTGAAAATAAACAAAAAGCTTATCTTGCTGTTTATAAAAATTTTTCAATACAAAACCAAATTGATGTTTATTAAATACACAAATATTTTGATTAACAAAAAAAAAGAGAAAAAAATATTTCGAGTTTATATTACGTTACGTAAATTTATAATAATAAACAAAAAAAAAAAAATTAATCAATGTATTAGAGTTAAATTTAAATTCAAACAACAAAAATCAATAAACACTAGAGCTGATTTTAGCCAAAATAAAATTTCAATTTCATTTGTGTGTTTTGTGTTATTTAAAATTGATTTTTTTCAACAAAAAGTAACAAAAACTAATACAAAAATATTTAAATAATTATTAAAGCCAAATTATTTATTTATTTAATAATTTTTTTTTTATTAAGCATAGAATAGTGTTAAGTGCGACCACAGCATATAGTCAAAAAAAAAAAAACGCTAAAAATAATTAATTTATTCAAAACGATGGGTGACATCATTTTCATTTTTATTTCTCTTTCTTTTTTAATGTTAAAAACAATTTTTATTTAATTATTAAAAATAATTATTAAATAAAATTATTACGATTATTATATAAACATAAATTAATTAATTAAATTTAGATTTTCGTGGGGAGATTAATCAACATAATAAAAAAAAAGAAAGTAATTTGATATAACGTAATCAATTACTAATTAGCGGATTCTATTTTCAACAGTTTATAAAGATTTATAAACAAATATTTAATTAAAGTTTGTTGATTTTTTTTTTTTTTTTTTTTTGCCTTTTCTAATTGAAAGATTAAACAAACAATATTTTGAAATTTAGTTTTAACTGCATGATAATAATAAAAACTAATAAATTCTGAAAATCTCACGTGATTAACCTCATCAAAATAAAAATAATAATAATAATAATAAAATTACCAATATATTTCTACATTTATTCATATAAATGTTTCAGTATTAACATAATTTATTAAGTCATTTAACTCTCTCATAAGTTGTTCATTTGAAAAAAAAAAAATAATTGTTTTATCTAATTGATAGTCAAGGCGCGTTTAGCATGTATTTTTCAGAAATCATTTAAATTTTTTGCAAATCTTATTACTTAATACACATGTTAGTAAAGTACTCGGTTTAATTTTAAACTTAAATTATAGAAATAATAAACAATAAAAAATCATATCACATATTAATTTGTTTTTCATTCATATTTTTAATCAAATATTATATAACCTTCAATTAATTAATTAATTATGTATTAATAAAAACAAATATTTTTGGTCAACTGTTATTACTCTTGTCAGAATTATATATATATATATATATATTGACGTAATCAAAGAAAACAATTAGTAATTCATAATTAGCACTAATTACAGGATATACAACTGCCTGGGAATGCAACATGTTACTCATAAATAAAAAAATATATTTTGTAAAATATCCTTCAAGCGAAAACTAGAGCAAGTAACTTATGGACAACACAGAGAAAGTTAATTAGTCCATGGTAATACAGGCAATATAAAATTATCAAGATTCTACTCGACTACTAATCACAGGTTTATCGCTATAGAATGCACTAAATCCAAAAATACAAATACAAAATTTGTATGAGAAATATTGTTAATAGAGCGGTCAAAACTTATCAGCTTGTATCAATATAAATACTTTGTATCGTCCACAACTTAATCGCCCTACTTTACTAAATGTATCTATCAGTTGTTATAACCCCTGTTTTGAGTGTACAACCAAAAACTACACGAGATGAACGCATATTACACAACTTAGATTAAATTAAAAAAATTATGAACCAAAAAATTATGAATTTGTTTGTATTTTACCAAAAAGACATCTGAAAACATTTGTAACAAACAAACAAACAGGTGTTTCTTCTTTTGATATCATACAAATTATGTTATGTATGCATGTATTTCTTAAAATGAATAATACAAATCACAATGTTTATATTAGTTTATTCAGTGAACAACTCTATAAAGCATACATGATACAAACATATAACTAATAATCGTATAGTTACCACAAAACACAACCGAAAAACGTCTTTAAACATATTTGTTTACATAATTTTTATTAGATTTTTTCAAAAGCATATAAAAATAAATAAAAATCTATTTTGAAAAGAAAGAGAAAAACTAAATTAAATAAATTTGTAATAAATAAAATAAATGTAGATATAGAATAAAAATTATATAGAAAACAAAAAAAAAAAAAAAAACATCGAATATTTTGTAAAGTTATGAATGAAATAAGTTTTTTTATTATTTATTTTTAAGAATGAATGTAATGCTTTTTACAAGAAGAACTAAACATAAAAAAAAAAAAAAAAAAAAAAGGAAAAGGAAAAGAATTCCATTAATTACATTCATATTGTAAATTATTATGTATTAGAGTATTAAGCTATGAACTAGCATTTAGTTATTTAAGTTAATAAAATTCAATAGAAAATTATATCTTTACCAATAACATATATTTTTATAAACTAATCCAATTAGTTCTACCTGTTATAATATTATTATTATTATTATTATTTTCTCTTTATTACAATTACACAATAAAAACCAATGAAGGTATACTACACAACGTAACATTAATGACCAGTACTAGGTTCCGTTCCGCTATTAATAAAATATATTTATAAAGTAAATGATGATGTCATTAAATAAATGTAATAAACAATCAAATTTCAACGCGACAACAACGATTAACAACATTTAACATTTAATTAAAAAAAAAATAAATAAAATATTTTCTTATTCTTTACAATTAAATGTAATAATAATAATAACAATGTCAACAATTTTTAATATGAAAAATAAATTCTATAATATTATTATTACATAAATGCTATAAATAGAAGATTAGAGAATAATAATTGCTTAGAATTTATTTTAATTTAATTACTAATGTTTAAAGCCGTTTGATCATTATTACGGTGTTTGTGTGATTAAAATTATAGAAAAATAATATCAAATAAACTTTAAATGCAACTAGTCAACTAAGAAATACAATTTATAGTTATGCTGATGCATAAATTATGTAACATAATTAATTTAATAACAAAAAAATCTAAACGATTAATCACTGTTGTCATCTTTTAGTCTAAAAAAATTTTAACTTTTTTTTTATATAAAGTTCAAATGTATAAATAAATTTGATTTAAGCAAATAAAAAAGTTTGGCCAATATTTGAAGGTAACAAAACAACAATATTATTCTAATTAAAAGTAGGAGATCTCATAAATCAACATAATAGTCATAATAATTATTATTATGTATTTATTTCGTTAAAATAATTTCATTAATGTTGTCATCATTGACAAATAGCAAAAAAAAAAAATAAATTGTACATCAATTAAAACTCAATTAAATTATTTATTAATTAAATAAATAACAAGTAAACTGCAATTTTCTCAAGGTTTATCAAATAATAATAATACAATTATTTATAAATTTTTATTACAAATTATAACTAAATTATAAGAATAATAACAATAATAATAAAATTAATTAAAGAATATTCTCTTTATTTAATTTTCTATTTAAATAAACTTTTAATATTAATAATTTTTTTTTCAATAAATTAAAGATCAATCATTTATAATTAAATAAAACCGGTATAAATAAATAAATAATTAAAAATAAGAGTAAATTATAAACATCTTATAATTAAAAGACATTTTATTAATAAAGAAAAGAAAAAAATGAAAAAAGAGGTTCAATAATATCGCCGAGATATATACAATTTATGAAATAATTCTTAATTACCATAACAAAACGTGTCAAGGTTTTAAAACTCGCAAGCAAAAAATAATAATAATAAATATTTTTTTTATTTTTTTTTTTAATAATGACAAACTATTAATATTTCTTTTTTTTTTCTTTTTTAGCTAAAACATACACGAGAATATGTTATTGTATTTGTTATGTATTCAAAAAAAAAAAAAAAAATCAATTAAAAAACGAAAATAAGTAAGAAAAAAAAAAAAAAGTGAAAACAAACAATGTAAAGCCTTGTCACTGTATCATAAGATTAATAATATTGTCTAGAGTGGCGGTGATAGTTTTTTTTACTTTAAATACATACGAAGCTATACAAATGTTTATATATATGAAAATACATGAATTTTGTAAAAGTTTTGCATCTAATTAATTAATTAAAAAAAAATTTTTTTTTCAATAAAAGAAAAAGAGAGAAACATAAAGACTAGAATTAAATGCTGAACATTATATTATGTAAATTTAGCTACACGCATATATTCATGCAAAAATGTAATACATGGAAATACTTATTTGAGAATGGTAGAATGATAGAATGGTATTGTAAATATGATACCATTAATAACTGGGTCGTGGCAATAGACAAGGTAATGTAACGCCATATCGTCAAGATAATGCGGTCGCGGGACATTCAACGAACGATTCATGCATTTACGATTAATACAGCGAACGGATCATCAATTTACTATTGAATCGTCCAAACATCCTTCAAAACGAAAGTAAAGCAAAAACAGATAAGAAAATTAACCAAACACCAAACATGTTACTTAAACTTGTTATAATCGTCGTTTAGGTTGAATGATCGTGTGCCACTTTACCTTTGTTATTTTTTTTTTTTTTAATAACCTGCAATAAACATTTTTAACAAACACCCAATAAGCAGTTCATTTCCTTTATAGCTTTTAATCATTATTAAAAAATACATAAAAAAAAAACAGTGTTCTTACTGTTATTCTCTATTTACATAAATCTTATCTTTACTTACCGCAAACGAATTATAATTAATAATAATAAAAAAATAAATAAAATTTAAAGCAAATAAGTAAAAAAAAAAATTGCATTATTTCTGTATAAATATGGGCTTGGCAATAATATTTTTTTTATATACAGTGTTGGCCAAAACTAAGGGAACTGAAAAAGCGAGTGCACAATTGTTTGTGTAAATAATAGAAATGCTTAGAAAATACTTTTTTTTTTATTCATATTATTAGGTAAATCCTTAAGCTACAATAATAATAAAAAAAAAATAATTTCTTACGAAAGTTAAAAAAAATATTGCAATTTTACCGTCACCACATCCATTATCGACTGGACAAAACTAAGGGAACTGAATTGCAATGTTCAGTTTTATTATCAGATTTTTGACCAAATTTCAGAATATATCGTTACTAAGCACAGTAACCATGTCTTTTAACAAATTAATCGACAAAAGTCAAGGATGCTGTGCGTTAATTATCTGCAGATGAGTTCTGTTTATTTTAATACCATTTTCTTGTAAAATGGCTAGAAACAAATATTCGAACGAACTTAAAGGAAAAATACTAATTGATTATAAAAGTAGAATTAGTCAAAAATTATTGTGCATTAAATATTCAATGGCAAAATCGGTGATATGCCACATAATTAACTTTTATAAAGCCAATATTTCGGTTCAGACTGTGCATCGAGGTGGCAGACCACGAAACACAAGTAGCCATGATGACATTATGATAATTCGGACAATAAAAATAAATCTGTTCATATCCTCAAGATAGTTAAAAAACTATTTGAAGATGCAGGTCAATTCGTCGAAGAGGTGTCGATGGTGGGCTGTCTTCATTTCAAATTGTAAAAAAACCATTTATATCAGTGGAGAATAGGAAAGCCAGAATTAAATTTGCGATGAATTACATTGATTGGAGTATTGAAAAGTGGAAATCGGTACTATTTTCCGACGATTCCAAATTTAATATCAAAGGATCGGATGAATTCCACCGCGTCAGGACAACTTTGAATCAAGGGCTCCATTTTTTGTATACAAAAGGAACTATGAAATACGGAAAACTAAATACAATTGTTTGGGGGAGTTCTTCTGAGCATGGTATTGGTACCATTTGTTGAGTAGAGGATATCATGGATCGATTTGTGTAAAAGGATATTTTGGAATCCCATATGCTGCCACATGCTGAAGAGGAAATGTCTCTGAGGTGGGTTTTCCAACAGGACAATGATTCGGAACACACGTCAAATGTAGTGAAGACGTGGTTGGAAACAAACTGTATTGACGTTATTAAGTGGCCAGCTCAGTCCCCGTATTTCAATCCCATAGAAAATTTATGGGATCGGAAAATAATAAGGGAAAACTGTAATACTCAGGACGACCTTTTTAATCAAGTTAAAGTGGCTTGGAAAAGTATTCCAAATACTATAATTCAAAATCTAGTGGCATCAATACCTCGGAGATGTGTGGCAGTTTAAAAAAATATATGATATTCAACCAAATATTGATATTGATAATTGATATTGATAATAAAACTGAACATTGCAATTCAGTTCCCTTAGTTTTGTCCAGTCGATAATGGATGTGGTGACGGTAAAATTGCAATATTTTTTTTAACTTTCGTAAGAAATTATTTTTTTTTTATTATTATTGTAGCTTAAGGATTTACCTAATAATATGAATAAAAAAAAAAGTATTTTCTAAGCATTTCTATTATTTACACAAACAATTGTGCACTCGCTTTTTCAGTTCCCTTAGTTTTGGCCAACACTGTATGTGTGTCGACGACGACGACTTTTACAATTTTATTTCATTTCTTTGCTTTATTTTTATGCTTTTTCTTGTTGTTGCTGTTGTTTGTGCATCAAACTGTTTTTTTACTTTCTTAATTTTTTTTTTTTTTAATTTTCTTTTTTTTTTTATTCTA
This sequence comes from Ptychoptera albimana, assembly GCA_961205885.1. NCBI lineage: Eukaryota > Metazoa > Arthropoda > Insecta > Diptera > Ptychopteridae > Ptychoptera > Ptychoptera albimana. The sequence goes on from OY540801.1 coordinate 18,115,742, forward strand.
TTTGCAGTTGACTATGTGCAACAACTGCAAAGGAACATTTTTTTTTGTTTTATAATAAATAAAAGACAAAGTTAGTCACCATATATAATAATAACTTCTTTTTTTTTTTATAACCAAATCTATTTTAATTTTTTAAATAAAAACATAAATTGTAACTGAGCAAAATTTAATAAGGATTAAGCATTGTTGTGTCATTTATTTGTTTAATTTTTATCAGAAATTGTCATTTCTGTTTTGTTTGACTCTACAGTTAATCCATAACAAAAAAAGTTTAATTATATTATAATATATCGTGAAACCTTTAAAATGAAATAAATTTTAAATGGATTTATACATTTATGCACAGTTAATGATTATTGAAATATAAAAATAAAAGTGCATTTACTCTTATATACATACGTATGTGTAAAAAAAAAATTATAATTTTGACTTTTAATTAACTATTATCAATAAAAATGCTTGTGGTATTAAAAGCAGTAAAAGCCAAAAATGAAAAAAAAAAACTTTGTCAAGCGACATAAACATTTTTTTCATTTATTCTTTTTATTTTAAAATACTTTTTTTAGCGAGTTTTTTTTTATAATGGTTTAAGAATAGAAAGTTTTACTCCATAGGATTTAATCCAATTAAACTGCTCATACATTGTATTTTTAAAATTCATTCTACGATGAAACTAAGTAAAAATTATACATAAAATATTAATTTATGTGGGATAAAAAAATTAATATTCACTCATAAAAAATTAATTAAATTTTATTATTATAGATCATTTTATAAATATCATTTTTGTAATAAAAAAAAAACATCGATTCATACGTATGTATACTGCTTATCTGATATAAGGCGACAAAAATGCTTTTTTTTTCAATTGAATGACAACTTTACACTCATAAAATTATTATTTAATCGATTCAATCGATAAAACAGCAGGAAAATGCATTTAAATTCTTAATTAAATAAAGAGAAAAAAAGAAGGAAACTAATATACGTTATGTTATAATTTATTTGTTTGTTTGATACGTAAGACAAGAATAAATATGTTTGCACTTTCTAAATATATCGATGATTGTGGTTAAAATATTATTTCTTATTTCTCATTTCTTTTTTTGCAAAAAAAATCAAAAAAAAAATCATTCATTTACAATTTTTGTCCAATCCAGATGTTTTTTTTTTTTAATTTTTTTATTTCTTTTTATTTATGTTTTTTGTTTATTCAATTAATTTTTTTTTTTTGATTTAATTAGAAAATTACATCTTCAAATTTTTTGCAAACAGAATATTTGCTAGATAATAAAAAACTCTGTGTGGGATCCTATTTTTTTTTTTTTTTTCAATTTTACTTATCTAAAACGTATGGAGAAAACACTTATATATGTAATGAAAAGTATATAGAATTAATAATATTTTCTTATGTATACATATTTGTTAATAATTTATTTTATTTTTATCGTTGAACTTGAAAATTTAATTGTTTTGTGTAACGATGTATTGGGCATAAAAAACACAAGAGCAGTGCTATAATCACCTCAAAATTTACTTAGAACTTTTATTGCTTTTATAATTTAAGTTTTTAATATCTGCAAAGGCAATATCAGTGTTCAACAATCCAATTAAAAACTGACAAATAAATCAAAATCGTTTTTTCTAATTAGATTGTGAAATACAAATTGATACTGATAATGCCTCTAAAAATAACGAAACCTTACGATTCAATGACTCCAAAGACCGGCGTTATATAATTAAAACCCAATACCAATATCTATAACACCACAATAAATTTCGAATTTTGATAACTAAAACATGTTTTGGATTAAAATTGTCAAAAAAAAAAATTAAAATTGCATTCGAAATTCCTAATTAAAATTAAAAAAAAAAAAAAAAAAAAAAAAGCAGTAAAACCAGGCGCCAAATTAATCAATGGTTTTCGTTTTATCATTTTAAACAAATTAAAAAAAAAAATAAATAAATTGATTACTCATTTCATAATATTATTTAATTTTTCCACCTTTATTTATATAATTAAAAATCTGTTTGATTCTCGTGTGTGTAATTTATTATTTAATAACAAAACAACAAGTAAATTCTGAATAGAAAACAAATTTTAATTAAAATATCAAAAAAAAAAGCAAAAAAAATCACTTTTCTCTTAATGTTAGTTTGTGTATTAAATAAATTTTAATTGTTTATGCTTCAGGATTAGACTGTATTTTATATAGTTTTGTTTTTTTATTGTTTTTATTTTTTTTTTTTTTTCTAATTAAAATTATACATTTTTATTGTCGTATTGTTTTAGTTGAAAAAACAGTTTTATTTTACTAATTAACCTTTTTTTCGCATAATAATAAAAGTGCGGATGTTAATACCTTGCATTTCACAATAAAAATAATAACATTTTATACATTTACGATCTGTTAATGATGAATAATCCAAGCATATAGAAATATTTTAAAATTAAATAACATTGCTGGCTGGTACAAATTATTTATCTGTTTTTCATACATGCACATGATTTGCATATGAACTTGAAAAAAGAGTTGTTTTCTTTTTTTAATTTATTTATTTAATGTTCAATAATTTTACAAATTAAATATAAATACACTTCAGTATATATACCATGTATTCAACTTAGAAATATATTTTTTAAGAAACACAAACCAGAGTTAACCTTGCTGTGTAGAAATGTTCTGTTCGAATTGTGAAAAATTGAAAATGTTATAACAAAAAATAAATAAGATCAGTGTAAATTTAAATAAATAAAATATTTTTAATTGTTTTAATTAAACACAAGCAAAAAAAAAAAAAAAAGAATTTAAAATAAATTTTGTTTAATTTAAACGAGAGATAACATCAAAATTTATGATTTAAATCTGTTGTCTTGAAATTACAAAGAAATAAAACTATAAAAATAAAGCATTAAACAGATGATTGAGTTTTTTTTTTCCAAAAAAAAAAAAAAAAAAAAAGAAGTAAATAAATAAATAAATAATAAACATTAAAAAAAATATATATATTATTATTTAATTTTAGCATATTTAAATGTATAAAAGGAAGGTAAAGGTTGTAAGAGAAAGCCAAGAAAATAATTGTTAAACCTACACAGAAATTAAATCATTAAAGCACAATATATACAAGGAAATTTAAAACAATAAGAGTTGCTAATATAAACATTTAATAAGAAAAAAAAAAAAATAATAAATAGATTTTATAGTTTTATTTGTTATACCATGATTCACATGAAATCAACAGCAAATAGCAAAAAATGGTTTAATTAAGTAAACTTATTTAGTGACTAACAGTTAGGCTATAGTTATAACAGACACTATTAGTAATACCTTTGGAATAAATATCATAATAAAAATATCAATTTAAATTTATAAGAACGGAGTATTTTAGGAAATAATAATTTCCTGAAAAAACACCATTAATTCACTTTATTTAAAAAGCTGCTTAAGTTATTAAAATGCATTGGTATTCCACTCTTTATAAAACACCGATTGTTGGATTAAGATGATTTGAGTAGTAAAAACTTTAGAATACTCATTAAAAATGATTTAAAATCGCCAAAAACATTTCTTTTAGCCTAATTTGCGGTATAATGTAAACAAAAAGTCAAATACATGTAGAATATTAATTCTCTAATTTAAATTGATGACTAAATGCTGCAACTCGATAAAAAAAAATCAATTAATCACCAAAAAAAAAAAAAAAATTCAAATTATCCATTTTTTGAATTCCTCAACTATAAAACACAATTTTTCAAAAGTGTTAATAAATAAAAAAAAAAAGAAAAGAAAAGAAAAATTAAAGAAATAAATTAATAAACTCTAAGTGCCACTTTCAGTTTATATATTAAAAAAAAATAATTTTATTTTTGGCAACTTTGACAAAATTCGTCAGATTTGTTTAAAAATAAAATAAAAATATAAAAATTTTTGTATAATAATGTATTAAATTAATTTCTTTTTCTTATTTTTTAACATAATGTATTTGAATTCAGTAAGTCTAAGAAACACAACAACCACAATTTGATTAACGCGAAAAAAAATATATATATATAAAATTAAAACATACTGAAAGACATAACATTAAATTAAAATTCCAAATAAATGAGAGTAAAATTAAAGATAAAAATGTGTAGGAATCATAATAAAACAATAACAGATATATAAAAAAAAACTATAATCACCTCATCATCATGATCATAACAATGATCATAGTTAATTTTATAAAGAAAACAAAAATTTATTAAATCAAAAAAATATTTCTTCTATGCAAAAAATTTCCTTTTATTTTATTGTTACGAAAAAAAAAAAAACAAAACAAAACAAAACATTCAACATTTAACGTAAATTCATATTTAAAACAGAACAGATCATCATGATCCCTAAAATAAAACAAAATAAAAAAATAAAAGAAAAGTAAAAATTGTCGCATGTAAACGACAAAAATAACATAAAAAAATCTATCTAAATATAAGTATGCAATATTTATAAAAAAAAAAATGTTTTAAATAAATATAATGAAAAACAGAAATTCATTATAAATGAAAATGATCGCATCACTGTAGAAGATATGTTTATATTTTTGTTGTATGCCAAAATAACTATATAAATTCAATAGTCGTCATAACATACAGTAATATAAATTCCCAACACATATACAAATATATATATAAAATTAATTTCACAATTATAATTATTTTTTTCAATGGATATCTAACTAAATTATTACTTGTCTTTGATCATGAACTAGTATATATATAAAGATCATATCTAACATTAAATTTATTTCAATACAAATAATAATTAAAGTTTGTTTTCTTTTCTAATTTTCTAGTTAATAATTAGCCAAGTATTTATTATTATTATTATTATTATTATTTCATCAAAGTTCAAAAATGTTTTTCTAATATTAAAAATTTATTTTTGGATATTTTCTCGAGTACTTTATATAATTTTAAAAAAAATTATTTACTTTCTCTACTAACAGTGTTTGTTACAACATTTAAATATGAATATATGTGCAAATGAAATGTCTATGCCGTGTATCTAGTATTATTCTTGCGGTTAACTATAATAAATACAAAACATTAATAAACTATAAATAAATATAATACTATTTGGTTTAAGAATATGCAGTATTAAGACAATATATTCTTAATCAAGAACCAAGCATTATTATAACGATTTTAACAATATATTTCAGGCCGTTGGCGTATCGTGGAATAATTAATAAAAGAAAAATCCATTAGTTCTACTATTAATGTATGGAATCGCAATTATTATAGAACTTTGAATGATTTCTATAATGCAGAACTAAAATATGATTTATTTGGTACTAACTATAAGTAGGTGTTCTCAACAAAATGTTTTTTTTAATTTTTTTATTACAGAAGCACAAGCATAAGCTGAATGTACATGTGTACACGAATTTTAAAAATATATTAATAATGGAAAATCATCATAAACATAGAAGTATCTGTATGAAAATATATTTCACATTTTTCATAATATACTAATAGAAATTCTGACGCACGTCATAAATGTTGCTTTTATGTTATTTTTTTATGATTTTATTATATAAAGCATACGGAATCGAATGCACAGAAGATTATATGTTACAATCAGCCAACAGTGATTTTGTGTTTATAAATGTTACGATATTTACTACTTAGTAGCAATAATTTTCTAGTCTAGTCTTAATGAATTATTATTTTTTATTAAGGAAACTAACACTACAAGATAAGTTTTTGTAAATTAAGTGGGAATATGAATATTGGAGAAGTAGTACAGCAAAAAGTAGTGAAACACATTAACAACATTAGAACCAATAACCATTAGAACCAGATTTAAACTTATTAATTATGTTTAAAATTAAGAAATTTATAGAATTTCCACATAGAATAATAGACATGAATAAACACAGACAAACACTGACCAACTAAACAACGATAAAACATCTTTTTTTTTTCTTTTTCATTTTTGATAAACAAACAAAAAGTAAAACAATATAACCAGGCCAAGACAAATTAATTTATATTTTTTTATTTATTATTCTTATGTAAAAACATTAAATTTGATATGTTTGTGAAGTTCCTTCTGAAAACAACAAAAAAAAAAAAAATAAATAAATATATATATATATATTACTCAACGATCGTGAGTATATGCAAAATATAAACACGAATATTTATTGTGATAAAGGCAAGAGAATTTTAACTAATAATAATATTTTTCTTTTTTTTTATCTTATATTGTGTGTTGAATGTTGATGTTTTACTTTGCAATAACTTCAATAAGTTTATTTTAAGATATGACTATGTTTGTTAACACTATTCTGTAGTAATATTATTTTATTTTTTCTATTAGTTAATTAACTTATAAAAATAATATTTCTTTTGTTTTTACAATTATAAATTACATTTAAAAAAAAAAAAATAGATTTATTAACTTACTTAAGCTTTACTTTACTTTGTGAAGCTATAAAGAAAGGTGAAACTAAGTTTATATTTTAACAATGGTGTAGGTGGATGTAATTGATGTTATATTCTCTCTTAAATTATAATTTTTAGTTATATGCAACTAGTAAAAGAAACATTATTAATAAACTCGTAATGGTAACGATTGAACAATACTTATTACCGACAAATACATAATTGGTACTCAGCTCACGGCTAGAAGTTATTTTTTTGTTTGTCTATATCTAGAACTATAAACTGTTGATTTCGTGTAAATAATCTATTGTAAAATCCATAAATAAACTAATAATTGTTACAGTGAATTCAAGTTAAATATTTTCCGGAAATAACTATAAACTGTATGTGAACTTTGGTAAATAATTTATACAGTTGAATGCCACGTTTATTTAAATAATATACTCCAACTCAATTTATGGTAAATAGTAGAGAAATCATTTAAAAAACCGCAATAAAACGATCAACAATAATATTCATTAAAATATAATTATATCTTAGAACGCGTCAAACTATAAATAATAGAAAAATTAATATAAAACAGCGTTAAACGTTTGCTGAAACAAAGAATAAAAAAAAAAAACCTTTCCATTATATATATTTATGCAGACTGTTTAGTTCAAATGTCTAACATAGTCTTACTAAGTTAATTATTAAGATGCTGAATTTTCTAAATATAGAATGCAGTAGAAAACAATTTAACATGCATTTTCCTATATTCTCCAAGTAATACTTGCAAAAATACCAAAAAATAAATATATAAATGCTGCTCTTGTAAAAGCTGACACATTTTAAGACATATGGAACACATAAATTTTAGCAAATATTAAAAGAAGAAAAAAGAAAAGAAAAGAAAAGAATTCTTTATTTTAAAGAAATAAACGCAAAATAAATTATCATTTTTATTTTCTGAATGCACAACCAGCTTCGTTGAAAACTTATTTTTGGATATTGCATCCGAAAGATAACGACAAAATGTTGCAAAATATTTTTTCAGTATTTTGCATTTATGAAATAAAAATAAAAATAAAAAAAAACCACAAAAAACAATTAAAACATGATTTAAAATATTATAATTTAACAATTTTTGGATTCATTTTCTTTCTTCTATAACACAAAATCTGCATTATACCGTCTGTTATTTATCGAAATTATTTAAAAATAGCAAAGTACTGGTTCTGTCTTTTATTACAGGGAGTTTATTTTGCTTAATTCTATAAAAAAAAATTTAGCCTTAAAAAAGTATTTTATTAATAATGAACTAAAATAAAATTCAATCATAAATATGTATCGGTTATAACACACCCACATAAGCGATTTTAGCCTTTAGTACATTTCAAACATAACATATTTTTGATAAATAAAACGAAACAATACTTATAAATAATGTTTCTATCAATCTTATTTTTATTTTTAAAATTTAATATCTAAACGTGGGTGAGAGATTAAAAGTGCAAAAAAATCAAAAAAAAAAAACTTTTTATTTTTGCAAACAGACAGATTTAATTATGATTAAGACAATAGGAAAAAAAAAAAAAGAATTACGTTAAGTTTGTCATAAAAAAGAAAACAAAAAATATATTTTTTTTCAAACAAAACAAGAGATTATATAATAAAATTGTTTAACAAAAATCTATGTTTAAAACTGAATCAGAAAAGCAAACAAAACAAACATTTTTCATACATTAGATACACGAGTGTTAAAGTTAAGTTAAATATTATGTCCTGTTTGTCCTTCAACTTTATAATAATTAATAATAATAATAATAATAATAATAATTATCATCTTAACAGACATTTGTTTTAATAATTAAAAAACATTTTTTACAAATTCTATTTGCATTGTAAATATATAAGCGAATATTTATTAATGAATTATTTTTATTTCAAATAGAGTAAACTCATGCATTATTATTATTAATACTAAAACGCATTTTAGTGATTTATGATCTACAAAAAAAATCTAATTATTGTATTTTAATTTTAGTTTTATGTAGTGCATAAAATAATTTAATGAGCAGTGAACAATAAATCGGAAATAAAACCAACAAAAGTAAAGTGTTTTGTGATTTATAATTTTGCATACACTATGATTGAGAACGTATGGAAATAATTAATTAAATCTCTAAAAAGGTATTCAGTTTGTTAATGAAAAATTTTATATTTATTAATCGAAGATCGTTTCAGTTTCAGTAAAAATCTCCTGAATAAAACAATTAACAGAAATTGTATCTCCGCTATTAATTTGTGTGATCACTTTCTCGTGTTAACATTGCATTAAAATTGCCATAAAACAAAATCTATTTCTAAATTAATAATTCTAATTCTAAGTAAACGCATAATTTAAGGAAGTTATAAAAGTGAATACACTTCTGCAAATAGAAAATAAATTAATTCAGTAAAGTTAAGTTCAACAAACTTAATTATTTTTCATTTTTCTTCTTCTTCTTCTTCTTTTTTACATATAAATTATAATAAGAAATTTATTTTACATTTTTTAAATAATTAAAAAAAAAAAAATTGTTTAGTAGACAACAAGACACTGGCCGTAACATTATAAAATCGAAGAAATAATTCTAAACACAATGATATAAATATGTGACAGATGCAAATTGTTCCTTATTGTTAACAATTTTATAAACATAAATCTGCTGTTTAGAAAATGTTAAAAGTGTGAAGAAATTAAAATTTGCATATAAACGGAAAAAGGAAATTCAAAAAAAAAAAAATGAAAAGAAAAGAAACATTTTAAATAAATAAATTTTGAATATTTTATAATAATTTCGTTATACTAGTGTATATAATACTATACTGCCACAGTTTAACTTTTCTGTTTTTTTTTTTTTTACTTTAATGAAATTGGCGTAGCTCCAATTTTCGTATATATTATTAATAATATAAATCATTGAATATATTTCATAATATTTTTAAACGAAAAATTTGTAAAGAAATGACTAGAACTAACCTTGTAGTTGCAAGATCGTCATTTGATATTCGGCTAATTTCTCATCTACATAATCTTGTGATTGATTTGCAATGATTTCCCTTGTTGATGGTCCTGTTTCTTCATCTTCATCGTAAATCACATATGATTTTGGTGGTGGAGGTTCTAATGGTACTCCAACATATTCATATGGTCGTGGTGGTTCATATGGGGAAGTATACATATACTCGACAGGTGTTTGACAAATAACTGGGGATGGTGCTGGTGACATACTCATTCCACTATTTGAACCGTATGGGGTTGATGGACGATATGGTCTCGGTCCATTAAAACCTCCTATCGTGGGAGGTGATGGTGAGACCATTTGTTGATGTGGTGACATTGGTCCTGGCCAACGTGGCCTCGGACATGACACGTTCGGACCTCTTGTTCCACGTAGCCCAGATGCACCGAACATTGGTGACATGGGTGTAGAACGTGCAGACATACCATGTACTGGGCTCATTGGTGAGCCCATCATTGGTGAATTAATTAAGCCTCTTGGGCCCGAAATTATAGGTGGTGGGGATGGTGCCCATGGTGAGGGCGGACGATATTGAATTGGTGAAGGAGAACCGCGACTCCAACCACGCGGCGGTTGGTTTTGCTGTCCGGACATCCTATTATTAGGTTGAATTTTGTCAACCTAAAATCGTTAAAACATTGCCGTAACAAAAACTGTAATAAAGCAAAAAAAAAATTAAAATTAATTAATTATTTAAAATAAAATTATAACAATTAGAGTAAATTAAATGATTTTCTTTATTTATATTGCCACCATCACATGTTAAGTAATATTTAATAATAACAAAAAAAAAAAAAAAAACGAAACATTGTTCTACTTATTTTACATTTTTTTTCTAAAGGATTAAACCAAAATTTTCTAATTTCGTAATATGCAAAAAAAAAAGAAAAAGCAAAATAGAAAGTAAATATAAAAATAGTAAATAACACACAAAAAAAATTCTGTAACAAATTTAGAATTGACCAAGAAAAAACACAAAAAAAAAAAATAACTAAAAAAAATTGTTTTTTTCTATTGCCTTTAGCACAAACTTTACTGACGCATCAATTATTCTGCGTCATTAAAATGTAGCAGCGAATATAATTTAATTATTTTAAAACTATCTGGTGGCGCTTTTATTTATTGGCAGGAAAAAAAACAGAAAAAAAAAACAAAAAACATTAATCAAAACTGAGGTGTGACCATGGTCAACAAATTAAATTGAACACAAAAACAGTAAAGCGTATAAATGAATGAAAAAAATATAAATATAAATTAATTAAAAACAATTTAATCAGAGTTATAGTAACAAATAGGTTTAATTCATTAAAACATTATTTATTTTTTTTTTTTAAATAATTCTCAAAGCTTAACAGTGCTATCTGTTTTATTCATTAAATAAAAATTATTTAGAAAAGAAGATTTTTTTTTCTTATTCTTTTTCTTCTTCTACTTCTAATGGTACATAATCCTTTAAACTTAATTACTATTTAACAAAACAATAAACAATTATTATATCAGAACTATTTAAAAAAAAAATAAAAAATTTCATAAATTGCAATCATAGTAAAAACAAAATTTATCTGCCAAGAAAAATATTTATTTAAATAAAACAGAACAACAAACAAAAGTGTGGTTTATTCACTTTCAATTTAAATATTAAAAAAATGAAAAATAAATTATTTATTATAATGAATGGGTTATTTGGTTTTTAATTAATAAATGACGAAACGTAACACAAGAGAAAAAATTCAATGGGGAAAATGAAAGATTTATTTAAATCGATTAAACAAGAACAACTTTAACCAGTAATCAATCGTACGAAGCTTTTAAAACCACAACAATCAAGTCTGGAAGTTTATTAGTATTATCCTGTAAAAATAATTATAATAAAAATGATCTACAAATATTAAAAATAAATTTTTATTACTCTAACCACATTCAACTATGAATTTTATTTGCCTATACAACAAAATGTACGATAACATAGTAGAAATACCATCAATAATTTTAATTTAATTTATTTGTACTTTTCTCCTATTTATAAATCATTGACGTAATGGATATATATCCTAAATCTGGACGATGGATCATCATCATGTATGCTTATATTTTATTTGTATTTTAAACAAACATTTCTCATTATAAATATATGCAATAATAAGCGATATATCACTTACATACATTTCACATTTTTTAAAAATGAAAATTATAAGAAAAATTAAAATTTATTTTTATTTTATAATATATACTTTTGTTGATGACGATATCTTGTCATTTAAATTATTATTATTATTATTATGATTATATTTCTTAACTAAAAAAAAAAAAAACTAATTTTATTTAAGTCTTGTTTATTATTTTATATTTTCATTTCCACAAAAAAAAAACAAGTAAGAAAAGATTTATAAAATTATTATTATACATATTATATTTTTAAAGAAATAAATAGAAAACAAAATTAATATATTTTATTATTATTATTTTATATTTCAACATTTAAAATCCTCTAAAGTATATGATCCACAATAGATAAATACACCAATTAACAGTAGATGTTTCATTTTATTATCAGTTTAAATAGATAAATTTGTTGTTTTGTCAAATCTGTTTTTAAAATGTCTATCTTGATTACCGAGGTAACTAAGACTAGGAATAGCTTACGCTGATGATTTTTCCTGCTTCCACCATTGACTTATAATTAGCTTGTTTAATCAAAATTGCTTAAAAATTCCTATCCTGATTCCCAAGGCAACTAAGAAAGTCTACCACCGTTGACATTTTGCTTATAATTTGCTTGTCTACTGAAAACTATTGTAAAAAATGTGTATCCTGATTCTAAAGGCAATTAAGAAAGGTTTCAACAGTTGAACAGTTTGCTAATAATTTGCTTGTCTAGTGAAAATTATTTAAAAAATATTCCTACTGCATCCTGAGGCAACTAGAAAAGGATACTACTGTTGAACAGTTTGCTAAACATTATCTGTCTAGTAAAAATTATTTAAAAAAAATTCTATCCTAATTCCGAAAGTCACTAGAAAATACTTTCACCAGTTATTTGATTAATTTCTGCACACTGCTATAACACACAGTGCTCATATTTCACAATTGCATTTAATTTAAACACAAAAATACTTAATTAACTATTAAATGTTAAATAAATAATCCATCGTAGATCCCTTACATAAAACCCAATATAAATATAAATTAATTTCTTTATTCAACCAAACAATATAGAATCTAACAAATTACTTCAATAAATTTGTCCTTATTTTATTTTTATACTTTCACTTTTCTATACATATTTCATCGCCCCTGTACAAGTTTTTAAATACATTATCACATAGTTATCAGCATGTGTTATAGCTAAACTGTATCAAAAAAAAAATTATTAAATATGGATATTTATAGAAAAAAGAGTGAAGCAGAAATTATGTTTGTTTCTTTTAAAAATTTACTTTAATATAGCAAAGAAAGAAAAGAAATTAAATAATTTATTTGTTTGAATAATAATTCATTTATACGAACATAGTGTGGAGGATGATATTTAATGATTAATAAAGGAAATGTTTTTCTTTTTTACATTAAATGAATTTTTACTTTGATCATCATCATCATCATCATCATAAAACGATAGTTAATGGTTTTCAAATATCATTTTAATTTCATATTTACAACCTAATTAATTTTTATATTTTCATCAAATTAAAGTTAAGAAAATAAAAAACAAAATTAATTTCATAATAAATACCGAAAGAAAAGATGCAATTTGTCTATTGAAAAAACTGTCTTTTCATATAATAAACCAAGGAATAAATATTTATTAAATAAAAAGCAAAAAATAATTAATTTTTTTTATATACATTATCTATTTTTAAAATATTCTTTTCTAAAATTAAAAACAAAAACAAAAAGAAAGAAAATAAAACAGATCACGAAAAAAGAAATGTCTTTGTATTGAATTAAAAATAGAAAAATAATAAAAAAAAAAAAATTAATTTTTTCAACAAAATCATATGTAAAAAAAAAACTTTTTTAATTATATTAAGACTGGGAAATTAATAAAAAAAAAATAAATTAATAATTTTAGGACGATAGAAAAATAAATTAATAAACCGTCATTAAAGCATTGACTATCAAGGACAATGTGCTGATAGATTTTATGATTATGTCCAAAGTTATTTTGTTATCAATGTAAACACCTTGCCAATTTCGTTAAGTAGAAGGAAGTAACAGATAGAAGTTAAAAGTTAACGCAAAAATGTTTAGCCACAACATTGCTAAGGAGTAATAACGAGTACTAATTAAAAACCATTGAAAAAATTAAAAAAAAATTATCAAAAAGAACTGCCTGCAGCACAATTGCACAGTAGAAAAACACACAAACTTCCTCCCATAAAAAAAAAAAACATAAAAAAAATTCTGGAAACTAAGTTAAATAGCACAACCATTTATTATTGGTTTTATTTAATTAAATATTTTTATAGTTTATTGCAAACAGCTTAATTTTTCTTAAATGTGGTTTTTGGTTTGTTTTTTTTTTAAATATTCATTGCAATGGGGGATTTTTATAATTAAATTTTGTGGTTTGAACAAAAGGGAACTCAGTGATTTATCCTAACTCAGTTATTAATTTATTGAATAACCTTAGCCCATGTTAATTTAAATGACTGGATTTTAAATATTTATCACCATTGATTTTAAAGGATTAAATATTTAAATTTTGAGGGAAAGACGTTCCATTTTACCGCGATTCGATTAAAAAAGTTTGCGATTCGTATCTTATCTATTCATAAATTATCTAATAAAATAAAAATAAAAAAAAAAAACAATCAATTTTAAATACAACTCATAAATATTAGCAAATAAATGTCTTAATTAATTTATTTATTTTTCTTTTTATTTAAAACGTGTTGCCTTTCAAAAAAAAAAAAATCAATTAAAAAATGTTTTTTTTTTCTCTATTTTCTATTTTTATCACATTTATTTAATATTTTTTAATCCAAATTTAATGTAACTTATTATTATTATTATTAATTCATTAAATTAATATTCATAGCCAAAAATATAATATTTATATAACATAAAAAAAATTAAATTAAATTAAGTTATAAAGAACAGCAAAAAATAAAATAAATAAATCTCCTATAACCTAGATAAATTATTTAAAAAATTAAAATTTTTTTAAACACACAAAAAAATATTGAAGAAAAATTTCTTATTATTCGCAAAAAAAAAAAAAATAATAATAATAATAATAAAAGCGAATACACGCTTACAACGAATATATCCAACAAACTCAATAAAAAAAAAAAAGTAACAAAATTAGCGATTTTACGTCTGAAAATACGTTTAAAAAAAAAAAAATAAATAAATAAAACGATAAAGCTATTTTTATTACTTAGAAAAATAGAAAAGAAAAGTAAAGTAAAGTAAAAACCATTATACATGATGTAAAGAAAAGAAAAGAAAAGAAAAGGAAAACTCTAATTTCACAAAATATTCATTAAATTAAAGCTCAAGTCAACGAAAATATTGAAAATAAATAGGTCAAATCATGTCACATAAAATTTATTTTCTTTGAATAGGAAAGTTTATTCTAATATTCCAAGGTTTTTTCTTAATTTATTTTGTTATTGCTATTATTATTATAATTTCTCTATTTATAATATTATATTATTAACAAGAAAATTCTCAATCTACATTTATTGATTACAAATTATATTTCTAGTCTACTCACAATACATCAAAAATGGAAATTCAATGAATTGTTAACAAAAAAAAAATTTAACGATTTTTCTATTGAAAATTTTTTTTTTTTTATTTTTCCTTTAATAAACTTTAATATTCTCATCAAAAAGAATTAAAGAATTAAAAAACTAAGCAAAATAAAATAAAAGGAACTAAACTTAGCATAGAAAACGATTTAAACGATCTTTCAACAAATGATTATAAAAAAAATAAATATATTTCTTTAACGTAGTAATAAGAATCAAAAAGTGTTAAAAGTTTAATTGACTTAATGTACCTTCAAAAAAAACAAAAAAAAAAAAAAATTAAAATTAAAATAAATATTTAATGAAAAAAGACGAAGATTTTTCATAGCAACCAACTGTTTCATTTTAATGGAACGTACAAATTATTCATATTTATGAAGGTTATGAAGCCGTTTGATGTGTGAATCCTTCACAAAAACTATGATTAGATTAACTAAGTTTCTATCAAAATAATTTACCAAAAACACCATCAATAATTAATATTTCGCGAGAGAACAAGAACAAAAATTATTTTCTTATAAAAAATCAAAAAAAAAAAAAAAATGTTCCATCTTTAACAAAGACAAGTTATTCTGCGACAGACTTACCAAATTTTAAACAAAAAATTCCACTCAATTAAATTTTTATTTTCATTTCTTTGTCCCTTTGTTTATAAACTTTTATGTTATAAACAAGACAAAAATCAAAGAGAAAATGCACTTATCGTAGACAAAATGTCTTCAGAAAGAAATTTTTTCGATTTTTTTCTTTACTTTAAGGCAACCGTAAAAAAAAAAAAAAAAAAAAAGAAAAAACCGAAGAATTTTTCTTTTATTTCAAATTTATTTTCATTTCTTTTAAAATTACAAAACAAACAACGAATATTTAAAGACATTAAAAATAATAAATTTTAAACGTTAATGTTTTAATTTTAATCTAAAAACAAGAAAAAAAAAAAAAAACGAAAAATGTGTATCATCAGCGATTTATTAAATCCTCACAAAGTTAAACAAGAAAATAACGCAGAGCGTAGAGCAAAATTAAATAAATAAAAATCTTAACGTATTTGGTTTGTCTATTTTAAAGAAAATGAAAACGAAAAAAAAAAAGAAAAAAAGATTTAATTGAATTTTAAGTTAATAATAATAAATATTTTGAAGTTAATATTAAATTTCATGATAAAAATTAGTTCTAGCTTAGAGAAAAAGTGATAAATTTCCACTGAGATCATTTCTTTTCTTTCTTTTTTAACATCAAAGTTTAAAGTAAATCCCATTTGTCACAGTTATTCTATTAATTTGTAGGCAAAGAAACGTAAAAAAAAAAAAAGGTTTTAGAATGTTCATTGAATAAAGGAATTAAACAAAATTGTTTTTCGTTAAATTCTACAAAATAAAGGAGAAAATCTGTAGCAACGTTGAGTTGTAAAAAAAAATAAATTTCATGACTGTTGCGAAGCATTTTAGCACGTTTACGAACGTAGAATGCCAATGGTTTAGTTAAAAGTCCACAAAATCCTGTTAATTATTATCCTGATAACGATTATATACAGTATTCCCGAAATCCTGTAAGTTATAATCCAAGTAACGATCATCTACAGTTTTTAAAATTCAAATCGCTTAATTGATCGTGAATAAACGTTATTCAAACTTTCAAGACATTTTTCTTAAACAATCCTCAACAGTTCTAAAGCGATAACATTGCAGGTGATACAAAATTCTCCTATATTGTTAATCCCAAAGTCAATCCAATGTTAAAACCACATAACGCTTCTTTATTATTCATACAACACAATATTGCAGAAATTTCATTAATTAACTAAAAAAAATCATTATTATTAACTAAAAATAAACTTTTAATTAAACGATTAATTAAACGATTAATTAAACATTAAATTAATTATTCATCCTTTCTCAAAATATAATTTATTTACATTAATTAACTAAATTAGTTAATAGTTTTTTTTTTTAACCATTTATCCACATGTTTGAATTTAATTTTAATTAATTTTAATAAATTTGGGTCTAAACCAACCTAAAAAAAAAAAAAAAGAAACTAATTTGCTATGAAAAAGTAATTAATAAAATGTAAAGAAAAAATTAATCAAAATCTAATCGGAATCACTTAAATTGTCATTAAACAAATTATTCGGTTGGAAAATTTTAATCAAAACCACGTGTATCCAAAAATTTCCATTAAAAAAAAAAAGAAAAAATTAAAAATATTCCAACATGATTAATCTGTGGAAAAATAAAAAAAAAAAAACTAAAAAATCCTAACCCAAGACCCATTTTACAACCCACACTAAGAATAAGAATTTATTTTTTCTTCCTTCCTTTTTTTTTTTTTTTTTATTTAAAATCCAAAATTGCATGCGAAATAATTTTCTCACAAATTTTTTTTTATTTAGTAAAATAATTATTTTTCCTAATTTTTTTATTTCTTTGTATTAAAATTACATAACCGTGGCAGCATGAAAATAGAAAAGAAAATCACTTGGTCACTTTGCAAAGTATAAATCACAGAAATAAATTTCACACAGTTTTTTCTTCACTTAATAAAATCCGAAACAATTAATTAATTTAAAATGATCCTCACCTAAAGGGAAATTTTCTTTTCTTTTTTTTTTATTTTTTTTCGATAATAAAATAATTTTTCTTAATTTTTTTTTTTTTTTTTTTGTAATTTTCAAACACAGAACACTTAACAATACTAAAAATCTTTTTAATTTAAAAAAAAAGAAGAAGTTTTTCTATTTGTTGTTTAAGATTTTTATATATATATTTATTTATTTTTTTCTGGATATTTTATGAGATGTGATCTCAACAAGAAGACAGCACTAACTGAGGCAAAGTGAAGAAAATTCACCAAAAAAAAAATAAAAAGAAAAGAAAAGAAAAATTTTCTCTTTAAATGAAAATAGCGTCGAGACGTTCACAAAGATCTACGTCGTCGTTACACATCCTCCGCTTATTTTTAAATTTTTTTTAAAAACATATTTCATATAGATGTGTGCGTATGTTACGTATATACCTTTCCCGCTTTAACATATTTACGTGATCATATGTTGATCGTTGTTACTGTTGTGCTAAGCAAAGTAATGTAAAGATCGTCAAATCGTCGCGACGCCACCTCGACCCCAACAACATTAAATTATCGCAAATTTTTATATTTAGATTCGCATCATGAGAGGGTCATACAGTAACACTAATAGCATTAACTCTAAACCTACACAAATAAACCGAAAAGAAATACAAAAAGATCAACAAAATATTTTAAATCATTTTTATAAATAAAACGTGAAACAAACAAATAAAATATAAAATTAGAGATGAAAAATTGAATTTTCAATTATAAATGAAAAACCACTTGAATACCGGCGTTTTTTTCTTTTTTTTTTTTTTTTTTATTCACTTCTTCTTAATTTTATTAAATTTCTTAAATTTATTTTTTAGATTAGCGGAATAAATAACTTAGTAATAGTAAATCACTTTCATTTTCATTCATGTATTTTACACAAAGATCAATAACTCGCGATCATCAATTATACATTTGACCGATATTATGGATTAAAACAAACAAAAAAAAAAACTTTTTTTTCGTACTGTTATTTAAAGTAATAATACAATTTTACCTTATTTTAAATTATTTAATTATAATCTGGCAGTTTTTAATGCTGAAATGTTGTTAATTAATTTCTGAATTATGTAAAAAAGAAAAATTTACTTGAAAATGAAAATTATTTAACGGTTACTGTCAGATGTATTTCAAAATTTAAATATTTTTACCAGCAAACTATGTCTTTTCATATTACAATTTTATTTATTCTATGCGTGCATAGATGGCAGGAAATTCAATCAATGAAAATATTTATTTTTTGAAATTAGTGATAATATTATTATCTAATTTAATAAATAATTAATTAAATATTAATTACTTTTTAACATGCAGAAGTTATCAGGTTATTAATTTATTTCTGCAATTTGTTTTAAATAACGAATTAAAAAACTAGGGAGCATTTAGAAAATGTTTTTTAATCTAAGAATTAAAGTTTACTTTTTCACTGTGACCAACTTCAATATCAACAAAGAAATGCCAAACGAATTGATAAAGAAGAAAACAAGGAGAAATGTCAAAATTACGTTGTTTTGATTACTTGTTTGTTAGATTAAATATAATATTTTTTGCGGTATTCATTTAAAATAGAGAAGAAGAAAAAAAAATTAATTAAAAATAAATAATAAATATAATGAATCCAACTAGTTTATATGTATCAACATCACGTTTAGTGTTTCAAAATGATGGTAATGACCAGAATTGGACAGATTTATATCGTTTAGTGCCGTATTTAAGACAATCTTTATCATGTACTGTGTGCGGTAATTTATTAATTGAACCATTTACACCAAGTGAAACAAACTGTCAACATCATGTATGCAAATTATGTATAGGAGGTAGAAAAAATTTAAAGCCATCATGTAATTGGTGTCGTGATTTACAAAACTATGATGAAAATGTACAATTAAGAATATTATTACAATGTTATAAAAGTTTATGTGAATATATAATAAGTTCGCCGATATTTCAAACAATGCGCAAACAATCACAGAATGCTACAGTTTTAAATGGTACACAATTAGCGGGCAACAGTTTACTCGAATTAATTGAAGAAGGTGCAAGATTCCAAGATGAATATAAAAGTAATTCTGGTTTATCAAAATCCGCATATTCAATATTACCTTGTGTATATACAAATTCATCAACACAAACACTTACTAACAACAATAATACAACGAGTAATCTTTCAAATAATACAGCTGATCAATCAAAAGAAATAACCTCACCGATTAAAACTGTATCAAATGGTTCAGCTATGTATTCTGTATTGTATGCCGGCTCTGGTAATAAAATTACAATCAAACGTAAAACAGATCTGGAAGATGATACTGTCACCAAAGATGCTAATAATGTAATTATATATTTATTTTAAATAAAAAAAATTAAAAAATTGCTTAGATTAAATTTTCTTTTTCCGTAAAACATATTAAAGGTTTCAACAAATTTTAAAAAACCCTCATCATCAAGAACAAAAACGGTTGGCAAACGAAAAGGTTGCCGTTGCGGTAATGCAACACCAACCCCAGGCAAATTAACGTGTTGTGGCCAACGTTGTCCATGTTATGTTGAATCAAAATCATGTATAGATTGTAAATGTAGAGGTTGCCGAAATCCACATACACCAGATGGCTATAAAGTAATTATATATTAAAAATAAAATCCTAGAAAACAAGAAGAAAATAAATTCATTTCCTTATTATTATTTTATGTACAGGTTCGTCCACATATACCAGAATTAAGAAATCTAGAAATAAAATTAAATAATGATGCACCGCAGACAACAAATGCTAAATGTTTAGAAATAAAATTAGAATCTTATAATAATCGTAATGAGCAAAATAATTTAGGAATAAATTCAAGAATATCATCAACAGTAGCAGCAACACCAACAACCACAATGACACCCTCAACAACAATGGATATTAGTAATGAATTAGTTTTTAATACAAATGATATGTCACCAGATAATATTCATGGTTTGTTATCGTTATTTATTTATTATTTAATTATATTAATTGTTTTAATACGTAAATTTTATTTACAGTGGTTAATGTTTATACAACACATTTACCTGAGGTTACACCAAATCTTCCAGCAAATTTAATGGATGATAGTAAATGTACAATACATACAACATCATCAACACATAATAGATTATCACATCAACAAAATAATTTAATAAATTCATCATCACCAACACAACCAACACATAATACTAATTATAATGAAGATATTAATAATTTACAAAATCCAATCTCAGAAAGTTCATCCGATGATCCTAGTGATGTTGAAATTGAAGTATAACATTTTAGGTTAATTTAATTTTAGTATAAATATTTAATAAACAACAAAAAATTTAGTTAATTATTAATTAATGCCTTTATTATTTTATTGAAAAAATAATTTCTTTTTATTTTATTATTATTTAATTTGTGTATTTAGAATATATAATGCACTAACGAAATTTTATTTTATTTTATTTAAATTAAAATTAAGAAAAAAGGATAGAGTTATTATTGTATTATACATTAAATATAGGTTATAGATTTGTAAATAAACTCGAAATTAAAGAAGAAAAAAACAAAACATAAAAACATATTGTAAATAAACTAGTATATAAGTAAGTAAGAAAACAAAACAAACAAAACAAAAGTAATAACAGTTAAGAAGATAATTTATATAATAAAAGAAAAAACAAATTTTTATCTTATTCTTTTAATTCATTAGTAATATTCTCTTCTGTATTATTTAAATTTTCTTTAACTTCAACTATTTCCTTATCAAAACTAACTTTTTTCTCAATTGTTGAATTTGTTGATATTTTTCTAGTGCGCTGCTCCCTTTCATTTATAGACGATGATGTACTTAATTTTCTATTTATATTTGTTTGTTGTTGTATTGTTTCATTTATAATACTTGCACTACTTAATAGTACTGATATTTGTTCAGCTGATGGACAACTGGCTATTACTAAATCATCCTTTGTATATCCATTTGTTGTTAATATTTGTTCTAATTTAACAAATGCACTGATTATATTATTCTACAATAATTAAATATTAATTAATCTTAACTAAGAAAATATTCATTAATTTATGTTTAAAACAAACATACCCTGATTGGACGAAATAATATAAATTCCGTATCTTTATTTGCTAAATATAATTGCATTGACCTTTGTAAGCCACCTAATTTATTTTTAATTAATCTTTGTGATTCTTGTATAACACCACTGATCTGTTGTGGACTGGCCCATACACTTTGACGCAATACATAATTTATTTTATTTGCTACTTGTGATTGTTGCTGAAGCGGTGCGACTGTCTCATTTGGTGACGCTTTTAAAAGATTCTGTGATTTCTCATTAAAGCTTATAAGTGGGCCAATTAATAAGCGTGTAGCATTTTTAATAAATAATTCACAAACAGTTTTTAACTGTCGATCAACTTCTTTGCGGGAATCCAACAAATGCTCTTTCACCTTTAAAAAATAATCACAAAATTTATTAAAATTCCATCAGTATCAATTATCAAATTAATTACCTGTGGCGTTCCTTCCAATAAAAATTCTAGCAAAGCATTATTAGTACCTAATGAAAATAATTGTCGTCGTTTTTGTATTAAACCATATGCAGCAGTTTTAACTTTACTGAAATCTAAAGAAGTCTCTTTAACAGTGAAATCAACACGAAACGGCGCTATTTGTTCACGTAATATCAACAAATGTTTTATTTCAAATAATTCACCGTCAATACTGGACTATAATTAGAATTAAAAATAGAAATAGAGATGTAATATTAATAATAACGCGGCGGCTTTTATTTACCTTTTTATCGGTAATAGCTTGTGCCGCATAAGATACACTGTGAATACAATGGGTTAATGCTTCTTGGGATAAACCTTGGAAAATAGGTCGATCGACACAACGATATAATCGGGATAAGCAAACAAGAGTTCTTCGTACTGTAGGATACCACATACCATGTAAATCGGCTGGCGAATCTACAATATAAGTATAATTTTGATTTAGTATAATTTTACAAAAATAATTAAATAAATCTAGCTTACTTCCTGTTCTGGAATTTAAATTATAATTACTCGATGCATTAATACTTTCAACTTCTTGCGATGTTATCGAACCCATAGATATCATTGAACTTCTAGAATCAGAGCGTTTCAACATTGGTTCTTGCAGTGACAACGCAATACTTTCCATCATTTCTAATTTTTCAGGATATGCTAGATCACCAGATGATGGTTTGTAATTCAGTATATCTGATTGTAAATAAATATGTGCACGGAAAACTAAACGTTCCTGTACATCTTGTAACAATTGATAAGCGATTTTTCCAAAAGCTTCCAACGATTCAGCTACAAAAAAAACAAAATTGAATTTATGTAAACGTTCTGAAAGCATTATTTAACTCACGATGATGTGTGACATGCTCTTCTAACATTTCCACACGCAAGATACTACATATTTCAGCCAGTGTTTCCAAATGAACAATATGAATAATAAAGGGTCTTAAAGAATCGTAAAGTATTGTACATAAACCGTCCATGTATCCACTGAAAATATTTTATTATTTTACTTTAAGTTAAATTTTATTTTAAACAAAAAATTTATTCACGTTAATTGTGTTGTTGACGCTGCGAAAAATTGATAAAACAAACGATATTCATCCTGGCAAACATGAACTAAAAATGCACAAGCCTTTCTAACTAAAGCACAATGATCACCCTTTATTGTTGATGTTAAATCTTTAATAGCCGATTCAACACTAGGACTCATTACCTATAAGAAAACAAATATTAATCGGATGAATATTGATTCGAAACTATTACCACTAACCATTGCACGTTGTAATAAATAACACTGATGTAGTTCAGATAGCAATTGCATATATTCTGATGATTTATCTACTCTTTCTTCGATTATACTTGATATCCGTTTTACTTTACCAGAAGAAGCTTGAAATTTTCCATAAAACAATGCAAAAGCTGTATCAGATGATTTATCTATAATTTTCGGTATATCATTTCCAGATACTAATTTTGGTGACAACACTTGATCGGTTGCATTGACTAGTATTTGTATTACATAAGATTTCATTAATTGCACAGCTTTGCCCAGACATTGTTTATACTTTATTATATATGTATTGGATTCTTTAAATTTCACCTGAAAAGTTGTATGATTTAATTGCTAGAACTCTTCAAAATTAATTAAAAAATAATATTTTATTTACATTTGTTTTTAAATATTCTAAACATTCATCTATTTTATTTAAGGCCTCAAAAAACATTTCACTTGATGGTGACATTGTTGGACTATGTAGTTTCTGCATTAAATGATCAACCTGATTGAAATAATAGAGGCGCCTTTTTATTTCCTCACCAATATCATTTAATTTACTTTGTTCTTGTAACAATTTTTCACTAGCAATATGTAAAGAACTTGTTTTTTGTGATACAAATTCATATTCATGTGTTAAATTATTTAATGAATTTATTGTGGCATTGATCTAAAATTAATTTATTTTCTTCATCAATATCTATGTTTTATGTACACGCTTAGTTTACCTGTAATAATAGGTTATCACATTCTTCACTTCTTGTCTTTAATTGATCATAATAATCTTTATAAATTTCATCAGAACGTTCCAAAATTTCCAAATCAACTTTATCATATAATGACAAAAAATCCTGAACAGAGTCTATCTTTTTATTTTCCTTTTGTAATATTTTTAATGTATTACTTATATTTTTGTTATTTGATTTCTTATCATTATCATCATTTGCACTATTCTCGTTAATTTTTCCCTCAGCCTGAAAATTAATTAGCCATAAATAGTTTTGTTAATAGAAATTTTGTTCAAAGGTAAACAAGAGACCTAACCTCATCTTCTAGTGTCTGAACCGGTCCTCCTGTCTCCAACTGTGACAATGTATATAAAACATCTAAATGTGATTGACTTAATGGAGCCAACGGATTATCCTGAACTTCCCATTGTAATAATTTACTTTGTATTTTACGTAAATTGGCATTTTCGTTTCGAACAGACACAACGTCATCCATTTTTCAATATTTCAAAATTTACACGTCAAATAAACGTCAAACCCCAAATAAAAACTTGCGCAAAGCAACGCAGCCGATGACGTTTAGTGCGACTGATGTTTACTGCGTTTATAAACATTTTATTTAGTTAATTTTGTGAAGTTTGAAGTTACAAAAAACTTTGTTATATTTTGAAATTATTTTATTTATTAATATTTAATACAAGAGCATTTATTTTTTAAGGATTCTGTACTGAAAAACATAGTAATTGCAATCTCATTCCTTTTTTCACTTGTGCTAGTATTTCATCAGCTTTCTTTATACCGTCCTCCGAGAGAGCTGGTATCGCTTCTAACGCCTCAGTAAAAAATGATCTAAAAATACCAAATCATTTTATTGGAAACCACGAAAATATATAAAATTAAATTTCTAAACTAACTTTGCTGTTTCGTTGCTATAAAATTTGAGGGCATCTTTAATTAAACGAATATCTATGTTCGCTTGTAAAGCGCCGGCAGCACTAAATTTTTGAACACAAGACATCAGCCTAGCCAATTCCTCAGCAACCATTTGGATAATTGGCTCTAATACTGGTCGCAATAAAGATGGTGAAACAGAATAAATTTCGGAATAAACGCCCACCAAATTATCACAACATTCATATGCATAAGGTCGTAATCTTATCGCTGTATCCTTAACCAAATCCCATTGAAAGCGTCCAATATACATAGAGGGCTCAATTGTACCAACCAGTGGATCACTTTTATGTTCCACGTATGCATCTAATAAACTTAAAAATAATGCATTTATTGCTGATCGTGATGATTCTATAGCAAGTTTTGGTTGTGGATATCCCAGTCTAAAAGTAATTCAATAATATGAACAAAATGTGCTTTAAATATAAAACAATGTTTTTTAGTCTACTTGACAAAAACTGTTCCAAGATAAGAGAAAAATGACTTGTTGGAATAAACACAATTAGCCATGCAACACAATTGTCTTTGTTCCCAATTTATAACTCCATTACAAATTTTATCCTCCACACCATTTTGCTGTGTAATTGATGATGCTGGAAATCCAATGAGTTGGGAAACAGTTGGTGATTGTTGAATTTCCTGTATTGAAATAAAAACAAGAATAAATATAATACAAGAGATTTAAAAATCTTATTTTATAATTACATCATCACATCTCTGGTATGCTAAATTCTCAATAGCACTACAAAATGCTGATAATATATCTTGTAGTTTCTGTGACACTTCTCGTTGTCCTTCAGAATGCATTTCCAATAGCGATGCTTCCCTAAAAATTAAATAAATAGCTTAAGCCAATTTAAATTTATAACGAGAGTTAATTTTTACCTCACTTCTGGCGTTAAACAAGAATTCATTGCTTCTTCCAAAGTTTCAACTAAAATCTCTTCCAATTTAGATGGCTGAATTATATGAAAATAAGAAGGAAAATTAATGACATAATTTAATTAAAATAAAAATTAAAAATTTTATACTAAAAGTGTGGCTCCTGGAAATTCTGGAACTCTCATTTCCCATGTCTCTTGCTCTTCTAATTTTTTCACTTTTTCTATAGCTTTTTTAAATATTGTCGTCAAGCAATAAATTCGGATCTCATCAATTAATTTCAAAACAATATCCAATGCTTCACTTGGTAAATCTAATCGGATTAATGTAGCGTAGGAAATACGTACATAGCGCAAACAGTATGGTAGCCACGTAATATATTGATTTATTGCAGAAGTTGAAGTTGTTGGCCAAATTAAACCAGTAGCAACTGTTGAATATGATTTTTGTCCCGAAGTAGATAATAATGCAGCACGCAAAAATGAACAAAATTGATCTATAGCAGTCAATATTATTCTCTAAAAAAAAAACAGAAACCAAAATAATAAGAAAATTTTTTGCACTGAAGATTTTTTATGATTTACTTTGAAATTTCCAGGTTTTGGCTCGTTAACACCTCGCAATTCTCCTGTAAAATATGCTTGACCTAAACGCCACATATCGGGCAGTTGACTTGCAGCAATTTCTGTTAATTCTTCACAAAATAAAACACGATTTGGTGTTGTATTTGTCTCCCGTATTTTCGTTGTATTCTGCTGACTTTCCTTAGCAGCGTACTCATCAAATGTTTTTCTAAATGAAGCTTCTAAATATTTTGCACGTGCCTCAATGGCATCCCATGCTGGATCAATTATTTTTAATTTTTCACCAATTGGTGATCCCATTTGTTGAACTTCTAAATTAACAAGAGCTTTGACAAATCTTTTTTGTTGTTCAACACTTTGTGGCATATCACGTATTTTTAGATGCAAATCTTTACGAATTTCAACAATTCTTGCATCAACTTCCGCAAGAACTTTTTTAAAGATCTAATTAAAAGAAAATTATTTAAGAACAAAATTACACATTTTTTACTATAAGTATATGTACCGAGACTTCTGTTTTGCCAAACAGATTCTTAACCCTAGCATAATCATTGACGACAATATCGTAGTCGCCCTTCTTAGCACTACGATCTACAGAATTCGGTAAACAAAATAAAAATCGATGACGGGAAAGTGCAGCTAGGGCTGCTCGTGTTGAGTCAGCTTTTTCTCTTCTTAGCAAAACATCATTAAATAAATTGTGTGATTCAGTGATTGATTCTAAAATAGAGCAAAAGATGAATTTTGCCATATCTCAAATTATGTCTTATTTTTTTATACTTTTAATAGAATTCTCTAATGGACGCACCGGTTCAGTTCCAATTAAATCCACATCCTGCTGAAACTTTTCTTTTAGCATCATCAATGTGTCAAGTTGATCAATAACAGAACCTGCATTTGACTTTAAAAATGATAATTGGCCTTCTTTTTGGCTCTCCACTTTACGACGCAAATATGATAGACCTGCTTTTAAATCATCAAATGATGTCGCATGATGATGCTCTAATAGAAACCATCCAGGTGAAAAATTATCTTGAGATAGGTCTCCGCAACTCTCAGTAAATATGTCACGTAAATCTTCTGGGAATTTTTTCTCATTTCCTTCAATAGATAAACCAAGTGGATCTTCTTGTGTATAACCAGTTGGTGCTAGAGAACGACGACCCCATGCAAGAGACTGCATAGGAGATTCATCAACCCAAACAGCTGACTCTTTCATGGGACCTATTGTTTCATGATATGCTAAGAGAAAATAAAATTTTACATGAGTGAACCTTTTAAATTGCCGCATTTTCATACCTCTAAATTGTACGGTAGATGTTCCTGCACCACCCGATAACGTCGTTACAATAATGTCACCTTTTCCTTTAGCTGGCCCAGTTCTAGCAATAATTTTATTTGGTGATTTCCATTCAGCAGATAATAAACAGTCACAACCACATATTGACAAGCCTTTAGAAAATATTCATCAATTTAAATTGTATAGCAACAGTAACACACTAAACGCCCTACCAATGAGATCATTTAACTTTTTTCCCAAAAATTCACCACGAATCGTAACTCTTGTACCAGGTGGTCCTTCCTTAGGTGATAATCCAGTAACAACGGGTTGTGGAGCCATTTTAGTTAATTATTATTATCAAATAATTAAATTTAATCAAAATTGTTGTTCTCTGTCAAAACGAAATGTCAAAATAAAATAAAAAATAATGACAGATACGAATTATAAACAAACGCACAACAAATGTTTATTCGTATTTTTATAATATCAAGCAATTGGTTTAAAACTTTGATAAGACAAGTATCGTAGAATTTGGTTTTGTCTCAAAAGCTAAGGTGGCATAAAATAATTAAGGATACTGAAATTCTGTATTTTTAAAAACTTTAAACTGAGGAAGTCTAAGTTGAAAGCACTAAAATGGTAAAAAAATACAAGTCTTACATGGATAAAATCATAACTTTACAAGAAATAAATTATTCTGGAGATCCTAAGTGATTTTAAGCATTCCAAGGGTAAGTAATCGACTTATGATATAGGCATTTTAGACAAGCTAGATTTCTTTAAACACCAATATTTTATCATTAATTATCCGTTAATTAATTTGTTTTTATATGAAGATTAGCCAGATTAGCCAGATTAGCCAGCTTTTTTCGTTGATTATAAAACCGCAACGCACGTATCATATTTTGTACACATTAAAAAAAGTTTAATTTATTCTCATGCTAATTATTGTGCAAAGCTCCACATATTTTCAATTATTAAATAAATAAACATGATAAATGATACCAGACGACGAACCTTTACATATAACTCTGATCGACAGTATTGATTGTATTGCAAAGTATTTCTGTTTGTTATGATAATACCGTTACAAATCAAGAATTTTGTTTCTTTTTTTCTTCTGATCATCAGTTTAAACTTTACCGCCGATCGTTAAGGATAATAAATTTAATGAGGTGCAGTAGCAATATTATACCTCATTAGCATAATATATAACTGTAACAGATTTATTTTTTAAAAACAAATGTAATGATCAACACTCATAATTGAAATTTCATTTAATCTGTATACTTACTTCTGTAAGACATCACATATTTAAAAATATGACTTCGTTATTGATGCTGGCAGTGATCTTCGCTTTTTTGAACTGTAAGTAATAGTTAATAATTAATTCCTAAATAAAAATTAATAAATAAAAATTCTTTTGAAGCTCAACTAGTGAATGCACAAGAAACAAATAATTCAGCGGTTGAAGTTGCATCTCGAATAATTGGTGGTAAGGAAGTGAGTATTAAAGACTATCCATATATGGCTGGAATTTTATACAAATCATCCGGAATTTTGAAATGTAGTGGATCGATAATAAACGCTGACTGGATAGTTACAGCTGGACACTGCTTATCGTGAGAATTTTTAAGAATTTGTGTCTAAAATGAAAAACCAAAATAATTTTTTTTTTAAGGGGTTATCAATTTTATCATTTAAACGTTCATATTGGATCATCATTAAACTCAGCAGGTGGTTTTATTATTGAAGTTTATAAATTAGTGATACACGAGAATCCTAATGAAAATGATATCGGGATGTTACGTGCTGATAAAAGAATACAATTTTCAAGTTATATTCAACCTTTGAGGTTACCGGAACCTGATGAGCCTTTACCACCGGATGGAAGTATTATTACCACTCTGGGCTGGGGAAGGCCAAAAGTAACTTTTTTATAAAATTCTTTTCATTTTAAATTTAATTTTTTTTTATTTAAGCAATACACGGTTATGACCAGTTCACATTTAAAAAAAGCAGAGGTTACACTTCTGAATTTAGGGAAGTGCAAAACGATCTATTCAAAAATAAAATATAGGGTAGAAGATACAATGTTTTGTCTTGTCGGTGGGAATGGTCATGTATGTAACGGAGACTCCGGAGGTCCTGCTGTATACAAAGGAAAACTTATTGGTATTAACTCTTGGATTGAAAACTGCACCCATCAGCATTATCCATCAGTTCTAGAAAATGTTGCATTACGCAGATTTTGGATTAACGAAGTTATTGCAAAGTTTTCTAACAGAGGGTAGATGAATTATTAAAATTATTTGTATTGGGGTTTGGTAGAATAAAGAATTTTTGATTTTTGATTTATCGTTATTTTTTTTATTACACGTCTCTCCTAAATTAATCCAAACAGTTATTTTAAATTCCAGTGGTTTATATAATTATTATTCGTTTTGTAAAATCAATTGGATACGTTCTAACCAATTATTACGAATTACAATTTATCCATGCATAATAAAATTAGAAATAATTAAATGTTAGGTTTCAAAGCACACAATAAATAAGCACAGTAAGTAGATCAATTCACCAGTAAGTTTTAAATTGTACAAGGGAAAAATGTTTAAACTCCTTCTAAACTTATTAATTTGTGTTATTATACAGAGTAAGTTATTCGAAATATTCATTTGTTCGCTTATTCATTTTATTTTCAACTTTAGTTCGTTTTGTTGAAAATTGGAAATGTACAACAAATGTGAAGCCGCGAATAGTTGGTGGTGAGGATGTTTTTTTTAATGATTATCCGTACATGGCGGCTATTTTAAAAAAAGAAAAAAACGACTTTCTATGTGGTGGAACAATAATACGTAGTGATTGGATTATAACCGCTGCACATTGCGCTGAGTAAATTTTCTAATTAATTTCTAATGCTTGAATAATGTTTATTTTATATTTCGAAGAGATCTTACTGCTAAGGAAATGTATGTACGTGTAGGATCTAGCCGAACAGACTATGGTGGACAAAAAATAAAAGTTTTAACATTGATCGTGCATAACAAATATAATCAATTTACACTTGAGAGTGACGTAGCCATGTTAGGCCTTGGTAAAAGAATGATTCTTTCAGAAACTGTTGCACCATTAAAGTTACCAGAAGCAGGTTATAAGCTTCCTCTACCTGGTGCATTTATTCGGATTTTAGGATGGGGTGTAGCAAACGTAATTTTTTATTCTCATTGTAATTTTTTTTTAACTTTTGTAAGCAATTAACTATTTTATTATAAAAACAGAAACCTCTAGACCAAGAATATCTAAAATTAAGAGAATTAGAATTGCCAATAATAAACTGGGACTCATGCCAACATATTTTTAAAGATTTTATAATAAACTTGAAAAATTCTATGTTTTGTGCAGATGGTTCTTATTCGCATGAGGGTGGCTGCTATGGTGACTCTGGAGGTCCAGCTATTCATAATGATAAACTTATTGGAATTGTGTCATGGTCTAAAGATTGTACAAGACAAAATCATCCATTAGTTTTAATACGAGTTGATTTAGCAATAGAATGGATTGAAAAAGTCATGGTAGATTATACATACAATTTTAATAACTAAAATAAATAAATTATTGTAAAGTGATTGAAGTACTACTTGAATTTACAATTGTATATTAGAATTTTAATAAAAAACTTCTTGTGAATTCAATAATCATTTTGTAGTTTCACTTTCAATAAGAAATATAGAAACTGGTCAACGACAACTTACTTTTATGTGTCTGGAAACACGCTAGCAAAATGTTACACAATTCAGTTTTTTCTTAAATTGATTACCATAACCTTTCTTGAGTTTTGTTCTAGCACCAAATAGTAAAAAAAAGGTGAAATTTTGCAGACACAGTTTATGACGATTTATAAAAGTCTTCACTCAAATTTTAATAAATGAATCAAAGCTTTATGTAGCTTTTTTTTACAAAACTACTATTTTCTCTATTGAAGTAATTCTAATTGCATTCGTTATCGAGTAATTCCTTATCATTTCGATAATTTTGCTTTTAATTGTTTATGAATAAATAACTTATTTGGATATGCTGTAACATATTGCTGTATTAAATTAAAACCACACATAATAAATTTTTAAAATAAATTAAAATAATAATTAAACGCGTGTTTGTTGTCGTAGTAAAATAAGAAATAGTTAAAGGATATTAATCGACTAGAATTTTTGTCAAAATACATGCTAATAAAAATTAATTTTTATTTACAATCGTTATGGTTAATAAATTTAATAATCTTATTTAGCAATTATTTACTTCATTAACAAAAAAAGCTATAAAAATGAATTTAGAACCGAATAACTAAATTAGTGAAGATGAGGAACGATTAAATAATAAAAAATTCTTTAACTTAATTGTATGAAGGCTACATAATCTTGGTTTGCTGTCGCTTTCAGAATTATCCATAAATTTTGTAGAATATCATAATGCATAACTATGGTTTTATAAAATGCAAAATCTTTAACATTTCTAAATTCTTTATCGAAAGTACATTGATAATAATGACCTATTATCTACATGTCAACACATTTGGTCAACAACTCTGCAATAAACATTTTCTAAATACAATTTACATCAAATAATACTTTAATTAAGCTATAAATTCCATTTCAAACCTATAAATAATTTTAAAAACTCCAAAAAAATTACTCGCCAGTTCCACTAAATTATTTTTTTAATTGTAATTTGTTTTTAAATTAATTTTTTACTAATCAAATATGAAAGATTTATTGCATCATAAAAATTAAAAATAATTGATTTGCAACACAAATCATATTTTCTATATAACGTAAAGGTTAAAAAGGGGAAATATTATAGCTAGGTTTCTAGTGATTACAATGAATCTCATCGCAATAAGTGTATTTTTGTGTTTATTTATTATTGGTAATTGTGAAAGTGTACGATGAAATTTTGAATCCAACTAATTCCTTTTTTTTTATTTAGTGGAATCACAAAAACCAAACAATCGGTTACTTGGTGGATTTCCAATTAAAAAAGATAATTTTCCATTCTTGGTAGCAATTTACAAAAATGAATTCAAATTTATGTGCGCTGGAACAATTGTTCATCCACAGTTTATCTTAACAGCTGGCCAATGCATATTGTAAGTTCTTCCAAAAATTAGCCATTAATGCATTTAAAGCTCGCAAATATTTTTTTTTTTTAGTAATGTGTATGCTTCTGATATTTCTATACGTGTCGGATCGAAATTATTGAACGAAGGCGGAAAAGTGATACAAGTTCATTCAAGGATGCAAGGCTCCACAGATTTTGAAACTTTTCAGCACGATATTGCTTTGCTTAAAATTGAAAATCGTTTAGTATTCAATCAAACATTTCATGGAATGAGATTACCACCTAGAAATATGCCATTGCCACCTCTAGATACATTTATACCGGTATTTGGATGGGGAATTCGTAGAGTACGGAATTTATTTATCTAAACATGCATAGTAACCTAATTTAATAAATTTATAATTTTGTAGAAAAAAGGAACTTTAAATAGTGCTCGAGTGAAGCGCGCTAATTTGAATGTGATGGACATTGAGGAATGCAGAAAAATGTACAAACCAACAGGATTAAAAGTGACTGACAATATGTTTTGCGTTGGAAGTCCGAAATTCTATAGAAATGCTTGCTATGGTGATTTAGGTGGCCCAGCATTATATGGCTTTAATATCATAGGTATTATATCTTGGACGCACTTATGCAGATATCAGCTTTATCCAGTTGTATTGGCTAAAGTTACTTCTGTCTTACCATGGATTAATGACACTATAACCTCATTTGCTGATTAAACAAATTTTTTTTTATATAAACAGGTGTATAAAGAACTTCTTTAATAGCTTTGTAAATCATCAAAGAAATAAAATTGTTTTTCAAAGTTTAAACTAAGAGTATTTGCACCATAATACCATTTCGTGTTAGTAAAATATTCAAATAATCTGTCTGCTGAAATTATTTTTTTTCCTCTACATTTTCATGGAAAAGAATCATACGTTAAATATAACTTAAAACAAAAAAAAAAAAAACAAGTTAAAGCTAAGCCATTTGCCAAGTTAAAATAAAAAATGTTTTATCGTTAAAATTTTATTTTTTTTTTTTAATTTTCTTCTTTAAGTGTTTTATCTTTTACATGATAAAGTGTTACTATGCGCTACTATTATCAGTTTAACTTAAAATAAAACGATGATTTAATCTAAGTTTAACTTCAAACGAAATGCAAAAACAGTTCAACAGTTTTTTTATCATAATAAGTATTTGCCACTTACTTTAAATCTGTTCCATTTATCTGATGAAAATAAATTTATTTGCATTTATGGATAGCGAAACACTTTTGTGACCTCATAACTATTAACGTTTATCGTTTTTAACATACATAACTGACTTATGAAGCGTTTTTTTTTTTAATTACAAGTGTTATGAAGTTAAATTTGTGAAAATACGGAGTTTGTTGAAAAAAGTTAAAAGCAAAACGTAAATTTGTACATGAGCAACAGCAACAGAAAAAGCAAACAAAATAAATAAAGAAAAAAATGAACAAAACCTACGTTTTAATATATAATTTTTATATTCTATTGTTTGTTCCTTTATTATCTGTCTATCTAGAATGACACAAGACCTCTAGGACGTGCTGATGAGATTCGTGTACGTGAGCTACGTGAGATTTTGGGAAATTCTCTTTAAAAAAAGAAAAAAAAAATAAACATTTTTTTCAATATTTCCTCATAGTAACAAAATAAGTCATTCATTCAATTCTTTTTTTCCTACTGTAACTACATAAAGGAAACATTAAATTTCCTATAATAAGCATATTTTAGCGAAAATCATTATATTTACGACTATCAAACTGAAAAAATTCCATAGAATGAGTTATCTTCGATTTAACGAAATTAATTTTTGATTTATGACAACGTGAATTTTTATTCGTTTTGTTGTTGTTTCTAATTTCGTAGAATTTTTCATAAAACTTTGTGAAGTTTGAAGAATTATTTATTTAATTAACATATAAATCAATTCAGTACATGAGCTTTTATTATTAATTTGTGAAGGTTCATTCTCTAAATTTAAATAAAAAATAAAATTAATTTTCCAAAACCAAAACAACATTGAATCGGTTCATATTTTTGATAAATTGCCAAAATTACAAAGATAATTAAATGAAAAAAGTCGAGGGAAATTTAGAAAATATATAAAATTTGTTGTTTATCATTAATCAAGATCAAATTTTGTTAATTTCTAATATCTGTGTAAAGTTAATTTAAATGTTTTTTATGTAAAAACTAGCGGTTTTAAAAACATGTTTACATTCGATAGAAAAATGATTATACGTTGTGATGTAAATAAATATTTTTCTCAAGTATATAATAAAATAAACAGAAATGCTCATTTTTGCAATATCACATTTCAGAAATGACACAATTTTAACAATTTTTTATTTTCTATTTTTCATTCTCCTCTGGTTATATATCGTGTTATGGTTTTAACTCTATATATAAATATATATGAAGCGTGAAAGCATCTGGTGCATAATACACATACCAAGTAGACATGTCACCATGATTGCTGTTTATTTTTTTTTTTAAGGAAAAACAGAAAAAAATTAAATAAAACAGAAAAATCTGGAAACGACATAGACCAACTGTCGTTCATCTTGCCAATCATAATGCATTATTATATATTAAAACGAAATAATATTTTAGATTAATTTAAAAGTAAAAAAAAAAAAAAAAAAAAACTGATAAAATATATTTTTAAATTATTTTAAAAGTAAAGTTTAAAGCACTGTAACAGAATTTGATTTAAAAATGTTTACACAATTTCAATTGAAATGTTGTCGATTTAAAATTTGTTTTTAATCAAAATAACAAAAAATTCTTTATGCAATAATCTGACTTTAGCATACGAAAGTACAAGATTTAGCTTAAGACCTTTTTTTAATATTTTAATTTCTAATTGAATAAGCTTGTATATGCAGTAATTCGCTTTAAACCTTGCTACACAATAAACCAAATTTAAATATCAAGAGCATTTCGTTAAAAAATGCTTTTAATGGTATAAACTCATATGGGAAGACTTCTTTCCAAAAATCATAATGCAACTTTCCCATCTAAACTATTATTAATTAATTATTTTAAAATTTCCATACAATTCCATAGCAAATGATAATTTATTTTTATTTTTTTATAAAAGCTTTTATTTTTATTTTTTTGTTTAATTAAATGCTAAACATTTTTCCTTTGTTTTTATTCTCTTCTATTTATTTTTGTTCATATTAAATGTGCTTTTTTTTTACAAATAAAAAACACTTTTATCCCTTTGATAAGTTAATTGGAAATTTTTTAAATTCCAATATAAAAATATCCAAACGAAAGGTTTTTTTTTGTGGAAATAAAAATGCAATATTATAAATTGATTCTAAAATGTAAAAAATTATTATTAAAGCTTTATTTTTAATTAAAGCTTTTTCTTTTGGTTTCTCGATAATATTTTGTTCATAATTTACTGTAGTGCTTCTAAGCATAATCAATAGTATGAACTGGTGTAAGCTTTTTTGTAAGATTATGACTGTTGAGATTATTTCGTGGGCTAGTCCAAGTTCATGGATTATGATTTAGTCTAGTCTTTTTGTATGCGAAATACAGCGTTCTCTGAGTTAAGAAAGAACCACCACCAACAGATTAATTTAAATAGCTCGTGTCTGATTTGCCAACAAGAAAAGAAAAAGAAACAACACTTCAACAGTGTTTATAATTCATTTAATTAACTTAATTCCGTTTAAAAAAAGACCATAATTGGGGTTACCTGAACAAGTGTACCAAGGTTTCGTGATAACATAAATTTAATTTCGTGTGTGCAGCACAAATGTGCACGCGACTCAATGTAAAAAACTTTAACGAAACGAATTAAATATAAATAAAAGATGATGGTAAATTTCATTTTGGACATAATTTGACGACCTACCGAAAAGTAACCAAACAGTGTCTTTAGTTTTCTATAAGGAAATGTTTCCATAAAAAAGTCTATATAAGATATAATCTTCTAATAAGTCTCGTGTATTTTTTCACCAATTTTACTTTACTTCACTTTATTTTACTTTACGTTATCCAATTATCTAAATTACATCTTATAAATAACACATGCGTCTTCTTATGTTATTATAAAACATTTTTTTTTTCCTTTCTCATCTGTGACCCAAGAAATTTTATTATTCATGAATTATGGAAAGGAAAAAAAAAAATGATGAAGAAAAACTAAATACAACACAAAAAGTAAAATAAAATTAAACTTAATTTTCCTGGTACTTCTTCTTCATTTTTGTTTTTAAATATAGGTAATAAAAATTAAATTAAATAAAACAAACAAATGGAAGTTTATGTGGAGCTTTTTTTTTTTTTTTGCTGATAATTTTATGTTTAATTAATTTTATAACCGTCTGGTATGGTAATGAGCAGATTTTTACTATAATATGCTTTTGGTACAGGTGAAATTTTAAATGAAGAAAATAATTAAGCTTGCAGTATTTAATTTAGTGTAATCCTTTGAGAGTTTTCATGAAAAGTTTCTACATTCAGACTGATAAAACGAACAATCATCAATTACAAATACTCTCCATTCTCTATACACTTACTGAAATGTATTTAGTATTTATTAACAACGAAAACATTTTTCGCACTACACAAATAAAGGATTAAAATCGAATAAATAAAATTCGTTACATAAATAAAAATAAATTCAAATTGTTACAACAATAAAAACTAAATGAATTGAAAGACACATTGATAGTTGTAGCATAGATAATAGAATCGAAATAAAAATACAAATTTACATACAGCAATGTCACAAAACTAAAATAACGCAAATAAACATTAAAAAACAGAAAACTTGGGATTGTTTTTTGTGGTAACATTTACCGATTTGTCAAATGAATTGAAACGTTTTTTTTTTTTTGCTGTTGTTGTGATACAAATTTAAACAAACCAACAAATGATGCAATCATGATAATTTTATATTTTTTTGTACAACTTGTCTTGTAATCAGTGTATATTTAAAATATCTTCTAAAACTGTTACCATTTAACAAATTGATCGATCATTAACACTTTTTAATTTAGTTAATAGTTTTTCTTTTAAAAAACGATTTTTCCATGTCTTTTATTCCTTGATTAAGCATTTATCTATCCTTATTTACAGCATCTCTACCTTTAAAATTTTATAACAGATATTCTATAGAAATTCGATAATTTTCTACTAAAATTAAAAGCATGTCTCTAGAAAAAAAGCTTCTCTATGCATAGAGTAAAACACAACCTGTAAAATCTTATTAGTAAATCACACCCATGAGGAAAATAAACAAAAGTTTCAACAAATTGTTTTAGTTCGTAAATAAACGGTTTGTATGTTTGAACAAAAAAAAAATAAAAAATATATGTATAATAAAAAAAAGTAGAGGAAAATATAGGTGACAACGTAATTGATGATGAATCAACAAAAATTTATAAAATTATATTATGGTTGGACAAGTGAAAATTTGTGCTTTTCCCTGATTCAAAAATACTTGTTAGGCCTCTTCAGACCCAAAGGAATCTGATTTATTTTTCATTTTTTTTTTTTTATAAAATTATAATATTTATACCAAATATTTTAAGCACATATGTGTGCTGTTAACGAAAGTTTATAACTTGTCTAACAAGTGTTATTTACTTTAAAATATGCTTTTGTATGTTATACAGTTCTGACTTGGAATAACAAATAGAAACAGAATGTTATTTTTGGGTCCTGTTTATGAGATGTAAACTTATTTAACCGATGAATGTAATATGATTGCATATTCAGCATTGTTCAACTAAGGCACGTTTGCTTTTTAAAGAATATTATAGTGATTTTTGCAAAATTAAAAAACATTTTGATGCTTTTTAGCAACATAGCAGATTTCAGATTACACATGATAACGCACATGTTATGTAGGAATTTATAAAAAAAAGCGTAAATCTAAACCGGAGATAGTACTATTATTGTTAACATTGAAGATACTAAATTAAATTGATTTACCTGCGTTACGATCTACTTTAACGGTTAACAAAATTTGATTGAAACATTATATGTACGAAAAATGCTTTTAATTAAATTCACAAGTGTTTATTCCATTGAATTTTATTTATTTAATAAATTTTACTAAATTCTTGTTTAAAATTAGTTTAATTTTGGAACTGAAAAATTATTATCCCCAGATTATATTTTATGTAATAAAAGCCTGAGATGTGAATTTTTTTTTTCTCATCAAATTTCATTTTATTTTAATGTTTAAGCTTTGTGAATTTTTTTTTTTTTTTGTTTATTTCACTGTTGGTTTATTTGTGTCCCTTGATAAAAGGTAAAGATAATGGAAAAATTGGTTGTTAAGTAACTCGAAAGAAGGTTAACAAATCCTAGTTGATTTAACCGTCCCTGTAGATGATGGTTAAATAAAATAAAGAAAATCGTTCTATTGATTCTTATTACACTCAATTACTCATAATATTCCTGCTATAAAAAATCAATAAATAATTATTCTTTGTTGTTGTACAAATTTAATTATTTTTTATTTTTATTTTAACAATATCATTGTTATTTTTTAATTAAATGTCATATCTTATCGACTTTAACCTACTCGAATCAGTACATTAATTATAGCTGATACATCATTTCCTTATTCGATTGGTTTATTTTCAATCTTCTTGGATACTCACAATGTTTCAATAATAGAATTAAGCGAAAGATATCAGATAATTAAACTATCGAGGAATATTAACAAAAAAAAAAATCATTCCCGGATATTATTATTTTATTTTATTTAAATTTAATAAAGCTATAAAAGAATAATAACATCATGATGTGTCTGTATATGATATAATGAAAATATTATCACATACCATGCGAGAGTGACTGTTGACAACGAAAACAAGGGAAAATAAATATTTTTAGTATTAAATGTGTCATCTACAAAAAAAAAAAAAAAATGTATTTTTTTTATTTTTCCTTTTTGTTTTGTTAACTAAAAATTTCTTCGTTTTTATTTTTATTTATTTTTATATTGCCACAAATGTTATTCATATTTTCAATATGAATTTTGATGGCATTTTTACATAAACATTTTTTTTATTTGTTTGAAATGTCAAATACAGGAAAATTTGTTTATTTTTTATTTATTTCTATTTCTGTTAATTTTATCTTTTAAATATAAAAATGTAGTTCTGACTTTAAGCTACAATGGCATTAAATATTCTTATGTAGGAATCGATTTTTTTTTTTTGTGTCTTTATTACTCTCGAGAATTTTTACATGACAACGAATTATTATTTTTTTATTTAAAACAGCGACAGAGTATTTGTATTTCAATTTAATTTTGTGCTAAATTATTTATTAATGTAGGCGAGAAGATATTTTTATTATACATTTTTCACATATTTGGTGACATAATTTTCTAAAACACTTAATTAATGCGAAATTTATTAACTTTTTTTGCTGGTATATAAAATGCTGTTTGTTGCTCATGTAATTCAAAAACGCTTTGAGTTATTACATTCGTTGGAAAGCTAATTTTTTGTTTTCTAAAGTTCTCTAAGGTTCTCTAAAGTTTTCTCATAATGTCTATTAATAAAAACCGCGGTTTTATCCATTTGGTGAAATCAATAATCATATCACCCTTTAAGATTCTTTAAAAGAAAATCATTTATTCAAACAGCAAATGTTCATCCATTCAAAAAAGCATCAATAAAGTTTATTAATAAAAAAAAACAAAAAAAAAAAACAACAAATTTCAATAAAAAATAACTTTCTACACTAGAAAATTCAATAAGACGATGACATTTTTATGGTACAAACACAACACTGCACAATTTTTGCTTTTTTACTTTGTTTTCTTTTTTCTCATCAAACAATTTTTTTTGCTTTATTTGTTTATTTAAATTCAAATACAAGAAACACAGTGCTAAGAAATGGTATATGAAAAAAAAGTTATTTAAGTGTTAACGTTAAAATATTTTCCACAATATGTTACAATAAACATAATAATAATTTTCTACGACTCGTCAAAAAAAAATAAATGAACAAAATAAAATCTAAACGAAATAAAGAAAAACTATAAACGTGACAAATTTCCAAAAAAAAAAAAAAAAAAATGAAAAAGAACTTGGGTTGCAACAATTTTTCTTCCATTTTATCTCGTATTCATGTACCAAACATATGTCGTGTAATAATAAAAGATTTTCAAAAGTCAAATTTTCATGAAAATGATGATTCTATATATCTCTGTGCTATTATTTTCTTGTCTACGTTAAAGTCTGGCGTTTTTTTTTTTTTAAGCAGAATCTTATCTGCTTTCAAAGGCAACAATAATTATTTAAAAAAAAAAATTTCTTTCCTCATTAAATTTTTACACAACACAAAAGAAAAAACAAAATGCTTCTTAAAACAGGATCAAATATTTCCATCTTAAATGTGTTGTATGAACATTAAAAAATGTTAAAATGAGTACTGAACGTGTCTGTTCTTCAACTTATTCTGCTTCCTTTTTTTTTAAATAATTACAAAAATTTATATTTTCGTTTATTTTGTTAATATTATTAATCGATTTTATTTTTAAAAAATTTAAGAGTTTTTTTCCCATTTACCTTTGATTTACTTTATTGCGATTTATCGCAGGTAACACTAGCCAAAAGTTTATATTGCAGTGATTTTCAGCGCTCTATAAAACATTCGTTTCTAAGATTTTTATATCGTTTTTAAATGCTTAAGGCTAATTTATTGACAATAAAATATAATTCTAGTGATAAAACATTTTAATCGAATATTTAGTACACGGAATCAAATTAATCATTTTTGTAGAAAACATTATTTCTTGTAAAAAGCTTTTATTTATGTAAAGAAAATAATGGGATTCGATGTTTTTTAGTTAAAATTTGATTCTTTTTATGTACTAGCGGATTATTAAAGTATTTTCTTTAAAAAATCAGGTAGAGTTCAACGAGTTTTTAATCACACTTATGGTAACACTTGCATAATGCCAGTTATGAATAAAACGTTATATATAAGTCCACAAAACAACAACTTTTAATTAAAACTTTATCAACATTTGGAAACTCCAATTAAAATTCAAAAATTATTAGTTTTCTATTGCATACAGTAGCTTAGCTTAAATTGTTTTTGTTACTTTTAACTTAAATCATATTATTTTCATAACTAAAGTCTGAGAATTACAATAATAATAAAGCAGAAATTTTTTTTAAAAAAATATTGTTTTGACCGGTATAGGACTTTCGTAACTTTATTTCGTAGAAAAAAATACTTTTATAGAAAATTACAAAACACAAATATTTTCAAATTGAAAGGCTTGCAATAAGCATAAAATGCATTTGAACCAACTAAAAACGATTTAAATTAATGTCATCAATGTTGTTTGCAAATCAACTGCAGTAAAAATACTTTTTTAGTATAATTTGCATAAAATGTCAATCGTTTAAAAAGGATAAAAGCGAACAATATTTTAGTGTTTCTTGAACTCATGTTTTGTTATTATTACAATTGAAAATTATTTATTTACTTTACTTTTGATATATCACTAATTGTACGTAATTTTTAATTGGCCTGGAAAGTACTTTTTATAGTCCTTTTTTAGATCTGCAAATGTAGTTTGAAGTTTTTGAATTCATTTATTATTCTGTAAAAAATATTCTAAGAGAGTAATGCAACCAAAAGCTTTTAATGTAATGTAAAAGTAACAAAAAATAGACAAAGCAAAGATCACGTCAAATGGCAAGTTAAATAT
Source organism: Ptychoptera albimana (assembly GCA_961205885.1). Lineage (NCBI taxonomy): Eukaryota > Metazoa > Arthropoda > Insecta > Diptera > Ptychopteridae > Ptychoptera > Ptychoptera albimana. The sequence continues at coordinate 18,158,700 of OY540801.1, forward strand.
AAAAATAAATAAATAGCAATTTTGATCAATATAAATGGGAATCTTTCAACAAAACTATACAATATTGTGCATTTAAAATTCCATTTAATAAGAAAACTTTTGATATTTTTTTCAATTGCATTTGTTTACTCATCAAGTTAAACAAGCAGCTACTATTCGAATTTGTATCGACTTATCAATTAACTTTTTTCTACAGGCAAAAAAAATGGAAGGAAAATTCAGTAAATAATACAATTTTCTTAGCAATTGTCTGTATATAAATTGTTATTTTTCGGTTACTTTGTCCTTTCAATGAATGCTATAATTACTTCATTGTATTAATTATTATCAAAATTTACTTTGTATTAACTATTTGATTAGTAATTCTTTTATAGTTCTTATCAAAACAATTTAAGCTTTTTTTTCATATGCATCCATCTGTAATTGTTTGCTTTATACAGAACATACATATCATAATAATACGGAATTTTGGTAAAAATATCATTTTCCGTAAAGTTTTCATAAGAAAATAATAAAAATAAAATTTCTTAATACTAACTTGAATACTCAATGGGCAGTGAATAATATAAATTTTACCATAATGTACATTTAATATACAGGAAACAAGTAAATAAACGGATGGTTCCTGAAGAATTCAACTTAAAAACAATCCACAAAAGATTAAAGTTTGACCAAAAAAAAAATTTTTTTCTATTTAAAGATTTTATTGATTTTTGTGTGTTAAAAAAATAAAAAAATACAAAATTAGAAAATACCATAACATGGTATCCTGAATATTTACATCTAAATTTGGTGCACTCATGCATAATAGTTAGTTCGCCTGAAGGTAGAATTTATATGTAAATTCTAATTTATATTCAAAAGTTTTCATTACAGGAATACGGAAAAGAAAAAAAAAATAATAAAATTGTTTTTCTGGTAGAAAAATATGATGATACCATATGTCTTCTGTTTGTTGGCTGCCATCCTAACGAACAAAAATATTGATTTAAATAAATAAAAGAAAAATCAAAATTCCATGTTACTGTAGTAACAAGTGTTCCATGTTTGGGTTTTTTTTTTTATTTAATTTTACTGCAAAAAATGTTTAATTGTTTTCGCTTACAGCTTTTTCAAACTTAATAATTCAAAGAGAATTTAATTGTTGTTAGTGGTTGGGTGATATGAAACAAACAGAATGCTAGTATGCTTTATTAGAATTATTAGTGTTAAGTGTTTTGATGCTTATTCATTTATCTATAATTATGTGAATTAAATAATGTTTGTCCTTTAACTACAATTTTTTTTTAATTATTATTATTGCTTGCGATTACACAACCCTACGTGTGCTTTGCGAATAGATAAATATATTGTGTTAAAACACCGCATTCTAAGCTTTAAGACTAAACGAAATAAGAAATTTTACTTGAACATGATGAAATTTTATTTATTTAAAGCAGAGGATCAACAGTTGATCCGTACTGTAGTTGAAAATATTTTTTTTTTCATATTGATTATCTTTCTAGGTATTAAACGTTCCATTCCAATCATGTTTTTTTGATTCACCCATTTTTAAGGATTTTAAAATGCAATTTACCGTTTCTTCTGAGCTATCGCCTGATGAACAGAATAGCCAATGACAAACAGAGATTATTTCCTCAAAAATTTTAATTAAATAATTTTTTATTATCGGAAAGCATATTGTTTTTTCTAAGAACTTTTATGAAAAATGTAAAGAAAAAACTTTTTGCTTGGTTTATTTGTAGAAAAGTTTGTAAAATATAAGCAATCAAAAGCTGCTTAACATGCAAAGTAAAGTAAAGTAAAGTAAAGTAAAGTAAGACACTTTAGACACATTCCTTTCCTTTTTTATGTTACTTCCGATTGTTATTTTCTTTGTTTGTTTTCGTGTAACTTGTCTATTGACAAATAAGTGTCATAGAATTTTTTTTTTTAATTTACAATTTTGTGTTTTATAATTTTCACTTTTCAAACGTTTAATTAAAGTGAAATAAATTCTTTTTCCTTTTATTTTTGTAACATTTTAGAAAAGTTGTTATCTGTGGAAATAGCACGTAGTACGAAGTACATGAAATCATTAATGTTGATAAAAAAGTTTAATTCTTATTTTATATTAATTAAACAAACCATTTTATTATTTTGTAAATAAATAGAAATAGTTTAACTAAACAAGGGAAAATAACATTTAGATAAAATATATTTATTTTTTTTTTCAAAGCATAAAATATTCCCTAAACTTGTGTAAATGTTAGGCAATAATAATAATAATATTTTTTTTTTTTTATTTCTAATTTAAATATAAAGGTTAAAATTATAATTAAATTACCTTAACGGTATGTAATTTTTACACATTTAATTAATACCACAATTGTTGACATAACATCTTTATTAAATATAATTCCAGTATGAAAAACTTTTTAATGTTTAAAGTAACGAAACGTAACTAGTAATGTGGTAGTAAATTTGCTTGTCTAAAGAAGAATATATTATGACTATAGGTGTTAATAATATAATTTTTTTTTGTAATGTTTATTATTCAAGTTTTCTTTAATTGTTAAATGAGATTTTAACTCTTAATTAAGTAATTAAAGTCATACTTGAATGCAGTATTAAATAAATGAAGAATAATGAAATTTTTTTTTAAATTATTCAACGTAAATATTTATTAATTGGTATAATTATTCACCTTTTTTAATTATTAATTTTTTTTTATGGTAATAAGGGATATTTAAGAAAAAATTTTGTAAAGAAACTTGTATGGGGGCGTAGAAAATAGCGCTTTGAACTAATGTTACTTAAATAATGAAGACAAATACGCAGTAACAACATACTACGTGTTGTCCTAAGGTATGTTGTTATTTATAACCAACACCAATATATTCTAGATATGTTATTGTTGGTGACCCACCACAAGGTACGCTGATATTGGTTTTGTTTCTAAAAGAAAAAAATTTCATTTTTTTATTCTTTTTATTTTCATATTTTCAATGCGCAACACTTTTGAGTAATTAAAAACTTTTAAATTTTCTTGAAAGTAAAGAAAGAAAATTGAAAAATGTTTTTTTAACGAAAAAAAAAAAGGAAAAATAAAAATTCACATGCAACTTCCAAACAATTTACTTTTTCAATTATGAGAATACAAACAGAAAGAAAATTATTGATTTTCTTTTTATAAAACATTCTTTTTTTTTTGTTTAAAACATCTATTAAAAAGTTACAAAAAACTTTCCACTTTTCTATATTGTTTGACAATGTGTGGTTTCATTAATTAATTAAATAGAATAATTTATAACAATTAAAAAACAAAAAAAAAAAAAAAATGGAATAAATGGTTGGTCTTTGTGTTGTTTTTATTGATGTCAATTTAAAGGTCAGACACATGGAATTCGTTAAAAAGAATTGTGTTAATAATGAAAATAGCATAAAGTAACAAAAAGCTTTGTTATGCTGTGAATTCTGATTAAATATTCAATACGAAAGTGATGGAACGAACAATAAATAATCATATTTGTAAATTATGTTGGGATTTGTTCAGGAAAACTAGTTTATACGTTTTTTCACTGAAAATCAAGAAAAATAATTTTTATTTCTTAGTTTCTACGGTAGTCTACTGAGTTTTCATTCAAAACACCATTTATTAAGTAAACTAAGATCACCGCAAATAATTAAACCGACTTGGAATTATAAACTTTAGTTTATTATTATCATCTTAATAGTTAATTCATTAAAAGCAGGAGTTGAGTAACCAGTAGTATATCAAAAGCTAATATTTTAACACTATTAAAAAAAAAAAAAGATTTCTTTGTTTATCTTCTTCATTTTATTTATTCCTTTAAAACTTGTCGAGTGAGATCTTATAGTACGAAAGATATAAAACAAGTTTTCAGAATTTAACATTTTATCACTATAAACATTTTTTTTTTTTGCAGCAGTATTATATTGGACTATCTCAAGCGAATAGTATCCTACTCGACATTCAGCTACCGCTTCGTTTCATTTAAAAATAAAATGCTATTTCAAAAAAGTGTTTAAAAACTTCTTAAAACGTTGATACATTGGATTCGTTTCTGTAACTTTTTTTTTTTAAACATTTTCGTTTTCGTTTTATTTATCTGCACAAAGTAAGTTAGTTTCCGTTTTCTACTTAAAAGTTCAGAGTTTAGTTAAAACAAAAAAAAAACAGAAAAATAAAATTTAAAGGAAGTAAAATAATAAAGAAAATGATAAAGATATTCTAGTTAATAAATTTTTTGTAATTTTTAATGAACGTTGTGGTTTTAATAAAACACAGAAATATTTATACATTTTTCATTATTAACATCGAAAAAGGAGAGAAAAAAAAGTTGAAGTGACTAAATCGCAGGAAATACAAAAGTAAAAAAGAAAAATTTATTTCAGTACTTAAAGATAAAGGGTTAAAGCTGTTACACCGTGTAATCTACAAAAAAAAAAAAAAAAAAAAAATCAAATTACTTTCAACAATTATAAATTTAATTAAAAAAAATATTTAAATTAAATCGAACAAAACTTTATGACGCAGAAATATACATTTTCGGATTAAAATTAATATTAAAAATAATAAAAAAAAAACTCAGCGATTTTCATTTCATTTAGAAAGTAATAAATGATAAAACAAAAAAATTCTTCAAATGAATTTTTATAATAGAAAATTTCAAATTTTAATTGAATTTTTAGCGCAACAAAAAATTTTTTTTATTATCAATTTAATTAATAATTTATCTATACATGGAGTTACTGCAGTTGTTATATTAATGATGAGTTTCATTTTTATGGGATTCTGTAACACTGTTGTATCGATTTTTCATTTTATTTAAAGTTTTATGCGCTTAAAAGTATTTGTTTCAATAAAAAAAAAAAAAAAACGTTTTATTAGTGTTTTTTTCCTTTTTATTAACAATTTTTATTATATGGTTGAGGGATTTATAACCTTTTTTTAGATGTAGAGATTTTATGATATTTGCCGGTGTATAGTAATTCCTTTTAATATCTATTGTATTATTTTTTCTAAGTGATCCGATGGAAGTGTTTCCGATTATTCTGAAGTCAACTACAGTAGTTCCCTAATTATCTGTAAATACTAGAGTATTAATACACACTATCAACATAGAACTTTTGCAAAAATGCTTGGCAACGCAGGCAATTTATAAACAAAGAATTACTTAAATTGATTTATCATTATGCATATGATGGCCCAATAATAATGTTTATGTCCCACAGTCTTAATAGTCAAAAACAAAGCAAAATTAAAATCGTAACGATAGTTTTGAATAATGTTTAAAATCACACAAATGAAAGTAATAAAATCTTTTTAATTATTTATTATATATTTATATATTATTATTATTATTATATAATATATATTTATTATTTCTTTAAATTTCTATAACACCCTTCCCTTACAATGAAACTAACGTGAAAATAAAGTGTTTCCGAAATAGTAAAAACCATTCTACCACAAACTACGACCTTTCATTTATCTTTAAATAACAAAAACGCATTAATGCATTTCACGGTGATTTATTTCAGGATAACCTCTTTAACAGTTCAAAACGTGTTTCAAATAAAAACTTGAGAAAAAAATGAAAACATTTTGCCAAGTAGTGTTTATTTGGTTATAAATTTTATGCATTTCTGTATTTTCGGTTGTATTTTCAACAAATTTTATATGCAGAAAAAGTTTAAAGAATTTTCTTATGCAACAAGATTAAAAACCCACAACAACAACAACGGTTTTATAACCAATACATAATTCAAATAACCAAAATGTTAAAACTTTATAAAATCGTTGATAAAAAAAAATTTGTATAAAACTTTGCATTACTTAACTTAACATCACTTCCATATTTGTCACAAGCCATACAAATTAATTTTTGCCTGGTGATTTATAATTTTACTGTTTAGAAAATTTTACCAACAAAAAAAACCAAAGAATAAAAACAGAAATAAAAAAGTTTTTCTCTCAAAACCGAATATGGTAAATAGGTTATTAAATGCTTAGCTGCTTTAGATTGTTGATAAAAGCATTTTCTGTTTTAAAATAAGGAAATTAAATTGTTTTTGAAAAATACAATCTTTTTTTTACTTTTAAAATGTTTTTGTTAAAAACAAAAACCAATAAAATTACAAAAATATATTTAATTACTTGTTGTGGAATTATTCTTAGCGGAGACTTTTGTTTACTTTCCATTACGTTTACATGGAATGTTTATAACGTAGCTTAAAGCTTGTCATTTACTCAAACGACAATATATTCAACATAAAGCTTAAGTAAAGCATAGGTAAAGCATAAGTGTTACGACTACTGCATTAGCTTAGCATACTGTGTTTTGTAATTTGTAGTTGATTTTCTCCATATGGCACATCCAATTTTTTAGACATTTTTTAAAACATAGGATTGACATGTTTATGTTTTATAACAAAGAGACTACCAATGAATAATCTAAGCGATACGATATTAAATTTAGTTGGATAACAACTGATTGCAAGGCGTTTCATTTCATCGCGGTTCAAATGAAAAAGTGGTTATGGTAATTCGCGGTGCGTAATTTATCTGTTTAACCGTTCGGTTGAGTGCAACTATTCCACCTCAGAAGAGATGCCATAATTTATAACTTTGCAATGTCGTTTCTGTGGATAACTTTCAATATTTTAAATAAAAAATCATAGAAGTAGCATAAAATTACTCTCTCATAATAATTATAGTCGTTTAGATATGTCTACAGAAATGTTAATAGCATGCTGAAGATCCTTTTGCAGAGTCAATTCTTCTAAAAATCTGATTTTATCTATTATTAATTTTGACAGCTATACGAGTGATGAACCTCAATCAAATTCCCTTAATTAACTTTATCTGAATTAGATCTATTCGCACCTTTTTTTCTTACACTTCTTTTTTTAACAAAAAAAAAATTACTATTATTATTATAAGTTTGGCAAACACTGATTAATTATTTAATCTTTAAAAATCTATTTCTTTTATTTTACTTTTAATTAAATATTATTAAAGTTTTTATTTCATTATCTGTAGTTAAAATTCACTTATTTATTTTGTAAAGTATTAAGAACTTTAAGTTTGCAAAGTACACATATTAAAAACAGAGAGTTTGAGATAATTTTTATCTAATTAGTGTGCTAATATTGAATTATAAACAATGAAATGAAAAATATTAAATCGTTATTTTCATAAATAAAATATTTTATCATAAAGGATTTAGTTACAAATATAATTTTTTTATTTAATGTTGCCAGTGGTGGAATTCAAGCATTAGAATATTGGACAGAGCTATGGAATCATTATCAGGCGTGTTAATAATTATTCTGTCTAAAGAACTGTGTTTTTCTGGTTTTCATTTACTGTTTTAATGCTTAATGCTCCTTGATTTAGTAAGTAGTGTGTTACGATCTGTTCTTTGAATAAGCATTTAATAAAATATTTATAAAGTTAAATAAGAATCCTGAAAATATTGTGCACAAATATTATAAATCACCGGCTTTACAGTTTCTATTTATTATATTTAATAAATTCTAAGTAATATCTAACAATAAGCTCTAGAGATAAAACTTTAAAGGATTCTCACTTTGACTGCACCACTAATTGCATAATAAAATTAAATAAAACTCTTTGTTAAACCGCATAATAAATTTATTTCCTATTTAATAATTTTAAAATACAAATTAATTTTTCAAAATTAATAAACATTTATGTTAAAACGGATAATAATAATAATAATAATAATTTTGAATTATTACGAAGTGTATTTGTTGTTTGTATGTTTAAATGGATAATTTGTGTTATTGAGTTTGTTTATAAATTTAATTATTTATAAATTCGTTTGATGAATTAAAGTTTTTTCTTTATGCAAACATTTATAATATAGAGAGTTATATTCAGTGATTCAGTTGGATTAAAATTTTATTCTTTTTCTTTTCCATTAATAAATGTTTTGTGTCCAAATAATTATGTTTTTGTATAAATAATTACTCGCAAACATAATTATGGAAAGAGGTTTTCACTTTTTTACATTAGATGCAAGTTAAGAAGGATCTCCACATATATAAACAGTCTTACAAGATTCCTCATTATGTAAAAAAAAAAAAAAATTATAATCTAAGGTAATAAGGATCAGTAATTTAAACATTTTTGTAGTATGTACTTAGGTTACTACCCTCCACAAAAAGCCATAAGTATTTGTCTGTAAAATTAATGTTTTTTGCATTGTAGTAGTTTTTTCATCAACTATATAACCGTTGCTTTGCTGTATAAAACTTGTTAAAGGCAAACCAAACAAACAAAAAAATTACTGAAAAAACACGATAAGCATGCCAAACTTTTTAGGTTATAAATTACAGCTAAAATGAAAGCTTTTAAAACAAAATACTCGTCAAAGTAATTAGTTGTATTTGGTAAAAAACTAAAAAACATAAAACTTAGTTTGTAAAAAAAAAAGAAGTAAAATCAGTTTAACTTAATTTTTATTTATAATTCGTATTTTAATTTTTCGTTTGTAAATTAAATTTGATTAAACAAAATACAAAAAATTAAAAAACTTTAATTTTGCATTTAGATAATAAACTTTCTCGCAATAATTCATTTTACGTTATGCATGAACAATATCATCTGTCAACGGCTATAAAGTCCTGCGGTGAAGCTGCAAATTGATGAGAAAAAAAAAAAATTGTAAACACAAAAAGAAAACAATACGACGAGCTGTAGAAAAGTTGGCAAGTTTGGCAAGCTTCCCCTTTTTTTTGTGTTAATTTTTTTTTTTTGTAGAAATTATTATAAAATTTTAACTAATACTGAACACTGGTATAAAACTAGTTAAATAAACGAGATGACCATCTATTGTGTTTTAAATAAAAGAAATAAGTTTGATGGAAGAAAGTTTTTAATGCAATTAAAATACAGTAAAATGGAGCTTTTTCAAATAGTTTTTTTTTTTTTTTAATAAATTTCGATGAGTTGAGATGAGTAATTATCCATTATTTAAAACAAAAAATTAAATTAAGTGAATTATGCTTTGTTATACAAATCATCTGCAAATAAAATGAATTGCATCAACATACAATTTTTTTAATTAATTCATATGAAAGTTTAATTCTTTGTATCTGTTTTAATTTCAATTAAAAAAAAAAAAATTCCTCGCAAAACTTTTAAAATTTCAATAGTTTGGTTATATAAAAAAATAAAATATTAATTTTGTTTAATCTTTTTCCTAGTAAAATTGTAGCAGAAAGACTAAACTTCATATAAAATCGTTATCACAGTTTTTCTACATTTTGATCTCTTTACAATTTATTTGTTTATCCCTTTAAAGCCTAAACCATCATAACGCTAAGCTGCATTTTTCATTTATATTATTTAAATAATTTCTAAAGGAGGAAACGAATTACTATTACTCTATTTATAGTCAAATATTAAAAAAAAAAAAATCCGTTTTAACATGCATTCCCTAATAACATACATTCCCTAATTAGCAATTCCTACCTCAACATTTAAATACACTTTTTCCATTCCAATTAAATATTTTACCTACATGATCACAAAATTCACCTTTTCTAATTAAAAAATATTAAACAAAAATTAATTGATAAAATGTTACTGACTTTATACAAAAAAAAAAAAAAAAAAGGTTCAATCACATTCATATATAAATAAATGTAAAAAAAAATATTTTTACGTAATTAGTAATAAACTTTTTAATTAATTAAAATTTTCAAAAAAAAATAAAATAAATAAATATCCATCTCTCGCTTTAACTAAAGTTAAAATCTATTGATACGTAATTAATTAAAATATAAAAAATATATGGAAAAAAAAAATAGTTTCCACTCAGGATAGTAAATTTTTGTTAAATTAATGAACTTTTAATGTAAATGACCTTTGTTTCTATTTTATTCAATTTTATGGTAAACAAAAAATAAATATATATATTACTAGACGAAACCAATTTTAAAATAGCCAACAAACAATTTATAAAACAAAATAAATTGTGGTTGAAAATTTAGTATCGTAGTCACTATTCTATCGTAAATGTTTGTTTAATAAACTTTTGCAAAAACATTGCACACAAAATCGAAAAAAAATTGTGTAAAATACGCTGCACAACAAATCTTGTTTATTATAGTATTATCCATTTTAATTTAATTATTTCTGAAAGTAAATATATATTTTTTTTTTAATAAATAATATTTTAGTGATTCAACTACTAACTAAAATTATGGGAAATGTAAAAATACCCATCTTTACCACCCGTTTGAATGAATTAGAATTTTTTCTACGTTCATACATTTATACATATATTCTTTTTTTAACAAAACCAATTTTTTATTTTATTCTTCAAATGACAACGTGAACTCGTAACGTTTGCTTAATGTAAGCGAAATTATGGATAACGAACAGACGATACAAGATAATCGAATTTTCTTGAGACGTATTGTCGTTGTCGCAATTTTTCACCAGGAAAATATCTTTTTTTTTCTATCGATAATAGCACATTTTTGTAAAAAAAAATCGATTACAGAAAATTCTTCTTTTTTTTTTTTATTAAGTTGATTTATTGATATTATTATTAGATTTGATGAAATCTAAATATAGAAGATAGCTTAGATTTTATAGTTAAATTAAAAATTTACAATTATTAAAAAATCCGGTGAGGGATTTAAGTATTTTTAAAGTCGTTTTATAATAACTAGCATTGTTGCGTTAACCAACTATCTGAGCTCTGAAGATGCTCCTGAGTTAGTTTTCTAATACAATTAATGCAAATAGTATAAATAAATCAAAATTGTGTATGTGGCAATACTAAACGACTAGCAAGCAATTTCTAAGACTATCTATATCAAAACTATCGACATTTTAAAATTAATTAACCAAGTAAAACAACTAAATTATAATTTTTGAATTATTTATGATATTTAAACAATCAGACCTTATTCTATCTGCATAAAAATAATAAAAATTTATGCATTGAACTGTTACACATTTATACCAAGATTAAATTTCCATCTCATATTAAACTATAAACAATATTAATAATAATTGTTAAAAAAAACATTTTTATTATTATTTTACAAACGAATAAATTTCTATGAATAATGTATTAAAAATTTTTTTTTTTTTTTTTAAATTAATAATTCATCATTGTCTTATCCATCTATCGTTAATAATGCATTCAGCAGTAATATTAAGTAATTTAAAATAGCCTAGTTTAGTTGACCTATATTTAGAAAAGTTAGCTTAAAGTTTAAAGCTTTTCCTATACAAATAAATTTTATTTGCACACAAAATGAACCAATATGGGTTTAATATATATTTTTTTCTTTCTATATTTCCACGTCTCGCATTGTATTTTTCCTCCAATTTCTTTTTTCTCTTTTTTTTTTTTTTTTTAAAGATTATTTGGTACGTTCTTTGAAAACTAAATTAAATTTCATAATGTATGAGTTCTGATGTTGGAAATAGTAAGTAAATATAGAATATCGTATATCATTCGTTGGCTTTAACATTATCATCAGTCATGAGAGTATATATATATGCTTACGTACAGAAATATATTAAATAAGAAATGTTTCTTCACTAAAAAATATAATTAAGAATGACGCTGATAGTTTTGTAATATTTTTTAAATAAATGAAATGTCAGTATTATAGTTCTCAGGGGTTTTTATGTATTTTATTTTTTATTTATTTATTTCATTTATTATTAAGTGTTTGTCTAGTTATAAACAATAAATAAAAACTTTGTCACCGGCATCCTTATTACACTCAACATTGTAACAATAGATTTAATAAAATATTAGAAATATTAATTAAACAGTCAAAATGGAAATGTATATTTATGAAAAGCATTTGTATTTAGCCAATTTATACTGTCATAAATAAATATTGTTGATTAATTTACATAATTTTAATGTCGATCTAACAATTATTCTACGTTCTACTTGTTGTAATAACAATGTTCTGTTAGTAATTTTATACATTTTATATAATTTACATAAGACAATTTAAATAAAATTGTTATAACACTGATAGTAATGATATTTATTTTTAGTTTTTTGAATAATATTCTTATGTAAAATATGTGAGTTTATTGACATTGTACGACTAACCACTTTGTGTAACGACAAGTAATTTTCTCTATATTTATTAATTTTATTTTTGTTTTTTTTTTTCAATATATGATCGATTAAAAATTAAATAAAAGCTTTTTTCAAAGCTTCTTAAAATAAAAACTTCACTTTTCATCATGCATTCCAGCAGACAAGATAAATAAATATTGAAAATATGTATAGTAAACTCCGATTACAATAAAATCAATAAAACATGTAAACAAATTTGTATTGGATGAAAATGTGATAAATTTTCAAATGCCAAATTCTTTTTTTTTTTTTTTTTTTAATGTTTTATGTTGTATCTTGTAAATTTTGTAATCTTATAACATGGAATATGTATTAGGAAATAGATTTATTTTTGGTATTATATGTACAATAAAATAACAACTTAAAAGATTATAAACAAAATCTTTTTCCTCTTTTTTTTTTGTTAGATCATTCTTATGCATGTTTATGTTTTTTTTTTTTTTTTTTTTTTTTGAACAACTATTACAACTAAAAGGGTTTTTTTTTTTATTTAAATAGAAGTTGTTTTGAAGTAAAAAGTTTTTTTTTTCTGATTTTATAGATAAATACAGATTTAACGGTGAGTAGTTTTATGCATCAGAGTTTCTATTTTAACTTTTTTTTTTTTTTTTTAATTATCAACAAATTTTACTAGAGTAAAGCTTATAGTAAAAGAGAATGCATGAACAATTATTAATCCATTATTCAGTGTGTGAATGCTCAGCAAGTTTCAGATCAAGCAAGTGTCAAATCTAGTAGATACTTTATATATTTCCCCAATATAAAAATTGGACTTGAGGACTACTATTATTTTACTAAATACTCAAAAATTTCGTTACAATCGTCTGATATTTTTCTGCTGAGCGCCTTCAACTTAATCCAGCACTACTCTTACATTTGTTATCAAGGTGATCAATATTCAAAATTTACTTTAAAAAAGTTTCAACGTTTAATTTCCATTTTGCTATTTCCTAATAGTGTCAGGAAAGCTAAAACCTGTACCATTGTTTATAATAATAGACAAATATCATTTAGTTTAACATTTACCGTGTTAATTTAATAAAATGAATTCAAATACGTAATAATTAATTCCACATAATCAGAAATGAGAAATTTTGCACTTTGTTGACAGTTGTTGAAAAAAAAAAAAAAAAACAAAAAATAACTTGAAACGTGAAAGTTTTATAGAATTTTATTACTTATTAAATATCTATCTTTGCTTTCCGATTCGTAAGATAGTATAATACCAAAAATGTTCTTATTAAATTTATTCAACACAATTTAATTTCAAATGTTCAAGTTTTAATATATAAAGACTATGAATGTTCATTTAACTTTTCTTCTTCATCTCACTTATTTTACACTTAAATTATTCTGTTATTGAATGTATGGGGTGAATAGTATGACAAAGTCATGCAACCACCCTCAACAAAAACTAAAGCAACAAAATTATAACATAATTTGTTTAATATTTAAGCATAAATTAAATGTTAATCAATGTTTAGTAAAGGTAGAATATTTTTATTTTTTATTTTCTAATAGTGTTGAAACGGTTTTACACCTTAACACTCTTTGTTGGTAAAATATAAAACGCGATAACAACTTTATTTATTTATTTTTATTAAAACTTTTTCGTTTTCGTTTGTGTGTTACAAACAAATAAAATATGATTTCCGCTGGTACAGTACACAAAAAACATGAATGACATAAATGATGAACGTGACATTTAATACCGAAAAATATATATCCTTATGTTGCATTTGTTTGTTTTAATGAGATTGTTAACAGTGTTATAAAGTTTCAGAATTATTTTTTTTTTAAAGAAAGAAGAAAATCGTAAACGAAAAGCATCATGAAGCTTTAAGAGCGAAATTTGTCTCTTTAGGCTCAAGTTATTAAAATAAAATTATTAAAAATTCAACTAATAATCCTTTGATCTACGTTATTTCATATTAATTAATAAATAACATGGAAAAAAAGCTCCAAGACTTAATTACTTATAAAAAAAAAAAAAGTTTTTATTATTAATTCAATTAAATAGCAAAAAAAAGGAAAAATAGCGAAGAAAATAATAAAACTATCAAACAAAAGAGTGAAACATTTCCTGCTTTTCTCCCCATTTACAATTAAATAAAAAAAAAAGTTGTTTGTAATTAAAACTCTTTACAAAATACAAGATGTAACTAATTGCTGTGTGCAAGCTTCATATCTTTTTGTCTACTTTTATCGTTTTGTTTTGTGTTTTCTGTTCATTCAAATGCTTGAAAAAACTTCAATTAATGATTTACATTACGGTGTAACAGTCGATGATATACTACGTATCCTTTTTTTCATTTTAAACATTTTTCTACAATTTTATTCACGCACTTAAAAAATAATAATAATAATAATAAAAAAAAAAATAAATAAAATAGCAGCTTAATAAAAAATCATAAATCCTAAATACTTAAATGTTTAAATTACATAACAAAGAGTTTTCCCCATTTAATTATGTAAACGCTTTTATAAATTAAAGTTGCGTCCTTTGCTACCATTGCCTATTTAGTTACTAGATTAGAATTATTAATTGTTTAAACATTTGGTGAAACATGAAAGCTTCTTAGAGTGTTTCCTTGTAAAATACAAAAAAAAAAAAAACATTAGCAATGTGTAACATTCGTTCATTTTTTTTTTTTTTTCTATTTCACGTTCAATAACTTACTTTACATTAAGTTAATTATTTGTAATAACTGAAAAATCCACCATAAAAGAAAAAAAGAATTTCTTTTTTTTTAATTGTTTATAATGTTTTGTAGTAGTAGCAAAAAAAAAAGAAAAAAAATGGAGAAGAAAATAAAACAGAAAAACATAAACTTTGGAAAATTATTCCGTAACTGACAAGTGGTTGTGCTGTGCTGAATACATAATTTAATAAAGAAATTATTATTATTACGTTATAAATTTTTGAAATATTTAACTCAAATGTTTATGAATATATCATAGAAAGTATGCAGCTGTTATGGAAGTCAAAGGAGTTAATTTTTTTTTTCATTTTTCGATAAAATTATTTTGTTTTCTAAGAATTTTAGTTTTTTTTTGTTTTATTCTTCGATGAGAAACTAAGTGGTTTAGTTGTCATTGCACTTTATGTGCATTTTAAATTACTTAGTAAAGAGTTATTTTTGAGAGAATTTTAAGTATGGATGATGGATAAAATGAAACTACTGACAGCACTATTTTTCGATGATAGTTTTCACTTTGTAATGCAATTTGCTTGGAAACGTTGGAATTAAGACGATAGACATATTTCAAATAACGCTCGAAAAATACTAATAACGTAATATACACTGATTAAATATTTAATTTAAGCTTTGATATCATTTCTCTGTTTAAATATGGTTTTTCGAAATTAAAATTAATTTTTAATAAACAAAATTGGCAGACATATAGTGCTTTCACCTTTAGGTGAAATCAATGACAATAATGATTGACTTTCACCTGTCTGATTTATCACTACCAAACTAATCATTTATCAACAAAAAAAAAAGTTAAAAAATTATTAACAAAAGCCAAGTGAAATATTTGATTTATTTCCCTATTAATAAAGACACTTTTACGCGTTTTTTTTTTTTTTTGTTATCTAACGGCACATCCTGGGAAAATTTTTCCGTTTTATTAAATTAACTTTTCCCTGAATTGAAAGCCAAAAAAAATTTATAAAAAAAAAAAAATGTCTAGGATAAAACAAAACCCTCACTATCATCAAAGTACATGAAATATGTGCTATTGAGAATCCCAAAAGTTCGTTTTATGGTTATTTTAGATCCCTTTATGAACGACATATGCGCTCGTCACAATAGAGCTCACCATTGTTATCCCAATTGGATTCTCCGTCAAATCATAAAAAAAAAATTAAATAAAAAAGAAACGAAGAGGCATCCGTTGTTTTTTTTTTTTTTGCCACCATCGGTTTTTTTTTATTTCATTTGATTTAAATTTGTTTCATTTTTTTATGAGCATCTCGCTCGATATTTTTTTTCTGTATTTTGCTTTATGTCAGTGTGCCACATGAAAGATTTTTTACCAATAAAATGTTAAACGCCATCTGGTCAAATAATCAACATGGATACATATCTAAAAAATAAAAAAAAAAAAAAACTAAACTAACTAAAAGCTAACAGAAAGAAAAGATTTTTATTAAAATTACAAACTGATCGGATATCGAGATTCCAAAAGAAAAAAAAAATTAATAATAAAGGAGAGATAAAAACGTTATAATAATATTGGAAAATTATTTTACGCATATTTTGTATCCTGATTGAATTTATTTAATTTTTTTTTTTCGTATTTAAAGCACTAAAAGCAGCACAAATCAATAATTGGTGACGTTTCAAGTGAAACCTTTATCCATGTAAAAAAGTTTTAAATTTCTATTAAATAGAAATTTTTTTATATCATTTCTACGAATATAAACCATGAATCCTTAATAATTCTTTTCTCTTTATTTCCTTTTCATTTTTTATTTTTTTTTTTTGGATTCTATCCAAAGATCAAAACTGCATTTTTTGGTTTAACAATGGTAATAGTTATATATGCAGTGCAGTTCTGGTTATATTATTGTTCAATCGCCAAACAAGAGTTTATTTGATAGAAAATTTATTATTATTACCATTTTCCGGATATACACCAATATACACTATATTCAAATGCAATTTTTGTATTGTTTTTTTTTCTTTTCTCTTTATTTATTTATTTTTAATAACAGTTTATTGAACCAGAATTTCATAATATAAAATAACAATAGATCGATTTTTTTATGTTTTATTTAAATAGCATAGTTTTTGTGAAGTTTTAATAACAAAAATGAATTTTTATTATTAAAGCTTGTGTTGCGTATTGCGGTGTAAATTAAATTTAATTGTAACACTAGTAATTTCCGTATAACAAACACTCATTATAAACTTAAATTATGATCATGTCAATAACGAATATACTAGATATACTTTCGCTTAATTATTTAACATAATTTTTATAATGTAAAAGCAAAACCCCTTTTTAAAATTGTCTATTTAAAGACGACATACTTGAAAATGTTTGAAAATCATTTAGTTATAAACTTGTGCTTATGAAAATAAATAAATTTTACTCACGAAGACGAGAGAGAATTAATGTAAAAAAGAAAAATCAACTTATTAAGTAAAGTTTCATGTATTTACTTTTAAATTTATGATGATGATGATGATGAGCAGTAAAGGTTCAAGAAAATTGTCTTCACTTGACCCTTGTACGTTTTTTTTTTTTTATTTATTTTTTTTTATATATATTTATTTATTATAAGTATACAGTTACCATAACACATATATACATATTTTATAGCTTTATATAGTGAAACAAACTGAAATTTGTATTCACTTTTATTAAACTTTTAGGCAAAAGTTAAAGAGCTTTCTCTTTATGTTTTGACTTATTTATGATTTTTTATTATAAAGACTCTATGTGAATACTCAATATAATAATCGTCTATAATATCGTTAACCTAAACCACACGAATAATAATAATAATAATAATAATAATAAGCTTCTCGACGAAGATTCAACTTACTTACATTTATCAAAAACTATACGAAACCAAATTAAGCTTATTATCTGTGTGGTTTGTTGTCAATATTTAAATATTTGCCAAAGTAAATTTTTCGAAAATTAGACCATCATTGATATAACTATTTGCAACTTAATGCTGTATTAACTTCAATGAACCTTTTTTATTTGTATACACTATTTTCTTTTTTTTTTTTTGTTATATTTTTATAAGAAGAACAAAACTTTGAAAACTATATAATGGTTTATGATAATACGATCAGGATTAAGTTTAACAATGTGTGGTTAAACATCATGAATTTGAATTAAGGCACGACGATTTTTCCCTTTTATATTTATATTTATTCATTGACTTATCAGAAATAAATTTAGTAAAAAAACTTTTGTTGCTTAAATAAATGATAAACGTTCAGTTTGGTGACTTTTGCTTTTTGATTTTGTTTTTCTTCTCTCCAAAACTAATATCATTATTACCGATGATTTTCCAATGTTATGTCAGGGTTTTTTTTTGGTGAAAATCAAAGATATTTAATGTTATTAAATGTTATTTATATAACAAACTAACAACGTAGCAGTTTTACTATAAAAGATTTATGTTTTAATCGTAAGTTACGTATTATCGCACAGTTTTAACAACGCAACGCATAATATAGAAAATGTGGATAAAAAATCATTAAATAAAAAGGTAATGCGTTGAATAAATGTAATAATAAGTCTGTAAAGTTATTTACTGCTAATGAATATATCATAAACAAGAGGAATTACACATTAATCATATTTAATACATGTTACCAAGAGGAATCTAACAAAAAAAAAAAAAAAATGCAAAAATTATTATCTAATCATAATAAATCAAGACACAACAAAGTAAACATTAAAATTTACTTTACGCATTCATAAAGTTTTTCTCTACTTATGTTATGCAAAAAAAAAAAATTTTTTTTATTTTTTTATTATAGATCATAAGCAAAACTATTTATGTTAATTCAAATGTAATCAGTTTATGGTTTTTGTTGCTTATGGGTAAAATTTACGAGCACATTAAACAGAAGGAAGAAAGAAATAAATAAAAAAAATATATATATACATATTCCTACGACTTACCTTTTTTGTGTGCTTTCAGTTTGGAAATAATTATAATTCTTACTTGTAAAAGCTTCTTGGTATTTTTCATTTTTAATTACGATAAGGTGATTTAATGAATTTTATTTATTTTTTTCTTCTTGCAACTAAGCTTGTGCTATAATTTTCATATTTAAAACATTTTTCAACAGAGATAACACAAAAGTGGAAATTTTACGTTTTTCCGGAGTTTATTTAAGCTTTTGTGTACAAAAAATATTTTGTTTTAATAATTTTTTTTATTTTTTTTTTAAGATTATTTTATTTAAAAGCTACTTGTTAAGCACTTATAAGTACTTTTCTGGTAATGATAACAAGTTCTTGAATTGAGTGTATTTATAGATGGAATAATACAGATAATTAAGATTTCTTGAGCTAGGCGAACAGACAAAATTCTGTCTGTATAGATGGGAAAATCAATATAAAACCTAATTAATAGTATTACTATCTGATATCATTCAAAATGAAAATAGTAATAAATGTCATTTTGTTATTTATTTGATATATTAAATCACTATCTAACCATATAATCAATTACGTTAAGTGATTTGATTTTAACTGAAATTGATTCAATTATATTAATAACATCGAGAACAAATTTTGATTGTAAGAAAATTTCTATTTCTTACCCGGAATTCTACAATCTTCTTAATAGAAATTTTGTCTCTCAATGTTTTCGTTTTTTTCCAGATATTTTGTCTCCTATATTTGTCGAACAATTTATAATTAAATTTACCAATTTTATAACAATGCCACAACACTAACCAAAATATAATAAAACATTGATGTTATGTTATACATTAGAATAGGAAATTTGTATTGTAGAAAATTGTCATGAACAACTAAATATTTTAAATAATTTATATAAATTTGTAGAAGAATGAAAACACAGAAAAAAATAAAAAAAAAATTTAACCAAAAGTTTTTAACAAGTTTATGCCACTTTAATAAAAGCAAATGATGCCTACAGCATATATGAGATAACAATTTAAATAATAATAATAATAATAATAATAATATGAAACAACAAATAAACTATAATAAAAATGTTATTTGATGAGCATAAGTACAGGGATTATCTATTCTTGTCTAGAGAAAATAACACAAATAGAACTTAAAAAAAAAAAACTATTTTTATCTGAAGAATTATTTTCTTTTATCATTACGCTGACAAATAAAAATTATAAGTAAAAGTGTTAATTATTTATTAATTATAAAATTTATTCATCAGTGTTTATCATGATTTATGATAATAATTATTCATTATGTTGTTAAAGGATTAAAATGGTGTAAAAAAGTTTAAGTTAATTACAATAGAAAAAGCATTAGGGTGATAATGTAAATTTTCAAAGAAATCGTGCTACTTATAATAAAAGATAACAAAACTATGCTATAGGAATAGTTTTTTTTTTTTTTTTTCTAAAGCTTTTAATGATGAAAATAATTTATTTCTTATATAGGTGTGTATGTGTGTGTATAAGTGACACAGTAATTAAGATTTTAATTGGATTATATTATGCATTAATTAGCTGCATTGTGAAGTTAATGAAATTTTCTGGACGTTGTAATTAATATTATTTTTTAATTAATAAATAAAATAAAAAAATAAAAAAAAATAAACACAAAAAAGCATGGATAATGTTTTATGTGATTTTATGAACATGAAAAAATAATAAAGTTAGAGTTAAAATGGTAAAGCGTAATGAAACTAACTTTTATTATGCACGTAAAAATGATGTAGAAAAAATATTTTATGTTTTGTATTAAGACCGTATGAGCAGAGTTAATTTTTATTTTATTTATTTATTTTTTTGTTTGTTTGAACAAGTAAAAATGGTTACTAATAAGCTTATTTACTATTATAGCCACACACATATAAAATAAAAATTCAGCTAATAAAATAATAATAGCATTATTGTTGTAAAGTTTCTACTTAAGAGACTTATATTTCTAGTATACAGCTGTAAAAAATGGTGAAAATACTTTATTTTCATAATTCGCTTTAAAATGTACCTTGTTGTACCCTAAAAAGGAAAACACCGAAAAACAATCCCAAAACATTCAAATAAATAAAAAAATAATTCGATTAATTGGTTGGTTATCTTTTGTAATAAATAGACTTAGTTAAACCAAAAACGTAGTAGTAAAATAAGCAAAGTATTGCTAATAAAATGAAAGCAAAAAAACTTTTACATTATAGGGAAAACTTTTCTTTTTTTTTTTTGGCATTTTCTCGTCTTGTCTTCCCCAATTTTTTATTATTATTATTATATTTTATTATAGTTTTTGTTTTTATTATACTTTATTAATAAATACTAAGGACCACAATCATCATTATACATTTCTCGTTGTTGTTTTATTTATTTCTCCCTTCTTCCCTTAATTTATCGTCAATTAAAGATGAAAAATCATTTTTTTAACTAATTAAAAGTTTTTTTTTATTATAACAGGAAAACAATTAATATTTTTTTCCAATGTTATTAAACATTGAAATGTTATCAGGGGTGAACAGAACATCAATAAATAAGAATTTATTACAATTTTTTTTTTTTTTTCTTAAGAAATTTGAGTGACAATTTTATTAAGAATAGTTGTTGACAAATTATGTGAATTTTTAAAGCTGGAAATGACACGATAAAAATAAATATAAATAAATAACGAAAATGTTAATGTACTTCAAATATTTTCCTATAAATAAATCAATAAAATGGACACAATTAAATTTTACTCAAGATATTTATCAGCTAGCAAAATGTACAAATTTTATTTCTTGTACGAGAAAACGAACAGCAAAATACATCTTAACAGTGCCAAAGACGTCTATTGTGTCGTTTATAAAACACAATGAATAAATAAAAAAAAAAGCTTCTTAACATTTAGTTACAAAAAATAGATTTTAATTCTTAAACTCGTAACAAGTGTAACAAAATAGAAAATTTTTTGTATAAAGAATATTATTCTATTGTTGACTGGAAAACATTCATGTTGCAATTTAATATATTTTATTTGTATTTTCTTTTCTTTTTATTTGTTAAACTAATTGATGTAGCAGAAAAAAGGAATCAAATGAATTTTAATAAATAAACAAAGAGTTGTCTATCGATTTGCTATAGGAATAATAATTATTGATTATATTTTTCATCATTTTACAGCATTATCAAATAGAAATTTATGTTTATTATGTGGAAATTTTTTTTTTTTTGTATTTGAACGATTTATGGTTATTTTTTTTACTTCGTTTTTATTAAAATTGATGATGGATTATTTTTTTTTTTCTGTATATAGAGGGAATTTTTAATGGGAAAATTACATAAAAGTGACAAATATAATTCATCGGGTATTAATGAAATGCAGAGATATTTCTCCCTTTTTTTTGTTTGTTTGTTTGTTATTCACTTTGATATGCAGTTTTAACGGATTTAATTTGTTTACAGAATTTTTATTTTTTTTATCAATTATCTGAGAGATCAAATCAATTTTATATCGATTTTTAGTTGTTAAAAAATATTTATATTCATTAGGAAATCACATTGATAGGAATAGTAATTTTGACACAAAAAAAAAAAAAAAATTGTACAAAGAGTAATAGCCAAAGAACTAATAATAATTTTCATGAAATTACATTACAAAGATAAAATTTCCTTAAATTCTATATCTAATGTTGACAACATATTCCCGTCTTCAGTTAAAATCTCAAATGATTCATAGCATAATTAAAATGATAAAATGTTTTTATGATTATCATCTAATCCGTTCTTTTATAGACGTTATTCAAAAATTCTCTTGGGTAACAAAAATAAAATAAATAAAATATATATATAAAATGTAAAAAACATCCCACAGGTGATTTATTTCTATAATATGTGTTGTGCTTGATAATATATATACGATTAAAATTATTTCTTAACTATATAATAAAATTACTTTGTACTGGACATGAATTTATTTTATAAATTATATAATCAGGTTAAATTTTAATTTTTTTTTTTAAGCTGACAGGTCTACCTAAAAGTGACAATTTAATTAAAATAATAACGAATTAAACATTAATAAATAATAATAAAAAAAAATTATATTTGAATAGAGTGTATAAATTAGCACATATTTGCCAAATATGTTAACCTCAGTATAATATTAGATACATTATTATGTAAATTTATTTTTATTTTTATTTTTATTTTTATTTTCTGTTGCTTCACCGGCACTGTTTTATTTATTTCTTGTACTCGTATTTTTCTTTCTATATACATATCTATCTATATATTAAATATAACGTGTATTATAATATTTGGGATATGTATAGAAATTTATATTACGATGAAATATTTAACATAAATCCTCCTATTTCTTCTTTATATAAATACACAACAATCATTATTCATATAAAAATATAGAGCAACAATACACAAGAAACATTATCAAAATTTTTATTTTTTTTTTTAAATTATAAAATAAATAAAAAAAAAAACGTGATAACATTAAATTTATTTACTTTCTTTTTTTTCTTTCTATGTATGCATTAGATATTATACATATTATCTAATAAAAAGAAAATATATATATATATTTTTTTTTATTATAAACTCAACATCCGTATTATTTTTACCTGTAAAATGGATTTTAGGTTTTTTTATTTTCGTTTTTGGTAAATTTATTAAGTGGGTTTATGATTTAATATTTTTTTTTATTTCAATCTCGTGTTACCTACTTTTATGTGATTAATTAAATTTAACATTTTCAAAGTATAACAGTATAGTCTAAATGCTGATATTTTTTGATAATTAATTATGTAATTTATTTATATTAATGATATATTGAATGAGGATTTCTAGTAAACAAAATTATTACAAATATATAAATGAAAAGGATTAAAAGGTTTTATTATGTTTTTAAATTAATTACAAAATAAGTTAAAACTGTTTTATTGACTTAATGATTAAGGAAATGTTGATAAATGCCATTGTTTTCTAAAAAATACTAAACAAATTGGTTAGTAGTCAAGCATTCTGGTTTTACGTTTATCAACTTTATACAATCAAATTTACAATTTTTAAATCTCTTAAGCAATATTCCGTTTTCGCTATATATTTCAGAGTGAAACTAGTTTGTACGATCTGTTTTTAAAAGTATTTTATACTAGTAAAACCTCCTGAGATCAACGTCCGTTTTTATAAAGGTTCTACTATGCATAATAATCAAAAACACTGCAATATAAGGTTTTAGATTAGATTTAAAAAAAAAAAAGTTTATTTAAAACCACGGCTATAAAAGTAATCAAAAACCTGGTACCGAATTTAAATGTTAGTTTAATAATTAAATCATTAATATTATGAATGTTTCGGGTAGTTTAATCTAAAGCTCAATGAAAAATGATTATAAATACCCAGTAAATTCGAAATAATTTCGAAATAATTCCATATATTTCTTTGATATTACAAAACGAAAAATATTATCCCCGAAAGCGTAAAAATTTTTTGTTTTTAATAATTTAATTGATCAAAACATCTCTTTATCATATGGATTATATAAAAACTCAAAAATTATTATTTAATGTGGCAACAACAGATATTTGAATTTTAATTAACGAATAAAATTTCTATAAAAAAATAATTTTGATCAAAATCCTATTAACAGTTTATTTATAAATGCTCTGTCTCCATTTATTTATTTAAGTTTATAAAATGTAAAAAAAAAAAAGCTTAGATTGTCGATATTTTATTACCACCATCGGATTCAGGTGCGTAACATAAACATGATTGAACACAGAACGTTTCATACAGCGTACCTTCTGTTTTATTTTATAATCTAGAGTACCTTGCAGTATAAATCGTCAACGACTCTTCATTTATGCTGCGTAGGTGCACACATATGTAAAGCTTTCGTTTTGCGATAAAAACCACTTTAATGTACTTCAAAATGAATCCAATAAAAAAGCATAAAAGCATCTCTTTCTTAGCTTTTTTATTAGATTTAAATTAGTTAGCACGTTTCACTGCTTTTTTTTTTTGTGATATTATATATTTTAAATTAGCGTGCGAATTCTTTAGAAATGGTTTAATAGTATCGTCTGTTCAAATGCAAGAGCATATGTTCAATAATTAACTAAAATAAAATACAAAAGGCGATTTAGTTAGTAAGGGTACAAAATAAAAATCCCTTGATTACAGTATTTTTACATTAAAAATATAAAAAGAAAAGCCCCCTGAAATCGCGAATTAAATTTTAATAACAAATTGTTGAATATTCTCCAAGTGAACGCAGCAATATTTTTGCAAAGTGGAGAAATATGTCGGTAATGTAGATTTTTCAACCCCGCTAAACTTTGCGCATTGGTAAATTTCATTTTGTGCAAAACCGAAGAAATTTGAAGCAAAAAATGTTATTTCAAACGTAAATAATTCCACAGTTTAATAAATTTATAATAAAATCAGTTAGGGTAGAACTGTTAGTGCAGACAGTCTGTTCTGGTTCTGTTTTTTTTTTTTGGTTTAGTGACTGTGGTGATTTGTTGGATTTTTTA
Source organism: Ptychoptera albimana (assembly GCA_961205885.1). Lineage (NCBI taxonomy): Eukaryota > Metazoa > Arthropoda > Insecta > Diptera > Ptychopteridae > Ptychoptera > Ptychoptera albimana. The sequence goes on from OY540801.1 coordinate 18,184,059, forward strand.
TTAATTTTTAATTTATATTTTAATTCACATCTGCTGATGATTTTAATACATGTCACCAATTCCACCAGTAAACGAAGAAAATCTGTTTGTTAAGAGTTTGAACAAAAATTCTCCACTCAGTTGGTATTGTGTCTTTGGAACGGCTACTTCCGATTAAAACAGTGAATTAAATTTTTTTTTCCCTTTTATTTTTATTATGTTTTTATGTTAATTAAGTGCCGTAATTAAGTGTGTTTTGCAAGTGAATTAGCTGTGTTAAAACCAATTAAAACAAAACACAAAAAAAAAAAAATAAATTTAAAAACTTTTTCCTGTGCTGGTGTAAATAAATCTTAATTTTAGTGTTTCCTCTGTGCTTTAGAAAATAAAAAATAGAAAGTCCAAGCTTTAAGCTTATAAAAAAAAAATAATTTCTTTAAATAAAGTTAAGTCATATAATGCGTGTTAAGTAATTATCAAAGAGGAAAAGTAAACAAAAAAAACGAGGAAAATTATTAATAAATAATTTGAACATTAAACTGGATTAATTTTTTTTTTTTTTTTCTCCATACACCCTACTTAAAATGAATTCTCTTTTCGGAATATTTCTTATTTTTACATCGTTAGGTAAGATTACATTATTTTTACTTAATTATTATTAATGGACTTTGCTTTATATATTTTTTTATTTAATTATGAAAAAGTGATTTTTCCTTTACTCTTGTAGAGATTTTTATTTCATTTTTTTCTTTACCCTAATGGAACTAATATTAATCAAAAATAATAAAAATGAGAAATTTATTAATTTATTCAATTTTAAGTGGATAAATATTAATTTTTTTGTTTCTTTTATATTTTTCTTAGCAGAGTGTATTAAATTTTATGTTTTACATTTTTATTTCATTAATTAAACGACTGAAAGTGAGTTACAAAAAGAAAAAAGAATTTTTTTTTTTTTCATGCTAAAGTTAAGTTATTCTGAGTAAATTTAATGTTTTTAGAAGAATTATTTAATTCAGAGATCGTTTACAACATAAATAAAAAAAATATTTACGTGTTTTACTACATTTTTAATATATATTTTTTTTGGTAACAATATTTCAAGTTTCAAGCGTCATAATCGTTGTGTATCTCGTATCTCTTGTTTAATAAAAAAAAAAAAAAAAAGATTCTAGAAAAATAAAATAACTGAATCATATATTGCGCTTTCTGATACTTTTCTAACATAATACAACGTGATAGTTATATCAATTCGAAGTTTTATCAGTTAACCGTCATAGTGAAAAAGAAAAAGTAAAAAAAAAAAAAAACGCTTTTGTAACATTACGTGAGTTTAAACCATAAATAGTTTTCAAAGTAAATTAATTTCTAATGAAAAAAAAAACTACGTCGATTTATACAATGATTAATTAATTATTTTATTTGTTAACATTAAAAAAAAAAAACAAAAAATTCATAATTAAAAAAGCTCATTCGTAAAAAAGTTTTCATTAAGAATATTAACAACAAAGTTCAGTAAAAAAAAACTAATCACAAAATGCTAATTTTTCTCTTATTTTACATAGAAATAAGATTCGTGAATTTTCCTACGTTAGCTTATATGACGTCTTAATGTATGCTTTCAATGTGTTAATAAAAAAAAACTTTCGAGAAAAGTTTCTTCTATCAAAAAAAAAATGATTTATGTTTATATTAAAATATTTTATCTTGAATAAAGGATTAAAAAAAAGACATAATGCAAATTTTTTTCTTGCATTATTTTACCATAATGTAGTGTAGAAAAAATATTTTTGTTTAGAAAATGCATAGTTAATCAATGATTATATATATATGAGATAATAATTATCTGGTAACATTCAATTTATCGGATCAGATAATTTTGTATTTATTGCCTGAAAATCCATTAACCTGATTTCGACTTTAAAGTTTTGAAAACAAAACGGTTTTTAAAATACATTAAAATTATTTATGCATTATTAATTTTTTTGTATTTTGTTAATTATCATATGCAAAATATGCATTATCCAGCTTTTTCATACACAAAAAAAAACAAAAATTATATCAACGAAAAAATAAAATAAATTATTTATTATTTTCTCCGTGTTCCGTTGTGAATGTTAAAGTGCATTTAGTGTTATGCATTTTAATTACCACAAAAAAAAAAATATAATTTTTTTAATACAACAGTGAAAAAGCTATAAATAACAGAATACTTGTGCAGTAAAATTATCACGTAGACGTCACTCTTGTCGTATGCAAACCACAACTAAGATATTACATTATGCACACATTTTACCATTTTCGTTTAAAACAAAGAAATTTCTTCTTTTATTTTTTTCTTCTGCCAAGACTAAGTATGAATTAACTTTTTTTTTATGCTTCTTACATTTATTTCTATAAAATAGAAAATCTGAAGTTGAATTAAAACCAGATAAAGTTTACTTGGTGTTACTTACGACAACGGTTTTGTGTGAAATTTTTTTCTTTTCTTTTTGGTTTCCAGACATTAGACAAAGTTTGAACGGAATTTCAGTTTTAATTTGTTAGTCTGAGTTATTTAAAAAAAAAACAAAGAAAAATCCAAGGAATAAGAAAATACATTTTTTGATAGCTGATTAAATGCCTAATAAATCCGAATTAATGTCATTTGGTCTATTATGTCTTAAAGCACTCGGTAATTGATGTTTAAATAAAAAGAAAAGAAAAGAAAGGCTTTCGGTAAAGATATCTGAACTGTTAATATAGTGTAGGCGGTATAAGATTGATAATAAATTCTTTGTTAAATAATACAGAAAGATATGTAGAAGAAGAAATTGAAAATCAACGTAAAAACCAATTTCTATGTCAACATTGTTTATCTTCGTTACATTTATTTATACATAATTCATGGATGCAATGGTTAAGTTATTTCAGTATTTTTTTTATTTTAATAAAATAAAATTTAAGCCACAAAATAACAGCACCGACAGTAATTTAAAACACAAATATTTTAAAAAAGAGAGAAAAACAAAAAAAATGTTTCTGAAAAATTGTTTAATTTTCTAATGTAAAAAAGAAAATAAAAGGAAAAAGGCAGGGAAAAAAGAGTTGGAAAATAAATTGTACAATCGTTAAAATGCATACGTAATCTACTGTATTTAATATATATATATATATATATAAACATGAAATGTAACATAAGTCACGTTCACCACAACCTCATTCTATAATCTGATGACATAAAAGGTTTTTTCTTTTAACAATTTTTGTAATGAGTTTAAAAATAAATAAATAAACATTTTGTGCTATTTTATATCATCAGACATTAAATGTTTTTTTTTTTTTCTCTTTTCTTTTAACCCCACATTCACAATGTTTATGATAATTACTGGTCATTTATATATTTGTTATGATAAATGGATAAATTTATTTTTAACTTAATTATTTTATTAAAAACACAAAAGCGTAGGTGGTTGTCAGATTATATTCTTGTGGGTGTGTATAATACTATACTGCATTCTTTAAAAACATTCTCAATAGTAATTTATTTTCTAATAGAATAATAATAAAAAAATAATTAATAATAATCGATGATAACATTTGGAATTAAAATTATATTACGATAAAAATAATTTTTTTATTCTAGTCAATAGCAGAAATTTATTTTAATATTATTTTAATTCTTTTTGTATCAAAAAAATAAATAATTAATTAAAATTAACATTATCACAAAAAAAAAAAAAAATTAAACATAATTCAGAGTGGTAAATTATCTGATTTACAGAACAAAAATATTTGGTTTCATTAAATATTTTTACTTTGTTTTGGCCGCAAGTTTTAATTATTATTTTTTTTCAGATCGATTTTTATTAAAAAAAAAATTCTTTTTTTTTTATTATTTTGTGAAACAATGAAAAAGGTAATTTTCGATTTAAATGAAATATTTTTTGTTGCTGTTGTTTTGTAAAATTGTAAAATAAATTGCTAATCTGTTTTTTTTTTTTCAATGAATTTTTTTTTATTTTTCTGAATAGCTTTTTACCCTTCAATTTACAAACCACTAAAATTGTATGGTACAGAAGTGTATAGTTAAAGAAACGATTTCACAATCTTACACCGTTGCAGAACGTGTTAATTCAGTGGAAAGTATCAGTTACAAAGTAGCCTTTTACGCGATAAACATTTTTTTTTCTTTATATCTAAAAACGACTACCGACATCATTCGATTATTCTTTCCGCAGCAGAGTTATAATCTCTGAATTTTCTTTATTGTGGTTTAATTTTTTTCTGTTTGCATAATTTTCGAAAGCAATTTGTTAAAATAAACGAAAAAAAAAAAAAAACTTTACTATCGTATAAAAGCATAACTTTATCGGTTGATTGATAACTTTTCCCGATTGTGGCTTTTAGATTCTTTAGAATAAAGAAAAAGTAAATTACTTTTGAAAATTTGTTAGAGGCAACGATAATAAAAGTGTCAAATGTCAAATAAACACATTCAATAAATGTCACTGGTAAAAAGTAGTAAACTAAAATAAGTAAAAAAAAATTCACCAAAAGTGGTTAATAAAACATAAATAATAAACTTTTCTATACAGGAAAAAGGGATTTTTTTTTATTAAACTTATTAAAGTCGAAAGTTTTAATATAAACTGAGTTTAAGCATTGATATACTTTCGTCACTGTTTTATGTGCTTTAAAATTCGAAAATTATGTGAAAACTTATTCTCAATGTGTTATCTCGCGATACAATTTTCGAATTTTTCGTTTTAAAGTTTGTAATCAGTGGAAAATATTTCATTTTTTTTTTTTATTTTTAATTTCTAATTTCCGTTGTAATTTTATGACCCACCTAGAACAGAACTTTATAAAGTAGAATATTACTAAAGACTACATATAAACTGCCAATTATACTTGTATTGAAATTAATTTTTTAATTAATTGTTTTGTTTATCGTAATAATATCAAATTACAGCAATTTATATTGATGCTTCTTTTTTTTCTAGTATAAAACATCAGAAATTTAATACATTTTACATAAATTCCCCTAATTTATATCACAAGCATTAAACCATTAATATTTATTTCGGAAGCAACACAACATTGTTTAGTGATACAAAAAAAAAAATTTGGGTTGTCCAAGTTTTTGTTTGGTCATTTTTTTGTTTTTACCTTTAAATTGTAACAAAATTCGATTTAGTTCTTGAAAACATATTTTATTTTTTTCCTGTTGTGTTTTTGTCTAAACACAACCCTTATACAGTAAGGAAACGTTAAAATAGAAAATTAGGCCAAGACCCACAGGTTAAGAAAAACTAATTAACGCAAATTAGTAAAAAAAAAAAAAAAAAATAACAAACAGGACGAAAACCGCCCTAAAAATAAAAAACAAAATAAATTCCTTACCGTGAAATTTTAATAATGGCTAAAACGAGAGTACAAATTTAATGTTTTAATTAGTTATAAATTAAATAAGAATATATTTTGGTGGTTATACAAAAATAAAACATAAATAATGATTTGTTTATTTAAAATGTATCAGATTACTAGGTAAAAATACTGAATAAAACTGTTTCAAACATAAAAATATATCGCGAATATAAATAATGGCGATAAATAAGCAAAAATCTAATAATAAACGAGTATAAAATCGTTAACTTTATATATTCGGGGTTTTTTATGATTATTATTTATATGAAAATAGAATGTGAATTCATTGTGGAAAAACCAAATAAATCCAACGATTGTGAGATCGTAAATTTGGTTTAGATTTAGTTTATTTTCCTCTTTTTTTTTTTATTCGTTGTTATTATTTACTAATTTACTGCTGGATTAATGATTAAATAAAATAAATTCTTTTTTTATTTTATTTTATTTAAACCATGTATAGAGCTAACGTTAGGTAATCATCATGAAAAGGTGACAATAAGTCCCTCGTCCATGGAAGCTGTTTATTTTGTTAACAATTCGCATATAGTGACATGTAGCGGACACAAGGGTACAAAGATTCAATGGTTAAATCCTAAAGGTAAACCAGTTATTGAAACAAAAGGTCGTGTACATGTTGAAGATCGTAGCAGCTTATCAACAGGTTAGTTCTATGTTTTTTTTTTTTTTTTCGCTTCGTTCTATTTAACTCAGCATTTTCATATAAATTTTAATGGTAATTCTTTTTTCTATGTTTTATTTGACTTTGTTAATACATTAAGGTTCACTAGCTTTAGTTTTTGAACAAATATCACTTGCCGACAAAGGTAATTGGACCTGTGCTGCAATTGACACTGATGTTCGTCGTAATTTTCGTATGATTGTCAATGGTAAATAAAATGAGTAAATACATTCAATTAGGGCTTTTATTGAATTTATTTTTTATTTATTTGTGATACGATCAGAGCCAATTTCATTTATGGATACACCGATTGTGCAGAGTATTCGAGAAAATAAAGATGGTACAATACGTTGTGAAGTCAGAGGGAATCCAGAACCGACTGTACTATGGCATTTTAATGGACAACCAATTCCATGTAATTAAACAAAATTCCTTTTAACTAATTTGTGGTCAATTCAGACCAAGATTTTTTGTTCAATCTTCTATTGACGATAACAAACAATTTTAATGATAATTATCCTTTAAGAAAAAACATTTATTTTCACACGAAAACGTTTTTCATTATTTATGTACCTTTATTACAAAAATTAGCAAAGAATCTAGGTCAAAAAAGATTCCTAGCCAAATTGGAAATAATTTTTTATTTTTATTTTTATTTATGAATTTTATTTTATTTTATAAACGTAGTACCGCATCCAAAATATACGAAACTAGCTGATGGACTTTTAATTAAAAAAGTATCGAAAAACGATAGCGGTGAATATACTTGTAAAGCATTTCAGGTATCAACAGAAATAAGTAATGTTGATGAGCAGACAATCCGATTAAATGTTCAACGTAAGCAATTTTATATTTTTTTGTATTATATTAAAAAAAAAAAAAAAAAAGATTTTTATTTTTAAAATTTATTATTGTTTTTATGTTAATCGGATTAGATAAGCCGATAGCACCGACAAAAGCTTCAGCGAAAATAGCATTCGGTTATATTGGTGGCGTAACAAATATATCATGTGAAGCCGAGGCAGAGCCTGCTGCTAATTTTACTTGGTATCGACATGGAAAAAAAATAAGCACAAAAAATTTTTCAATTTTTAATGGGCAACACATTTCCTATTTACAGGTTGTGCCTTAGTTTTTTTTTCCCTTTTTTTTTTTAATTTAAATTTGAAAATAAATTGTTGGTTTCTTATTGAAGGTCATGATAAATGATTCAAGCGTCTATGGGGATTATAAATGTAAAGCATCAAATTTACTGGGCGTACTTGAACGTTTAATAACATTACAGGAAGGAACAAAACCGGATCCACCAAGCACGGTATGAAATAGATATTTTTATTTTTAATCGTCTACTTCCTGTTAACAGAAGAAAAAAAAATATTTTCTATTGTTTTCCTTAGTTTACACTACGCGGTGTTAATTTTGACACCCTTGATGTGGATGTCGGTGCGATTAGACAACTTACAGCCACACCCAATGAAATGGATATATCTGGTTATCGATTTCAAATAATCTCAATGATACAATTTGAAAAGAACGGTGGCAGCTGGAGTGATCCATGGGAAAAAGACTTTCCGTTTGAAGATGGTAAAAATTACACACTGTAGGATCTTTTTTTGTATTAAAATTAAAATTTTTCTTTTTAATAATTAGGTATTACATATTTATTAAAACCTTTAACACCGGATACCGGATATTTTGTTCGGGTCGCCACACGTAATTTAGCTGGTTTAAGTGACTATACAGAGGCAAAAGAATTTCGAACACAAAAACTTCAACCGCATGGTTTTAGTAGTGGAGCCACAATGATAACAACAACAAGAGCACAATTTCTTTTGACCGCTTTAGTAACCACACTTGTACCAATCACAGTATGCAGATTGATTTAGTAATTAAACGAATTACGTACGCAAATCTAAAAACACATCAACACTTTTAAAGTGTTTGATTCATTTTGATCAATTAACAGAATGTGGACGACATCAGTATGCTTTCAGTAATAATTTTTTTTTTTTTAAAATCATACTCTAAAACAATTAGAATTAACCGCATTATTTGTGTGTGCTGTTTCTTATGTTTCCGTTTTGTGGTGACTCTTCCCACTCATAGACATTTCAAAACTAATTCCTTATAATTTTTATCAGCGACGTTTTTTTACATTTTATTTTCTATTTGTAATATTTTTCTACAGAATAACATAGGTTTAGGATCATTTCTAGAAGAATTTCTTCATTTTTTTTTTTATTTTCTTTTTGCGACAAAACTATGTGTAGTAGATAAGAAATGCATAAAAAAAAAAAAAAAATTTTAAATAAATTTATAAAACATAAAAAAAAAATATTTCTTACAAATTGTGATTAAAAAAAAAAAAATAATAATTATATTTTCTTAAATTAAAGTGATATTTTCAGCTTTTGCTTATTATTATAATTATTTATTATTTTTCTAGTCCCCTAGTTTAAGTTTAATTAAATTTTTCATTTCCTTTCGGTTATTTAGTTTTGTCAGAAAACGTTAAAAAAAAAAAAAAGCAAAAGTATTAATAAATAATTATAATTTTTTATAAATAATGTTAAGTAAATTAATTAAATTAAATTAAATTAAATTATATTAAAAAAGAAATCATATTCATTGTTATTAATATAAAGAAAGAAAAAAAAAACATAATTATAAACCGCATATAATATATAAAAAATAAATTTAAATAAAATTTTATGTCTTCAATATAACTAAACTAAGTAAAATAAATTAAATTAAATTAAACGATTAATTAAATGTAATGAAGTGTTAATATTAATTAAAAAAAAAATAAATAAAATCAAAAATCATGTAATGTGTGTGTATGATATGTATATAAATTTTTTTTTTGTTTTAAAAAAAACGTAAAAACACTAATAAAAAAAAAATCCTTAAATACAATTAAATTGTAGATAAATTAATTCAAAAAATAAATTGTTATCGTCCAATAAAACCATAAAATAATTTTATTTTTTCATTTCATCGATGGATTTTTAAACAGGAGTTATACTGCTTTAATCAGGTTATTTGATTCAATATTTATGAAAGGTAAGAAGTCGTTGATTCTTTGGTTCGTTGGAATGTAGACGGCACGTACTCTAAAACACAACATAATACAATGATAATACACAACATTTCGTCGAAGAACTTTGTTAAACGCAGTTAAACTTAATCAAACATGATTATACATGATTAAGACTAATTACTGTGCTCTAAAAAACAAACCAAATAAGGGTTAAACGCAAATATATCAGGATATTCATGTTACCAATAATCGTACTAAAAGTCTCAGCAATTTTGTCAGTAAGCTTTAAATAGTGATGAAGGAAATCTTCAATTACCAAATATTTTAAATAGTAAAATCTTACACATTATCGCTTTATACACAAAACATCGTTAAATAACTTGATATCGAGCTTAGGAAACGAATTGAATAGTTTGGATAATGTAAGACTAATTACTTTACTGTAAAAATCTAATAAAATCTGGGAGAGAAACTCACAATTTTATTCCTACATTCCTATAACTAACAATCCTATTAATTGTCTCACCAATATACAACGAACCAACGATCAATAATCCTCGATAATGTATTTTTCAGTAAATACTATCTGTACTTACAAAAAATTTAATTAAAAAGAAAAACAAACTTTAAAGTCTTAAGACTAAGAACACGCTTTCACCGAAATTTCCGATAGAAAAAAAATAATAATCCGAAAAGCTTATAAGTAAAACGTTAAAGTGGTTATTGAACCATAATAATAAGCCGAAATATAATCTTTATTAATAAATAAACTAATTAAGATTATTGAAATAAATAAATAATCGATTTTCATACAACAACAAACAAATTAAAAAAAAAAAAGCTGAATTAACAAAAAGAAAAAATTCAATTTCAGTTATTAAACAAGTTTCATGCCAAACAGGGGGAAAACACAATTTCCAAACCAACAAAATAAACTAATAAATATTTTCGTAACCAAATAAATTTTTTTTTTTTGTTTAATCAGCATTTTAAAATCATAACGAAAATAAAATAGAATAAAAAATAAAACAGAGAATTCATAACCCAAAAATACCATTTTTATCTATTATCATTTATTATTACTAAAAATAAGATAAACAATGGGAAAAAATAACCAAAAAAAAAAAAAAATCTTTACATAAAATTATCAGATCGAATAAAAGGAATAAAATTGATCTTTATTGCTTATTTTCGCTACTTATATCTATATACAAAAATAAATTTTATATTCAAAACGCATTCAAATGTATAATTTCTTATAAAACGGAACAACAAACTCATTTTATCAACTAGATTAGAATGAAATCCTTTGTTTTATGATAAGAAAAGAAAATCGATTTTCTCTTTTACTTTAGAAACTAAATAATTGAACTTTTTTTCGATTCTTAATCGGGTCGGTTTTTAATAATTTATTTAAATAAAAAAAAAAAACGAAATGCGAAAAACTTTTCTTAGTTATCAAAATCAATATTTTTGCGTTATAATTTAATTCAATGATAAAAAAAAAATATTTTCTTCATCCTTTTTGATCAATATCACCAAACTATTCATTTTAGTAAATTCAGTAATAATTTGTTAATCAATATCAAGAGTTTTCACTTTGAATATCCTGAATACAATAAATGGAGGAAATTAATTAAAATCATATTTACCCAAAAAAGAAAAAAAAAGAAAAAGAAAATAAATAATAAAGCGAATAGAAAAATTCGTTAATTATCACAATTTTCAATAATAAACAAGAATTCCGATAGGAAAAAAAAAATTTCACATCCTTAGCAGGATATCACAAAAAAAAAAAAATTACAAAAATAAAAAAGCACAAACAAACACTGTGTAAAAAATGTTGTCGATTTTGTAATGTTAAAATAAAAATGTGAATAAAAAATAATAATTCGTACCCTGACAAGAATTTTTTAATAACTTTTTTATTTTTTTTTTATTTTTTTGTTTAACAAAAGCAATAAAGGAAACGCGAAAAAGAAAGAAAAATTCTTTGAACTTAAAATATGCATCAGCAAATTTCTCTTCTTTTCTTTTTTTTTTTTTTGTTTGTTTTTATGTACTATTGACACGTTATCGCAATAATAATAATAATAAAAAATAAACCAGGAAAATTATACTGTTTGTGTGGGTGGTAAATTGAAAAATATATATATATTATAAAAAAAAAAAACACAAAAAACAAAAACAAATTGTTAATATAATAAATGTTGTGCGAAAAAGTAAATAAATTTAATGAAAATTTTTTTTTTTGTATTGGCTGCTGGTATTATTGTAGTTATTGAAGACAGACGGAGTTTTTTTTTGTATTGAATTGCTATAAAATTATATTGATATTAAGTGTTTTGTTTAACAGAAACCTTGTAAAGAAATGAAAAGAAAAGAATTTCCTTTTTGTTGTTTCAAATTGATTTGTCTTGAGAATAAATTTTTTTTTTCCGCTGATTTGTTGGAAAAATCAATAACATTTGCTATTGAAGTTAAACTTCAAAAGTTTGTGGCAGAGGTGTCTCAGGAGGAAATCTTTTGATTATTTTACCGTGCTAAATTCATAAAATGGGCGTTGAAAATTAATAGAAAATGCATTATACCAAGATCTAACACTGGCTGTTACAGTCATCAGAACCAAGATAATGTTATTAAACAATGAAAAGGAAATTGTAAAATTCTTAATTATTAATTCCTGCATTGTTCTCTAACGAAAAAATAAATTCATTCTATGAATATCATTAGAAAATTTCTACTAAATTAATAAAATATTTATCGATACATAGAATATTTTCAGGTGAAAAGAAATAATTTATTCATTTAAACATAAATCGTATTAATTTTAATTTCAGATTTAACATTTCCAATAGTTTATAAAACAACAAATTTCAATGAACATCCATTATGCTGTTAGTCTGAATGTAAATCAAATACAATAATCACATAATATTATAACAAATTATTAATAATTTATTATAAAAGATTAAAATTTCTATTTTCTTTCCTACTTTAATTAATTTTGTGCTATTCGCAGAAGTTTTCTTTTAAATTTCAAAGTACCGATGAAATGCATTGAGTTTTGTGTAAAGCAGAAGAAATAAAGCACACATTCTGATGGATTTTGTATTAGATATTCAAGTAAAAATTTTATCCATCTGAAAATTGATTTTATTCATATAAAAACCTATACTAATGTCAATTATTAATTAATCTTTATACCTGAGTAAGATAATGTTAAAGTCAAATATACCAGTAATAAGTTCGAGTAAAATAACGTCATTAGCAACATGATATTGCTTTACCCACCTACCAAAAACGCGTAAATAAATAAACAACAAAAAAAAATTCATCTATATCTGAATACAAAACTTTGAATAAAATTAAATTAATCGAAGTTCTATCAAACTAAATAAGGGAAAACACATTTAATTTCCATCGAGACGATAACAATTTATTATTAAAATAAGAAGAAAAAAAACTCAATGAATTAAAATTTAACTTTTAAGTGCATAATAAAAAAAAAAGCACAGAAAGTAATAGAAAATAATTCTGCAGAGAATGCATAAATAAAGCAAAAACACTTGTCATTGCATTAATTTTGTAAAAATTAACTTTTATCCTTTTTTTTATTTGTAGTTATTCTATTGATTTAAAACCATAGCGTAGTCAATTTAGATATGTAAAGCAAAAATGGAAAAATAAATAAATTTTAATTAGGCTGAAATAATGTTTGGAGTTTTTTTTTTTTTGTTTGCAATAATTTTACTGATAACAAATGCAACCGACATAACAAACTCGTGGTTTTCATGTTTTCTATTATTTTGCATTCAAAATTCTTCAACAGTGATAATTGCCAAATCTCTCCAATGAAAACATATTTTGTTTAAAAAAAAAGGAGAAACAAAACGCCCAATTTATATTGAAATTGTAAATTAATAAAGACAATACTTGTTACTATTGAATTTATAACGATAATTGATTATCATTTATTTATATTCATGCATTTTCTATCTACAAAAATTTTCACGACGAAAATTATTTATTTGCTGTAAAACATCATCAATAAATATGTTTCATTTAGTTTAACAAAAAAATCATTCTTTATTCATTAATTAAATTATCAATATTTAATCAACTAGAAAATATTATTTTTCATCGAAGAATTGAATAAATAATAATAAATTTTATTTATTCAATATAAATCGATAACTAAATATAAATACGTCCATTAAAATCTATTTTTATAAATAATTTTCTTATTAATAATTATTTAGATCATGTCATGTCGTCATGAATAAATATTTATCTTCAAATTGCATCAATTCTCAAATGAAAAAAAAAAATAAAATTTTGCGAATAAAGGAAAGGAAATAAACAAACAAAGTAAAAAATAAATTAATATTTTTAAATATTCAAAAATCCCATTAATTCGTTTTAATGTAAAAATCCATTAAAAATTTGGTCGGTTGCCAGCATTATCTGCTTTTCACATTTTTACCATCTAAATTTGCACTCAAGTATGTTTATTTTCTAATTTAAAATACGAAAAATATATAAAATAAAAAAAAAGAAAAATAAGAAAATGATCGGAAATCTTCAACAAATATTAATTAAAAAAACAATATTTTTGTTTTCCAAAAGCTTTTTTACAATCAAAATGCACTAATCGAAAAATCGACAAATATTTTGTTTGGTTAAAGCTCGTTGTTTTTTCCTGTGTATTTTTAAAGTAAGTAGCATTAATTATTTTCAATAAAAAAAAAAAAAAAAAAAAAATTATTCATCCGAAACAAGGATACAAAAAAAAAGGCAAACTTTGAACCCACAACAAGGTGAGTGTGAACAAAATTTAATGAGGAGCAAAATGTAACAACGTAGAAAATTTTATTGACAGAAATTAATTAAAAAAAAAAAAAAGGAACACAACAATCAAATTAATTAAAACGAAAGGATAATAATTAATTAAAATTAAAAAACAAAAAAAAAAACGAGAAAATTTAATAAAAAATTTCTACAGAAAAATAAAGAGAAGCGAAAATTATGTAATTGGTAAGTCAACGCCAATTTATTTTATCGCTGTAAAAACAGATAAATTTGTGGTTAACGTTGAAAAAAACTTTTTATTTAATTTTATTTTTAACAAGATTTTTTTTTTTTGTGTTAAGATTTATTTTGTTTGAAAATAAATTTATTTAAATTTAATTAAAATCCATAAATATTGTCTCTATTCGCATCGCCACCAATTAATAATTCCACATTTCTTGCATTCCAACATTGCAGAATTATTTATTAGACAACATAGCAAGCAAACAAGTGAATATTTCTTATTCTTTATTCCTTAAAAACCGAAGATAAATCTGATAAACTTATCTAAACACCATATGCAAATTAATAATGCAAATAAAAAGGGAATGAAATGCAAAATCATCCACTTAAATTGCTTAAAATAGCAAACACTGTGATTGGTTAAATTTATTTCTTCGTAAATATTAAAAAAACCTTTTCTATTCTATCCTCTGATTTTTATTTAAAACTAATGGGCATTTCAGTAAATACATAAAAAATACTCTTAACAAACAAAATCAATTAAAAAAAATGGCATCAGCAATAATATAGGTGTGGGTGAGTTATGATTAATTGTAATAAAAATCATAAACCGTTAATAAAAACATTTTGAAGCAAATAGAAAAATTGCTTAATCGATTCAATGCTTTTGTTAATAAATGCGCTATGTGAAATACTTTTGTCGACTCACCTAAAAGATGTCAGAAATTATCAGCACCGTTTTCCAAACACAAAAACTAACATTTTCTGTCTAAATCCGAAATGTAACATTAAAAAAAAAAAAAATAATAATTTTGATGAGATTTAGATATGAGAAAGAAAAGAAATGACAAAAAAAAAATAATAATAAAAATATCCCTTAACCAACTTGGCCAGATTTGTCCATTCATCATCGTAGTCATTCTGTATAATGGTTCAACTGGGATAGAAAATAAAAATAAAAGTCGATCTGTAATAGGGCAAAACTACTACCATAAAAAATAAAAAAAATTCAGCAAAAATAATATAAAATCCCTAGCATTATTAAGTTTCATTTGTCATCTTTTTGGCGCCCGTTGAGTTATTATTTTCAGTTTTTCCACTTCTTTTTTTTTTTTTTTCCTTTTTGTATTTGTTTAATTTTTCAATGAAGTGGTGAATTTTTACGTATTCAAATGGTGTATGCTCATGATGCAATCTATCACGTCCACCGCATGTCTTTCTATCGTTAGACCATATTTTCAGATTTGTGTGCAAAAAGAAATTTCAGTCATGAAGTCGTGAATTTACCAAAAACATTAGGCGTTGAATGATACAATGAAAACAGAAGGAATGAACTGACAAAAAATAATAAAGAATAAAGAGAATCACTATGATATATTATCTTGAATAGATAAAACAAAGCTTCCACAGACACTTTACGATGCAGCAAACAATATTCAATGTGTGCCATATCTGCTGCTTGTATTTATTTATTTGTACTAAAAACAGGTCACAGCACAATTTATTTATTATTCCAAACGATTTTTTTTTTATTCCTCCTTTTGTTTACATAATTTTTCTAGCATTTAGTTTACCTTAATATTTTTTTTGTGTCCGTTTGTTTTCTATATATAAACATACAAATTTAAGCATAAGTAAATTAATTGTTTTCGCTGTGCTGTACATTAAATAAAATGTTTACATTCCCATGTAACAATGCATTTTATGTTGTTGCATAACTTTTTACGGACATATTTTTTTCATAACATTTATTTTACATAGAAACATAGACGAATGAAAATTGTTGGCTTGCTGATAACATTTTTGTTTTTTTGCATTTTTTTTTGCATTTTTTAATTGTTCACCACGATAATTTATGGATGAAAGGTGGAATATTTTTTATTATTTTTTTTAATTTTTAAAGTTGAAAAAGGTTTCTTATATATCCGAGTCGGATAAGGTATTTGTCTGGTAGCAAAGCTGAGTAACATTGTCATCAACATTAATAAAAGTACTACGCAAGAAGAGCTTTACTAAGTTAGCACAAATGGTAAAAAGGGTTTTCGTGCTGTATAAATCATTTTACTAACGCCACATCTATTTACATACAAATTTGTCTATTTTCCGTTGTTCAGGTTTTTTTATTTAAATACATTAAGCACCCAAGATTTTAATAGAAAATAAATTTATATTAAAATTTAAAAAGCTTGCACAGATAACATTAATTTCAGTTTCACCATTATTTTTTTTTTTTTTTATTTTTTATTATAAATCTCGTTAAAAGCATTTAGAAAGAAAATATATTTTCTAGATTTATCTTTAGCACGGTAAAATATTGTGTATCGTTTCTTAATCATATGAAATCGATCAAATAAAATCTTTAGCTTGCATTTATCTCTAATTTGGCGTAATAATTTGTGTGTATGTGTGTGTTTAGGGAGATATATTTTACTTTACTTTCTTAGATGATAAATATAAATGGAACAGGAAATAGGATCAGTATTTAAGCTGTAAAAAGGTAAAAACAATTTGAACACAAACTATTTCACCATTTTATATATTTATAACAGAAAGGAGCAATGTTGTTAAAAAAACATTACATCCGTTACTAACATAAGGAAATCTACCTACTGATCTTTTATACCGAAAACCAAGAATTCATTTTACACCAACCATTAACCGCATACAGAAAATATATAAAAGAATTTTCTTAATTCAAAAACACAAGTTAAACATAAATACACCTAAAAGGAAAACATTTTAATATGATGAACTAAAATGTTTGTGTTTATTTTTTTTTATCATTATTATTATATGACCACAGATGATTGATAATCCTCATTTTATAGTTCTGTTTACATTGTTATATAATTTGTTTGTACAAACATTTTCCGCTAAATTAACTTTTTTTCCCTTTTTTTTTTTTTTTTTGTGGTTAAAATTGATTTTATTTTAGTATTTATAAATATTTGGTTTGTTTTGGATAATGATTTTTATTATTATTATTATTATTGTCATAATGAAATTTAATTAATTTTTAATCAATATAATTTCTATTAAGAAAGAAAACACAAAAAGTTATAAACATAACAGAAAAAAAAAAAAGCTCGTGGTTAGTACAAAGCAATGTCTGAATTTTTATTATTTGTTTAATAAACGAGACTTTTACCAACGTGCTTAAAAGTGCTGAAAAATTATTGTATTGTTATGGAATTTATTTTTTTTTTTTTATATTAATATCAAAATTTAAGAATGAAAAGTTTTTCTTCATATTTCCTTTGAATGATAACTTTTGCAACATTTTTTAAACGTACAATAAATATGTTTTGTTTAGCGCGAGTTTTCATTTAAAGCTTGTACCGTGACTTTTCTACTCTAGTCTTTGTTATAGTCGATTTTATTACAAACAGACAACGTCTTCTGCATTGATTTTACGGTGCGCTAATTAAATGTCTTGTTACTCATAAGCTACGTCTGGCGTAGGAAAAGTTTTAAATAAATTTTTATAAAACAGTTATAATAACCAATTAAAAGTAATATTCTTTGTTAATTAAGCGATAAATTGAATTAGTTAAAGAGCTTCCTTCCATTTATTTTTAATTTGTCTTTGCCGGTAGCATCTTGCACAAAGATTTTAAAATAAAACAAAATATTAAAAAAAAAACTGTATGCGGTACAGAACAATTACTGCAAGACTAATATAAAAAAAAAAAATAAAATTAATTCAAGATTATCCACGCAAAAAGACATAAAAAATAGTTTATTAAGCTTTTAATATAACAAATTTTCTACATCTATTAGATTACAGGATGAAAGCCTTTAGGAAAAAAAAATCTTTTTACTATTTTAATTATATCAACTTTTTAAATTGCAGTTCTTTCCTCTGTCTATGAATTTTCTTTTGTGGTATTAAAAACCCTGACCTGTCCTGACAATCTATGTAAAGAAAGAAAAAACGCAGGCGAACGGAAAAACATCCTTTTGACATCCTTGTTTGTGGCAGCTTGAACCCTTTTGTTGAAGTGAATAATGAGAATGCATAAAAAAATTACTAAGCTTTGAAAAATCAATATTTTCCATTCCCTGCTTAATAAGCTTTGTATATACATAAAAAAAAATGAACAAAATACCTTTAGCGAAATGAAAATGATTAAAGCTTTTCCTATTTTATGTCGTGCTTTGTACTTTATAAATGCAATAAAATGCCAAGAACTTGACCACACTTAACTATGCTTTACTCTTCCTTACTGAACTATACTGCTTATTAAACTTAAGCAGAACTATTTTAATCCTACAGTTGTTAAATGAGGATTTATTTAAAAGGAATATCTATAGAACTGATAATAAAGACAGATATAAGCTTCAATAATTAATAAGTAATAAAATTGGATCGAAATTGCTGATAAAATTTTATAGTTTTGTTGAGATTAACAGGAAAAGCTTTTATGTTTAAAGATTCAATCTTAAATTACTAACTTGTTATTAGTAAACTTGTTTATCTTTTCCTTTTTAAATAAAGTGGTTAACAGATAATTCTACTATCCAAACCGTTTATTGACTACGAAATGCTGTGCAAAAAAAAAAAAAAATTCTCTTCTTTTATAAAAACTTTGGTTTAAAGTAAATTGTGGTTTAATTACACAAATCATTTGGATAAACATTTAATAATGTTTGCTTTCTTGTAGATAAAATATTTTCTTTGCTTCTTAAAGAGGTTTTTTTTTTATTTTATTACAGATTATCTTCAATGCTTAGACGAATTAAAATTCCAAAAAAAAAAAAATTCCCGATTTTTATAAACCACATAACCACCACTGTATGTATATCAATAAATTTTAATTAAAATGTAAATAAAAATAATAATTAAATCGAAATAAAACCGAAAACAATTTCATTTACCTCAAATTACATTTACTAATAATAGTTTAAACAAAAAAAAATAAAAAATTAATAACAAAGCAGAACAGAAAACTGTTGAACATTAACAGTCATTAAATTTGTTAAAAAAAAAAAAGAAACTTTTTTTTTTATCGTTATTATTATTTTAAGTAATTAGTGTTTATTTTTAATTATATTTTTATTTTATTTATGTATTTGGTTGTGTATTAAAAATAAATATATATATATAAATATAAATTCCAAGTAAAATGTTTTTATTTAATTGTTGCTATGTTAAACAATTATTTTTATGTTTATTGCAATTAGTTACTTGTTTAACAATTGAGAAATGCAATATAATTCAATTACTTTGCTGTAGATTTTCTATATATTTTTTTTTTCACTACGCTATATATTTTAACTGAGCTTAAACAACAAACAAAACAATTAAAAAACAAATAAAATATATTTAAAAAATGTATAGTTTCATTACTTTGTGTTTTCACAGTAAAAATATAATTTAATATGGGAAGCAGTTAAAAAAAAAAAAAAACTATAAAATTCAACCACAATACACAATAAAAACTGGTCCGTTTTTCAAGACAAAACAAAATTTTCATTACATTTTATAAGCTTAACAAGAATATACCGAAAACAAAAAACAGATTTATTTTATAAAAATTAACTAAAACTGAATCATACTGAAATCCTTTGAATATATTCTTTTTTTTTTTTTTTTTTTTTTTTTTTATTGATGCATGAATAACCACCGTTGACCACCATCATTCATAACAAAATATTTAAATTTATATTATTCTATACACATTACATTATTTTAATCATTAAGTAATCTCTTTGATATTTAAACATTAAAACAATAATTAATTATAGAAACACATACTTATGACGGTTTGTAATTAATAAAGCACAAATCATTACTTGTTTATAATTAACCACACAATTTATTATTATTATTATTATTTTTGTTATATAAACAAAATCTGTTGGAATTAGGTCATAATAACAAACAACTATAATAACTGGAATAAAAAATTGTTTTTCTTCTTATAAACAAGCTTAT
The DNA here is from genome assembly GCA_961205885.1 of Ptychoptera albimana. NCBI lineage: Eukaryota > Metazoa > Arthropoda > Insecta > Diptera > Ptychopteridae > Ptychoptera > Ptychoptera albimana. Next base: position 18,204,138 of record OY540801.1, read on the forward strand.
AATGAATTTATTTGCTTTTTTTTTACATTTTATAATGATAAAAGCAGCTAAGAAGCATTTAATTTTTTTTTTTTTTTTTATTTCAACATCTTATACGATGCTTTCTTGTAGTTTTTTTCTTTTTGCTAGTTTCAACAGAACGTACTTAGTTTGGAATTTACTAAACTAATTATTAAAATAAATTTCTAGAAAAAACTTAGTTAGGATAATATATTAATTTATGTTTGACCGGTAAAATTGTAATTAAAATTAATTTTACCTATGCACAGTGTACAATTTTATAATTTATTGATTAATAGCAATACTAAATAATACTTAAAAGGTGATAAACCAAGGTAATCATTGAATATAAATGTTATTCTAGGGTAGAAAAGCAGTATTGGAAATTGAAAATTAGTTAACTGATGAGAATTGATCGTTTATTCCCAAAACTATACAATTTAAAAGCAGAGCTGTAATCATTTCTCTAATGTTTCTCTGTCTGCATTCCAAGTTTTCGTAAAATAAAAAAAAAAAGTGTTTCCCATCTTTACGTTAAAACTATCCATAGGCAATGTTTTGAAATTTAAATTCCAAAATTCTTAATAAATCTTAATTCTCTATACAATTCATTCGTACCTTTGTAGCTATGTACCTGTTGCATCGTCTACGATGTTTGCCTACACTTACACCACATTATATTTACCAAAATACAGTAAATAGCTAAAAGGATATAACATTGTTTTAGATATAACATCGTATTATAATGATTTTAAATCAAAATAACAAATTAACAAGGAAACTACAAATACTTTGTCAACATTTTATTAAAGTTAATTAATTTCTTATCAAAAATGATTAATGTTTATTGTTTGACCAAATTTCATTTTCTTTTCTTTTTCTTTGTTTATTTAAAAAAGGAAAAATCCCTATGACATTTTCTTCAATACATAATACAAATAACAAACCGTTCTGTCAATCTCATACAAAACATTATTCAAGTAAACATAAACTATTTAACCTATTATTCCACTCACGTTTATGTTATAAAACATTCTTAACATTTTTGTCATGATTGTGAACTGAAATAGGGGTCTAAACATATATAAAATAAAAATAATAAAAAATATATAGATAAAAGGACTTTTATAGAATCTTTTTCTTACTTTATTTATTTTTTTTCTCTCAATTTTTATTTCGCAACAATTAAATAATACTTTGTTGAATGTTGCCTCTACCGGAAAAGGTGTTTTTCATTTTATATATATATATATATTTTTTTTCGTCTCATACATATTGAATAAAATGCAATCAATATACATATATCTGGTTCCATTATTTTGTTCCTTTATATCACTTGAAACTTTTGACATCAATAATAAATTTAGATAAAAGGCAAAATAGGTACGAGAAAACGTCAATGTCACTTTCAACAACAATAAAAATAAAATAATTTTTAGTATTTTATTTATTTTTTTATTTTTCGTCAAACAAAATATCCCAAAAAAATGTGATGACAAGGGAAAAAAAATATTATTAACAAAAAAATCATAATAATAAAGCACAGTGCAAATAAAGAAAGCGAAAAAAAAAAATAAAAATTTCTTATCTAAGACTTTTAAATCAAATCACATTGAGCAAATTGGATTTTGTTTTTCACATGTAATAAATTTGATGAAAAATATTAAGCTAACAAGAAAGTTTTTTTTTTTCGTTATACATTTTTATCTAGAAGTTACTTACGATGATTATTTTCTTTTACTTTCTTCGTAAAGGTAAGAACTTTAAATCCTTATTGAGAAATATTATCCAAAGTGCAAATGTATATAGAGGAAACAGAAGGTTATTTATTAACACCGACACCGTTTTGCTTTGAAGACAAAAATGCAACTTTTTTTTGACAAAATTGCAGTGTAAATTTAATTTTGTTACATCAGTAGTGATTAAATGTTATCGAATAATATTTGTATCTGTACTTCCTGTTTAATTCTAGTAAAAAAAAATTTTTACTTTATAACAACAAAAGCCACAAACATTGATTGGATCACAGATTTACTGTGATTTTAATCAACTAATCATGATATAAAGCATAAAGCATAAACAGACAATATACATTTTTAATAGGATATAAACTCATTTTTTATCCTTTACCACAAAATAAACAAACAAACAAATATTAAAACAATAAACGTGATTTTACAAAATCATTACTCATTGTTTCAACATTTAAATTCCAAATTTCTTTAAATTTTCTGGTTAAATCAATTTTTTTTTTTTTTAAATATTAAATTTAATTATTTATTCATTTTAAGTAAATAAATTTATTTTATTTAATTATTCAATTCAATAAATGCAAACAGCGGTTTTCTTCTTTTTGTATTTTTACATATCGAATTGAATTTTATTTACTTACCTAATTAAAACGTCATTGCCGGAGTATATGTATGATATGAATGTGTATATAGAACTAAAAATAAAATAAATTAAATTAAAACAATTATAAATATTTAATCATTTATTATTCAAGAGCACGTACCAATTTATTTACTTTTTTTTTTTTGCATATTAATTGAATTTATTTAAAAATTATTTAATTTTATTTGTAATCAATTGAATTTTGTGATATAATTTCAATTTATTGTAAAACTTTATTTTTCGCTTATAAACATTTAATATAAAACGAAAGAAGAGATTTATTATTATTAATGTACTTGTGCTAGTTATCTGGTTTGTTAAGACAGCAAAGCTGCTATAATCAGTTAGGAAGGCTTGATGCTAAAAAAAATATTCATAATAAACATTAACACAAGCTAAAGAACTTTATATAGCTTAGTTTCATCCTGTTCATTTTCTATTTTAACATTTTCTTGAATATTTAATAGACTTTATTACTTTGTTTATGATTTCTTAGCTTTTATATGTTTATTATTTTGTTAAATTATATAATTTATGTTATGTATATGCAGATGTCATGTGTAGAATATAGAAAATCTGTTTTTACTATCATACTATTATCATATAGTAAATACAAAAATAATTAAATTTATGTTATAATAAATAATAACTAAAGGAAATCATTATCGAAGCCATAATAAAATTACCACATCGCTTAATTTAAAATCGGTTTTATGTTTTAATAATTTTATCTATTTTTAATCCATAAAAAGGAATATTGATTAAATCCTTTTTATTATTATTTCATTTTATAAGTTTACTAGCATATGTTATAAAATTTAAAAAAATGCTTTTAAAAATTTTCAATACTCGATAGACAACACTTGATACTGAATTTTATCCATTCTTTGTATGATTTTTAATTTTTTATTTTTTTTTAACAGATAATACATAATGTAAGAAGCAATTTAATGTTATATGATACTGGCAAAAGCAAATACAAATACTGACAATGTTTGATCTGAACTTAACTTAGGTCTTCTAATGCATTTTAACGATAAGACAAACATAGTATAATCCATATGTTTACCACTACAGAGGTTATACTTTGTAAATTTTTTTTTTTAATTTTTATTACATAACATATCTAAAATCTTAATTAGTTTTCTTAATAAAATCTTTAAACTAAGTCATTTTATATTATCCATATTATATGTGATTTTATATGCATTTGAGTTTTACCGAAGAATCATGTGAATTCCCCGTAGTGCATGAAATAGCTTTCATGAAATATTTCGATCATATGAATTCATAAAACTAAATTTAAGCTTATAAAAATGGTTGAGTACTAACATCTGAAACTACCTTGTACCGTGTCAATTTAGCAAGTTTCTAACTTTATTGCGAGGATGTTAAAAAAAGTTACTTTAAATAACAAGGTCAAAATAAGATTTCTTCAAGTTCTGCAGAGTTTGAGAAAAGCGTCTTGTATTCATTAGTTATTAGTAATTTTATAAACAAAAAAACTTAATTGATTTTAAATAAATAAAATATTCTCTAACCTACCTTCTACCACTAATTTACAATTAATCACATTTTTAACATTCTTTATGCTTAAAATAATTTGTAAAGAATTTATTCCATTAAATAAAAACCGCTTGAAATTTACAAAATAATATTTCATTACACTGAAGTGATTTTTATAAGTGCGGTTAATACACTTTAATAATTTTTTAACGAGTTTTTTCTATTTTATTATTATTACTTTTTTATTTTTTTTCAAACAATGAACTCATTTAAACGTTTGCAAAAAAAAAAAAAAAAATAGATGCAAAACACCAATTAAGTACGATTTAAAAATTTGTTAATTTTACAGAACACAAGTACAATAAAAAATATTCTTTCCGTTTCAATAAAATAAAATAAAATAATTAAAATAAAAAAAAAACTTCAAAAATTAATGAATTTAAATAGAAATTGATTTATAGATTTATAGGGCAATAAAATTGGTAACAATTGAATGCAATTAGCGATTTGTTTATAAAATAAGCAAACAACTAAAAGCGCCATTAGTAAAAAAAAAAAACATTTTATATTTATCCATCGATACAAAGAAACTGTGAAAAAAAAAAAGTTAATAAAGTAAAATAATCTGTCCTAATTCGAAGGATTGCTTCTTGTAACCTTGATGTAGCTCAAGAGAAACTATGTCAATCGTATAAATTTTTTTTTTTTTTTTTTTTGACTAGGAATTTATATTTTAGTTTTTTGTTTCAACATTAAAAAGCAGAAATATTTCTCTGGTACAGAAAAAACAAAACGAAACATAAATCTATATCAAGAATAGTAAAAGGCAAAAATCCTTCTTAAGTGTAACATGGTTCAATGATTTTTATAACAAAAGAAAACTTATGTTCCTCAACCCCTGTCGTTCTGTCTGTTATACAAAAACAAAATCAAAAAAACAAAAACAAAAAAATAATAATAAGAGAATACACAAAACAAAATGTATCTGATTTTTATTTGTTTTATTTATGATAGTGTACCGACCGTAAATGGTACCGCTGTCATTCAAACAAGTTAATGTGTTAAAATATTAGAAGAAAATATACAAAAGCTAAATAAATTTGTAATGAAAATAACAACAGCAAAGTATGAATCAGAAGCAGTAGCAATAGCACCAGCACCAGCAGCACCATTCGCAATAATAATAAAGAAAGAAAAACACAAACTTCAAATCATTTTGTAGAAGATTTAGTGGAAGAAAAACTACTAGGCTTGGTTCTTACTCTACGTAATGTAATAAAAGATTTATGATTTTCATTTTTCATCTTCTTTTCTTGAATCGTTGTTTTTCTTTATTATATTTTATCCAATCGTTTTTCTGGACATTTTATGTATAAAGGATTATTTTAGTGGCATTTTATTATTATTTTCCCCAAAAAAAAAAACAAAAAACAAAAAAAAAACCCTTAACCAAGCACTTTGACTTTAATTTTTAAGATTAAATAGAAATAAAGATAAGTTTTAACTACTTACATGTTGGCTTCTAAAGATATTATTTAATAATATCATCGTTATAGAATCAATAAATAAAAAAGCTCTAAAACCGAAGGCGTCTCCACTCGGCCAGCTATCATTATATAATTGGTTAACTTTTATAAAATAAATATTTTTAAATTTTTTATTCAAAACAAGTATGGCAACAATTGCAAAAATTATCATATAAAAAATTCACGAGTAATACAATAAAATAATTTAAAATTTCTAAAAATATGTAAAACCTTGATTTATCCTCAAAATCATTTAAATCTAATTGTTTAACAATACTAATATCATCAGATGCCTCACCATCGAAGCTCAAGTTGGTTGAGTCTGATGACATTGATGACAATGACAATACTGGTAATTTTAATCGAAAATCTGTTTGTGAATGTAATAGACTTGTTTCACTTGAACTTAAAGACGGACTACTATCACGTTCTTTTTCTTCAAGTCCTTCAGTGGATGTGTTGATGGGTTCATTTAATGTAAAAATGTTGCCTTCATAATAATCAATCATATTTGATGCAGTATCATCCATTTGTTCTTGAAATGTCGTTATTTTATTTTTCCTGACATTTCTGAGTTGAGCTAAATCATTATCAACAAAAAGTGTCTTTTCTTTACCAATGCGTTCAAATGGTATTGGCTTATATATTGGTTCTTCCATAGTTATAACATTTCCTTTATAAAATAAATTCATTGTTTCCTTAGATTTGATACCTGGGATAGGTACCTTAGGTTTTGAATGAACAGAGGTAACCTTTTTAGTTTTGGGACCATTATTATCAAGTAAACTGTGCAAAGTATTTGTTGACAATGTGATTTCGGATTGTACGCCGTTTGGAGTCAGTGTATCATAAAACATATCATTATCATTTGTATCCATATTTTCCTTTAATTTTTTATTACCACACAAATGTGGATTTTTCATTAAATACCATTGCTCAAAATCTGGCTTATTATTTATATTTACTAAAACATGTTGCTTATCATAATATTCCGCAATTAAATTTATATCAGAGTGATACTTTTTTAATCGCATTTGCTTTTCAAATCGGTCCATTTTATTAAAAAGGAATTGTTTTACCTTTTTTTGCCATAAATATAGATCTTCTTCATCTGCATTATTAAAAATTTCTTTATCGTCAAATAATGAATCATCTGAACTCAGTTCCTCTATATTTTTATGTGCAAAAGCAGCCTTTTCACGTAATAATAGTCGTGCTTCTGCGGCCGCATCCGCATTTATTAAAATTTCTACATTATGAAACTTTCTAACGCTCTTTATAACATTTGTTTTAAACAAATTTCTACGATTTCTTCTTTTTATTCGTTCTTTGATTTTGTTTAAAATAGATGTAGTTAAAATCTCACTACTGCTTGATTCCACTAATTTTATATAGCTTCTTTTTTTATTTTTACTCGTTGTATTGATATTCGAATAAAGACTCGTGGCTGAACTATTCGGTAGTGTATAATTTTTTATCAAATTGTCAAAGTCTTCTTCATCTTGTGGTGTATTAAATGGTACTGGACATTTATTTGTAACTGCTCTACGATGCAAAATAATTTCACCTCTTTCCTTTCTATCCCCTAAAATAGAATATAATTAATTAATTAAATCACATTAATATTACATGCTTTATTGTATTAAACACACTTATTATAAAATGATTTAATAATTTTGAAGCAATTAATATATCTTCATCTACTTTTTCACCCCTAGCAGCTTTAAATATTGGTATCATATTTTCATTACGTACAAGTTGTAATTTTTTAATTGTATAAACAAGGATTAATAAAATACTATAAATAAACATAATTTTATTTATTTTGACATTAAATAATTTTGAAGTTATTTTCACGATTATAAAAAATAAATACGTCCTTATAAATGGATGAACAAATAATAATTAATGACTGCTTCGATGCAATCAATAAAAAGATTTGAAAGATTAAAATAGAAAATTGTTCAGTGGATGCACTATGATTTAATAAATTTCAATCGGTACATTTAAATAATAAAGTTACAATTATTGAATAATAATTATTAATTTAAACAATTAAAACAGTTTTATCAGCAGTTTTCATCATTAATTTTTTGACATTTCGTGTAATAAAACGTGACGTGACGAAAAAGCAGAATAAGTTCAACGTTACACAATTGCACGTGAGTGAGTCAAATTTTGATGTGGCTCCATTTACCAAACGTTTATACAAATTATATAGGAAGAACAAAATTAAAGGACAAAGAAAAAGGTTTTTAAACTGTACCATCGTTACCAGCATTACAACTTCAATCTAAAAATAGCGAAATAAATGTAAAACAAAAAAAAAAAAAAACAAAAAAATTATTATCTTTGTAAATAAGCAATTTGGAAAAAAGGTAATTTTAAAATAAGAGAAAAATAAAAATTTTCCATTTTAAAAACGTGCTCCGCGAATAAATACAAAAACAAAATGTAAATGTTTGTATTCGTAGCAATTTAAAATAAATATAAATTTAAATAAACTAAATAAGATTTTTATCTCACTGATTGATCAAATAAATCAATAGAAAAACCCAGGAAAATATCAAATTTCGTAGCAATTTCATATCATGGCTATCCAATTTTTTTTTTTCAACATTTTTTTTTTATTCATAAAAAAATCAATTTAAATTATAAAATAAATAAACTAAAGGTTTTACATACATAAATGTATCTACATTTGTTTGTTAATTATGAATGTAAATTAATTACGTAATAAAAATTACCACAAAACATAATCAAATATCAGATTAATAATTTATGCGAAAATAAAAATTCAGTGTGATGCAAACCTTTTTCAGTTTAAACGAAAATTAATTCTTTGTGCTTAAACATTAATGGAAAGGCTATGGGAAATGATATTGGTCTGAATGATCGTAGAATAAGATAATGAAAAACTTTAACAAGTTTGATCCACTGCGCTATTAACGAAGATAAAATCCACAAAATAAGGTTTAGTTAAGATAGATCTTTTAATCAAGTGACTTCTGAAGTACTAATTATAGTTAAAGTGCTAATTATATAATTAAGAAATTTTTACTCTTTGGTTTTAATATAAAACTACGAAGTCACAATAACTGAAAAGCAAAACGAATAACCAAATTATAATTCTTTAAGATTCTTTTAAAGATGAATGCAGATATAAAGCACTGACTTCCACATAACAAGATAATTAAGTCAATGACTTCCCTACAATTGTTATGACTAAAAGCTCCGTGTCTCACTAATTGGCAAACGCTGATATAAATTTCATATAAAAATTTTCTATTTTAAATTTAAATTTCACAAAAAATTGAAGCAGAGTAAAGGAAAGAAAGGAAAAACATTTTATATTTTTAAATAACGTATTGCATGTAATTTATTCACTACACGTTTTTTGGTTTTCTAAGGAATCATCGTTTTATATTTGTATTTGTTTTATTTATACAAAGAAATATAAATATTTTCACTGAGAAAAAAGTGGATAGAAATATAGCAAAATGTATTTGAATTACTCTTTGATAAATAAGGGAAAAATTTAAAAAGTATCATGCTGGAGTGTCGTCTATATTACTGGGTTCAATTGGTAAAAGGTTTTTATTTAAGAATACAAATTCAATATTTACCAGTGATGTCGTAACTTAATTTCATTTAATTAGAACAATCAAATGTGTAGCAGAAAAGTAAACTTTTCCAATCTCTATCAATTTAACCATCAATTGGTATTAGATTAAATTTAATTTTCTTAATTAAAAATAATCTTTATCAATCAAAGAAACTATTTTAAAAAATTCCATTTTAAATCTCACCATAATTGCTACAATATTAATCAATTATCTGGTTTCCATTACATAATTTTCAGTAGATTTTAGTAGTAAAAACCACTTATATACTTTGTCAAAATATTTGTTTAAAAAAAAATAACTAACTAACTAACTAAAAATAATAATAAAACCCAGAAACAATGATAAAAGAATTTTATCATGAAAATCAACAAAATTCTGGTGTTTTTTTTTTATTTTTTTTTATTTATAAAAATGTATAAAATGTTAAACCAATTTAATATAGAAAATTATTTTATTTTATTTTAAGGGTTGGAGATGACTGTATAACGATAAAAAAAAAAAAAATAAAACCACAACTGCACTTCAACATTGTTAATAGATTAACTTTGCCTTAAACTAACAATGTTTTTTTTTTCAACGTCGCAATATAACAACATAGTTGGTAAACAAATATATATGTATATATGTGTATTAGAAAATGTGGATACTTATGTTGATGATGATGATGTGATATAATATGATTATGTGATAATAAATTATAGTATCATAATCTCCAAATAAGTCATAACATCAAAATACAATATAAATAGCGTAAAATATGTATAACAGATGATATATTTACTGCTAAAGTTGTAAAGTTTTCATCTTTTATCAACATTACGATACTCGTATTATTATTATTATCATATTTTATTATTACTTTAAAGTAAAACTAAAATTTTATTAGCTTTTGTTACTGTTTAATTAATAACACATTTTAGCGATAGTTTTTAATGTTGTTTCTGATTGTCTTAAAACGTTGAATTTAAATTATTTTTTGATGCATACATTGTTTTCGTTGCATGTTGAAATTGTGAATAAAAGTGTTGAAAGTTAATTAAGCGAATGAATCCGTGCAAAATATGCAGTTGTGACACGTTTATATAATGCAGAAAATCATATCATGAATTATCCTGTAAGCTAATCAACTATAAATATACAAAATTAGTAATAGAAAATTAAGGTAAGTCCTGAGGTGAATCCTGAGCTTGTAATAACTCAAAATATGGTTGTATTTAATTCATTTTAGCAATAAATTACATGATGTTGATCATTTTTACCAAGTGACAAAGATTTGCTTTGAAAGTTCGTTAAAATTTACTGAAAGAAACAAATTTAATCTAGAAGTTGTCAGATCATGTCGTATCGGAGCTTAACTTCTGTTCGCTTCTGAAAGATGATTATTTTCTATTATCAATGTGTTTAAACACTCCAACAAATTTTCTATTAGTTTCATCATTTGGTTCTCTTACAGCTTTTGTAGCTTTGTTTTCTTTTCAGTAATTTACTGAATACTTTATCTTGGCAATTTAAAACATAATTATTAATTTATATCGCTGAATATTACAGAGAAAAGAGTTTATATAAATATTTTAATTAATTAATAATTTTATTTAATTAAATGTCGATTTATTAACTTAAAGAAAATTCTAATGAATAGAAGGATTAATTATACAAATTGTTAATTAATTTTAATCAATCAATTTCATTTTTGTTCATTTTAAATTATTAGAGTACTTAACGGTTAATTTTATTAACACAACCACGAATGATATACAAATTCAAAAATAGTATCCACATTAAGCTATTGTCTTAATTAACTTATTTATTTATAGAAAATGTATACAGCGTAAGGAAGAAAAATTGAAAGCTCAGCTATAATAACTTCGTTATTTAATCACTTTTACTAGAGTATTCCAATAGAAAACTCAATTTATTTTTGATTATTTAATTAATGAAATACGACAGTAGACTGGTGATAACATAAATCACTTGTTATTACCTGTAATTAAGTATTTACCAGTTTAATTAGCGGATAAAAATATACTTTTATCAGCATTATTAAATAGATTATATTCATAGTTGTATTATTCGTTGTTTAATTAACGTTTTAATCAAGAAAAACTCCATTAAATATTATTATTAGTTAAGTTAAGTTAAGTTTAAATTAAATAAAAATAAAACAGTTTTATCCAGCCACTAGTAATTTAATGAGATTTACCGAGTTAATAAAAATTTACCTGTAAGAATAAAAAAATAATAATAATAATAATAATAACCAAAAGTTAATTAATTAAATCAAATAAAATTCAAAAAAAAAAAAAAAAAATGTTTTAAATTTCTATAAACTTTTTCTATATAAAATAAAAAAAAAATGTTTTATAATAATTTTTCATGCTGGGAATTATAAAAACAAAACTAAAATAAATATTATTATTATAATAAAAACTAATTGCCAAATATATATATATATTCTATTTTAATTATTTATTATTATAATTACAATTATAAAATAATAATTATTTATTTAACCAAAAAAAAAAAAGAAGAAAGAATGAAAAAAACCCGCAAAATTAGAGTCAACACATAATTATTATTACACAAAACAATGAAAAATTTTTTTAAAGCTCAATGATATTGTTATACTTGATAAAATAAAAGTGTTTTATCGAAAAGTTTTTATTATTCAATAAAAAAAAAAAATAATAATAATAATATCACAGCGCCTGCTTTAATTATTTAAATAATTTTTTTTTTTTTGTTTTATTTACTAGTAACGTTATTGCGATTTTTATGTAAAACCAAGTAACGGACCAAAAAACAAAAATCAATACTTAAAAGTCGTTAACGAGTAAAAAGCAGTGAAATGTTGAAAACAAAACAAAAAAAAAATATTTTGATAAATAAATCTTTTGTTTGTTTTTTTTTTTTTTTAAAGTGCTTACGATAGGAAAACACTTTCTAGAAGATTTAATGAAGATAAGAAAATTTAATTTGCTTGAATAGAGGAAAATTGTAAAGTCATCTATTGTTCAGTGAACTCTGGGGACACATTAGTATATAAAACAATGAATAAAGTTAATAAATCGTTACGCTGTTTCTCTGTTACAGATGGACAACTTGATTGTACAAAAACAAAATACATGTCGGAAGAAAATAGACGAAATAGAAATTCAAACTAATTGATGATGAATCTTAGTTACAAGCAAACAAACACCCTTTATAAACGTGAGAATTACCTACCTTGCTGACATAATTAATGAAAGCTCTAGAAAAAGAAAGGAAAATAGTCAAACAGAGTCGCTGATTTAATTTTCACGTAATGAAATACTTTATTATGTTTTCTAAGAAAGAAAGAAAAAAAAACGTTTTTTATTTTTTGTCTGTGGTTAAAGAATTTCCATTAGTTATTCAATTTGTAAAATAAAGTCAAATGAAAAATCGAATTAATTAATTTAATTTGATTGACTTTGACTAGAAAGTCAGTTGATTCTTTGAAATTTAAACTTTGAGTTGTTATCCGGATTAAAAGTGTATGTAAATCCTTAATTTAACGAGGTTGTGACCTTCTACAAATTAAAATTCAATTGAATTATTTCCATATATTATAACAAAAATAAATAAAAACCAAAATCAAAAAAAAAAAAAACTCAACAGCAGACAGAAGAATTAAAAGATTCCATTGTTTTTGACGGATGATTTAGGTTTTATGATGTTATAACGAAAAGCCTAATGAAAAAAAAAATATAAACGCAAAACTTTTATTCTGTTTTTCATCATCTCTTATCGTATTTGTTTTTTTTTTTGTATAATTAAAAGATCTTAATTGTAAATGGCATAGCTAAGGGTTTATTGATTATTATGTTGAGACCATACAATTGTTTCAGAGAAATTATAATTTTTAATTGAATATATAATTCAGTTGAAGTATAAGTATGAATAAAATGAGTATGTTCCATGTAGTAATACTGGATGATGAATTTTCATTGTGTTCGTAAATAGCGTCGAAGTGTTCTTCATTCACGTTTGTGCTCTGTTCAGTAGAAATTGAAACACATTTATTAAAAGTATTTTTGTAGCCATCTAAACAGGTACATTTGTTGGAAAAACATTGTCCGTTTTCACAATTGGCGATACATGAAATATCATCACTGAGAAGATAAGCGTTCTCAGTCATAATTTGTAATGGATGACAGACATGTTTATCTTCTATTGATGTCACATAACCATTTTTACATTTGCATATATTGGTATCTGAGCAATAACCATTTTGACATTCTGGTGTACACAATGGGTGACATATATTGGAATCAGTGTCATTTAATATTCGATATCCAAATTTGCAAGAGCAATTATTTGGTGCGACACAGTCTCCATTTTCACATTCTGGGCTACATTTTGGAGAGCATATTGATCCATTTAATACCCCATCAATTTCATAATAGCCTTCATAACATTCACACTGATTGGGCATAATGCAAGTTCCGTTTACACAAACATCGCATTTTGGAACGCATAACTCGGTTTCGTAGCCTTGAAAAGAATTTTGGAAGAAAAAATAATGGATTTTTTATAGTAAATTCATAACTTACCTTCTGAGCATTGACATGTATCTGGAGCTACACATTTTCCATTAATGCACTCTCCAGTGCAAATAGGATTACACTTATTAGTAGAATTATCATCTCTTTCATAGCCTTCATTGCAGTAACATTCATTTGGTGCGACACAAATTCCATTTTCACAATCTGGGTCGCATTTTGGGAAACATATTGCACCATTTGATACTTCACTAGATGCATAATAACCTTCATTACATTCACACTGATTTGGCATAATGCAAGTTCCGTTTACACAAACATCGCATTTTGGAATGCATAATTCAGTTATAAAACCTTAAAAAAAAATTGTGGAAAAGATGATTGGAGTTTTTTTCATATTTTCCTCACTTACCTTCTAAGCATTGACATGTATCTGGAGCTATGCATCTTCCATTTTTACACCCTCCAGTACAAATTGGATTACACTTAGAAGATGAACTATTATCTATTTGATATCCAGATTTACAGGAACATGCATTTGGGGCGACACAATCAGCATTTTTACACTCCGGGTGGCATTGTGGAGAACATACAATTCCATTGTCTACAGCATTCGAAGCATAACCGTTGTCACATTCACACTGATTAGGCATTATACAAGTTCCATTAACACAAACGTCACAGTGTGGAGCACACAAAAAATTGGTGTCAAAAATGAATTCATATCCTAAGAAATAAATTTTAAAGTGATTACAGAGACGTAAATTGGTAGATGTTTAATTACCGTCAAAACATTTGCATTGATTAGGCTCTATGCATGATCCTAAAATGCATTCATTGACACAGATTGGCGAACACTTCTTTGTGTCATCTAGCATATATCCATCGTTGCAAGAACAATTATTCGGGGCTACACATTTTCCATTTTCACAAATTTCACAATGTGCGATGCATTGAGTAGTGGATTTATCACTGAATTTGTATCCTGAAAATAACAAAGAATTAGTGATTAATCTTAAATAATATAGTTTTCTTTTCAACAATTTACCTTGCCAACATTCGCATTTGTTGAATCCAACGCAAGTTCCGTGCTCACAAGGAATTGTACAAATAGGATTACATTGATGTGAATTTGAAACGTCTTTCGTGTAGCCAGTATTACATTCGCATGTGTTTGGTGCAATGCATTGGCCATTAATGCAAGGTTTATCACAAGTCGGCGTACAAATATCGTTTGCATTTTTTGCATAACCCGAATTACAAACACATTTATTTGGTTCAGTACATGTTCCAAAAATACAATTTTTACAATATGGAACGCATTGTTTCACCGAATTCGCAACAAAACCTGTAAAACATTCACAATTTCCGGGTGATACACAATTTCCATTATTACAATCATGACAAATCGGCACACATTTATCGTGAGAATAAAATTTATAACCGGTATAACAAGCACAATCAAATTGATTTACACAATAACCATTCTCACAATAATCACAAGCCGCTACACAAACACCACCTCTATCGAATCTTTTTAACATCCTTTTACCCTGAGTTTGTTGACAACCCACTACTATGCTTATAATATTTAAAATTAAAAAAATTAATTGTTTATACATTTTGATCTTAATTATAATACTAACGATACAAAACTAAAAATAAAAAAAGAATTATTTCCCAAAAACAGTTTTTTGTATTTCAAAAGCAGAAACACAAAAAAAAAAAATAATAATAATAATAACGATTATTAACCGGACGCTTTTTTTTTTTTTGTATCTAGAACAGTTTTTCTTTGTTATTCGCATTATTATCTAGCGTCTGAATCATTCATATTAATAATGTGTCTCTTCCAGATAAATCTTTTTAAAAAATATATATTTAGTCTACTGACAAATTAAAATACAAAAACCCGCAGTTAAACACCAAAAATATATAAATTTCTTAACAACAACAAAAAAAAAAAAACAAAAAGAAGGGGCGAAGAGAGTTAATGCTACTTAAATAAATAATGAAAATTAGCTTAAAAGCTTTATGTTCAATTAATTATTTAATTAATTATAAGAAATGAACAAAAATAAAATGTTTTTTATGTTACTTTTTTTGTAATTTCTATTCTATTTTTAATGTTTTATTCTGTTGTATTGAGATCAAAGAAACAAAAACATGTCAGAGATAATTAAAAAAAAAAAATTTTAATTATTTCTTATGTGTTTCGGTTTATTTACAAAAATAATCTTTGGCTTTTATTTTCTATGTAAATAAATTATTCATATACAAATATATATATTATATTACGAAAAATATGATTAAAATGAGTTAAAAATAGCTAAAAGTGAAAAAGCAACCAACGCCGAAGGATTATTTATTTAGTATTGATTTCTATTTTTTATTTAATTTCTTCATCGTTTATTCAAAGCACCTGAAAATAAATTTTCTTTTTATTATCATGAAATTCAATAATTTACAATAAAAAAAATAAAAATAAAAAATAAATCTCAAGTCGTTACGCATTTGAACTTTTGTTGATGAAAGGATTTAATCTCTTGTAAGAATGTTTTTTTTTTTTTTTTTTCTTCGCTCCTAACGATAAAGGATTATTTATCGCCCGATTTAAATTGAATTTTTTTTTTTTAACTTCTATTTTGTGTTCGATAAAAATATATTCAGAATGCTGTCATTATTGTTATTTGGTGTATATTGTTCCGGTTTACCTGAAAGCTGAAATGATATATAAATCAAACGCACCCATTATGTTTTGTTATAATATTACAGATGCTTAAATTTTCATACAAATTTTTTTTTTAATTTATTTAAGGACAATAGAACGAACAATAAAGCGAATTGCTTTTGTCAAATAATGAATTAAAAAATTTCTGGTCATTCTATTTTATTGTTGGTTTAGCGCGATATCTACAGCAATGTCTATAGTATTCTAAAATTGCAATGTAAAGTACCATTCGGGAAATCTCAAGCTGCGTACTTGAAATTGATTGATTGTCAGTCAAACTTATTTTTATATCAAATAAGCGACAATTGTTTGTCGATTAAATAAATAGCTTATGGGTGGCATATAAATTTTTAAACAATAGCAACAACCTGAAAAAGCAACCTTAAGGTTCCTTATGTTTTATTTTTAATTGATACATCGCCTTTTAAAACGTTCAAAAAATTGCATAATGCGCATATAAAAGGATCAATCATTAATTAATTACCAAAAATAAAAAAAACAAAATCCCTTAAAATATCATTTTAAAATAAAATAAAATTGAAAAAAAAAAAAATTCTTTGAACATTTTTGTTTAAAAAATAAATTAATTGAAATTCCAGCTTCAAAAAAAAAAAAAAAATAAATAAAATAAAAGGAAGGAAGGAATTAAACCGCAACCACCCGCATATATAAATATAATGAGAAAAGTACGAAAAAAAAAATTAAAATTATATTCACATGTGCAATTTATCATGAATAAACTATGTAATAAAAAAAAAAATTTAATTAAATATTGATGTGGTGCTATTTTTATTTTTCCCATAAATTACATTAATATTTAATTAATTAATTACAAATTAATAGGATTATAGGATGATAAAAAATTAAAATTTGATTACATTGTTACACTTAAAAGCTTACACTGGTAATGTTACAAGACGTTTAAAATACCATTTGATTTGCTTGTATTGGCATGATCTGTATTTTTAATGAAATTAAGCTTTAAAAATTTAATAAAACAAGTAAAAACTGAATAATTAAGTGTTTTAATTGAAAATATGATTTAATTCTATTTTGGATGCATCAATATCAATTTAACACAGCTAATGATTATTTCATTATTTATCAACGATTCTAAGCTATTGTATCCTTATTATAATTAATTGAAATAACTAAAAATTAATTTAATTAAATAACAAATAAATGAAAAACAAATAATAAATTAAAATTTTGATTCAATTAAACATATACCGTGGTTTGGTTTGTCAAATAAATTTAAAAAAAAACAAATCGATTTGTACTAAATTAATTAAAATGTATTTTTCAATATGGTTTTTCAATATTTATTTTTCTATTATATAGCGTTACGAAATTATTTCATAATAATAATATAAAATTCATAATTTATTATAAAAACAAAAAACATAAAATCAAATAAATTTTTTTTATTTTTTTTTATATCAATAAATTGTTTTTTTTTTTAATTTAATTTAATTTAATTTAATTAATAAAACTACAGTTTTTTTTTTTTTTTTGTTTCAATTAAATTTTTTGTTATCTGAAAACTGAAACAAAATAAATTAAATTTTGTATAACAAAATAGAAACTTTAAGAAAAAATACTGGAATCCAACAAAATAGAATTAATTTAGAATGAGATAACAAAAAAAAAAATTATATATCGCGTAGTATCTTCTAAGAACGTCACAACGAATTTTTTCTATTTTTTTTTTTTATTAATATTTTAGTTTTTGTATGAATAAAAAAAAAAGAAAACTAACGAATGACAGAAAAGTTAGTCGTCTTGGGTGAAAAGATGAAATGTTTAAGAGATGGCAAAAAAAAAAGAAAAAAAAGAATTTCAAACGACTTATTATTGGCGCCTACATAGTCGTTTATTTATACTCCCGCTTGTAATCACAAATAAACTTTTAGGTGATTTATTCCACCCTTTTTTTTTTCAAGAACAACGTTAAAAATTTTCTAAATAATATAAAATCCAACAATAAAAATCTTTTCTTATGATTTATGAATAAAAATTCAATAATTTTATCGTTCGCTGAGAACTATTAACGAATTCACAAATGAAATAAAAATCCTTCTAATTGAGCTTTCTTTTATCTATGATTTTTCTTTGATTAAATAAATAATTGCGAACGATAAAACAAGGCGTCGAAATGTTTTTTACTAACATTTTTAAACATAACAAACAAAATTTGTTATTTTTCTCGTCGAAAATTTCCATTTGTAATTCCAAAAAATAAATATTTATCAATTCACAATTAATGTCGATAATGCTTATAATAAAATGACAACAACTAAAAAAAGGACGGAAATGACGTAATGAAATTCTTAACAAAACAAACGAATAGTTTTTTCATGAAATAAAAGAAAAAGCTTCTAGTCCTCCAAATAAGAGAAATGATTTGAAAACTACTTGCGAAAAGCATAACAACGGAATAATTTTTTGTTTCCTCCTTATTTTTTGTCATCAAAATAATTTTTTTTTTGTCTGTTTCTATCTGTTTTGTTGCTGCTGTTGTTGTTGATGGTGTATGAAACGAAAGTTTTTATCATTTCTATATACTTGAGGAAGCAAAACAGAAAGAAAGTAAAAAAAAAAAAATTCTTTTAGCAAATGAATTGTTTTTCTTTCTTTTTTTGTTTTCTCTCTTATCTCTTTATAGAAAATTCTTGCCTTTTTCGCTTATTTGTTTATTCGCTATGCTTTTATTTATATTAAATTATATTTTAACTTTCAAAAATCTTATTGTCTTTTCGTCATACTTTTTTCTGTTTTAAGAAAATACAGCAAGAAAAAAAAAAAAAGAAAAAAAAGCTCAATATAAAGTAATACAAAAGCACATATAATAGATAATTTATTTTTAATGGAAATAAAATTTGAATATTGAAAATACTAAGTTGTGTTATAAAAATTAATAAAAACTTTTATTATCTCTTGGTATAATTTGAAAAGTTTTGTTAATAATAAATGAGAAAACCAATCAAGAGGTATTATTGATTTATTTTTATTAAGATAAAAAAGAAAAAAAATAATTTTTTCTGTTTTACTTATCAAACGAAATTGTTTTTAATTATAGAATTTAATTAAAAACTTTAAATTATTACAGAGGAGCTTTGGTAAAGATTATTTTCTCCATACTACTTGGAAAAATATTTTTACATAAAGAAAGAATAATAGAAAATGCATTTAGAAATATTTTATTACATCTGGGTGTAGTAAATAATCGAAGAACCTAAACAAAAAGGATTGAAGCTTTATCAAGAATAAAGTAAACTTTAATATTGAGTAGCTACCCGGCGCCTCCACTTGCGTGTTTTATTAGCAGTTCTTACGTTATGTACAACGGTATGTGCTGATTTTATTATTAATTTTTAGCAGGAAATTATTATGCCAACAAACTAGCTAATTTAATTTAATTATATAATTTCTACGTTTACATAACTATTGTCAGGTTACCATAGTTTTTGAGTTTTAATTTAAAATTCATTAAAAAACAATTTATGATATTCCCAAAAACAAAAAAAAAAAAAAATTAAATTGAAATAAATATGAAACACCAAAAATTAAACAAAAAAAAAAATCCTTTATGAATTTCAAATTACACCGAATTTATCCATAGATACATAAAATTTAAATTTATTGAACAAAATTTTTATTATGAACAAAAGATCAATGCGAAACCATTTAAAGTCTATTTTAATATTCGTTTGAAATCACATAGAATAAAATAAAAATTAAATGTTTGAGAAAATGTTTAAAAAGCTTTATCTTTACGCTTCAAAAAGTTTACGTTTTTTTTTTCTACTTCTTTTTGTCAGCACATTTTTAATTTTTTTATGTTTAAATTAAATCATAAAAGCTAATTCACGAATAATGTAAAAAATGAACAGAATAAAAATTATAATTAATTGTTTGAATAGAAGTCATAGAAAAAGTACGGGGTACGAGATTGAAGAATAAATAAGGAGAATGAACCATTTTTATCGTATTTAAAGTCACGGACAAAAATTATTTAATTTATTTTTAATTTGACATGATTTACTGGAGAATAGAAACCTCCAGAAAACTTCTAACAATCTTATTTGAAGAGCTTATTAAAGCGTTTGTAGTAACTTGATGATTTTGTTTTCAGTACAAATTTTATGAGGTACCATAATTGGAAAAGTTTCTGAAACCATTCATTCAAAAATTATTAATTAGATTTAACTGTAAATACTGACACCATTGACTACTCTGGTCACATTACGTTAGGGTCAATACGATAAATAAATAGTTCAAACATGTCATTTGGCTGGAATGGTTTAATTTTTTATTTTTTAAGATGCATACATTTTATGTTAAGCGGTTTTTTATTTGGGAGGCGTTTACAACTCTTTTAATATCGAATTAATTAACGTAGCGTAAATTTCCTGATTTGCAATTTCAATACAAAATAAAGCCCACAATACAGAAATCAAAATAAGACCTAATTACTGTAAATACATCTAGGAATTCATAATTTTCTGTAATTCCTCATAATTGAATTATTACATAACAAACATAATCAGCAAGTAATAATTGAAATATTTGCACCAAATACACTGATGAATAATTAATAAAATATCAATAATTATTGTCAGCATAATTCTTACTGATTTTTAAATTTATTTATTGATTTTAATTATGTTTCTTGATTGCTTTATTACAACATCTTAATGACTATCAAAAATAGTAATATAGTGTCGGTTTTATATGCACTTTATTTTATTATATATATTGTATTTAGAACAAAATTAAATTTCCCATTAAAACCGAAAAAAAAAAATCATTGAAACCAATGTATGCAATAAATATTACTCAACATATGGCAAACAATGTACCGTATGGTCATCAGTAAATGTATGCACCATAAATACATAATTATTTATCAAATGGGTTTTTACCTAAACAAACTTTACGATTTGGTTTTTAGAAGAATTATTTTGCATAGATTAAATTTGAGAATAATAAAAAAAAAAAAAATGTAAAACAGATAAACGTTAATGGATATTAATATTCCTTTTTACTCATCCATTGTTATTATGCTTTTAATGTTAACCATAAATGACAAATATTATAGACACCAATGACTATCGCACTTGTTTTATATGCTGTTTATAAAAAATGAGGTTATTTGTTGATATTTAATTGATTTGTGTTTATTCTAAATATAAATTTTCGGGTTAAAAAAAAAAAACAGAGAAAACACAACAAAATTATTACGACATTTATTGCAAACCATAAAATGTATACATATATTTGTACAAAACACTGCAGATTATTTAACCACGATTTAAATATAAAAAGTCAGTGCGATTTCTATACGCTATGTTTTACTCTATGGTCTAGAAAAAATTTTAATTTGAATAATAATAAAAAACAAAAAAATAAAAATTCTCTTTTGCTACAAATGTAGCATTTTGTGAATAATGAATTTTAAAAACGCAAACATTGTGGCTATTCATGTAGTTAATCAATGTTTTTTATTTAATAATCGAAAACCGCAGAATAATTTCTTAAAGAACATTTCATGTTTACAACATTACATTCACTAATTATTAGCACGAAACCTTTTTATTAAATAATAATAAAACGTAAAAAGTAAATTTTTAATAAGTTAAAATATAATACCAGGTATAATTGTATTGATTCAATTTGATTTGAAATTTTATTTCCCTCTTTATTCCACTTTATCTTAACAATACTTCGATCTTGTTTATTTTTCTTCCGTTAAAACAATCAAATGAAAACACAAAGTGACATTTTTTTATTCACCCAGCAAGTAACTTTTTTTTCGCTTTTTATTTTTTATTTTTTCCTTTTCTACCTTTTGTTCATCTTAATTTAATATCAATGTCAAAAGTTTTTTGAGCTAAAGAACGTAACGAATAAAAATAAATAATAAAATAAATAAACAATAAAATTCCGGATACGAAAGAAATAAATTAAATAAAAGAGCAACAAAAAAAAAAATAAATAAATAAATAAAAAAGAACCGAATTAAATTAAGTCCTTAAATTTTAAATTAACTTTTTTCATTCTTTGTATCACTATTGTCTCAGAAAAATTGTTTCTTGTGCTTTTTCTCTGTTTTGTCCTCTTCTTATTATTATTATTATTTGCTACCTTGCAAAGTTTATAAACAGAGCTTTTATTTATCTCCTGAAATATTCATTTTATTAACTTTAGTCCATTTATATACTTGAATTTATTATCATCATGACACAAAAAAAAAGAAGAAAAATTAAATTGTTGTTAACATAAATAAAAAATCAAAAAATGCTTTATAACAAATACGTGCCTTGAATGATTTATTAGAATAATAGTTTTATATGTTTTAGCTGTTTATAGTTGGGTCTTTCTTTGTCTTGTGACAAGATTCTATTTTTTTGTCTTATTTCTTATTATTTTGCGTAAAACAGTTTTGGCTTTTTTACTTAAATGTAATAAAATTTATGAACCTACCACAATATAAATCATAAAACAAATTGGTGATTATTTTTTTTGTTTACTGCTGTTTAAAGTCGCTTAAAAATACTTTTTATCTCATTCATTTACGGAAAGTGATAATGAGTACGCGTTAAGATATCATTAGGAAAAATATGATAAAATTTCTGCCAATCGATAACCTTTTTAGGGTCATTTATTCACTTTTAATATTTTATTACTGCACGAAACTAAATTGATTTCCATTAATAAATATTATTTTAAATTAATCACCTGCAATTCTAATACTAATCACCGACTATAATTTAAATTTAAGTATATATTTATAACCTTCTGGTAAATATTCAAATCAACATTTGACAATTCGCCCTTATTCAGTGAATTTATATTAAATTTACGGAAATAAACTCAAAAGTAAATCTCTACAGACTGATTTCTTTTCACATTTCCACCGAAAAAAAAAAAAAAAAACTAATTATATCTTCATTTTTACCAACATTATTTTCTAACAATTCTACAATTGACTTGCTTGCCAAAATTAAAATTTAAATTCAAAATTAATTATTCATTCAAAGTTCTCATTTCTTTAGGTGAAATGTTAAAAAAATTAGAAAATAATTCTTTAAAACAAAAAAAAAAAAAAAAAAAAAAAAATACAAACCTGCACCTCTTGAAATATTAATTGTATTCCCAAAAAGAATTAAAATTTTATAGGATAAAATATTCGTAAGTCGTACTTATGGTAAGAAAAGAAAAATTAACAATCAAAAGTCACAAAAACAGAAGAAAAAAAAATCAGAAAATCTTTAAAGTACGACAAGATAAGCTTAATTTATGCGCAACTTTCTTATATTAATTTTATTTTTTAACTTACGTTTTCATCGTTATCTTAACGAAGAATTTAATGTTTTTATGCTTATGCAACGAGTGAAAAAAATCTTTATTCAACATTTCAAAATACATTAAAAAAACATTTGTTGACAGATGACAAGAGCAGTGAACACTGAAATGCGACGTTTTTTTGCTTTCTTTCTTTCTTTCTTTAATTGATGTACTTTCTTTGCAGTATTTTTTATGTGTTATGTTTAAATTAAAAATATGCAAATCAAATAATAAACGTAATTGTGATGAAATGAATGAAACAAATTAGACATCAAATTGACTGACTTTCTTATTTAATCTTGATTAAAGCTTGTTTTTTTTTTTTTTGCGTTATTGTGCTTCTCTGCAATAAAATTGTCTAATTAATTGTGGGTCAGAATTAAGCGCATAAAGAACTAAAATACCTATGAAAAAGCTTTACAGCATCATTCATTTTTAAATGTATATGTTAATAGAGAATTAATAAAGCTTTAATAAGTTTATTATATATAATTATCGGAAAACTTTTTAAAACTAATTTCTATTTGTAGAATTTTCCCCGATTATGTAATCATCATACAAAAACCTTTTGTTTTAACAAATAGCAAATAAGTGAAACCAGAATACACTCTATGATTTTATTAAAATCATAGTTTATTAAACTAATAATAAAGTTTTATTTATTTTTACATTTTGTCAAGTGTTTTTCTGGTGAAAGTTTTTAATTGATTTATATATTTACAAAAAAAAAAAAGGGTATGAAAAATGTATTAATAGTTTTAGAAACATTCACGAATTCGATACATAAATTTTAGATAATTTTATTGATGTTACAAAAAAGATGAAATAAATAATAAAAGCTTTTATACATCTGTGTATTTAAAGATTTTATTTTTTAGTTGTTGTCTTATTAATTGAATGAATACATAAAGTATGTTGCATAAAATCAATTAATTATAATTTTAAAACTCAAGCAAATACAGAAAGAAAATAAATAAATGTAACAAAATATAAATAATAAATAACTCTTAATTTTGACATCGTCTGTAGTTGAACATAAATATATAAATTAGTGTATATAAAGAGAAAAACTCAAAAAGTTAAGAAATAAAGCATAAATCATAAATTTGATAGAGCAAAAACAAACGTTTATTCAAAGTAATATAGAAAGTAAAGTAGAAAATGTATTTGACGTAGAGTAGAATTTTTTTTTTTTTTTTTATTTATTTTCTTCTTAAAAACTAAGAGCAGGAAAAAAAAAACCCGCAATGCAGACCACACGGAATAATATTCACGTGCGATGTGATGAATGAGAAAATAGTTTATAACTTTATTATATTCTATTAAATCTACATTCTTTTATAATTTCTTCTCTTCTGTTTTTTTTATTTTTTTTTTTGTTTAATAAAAAGAAACCAAAACAATCAAAATTTCATCACAAATTTAATTAAAGTAAAAGTCTTCTTGCAGCTCAGTGCTTTTATGTTAAATAAAAAAAATAGTTTCATTGTCCGTGTACGCTCTCGTAAAGTAATTAATAATTTAAAAATAAATTTGCTTCAAATAGGAAAATAAATAATAAAAAAAAAAAATAAGATGAGAGAAAAGCATTTAAGAATCATAAATTATCACTTTGCTGTTGTTGATAAAAAAAATTTTTTTTTTGTTTTATTCAACACTAAATATTTTGTGTTTTCTCTCTACTTTGTATATGTGATGAACGTGATAGATTGTATCAAGCGGTTAGTAAACGGTTTTTGCATGCAAATGATTTAAGTTTTATTCATAAAAATTATGGCAAAAAAAAAAAAGAAAAACTTTATGAATTTTTGTTGATCAACTATTGTTGATATGAAATCATTAATATTTATTATTTAAATAAATTTAATATTTAAATGTGTGTAGCGATGTTATTACTGGAAACAAACAGTTAAGTGGAGTTTTTTTTTTTTTTTAAACCAAACAAACTCTTTAAATTTCAGTTAAGCTAACTCAGGTTATTTGCTAATTTAAAAAAAAATAAATAAAATTACTGTTCTAGTTTCGTGTGCATTTAAACTCATGAAGTTTCCTTTTTTTTGGTCTACTGACAGCAGATGCACAGTGTTTTTATGCAGCAAGACAGACAGACTGTTAGTCATTTTAATAAAGGAAAAAGAACACAGTTAAACTGCAATGCAGTGTAAAAGAAATGTTGATAAAAATTAAATTCATCTAAAAGAAAAAAACAAAGTAATTAAGGAATTTTTATTTTAATTAAATCACAATGCACGTCTGGTTTTTATTACGATATGCGACCTTTTAATTTAGATTTTTATAATTTTTATTCCATTTCTTTTCGATTTTAATTGTTTTTGTTTTATGTAGCTAAACGCAATATAAGGTTTAATAATTATTTAAACAAATTACGATCTTTAAACTCCAAGTTTTTCTACGGAATATTAAATTTCTTGGTTTGTAAATTATTTTGGGATATACAATTTAATAATTCATTAATCTTGGATTCGGCTTAATCATTGTAAACTGTATTTTTCTTGAATTTATATTTGTCACATTTTTTCCACATAGAAAACAAATCTCTACTCATATTTCTACATATACTTCGTTAGTCTGATAATCAATATTCAGTAAACGATTCGATCAATAAGGAATGAAAAGTAAAAAAAAAAGAAAACTCATAAATATTGAAATTAATTTTATTTTTTTATGTTTTTAAGAAGACAAATAAATATTTTGAATAAAAAAGCTTATTAATAAAATATTTGAATTTTTTATAGAATGTTTTTTTTTTCTTTTTCCCATGATTTTCCTTCAGAACACAAAATTAAATTTTATTTATTAAAATCGAGGGTGGAAAACAGTGTTTAAAATATAAAAAGCTTCCTTTACTTTTTTTCATTTATTAATAAAG
Source organism: Ptychoptera albimana (assembly GCA_961205885.1). NCBI lineage: Eukaryota > Metazoa > Arthropoda > Insecta > Diptera > Ptychopteridae > Ptychoptera > Ptychoptera albimana. The sequence continues at coordinate 18,230,681 of OY540801.1, forward strand.
CCATGAGTTATTATTTTTTATTACATTTTAAATCATTGACCTGTGACAAGCGTTAAATAATTTTTCTTTTATACATAGAAAAAAAAAAAAAAACAAGCTGATGATAAAATATTGAAAATCATTTTACAACACAAAAATGGATAAATTTACTTCAATTGCCAGTAAAAAAATAAAAAAAAAAAAATATTCAAAGAGATTTGTTTATTTATTTTCTTTCATTCACAAACATTAAGCATCTTTTATTTTTAACTTTCTAAACGCAAATAAATGTCTGATACAAATAACAACCAGGAAACCACATTTTTTTCTACATTCTTTTACCTCCTGCTTCCTTTATAAACAAATCTGTTGAATTTTTTTTTTTTTTTTTTTTTTTTATCTTCTTCATCCTTTTTGTACTTGTAATGTAAAGTCATATAAGAATGTAAACGTACATGTTTTTACAGAGTATTTTTTCAGCTTTAGATAAAAGATTATTGAGCTGTTTATGTTTGTTTTCCTTTTTCGTTCGTTTCTACCTCAACATTTTCTATTTAATGTTTTTATGTTGTTGAAAATACATATAAATAAAATAAAATAAAATAAAATAAAGCTGATGATAATACAAAAGCATACAGAAAAAATAAAATAAAAAAATTATTTTATTATTACGTTGAGATTACGGATTTAAGAAATAGAGTAATTATTATAACAGAATCAATAAATTTACACCTATGGTGCTTGCTTTGAGTTTTTCTTTTTATGTCACTTTTTCTATTCACGGTACATAAATATTAACTGAGCATTACGTAATACTGGTTAACGAACTATTAAGTTTCATTATTTTGTTACGTTTTGTGGTAAGTAATGTGTGTCACATGAAATTACAAAAGTAATTACCACTTTCTATATTTGCATGCACGATTATAGCGAGTAATATTGTCACCTTCTTGAGTCTTTACAGATTCATTGTTTTATTTTGCCTTACATTTCTAATCTATAATACACGCAAACTAGACGTCTCTTTATATTACTTTGTATAAATCTCTTATCATACGTTGCGTTATTTTATGTTTTGCCTAAGTGAAGGCACAACACGCAATTTAAAAAATGTTTGTATTATTAAAAACATTTGTTTATTATTCATATATATCTCTTAAATGTCTACACAGTACCGTGGTATATAATAAATAAATATTATTAATATATATATAGAAATAACCATTAACCTTTTTCCATCATGTTTATACATTTTTATGTTCTTTATTTATTATTTTCTTTACGTAACAAAAAAATAAAAAAAAAAAAAATTTTTATTGCATTTCAAAATGAGTTTGTAAAACGACAGGTAGATTTATAGATTGTTGATTGCCTATTGTACATGCAGAAAAATATACAAAGCATTCCTTTATCAGTATCAATTTGCTATAACGTATTGTTGCTATATTTCTCGTTTCATTTATTCGATTACATTGTATTGACCATCTAAAATCTGTTTTTGTAAAAAAAGAAAGAAAATTCAAAAGCAAAGTAAAAACACGAAAGAGAAAGATTTTAAGGATCAAAAAGCTTTAAAAGCACAAGATGAACATTAAGGACAAATTTGTACTAAATGAGTGACAATAGAATTTAATAGGGTTCTTCTTTTCCAAAAAAAAAAAAAAAAATAAATGATATTTACAACGTCACATGTCCGTCCTATTTACAATTTAAGTGGAATAAGCTATATTGATAATCGCACAACACAAAAAAAAAAAGGTCATCGTCGACGTCGTCGTTGTCATCTATTGTGTTTTTCATTTGATTTTTGGCTCTCTCTCTCTCTCTCTTTCGCTAAACCAATTTTTATATATTAAAAAGCAAAAAAATGTTTTTCTTATTTTTTTTTAAAAGTATTTCGGATAGGCTCACTTAAACTTTAATGGTAAATACATTACAAGATTATCGATTTAAAAATTGATAAACATTATTAAAATGCTTTTTATCTTTGAATCAAGACCCTTAATTACTCGTATTATGATGATTTGTAAACTTTGCTTTAAATTACACAATATTTTAATGATTGCTCTTATCAACTGTATGCTAACAAATCATCATCATCATCATCATTCTGTATCAACATTTTTGTATTGTAAAAATTCATAAAAAAATACATAAAGAAGACGAAGAAAGGATAAACAAAATTCAATTCAAAATTAACACATCGTGTCATTGTTTTTTCTTAAATTTATTAAATTTTGTGGCATAAATGTCTTTTATTCAGTGATAAATTTTCATCACGATAATTCTTATATTTATCTGTTTAATTATTACAACAGCATTGAACAAATATCGAATAAGAATCCATGAATTTCTTTTTAAAAATTATTTGAAACGAGCTTTTACTGCATTGCATACCTGACGGATGGTAATAAAAAAATAAATAAATATCTCATAATATGAAAATGTTAACAAAATACAAGGAAAATAAAATTTTATTTATTTACGTTAATAATAAATTGTGCAATATAATTTTTATTTATGGCTTTTACTTCGTAAACGTCAATATAATTTCAATGTTTTACCAACTATAAAGCACGTGAAAATTATCAATAAATTCAATTCGATATTTTTCTGTAATTTCTTTATTGTCCAGAAAAAAAAAACATATTTCGGTAGAAAATAAAAAAATTGTTTTCTAGTAATTTCTACCGTTTTTACCATCTCTTTAATTGACTGCTTTTACTGTAGAAAAAATTAATAAAAAATTTATTTTTAATAAACTGAACCCATTACTAGCATATATCATTAACTTTGTGATAAAAATACATTTAGCTTCTACATTTAACGTTTACATTCATAATAAAATATCAGTAATCGAACAGAAAGCGTTCATTATGACCCATTAAGAGCAGCGACTTTTATCAGTACTTCATTTCATAAGTTAACAGCACTTCGAGAACCATTTCTTAATGTTGCTAATTGAAATGAATTATGCATTCAATATTCATTTAATAAAATAAATTATTCATCGAGGTGTATTTTTTTAGATATTACAATCAAAATTATCAATTAATTATCATAAATAAAATTTACTAAAGAAATCATTTAAATTATTAATTCATTTGAAAATTAATCAGTTAACGATAACTTTGACGAATAATAATAAAGAAAATTTTTTCGTTTCATTCAATAAATAAAAATTAAAATCAATATTGATGCGACTTTATGTTTTATTAAACTTTATATACGTTATTTAATTAATTATTTGACTGTTGTAACTTCAAAATAGTATTGTCAATCCAATATCTGTACACAGCAACATTTGTTAAAACTAATGGAAAACCTGGATAACGACAATTTTTCTTAAACGAGATAATGCCAATAACTTTTCCATTATAAATTGCTGGACCTCCAGAATCGCCACTACAAGCACCTGCATCAGGAATACCACCGGCACAAAACATATTATCATTTAATAAATCCTTATATACTTTTTTACATTCACTGTAACTAGTGTGCTGCACTTCTAAACGCTGTAAATATACGGACATATGCGAACCACCTTCCTTCATTGTGTAGATAATAGATTAATAAACAAATAATAATTAAGTTATTAAATAAGATACTTCTGAAATTCCCCATCCTAATAGAGTAACATCGGTCCCGCTTGGTGGCAACTGTTCGTTTTGTTCAGGTAATATTATTGGTTGAACTTTAGATGAAAATTTTATTTCATTTTCTAATATTAATATACCAATGTCATTTTCAACAGGAAATAATCTAAACAACTCATGTATTAAAAAATGAAAAACATCCATAAATTCACCATTTGCTAGTGTCGCCGATCCCAATCGTATGAAATATCTAAAATTTTCCCTTTAAGAATAATATAATTATTTTTTATATGTTTATTGATTTTTAATTCTATTATTATATACTCTAGACAATGTCCAGCACTAATGATGATTTTAGTACTTATTATACTTCCACCACAAACAAAACTGTAGTCTAATTTATTAAAAATACTAACCATTGATGGATACATATCAATATCAGTGTCTTTACCTCCAATTATTCTGTCTATAATTTTGGCGTCAACAAACACTGTAAGTTTTGTCGCTATATAAATAAAAATTGATAAACCAATAAATAAATTAATTTTTAATAAATTAATAACGAACTTGTAGCAAATGCAAAAATTAGACACAGAAACAGTTTAGAACACATTATAGAGAAATTTTATTCTAATAATAAAATTATTATTATTATTATTGGGAATCTATTAAACTATATATACTGCATTTAAAGGGAAAACTAATCAATTAACCGCGCATTCTATTAACAATTTGATTATTTATGATGAATTAATTTGGTTACAGTTTTTTTTTTATTTTGATAAAGGAAAATAATCAATCAAAAGCGTAACAGACGCATTGAAACTACGGTTATCAGTGGGAAATAGCGAGGTCAATGATTTCTTAATGCCACTAAGAAATGCTTAGCTTAGGTCCGTTTTGTATTTAGGACCAAAATCAATTGTTAATGATTTGTTCGAATAATTTTATTTCACCTAATCTTTAACTCCAATGATAATTTAGAGCTTTTTATTAATAAGATCATCAACGCTGATCTGTGAAACATTTACCTCAATATAAATGTTGAATAGAGAATATTTGATGAATTTTAAAGTCTTATCAGTTAGCTACTTTTTGGTTCAAGAAATTTGATTATCTAAAACTTTAGAGGTTTTCCATTTTTAAAGAAAATAAGGGAAAAAAAACGAAAATATATTTATCAGATCAAAACTTATCTTGATCTTGTATCGCTTTATGTTTAAGATAAAAAAAAAAAGAAAAAAAGTTAAAACATTCCTTCGAATTGTTTACATTTTATTGTTTCTCTATATTTTAGGATCTTCTAGCTACTTATTTTCTAAACATTTTTACAAGTTTAGTTGCAATCCTTTAAAGCAGTAAATGTCCAACTTTCTTATTTAGTGTCACTCAATAAATATTTCATATTCTATATAATAATAATTATATTTTACCATAATTAATTTGAAAATAGAGCGTACAAATGACATTTTGAATCTTAATTTCTATGAAAATCTAAGTGCATTTTAATCATTTCATAGAAAATAAAAAAAATTAAAAATCTGTGGCGTGATATTTCATTACGGAATTTTACTGAACGGATTTTTTTATTTATGAACTGTTTCAACCCTGACTAAATAAAAGTTTACATCGTTACACCAAACTGTGATACCCTAAATTTCTTATATTTATTAGGTATTCGGATAATAAACTAATTAGGTGAATTATCGCAGAAAATTTCGAAACCGTCATTACAACCTTTCTCTTCATATATTTTAAAAAATTGCGAACTAAATAAATTTCGCAAGAAAACTTGCATTCAATAATGCATAATAAATAAATTCGATGTGCTAAATGTGAAAGCTTCGTTCAACAAAAATATAACAAAAAAAAAACTATTTTTAAAGCACTTTTTCACAAACATCCCTGCTTATTTTTTCCACAATGATACAAAATATATGACTAAAAACAGCAATCAGTGTTTGTTTATATATGAATTTTTATTTTGGTATTATTTTTTTGTTTACCAAAAAATTTCAAACTTTTATTTCATAGATGGGTATAACTGCAATAAAATGTTGAATATTAACAAGCGGATAACAAATATAATTTATATTTTTATTATTTTATTATATTTTTGTTAAAGGCTTTTGTTTTACGTTTGTTAACCAAATTATTTATATTTTTTTAATTTTATTATGGCTGTTGTTGTTGGTGGAGGCGGAGACGGTGGTAGTTTTTTTTTTAACAGTTTACAGTTTGTTAATTAATCGTTATTTGTAATTATTCACTGTTCAAATTTAAGCTGATTTTACTAGCATGTAATATATTATATGATCAATAAATCGAAAAGCATTATCTTAGGATGAAAATGCATTTAGATTTTACATTTAGCGTTAAAAAAATTTCTGCGTTTCATTACAAGAAATAATTGATATAAATAATAAAAAAAAAAAAAAATCAATAAACTATTGCAGTTATATTTTTAAAAAATATACTACTTTGATAAGGTTTATAACTGGAAAAGAAATTTTTCCTTTCCTTTATTTTTACTTTTTATGTTTAAAACATTTGTTGCTTACTATAATTACTATATTCTCCAGCAAAAGTGTTTTGCAATTTTATCGAGGAATTATTCAAGTAATAAAACCATGAAAAAGTTTAATGGAAGCAAATTAATTAACAAATAGAAATTCAGATACATAATTGTATCAACGATCAACATTTTATGATTTCAATAGAAAAAAAACAATTATTTTAAAGGCAGGTGCATTGAACATTTATTTCATTTAAATAGGTGATAATTTCAAATTCTAGCACTCAACACATCTTTAATCTTTATATACGTTTTGTAATTAATTATTTGACTGTTTTAACTTCAAAATATTATTGTCAATCCAATATCTGTACATAGCAACATTTGTTAAAACTAATGGAAAACCTGGATAACGACAGTCGTACTTAAACGAGATAATGCCAATAACTTTTCCATTATAAATTGCTGGACCTCCAGAATCGCCACTACAAGCACCTGCATGAGGCCTACCACCGGCACAAAACATTTTATCTTTTAATCTTAACTCATAAACTTTTTTACAATCAATATTATTCATTATGTGGACATGTAAACGCTGTAAATATTCGGACGAATTCGAACCACCTACCTTTATTATGTAAATAATAGATTAATTAAAAAATAATTATTAATAAATTAAATAAGATACTTCTGAAATTCCCCATCCTACAAAAGTAACATCGGTCCCGCTTGGTGGCAACTGTTCGTTTTGTTCAGGTAATATTATTGGTTGGACTTTAGATGAAAATTTTATTTCATTTTCTAATATTAACATACCAATATCATTTTCTGCAGAATCCCAAGAAAACGAGTCATGTTTTATAAAGAAAAGAATATTCAAAATTTCACCATTTGTTAGTGTCGCCGATCCCAATCGTATGGTATAATTATACTTTTCACTTTAAAAATATTATAATTATTTTTTATATGTTTATTGATTTATAATGCTTGAATTATATACAATAAGCAATGTGCAGCAGTAACAACGAGTTTAGTAGTTATTATACTTCCACCACAAATAAATCCTGTATCATATTTAGTAAAAATACTAACCATTGATGGATACATATCAATATCAGTGTCTTCACCTCCAATTATTCGATCATCAATTAGTATATCTTTACTTTTAACGTCAACAAATGGCACTATATAAATAAAAATTGATAAATCAATAAATAAATTAATTATTAATAAATTAATAACGAACTTGTAGCAAATGCAAAAATTAGACACAGAAACAGTTTAGAACCCATTATAGAGAAATTTTATACTAATAATAAAATTATTATTATTATTATTGGGAATCTATTAAACTATATATACTGCATTTAAAGTAAAAACTAATCAATTAACCGCGCATTCTATTAACAATTTGATTATTTATGATGAATTAATTTGGTTACAGTTTTTTTTTTATTTTGATAAAGGAAAATAATCAATCAAAAGCGTAACAGACGCATTGAAACTACGGTTATCAGTTGGAAATAGCGAGGTCAATGATTTCTTGATGCCACTAAGAAATACTTAGCTAAGGTCCGTTTTGTATTTAGCTCCCATAATCTTTAACTCCCATAATAACTTAAAGCTTTTTATTAATAGGATCATCAAAACTGATCAAAACTGAGAATATTATTATCAATATTAATATTTTTAACAAAAAAAAAAAAAAAATCGTGAGTTAAAATGTATGAAGCTCAAACATATTATTAATTAAAAATATAAAATTAAATTTTATAATCAAATAACGAAATAAGACAACGCATATTAATTTATCTGAAAGTTTGTACAAAACCATAAACATCTGAGAATTATAGAGCTTTATTAATGAAACATCATTTAAACAGAGTAAACAAGTAGTTTAAAATTTATCAAATTATTTTATATAAATGTGTGAACTTTACATAAAACAACGACAAAGTAAAAATATAAATTAATTAAATAAAAACAAATCTGATATCTGTTGAACCACCATCAATGTCAATACATTTTCCCATAAAAAAAATTTCACAATTTTGGTTAAACAAAATTATTTTTAAGCCGAATTAAAATAATTGCGAATAATTGATAATAAAAATTTATGTATTTAAATATGGAAAACAGTGGAAATTCCTTAATTAAAAATAATTTTAAAAAAACTTTTTTTTTTTAAAGCCATAATAAACAAACAAATTATCAAAAAAAAAAAATTTTAAATTAAAAATTTTCCAATTAAGCACACGTATGAAATTTAATTTTTTTTTACGCCCTAATTGTGAAAATGTCCTTTGTTTTTTTTTCACTTTCATATGGTAATTATAATATATCTCTGCTTTTATATTGTTATTATTTGTTTAAATTATAAAAATAGAAAGGATTTCAACATTTGACGTTACCTAACTGTGACACTTTCAGATAATCTATTCAGGTATGAAATGATTTTAAAGTTTATTTTATTTTTTGTATAATTTGCACAATTTTTGTAGAAATTAAAATTTTCCAGTGTATGTCATATAACATAAATAATTATAATTCGCTAAATGATTGAGTTTTGTAACAAAGAAAGAAAATTTCAGAATTTATAATATTATTATGACAGGTGAAATGATATTTTTCTTTCGTTTAATAAATTACATAGAAAAAATTTCCCAGATCAGCGCGTCAATATTTTATTTGAATTTAGAAAAAAAAAAAAAGAAAAAGGTAAAAAAAGAAAAATAGCAAAAGGTGTGCAGGTTGTTACATAAACGCGAACTCCCAACATCAGAACAAAAATTCCTCTGAAATTATTTTCAAATAGAAATCTATCAAAACTTTTTTCTCTGCTTCTTTATAATTCCTCCTGTCAATAAATATTAAAATTTTCTGGCTTTTTATCACAAAGTGCAACTTAGTTAAATAAAAGAATATAAAAAAAATAAAAAAACATAAACAAGACCAAAAAGTTTGCGATTTTTCTTTGATAAGTCAGCATAAAATTGAAATTTTATGAAAAAAAAATTTATTTTATTTAATAAATGTTTGACATTTGTTAGCCAATTTTTATAGCTGAAAGTCAAGTGTGAAATTTAATATTTATTTAAAAAATAAAATCATTTTTTAATTAAAATAAACATTTATTAGAATTCAAGAATTGAATTTTTTCGACGCGTTAATCGTTGAATTATTCCCGATATCAACAGCACTTAATTTTCTACTATTGAATAAAATTTCTTCATTTTGTACTTGAGTTAACCAGTTAGATGTTTTTAGAAAGATATCACATAGTTACTATGATTTTCTATTTCTAGTGATATGTTGTTAATAGAAAATTTTATGACTAAACCAGCTTAAGTGATATTTTCTATTAATTTTTAAACGATGTATAAATAGTTATTGATAACAAAGATAAAAGCAAATTAATCACATTAAAACATTTTAAATGACGCTATAAAAATAGTTTCTGTAGAGAGAGAGAGAAGACACATAAATTATATCATCGAGGTAATGTCTGAAGTGATAATACATAATCACAAAGGTGTTGTTTTAATTTGTTTTCTAAACAAAAACTTTAATAATGAAACTGAAATCGTTTTTAGCTATAAAATCACCAAAAATTTCTTAATCTAATATTTGATGGACATTTCTCTTATCGTAACTTATAATAAATCGCATTACATGATATTTGAACATGAAATGTAAATCGATAATAATTTTATTTTAACAGAAAATCTCTAAATCACATAATTGTTATAAAAGAAGAAAATATTTCACAACATTTTTTAACGATAATACTTATTTTCACATTTTTTAAATTTATTTTTCACACCTATTTATTATGATATTTATCTATTTGAATACATTTTTTTTATTTTTTTTTTTTTTTTGCAACAATTTCCCTATAGTATTACCATGCATTTATATACCACTGAGCTTTTATTTGCATATACAGTTCACAAGATACAAAAAAAAAAAAAAAAAAAAAAAAACAAAAAATCGAAATAAATTTGTCATCAAAACCAAAAACAACCAATGTGTCTGTGTTTTTATCATATTTGTCAGCTCCTTTTTTTTTTTTTAATAAAAGCAATAACAAAAATAAAACATCGTGTTATGTTAAAATAGTGATAACCGTAACATCATTTTATTATTAAACATAAATAAATTATTTATTTATTATTTTCCCCATTTTTCAACGTTTGATCATAATTATATTATAAGCAAGTCTGGTATTCTCTGTTTGATAAAATATAAAACTTCAAAACTTTTCATAAAATACATTTTATTTTGGAATATCGATTGGAAAGGAAACAAATAACCCAAACATAACACACACACACACAAAAAAAAAGAAAAAAACGCATCATGTTCAATGACGCCATAAGCGACAAAGAATATTTACATATGGAAAAGATCCAAATGTTTTATTCTTGTTAAATTATTACACAATTGAAACAATTTCTACTTTTCTTTTGTTACTTTCTACAATTCTTTCTTTTATTAAAAACTTTTAAAACACACTACCAAATATAAAAATTGCAAAAAATTGTTTAAAACTAGAATTTTCAATTATTTTCCCAATAAGATAGAACAAAAAAAATTTTTTTTCATTCACATTCTATTTAAAGTTATATAAATTGAAAAATCTGCAGGCAATTTCCAAACATAGAAATGAAAAATAAAATAAAATAAAAAAGCCAACAACAATCTATTATTGTTAAAGCAAAAATTCTGTAGATGAGTTTTTTACATTCGAGATATTTGCTCGTTAGGTGCATAAAGAAAAAAAAAAAAAAATAGGGAAGACACAAAAAAAAAAAAAAATTCTTTAATCTCGTACACTTTCACATGTCTTTGATGATTTAATATTTTATTAAACAATAGGTGATCAGTATTTATACGTTTATTTATTTTTCTTTTTTAAATTAATTAATTAATTTTCAGCACTGAGAAAATATTTTATTGTTTAAAGCAAATAAATTCTACTTTTGTACTTTAAAGCGAATTAATTACAAAATCAAAATTTTGTTGTTATTATTTAATGATTATGTGGAAATTATTATAAAAAAAATTTTTTTTTTATTAATACGTCATGTTATTGTCTAATTAATTAATAATTATAAACTTTAATGAAGCATATTCTATCGTAAATATTATGTTAATAATTAATTAATTGTTCATTAGAAATTTAAACAACGATAAATTTCATATGAATTATTCGATAATCTATAGAAACAAACAAAAAGAAATTCAACAGTGGCGCAGGGATGTAAACAAAAATTCATTAGAGAAATTTTTACTGTGATCCTTTTAAACCTTTAAAAAAAATGAAATAAATTTTATTCTTATGACATTGAGCTTAGATGATAAATTTTGTATCTGCTTACATAATATTATGAAGTAATTATCACATTACAAAGAAAACTACAAGTCCGTGTGTAATCATCCCTAATAATCCAAAAAAAAAAAAAAACAGCAAACCAATTTTATCGAGTAATAATCGTATAAATACATAAAAAATACTTTTTTTAACAATTAATTAAAACGTTTTATTTATAAATACATTAAATTAATTCCATTAAATCATTATACAATCCTTTATGCTCGTGTTATTATTATTATTATTATAATATTCAAAAATAGCAAATAGTATAAACAAAGCACTAAACAACAAAATGCTCTGTATCGTTCAAAATACTTTGATAATGCTTTGCATTAGCTTCTATCTAAATTAATTAATTAATTTAATAATAAACAAAACAATAAAACTTGTTTATGCTAAATTATTATATAAAATTAAATAAAATAAAAATATTTTTAAAATTATTAACAAATATTAATAATGAAATAATAATTTTATATTAAATTATGTAAATAAGCAATTCTTGGAACGTCTGCTTTTGTTATAAAGCAAAATTTTCTAAAATATTAAAACAATGAAAAATATTGATTTAGTTGTTTGCAACAATATGAATATTTTTAATTATAAAGACTTTTAATTTGTTAACCAACTTATATTTATATAAAAAAAAAAAAAAACTAACAAGAAAATATGTGAAAGAGTTTTAAACGTTACTTACATTACATGCACACGCTATTATTTTCATAGTTTTATTAAATTACAACAACAAAGCTTTTAACTTACGTGGCAGGTAAAGTTTTTTAAAGTTACATTGTAATAATAATTTCTTTTCCTTTTTTTTCTTTACTAAATAAATAATTGTTTAAAGTTGCCACCATTTATTTTGTTGTTACAGAATCAGCAAACCGAGCACTTTTTATAAATATTAATCAGATTAATTAGATGAAATAATAAATACATAATTGATAGTGCATAATACTCAAGTAATTAGCTTTTATAAATCTAAAGTTATGTAATAAATCCTGCACAATAGCAATCTATAAAAACCTTCATTAAAGCCAAAGGCTATCTATAAAGATTTTATTTTTAGTATTTCTATTTTATTATTTTATTTTATTGCACTGACTATTTTACCGAATAACAAAAAAAAAAAATAAAAATTTTTGCATAAAAGTGCATCACACTTGAATAGATTAAAGTTTCACTTGAAAGTAGGTCGAATTTCTACAAAAATGAAAAACTATTTATAAACAAATATAGAATTGCATATCATGCTAAAAACAATTCAACCATGACATAACTAGTATCTTTAGCATTTAATTGATGACATGAAAGATATAAAAAGGCTACTATAAAGCATAGTAATAATTTTCTTATGTAAATAATGAAAAAACTAAGTTTCTACGAATCTTTTCGAAAGCTTTAAAACAACAACAACAAAAAAACTATAGAAAGTACATTACATATCCCTGTAAAACATTAAATAGTGAACTTTCAAAATAACATGTTCATATATAGAAAATTACATTTTTCTTTTTACTAAACTTTATTATTATTTTCTGTTGCATTAAAAATTGAATTTTTTTTTTATTCTTTAGTTGTATGTTCTTTGAGAAAAAAAAAAATAATACAGCGAAAAACTCATTAATAAATACTATAAAAACATATAAAATTTAATAAATTTATGTATATTTACTGTAATAAATAATCATAAGTTGGAATAACACAAAAATAAAAAACGAAAGAAAAAAAAAATGAAAAACCTTTTGTCAGCATATGGCTTAAACGTATACGTAAATTGTGTATTCGGTATTCTGATCCTTATCATGTATTTAGTTTTCTCATATATTCACTTCTTTTATTCGTTACTACTTACTTTTAATACATTATTTTCCTACATAAATTTTTTGCTACCTTTGTTTCAAATATTTTCTTTTCGATCTTATTGAAATTTTTACGTTTTTCATGTATTATTTCTGCTTTTTATTAAAATATTTTCATAAAGAAAGTTATATCCTTTTATATATATATGTCGTCAAATGTCATATGAGGTAAATACGGTACAAATAAAAACTCATAAATAATATTATAGAAGTTTAAATCACAAATTCGTTTTAAAGTTTCATTTTGTGATTTTTATTTGCTTTATGGATTAAGTTTAATAAACGAAATATTACTCAGTTGCTTTTACCATGTGCCCAAATGGTTTTCCGTTCTTTTAAAACTTTTTTTTATGTTTATTTATAAACAGCGATGAAAACCGATATTGAAACGTTAATTGATAAATTTAATTACAAATACTTAAACAGGAAAATTATAAAACGGGCTTACAACGGGCTCTCACATCTACATAATTCGAGCGCACATTAATCCTTAAGCAAAAATTGTTTATTTCTGTTATGCTTTTCAATTATTATTATTAACCATAAAAAAAAAATATTCAAATTAAGTCATAAAAATAAAAACATCATAAAAATGAAAAATACAAAACAGAAAAAAAATGCTCATATCAGTGGCCACAGCTTGTCCACAAGTAAAATAATAATTTGTTAACATAAGAAGCTTCCGTTTATTTCAATTTTTTTTTTTAATAATTGCGACAGTTAAAAGTTACATTTTTTTATATAAAAATGTTTTTTAATGCTGAAAATAAATGATAAACGTTGTTTAAGTATTTATGCCATCAACCAGCAGCATTATCGTTTCTGAATGATTTTAGAAACTTAACTAAAAACAAAAAAATGAAAACAGAAATGCTTTTGCTATACAGTTTACGGATAGGTATACACAGCGTCTTAAAAATATGAATAAAAATCAATTACTGTATGTGTAGGCAACCGTGTGTATGACTAATTAACAAAGAACAAACATAAAAATAGGAAAATTTAACCTAATTCCAACCTAACAAAATGTTAGTTAAATAATAATTAAAAAAGTTTTTAAAAACAAATTAATATGCTAAACAGTTATTAATTAAATAAAAAACAATTAATATTTACCTTTAATAAAATACTGTAAAGTGTTTGTGTTAATCAAAAAAAAAAAAAAAAAAAAAACGCTTTGAACAATAAAATTTCTATTTAAAAATTATTTAAATTATTTTTCTTATCATCATTCATTGAAAATTATTCATATATTGCTGTGGCTGTGGTTGCTTCATTTTTTCTATTAAGAAAAAATAAAATTCTTTTTTTATGCTATATTGATATCATTTTAATATTATTTTAATTATGCTTGAGGCGAATAATCCTTACAATGTTTCATTATTAGTACACAATTGAATTTACAATAAAAATTTTTTTTTTAAATAATTTTGAATTATTACACACGATATTATGATTTTGTATTTACAACCATTAATAACATATTATGGTGAAATAAGATATTTTTTACATTTCTTAATGATGTTCCTTTATATTTTTTTAATTAATTTCATTATTTCAATACTAATAAGTAGGGTGATACAATAGGTTTTGCTATTTATCAGTGTATTTAAAAGATTTTATGATAGCACCCCAGGAAGTATAACATGTATAATATTTGATAGATTATCATAATTATAAAATAAGTTTATTTGATAGCTTAATATATATTATTACTGGAATTTTAATATGAAATTAAGACATAACTAATGTAGTAACAAAAGAATATTTTTAATAACAAAACCGCTACATTCGGAAATTCAATTTACTCATTAAAATTTGTTAGAAATAAAAGTTTATTTTGTGGCATTAAAGATATTTGTATTTCTGCTTATTGGTTTTATAAACATAAACCATATAAAAGTGGTTAAAAAAAAAAATATACTGAAAAGTATTTAAATAAAAAGCATTGTTCAAAAGATCCACAATCCAAGCTGTCGTTTAATCAATACTTTAAAGTTTAAACATTGGATCAATAGTTGCATTTTATATTTTAAAAATTGTGTAATGTTTTTTGTCAGACTTTTTGAGAAATTTAAGTATCGTGCCAAATCGGTACTAGCGTAACATAATATTAAAAAATCAAATTTTAATAAGAAAATAGCTAAAACCATACTGGTTTACCTTCAGTAATAAAAAACAAAAAAAATGTAGAAAATATAATTATATTTTAAATATTTATTATGCGATAGGAATATCTCCTTTAATACTTAATAAAAAAATTTGTAATGGAAAAAATAAAACTCGTTAAATTGATGACCTTTATTAATGAATCTGGATTTTGTAGTACACTGGAAAATGTACTTAACACACCAAACCACTTAATTTGAAAAGAGGTGATTTTTTGTTTTATTTATTTATTTATTTTTTTATTTATTTTATTATTATTATAATCTCCCATAAAACATGGAAATTTCCAGTTAAACATCCAACCATTTAGTTACAACGAGCTTTTATTATTATTATTATCGATGTAAAAATTCAAAAAGCATACGATAGATTTATATGTAATACATTTTTTATGTACTTTAAAGGCAACAGAAAATAATGCGAAAAAAAAAAAAATGGAAATTTAATGGATTTTATTCGATTTTTTTGTTTTTTTACGATTAGCATAAATAAAAATTATCTCAATGATTTTTTATTGTCTCATTTTTATTTATTATTTATTTATTTATTCATTTTTAAGATGATAATTTTATTTAGATTTACAATCGAATTATTTTCAAGAGTTATTTATAAAATCGATAAATGATTTCTTATTTCTTATAAAAAAAAAAAAATTAAAGGCAAATAGATAAACAAACATTTTTTTTGATTAGATTTTTTTTTCGTTCTTTTTATTTTATTTTACGAGGTTTAAACTACGGTTTACGGCCAACACTTAATGAGTTTAATAATCATGTTTTGGTTATTAGCGATTATTTCTAAATCAAAAATTTATATTTCTTAGTAAATTAGATTGTTACGTGCTATTAAAACGGACCGTGAAAATTAATCATTAATGATAGCAATTATTCCGTAGATATAGACTCAAATATCAATTAACTAATTAAGTAATTTTTCATTCTAATAAAATATAATTAAAACACCATCGTTTAGAATTTCTAATAATTCTTTTAGAGAAATAATTTATCGTATTTTCTGTTTTTTTAACAATAATCCGTGACTTTTTAATTAAAAAACAATGAATAATATAAATTAAAAGGATACTGGTTCAGGATATCACGTGGGTAAATGATGATTAAATTTTTGCGCTACACGACATCGTCGCATAATAAAAATCATATTTTTCATAGTTATTTAAGACAAGGTGTATGCATAATAAAAATAAAGAGATCTGACGAAACATACATTAAAAATCATGTGGAGCACAGTGGATGTCATATGAAATAAAAAAAAAAAAAACATTAATTTACACAAAGCCATAGTCATTCGAAAATAAGCTAATCAATATAAATAATGTAAAAGGGTTAATTTAGTAAATAACATTATTTTCATTACTTAAGTCAGAATTATCCCCAATAATCACAGATTTACAGAAGAAAAACAAAAAAAATCAATTTATTTTTCCATTTTCAATATTTATGATCTTTGGGTGCTTTTGTGACTCTCAAGTTGAGTTAAGAAAAAAAAAAAAAGTAAGCAAAATAACTAATCTTAAAGATTTTTTCTTATAAATCCATATTTTATGTTGTATCGACAATGGGTGGTAGCAAGCTAAAAAAATAATGGAAGTTATATGACGTTTTTCCTTTTTTAAGATAAAAATAATAGTTTATTACATTATTCATATCTTATTGAGTTTCATATATGTATGAATTGTAATCATGTTCGTTTCCGTTAATGTTTGACAATGTCAGCAGCTGCCAATGATAATTTTGTGTGCCTTAAATGGATAACAAAATTAAGTTCATTCTCATTTTTTATTGTTTTTTTTTTTTTTTTGACTGTGTCCATTGCTGCTCTTGTGCTGGTTTATTGAGCTTTCATCTGCGTTTTTTTTTTTTGCAATTTTTTATCGAATGAATATTTTTTTCTACAAAAATAAAAAGCTACTTTTTCCTCTGATATTTGGATGATGCCGCATGTTTATTTTTATATTTTTCATACAAAAACGTATAAATTATGTTTGGTTTTTGTAATATTTGAATTATTATTTTTTTTTTTTTTTCATATATTTACGTGAGTTACGATACTAGAAAAATATTATTATTTCTTTTTTATATTTGGTTATTTTCTTACACATGACTGAGTTGAAAAGAAAAATAAAAATCATTTTTTTCGTTTTCGTTTTATTTATTTATTATTTATTGACGGCAAAAACACAATATTTAATGATGTTACAATTTTGTGTGCGGTTTGTTTGTTGTTATTTCTTCATTGAATTTATGAACTGTGAACAGCCAAAAAAAAATTCTATTACTTACTAAAATTCACCCATTTACTGATCAAATAAATAAACAGAAACAACAAAATCGTTGGTTAACGAATCAAAAACAAAAAATAAAATAAAAAACGTTTGTTGTAATTTTACCACATAGAGTTATTATTTAAATTGAAAACCACTTTAACGCTTCAACTTTGTTGAGCTTTAAAGTCTACAATTTTTATAAATTAAATAATTATGAAAAATTAAAACATAATTTACATAAATAACAGAGTAACATGTAACGTCACAGTATGAAAATATTTATTAATTGTATTCTCCAAACATAAATTATCTATATAATGGTAAAAAAAGAATTAATTTAACTGTGATAACAGAAATATTAAAATTATAAAAATAAGCAAATTATTATATTTTAACATTACAAAACATTACACCAATCATATAATTACCGAAAATTTATTAATTAAATTGCAATCCAATACGGTTCTAATAAAATGTAAATTAAATTTTTGTTATTGAAAAGCTAAAATATGATGAGTTCAACATAAAATAAACAAACTAATTAATTCAATTTACAAAATAAATAAAATAATTTATGTTGACTGTGTTTATACACATATCCTGTTAAAATTCTTAATAAATTAATTAAATTATATAAAATTAAATTTAAATAAATAATTTACCAGATTTCATAATTCTTTAATAGGAAAAGAATGGTTTTTCTATTATCTGAAATAAAATGTAAAATATTTTATAACACAACCATTCTGGTCCTTCAGGGATAAAAAGTAAAAACTTTTCCATTTAAAAACGACAGTTGTAACGCTAAATATATTGCCAAAAAAAGAAGTTTATTTAAAGAACAATAAATATCAGCAAAAAGCATAAATAACACGAAAAGACACTACAAATCAATGAAATTTACGAGAAAATAAAAAAAAATTCCTTTTCGAAACAAAAACAAAAAAAAAAAAAAGAATAAAATTCTGCTCCTTGTTAGTTTTCTACATAAAAGTGGAAATATTCTTTTGAATAAATAATTTCTTTTTTAAAAATATTTCCTGTTTTTCATCGTATTGCATATTTATTTATTTAATGTGATGTCAAATGTTAAACTTTTTATCATAAAGGAATTTTTCTTACAAACAAAGCAGACAAACAAAAAATTATTTCGGTTAAATTTATAAAAGCCCACAACAAACTTATGTTTTTACATAAATAAATATTTAATGTTTTTGAATCACATTTCATTAACTTTTGCTATTTTAATATAATTTTTCTATTATTTATTTATTTAAAAAAACAAAAAAATTCATTCATTTCACATGGACAAAATACAAATAAAAGGACAAAAAAAAATTATTTCTTGAGTTTTATCTTGAGCAAAAAAAAAAAAAAAGTCTTAAGACATTCTCCACAAATAAAATTCCATTTCAATCTTTTGAAACAATAAATGAAATTCTTTGGACAAAAAAAAAAGAAAAATAAGATATAAAAAAAAAAAAAAACAATTTCAAAGAATTCCAAGATAAAATTGGCAAAACCCAAAAAATAAACCAACGACAAAAGACGTTACCCTTTTTAACAATTTTGTTTGACAAAATTAAATAAATGTTTTCATTGTTCAAATGTAAGTCAAGTTAAATTCATCAGGATAAATACGAAGACAAAGAGAAATTTTTTTCTATTTTATTCACAAGTTATTGAAAGTTTTCTTTTCATTTAAGATAAAGAAAAAAAGCTTTCAAATAGGTCAGATCAATGGACCTATCGAAATATTATTCATTTCGATCCTTGATAAGCAAAACTGTTGGTTTCTCTTAAACACAAATCACTGTCTATATTCACAATTTTAATTCAATTAATATTTATACAGATTTACGAAGTGCTTCCTTGTTTATTGCAGATTACTTTCTTTTTTACGTTACGGAGTTTACAGTTTATAAATCTCTTATTTTCAAAAATTTTTTAATGAACTTTCTATGAAAATTATATTTTCTCCACAGTATTATTAGATGTTTTTCTTAGTATTTATATCATTTTTAGTTGTATTTTACAGAACAAGAAAATATGTTCCTGTGATCACAGCGTTTTTCTTATTATATATTATTTAAAAAAAAAATCCTTTACGTCCTTTAAGCCATAACTATTCATGTTTTCTAAGTATTTTTGCGATTTTACATAATTTTTCTGTATTTACGTGCTGTCCAAATGTATCCCGAGGTTATTTTCTCAAATAAGCATATTTTACTAAGTTAAATTTCACAAATAAAAATCTACTGATACATTTGGTCGTTATTCTGCTATGCTTATAATAAAAATAAATTATTTCAACCAGGAACCAACAGACAAAAAAAAAAAATGAAAAAACCTCAAACATAACAACAAATAAGCAAACCACAATAAAGTAAATTCTCTGTGAATTATTTAATTTAAATGTAATTAGCATTGTAACATTTTGTTAATTAGTAAATATTAAGCATCACCAAAAACGAAGATAATGGAAACTAAAGAAAGAAAAATTCCGAAACAACGAGAAATGGCAAAACTTCTTATCTCTTAGTAAATACATCAACTAAATAAGCAATAAAAAAAAAAAGAAGAGAACATAAAAACAAAACAAAAAAAAAAAAAACTTTCCAACAAAAGCACAAATGTACTCAAGAAATAGCTAAGTTAATTTAAATTTAAATCTTTTATTATTTAGTTTTCTTTATTTTTCCCTTCGATATACAGTTTTTTTTTTCCATTTTCTTTCTTTTAAATTTCTGACAACATGCTATAAATTTAGGTTAATTTTATTACTTACATTTGTTCCATTCTTATACGAACAAGTAGAAACGAATGAACAAGAATTGTGAAAACATAAAGTTTCGAATTAGAAAGAAATATTCAAGAAAGAAAATTTAATGCTAACCAATGATTACTCAAAGCAAAAAGAAAAAATAAAACGAATATTGCATTTTCACAATTCTGTATTTTCTTACGTACATTACTTACAGAAAAAACAGATAAAACGGACATTCTAAAATATATAGCACTTAGTTTAAATGGATGAGTATTAGATTATATAATAATCCAAGTTAGCTAGAAGCCAACACATAATTGATAAATAGATCTCGATCTCTATATCTCAAACTCGAAACGAATTACAATCTGAACAAATAATTTTATGTAATTTAAACATAAAATAAGAAAAATTCAATTTATCATCGGTTATAAATTAGAAAATATAAAAATATAGAAAAATCAATGAAAAAATAAGTTGATTAATTAATTTCCATTTCCAGAAACAACAAAACAAAACATATTCACAGTTAATGTTAAGCTTAAGAAAAGGGCTTAACAAGCATAAATCATTAGTTTCGTTCGTCAAAGATGTTTTTTTTAACAAGACAACAAAACTAACAAAGGTTAAGCTTCTTAGAGAGCCTATGTTAGGGCAAGTGTTCGTAAAATCAATAAGAAAAAAAATAATGAAGGAACTAAACGTCAGAATTGAGCTTCTTTCTTTTTCATGATAAATGTTTTAATAATTGATAAATTACATGTTTCTGTATATGGTGTATATCCTATAATATTTCACATTTGTGGTTACGACAGAAATAACTTGCTTTTCCCTTTCGTTTACGTTTTTTTTTTTTTTTTGTTTTTATTTACACAAATTGATGAAATTTATTTACAAAACTTTTCCCACTTTTGTTATATTTAGAGTTTTTTTTTTTTGAAATTGTCTTTTTGTGATAAACACAATTAATTTGCTCATTTATTTCCCTTTGTACACTTTTTTCTTTTTGTACATTTTCAACAGTTCTTGTCACTTTTATATAGTTTTCATAATAAATGTGCTTGTCTTTAAGTATACTTAGTCTTATTTGTACATAGAAAAAAACAAATTCTATTTCCATGCAAAGATTACACGCAACAAAAAGCATATTTATCAAATCTATTGTTTGGTTCAAATAACAAATAATAATGATAAAAATATCCTATGCCTAAATCTAAACAGTAATGTTTCATTTGCGTCACCACAATTCACAAATTCTAGTAACAAAAAAAAAAACAAAAAAACAAACCGATGGAAACGAAGAAATATTAGATAATAGAAAATATACCACGAAAATTTATTACACATATATGGTATGACATAGTCAACGAGAATAATTTGTTTTATTTAATTTAATATTCCCTTCATTTTACATCCGTATTAATTTTTTTTTTTTTTTTAATAAAACTGCCTAACAAAAGCTCAAAACAGCTATTTAATATGTGAAAAAAAAAAGTAATTAATAATTTTAAAGTCCAATAAAACGTGAATAAACAAATATTTGTAAGCCCGGAAAATACATTTTTTTTTATTTAAATTTTATCTTTTTTTTTTATTTAACATTATTTCGATTATGTTTACTCATTTTATTTTTTTTTCCATAAAATTGAATCGTGTTTAAAATTACCAAAAAAAAAAAATTATATTTCAAAAACACAAAATTACAGTAAATAAAAAAAAAAATTATTTTTTTTTTAATTAAAAATGTAGTGAAAAATGCTATTTTAAAACAAATAACACTTTTTTTCTACCTTGCAAATATGCAAATATTGAAATCACACGAATTCTCGAACAACAAACACAGTATTTTAAAATACAAATACAAATTATCGTTGTATTAAGTAATAATTTTATAAATAAAAATGTACCATTCTAAGTTTACGGAATAGTAACCAAAGAGTAGGAATAATAATTCACTTGTGACCTAATTCATGAATTTGTTCTCGAAAAACAACATTTTGATTATAAATAAAGTCAGAATGAAAAACTTTAAGCATTTATTTGATTTAACTTTTAAAATAATCATGATATTAGGATATAACTGCACCAGATTGTATTACTAGATAAACTGCTTTAAATAAATTAGGAATAATATATTGTACTTGTACTTGTTTCTGGAAAACTTTCATAAAATTAACACAACAAAATTATGTTATAAGAAAAGTACATTACAAGATTCTCCATTGATTTTTTATCCCAGCTAGTATTTATAATAATTTTCTGCAACGATTATGTTTACTAATAAAATATCTACCATATTAATTTAATTAATTCGAGATCTATTTGTGATCTGATTTTTTAAGAAATAACTTATAATTACAGAAACAATTTTTAAAATGATATTCAAATTATATCTTGTACCTTAACTACAGTTTTAAAGTATAAATTAATTGCACCTTACAACATAAACATAATTATATGTTAATTAATAACAGAAAAACAAATACATAATTACCATATGTTAAATATTTTGATTAAACTGTAAATTGAACTTTTAATTAAAATCACAAAAAAAAAAAAAAACCAAATCTGCATAATTCAAAAGCAAGCCTCTTGAGTTTTAATACTCTTATCATATCTGGAAATAATCCAACATAACCAAAATATGTTTAAACAACAGAATTTATATTTAATAACTATAATAGAACATAAACAAACTATAATACAAAAAAAAAATGTTTGTCTATAAAAACATAATTACATAAGGATGAATGTTTATTTAGTATTTATTGAAAACTTTACAACAATATGCATGTTGTTATTATTATAATAATAATAATAATAATTATTATTATTATTATTATTGTTATATTTATATTGTGTGCTGCAAAAAAAAAAAACTTTTTGCTGGAAGTAAATAGAGGAGACGGCACAGTACATACAAAAAAAAAAAAAGAGAATGTTTTTTCGATTGTTAAAAATCAACAGAGAAAACAGCCAACAAAACACAAAATGAATAGAATTAAAAGATGAAAACCCAAATAACAACTGAAATAACATTTATATGTAGAGCTTTTTTTTTTCTTTATTACATATATTTATTTTTCTATAGTTTATGTTGATAAATTTTTTATTTAATTTTTTTTTTTTTTTTTTTTTTTACAATCCCAATAGCCCAATTTCCGTTGTTTTTATTTATCTCCTTCCCCAAAAAATGAAAAAATAAAAATGAAAATCTTTTCTTTTATTATTTAAATTCAAAAATACTTTATCAACATTGCATAAAGCTTTTTCTGGTGTATTCGGTTTTGAAAATAACTTAAAACAATATTTCAAATGTTATTGGGAAAAGTATGTTAATTCTAGTCATCTAACACTGTAATTTAGCTTCTGAAATGTTTTGTGTAATGAAAATAAATTTATATAACATGCATTTCAATTTGAAAACTTCTTCAAGTTTTATTCTTTTTTTACCATAAGTACTAAAGTGGTTATAAATTTGACTATACCGTCTAATTATCATGTATCAACGAATGAAAAAAAAACTTAAAACAAAAATCAATTTTATGTTGAATTCTAAAAATAAATTACATAAAACTGGTGATTTGCCAAATATATTGGCAAAAATGGAATGAAAAAAACTAAAAAAAAAAAAAAAAAACGATTCAAAAGTATTTTTAAGATTTTCTGATATATTTTTGCCAGAAATAAATTTATTTAGCACAATAAACCTATTCATAGATTAACTGATTTGATTGTTCAATGGGGAAAAAAAATTTCATTTTTTTTGTTAATTTTTTTTTTTTTTCAGTATTCAAAATCAGGATCTGAATAGAATTTTACCTAAATCATATATATTTTTAGTTGTTAAATCGACTGATGAATATATAATAAATTTTTTCTGTTATGAATTTATTATGTTTGTCATATTATGATATGATTTGCTTTGTAAAACATTTATGGATGCTTGAAAATAATTTAATCTTTAATGGTTTCTCTTGTCCTTTTTATTTATTATTCTATACGCATGATTCTAAACGATGTGTTTAGGTAAATAAATAATTATTTTAAAGAAAATAAACCGACATGAGTTTATTTGACAATAATGATCTTTGATATTAATTAAAAAGTATAAAAATAATATTCTGTAGAACAAACACAATTGGTTTACTCAACCGAGTATAATCTAAAAGGCAACGAAAGGACACTAATAATAACAACAGCAACAAAAAGAAAACATCACATAAGAAAGAATGTAAATTAACTAAAGAAACTAGTCCCCAGCTGTTTATACATAGATTATATATATACGAAAACTAGTTTAACAATTATAATAATTTCTGTTTTTATGTTGATAGCATCTATTCTCCCTAAATCCAACTCAATTCTGACACACTTGTGTAAGCCAAGTAAAATAATAGAAAAATTAATTAAATTTTCTAGGTAAAATTAATTTTTTTTTTTTTTTTTATACAGTTTGTACAGTTAACGAAATTATTTTCTTAATTAAATTAACTAACCAATTTCTTTTGTAAACAAAAAAAAAATTAATTAATAACAATACATCATTTCACGGGTAAAATAATTAATTTTTTTTGTAAATCATAAATTAAATTGTCCCTTACAAATAAACCACGATTAAATAGACCACAAATTTAAATTAGCAGAAAACCCTTTTTTAAATCGAATAACCAAATCATTAAACAATCAAATGAAATTAAGATCAATTACTGTTTCACAAAATCATAAATATTTCCTGAAAAATAGAAGAAGAAAAAAAACTGCGAGAAAGTCGGTAAAGCTTTTATAAAAACACAATAAAGAGCCAACAAAGAAATATAATTTTATTTAACTTTTAATATTTCATAATAAAAAAAAAAAAAAAAAAGAAAATAATAATAAGAATGTAAAAGCTTTTAATGTCTCTAGAGAAATAACAAATTTAGATGTGGCATCACAAGTGATTATAGGGGACAAGACAGTTCATTACGAATTGAACTAAATAAATTAAGGATTGTTAAATTCTATTTTATTTTTTTTATTATTTTTATGGAAGATTAATAATTTAAATTTTAAATTCTACTTACTTTGGAAACTTTTTTTCATTTTATGTAGCAAAAAAAAAAAAAAAAAAACAGAAAACAAATAGAAAAAATTAGGGAAAATTTACATATAATAAACAGCCTAATAGCTATTTAATTAAATTTAATTTATTATAAAGTATCTAAAACCGATTATGCATAGAGAATGTAAATATTGATTTATATTTTTATTTTTATTTTTTTTTAAAGCAGTGTCTCACATACATTTATAACATAATAAAAACGAATAAATATTATATGAATAAAACACTTGAACCCTACATAAAGATAATAAAATTCCAAAAAAATAATAATATTTTAACAGTGAACGGAGACATGTCATATTACTTCCAGCCATCGGGATAGGTTTTCGTGACATATGTGGTGCTTTATGTATATATATTTTTTTTTTTTTTTCTAAATTCTTTTATTATAGTAGGATAGCTGTGGTTATATAGCATTCACGCTTAACACTTTCATTTCTTTTTGCACTAATATTCTGAATTTAAGAATGTGTAAAAAAAAAAACAGAAAAACATTTTTAATGTGATCAAGAAATGAATAAAATATGTTTTGTTGTTTGTTATTTAAATTACATTCACAATAGGAATAAAAAGTCACCTTAATTATTTAAGGGTTAACAACAAAAGTAATAAACGTGAAACAAAAACCACTTTAAATGTAAATTTATTTTTTTTAAGGTATTTTTATATTTTTCTTCTATTTTTTTTGTTTTGTTTTTTTTTTTTTTTTTGAGAAAACTGTAACAAAGTTTATATTACTCTTTTACTGTGGATTTCCTTATGTGTATTAACTATCTGTTTATAATTCTTCAATAGATTGGTGCTAGAAATGTCCTTCTGTTCTGTTCTTTTATAAATAAAGACACTCAAGTTGGTGGGTTATTAAAACTTTCGTACACAAAATCTGCGATAACAAATGCCCAAAACAATACTGGTTAAAAATATAAGAGTTTTTGGTATGAGCTTTCTTGTAATTATAGAAGTTTAAAGCATAAATTTATAATTCAAAAATTAACAACAAGTCACCTTAAAATATTTATGTTGCTTACTTTTAGTTTTCAATTCAATGAAAACAATTCAAAAAAGTTTTAAAATGCAAACGTTTTTCTTTAGCGGTTAAATTCATTTATAAATAAAATGAATAATTATCAATAATTAAGCACCTTGTTAAGCTAAATGCACATCATTAAAGAAACAATAATATATATGATAAAATTTAAAAAAAAAAAAAACATTAATTAAATGTTTATAATTCCTTATCTTTTAAATACATTTTACCACTGTTTGGTTGTAATTATTATATATTTTCTTTTAATTAACTCATTTCATTTAAGCGCACAGCATTTAAACGATTTAAATTTTTGGGAGAAATTATGTTAAATTACCAAGTGGCGCTAAAGAAAATTAGAATTTTCACAAAAAAAAAAACAATTTTTATTATTATTATTATTATTTCACTTCAAACGCAAACATGGTGCTAAGGTAATGTAATGAAAGGAATTAAAGTCAACACCAAAATGTATAAAATAAAGACGGGAGCAAATAGGAAAAGAACAAAAAAGTAAGGAAAAAACGAAAACAAAAAATGTATCAAATATCGTTTTTTTATTTTTAAATTAAATTTATCCTCAAGATTTTATTTATATTTTACATTTCTTATTAACAAACAAACAAAAAAAAAAAAAACAGCAGCAGCAGAAACAAAAATAAAAAAGAAAGTAGATAACCCGTGAACAATTTCACCAGATGGTGTAAACAATTTAGCAAAAATAAAAACTTGATGAAATTATTTCAGAAAAAAAAAAAAAAAACAATTTTTTAAATTATAATTTAGTCCAGAATAATAATTTTTTTTTTTTCTACTTTCTTATAGCTAAATTATAATTTAAATAGTTGACGAAAAGAAATTATCCTGAGAAAATGTGTTTAACCGAAAAAAATAAGGGGAATTTATCGATAAGGCAGATAGTAATGTGAGTGCGCACTAAAAACACAAAGCTCATATAAACAAAATCAAGTCAGTTGCTTCCTTAATATTAACTAGACAAGTCGTTTTTATTTTATTTTATTATTCAACATTCAAAAGAGTTTACTTTTTTTTTTCTTTTTTTTTTTAATTTACTTTAAACTTTATGTTGTTCTGTACGATAAAACAGCAAGAAAAAGCTCATTTAAATTCTAACGAAAAAGTGACTGGAGCAGCTTAATTGTTTTACTTTAAAATTTGAAAATTTTTTAATTATTAATGATTTTTTTTTTTATAAATTAAAGTGAAGTTTCTTAGAATACATCTAATTAAGATAAAATTTTGTTAATTCTTTTTTTTTTTTTTTTATTATTATTATTCTTATAATTATTTTTATTGTTTTATCTTGGAATTAGCAATTTAACAACTTAAATCATCCTAAAACAATGAGCCTTCTGATTAAAAGTAATAATAAAAAAGAGGCAACAAAAAAAAAAAAAAGATAAAGAAGAATTAGATATAAGAAAAGAAAAGAAAATAATAATAAGAAGGTAAACTTGAATACCATTGTTTGTTAATTTAAACATAAAAAACAACAACCAAGTTGTTTAAATAATTTTTTTTTTTTAGTATAAATTCATAATAATTTGATTATTATTATAAATTTACATAAATTTAATAATACACTTTGGGAACAACAAATAAATCCAACAATAACAGCCTTATTATCATATTTAGGTTAAAATTTTAAACAAAAATATTATTTTAAATAATAATAATATAGAGACAATGAGGTTTACAGATAATATAGGATAAAAAATAAACATCTAACTCTATTTTGTTATTATTATTATTATTAATATTAATATAAATAATATAAATAATAATAATACTACTAAAAACATACCACCACAGGACCACAAAGTACAACAATGGACCCAAACATAAGTAACAATATAACAAAGTCCCATAATGGTCGTACAATACAATTTGTTTATATTTTATATTAATATTATAATTCAAATATGAAACATATGCTAATATATACTGTGCTAGCTTACTATGTTTATTTGATTATTGGATATTAGGTGAGTTTATTTACCATTAAACAATGTAATTTTGTGCTTAGAAAACTAAATATTTATATGCGAAATGCAAATGGAAAATTATGATCATTTTTATATACATAGAATAATTATCAGATCATATTAACTATATTTACGATTTGGTAATAAATTCCATTAATTGCATATTTAATTAATTATTAACTAAATTATAGGTATCGAGCACAGTATATTTTCACTCCCAGAATGTTTGTAGTCATTTCTATACAAATACGGAAGAATTTCGAAAGAATTTATAAACTTTAGATGAGTTTTTATTTTATTTAACTATTGAAGAACTGCCTATTCATTCAAGTATGCAAGAATGTATCTTACAAATTAGAAAATTATCCATTAATAACATTCACATGCCATAGTTACTTCATAGGTAAGTACGAAATAATTTTTACCAAGAGTTTTAGAACTCAACAGTCCATTTCAATTATTTAATAATTTAATTACTTTTAAACTAATTTATTAATTTATCATTTAAATTTTTAATAAAAATAAAACAAATTAAATAACCATTTAAAACTATAAAGTTCCATTCAAATGGACAATAATCTCTAAAGTACATAATAAATATATAAATACGAATATAAATCATAATGTTTTGTCAATAAAAATTTGTTTTCTTTTTTCTTTTTTTTTTATATTTATACCAAACAAGATATTCTTTTTCATAACGATATTATTTACAAATCGCTTTAAAGCACAATTGAAATTGTTTAATAAAATCTGATATTGAAATGTTTTTCCTTTTTATACAGGAATATATAATAAATAAAATAAAAACAATTTATTAGATTTTTTATTTACAATACAATTTGATTTACTTTATTAATACAGTAGATGTTCAAAGATTTTTCTATTTAATCTAAAAAATATTATCTACTTAGCTTTTATTCATTTTGTTATTAATAAAAAAAAAAAATCAAACCATTCATAAATGAAAGCCTTTTTTTCATTGTTCCGAATAAGTTTTTTAACTAAAATATTTATGTATTCATACCTAGTAAAACATACACGTATTATAGAGGCTTAAACAAAAAAAAAAAAAAATATATAAAAAGCTTTTGCAAGTTTAAAGTTTTCTAATTAACATAAGAAATCATCAAGCTACGAAACACCATCGATCGTGCAACGTTATTGATACAAAACTAAGCATTAGTAAGTTTGTATAAAAGATTTATAATCAAAAGGTAAACCAATTTCGTAAGTTTTAAGCTTACTTATATTTCACTTCTATGCAATAAGTATGCACATTTTAAATATAATATTTTTAAATAAATTAATCTCGAAACTACTTTATAAAATAATAAATAATTTAATCAAGAAAAGCTATCTGATTATTTTAATAATTTATAATAAAATTAAATTATTATTTAATTTATTTTTTTTTTTTCAAATATTAAAAGGAATAGAAGAAAATCTCTTTAATTTTTTATTAAAATAAATATTTAATAAACTTTTTTAAAAAAAATTTATTCATATATGGATTATGTTAAGTAAGTTTTGTTTAATCAAGTTTTCCTTAAAGATTCTATACAGAGAGTTTAATAAAACAAAAAATATATATATATATATGTAATAATTAAATTATTAAATCGTTAGATGTAAAGAAAAGTAAAACTAATAATTAACATTTGATCCATATAAACGTAATACGTAGTAAATTTATATTCAGTATTTAATCGTCTTGCGGTTATAATTAAAAACTTTTTCTTTTTCGTTTTAGTTTTTTTTTTTTTTTTTATTTTTTTTTAAACTTTATAGTTTAACTGAAGAAGGAATAAAAAAAAAATTTTTTTTTATCGTATAAATATATGAAGAAATGTAATTAATTTGTTAATTGAATTTTTTACTTAAGATAAAATGAAAATACACCTGGCGCCTCCATCATTGCTGCATAGCACTGTGTGTGAGTTTTAATTTTTTTCTTTCCTTTTTTTTTTTTTTGTTAACAGAACAAATGTGTTTTTATTTGCATTTTAATGAGAAACATATTCATTAAGTGGAAGGTAAGTTATATTAAAATTTTTTTTTTTTTTTTTACAGCAAATTTTTTTATCTTTAATTTTTAATTATAAAATTATTATCTTTAGGGTTAATGAAAAATTTATAAAACTTTTATAATGTGTTGCTATAATTTTTGTTGCTACAGAAATAGAAAAATCTTTTATAACTTCTATAAGCTTTTATATATATATATTTTTTTTTCAGTTTTTGATTCATCATATAAAAAAAATAATTTATTCAATAAAAAAAAAAGAAAAGAAAAACTTGAAAATTAGGTCATATTTAGCTTTGTGTACAAACGAAAAAGAAAAAAAAAGCTTAGTTAAAGCCACTTTCTTCAATTATTTGCATACTTGACTATGTTTTTATTAAATAATAATACTCAAATAAAATTTAATTATATAAAATCAATAAGCCTACCTACAAGCTTTTTCTATTGACAGCTGTCAAGGTTTTTTTCTCATTTTTTGTTTTTATTTGCTTTTAATCAAAAAAGTTTTTGTCATAATACATGAATTTAATTTTCAATATTAACAAAACGTTAATCAGTGTATACTTAATTTTGTAAGAAATTTCCAATAGTTTTAGGTACGAGTATTAAGTGTCAGTAAAATAAATAAAATTGCATGTCAATCACTAAAATGTTATTCCATCTACTTGAAAAAAAAAATAACTTTTTTTCAGCTTTTATTTATTTTACTTATTATAAGGTGGTGCCAATATGCTTAAATGTAAATTGAAGGATTATTTATAACAAATCCTTACAAATTTTGCTGACTTGTTCATCATTTTGTTTATAAAATCTAACAGTAAGTTAACCTTCTAGTGTTAATAAAACTTTTAGAAAAAGAAAAATCTATCTGAATGTCAGTCTATGTTAGCATAGGCAAAAAATAAATAAATAATAACCCAATTTCCATAAAATTTATTTAAAGTTAATATTTACAAAATAAAAATATATATATTTTTTAATTAAAAATAATAAAAACTTTTCATATTTTCCCATTACATTTTCCAAAAATAATAAAAAAAAAAAATATAAAATTTTTTTTTTTTTTTCAGTTACAAATAGTTTTTTTATATGGCGCCGTCATTGTTTTCATATTTTTTATGTAATTTCATCATATTTTTTTGGAAATATTATTCTCATTATTATACTCATGCTGTGTTATTTTTATTATTATATTTAATTCAATTATATTTATTTAAATTGATTACGATGCTTACATTATTTTCTTTTATAATTATTTATTTTATTTTTTTTTTTTTTTTAAACATAAATTAAATAATTTTTATATTGCATGTGATAAAATTTATTAATAATAGTTATTTATTTTTTATTTATTTTTTTTATGTACATTATATAATAGTACAATATTTAATTAAAAATAAAAAATGCTGTATGCTTTAATTAAACTTAATTGATTTTATTAAGTTAATTATAATATTCTGGTAGACATTTATTTTATTTTTACAATATTCGAATTCGACATACACATATATACATATTTTATTGTCTATAAAGTTAAATAACTTGAATCAAGATTGTAAATTTATAACAAAAGACAAACCATAAATTTCCATAAAACATTTCCGATATAATCATTAAATAAGAAGAGAGAAAAGAAAATAAAACACAGAATCATGAAGAAATTTTACTATTTACATGTGAAATAATGCACACAGTAGCGTTACATCAATAATTAATCAGGATTATTCAAATTTATACACAACAAACATAGAGAAATAAATCAAATCACAGTTTTTAACACATTTTCCATATAAATAAAAAAAAAATAAATAAATAAAATTGTCAGCAAATACAATCATTATCAGAACAGACATATGTGAAACCACATGTTTGCGGAAGAAAATTATATAAAAAAAAACATATTTTTTTTTTTTACAATAAATAACCATTCTCGTTATACCTTGGTGCCTAAATTATCATTGGGAAACAGAAAAAACAGAAAATTGACAGAATTTTAATGATAGTTAACAGGTAAAACACATTTTTCTGCCAACAACATCGTTTTTCTATATAGGGGGTAAATGGCTAACTAAAAAAAAAAAAGCAAAATTTTTTTTTGGCGTTTATCCAACAAAAGTCAAAATTTAAGTGAATTTAAAATTTAATTTATTTTACTAGTAATTTATTTTTTATCTGATGCTATTTTTCATCGGAACTACACGTTTAATTATCCAAAACAAATTAAGCAGTAAAATTAATTAATCAGGTTTTAATTATGAATGGTTATTGCCACAATTAAAATTAATAATTGCGTCACATAAGACTGTTAAACAAAATTTAATAGCTTTTAATTTTGGTCAATAATTTAATTATTGCATAATCGATTATGATTTTTTAAATAATATAATTTCCCACAGCAACCCATATTCAATAATATGATCTCCTACGCTACTGATTATTAACTACAAAACATGTACAAGAAAACATGTATAATTCATAAAATAACATAAATTGAACACACAGAGTAAAAAAAAAAAAAATGTTTTTCCCTTATTACAACATTCATAAATAAATAAAAATATAAAGAAAATAAAAAGTTTTTTTTTTTTTTATCTTTTATTCACATACATTAATGTTACTAATGATTCTGTAATAAATCAATTACGAAATGGCAAAACGAAAATATTTATATAATATAAAAAAAAAAAATTTTCTTTTTTTTTGTTACAAAATATAGAAAAAAGTTTTATTCAAATAAGAATATAAGAAAAATTATCATCGGAAAAAATTTCGAAAATAATTAAAAACTCTACCAGTACCGGATACAACATCATTACTACTATTATTATTATTATTATTATTACTATTATTATTATTATTATTACTATTTGTATCGTTATTATTATTATTATTAGTTGCATTAATATTTTCATCACTATCATTGATTTGTATTTTTAATATTTGTGCAATTTGTTTATTACGTTGAATAATTAATAAAATTTCAGTTGCTGATAATTTAATTGTTCCCAATTTATTTCTTTTATTATCCATAAATGTAATAATATAAATTGATTCAGCATTTGTATAATCAGGTTTCGCTATAATACGCATATCATAAAATGTTGTTAAATTAAATAAATATTGAATGCCAACCTCAGACGCTATTTCCTTATTATTAATTTTCGAAATTAAATTCATTATTGATTTACAATCATTATCTTTGATTAGTTTTTTCGGTTTTTTTTTATCGACACCTGGTCGAGGCGTTTTTATTGTTAAAATCTGTTCGGTTTCATTTAATGTATTATTTTCTGATTCATTACCCAATATGACTGCTGTTAACATTTGCTTAAAGAAACCTTTGCTTTCCGCATATTCGTATTTTTTCTTTGTTAGCCACATTGTACCCAAAAATTTGTCATTCGTTCTATCGATGACATCAAGTAGAAAGTATGAGGCGGTTTTAAATGGTTTCCCATCTGCTGAATAGACTGCAATCGCAATATCATTTATCAAACGATCTCCAATTATAGTTTCTAGTGATTTAAATATATTTTTTAAATCTTTTTCGCCTGAATCTGTATCAGTAGTTTCGTATTGTATTACTTGAAGAGAATTTTCCTCATCTGTTTCAGATATTTTTGCATCATTATCATTGTTATCATCATCAGCTGTATTTTCACTCATCAAATCTTCACTAGCATCAACACCACTATCTGATTTTTCATCTCTCATTTTAGAATGACTTTGCATTGGTATCATGAGTCGATTATTTGTATCTTTTTTCGATAAAATAGCAAGCTGATTCGATGGCTCTGATAATGAAGAATAGTGTGATTCACTTGCATCACTTCCTTCAATAACGTCCTGATAATTATCACTTACATCCTGTACAGCACGGTCATGAGATTTTATGTTTGATTGCAGAGAAGCTTTATCAGAAGGCTTAAATTTATCATCTTCTGTCTTATTAATTAATTTCTTCGGCGTTGAAGCGTCCTGCGATTTATTTGTAACTGTCGATATTTTATTAGACAATGGTTTCGAGTAATAATAATCATCCTCATCATCAGCAAGAGTAACAATATTATTATCGGCATTAATTATAGCTGCTTGATCTGAATATGAATTCTCTGCTACTTCACTATCATTTTCGCTTTCGTCCCTTATTGTTACTTTTTTCACAGGGTTTCTATCTATTATTGCATCATGACTATCATCTGTAGTTAGTGGCAAGTTACCAAATTCATTTTTAGTTACGAAGCCTGAATCAATGTCACCACTCGTTCTACTTTTAGGTGCATTTATAACATAATTATGTATGTCATCGTTACTGTCATCAACAACTGAATCACTTTCATAATTTTCCGACTCATCAGCTTTGTTCTCTAATGTTTCATCTAAATTATTCACGGATTCACTTGGAACTTCTTTAATAGTATAATTATTTCCTTGATTACTTTTATCCATGTCATCTTCGCTCGTGTCACTGGGTATAATTATTCTAACTTTATTATTATTGTTACTAACAACTGCATCACTACTATCAGTATATTCATTATCCTCATCATTTCGGTCATGTGAATAATTATGTTCATCACCACTTTCATATTTATCATCTATAATGTCTGTTTCTGTATCAGCATGTATCAGCTCAATATTTTCGTATCGAGATGTATTTGGTGTAATGGGCCTTTTTGAAATACTATAATCTAAAGGACGGTCATTAATATAAGCATTATATGTAGCTGCCCTCGCATCATTATCATCATGTCCTTCAACTTCTTCGTCATGCATTGATTCTTCTTCCTCTTTTTCTTCATATTCATCTACCAATTCCGTTTGGTCTTTGAATGAAAGACCACTTTCGGCTACATTTTTTTCTTCTTCCGTGTCGGCTGTTTCTTCTACTAAATACAACATATCATCATCGGTATCAGTTGCAATTGAATTTTCCTCATCATGGCTTTGTGTATATTTATCATCTGTTCTAGATTGAACTTGATCACCAACGTCATCTGTATCAATCAAGTCCCCAGTTTCATACCTTTCATATATACTGTCACTAGCTAAAGAAGTATTGGAGTCGTTGAGTTCAGATTGAACTGGTCTTTCCTTTGTTTCACTATTGTAATCATCTAGTTCAGACTCCGTTGCTTTGCTTGCAATATTTTCTACATCACTAGGTATAGTTTCTTCATCGTCGTAACCCTTATCTCTTTCTTTAACCAAGTATTGTTGCGATGATCCTGGAGTCGCTTCGTTGTTCGTTATTTCAATGGACGTATTTTCGAAATTTGAATCCACATGTTTATGTTCTGGAATTGGTTCATTTTCGTTGATCTCATATGAATAATTATTAATTAGTGTTTCTGATTCAACTTTTTCTTTTTTCAATTCTTTTTTTAAGCATTTTCTTGTACCAGAGGAAACAACAAGTCCTAATTTTTCGGCTGCTGTAGCTGTTGCTTCGTATTCATGAGTGCTAGGATATAGAGGCCAATTTAACAATCTTGCTAATTCTTCATCTGGTCCTACATTAATTACCAGATTGAATGGATGTTCCTGATAATCACGCCACGGTTTTCTTTCAACTACAAGTGGTCTTTTACGCTTTTTCTTTTTTAACTCCTGATTGAATTTAATAAATTTTATTTGCTTATGCTTTGCCTGTTTTTCCCGTACAATATTAAACATATTAGGTTTCAAAGTTAAAGCTTGTTTCATCGTTGATAGGTCTAATCTGAATTTTGATTTTCCTATAGATGTATTAACTGACGCCTTATCAGCGGATATAATTGAGCTCTTTTTATTAAGTGGTGCCTTATCAGCTGATAGAATTGAGATCTGGGGAGTTATAGTTGGAGTGGGGACATTACTACCAGTTGACGGCAGAGGTGATTTTTTTAACGCTGACTTTAATTCTTTGTTCAAAACTGGTATTTTACTTTTTGGCACAAATTTAACATTAACAGTCACAGTTGATTCTTTAAATGTTATTTGTTTACTTTCCTGATCGGGATGCGGTTGCTCTTCAATTATAATATCTTGTGATTCATTTGGTGAACCAAATGGAGTTGTTACTGCAGGTCCTTTCCTATTTTTATGAGCATATTGTGCATGGATACCATTATCTCGGGCATGTTCTTTAATCAAATAAAAATAAACAATCTGACAATAAATGTTAACTTGGAAAAATAATAATTACCTTCAATGAGTATTTGTAAATTTTCTACGGCACTTTTTAATTTTTCTTCCTCATTTTTACCACGAAATATATTGCAAACAGTTTTCATTTTATTTCTGTTTTTTCCTTTTTTTTTTCAATACAAAAATTTAAATAATTTTCAACGATTTATTAAAAAAAAAAATAAAACGAATAATAAATTTAAATAGTAAATATGTACGTTATACTTTTATTCGATTTATGAAAATTATAATGACATTTCATATGTTTGACAGATAAAGTGAAAACAAAATTATTTATGGATTTAAAGTTAAAGTTGGCTTGATACTAATGATTTTAATTTAAAAACCAATAAGAAGTAAAAACAAGTGTTTTTTATAATTTCTGCTACTTTACAATTTATTAAAATTTTTATGATAAAAAAGTCAATATTTCTTTAATGAAAAACAATCACCAATATAATTTAAACAAAAGATCATACGATCAATAGCCGTCAATATAGAATCATCTAAAAATGGTCCCATCATATGTGTACCAAATTCTTCTAAAATTCCTTGTCTATCCTTTTCATTAGATGGATTAACAGCTACATTCTCATCATTTAGTAATATATTTTCATAATCATTGACTTCAATATCACTACGTTCTAAAATTACTTGAAAATCATCTGCTGGTAGATATAATGTTCCAATAAGATCACAATCTTTTGTATAAAAATCAAGTGCATATTCTGGTTCTTCCATATCTTGATTCAATGTTGCTATAATTTGCATATTTTCTTCAATCGCAACACGTATAACCTTGGTAGCCGCTTCAAAGCGATCCACATAAATATTATGAAGTGTCTGTAATGTTTCCGTGGCAATATTTTGATAATAACACTCATTATTTTCGTCATATTTTGGGTTTGGAATGACTGTTTCATAAGATTCTGATTCAAAACTATTATCATCATCTAATGTTGTGGAAGCAGCAGCTTCTGGCGAATTAATAACATATATGGTAAATATATCGCTAAAAACGCCAACTTGTTTTGCTCTTCGAAGTTCTTGTTCTGATGACCAGAACTTACCGAGAACAACATAATTTTCGCGACACAAAACATCGATATTGAATATTTTTATTTTGTCTTTTGGATTCTCCTCTGGTACTATAGCTATTATAATATCTTCGAGTTCTCGATCGCCAGCTATCAATTTTATATTTTTACGTATAATGGTGTTATCCGGATTAATTGTTATTTCTTCATCAAGATTACTTTTTGTATCTGTACGATTTTTATTCTTTGATAAATTGGGTTCCATTTCTGATTGATTCGTTGCTTGTAATGTAGATGATCCTTTCGAGTCATATTTTTGTGTTTTAATTATTGCTTCTTCTCCATACGGTTTATTATTAACTTCTGTTAATTTAATGAGAGACGATTGTCTAATGTCTTTAATATTTGCTGGCTTGTTACTTGGTTTTGTTCG
Organism: Ptychoptera albimana; assembly: GCA_961205885.1. Lineage (NCBI taxonomy): Eukaryota > Metazoa > Arthropoda > Insecta > Diptera > Ptychopteridae > Ptychoptera > Ptychoptera albimana. The sequence continues at coordinate 18,269,031 of OY540801.1, forward strand.
TGATTGTCCATTTGACTTCGATTTGGTAGATTTTGCATTCAATTTTTTGGAATTCGTAGAAGATAATGTACTTGATTTAATACTTACTTCATCCGTTGATTCATTATTTGAGGATTGCTCTAATTCTTTGTCGTATCGTATTCGTTTATGAGCTGGTGACTTGATTCGTTTCGATTTGTCATGGGATCGTTTAGAATGGCGTAAAGTAGAACTTTTTGAATTTTTGTTATTTAACGGTGACTTCATAGGCTTTAAACTGGCACTTGAATTTTTATATTTATCCGATGAAGCTTTCGATGTTGTATCAGATTCCTCAGGTGGTATTCGATATAAAACGCACGAATCTGATGGTTTTACTATGGATGGTTTTTTCAATGATTTTTTCTTTACCGGTGGAGTCTGAGAAGAACTTGATTTCACTTGTCGTTTTGTGCTTGTCAAAGAAGATTTATTTTTTTGTTTCACTTTTGACGAGCTGCTTTTATGTAGTCTTGGATTTGTTTTCGAATCTAACGTTTGCGTTGAGTTTGTTCGTTGTTCAGTTTTTGATTGCTTTGGTTGCATCTTCCGTTGTTGTTCTGACTGGTAATCCTGAGTTTTTTCTTGTGACGACTTTGTTTGTTGCATACGAGATTTTTGATTTTCCGATTTTGAAGATTGGGATATTGCATTAGAAGGATTTATTGGAAGCATTGCAGGTCTTCGGCTAGAGGAAGGTTTTCTGTTACTATCATCATCATCATCACTATCATCAGGGGGCATTATTTGAGGCAAATTTTTTTTTTTCTTAGACCCTTGGTTATTTATTACGTTTCCCGTATCGCTGTTTTCGTGAAACATTCGACGGGAATGAATTGTTGTATACGTTTTCTCAGCATTCTTTTGACCGACTGGTTGATGAATTTCGGTTGTCATTATCGTTTCATTTGTATTAGATGTATGCCCAACCTTATTAACAACATCATTTATTTGGGTTTTATGAACGTTTCTCAAAACTTCCGTCAATTGAGGGTGTTCTTCTCTAATTGTATGAGTCACAACACCTACCGATTGAGTAAGTTGTTCTCTGCCCTCATCAAATAATTGAGTATCAGTAGTATATTTATTATTTAATTTAAAATAATTTTTCTCTGGCTGAGACTGTCCGGTTCTATTAATTAGTTCATTTCTTTCAGTTACTTCCTTAATACTAGAATGTTTGCTTTCTTTATATCGACTATTTGCAGCTGTAGATTTCATTGTTTCTGAAAGTGTTGATGTATAATCTGGATGAACTTTTTTCACAGTTTTATCAGCAAATGCAACCGTTTTATTTAAATTATATTTATCAGATGTACTCTGATTGTGAGATCCATGATTATTGTTTTGTTGATTGCCATAAGGATTATTCATTAAATTTGTTGTAATTCTATCCAATGCCTGTTTAATATCTTGCGTTTTATGCATAATGTTTCTTGGTTGACTTCTCTCATCATTATCTACGTGTCGTGGAGCTGATGTATTATTATTCAATAATCCACATAATTGTTTTACTTGCGATTTAATTTCAGCTAAATCAGATTGAACTAAGCCTATAGGACTGGCTGCAGGTATACTTGGTTTATTACCAACATTATTTTTATTACGTGGTGTATGTGAACGTGAATTATTATTTTTCAGTACTTTATCTGAAGCAGCAGTTAAAACATCTACCTCTTCACTTTTAATCTCATTCTTTATGTAAGCCATAAGATTTGATAATTTACATAACAAAGCATCTGCTGTATTATTTAATTCGCCCGTAACATCTGCAATCGTTGTATTATTTTGATGTTTCTTTGATTGATGTACTGTATCCCATGGTAAGTCTATTGTATCTTGTAAATGTTGGATTCCTTGTTGAATTTCTTCAACACCTTGTATTGCTTTGGCAACCAATGTTAAAGATTCAACATCAATTAGTTTTGTTCGATCTGGCTTATTACTGAAAAAAAAATATAAACAAATTAATTGATTTTATTATATGTCATTTATCGGCTTACTTTAATTTCATCATTTGTAATTGATCAGCGTTTTGCTTTGATCCTGTTCTGTTTATTGATTTTGGACCAGATTGTTGGGAAGATCTTGGTGAACTGACCGCATCATAATATTCATCAATGGATTCTCGAGGACTTTTTTTATCCCGAGATATATTTTTTCCTATTAAATCAATAGAATTTTTATTTCTTGAATGTATAGAGGATGTTGCAGTTGCTGCACTATTTACATGAAAATTCATATCATGTGGATCATTATCATCGGATGAAGATTCTTCGTCATGATTTTGCCCAATACCACGATCAGATCTTTGATTTCTAGACATATCAGATAATTGAAAAACGGGAATAACAATTGCTTCAAAGCCAGTCGGTGGAATGCCTGGAACCCTTCGTATATCACCTCTTGTATTTGTATAAATCAAATCGTATTGATCTTTACCTTTTATATTTCTCTTAACCACTTTTAACTGTTTATTATTATTTGCCGACATAATATTTGAAATTACAAAGAATTTTGATTTTCGAACTATATAATTAATTTTCCATATACAAATTGAAATTCATTCCACACTTTTTCAATAAATTTCGATTGCTCCTTTTTTCTTTTTTTTTTTTTTTCTTTTCTTTTTTAATATATTTTAAATTAAAATGTCATAAAATGAACGCAAAAATATATAAAAAGTTTTGAATATATATTTTATGCAATGAATCCTTTTTTATTTATTTAAAATTTTAAATTTCTGAAAAAAAAAAAAAAAAACTGAACAAAGTAGAATTTTTAATTAAATTACAATTTTAATTACAAAGTTTGTTAAATTAATATAAAATTATAAATTATGACAACTATGGACTAATCATATAAAAATTATTAATTATATAATCGTTGTGTTACTTTATCCTTATTTCTTATCATATTTTATTTAAGGAATACAATCTTAAAACTAAGGATAATAAAGTTTTTAATTTCAAATGTAATGCCATGAAAAATAGAAAATTGTAAGCATGCAACATAATCAACTGGTAGTCATCGTCCTGGTCGTCATTGTTACTGTCTTTACCTTTTAACATTTTATCTTATTTTTCTTCTATCATATCACAACGTTTAATCTTGTCTTTATGTATTTTTTATTAGTATTATTATTTTTAATGTTTGAAACATTATAAATTTCTTATCTAGATCATCATTTTTAGTTAATTTGCATTTTAAAAAAATAAAGAGAAAACTTAACAAAACTGAAAATAACCGTTTATAATTTACATTTTAACAGATTAATAGAATTTATGTTAAAGAAATGTTTTTTACTATGGATAATATTCCAAATTTAACAGTAATAATATTCGCAGCTTTAAGATAATCAAAGAAAAGCTTGAACTGTGATGTAACAAAAAAAATTATAACAATAATCTTATCAAAAGTAGAAGTTTTATTGTTTTACTTTTGAATACTACAGATTTTCGTCAGAAGTGATTGAATTTAGCTTTAACAAAGAAAAAAAAAAAAGAACTGATTTATCACTGAAAAACAGCAATAAAAAACAATTCAATGTATAAATATAATAAAATTAATATTTTATGTATGTAATAAAATGTGCACACTTGAAAAGTGGAATAAAAGTGAAAATTTTAAATCTGATCAATAGCAAATAAAATTATTTATTGCTATTGAAAAGCTTCTTTTTTTTAAGTTAAAACTTATGATCTATTTTAAGTAATGCGTATAAGTGAATTACGATCACGATCATGATTTTTATCATTCTAACACCAAACTTATACTCTTCAAACTGCATTACATAATTAATTTTTTATCTTTAAAAGTATCTTTATCTATTTAACTTGTAAATTTGTATACATCTCTATTTAAATATTGAATGAAACATTTTGTTAAATGTGAAACTAGATGTTTTAGACAAAAAAATAAATTTGTTTAACATTAGTAAATTACTTAGTAATGGTAAAATCGAAAATAATCTAATTTCAAATCTATAATCGAATAGAAAAGTAAAATTGAACTTTTACCTATATTTAAACAAACATTAATTATTCAATAGATACATCATCGTACATTTTTTATAAGGGTCTTACTTTATTCTACTACTTTTTTTATATATAATAATAATAATAAAACGTCGATGGTACAGGCTTTTATATTTTTCATTAGGAAAAAAAGAAAATAAAATTATTAAAACATTTTTTTTTTATTATTATTAGATTTCTTTCTGCTTTTAATAAAAATTTTAAAAGCAAATTTACTTAACAAGAAAATCAAATTTAAATTGTCTGTTTTTCGGTTAGTAAATTATTCAAAGATTTGTTAAACCAAGAATAAAAAAAAAAATTAAAATTATTTAAAAAATATATATACAGCGATGTAAACCGAAGAAAAGTAAAATAAATCTAATGTAGAACTGGTTAGCCTAATGGTGTTAAGTCTAGACTGAACATTTTGAAACGAAACAACAATATAGCTTCGTTTTTATTAGCTAGAACTAAGTTGTATTCAGCAATAAAATCTACTGAATAATCTACTTGCATTCCATTATTAAAGTTATTTATAAGAAAAACAAACAAAAATTATTATTTTAATGCATGTATACTGAAGTATTACACCGATATGTTAAAAAATTCCGCAACATTTTGAACGAATTCAGCAAAAAAAAAAAATATCATTGGAAATCGCTTGGCAAAATATTATCATATTACAAAGCTATATGGAATATACAAAAAAACTATTAAAAAATGTAAAACTTGCTGAGTATATAAAAATAAAAAATGTCATCTTCCCGGTTTACATCCTTGATTCAATACACTTTTCTTATTTTATACAAATATTTAATTTTCATTATTTGTGCAATTCAATTTTATAAATTTATATTTATTTCGTTTGTATTCAAAGTTGGTTGTATAGATTTAATTATAAAAAATAGTGAGCTTTTAACTTTTGTCTAACGGTTATTGTTACCAACATAAAATTTATAATTTATTTAAACTTTTCTAAATCCTTTGTGTAACATTTTGCTTCAAGTTTTTTTTTTTTTGTTTCATATATTCTGTCAATGAATGCTTTCATTTCAATTTAATAAATTTGTTGCTTTTACTTTGTAATACATAAGGGTCGTAATAAATCGGTTTGAATTAAGAAAGTTTGACAATTAAAATTATGTCTCAGAGACGTGCAAAGCACTTCCTTTACATTAATTCTAAATAACGTAGCATATGAACAAGAGACATATTGACTGAAACATTCTAATTACATAATATTAAATCTATATTAAAGGATAATTGAAGGCAACAAATATAATACCACGCATCTAAATAATAATAATAATAATAATAATAATAAAAAAATCAATTAATCATTTAAATTTTATTTATATTTTTAATTAAATAAAATAATTAATTATTTATTTCAAAGCAAAACAAACTAATAACCGTGAATTTAGATGGATAAAGATTGATTTTTCATCATTTTTTGTTTGTTTGTTCTATGTAATCAAAACAAACAGAATGTTAAAGGAAATAAAAATGTTTTATAGCCTTTAAATAACATAATCAAAGCTTAGTTTAACTTTTAATAATACATTTGAGTATAACACACATCTGTATATAAATAATTTTCTCCTTTTTTCTTTTCTTTTTTTTATGTATTTGATAATAAAAAATTGTATTACATCTATTAATTTTTATGTATTTGGACATTAAAATAAATGAAAATATAATTAATACATTTAACAATGTTGAATACAAATAATTCTTCTTATTCTTATATTTTCTATTTTTATCTCTTTTAAGATATTTTTATTTTATTTTTTTGTGTTCTTTGTGATAATAAAACCTTTAACACAAACAAACAAAATTGTTTGCATATCTTGTGACACGAATTTCTAATGTTTGAACATCTTCTTAAGACTTTTTCATCTTTTTCTTCATCTACTTTTACTTCTTTTGAAAAAACATTATTCTTTAAATATGGTTATACCGGGCGACGTGTAATACATATTGAACATATTTAAACTTTTAACTTTAATTTAAAAAGAAGAGAAAATAATGTTTAAAAAGTTTATTTCACAATTTTTTTATTTTTAAAACAAAAAACAAAAAAAGTAATTTTACCAAAAAAATTAAGTAAATAACAATTTAATCAAATTTTTTTTCTTTTCTTAATTTTTCAAAAATCAAAACATAAAATGTAAATAAAAATTAATTATTTATGTCGTTTTGTGCTTTATTTATCTATAAATAAGTTGCTATAAAATTTCATTGATAAACAAAACATAAACAGAAATTTGTTGTTGAAAGAGTTGAACTAAGCAAATTTTGCAATTATCTTATAACAAGTAATTCAGCGCTTTACTTAAAAACAAAATAACAATACTGGTGTTTCTCGTGTATAATATATAGTTATAATTAGAAATTTATAAATGAAAAATTTCACGATGAACTTTTAACTTATAAAATCCTTTTAAACAACAATTTTACTAGTTTTAAGCAAAAAAAAAAAAAAAATACTCACATTTCCACTTGAATTTAAATTAAACGACTTAGTAAACATTTCTTCTACTTCAAAAAAAAAAAAAATAAATAATTAAACAAAAGTCTTATCATCAAGAAATGCATATTCAACATTACATTATATGTATATAATAAACTAATATTTTGTGATATCAATTAAATTTATTATTAATCAAGTATTACAAGTCAAAGAATTAATCAATTATTATTGAAATATTTTATAAAATAAATTGTTTTGAATTTAAAGATAATATCATATGGATTTATTAACATAAGGCAAAACCAAGAAATGTAGCTTTACATCTTACATACTTATGCATCATTATATTATGGTAATTGAAAAATGAAGAAAAAAAAATATCTAAGTTTATACTGAATACCAAGCAGCATATGGCGCCTATCAAATATAGAACACACAAGATAAAAGGAAGAAAAGAAAAGAAAAGAAAAAAAAAACTGTTGACTATATTGTAAATTCAAAGCATGTTTATATATAAAACGTTTATTATATTCAAAATGTCACATTTATATATTGTTAACATAAACAATATTTATTTGTCATAAACAATTGTAAAAGTTATTTTTTTTTTCCTATCTATTTCCATATGCACATATTACCCCCACACATATTACACCCTATTACAAATAATCTATAATTATTGCTTAATCATTACAATTGATTGTACAAAGTGTATTATATTCTATTTCCTGATATCATCTATTTACAATTTGTATGTTGATTATTTATATTGTTTGTGTTACGTATATTATTAAAATGTTTATTATTTAGTACAATCGATAGAAAATTTTATTTATATAGTTATATTCTAATTAACATTATAGAACATTTTTTTCTATTTAATAGGAAAGGCTAATCTATAATAAAAATAAATAAATTGGTTTGTTAAGAGCAATAATTAATCAATGCAATTGACCTAACGTAACATTAAAGCTTTAGAATTATTTTTTATTAGTTAATCTACATATTTTTACGAAAAAAAAAAAGAATTTGTTTTAAAGAATTTCCAAACATCTTGGCATTAGAATTTTAACTTACTAATGAAATACTAACCGAAACCAAACAATTTCATATCCATTTGTAAAAAGTATTCCACGGTAAATGGGTTTTTTGTATGTAAAGTACACCTATTATCTCCAAATAAACGTATCTTATTAAAACATGAACTATGCAACGAAAAATTGATACAAAAAAAAACATTTTCTAACCACAATACCCGTACACCATGTAAAATCTGTTTAATTTCTGTTAAAACAGAATTCCAAACGAAAAAACTTTTAACTAAGCGATATAAAAACGTATTGGTTCTAGTCTTTGTTAAATTTTGATTTTCGAATAAGAAATCTTTTACTTGATGCGGCACTAAATTGAACGCGCAAACCATTGCTACGGTAAAGATAAAAAGGTAACAAATTGCTAAAATTGCTCAGCAAATGAAACTACTTTTATTTATTCTAAAAATGGTTGATTTTTATGATTAATTATTTAGAATAATAAAAATAAATGGATTTGACATCAAAGTTTAATTAACATCACCCAATAAAATGTAATTTAGTGATTAAAAATTTGTTAACAGCATATATTTAAACCATAGTATTATTATATAAGATGGATCTGTTACAACGTGTTTGAATAAACATATAAAAATTGCAAAATAATGTCAGTCTTACATATTTTATCATTTCCTAAAGACATTATAAATAAAAATAATAAATTTAAAACTATCATTTCAATATAACTAAGTAAAATATTTATATAAAACTATGGGAATACAAATTATTCCTATTTATTATTGTCGCTTAAAGGCAAAATTTACCTTATATTTCCATAGCACGCATGTGTATAAACTATTTAGATTTAGAGAGTTTTGTTTGGGAGTACACTGTTTGTCTAGTCATTATAAAACAGTCCTTAAATTAAATATCGTGTCATTAATAATTATTAAACGAAACAAAAAAAAAAAAAACAAATAAATAATTTTAATTAATTATAATTTATCAATAAAGATAAAAACCAATGAAAATAAATTACATAAAAATAAATAAAAAATTGACAAAAACTTTTAGTAACTACTGTAAATATTTTAAACAAATAAAAATTAACCAAAATGCACATAAACAATCGAGAAAAAAATATTCTGGGCTAGAGCATGGTAGAAAAACAGGAAAAAAAAACTAAACAAAAAAGTTTATTTACTGGGGGACAGGCTCCGACTGGCACCCTGGCACACCATAGTACACAACGAAATACAAATAATTCTCATTTATATACTAAAAAAATACACTAAAAACACAACAACGTGTGTATTTTCCAATTTTCCCCTAACTGCTAAAAACAACAAAATTATAAACAACAACAATTTAAAAAAAAAAAAAAAAAAAAGGAAAATTATGGAAATACCGATGCACAATGCGCATGGTTGCGGGTTAAAAACCTCACCATGAAAAATACCCCAAACGAATTTAGTTAAAATAAAGTAAAGTAAACGTGAAAAGTCTTGTAAAAGTTTTTACATTTCTCTATCATCAAATAATGGGGGAAAATCGAAAATGCTAACACACTGAGCAATCAGCTAGTATCTAGTTTTTCACAGTACAAAAATAATACTCTTTTGGAGTCACCAGTGCACCAGTATTAGTGATTTTTCTTCTTTTAATGTCGTTTTCCTCCCTTAAAATACATTCATTTATTTAGTTTTTACAACCAATTTTCGCATGAACATAAAGTACAGTTCCTTTCCGAGTTCCTTCCTTAAACATACAAAAAAAAAAAATAATAAATAAATAATAAAAAAAAAAAAACCTAAGTGAAACTATTTTCAAAAAAAAAATTAACAACAATATCAGAAAAATTTCCTTTTTTATTCATTTGTTTAAGTGTTTTTTAATTTAAATAAAAATAAGAAGTGTATTATTTAAGTGTTTTATATTTTATAAGTGATTTAAAATTATTATGCTACCCAAAACTAAGGAAACAAAAAATCAATTTAAAGGAGATTTAATAAAAAATTCACTAATTTAAACTAACAAAAAATTAAAATAAAATAAAATGTAAATCTAAATCAATTATTGAATGCATAATGTAAAAAAAAAGGAAGCAAAAATTAATTACAATAAGGAATATGGTGACCAAAAGGATTAAAAGGACACGTTATTTTTGCTTTATTTATTTTATTTTAATTTTTTGTATTATTCTTATTTTATTGCATCAATAATTAATTAAATTCATAATAAATAAATAAATTAAATATAATGAAACGTGATAAATGTAAATAAAAGTCAGTGTGAGAAAAGGAATAAAGAGAAGAAATTAAAAAAAAAAAAAAAAAACACTAAAATTCAAATAAGTGAAAAACTAAAAAAGAAATTAATAAAAAAACGAAACGCAAAATTAAATTCAAAGTAATAATGGAAAATATTTTACGATATTTTCTTTTAATTGGAATATTTACGAAAATTGAAGGTAAAAGGATTTTTTATTTTTTCATTAATTTCAATAGAAAAATATATATGCAAAAAAAAAAAACAAACTGCTGTGCTGAAAAAACCAAAATATACAAGAAAAAAAAAATAAAACTACTATGCCGAAAAAAAAACGCCGACTATTAATCCTTTAATTACCAAATTTATAAATTCTATTCTCTGTCGCAGGTGGATTAAATCAAATGCCGCGTATTATTGAACATCCAATCGATACAATTGTTCCTAGACATGAACCAGCAACATTAAATTGTAAAGCAGAGGGTACACCAACGCCAACAATACAATGGTATAAAGATGGTGCCCCGTTAAAAATTTTACCAGGATCACATCGTATTTTTTTACCAGCTGGTGGTTTATTTTTTTTAAAGGTAATGCAATAAGTTTTCATATTATTTTTTTTTTTTTTTCTTAAACACATTTAACAAGGTGACTCTTATTATTCTTTAAAATCTCTTTTTTAACAGTTTTAAATTTTTTTTCTCATCACTTAATCCTGGTTAATTAAGCTAAGATTTATAAAACCAAAGTTTCTCTTACATTATTTTTGCCCTTATAATACCTTTAGTAAGTTTAATGAGGTTGATAATAAAGTTATAAAAAATCGGATAAAAAAACAAAAATTACTAAATTACACACTTGGCTTGTTGCGATTTTTCATAAATGATTATAAAAATGATTCACTATCATACCGTATCGAATAATAATAATAATAATAATTTTTTTTTTCTTTTTTTTCTTTTTAATCATAACAAAGATCAATTAATTTTTGGATTAAAAAAAATCATTATTTTACTTCTAAAATAACATAAAAATTCCCATAAAAAAAAAAAAAAAGAAAAAAGATTATTATTATCGATTCGGTAATTTATTCATCTTATCTCAAAAAATTATAATAATTTGATTACAAATTTAATTGTATTTCAGATAAATTATGTATACCAAATCTTGTAATAAAATTTTCCGATAATTTCAACTCAATTTTATTGATAAAAACTCGTATAATAAAAAAAAAATATATATATATATATTTCGATTGACCCTGTACTTTTATTAAGGATTAAAAAAAATATATATATATATATATAGAAAATCTCTAAAAATTAGTTAAAGACTAAAACTGATGTCGGTGAAAATTGTAAAGAAAAACTTTTCAGTATTTCTATACAAAACAATACGCACTATAGACACTACCTACTGTGCAACCTGGAACCTATACAGTGTACAGTGGTAGTTAGTACTACGTTTATTTTATAAATTGAAAATACAATTTGCTTTAAACTCCTAACTTTAACTATATATATCCATGTGTACTTTCATCTATTTTCTCTCAGGATAATGTTTTTGTTACGTTTTTTTTTTTTTTTTATACACAATTTTCACAAATATATATCTATATATTTTTTTTATGTTTTGTTTGTAACACAGGTTGTAAATTCACGTAGGGAGAGCGATGCTGGTGTTTATTGGTGTGAGGCAAAAAATGAATTTGGTGTATTCCGTAGCCGTAATGCCACTTTACAAGTAGCAGGTGAACCATATTGCAATTGTCTTTTTCATTTTTTTTTTTATTTATAGAGAAAAACTGTTTTTTTTTCTACTGTTTTATATTTTCTTTAGATTTTTATTTTATTTTTCTTTTTTACAAACAATACATTGAATTTGTACCTACGTTTTACAACCACCTACAACATTACCATCTCTTTTGTTTAGTTTTTTTTTTTTTTTTTTTTCCTTTTTAAATTTTAATTTATTAATGGATCCTTTTTTGTAATTATTTGAGTGAGTTGTTAAATATTTAAAAAGTCGAATTAAAATTTTAAATTAAAAACAACAGAAAATAACAACAAAAAAAAACAAAAACAAAAAATTTGCTAGATATGCTTTGAGGAGAAAATCATGTTATCATTACTTTAATGATTATAATTAACATTAATTTTATAGGTTATTGTGCTTATTCAAATGTTTTTATTTAGTTATTTGTTTTGTTCCTTCTTTTATTTTTATTATTATTATTATTATTATTTAAATTTTTATTTTTTTTAATGTCGTCATGTTTCTTTATTTTCATTTCTTGTCGTTTCATAATTTTTTATTATATTTTTTCTACCATTATAATCCAAACGATTAATAACGACATTTTGTTGTTCTTTTGTTTTTTATTATAAATTATTTATAAAAGAAATTTAATTAATCTTATTTATTCTTTGTATGCCGTTTTTTTTTTATTTTTGTTAGTTTTACGTGATGATTTTCGTTTAGAGCCGAGAAATACACGGGTGGCACAAGGTGAAACAGCATTATTAGAATGTGGGCCACCTAAGGGTACACCAGAACCGTTAATTATGTGGCGTAAAAATGGACAAAAATTAGATATAGAGAATAATAAGCGTGTTCGTGTGGTCGATGGCGGTAATTTAGCAATACAAGATGTAAGACAAACTGACGAGGGACAATATCAGTGTGTTGCAAAAAATATTGTCGGCCAACGTGAAACAGCTATGGCATTTTTGAAAGTTCATGGTAATTGTATATAAATTAACCATATGCTACATGTTTGTTAATTAAATATAATTTGATTTTAGTTAAACCATTTTTGATACGTGGACCACATAATCAAAATGTTATTGAAGGTGAATCAGTTACATTCCCGTGCCGTGTGGGTGGTGATCCAATGCCTGATGTATTGTGGCGGCGAACAGCATCTGGAGGCAACATGCCACTAGGTACAGATTAATAGAATTTTATTTACTTTATTTTATTTTTTTTTTTTAATTAATTATTTTTATTTTTAATTCCATTAGAACGTGTTCATATACTTGAGGATAGAAGTTTACGCTTAGATTATATAACCAGTAATGATGAGGGTGAATATAGTTGTGAAGCTGATAATGCTGTTGGTGTGATAACAGCAACTGGAACATTAACCGTTTATTGTAATTATAAATATTAAATATATTAATTAACACGTTTTTTTTTGTTAACAATTTTTTTTTTTTTTTGTATATCAATTAAGCACCACCAACATTTATAATCCGTCCATCGTCACAAAATATCGAAGTGCCATCGGATGTATCATTTGAATGTAAATCAACTGGTAATCCAAAGCCGACAATGTTTTGGTCAATTAAAGGTAAACGAATGCTAATATTTCCTGGCAAAAAGTTTGATAATTACGAGTCAACATATACAACGGAAGGATTAAGTGTATTAACATTGCAATTAAAGACAAAACGTCTAGACACAAGTGAAAATGTGATAATTATGTGTAATGCTATAAATAGTGTCGGTTCAATAAGCAGCCATGCTAAATTAACAATTAAATCACAAGATGATCGTCCACCACCAATAATTATCAGTGGGCCAACTAATCAAACGTTGCCAATTAAATCCGTTGCAATATTAAATTGTATATCGATTGGTGTTCCACAGCCAATTATATCATGGTATAAGGACGGCACACCAATTATCAACACTCACAAAGTCATAATTAATAATAATGGCACATTGATAATTAATGACTTGGATAAAAATTCTGATCAGGGATTATACACGTGTGTGGCTAGTAGTCGCAGTGGTAAAACTACATGGAGTGGTTATTTACGTTTAGAATTACCAACAAATCCTAATATTAAGTTCTATCGTACACCTGATGTTAATAAATTACCTAGTTTACCCGGAAAACCACAATATGTTAATAGCACTGATGATTCATTAACAATAACATGGTTGCCTAGTGTTAAGGTACAATTTATAAATACTTCAAATTAATTAGACAATTAATTATAATTTTATTTTTATTTTTATTTATTTTTTTTTCTTAATAATAGAATGGTGGTGCTAGTATATTAACATACACGGTGGAAATGTTTTCATCTAATATGTCAAAAAGTTGGATACCAGTTGCTAGCAAATTAACAGATACAACATTTACATTAACACCGGTAATTGAAGGATTAACATACATATTTATTGTACGTGCAGAAAATGTTTATGGTGTCTCATTACCTAGCCAAATGTCAGAACAAATTATACAAGGCCAAGAACAAGTTATAATTGATGAATATAGTTTAAATGAGGCCGAGGCAGTTTTATCAACGGGTAATATCGTTGAACTACTTGAAGCGAATACAACTGATTCAACTAGTGTTCGTTTAGCATGGAAGGTATTTATTATTTTAATTATTTAACAATCTCATGTCATATTAACACATTTTTTTAATTAATAATTTAACTAACTAGATAATCAACGGACAGTACGTTGAAGGATTTTACATATATTCAATTGAATCAAACATGAATAATTCGTATCGCATGCTAACTGTATTACATGGTGGCGGTGCTTCTGCATGTACCATTAATAATTTGTATAAATTCACGGTCTATGAATTTTTTTTAATACCTTTTTATAAAACCATTGAAGGACGACCATCAAATTCACGTAAAACGAGAACAATGGAAGACAGTAAATATTTTTTTTATCATTTTTTTATTTCTAAAGTAATCAAATTTTTTTTTTATTTTCTATAATCTTTAGAGCCTAGAATTGCGCCTGGTAATATGGAAGCGATATTAATCAATTCAACTGCGGTTTATTTAAAATGGGAGAAATTAGACAATAGCTCAATAAATGGGAATTTAATATCATATCAAGTAATTGTACGCGGTTATGATCAATATAATATATCAAGAATATTAACGAATATCACAATTGATGGATCAACACCAACATTATTACTAGCAAATTTATCATCTGGTATAACGTATACGGTGAGTATAGCCGCAGCAACAAATGCTGGCATTGGGCCATTTAGTATACCAGCAACGTTAAGATTAGATCCACTGACCAAAAAATTAGATCAAAGTTACACACGTTATCCCATTAATCAAAATCTCTCCGATGATATATTAACACAAACATGGTTTATAGTGCTGCTTGGTTCAATTATTGCTGTCATTGTATTTCTGTTCGGTGCTATGATTATTTTTAAACGAATACAATTGATGAAGCAAACTTCTTTAGCAACAATGCACGGTACTGTGATTGATTTCATTACATTTCAAACTTTTTTATTACAGAAGTTTTAAAACAAAAAAAAAATCAAAAAATCTTTTATCTACTTTAGGTAATCATACGATTGGAACAATAAGAAAATTCCCTACACTACCATTAAATCAGAGTGGTGTTTGGATTGATCCAACTGGCGGAGTTTGGCGGCAAGCAACTGCTGTAACTACTAAAGAGCCAATGATTGATTATAATCAATCACCACCAACGTTACCAATGCCTGATTATGAACGGTAATATTTATAAATAAAATAATATTTATACATGAAATTAAAAAAAAAAAAAAAATGTTTATTTTTATTATCAGTTTAACACCATTAAATATGCCCGATTACGCTGAAGTAGCGACCTGTTCCACTTTCAAAAATCATAACGATACAATATCACCACATTATGATTCATGTGGTCCATATGCAACAACAACGTTAATCAATCAAAATAATTTATTAGAAAATAATTACTTTGGACAATATGCAAATAAATATAATGTTTATTCAGCGCCTACCAGTTGTCACTATAACGATAATAATTTTGATAATCAACAGCAACAACAACAGCAACAGCAGATTGAATTAATGAGAAATCAATTAAATATGAATATTATTGAAAATAAAATGGATTTAATAAATAATTTAAATAGGCCAATAAATGATATACTGAGTGATAAAACCGTATCGTCAACGTCAATGTTAACAGCATCAGCAACAGCAGCAACATCATCATCAACATTAAATAAAACAAATAAACGTAAATACAATAAAAAGTTACCAAATTATATAAATAAATATGGTAATACAGGTGCAACTGCATCGTCAATCAATCAAAATTCATTACCAAAAAATATTACAAGTTCATCTGGAGGAATAACACCATTGCCGCTATCATCATCTGCAGCCGGTTTACAACATAATAATAAATGGAATACAATACAACAACAGAAACAATTACAACAGCAACAACATAATAATTATGAATTAAATACAAATGATAATAATTCATATCAATTAAGAAATGTTAATAACAGTAATCGTTGTTTATCACAAACATATTTAAGTAGCTTTCGTAAAACTGATAATGTTTAAATAAAAAACTAAAACAATTATCATGGATTATTAATATATATTATTATAAGGAGTAATGTAATGTAAATACGATAACAAATAAAGAGGAAGGATAAATTAAGGATAAATGCTTTTAAATAATATTATAAACATATAAAAGGCGATAAAGGATTTGTTTAAGTAACTTTCTGTTATTTTTATTATTATTATTATTATTTATTCGGTAAGCATTAATTAATTATTTTTTTCTCTTCTATATTATTATTCATTTATTTTTATGTTTATTTTTTTTTTTCTTATTATTATTAATAATTAAGGTCAATTGCAAATTATGCTAAAATAAACTTATTCAACCCAAAAAGAAGAAATAAAAAAAAATTCATTTCACTCCCTTAACACTAATTTTATTATATTTTACCAAAATATATATATATATATATATTGAATGTTATTTCCTTGTTTAACAAAGGTTTAAACAAATTATATTTATTTATTATTTAATTTTTATTTAAATTAAAAAAAAAAAAACAAACTAAGGTCGAGTACGAAACCAAAATGGATTTAAATATTTAAAAATACAAAAATAAATATAAATAAAGATAAGTTTTAACAACCTTTTGACACGGAAATCTGCTAATTATGTGAAAATATTAAAAAAAAAAATATTTTTAATCCAAATTTATGCAGATTAAAAAAACTTCTCTATTAAAAAAAAACAAAAAAAAAATAGTAATTAATAATTCTACATATATAAAATTGACTTAAATTATATAAACAAAGGCTTAAATAAAATTAACTTCCATTAAACATATAAATTTTATAACAAAAATATTATCCAATTACTAATTAAGGATAAAAGAAATGTATTTACATATTAATTTATTAATTAAACGGCTTAAAAATGACTTAATCATTATAACTTCTAAAAAACAAATCAACAATCCTAATCGCCATTTAAAACTAAAAATAATAATTTATCAGCAAAGAGCAGAAAATGGACGAAAATACGAAAAAGTAAATAATTAATCTGTGCAATTAAAAACTAAATTTAATTTAATCTAAATTAATAACTAAATATAACATAATAGTATTATTAATAAAGAATGAGAAGAAGAAAAAAAATTATTATATTAAGTAAAGAATGCATGACTAAAGTATAAAAAAAAAAAAAAATTATTTAAATGTAAATAGAATAAAATAATTAACAAAATTAACGTTAAATAAAAAAAAATCTTACTCCATTTTTAAAATTAAATAGTAAAAAAGAAATAATTAATTATAATGAAATAATTACCTGATAAAAAGCTCAAATTATTCTTCTCTTATAATTTTATTTGGTTTTATTTTATTTACTTTCCTATTTGGTTTTATTTTTCCTATAAATATTTCTTCATTTAAACTTTACTACATTTGTGTTTTTTTTTTTCCACTTCATAATTGTTTTTAAATAAATAAAAACACAGCAAAAACCACAAAAATAAAACACAAGACTGAAATTTTTTTTTTTTTAATTTTCCATAATTGCATAATGATTTTACGCTTTTTTTTGTTCTGAAAAAAAAAAATACTTTTTAATACCTGGAAAAATACAGTGAAATGGAATTTTTGTTATTAAATTTTATTACGTAAAACAAAAAACAAATAAAAATGTGGATAACGTAACTGATTTTAAGTGAAATAAAAAAAAAAAAAACATGAAAACATTAAAACAGTTTTATAAATTAAAAAGCAAAAAAATAGGAAAAATAACGAAGAAAAATCCATTTTATTTTTTTTAATTACATTTTTTCGGTTAATTTGAATTAGAAAGCAATAAAAAAAAAACCAATCAAAGGTTTAGATTAGTTTTTTTTTTTAATTTTAATTTTTTCCATTTTTTTTTTTTTATTAATTTCAAATAAATTGCAGTCGGTAATCAAACGGAAATAAAAAAGAAAAAAAAAATTGTTTTTCAATTTAAATAACAAAAAAAAAAAAAATTGGGTATGAAGCAAACAAAAGCATGATATAAACGAGTTAAATACTGAACCGATGCAATGGTCATGTTAGGGTGATAACCCCTACATTTTTATTGTAATTATTATTGCTTTTGAAAAATACAAAATGCTTTTTCCGATTCTAATTCATTTATATTTTTATTATTTTTTCTTTTTATTTCACTGTCATTTTTAATTGAGAAAATGCAATTAAAGAAAATTAAATAAAATGTCGTATAATTATCGTTAACTATTATTATTTTGGCCTAAAACATAAATGACCTATACATAAATAAATAATTATAATAATAATTGATAAAGAAAATAAAATAATTAAGAAATTAAAAATAAAAAAGAAAATGGAAAATGGAAAATTTACTTTAAATGCTAAATACAAAAAAAAATGAAAAAAAAGGAAAATTAATTAATAAAGAAATGAATCAGCTACCTCTATGTAAATTTTTATTAAAATAATCTATTCAATTTTATTTTATTTGTGTTTAATTAAAAAAATTAATTTTGTATTATAAGATAAAATGGTCTAATTAATTATTTAATTAAAACAAAAAAGAAATATAAAGAAACTCTTTGTGTACATTTTTAACCGTCCAGATCATATCGAAATTAATTAAAAAAAAAAAAAACTATTTCAAAATTTAATTTAATTTATTAATTTAATTATTGAAATTTACTTTTAAAAATATGAAATGAATTAATTAATGTGTTTTTTTTTTTTTTTAATTATTGTACCTTTTGTTTTAAATAATTTTTTTAAATTTGTTTAATTATTTTTTTTTTCTTATTAATTAATTAAATAAAAGGAAAATGAAAATGAAAATGAATAATTAGTAATTAAAGAAAAATAATTTAAATTTGTTGTTTTAATTAATTATAACTAAATAATAGTGGAAAATAAGTGTGACAAAAAAAAAAGTGTTAATCAGTTAATTATTATCTGTTAAGTGTTTTATGTGCAAAAAAGTGTTAATTAATTAGTTAAAAACTTGTTAAAAATTACATCAATAACAATGTGCAAGTGAGAATGCACAAAAAATTAATAAGTTTAAGTGAGTTAACTAATTTAAATAGAAATAATAAAAGTGTTTGTATTGTGAAAGAAGAAAATAATTTTACAATCCTTCGGAGTTAACAACTAAGTAAACGGCATCTGGGTATTTAGTGTAAGTAAAATATATATATTTTGTAAAATTGTTGTAATTATAAAAGAAATTTTCTGTTTAAAACGAACAAATTGCTTTTATGGGATCAATTCAAAACTTCGCCAAAAACATTTTTTTGAATTACTAATCATCTCCTTGTTCTACATTATTCACTTAATTTTTATAGAATGTCCAAAAAAAAAAAAAAACATCAAACTACACTTATAATTCAATTAGCTTAACCAACTAAGCTGTCACGTGTCATTTAAGCGATAAAAATCAACTCGTGATTTATATACACAAAAAAAAAAAAAAATAGGAAAAGGTACCGAAAGAGAAATAAGTAAAAAAAAAAACGAAGTATACCTAGGAACATAATGGAATTTGTCAAAAATTAAATCAAATAAAAATAGATGAAAAAAAAAAAAAATAAATAAATAAATAATTAAATAAATTATGACATTTATTATAATTTAATATTTTTATTATTTTTAATTAATTTTTATTCTTACTTAAACTATATATATATATATATATATATATTTAGTATTAGTTATTTTAATTAGTTTATTTTTATTTATTTATTTAATTAACGTTATTACATTATTATTTTTATTTTTTTTTTTGATTATTTAGAATTTATTAATTAATTTTCTGCAAATTTCAAATACATAGAAAAAAAAAAACGAAAGAAAATAATTAGAAATAAAAAAAAAAAAATGTTTAAAAATGATGATGAAATCAAATATTTGGATATAGCAATAAAAAATTGTAATGAATTAAAAGTGTATTTACAATCATCAATAAATTTAGTAGAAAATTTAAATAATAAATATAATAAAATATGGTATTTACAAAATAAATATTTACGAAATTTTCAATGTACTGATAATAATAATATAAATAATAATAATAATAATAATAATAATAATAATAATAATTTATTTACATTAAATTGCTTCAATGATATAATTATAAAGAATAAATTAATTAATAATAATATTAATAATAATAATAATGATAATATACAAAAATCAATAGATACATCACGTACAATATCCTCAACAATATCATTAAGAACATCATCAACATTATCATTTATTAAACCATCAACAATATTATTTATAAGAAAATCAAGTGATATTATAGAAATGTGTAATGTAATGAATATAAAATTAATAAAAATTAAAAGAAATGTTGAAACAATATTGAATCAAATTGATTTAATAATAAATAAAAATATTAAAAAATCAAATAAATTCAATTTATCACATTGTAATTGTAAAAATTAATAATATCAAAATAAAATTCCAACAAGTAATGAAAAAAAAAAAAAAAAAAAAGAAATGAAATTTATTTAATTTACATTAATTAATTAAGTGGTCATTATCATTATTGACAACAAAAAAAAATAATAATTATTTTCCCTATTTAATAAATTACTCGCTTTTGACTTGTCAATTTTTTCATAAAGAAAGCTCTTAAAGATTTTGACTTAAAAATGACTTAAAAATAATATAAAATGACACGAAAAACTGAAGGAAAACACAACAAATTTATAGTCTCTAGAGAATTTTGAAATCATGATTGTTATAAACTTTAAAATCCAGGACTTTATAAAAAAAAAAAAAAAAAAAAAAATTATATTTTTCATCAACACTGACACATACGGTAAATAGCTAATAACGTCTTAACAACTGAAAACTCTTAAACTCTTAAAAGTGTGAGAAAGGAAATATAAAATACAATATTCAAGTTATACATAATTTTAGTCCCTGAACAACATAAGTACAGTGGATTTTTGCTGTTTAGCTTCTTGCTATTTTTTTTTTTGTTTTTGTTTAAGCTTTAACGATAGACTAAGGATTTTTACTTTTATTTTTATTTTTTTATTTTGTTGTTGTTTTTTTTTTTTTTTTTTTTGGTAAACATTTTATTACTGTTTGTCGTTACTTAACTTATCTATTCATAAATACATGGAAAATATTTAAATTTAATCAAATGCATTAAAAACGAAAGAAAAAAAAAAAAAACAAATCTCTTAAAAACATATAATTATAATAATGGTTGAAAAAAATATATATATATATATTTATTTGCATTAAAAAACAACATTAGAATTGATTAAAATAATAAAAACCAAAAAAAACAAAACTTTTTCATAACAAAACTTAAAAGCTTTTAATGTTTATCATTTTTCCACTTAAGCGCCTATTTTTTATTAGCAAGAAATAAAGAAGAAATGAAATGATAATTGTTTTTTTTTTTGTATTTTTGTATTTTAATTTTTGACATTTAAAAGTTTTCTAAATATGTACAAAAAACTAAGGGGACTTAAAATCGTTACAATTATGTTTATCTACTGGTGTAATTATCCTTCTTTTTTTTTTCTTTTTTTTCTTTTTTAATGCTGTTTATCCACGGTTTTTTGTTATTTTATGTTATTAAGTGTATAAACAGTTAGCACGCATTTTTTGTGTATGTAGTTAGTGTTTTTATTTTTTTTTTTTTATAATGTGTACTCATCACCTATTTAGTGCTTGTTGGGATTTTTTTTTTATTATTAGTGAAAGTTTAACGTTTTATTATTTATTTTTTTTATTTTGTTTTCGCTTTGTTTTAATGAAAATAACTTGAATAAGGGATTAAATAACATTAAAGTGTTTATTGTTAATCATATTTTAAGATAAACAGGAAATTAACCATTAAAATGTCGATAAACTTTTTGGTTAATCGTAAACTTTAACCGTATAATCGTTAATCAATGGTTAACCGTTTAAAACCATTAAATCATTTTATCCAAAAAAATAAAAAAAAAAAATCTGATATTTATTAAATATGAATAAAAAAAAATAAGAATACAGAATAATGATGGATAATTTATTAACCGTTTTTATCAAAATTTACCATCTAACCATCGTATAATGTTATTGTTACAAGAAATTCCTTATAATAAATAATCAAATAACACAATAACCGAGTAAACTTATCAAATATTTCTGCATGTTAACTACATTGAAACAAAAAAAAATGTCAAAAATAAATAAATAAATAGTGACAAAAATTTATTGTTTTTTTTTTTTTTTTTTTTTTGCCTCTCTTGTGTCTGTTTCCCTGTGTTATTCCTTTATGTTTTATTCTGCAAACATGCACATGTTTTCATTTCTTTATTTTTCACGTCTTGTCTTTAATACGTTACACCGTACAGTTTTCTTTTCTTTTCTTTTCTTTTCTTTTCTTTTCTTTTCTTTTCTTTTCTTTTCTTTTCTTTAAAGCTAAAAGAAAAACTTGTAAAAGAACCTTAAAATGATTTACGATCAAATATTTGTTGAAAGAAAATCATATATATATAAAAAACATTTGTAATATTGATATATTGGGACTGAGGGTTGCACAAAAAAATAAAAATATAATATGTTATATGTGATAATATTACAAAAATCTAATCAATGAAATATAGAAACATCTGTGTACCAATATCGTACCTTAAAAAAATAAAACAAGAAGGAAAAAACCAAAATTATTACATTTGATGATGATGACATTTTTGACTTTTTTTTTCTTTTCTTTCCTTACAGTTTTGCGTTTTATTTCTTCCCTTCTATTTACTTATTTAACTTAAAAGCTTTATAAAGGTTTTTCTTTTTTTTTATTCTTTCAACTGTGCTTCAGTTGTTGTTAAGTTTATTAAATATTACTGTGCTTTAGCACAGTTGATTTATTTTAATTTACATTACATCATTTTACGTTACTTTATTAAATTAGAAAAATTCAAATGGCTTTCAATAAGGATTTCTGTTAAGTTTATTAATAATAAAAAATTAAAATTAAAATTAAAATTAAAAAAAAAGAAAACAAAAAGCTCAGCACATATGTAATATAAAAACTAGTTAATATTATATATGCTTAGAAAACCTTTTTGTAACATTATAATAAATTAAACTTTGCACAATGAAAATTATATTTTCTTTTTGTTTGTAGATAATTTCCTATTTAAATATTTTTTTTTTTTTTTTAACAAAAACACATTAAATAGGTGTGTTTGTAGGCTTTTTTACACCCTTTTTTAGTGTATTATTACAAAACATCTTGAAAATTATAATTTTTGGTTGTTCTAACCGAGTAAACAATTAAATCAAGGTACAAAAGCTTCTAGAATACATAAACAAACTAAAAATGCTAATAATACTAAACCAGAAAAAAATAATAATAATATTTTTGGTAAATTACAACGTTAAAAGCAAACATTTATACAAATGAAACTTTTTTTTTGTTTTTACTTGTAGACAGTTTTAAATGAATTTTTCACTTTTTATTAACACAAAAAGGATTAAACGTTGGATTTCCTTTTGATATAAACTTCATAAGAATCACGTACAGTAAATACAACAAATAGAAAAAGAAAAAAAAACTTTCTAAACAACAACAATATTATTTAACTAAATATATAAATGAAATATTATAAAAATATGTTTACTTTTTTATATAATAAATAAAATAAATTACATAAATCAATCACCACATGGTCAAGCGACAAAGCGCAAAGAAATACAAAACAAACAAACAAAAAAAAAAACAAAAACGAAAACAAAAGTTTTTGACATACGACATTTTGACATCATTGCTTTTTGACATTTATAAACAAATAAATTAAAACGGAAATTTTGGCATATGCAAAAGAAAAAAAAATTAAATAAAAACAGAGAAACGGAAATAATTTATAAAAAAAAAATAAAAAAAAGGATGAATAAAGTTTTAATGTTAATTAAAACAATTTAAATTTATTTATAGACAATGAATGTAATAAAAAAAAGACACTGAAAAAGGCAGAAAAGGCAACAAGGACGCAAAATAAAAAAAAAAAAAAAAGAGAAGAAAATAATAATAAAAAATTATGAATAATTAAATTTGATTATAAATTTGATGCAATAACAAAAAAAAAAAAAAAAAAACACACAAAATTTAACTAAAAATAAATGCTTAAATGTGTTATTTTGTATATATGTATTTGTTGTAAGGTTAAGTTTTGTAGCCCCCTTTTGTTACTGTAAAAGAATAAAAGTTAAAAACACCCCAATTGTATAACTTTTTCTTTTTTTTTTATTCTTCTAGTCTTCTACTTCTACATTTTCTGTTTTTTTTTTTTTTTTTTTGTGATATAATAATCCTCATAAAACTTAAACAGTTAAACCAGGGATATAAACCCCCAAAAATATCTGTATATACGTAATACGTAAATGTGTATTATTTCCCCCTTTTTGGCTATATTTTTATTATTCCTCATGTTTTATTTTTAGGTTACAACTAAGGTAGGCATGGGGTTGCTGTTGTGCCTCGTTGTATGTAGTAGGAAAATGACGTGAATGAAGAAAACAAAGTAGTAAAAGAAAAAGCATTTTATATAATTTAAGATGCATAAGAACAGATTGAATAGTGGAGAGAAGAGGCTGTATCGTCTATTATATATCGTACAGTAAAAATAATGATATTTATAATAAGATTTGTTCGAAGACAAAAAAAAAAAAAAAAAGAAACGAAAAGAGAATCATTTTCACGGCGGGCGAGATGATGGTGGCAATGTGGTAAAAATATGATATACGGGCCGGTGTGGTTGTCTTCTTCTACTTTTTTTTTTTTTTTTTTGATGTTAAACTGATAACAAAATAAAATTCAAGTGGTGTCATTACAAACGTGAAGTACGTGGATAACGCAATTTTCACATATTTTTTCGTTTTTTTTTTTATTTCAGGTATTTTTTCGTTTTTTTTTTTTTTATTAATAAATTCATAATTTTACTTCAATTTTTTTTTATCTATATATCAAAATCAATACAAATTTTGAACAATAAAATGAAATATAAAAAGAAAAAAGGAAAAAAATAAAACTACGGGTAAAACGATGAAGAGGAATCATAAAAAGCATAAAAAAAAGCATAAGATATTTGTATGCCAAGCACGCAATAGATTATAAAGATTTTCTTTTCGTATTCTTTACATTTTTTTATTTTTTTTTTTTTTGTTATATCGATGTCCTTTTTTCCTCCTTTTTTTATTTCTTTTACTTTCAGCATAAGCATAACTATAAAGACACAAATATTTATTAAATAAAAAAAAAAGAAAAACCAACCAAAAAGAAAATCCAAGTTAAACTTACGACTCTCAAACTTTTTAGATTAGTTTTTTTTTTTTTTTTTTCTTGCTTGTTTGTTTGTTTATTTAGTTTGAACTTTTTTTTTTTTTTTTTTTGCACTGTAGCCTTATTGGGTTGAAGTTTTTATTAGTAAAAGCAAAAAATATTTATATATTATTTATGTGCGATATTTTATTTGTTTTTAAATAATTTAAAATAAAAAAAATGCAAGAAAAAATACCGATTTCGGTAGTTTTTTTTTTTTTTTTGCAATAAATTTTAAGTGTCGAAATCTGGTGAAAATACGATTATTTTTCCGTTTTGAATGTTTTTTTCAATATTTTTCTGATTTTTCTTCATTTTCTTGTTTTTTTTTTTTTTATCTAAGGTTATCGTAAAAAAAAAAAATACTTAATTTTTACTTTGATTAAGTTAAGGGATGAAAAAAAAAATATATATTCAAACTTGACCCTTTTCTTAATACATTGACTTTTGACTTTTAGAGGTGCACTGAAATCCAATTATCCATCAGCTTATACATAGATTATTGGATTTTAAGGATAAATTATTTTTCTTCCTTATTTTTTTTTTGTTTGTTAAACTTTTTCTTTTTTTTTTCTTATCCCATTTTAATTGAAATTCATTTTTTTTTTTATTATTATTATTATTATTATTATTAAACGATTCATTAATTTATGTTTTTATTAATACGAACCACGATCCGTATAATAGCTGCATTCATTTAAATGGAAGTAAGACTATTAATGTAGATTTATAACCAAATCACATTGGTATGTTTTAAAGCCCTTAGAAAATAAAAACGGATTCTACTATAATTAGCACAATAAATGTCCGTACAATTAATATTCCGTGTAATTATAAAACATTCACAGAATACAATAGCAGATGCACGTGTAAAATTTTAATTTTAACCTAAGACATGCGCTTGAAAACAGTAAAAAAAAAAAAATTCCAATTTTATTAACTTTAGAAGTGGCCTTTTGTCTTTTATCTAACAACAGTAATAATAATAAAAATAATCAAACAAAAATCACAGGTTATCTTAGTTCATAAAGATCAACGCCCACGCCTTCTTGTTTTAAGGTAAAATTTATGCCAAGGCAATAGTTGCAAAAGGGTAAATCGTAAATGTGTGATCCACTATAATCTGTTGATCTAGAAAAATTGTTGAAAGAAAAGTAAAAAATATTTTTTTTGCATTTATATACTTTTGCATCATCCTATAGAATAAATTAATGACATATTTAATAACCGCATTAGGGCTGCTGTTGTCCTTAAATGTCACGAACTTTTGCATTTGTCAAACTTAATGTAAAAATGGAATAATTTATATCGTCTATATCTTATATATGACTTATCGGCTCAAAAGGTATTTTATGTTCCTCATGTAACAAAACCAGAAAAAAAGAATGGAAAACATAAATGGAGCGAAACTATGTAGAACTTTGTGTTAGGATTTTATAAAAGGATTTTTTTTTTCCTGGATAAAAAAACGATTTAAATTCAACGACTTTATGTTTATGTCTCGTTGGTTGTGCTCTGATGATTTCTTTGGATTTAAAATGCATTTATGTTTTTCCTACATTTTCGATAACATGCGAATGTGGTATTCAAAATGTTTTATTGTTGTCACTGATCCCATTTGCAGAAGCAGAAGCTTTTGGTTTTAGTATAACATTCAGATTATTAAATCAAAAAAATAATAAAAAATGTTTAAACGGTTTATTTGCTTATGTTTCTCTCGTTTTTTTTTTTTTTTAATATTTTGTTTATAAATGTTGTTTACCTTTGTTTATCTAGTTGGGTACATTTACCTTTCTTTTTTGTTGATTATGTTTAACTGATTTTCCATTTTTTATTATTTTATTATTATTTTTTTTAATTAGATTTCTTTTGCTTCCTTTATATATATAAAAAATAATAATTTATTATTTGTTTGGCTTGCTTTTGTGGTGTTTATTTTAAACGTGTAGCAAAATTATAATAAAAAAAAAAAAACAATTTTGCATACGTTTTTCATTTTATTTAGCACAAAACATTGATGTGCTTTTTGTGTATGGGTGTAGAAAAATTTATTTTATTAATAAAAACTTCTTCTTTTTTTTTTTGTTGACCAATCTGATTATGAAAAATAACGTTTTTGGTAATTTCAGTAAAAATGTGATGAATTTCATAAATACATTTTATTTTTTTTTTTTGTTTTCTGTTTTTAAACAATTGGAAAAATATATAAACATCCTGAATTATAACTCTGTCCCATAGTACAACCATCCAGTGACTCATGGGAAATTTTGTTTTGTTTGATTAAAAAGCCTTTTTGTGCTTTCTCAACAAAAAAAAATAGTGAAAGTAACTCGCCAATGTATTGACAAAAAAGGGATTTAATAGCTGTATGAACCAGTTGCCAGTTTATTTATTACATAAAGTCACGTTTATTTGATAATAACAAAAAAAAAAAAAATCAAGCTTAACATTTGAGCTATATTTAAGGTAACTACGAATGTAATTGAAAGAAAGTTAAAATGCGCTTACAAGATTAAGCCTTTTTGCTACTTCATAGAGCATCTAATCCTCGTTCAATGAAATGTTTTTTTTTTTTTTTTGTTATAAGGGTAATTCCTGATTTATTAATATGCAAAGCGGAAAACTTCTCAATGCTTTTTAAAATTTAGATAACACCAAGCAGCTTATCTATACGCTGCAATAATAATCCATATCCCTAGGTAAATTTATCTTTTAAACACTTTTGTTGTGTTACAACAAACAGTTTTTACCAAAATTACAAACGTGAAGTTTTTCCGTTTAATAAATCTGCAATCAACGTCCAATTGAGGAACAAACAACAAATTTTACAATATCAATTAATCGAAATGGTATGATAATAAATTTGCCTTATTACGCTAAAACTTTAATAAAATTAATTTTGCATCAAATGAATTTGTAATGAAATTAATAAACTCTATGAATACATTTTTAGTATAGAATATATACATAAATAATTATGTTCAAACATTAAATATGATTTGATTGTGCCTATGGATAAATCACTCCCCAACATAATTTTATAAAAGGATGTCCATGCCTGACGTGCATGATTACTGATAACAAAATATTTCTTAATTTAACATCGAATAATTCAATAATATGTATTTTGTTGGTAATATTAAAAATCAATAAAAGCCAAATGTGCCATTGTGTATAGTCATTTTCGTAATATCATCAAAAAAAAAAAAAAAAAAAAAAAAGCAAATTTCTATTGTAGAGTTGATTAAATTTTTCTTTTTTTTTTTTTTCGCTTATATTTTTTTTTTTATTATTATTATTATTATTCTATTTAAAGAGAGATGAATGAATGAGAGGCTAGGCAGTCCTCTGTCACAGCTTTAAATAAATTATATTAATATATCGTATGTATATATATATAATGCGATGCTGTGGCTAAAAACCGTCAAAAAGATACGGCAACCCTTTTATATTCTGTGAACTTATTTAAGCGTTTGATATAATACTTATCTAACAGATGTAGAAATGTTAAGTGATGAGAAATACACTGTCATTACTTCGAATTATATTTTATATAAAAATTCTTTTTTTTTGTTACACTAAACTCCTATTGATAATACGTAATAATGGATTATTATTTTCATCCAATCATATGGTGACGATATTAATAATGTTCCTTTAAAAGTGTAACATATGTGCTATTTATCTACAAAATACCAATTTGTGCCATTTATTAATGTCAAAAATAAACAAAAATCACACAAATAACGCCCTTACGCCATAAGCACAGTTAAGTGTAAATAAAATTAAGCATCTGATTCTGTGAAATATGTTCAACCAAAGTACTTACTTTGATGAAAAATTATTATTTTAATTAATTATAAAGGGAAAAGCTAAACAAAAAGCTTCTAATGTTTAATAAAAAAATAAAAAAATGATAAAATACTTTGACATTTCAATCATCTGCATTTAATAAAAAATCATTCTGTATCCTTTTATGCTAATTAAAATTTGTCCATAAATGCTGAGTGAACTTCTTGGAAATGAAAATGTAAAATTTAATGAAAAATCATCATTTTTTATGATATAGAAATTCAGTTCCCCTTATAATAAAAAAAAAGTGTGAATTATCCACGACATCCTTTTTGTACAATGCATTAAATATGCTTCATACAACATTAGATACTTTGAAACTGAATAATTGACGTAATTTTTTAAAATGTGGTTTTGAGGAAATTCATCTCATTTTTTCAAAGAATTATTTTCTTTACAAAAAAGCATGTACATATGTAAAAGTTTTATAAAGTAAAAGCTAAGTTATATTTCGATCAATAACTCATCATCAAAATGTTTGATTTGAAAGAAAAAATGGTTTTTCTAAAAAAAAACAAATACACCCTTCAATAGCACAGTTTTATTAGATTTCGGCTAATTAAACCTTAGTAAAAACCTATAAAAAAAAAACACAAGAAGTAAACAGTAAAATCCAACTAAATGATTAGATTGACTAAGTCTATTTTATAAAATATTACCACAAGGGTTGTAGTTACCCACAAACGGTGCATAATATTACGACACAGTATTACGATTGCATGAAACATTTCTTTTAAACTTTTAAACATTTAAACGTTTAATTTAAAGTTGAATACAAAAGCTTACCAATTAATTAAAAATCATTAATTGTCTCCATTTTTTCTGTAGTTCTTTTCGCTATATAATATTAAACGTCCTTAGAGAGTTTATTTCTATGCCTCCTAAAATCATTATTTTAACCAAAATTTAAATTAAAACAAAACAAATTTAATGCATAAAATATATTTTTATTTTTATTTTTTTTGCCTAAAATAAGATAACCATGTCCAATTTAGATTTACCCTTAGTGGCAGCAAAACCGGCGTCTAGAGGTTAAAAATAAAATCCTTATGAAAATAATATAGAAAATACAAAAATACAAAACAAGAAAATATTTGTAGCCTTTTAAGTTAATTAATTTTATTTATTTAACTTTTCTTTTCATTTTTATTTTTTTGCTGTTTAATTTTCATCTCTTTTTTGTTATAATTTTGATTTCGTTTGCGGATAAAATTAACCAACAGCGTAGCCAACAAATAGCAACAACAAAGCCCACAATGTCTGCATATTCTTTATACAATACACAAGTAATTATTGTAAAATTTTGTAAATCAATTTGCAAAATTAAAAAGAATAACAAAAAAAATTAATTAACCACGAAAAACAAGAAAATAAACGAAATTTTATTTTTAGCAAACCATTTTTTTTTCTTTTATTTCTTTCTTTCATTTAAATTTTTATTTTTAGTTTCATTTTATTTTATTATTTTTTTTTTTTTTGTAATTTTTAATTAATTATTTCTTTCTTTTTTTATTAAATAATATTCATATTTTTGATTAAGTATCTATCTTAAGCAATAGTTTCGTGTGTGGTTGTTTTTTTTTTTGTATGTTTTATGTGTGTATAAGTTCATCCTTTCTTTCTTTTACAAATTAAAATAAATAAAATAAATTAGAAAATATTTATAGAGAATTTTTAATTAAGTTTCTTTTTTTCTTCTTTTTTTTTTTTTTTGTATAAATAAGTCTAGCAAACAAAAAATATAAAAAATAAAATTTCACACCAAAGCCTTCATTTATTATGGCACACGTTTATTGGTTTTTACATCGTAAATATTATTGCAAGAAAATTTCGTATTAAGTCATTATGGTTGTTAAGTACGATTATAATTAACACCGATACTTTTGTATAAAAAAAAAAATAAATAATAATAAATAAATACCAATATTCCAAATAAATCAAGACTTTAATGTGTTTTCTGTATATTTACGGCACTCAATTCTTTCTTTAATGTAAAAATAAAAAAAAAAAAAATAATAAACATTTTCTCTTCCTTTTCATAATTAATTATTATATTGAGAAATTAATTAATTAATTAATAAATAAAATTATAAATAAATTCAATAATTTTTTTAAGCAATTTTAATTTATTTTTATACAAACGAAGAAATTTTTTTTTTTTGCATTAAAAAACAAACTAAAAATGCATTTCTAAAGTTTTAATTTCTTTTTTCTTTTTTTTTTTTTTTTTTAATTAAATAATTAAGTGTTGTTTGTTCCTTTTTCTGCTTTTCACAATCAACAAATCGAAATACAATAAACAAGTAACAAAACATATTTGCAAAATTTTGTTTTTACATCGGAAATCTTTTCAGATTTATTTATTCGACAAGAGTTTTAATTTTTCTTCTTTTTTCTTTTTTTTTCACTTTATAATATTTTTTTAATTGACTAAAATAATAACAATAGAAAAAAAAAATTGTATCAAAAACAGTAACGTAACGTAACGTAACGTAACGTAACTTGTTATCATTTAATTTGCGAGGATTTAAAAATAAATAAGCCAACAATTACCGTCGATTTTGTCGCGATTTGTTTTAGTTTAAAATTTGTTGATGTAAAAAAGGAAAAAAGAAAAAAAAAAAAAAAATTTATATATATATATAACGAAAGAAAAATTAAATAATTCTCATTTTTTTTTTTAGTTTTAGTTTTTTATATATATATTTATTTGTGTGTGTGTGTGTTTATGTATTAAACTGGTAATAAATCAGCAAGTAGTTCTTTTTCCGATGGTGTTAATCTGTCTGGAAATTTAATATCAAAAGCCACCAATAAATCACCAAATCTCGTTGTATCTTTTGGAAATGGTAAACCATAGCCTTGAATTCTTTTCACTGTTGTCGGTTTTATTATTTCTTGCATTGTGCTAATACGTAATTTTTCACCACTCATTGTTGGCACCTCAAATATGACACCACATAATGCCTATAACAGGTATTAAAAAAAAAAAAGAAAAAAAAGAAAGAAACAAAATTTTAAATTCCATATAAGTAAATTGTGAATTAATTAAATAAAATAATTTATTAATAAAAATGTATAAATATGTAAAATACGTAGTATATAAGTGACACATTTAATTTTAATAAATCGAGGATAACATGTTTTATGATGTTTATCGTGGAATGCAAATTTTAATTTCTTTTTTTATTTTGCATGAAATGATCTTCAGAGATTTTTTTAATTTTAAAAATTTTCGTGTGATTTAATCAATATTTCTGTGCATAAATTCTTTGTATGTGGAAAACATTTCAAGAGTCTTGAAGACGAACATTTTATCCTTGAATAAAATTATGATTTTATTATATATTATTCGTGATTTATTTATTTTTAACTTTTTAAAACATAAAATATGACTACCTACTAAAACTATTTTTCAAATGTCTTTAAACTTTAAATAATTTTTATTTCTGTAATGCAGACTCCTCACGTTTAAACTTCTTAAACATTTGCTAACAACAATAACATTAAAACAGCATAAAATGTATGTGCTATGTGTGATTCTGAGACTAGCATTTGATACATAGTAGAGCAAGTACGGTCTGGTTTTATTATTTAATAAAATACAAAACATTTAATCCTCCTCTCTTTTGTAATAAAAATAATAATAATAATAATAATAATTTAAAACTAAATTTATACGTATCGCATATTTAAATTAACAAATTCATGTTGTTAAACTACTAACGTTACGATGTGTCGCTTTCAAAATGCAAAGCACTCAGTTTCACTTTATAATCAAAATCCCTTTACACCAACCATATATATTAACAAAAAATAACTAATCAATAAACCGCAACCAAATTTTAGTTAAAAATTCACTTTGGTATATAACACTTACTTAATCTAAGTATTATAAATCACAGTATCTATATTTATTTATATATTATTATTTATAAAATGAGCAAAAATAAATAAAAATGAGAGACAACAACAAATATTGTTAAGTAAGTAAGTAAATTATGTATGGTTGTTAATCACGATTAAACAATTAAATCCATTCATGTTTGACTTTGACACATATGTCATAGGGGAGTTTAAACTTTCTAGTTTTGAATAAATTATATTCAATTAACATGTCAAAATAGAAAATATAATTGTTTATTATAAATAATGCTTAAAGTTCAATAATAATATGAAAAATAAAAACATTTTTGTCACCGGTATTTTTTTTTTTATTGTTATTATAAAAAAAAAATAAAATAAAAATATTAAATAAATAAATAATTTTTTTTTTAACACTAACTAAGGTAAATACAAGTAAAAACCGTTTTGTATCAAATACAATCTACGAATTACGACGACTACAAATATAATTAATTAATTTTTTTTTTTTTTTATATGACATAAGGCTAAAGAAAATAAAATTAAAAATAAATAAACAATTGTGTAGTACATACATAATTTATGTATTGTTTAATTTGTAGAAACGAATAATGAAAACCTGAAAAATATGTTATAGGCAAGCACAACCCAAACATAAACCATATATGGCGAGGTCACTTATCTTTCTTTTTATTTAATTTTGATTTTGTTTCTTTGATTTAATATTTATTTTTTTTTATTTTTTAATAAAACAATAAACGATCACCAAACATGTCATGGTATGTATGTAAAAATTTATTTTAATAAACCAGAAAACATGTTTTTTTTTACCTTTGTATTGTTTTTATTAATTAAAACTTGACTTTTCCTTTTTATTTAATTTTTTTTTTTTTTTTTTACATTGTTAAATTATAAATGACTCGATGATTCAAATTATTATATTATTTTCTTTTCTATTGAAAATTAAGTTATATGATCATGCGTATAAAATAAATTACCTGTTTTAGTGTTAATCGTGCTGTATATCTTAAGTCACAACCTTCACGTTTAAATTGTGGATGTGGTTTATCTCTAATTATAAAAACAATATCAGCTGGTATTTTACCACGTGTTTGGTCACCCTCCTTCTGAAATGTAACCTTAGTACCAGCCTTCCATCCTGGCTTAATTGATATTGATACAAGTTTATCTTCTTTTTTTGGTGTACCATCTGTTTGTTGGATAATTCGTCGTGAGATTTTCATTTTTTTAACACAACCATGATAAATTTCTTCTAGTGTTACATACAAATCATGTTCAATTGGTGGGTCTTGTACTTTTTCTTTTTTCAATGGGGTATGCACATTAAATGAGTGTGATCTAAAAAAAAAAAGAAGCAAACAAACATTTTTATTACAGGATAAACTTTTTCAATAACAATTGATCTAATATTGTTAAAAAAAATTATTTTTTTTTTTAAACATTTGCACAGTTGTGCTTTAAAAGTTAAAACAAAAAAGTTTTTATTGTGTTTTACAGATTACAAACCAATGGAGACATTTCGTATTTCGTAATGAATTCAAGTTTTTTTTTTTATTGTTTATTTGTTTATCATGTAATCTGGTAATGAAAGCATATGGGATGCATAAAACCATGAAATTCTTATATTATACAAGCCATATAAACTGGAACAACAATATTTGTTACTTTAATGAATTGTTCTTTATAAACGTATACAGGTTTAAAATAAAAACAAAAAACATGCAACGCATTACCGTGTTCGCAAATACTGCTTATAAAACACAAAACAAAACAAAACAAAAAAAACTTCTTCGTAGAAATTAATTATTTAATATAAAGTAATTAAAAAAAGATGTCATTATATAATAAAAACAATCTTGAATTTTCTTTCTTCTTCTTAATAATTTAAATAAAATAAAAAAAAAAAAAACATTTAATGATGAATAATAAAAATTATTGTTTATTATTATTAATACATAAATTATTTTAGCATAAAAATTCAACAACTGACATATGTCGTACGAATATTTTAACAAATTTTTGTTTTATTTTTTTTCAATAAAGCAATAATGTGGAAATTTATTTAAAGAAACACAAAAATCCTCATTTTATGTTAATAATCATTATTTAAAATTAATTTAATGACGAAAAAATGTGAAAATGTGTTAATTTTTATTTCCAGTTTATGAAGACAAAAATATAATAAAAATCGAAAAGAGAAAAATTCTTTGAAATTAATAGAAATTCTTTGGTTGATTATTAATGAGAGAAAAATGTCGATAGTTTTCTTTGATATTTATTTATATTAATTGTTTATAAACATACCTGAAAGCACCGCCTAATCCATGACGATTACCAAAACCTCCGAATGGTGAAAAGAAATCATTATCTGGTTCTAAAGAGTCACCAAAAACATTCTTTTCAAATAAACTATCTGACATATCAAAAAATGATGCAAACGGATTACTTGAACCGAAAAATTGTGCAAATGTTGCACGTGGATCACCATGAAATTGATATGAGAAATTTGATGAGCTATTACCATTTGTTGTACCTGGTAGAAAAAAAAAAAAAAATGTAATAACATATAAAATGAAAATAAAAAATTAAATATTATTCACCTCTACCACCACCGCCACCACCTTTCAAACCCTCTTCACCATATTTATCATAAATTTCACGTTTCTTTTTATCTGATAATACTTCATATGCTTCAGCTACTTCTTTGAATTTATCTTCAGCACCAGCTGCTTTATTTTTATCAGGATGATATTTTAATGCTAATTTTCTATATGATTTTTTTATATCATCATCACTCGCTGTTTTTGGTATGCCCAAAGTTTTATAATAATCTTTACCCATTATTCTCTTTTTTCTCTTAATTTTTACTTTATTTTATATAAACAAAAAAAAAAAAAAAAAAAAAAAAGGTAAAAAAAAGAAAATAATTATTTTTTCTCTTCTTTTTCTTCTTCTTCTTCTTCTTCTTCTTTTACTATTATTTTTCTTTTGATTTGTCTAAATTTTAATAAATTAAAATTTCTTGTAATCTAAAAAAAAAAAAATAAGAAACAAATTTGAATAATTATGCTGTTAATTGATATGTTTTCGTTAAACAATAAAAATAAATTTGAAAATAAAATATCAAAAACGTCATCAATGACTACTATCAACAATGATATTGATAGAACAACAGTAATAATAATAACAACAACAGCAACAACGACGACGACGACGACAATAAAGAAACAAAACAAGAAAGAAAAAATTTAAATTAATTTTTGTTTTTATTTTTTCTTAATTTTACTATAAATACAAGGTCTTAGCAGTGTTGTAGCGCTTTTAATATTAATTTAAAAAAAAAACCTTAAGCTTTTGTTGTTATTATTGTTATTATTGTTTATGTATAATTTATTTCTGTTATTTTATTTTTATTTTTTTTTTCCATTTCACACCATACTTAAGCTAGTTTTTAATAAAAAAAAAATAAAAAAAAAAAACTTAAGTGTTTAGCTTAAAAAAAAAAAAAAAAATTGTTTTATAATTATATGGTTGATCTTAGTCTTTCTGCACTATGACTAAGTATGACCAAGTAACTTTACATAATAATAAAAAAAAAATTTAATTAAAAACTCAAGCACAATTCACAACTAAACAAACTTTCAATTAAAAAAAATATATATATTCGCGACCCTGTCTAATTTTTTCTTACAAAAAAATTATTTATTTTACTTTAAAAAAAATAAAATAAAAAATTATAAACAACTCTCTCTCGCTCGTTAATGACTGTATAATACTTTGTTTTGGCATAATTCTAAAAATAATTTAAATATTTCTATAATTAAAGATTCTCTCTATCTGTCTATGTATATGTGTTTTGCGTTTTCGTTTTCTTTTTTTCTTTTTTTTTTTTTATAGAAGATTCAATATAATTTTTCTTAATTTTTTTCGTCAAAATAAAAAACAAAAATTAAAACAAGAACAAGAACAAATTTATTTAGGTCAATAGACAACAATATTAACAAAAAAAAAATTAATTAATAAAAATTAGCTTTGCTCCGTTTTAGTTTTATTTTATTAACTTCCTAACGACAAATTTAAGTATGCAACAATAACTAACAAAAAAAAAATATATATATATATATATTTTAATTGAATAAAAAAAATCATCGATATGACGCACCTAATTTTTTATTTTTATATTTATTTGTTTTTTAATTTGAATTTTATTTAATTCATTCATTTAAAAATATATACCTGAATTTTGTTGCTTATAAATTTATGTACGAAATTTAAAAAAAAGAAATATTAAAAATAATAATGACGTCATTTAATGGCAACAATGTTATTTGAGATTCTCATTATAAATCTTATTACACGTGGGTGTGGGTGATAAATTTTTCTTTTATTCGATATAAAAACGTTTTCTTTTTTTTTTCTTTCTTTCTTTTTTTTTTATTAATTAAATTATGATTAGTTAAGAATGAATAAGTAGAAAAAAAAAAAAGAATGCGTAAAGCTTATAATTTTGCACCAACAGATGGCATAATTATAATTAATTAATTAATTAATTAATTTAAAAAAAAATCTACTCTTTACGCCATTTATAGAAAAGAAATAATAATAAAAAAAAAAAAACTTTTTTACATAACTCAATCACTTTTATCGTTTACCAAATAAGGATGAGTTGCTGATTATTATTATTATTATATTTCTTCTTATATTAAAAAAAAAAAATATATCTTTTTTTTTTTTTCTTTTTTAAATATTCGAGGACGAATCAACTGATCGTTTCATTTATTTTTATATATTTTTTGTTGCCTTTGCATATTATATTATTTCAATACATTTCCATTATAGACAACAAGGAATCGAACTCTAGTATAGTGAACCAAGGTGATGTCAGATCATTTATTTAAAAAAAAAAAAAAAATTTTCTTTATTTTAAAATTACGTAACCGGTTAAATTTTTATTTATTATTATTATTATTATTATTTAAATAAAGTAAAATCAAGAGTTTATTTTCTAATTTAATTATTTGTTCAAGTTTAATGACTTTTTATTTTAACAAACAAACGAAAAAAAAAAAAAGCCAATAATTAGAATTATTTGTTTCAATTTTTCATTGCTGCCACAATTTTAAAACAATTGTCTTAATTAAAATTTATATTTCATAAAATACTTTTCACATTTATTGTTTAATTTTTTTTTTTTTTATTTCTTTATTTATTTTTACTCTAAGAACACTTAAAAGTTTGTTTTTTTTTTTTTTTTTTTCTTAGGTTTAAGATGAAGAAAAAATAAAATAAATTTTTTTTTTTTTCTTTTTGTCAACAACGAATTTTGACAACTGTCACCAATTTTTTTTCCAATATGACATTTAAATTTGTTTTTTTTTTGTTTATTTTGTGTGTGTGTGTGTTAAAAAAAATTTCAAAATCAAATCTTTTCCCAAACACACTTGATCTAGATCTATATTTTTTATTTAATTAAATTTTATTCCGTTAAACGTCAACGAATATTTTTTTTTTAATTTTAACAATTTAATCACATTACTAGGCATTTCTTTTTAAAACTTCTTATTAATTTTTTTTTTTTTTATTAATTAAAAAAATGTAATAAAATAATTTTTATATTGAAACTTAAAATATTAATAAGCGAAAATACTGACACTTGACATTTAAAAAAAAAAAAAAAAAAAACTTGTTGAAGGTAATTTTTATATTATTTGTATTTAAAAAAAAAAAGAAAAATTTTTAATTACTTATTCAGTTATTAAAACAAGACATGTAATTTAATCTTTGGAATGATGAAACAAATAATTTTTTTTTTTTCTTAATCGATATTCTTATAAACAAATAAATATTTCTTTACTAAATAATTTAAATCGCAAGTTCATTCGTTTTAAAATTAAAAATTAATTTTTATATTCAAGAATGAATAAAATGAACAACATTGGCACCTACTTTATCCAAAAAAAAAAAAAAAAAAAAACGAGAAAAAAAATGTTTTAATCAAATTTGTTATTTGTGTTTCTATAATTTGTATATTTTTATGATGTTGTTGCCGTTTCGTATTTTAAAGCTGTACATACATATACATATGAGAAAAATCAATAAAATTATGAAAAATTAATTAAAAAAAAAAAAGAAACAATTAAAATTCAAGATCAAATATGGTTAAAACCTGACAGTTGTTAGGTGAGGTTTTTTTAATTTAAAAAGTACTCTATTCGCTGGATTTATCTATTTTTCCATTTGAAACAATTATATCGATACAAAAATAATTAACAAAAAAAATTGAGTAATTAACGATAAAAAAAAAAAAAAAATAAGATAATTTTTCCATCATCATCTCTCCTGAATAAAAAGAATTTATTACTTGTGCGGCATTTTTTTTTTTTTTTGACCAAAATTTGTCACACTTAACTTATGAAAAGTTTTCTGATTTTTGTATGAAAAAAAAAAAAAACGAAAACTTTTATAATGATTTATTGATTGTGATCAATAAATAATAATAATAATGATAAATAGATTTGATGAGGCTGTAAATTCTATATTATTAAGAATCTTTCATAAATCCGTAAAAGTTTTGTAAAAAAAAAAAAAAAATTGTTGTTGTTGTCGTAATGTTTAAGTAATTTTACCAAACAAATAAACTTATAAAATGTTGTCACAAATTGTAACAAATAAAAGTGAAAGTACAAAAATATATTAATCTAAGCTCATTGTTAGGTGATTTTTTTTTTTTTTTTTTTTAATGGCGGGATTATTTAATTAAAACTAACTACAATCCTTTAGTTTTTTTTTTATTTTATTTTAAACACTTAATCCACTTAATCCACCTTTTTTTTTTTTTTTTTTTCAATATTTATTTAACTTTATACATTTTTTTACACTTTGTAGCTTTAAAACTTTTAAACAACGTGTAATCACAGCATAAAATATATTTTAGAGATGATAAATGTTTTTAAATAAAATACATTGAAAGGCGATTTTATTTTATTTTATTTTATTTTTTTTTTTAATTTTGGTTATTGAAACGTAACAAAAACACACAAATATATAAAATTAACAAATAATAAGAATATATTTTGGATAAACTTAAAACTTTACTTAAAATATACACAACACAAATTTTACCACCCACCCAAAAACACATAAATAGAACAGAATTTAAAAAGTAAAGAAAAAAAAAAAAATTTCTTTCTCTTCGTCTTACTTTTTTCTTTTTTTTGTTTTTTCACTTTTTTTTCTTATTTCTCGTGTGTTAAAAATTATTAAACATTTTTCGTTTTTTTCGTAACGTTAATATGTTAGCAAATTTTATTTTAATCCCATTTATTGCACTTTTTTTTGTATTTTTTTTTAAATTTTTCTCCTTTTACGTTATTTCTATTGCGAACTTTTACTTTATTTAAACGATTAATGGGTTAATCCCCCATTTTTATTAAGATAAGATATTTTCCTGATTATTATAACAAAAAAAATAAATAAAAATTTTAAATTAAGCTCACTACTAAAAATTAAAATTTAACCAAAACAAAGTATAAAATAATTAATAAAATTAAAAAAAAAAACACACACACACACAACCAGAATAAATAAATAATTAATTTAAGTAAATTTAACGTACAGCAAAAAAAAAAAATAAATAAAAATTAAATAAAATTACGATGTGATGTGGTTAACAAAAAAAAAAATTAAATTAAATTAAAAAGCGAAGAATAAAAAATAAAGAAAAAAAAAAAAAAAAATTCTTTATTTCTTTTCTTTTGATGAAAAAAAAAATAATAATAATAATTTAAAAAAAAAAACAAAACTCGGTTGACGGTCACGACGACATTTTACTTAATAAATGAATTAAACAAGAAAATTAACTAAAATGTTGAAGAAAAAACAAAAAATAAAACTAAAATAATTAAAACAGAAATTTAACAGAAAACGAATTTAATAAAAAAAAAAAAAAAAAAAATGTGTGTAGACACCACAGATGAACACAACAAAAACACTAAAATTATTACAAACAAACAAAAAAAAAAAAGAAATAATTTAAGAATTTCAAGTTAAAAAATACATCGTGATGTGTTTCATTATTCATTTATGTTTCGTGTATTTTTATTCGCGGAGTTTCGTTTAAACTTCAATCTTATGATCGCGATCGTTAAGGTTGGTAATAAATTTAACATGACTTTAACGTTGTAAATCGATTTAGATAATCTGCATTTAACATGCTTAATAAATAAAATAAAAAAACAAACAACTTTCTATTAATAATAATAATAATAACAATACAATACAGGAATATATCAGAAATGGATGCGTAATCACGATCATCGGGTGGAATAATATTAACATAGTTTAACCAGGTGTATGTTATCAAGTGTTTGTCCTTCTTTCTTTTAATAATTATTATAAAAATTATTTTTTAAATAAAATTAAGACTTATAAAAAATAATTTGTATAATGAAAACAAATAACAATGTTGCCATTCGACAACGTAATATAAAAAAGTTTAAATAATAAAAGAGCTCAACTTTAATTAATAATCTACGATTATTACAAACCTTAATAAACTCACACAACATAAACTTTATTTTAACTTTTTGATTTTTTTTTTTTGTTTTGACAATAATTTATAATATATAGACGATTTACTTTAGTGTAGGTGTTTCTTTTTTTTTCTTTTTGGTATAATTTATTTTTCTCGCTTTTTTAACATAAATATAGTTTTGATTTTTTGTATATTTTTCTTTTAATTTTTTTGGTAATGATTATCATCAACAGCAAAATGTGTGAGGTAATTCTTGATAGTTAATATGTTTTATTTTTATAATTTTTTTTTTTCTTTTTTTTTCGTTTGGCATACATTTTAAAGATATTATTAATTTTTTTTTTTTTATTTTTTGATTATATAATTAGTGAATAATTATATCTATTTTAATGTAATTATGTTCCTAATAATAAATAAATAATTTTTTTTTTTTTTATTATTTTAAATTTAACTTTATTTTTATTATATTTAACTCGCGTCATTTCTAATTGGATTCTATCAAATATAAACAATGGTAAATAGATGATTAAATGTTTGTTGTTTCTCATTTTATAATTAAGGTGGCGATAGTAATGTTTTAAGCCGCTTAACATAATATATTAAAGACACGGAGAAATTCAAATGTTTTTTTTTTGAGGTTAGCGACTGATAAAACCATTAAAATGTCGAGACAAATTCAAATTTTAAATAAAACAAATTCGTTAATATTTTTTTTTTTTTTTATTGTTTCGATTTTATTCAATTAAAAAAATAATAATTCTTTCTTAACGGCACAATCTTAATAAAAATGCATGTCTGCTGTGTAATGAATCATTTGTTAAATATTTATCATAAAAATCTAAAATAACTTTTTCAATTTTAAAGCCAAACTTTTGGTATAAACATATAGCTGGATTTGTTGCTGAGACATGTAATGTTATATCCTTTCCCATGCAAGTCTTTAATAAAAAATATAAATTAATAAAAATTATGAAAGACATATTAATATTAATTTTAATACCTGCGTTAGATGATACAGCATAAATGTAGCAATACCAGCACGTTGCCAACCTGGCCTAACCACCATAAATGAAACATAGGCTTCATTATGGCCAACATCAGGTACCAAAAATGCACAACCAATGATTAATTTTTTGTATAACGCAACAATACTAAAATCAGGATATGTTAAGCAATCAGACACTGTAAGACAAAGATTTAATTAAAATTAAAATTAAATTAAATTAAATAATTAATAAAAATAACAAACTATCAATTCCTGGCCAGAACATTCTTTGTAATAAAGCATTAATAGCGGCAATATGTTGTGGTCTAACATAACAATAATCTATTGATGAACGTTTTGGCAATACACCATTTATCTGATATTGTAAATCACACATAATCTACAAACAAACAATAATTGTTTTGTAATTAATAAAATTATTTATAATAATGAAAAATTTATTTAAAATTTACTTTAACCCATGTTGGAATCGATTTTATATTTCTATATATATATGGTTGTAATATTCTTCCTGTGTATGGTGATTCAAATAATGTTAATTGTGTATTACCAGCCAAACGTGATAAAAATGATGCATCCTCTTTATTGTTATTCGAATTATTTGTTATTAACTTATGAAAAGAAAATAAAATTTTATTTTTATTATAATGAAATTGAAAATATATTCTTTTAAAAAACTATAAACCTGTGAATAACGATCCAGTATATTAATATTTGGTTTTTTTAGTGTTAAATTATCAATTGTATTTATATTGTCAATATCCAATAATGGTTTATTCAATTTTGTTTTTAATTTACGTATGACTAATTTTCGATAAATACGATTTATCCATGTTGGTACAGATTTCACTTTATTATTCGCATTAAATTCATTATTTATAATTATTTTTAATTTTTTTAATAATTCATACTCATCATATTCATTCATTTTTACAATACTATAAATAGAAATTAAAAAATATTAGTTATTAATTATTTTATACAAATTTAAAAACAAGCAAACAAACTTTTTATATAAATTATAATCAGTCTCATTTTCTTCATTATTTTTACTACATAAATATTTATTCCAAGGATATTCTCTTTTAGCTGTTACATTAAATAAACTTTTTTCACAAACGATTTGTTGATTGTTTATCGTATCTTCATTATCCGATGATAATTCACTGTCATTTAATTTTTTATTTATATTATTGCTATTAAAGCTACTGTTTTGATTAAAACATACATTTATGTCATTATTTGTATCATTTAATTCATAATCAGTTTCTTGATAATTGGTAACTTGTACTATACGTGGTGTATAATTATTATTTTCAAAGAAATCTATCATAGTTTTTTCACTTAAATTCGGTAATAATGTTTCATTTATGTTTATATTGATCGCCGTATCTAAAAAATCTGTATCTGCTATATCATACTATTAAAAAGAGGGAACAATTGGCATTAATTATTATGATTTTAATTTTTATATTTAGTTTTATAATTACATCCAAGAAATTCACAACATTTTCTAATTCAGTTAATGGTTCCAATTTTGGTATTTTCATAGGTTGTATAATATCAGTTTCAATATCAATAGTATCACTTGCTTTGGATAAAGATCTACGATTTTTACCCATATATGGTCTTCAACATAAAGCATAAATTAGTTAAATACAAAGAAAAAATATATATTAAACTCACAGTGTTCTACTAAATACTTCTTCTTCAACAGTTTCTTGATTTTGAGGGAGATTATCATTATCCAAAGTGAATTCTTCACTTGTTGATTCTGATTCTTTTTGTTGCTTTTTTAATGTATAATTTTCATCTTAATAAAATAAAAACAAAATAAATTATTAAAATGTCGTTAAATAAAATAAAGTATTAAAATTATACATAATTCTGAGTAAAACTTGGGTGTTTGATTA
This sequence comes from Ptychoptera albimana, assembly GCA_961205885.1. Classification (NCBI taxonomy): domain Eukaryota; kingdom Metazoa; phylum Arthropoda; class Insecta; order Diptera; family Ptychopteridae; genus Ptychoptera; species Ptychoptera albimana. The sequence goes on from OY540801.1 coordinate 18,313,687, forward strand.
TGCGTTAGTTTCCACCATCCTGATTCCTTGATTACTTCTAATCCTGATTTAAAGAAATATGGCCTATGGTGTGATAATGAACCAGAGACATTACCAATCCACTTTTTCTTTCTTGTTCTACAATACAAACAACATAATATTAATGTTTGCCGATTTTCTAAACAAAGAAAATACTTACACTGAAGATGGAAAAAGATTACACCAATTCTTTTCTATAAAATTAGCAATATGTGTTCTCCAATGAAAATATCCATAATGACTTAAACCATTTGATGTTATTGTTAAATTATATATTGCCAATACAATTGCAATAAGCCATGTCATTTTTTCTCTTAAGAATGTTTCCTTTCCTGTATTACTACAATTAATGCAGGTAAATTTAAAAAATACATCTCCATGCAAATCACCTGGTGTACCAGGGCGCTTTAAACATTTTATATGAACATTTTTATCACAATTACAACACAGTAAATAATCATCATTAACTATTTTTGAATTACAATAATTACATAAAATTATATCCATAGTTTATTATTTATTATCACATTTGTCTTAGAATAAAGTAACCTCAAAATACAACTGTTTACATTATTTTGACATGTCGTGTAGTAAATAAAATTGGTATACTAAATTCGCATAATCTTATCATATGTTTTAAATTTATACCAGTTAATATATGTAGCAGCAAAAAATCATTTTTTGTGTTTTTTATTTAATTATTTGCGATAAAAGATAACAAGTTAGTTTTTATATGCTAATAATCTTTTTAATTATATTTTTTTATTTACTTGTATAATCATTTAAAAAGGGAAATATTTCATATATCATCAGGTCAGGAAGTTTATATAAAAGTAATATATATAACATTGAGCCATTGTGACATTTGCCAGTATAATCATAGCTATCAAGTAACTTTTTTTTTTTATTGGGGAAATCCCATAAATATCCAGAATTAATAAAATTGTTTAAATAAGAATATTTTTTCACATCTTATATATATACATATATATCATTATGCTAAGTTCTTCAACGCAGAGTAGTGATTTTATTAAAAAAAAAGAAAACATGGAAGAATATAAGGAATTATTTGCTGCCCTATTTAAAATACCAGACACAAATCTACATATACGTGTAATAAATGCCATAAATAATAAAAGTAATGATAAAATTAAATTAAAAACCACAGTTTCTGTGGGAATACAAGTAAATATGACTACAGTAGAGGAAAATAATTCTATTGATAAGTCAAAGTTTAAGAATGATAACGGAAATTCTGATTCTGATAGGAGAGATGATAATTTGTATATAAATTCTAAGGATAATAAATCTAAGATTATAAGTGTTGGTAAAAAAGTGAAATTAGGTAGAACCAAAAAATGTAAGGTCCCTTATGCTATAAAGATAGATCCCAATTTATCAAATAACAATAAATTAGAGAAAAATAATAAACGTAAATTGGATAAGAGCAATATAATTATAAATAAGGATGCAAAGAAAATGTTGAAAAACAATGAAAATTTAAGCCAAGACTTGATAAAAATAATTGATGATTTTGAAGTGAATGATAATGACCTTGATATTGATAACATTTCTTTGGATAGTTTTTCCAGTTTTAAAATAAGTCAACGGTTGATATTGGAAACAATGAAAAATGATTGGAATAATTGCTTAACGTACCACGATGAATTATTGTAAATTTATATTTAGTTTCTTAATATTTGTACAAATTGTAATATAATCTTTATTATCTTTTAGGGATATACATAAAGCTGTTATCGATGAAGATTTAGTCTTCTTAAAACGACAATGTTTAACCTTAAAAGCCAAAATTGGAAACATTGATGTTGAGACAAGTGAAGGACAGGTAATCGGATAATAATCTTATTTTCATACTAAATATATTTTATTTACTTTTCTTATCTATTAATCTTTGCTATTTATAAACAAAAATTATCTTAATATTTATTTGTTTAGTCTAGTTTTTTTTTTTATTTTTCAACATTACAATAATTTTTAATTACGTCTTTTATTTATTTCTAATTTACATATCAAATTGGTAATCCCCTAAATTACATTTGTAATTTTGTTTTTGTTATTTCTTTAAAGCATACAGCACTAGACATTGCGTTAACTTGTAATTGCAAAATTGATATTATAGAATTATTACTCCTATATAATATCAATATTTATAATCAAAATATGGATGGTAATAATGCACTGCATTTAGCTGTCCTTCATTCAAACGATATTAATATACTTAAGTTATTATTAAAAAATGTCCCCCTAGAGAAATTGAATATCATAAACGATGATGGTGATTAAAATAAAAAAAAATTAATATTTTTATTATTAAATTTTAATTTATATTATTTAATAATTTCAGGATTTAGCATAATTCATTTGGCTGTAAAACAGAAAAATATATTTATTTTAAAATGTATAATTGAGCATATAGATAAATTGTTAAATATGGAAAATTTAACAGCACATATAACTGATGCAAATAATTTATTTGATTATTTAAGAAAAGCAATACATTCAAATAAATATGCATTGGTTGACTATAAAAATGTATGTAGAATGAATTTATTAGATCAAAAAGATCGGAAAACGGGAAAAACACCTCTATTTCATGCAGTATATGATGAAAATGGTAAATTGTTATATTTCTGTTTGTAAATTTACCAAAAAAAAATTCATGCTAAATTTTCTTTCTTTATAGAAATAATTACACTTTACTTATTAATAAATGGATGTGATCCACGAATAGAAAGTCTCGCTGGAAATGATTCAATATTATTTGCAGCAGAAAATATAAATAATAAATTAATAACACTCGCTATAACAAAAAGAATGCAATATTATAGTAATTTGATAAAAAAGAATAACATTGAAAGCAAACCGATAAAAAGGAAAATTATTAACAAAATAAATTAAAAACAGTTTTTAAAAATGATTAACAAATAATTTATTCATTTTATTTATAACAATTAAATAGTTTTCGTTATAACTGAATTAGTATTTTTATTAAAATTATTTCCCCATTCTTCTATCGTATTATCGGCGTATACTTTTTCCAAATCTAAATTCCGTAGTGATGGTGATAAATCAATTTTAGGTATATCATTAAAATTCTCGTCCCTATAATATTTCTTTAAAAATATTTGTAATTTCTTATTATGTTTATAAAATTTCTTTTTATTTAAAATTAGTAAAAAGTTTTCAATGTAATTCTTTTGAAAATGTTTCTCGGTTTTAGAATTTTTTAATTCATAAATTTGTTGTAATTCTTGTGGAGTATAATGACTGTAATGACAATTTAGACTAAAACTACATGTTTTATCATTAAAGAAACGATTACATGGTAATTTCTTGATTTCTTCATTATATATAATCTGTGGATCTATGAGAAATAAGTTAGTTTTGAATTCTTTTGAATAAAACATCAATTTTTTTGATTACCCTTATATTTTTGATAATGTTCTTTGACAATCAATTTATGTTGGGCACCCTTTAAGTGATTTCTTTTAATTTCAACAGTATCTTTAAATGTTTTACAACAATAATCACAATAATATTTTTTTCCCATTATTTATATTTATATTTAACAAAATAAAAGTTGATTGATACTTTTATTTGACGTTTAAGTGAAGTGAAATTCTAGTACTATATGGGAAATATTTTACTGTGCATATGGGTTATTTTTTTTCACACCTCCATTTATTTCAATAAATCAGTTTTAAAATAATAAAATAGTTTTTGAAAAATCATGTTTCATAATTAAAAATAAATAAAAGATCATAGAATTAATTTAGTGAATATATAATATATTTTTAATTTTCTAAAAAATACTGGCAAATAAAAGTATAAAATAGAAATATTAAATAAATAGAAGAGAGATTTTTTTTTGTTACGCTTTTTCCTCACTTTTGTTACATTCAGTTTAATATTAATTAACTTTTCTTTATCTTTTAATAATTTTTAATATAGTTTTCCTAATTATAAATACTTTTAATCAAATCTTTATAATTATACTGGATATATGTATATGTTTCACAATTTTTCATTATAGTTTTCATTTCATTATCTAAAAATAAATTATACTAAAAATATATGTATTTATGATTTATATAAAAATATAATTTGTTTATAATTAATGGATATTAATATATGATTGTTTTTTTTTTTTTTTTTAATTTTATGTTAATTTATAGTAAGAAAATAATTTATAAAGTAGTTGATGTAACAGCACTAACTCCATGCACCAGAATTGTTGGTGGCAAATCTGATGTTACTTCGGTTAACAAATCCATATAATAACGTGATTTCTCTTTCCAATTTATAACATTTGTTTGTGGTGGTTGTGCTAAATATAAAAATGTTACAGCTGTTTGCTCAGAATTGCTTCGTATAATTTGATTTATGCTAAAAATAAATATTGCATAATTTTATCGTAAATAACACTGAAATATCATATTTTGTTTACCTTTGCATATACATTTTTGATCGATTAATACTTTCATCAGTTATTGAACTATTTATAGCATCAGCATTGCGTGTAAATTGCTTTAATGTATCAATATGACGCATAAAATCGTTATTTTTATTCCATTCAGGTATCTAAAATAAAAAGAAAACCAAAGATTTTTATTTGTTTTATGGAAAATTATATATAAAAAAATATATTATTTACCTGTTTGATTGTCGCTGATATTCTTAACATTTTAAGTAATTGCTTTAATTTATATTCAGCCGGTCTTTCATACATCATATTGTTTATTTCAAAATTACTAAATCAAATAATAAAAAACAAATTATTTATTATCTATAAAAATGAAAATAAAACTTACCTTGATCCATTGTTATCGGTTTCACATAAAAACACACGTAAATGTAAATTTTTCCATATTGGCAGCATATTTATAATGCAACCTAATTGCAGCATAAATAATGAGACCACATCAAATGGATCGTTATTTGTTGGCTCAAATATATTTATTGGCCATACGTCTATATATTTAATATTCGAATTTTTTGAAAGCATTGCTTTATCCAAACGATTAAAATGACGACAAATGCACACATTTTTCTTCATCCGTAATACATCACATATAATACCCACATATTCCTCAATTGACAAAGTTTTATTTTCATTACTATTACGAATAGGAAACATACGCATACCATTCCCATTAAACTCTGGAGTTTGGTACGTTGAGTTATCACTAATAAATTAAATTTAAGTTAAATATGAAACAAAATATATTAAATAAATCACTTACGATTCAAAAAAGTCTAATAGAACTTCTTCATCATAGAACCCTAATATAATTGTATTTGGTTTCATTGCTCCCATACCAGATATACGAATTAAATGTTGTACACCCTCACGTATAGTTTTAGCTAATGTTAATTCAACAAATGCTTTTACCTATTTATAAAATATTTAGTTAACAAATTGTTAATTAAAAAATAAATTAAAGCATAATAACCTTCATGTGATCAATTAATGATAGCCATTGTTTATATTCTTCAATTGTTGGATCATTATCTGGATCAATATCATTAAATTCACCAATTTTAACATGTCCGAGCACATATAAACCACCCTTTTTCAAATCATTTACAAATTCAATTAATGGACAGCACGTACGAGGGCTAGATACTAGTAATAACATTTGTGGTCGCCAAAATTTGACATGATCTTTACGTGAATCTAGCATTAGTAAATATTTTCGTACCTAAAAGAAAAAAAAATATAAATTAAATTCAATGAAAAAATTTCAATAATAAAATATAAATAAATTACTTGATGGAACATTAATGCTTGTGATATAGATCCCCATTGTGCATCTTGCGAAGCTGGCGAAAATAAGTGCAATGTAATAACTAATACAAGACACAGTATTATGCTGGAGGAGGCATATATTGGGTTGATAACAAACATCATTATTAATGTACCAACCAATCCAATAAAGCATGTATGCCATGTAAAGTATTTAAATGATGGTCGGAAATTTGGCGCCCCTGTTAATTCAATACCCAAACATGCCAAATTAGTGGCCAAATACGACAGCATAAATAATACTGAATTAATCTGAGCAATTGTATTTAAGGAGCCAATTAATAATATAAATTGTACTAATATCCAACTAGTGAATACAGCAGAAATAGGATTTCCTTTCCATGTGCCAGCTGTGACAAAATTTAAAAATTTACCAAATACTTGATCCTTAGCTAATGCTTCAAGTACACGACTGGATCCAATTAAATTACTCAATGCTGCCGAAAATGTTGCTGTTAATATTCCAATTGCGATAAATGGTGGCCATATATTTACTGGCATTAAAAATAAGAAATTGTTTTGAAGTAGCATTTTACTTGTTGTTGCTGATATTAAACAAGATAGAAGTATGTAGCAGATAAATGTGTAACCAACTGCAGATAATGTTCCTTTTGGTATACTAATGCCAGGATATTTTAATTCACCAGACATATTTGCACCTGCCATTATTCCTGTAACCCCAGAAAATAATACACCAAATACAATTGCAAAATTGACATCACTTCCACCAGATGAATAATCTTTTCCATAATCTGGATATAAATTTTCCATAAATGTTGCTTTTAATAAACCGGTATAGTTTCCTTTTACTCTTACAGTATCATTTTGTATTAATTGATTCTCGTCCGGTATCAAAATCTTAAATAAAACGTAAATAAAGCAATAGAAAATCATAAAAATATAATTATGAATTTACCTCCATACTTCCTTGCGATAAAAAACTTATATAAGTTGAAAATAAACAAATTGAGACAATGCCTAATATAATAACGGAAGTCTTAGCAAACATTGAAGCACCAATTAAGCACACAATTAATATTGAAGTATTTATTAATGTACAATATAAAAAACGCCACCATCTCCCATCAGGTAATGAAAAACTACTATCGTTATTCATTATGTAACCAGATGGACCAAAATTCTCTATTAAACCTTCAGCACAACCTGATACACATAAACCACAACCCACAACATTTGCTAAAAAAAATAATGTTCCAATAGAACCTCCAAACTCGGGACCCAAAGTTCTACTGATCATAACTATTTTATAAAAATAATTCAGTTAAGGGTAATTAATGATAAAGCATTTGACAAGACTAATAATATAGCACATTGCAAAGGATACAATAAACTCCACCACCTTCGACAGCACCATTTGTTGATATAGCACATACTGATGATACAGTGAAAAGTAGAATAGCGTAAGCAATTACAAACTGCAACAATGTCACTAATAACCCAGCATTTCCAACAATAAAACCTAAAATAAATCAAATAAATTAAACTAAAATGGATAAATTATGTAAACCAATGTTTAAACTGACCAACTCGTATAAATATCAATGCACTAAACATTGATAATGCAACAGGACTAAAAACACCAGAAAATGTTCCAAGCGTCCTGCCACTTCTCTCTGGTTCAGTTGCACCAAATTCAACATAGCCATCTGTAGTATTTCTTGTATTTCGGTTATTACGCAATAAATTATTAAATTGACGTAAAATACTTGTATTCCTTCCTGTAATTGGTGTTTCCTCGTTACTTTCACTATTTATAGGTGGATCGTTATTTGTACTTCGTGATTCCACGTTTGGTGCTAACATTTTAAAATCTATATAATTTCGAGAAGAAGAATTAAATGTTATGAGTCATATTATTTAAAAACTGATTCCTTTTGAATTGTATTTAGGAAGTACGCCCACTAACAAATTTTGACAAAGAAATATTTACCTTTATTAAAAATAAATACAAATTAATTATAAATATAGACTTTATTAATTTTTATATTGCTTTATACACGCATTACTAACTAAATAAAATAAACAATTAATATTCGTTCAAAAGATCTTTTAAATTTTTTTATTCATTTTCTTTTATACACAATAATAGTTACAAGTAGCTTTTTGTTCTTAAATCGCTTGCAACGAATTGTCAAAAGTGACATAAGTAAAAAGCGGTGCCACAAGTTATGACTTCATTAAACAAACAGCTGTTCGATATCGAAATGTAAAGCTTTCAAACAATTCACTCTTTAAGGAGAAATTTACTTAAGTTCAGTGAAATAGTATTTTGTTTATATTTTTCTGTCTATTGGAAGACTTCAAAATACGTTTTGAAAAATAGATAATTGTTTAATTAATTGATAATATATATTTTACAACGAAAATATAAGTGTTATTCATTAATTATAATATATAATTTAAATTGCATTTCCATATTATAAAATTTTATAAGTATACAATATTTTGATTTATTTTTGTGTTTATTTATTTTATAACCTAAAAATTGTTTGTTAATAGGTATGGCAAATGACAAATTGCGGCGTTCCCGTTCCAAGGAACGTACAGACCATAAAATAAACAAAGAAAAACCACGTGACAGAGAACGAAGAGCAAAGAAATCTAAATCGAGATCTAGATCTCCAAAAGAACGTCAACAAAGATCTCGGTCTAGAGAACGAGATAGAGGTAAATCACCTGAAAAAACAGATCGTAAAATAGATGTAAAGATTAAAGATAGAAGATCCAGATCTACATCAAAAGACAGAGATACTGATAAAGATAAAATTAAAGAAATCAATATTAAAGAAGATAAAAAAATATTTAAGAAAGAGGAAAAAAAGGATATAAATAAAAAGGCTGAGCCACTTTCATTGGAAGAATTATTAGAAAAGAAAAAAGCCGAGGAAGCTGCTCGCAGTAAGCCTGTTTTTATAACCAAAGAAGAACGTGTAGCATTGGCTTTGAAAAGACGTGAAGAACAAGTAGCTGCAATAAGAGCAAATCAGGGCGGCGTACCTAAATTTGGAAACGTACCTGTATCACAGATATTAAGTAGAGAAAGAAATCGCGAACGTGAGTATGACCGTAGAGAACGTGATCGTGAAAGAAATCGTAATGAACAAGAACGTATCGAAAGAAATGAACGTAATGAGCGTCAGGGTGGTCCTCAAGGTGGCGGTGGCAGAGATGGAGGAGGTGGTAGAGATGGTGGCGGTGGTAGAGATGGAGGTGGCGGCAGAGATGGTGGAAGAGATGGCGGTGGTGGTCGAGACGGTGCTGGTGGTAACAATGAGTCAGATAAAAAGAAATCAGGTGATGGTGAAACTACTGGTGGAGGTAGTGGTGGCGTTCTTAAAGATAAAGAAAAGGAATTAGAAGCAATCAGAGAACGTTATTTAGGGATTATAAAGAAGAAACGTCGCGTACGTCGATTAAACGATCGTAAGTTCGTATTCGATTGGGATGCATCTGAAGATACATCAATTGATTATAACAATTTATACAAGGATCGTCATCATGTACAATTTTTTGGACGCGGAAATATTGCTGGTATTGATATTAAAGAACAAAAGCGAAAACAGAGTAAATTTTATGGTGATTTGTTGGAGAAACGTCGTACAGAAGCAGAAAAGGAACAAGAAAAATTACGTTTGAAAAAGGTTAAGCGTAAAGAAGATAAACAAAAATGGGACGATCGTCATTGGTCTGAGAAGGAACATGATGAAATGACAGAACGTGATTGGCGTATATTTAGAGAAGATTATAATATTACTATAAAAGGTGGCAAAATACCAAATCCTATTCGAACATGGAAGGAAACAGGATTTGCCAAAGAAATTTTGGAAATTATTGATAAAGTTGGATATAATGATCCTACACCTATTCAACGTCAAGCCATTCCTATTGGTTTACAAAATCGTGATATAATTGGTGTTGCTGAAACTGGTTCCGGTAAAACTTTAGCATTCTTGATTCCGTTGTTATCATGGATTCAATCTTTACCAAAAATTGAGCGTCTTGAAGATGCTGATCAAGGGCCATATGCTATAATCCTAGCACCCACAAGAGAGTTGGCACAACAGATAGAGGAGGAGACAAAGAAATTTGGTGAACCACTTGGTATTCGAACAGTTGTTGTTGTTGGTGGTTTATCAAGAGAAGAGCAAGGTTTCCGTTTACGCCTGGGATGTGAAATTGTCATAGCAACACCTGGTCGTCTTATTGATGTTTTGGAAAATCGTTATCTAGTTTTAAATCAGTGTACATATATTGTATTGGACGAGGCAGATCGTATGATTGACATGGGTTTCGAACCTGATGTACAAAAGATTTTAGAATTCATGCCGGTTACAAATTTGAAACCGGACACAGACGAAGCAGAAGATGCACAAAAACTAATGGCCAATTTCTATAGTAAGAAGAAATATCGTCAAACGGTGATGTTTACGGCTACTATGCCACCGGCTGTTGAACGTTTAGCGCGAACATATCTCAGGAGACCAGCAACTGTGTACATTGGTTCTATCGGCAGACCAACTGAGCGTACAGAACAAATTGTTTACTTGATGGGTGAAAATGATAAGCGCAAGAAACTTATGGAAATATTGGAGCGTGGTATTGAGCCTCCAGTTATTATATTCGTCAATCAAAAGAAGGGTGCTGATGTATTAGCTCGCGGCTTGGAAAAACTTGGTTACAATGCGTGTACTTTGCATGGAGGTAAAGGACAAGAACAACGTGAATACGCATTGGCATCTCTTAAAAGTGGTGCAAAAGATATGCTTGTGGCTACTGATGTCGCTGGTCGTGGTATTGATATTAAGGATGTATCACTTGTCATTAATTACGACATGGCCAAATCAATTGAAGATTATACCCATCGTATTGGACGTACCGGTCGTGCTGGTAAAAATGGTATTGCAATATCATTCTGTACGAAAGACGACAGTGGCCTCTTCTATGATTTGAAGCAGACAATATTATCCAGTCCAGTCAGTACATGTCCACCGGAACTAATGAATCATCCAGATGCACAACATAAGCCGGGAACCGTTGTCACTAAAAAACGACGTGAGGAGAAAATATTTGCATAATTTTATTTATATTTGTATAAAGTTAAATGTTTTGAATAAAAACAAAAAAAAAAAAAAAAATTAAACAAATACAAACATAAACTTTTTTTTAATTAAATTCCATTTCCTTATTCCCAAGAAAAAATAAGATTGTAGGTACGTAGCTTATTTTTTAAAAGATGGGCGGAGTTAATTTTTCATTCGTTTTAATTTCCAATCAATATTTTATTATATTCGATTGATTTTTTGTAAAAAAAAAAAAAAAAATTCTCTGAGTGCTATATACGCTCTTAAGATTGTTGATTAAACATTTAATAACAGAGAGAATAATGATCACGACGAAAGTATATTGAAGATTTATGTATTAACCACAGAGGTGTTAATATAAAGGTGATGTTACATTATGTTGCATTAATTTTACAACGCAACTCCACCACAATAAAGAACTCTTTTTTGGAGCTTTTAAAGAAACATCTAAACTGTACCAATGTAAATGCACCATTAAAAAATCTAATAGGTAGTCAAATGTGTAAATTGTTTGTTATGAATACAAAAAAAAAAAAATAATAATAATAATAAATTCATTGTGATGTATAAACTAAAGAGAGAAATAAATAAAAAGGTACATACGCGTATGATGAAGATGAAAATAACAGAGTTTAAAGAAAATAAGATCATGTGTAATCTTCACTTACAATTCAGTTAACAAAATACTATTGAAGCGTTAAGGCATTTGCTATAATTAAAATTAAACCGGAAGAATTTTTTTTTTTTTTACTTTTATTTTAATAATGACATCGAAATTAATACAATTTAATTATAATAATAATAATTATAATAAAAAATTTAATAATAATAATAATTATGATAAATATTTATATAAATTATATCCAGAACCATTTAATTATGATAATAATAATAATATTAATAATAATTATGGTAAGTAAATAATTAATAAGCTAAAACAAAAAAAAAAAAATTATTTATTAATAATTCTTAAAGATGAGAAACTGCAAACAAACTATTATCAAAATTATAATCAAATAAATTATGATTATGAAAATAGTTATAGTTCAACAATAACAAACGGATCATCTGCTGGATTAACATTAATTCAAACGACAACAACGAGTACAACTACAACACATGAATTAGTGAAAAAACGTCGATTAGCAGCTAATCAACGTGAGAGACGTCGCATGAATAACTTAAACTTAGCATTTGATCGTTTAAGAGATGTTGTGCCATCATTAGGAAACGATCGTAAACTATCCAAGTACGAAACACTACAAATGGCTCAAACTTATATACAAGCTTTAAATGAATTACTGAAACGTGATTAAAAAAGTTATTGAAATAATTTTCTGTGTGAATTTTCAAAGGTGTAATACCGTCAAGTGCTAAAAATTGTTTATTTGTGAAAAAATTAAGTTTTTTAAAAAAATGTTCTCAATGTAAAACAAAAAAAAAATACATAAAACATGAATTAAGTTCCTTAAAAATGAATGAACACTTGGTGTTTTAATTAAATGAATTATTTAAAAAAAAAAATACAAAATAAAGGTTTCCAAGGAAACGATAAACTGATATCTTTTCTATTCCAATTAATTGAGCATTAGTTTTAATCAATAATTTACTCTACAACAACAACAACAAAAAAATGAATTAGTCAAACGATTAAATGACTTTCTTAAAGTATTTTAAAATAAAAATCAAAACAAAGAATAAAATTCAAAATAAAACTTAATTTTACCTTGATTAGAACCAAATAATCACAAAAGAAACTAAATTCATTGTTCCTACTAATGCTACATACATGTTTTGCTCAATTTATTTACAAAAAATTAACTTAATTAACACAATTTTATAATAAATTATAATTTAAGAGAGAAATTAAAAAATAAATAAAAAAATAAATCAAGTGCAATCATTATTTAATAAGTTTAATTAGTTAATTTTTGTTATTTTTAATTATTAATTGTTATTATTATTGTTTAATAAAATTAAAAAGAAAAATTATTTTTTTTTTGTTCTAATTATTTTCATAGTTTATAAGAAAATTCCACTTAGGGAACAGCAAAGTGTTCTAAAAAAAAAAAAAGCTTAATAAAATCACCATCAGTTATTATGACAAATATATAACATGAAAACTTCAAAATAATAAAGTGCAAAAGAAAAATCCCACCTTGTTACTTACCTTGGATAGAAAGTATAATTACAAAAAAAAAAAAAAAAAAAAAAAAAGACAGGAAGTCAATAAACGCGCTACCTTGATAATTGGTATTCGCGAAAAAATTCTTCAAAATCCATTCAATGTTAACAACAACAAAAATAAAAGAAAAATTAATTAAAAAAATACCGTTAAAAATCTTCAGACTGTGATCCTTACTGTACTCACACTCACTACTGTGCAGCAAGAAAACTTATTTAAAAAAAAAAAAAAAACACACAACAAAATTAATGAATCTAAATAACTAACATACCCAATAAATTAATTATAAATCAAAATCTTAACAAACATTAATTAATCTTTAACCATAATTAATAATTCACAAAAAAAAAAAAAAAAATGAAAAGCCGTTAAATACTAAAATAAAATTGAAAAAAAATCTAAAACATTTAAATAAATTTTTTTTTTATATTAAAAAATAATGAAAATAAAATAAAAATAAAAAAAAAAATAGTAAAGTAATTGTAAAAGAATTAGAATTTTTTGCTTGTAATTTTATAAACAATTAAAAACCATTAATAAATAATTAAATCGATTAATTTAATTCCAATTGAAGATGTTTATAAATAAAAAAAACAAATTAAAGAAAACAAAAAAAAAAAATAATAAAAAAAAAAAAGGAATTTATTACAAAAGAGCCGATAAATGTTTTTTTTTTTTTTTATTATTATTATTATTATTATTTCTTAACTTTATTTTACTTAACTTTCAACTTTTAACCATCGATTGAGAAAAAAAAAAAAAATAAACAAGAATTACACAAAAAAATGAAATAAAGAAGAAGATGAAGAAGAATCAAATCAAAAGAAGGAATTAAGAAAAATATTATTTCATTTGTTTTGTTGTTTTATTTTTGTTCGATCAGAAAATTACTAAATGCTACTTACGTTAAGTACTTTGCAGAAAAAAAAAAAAAATATAAAATCACACATTGTATATACGACAGTGGAGTTTAACCATTTTAATTGCAGGACACCGTTGTATAATTTTTCTAATTACCGTTTTACAACAACCAAAATTTAAAAGTTTACTGAAAACTTTAATAAAAGTCTATAAATAAAAAATAACAAAAATGCGCGAATTATTATTCAACTTAAAACCGCATTGTTGTCATCCACTGATTAATAAAGAGACATTAAACTTGGAATTAATAGCAATACTAAAAAGTTATGATTAAAATTGTTTCTTGTTAACATAGAGGAAATTTCCTGCGAAAAAATTGCAAGTGGAGCGAATAATTATTGAAAAGATCAATTAATTCACACATTGATGAATTAAGTTTATTAGTAAAAAAAAAGTTTTACAAAGTGTCTTGCAATCAATCAATATAAGTCATAAAAAGCTGGAAAAAACAAACAAACTAAATAAAATGGAGTTAAATCAATATTTTCTGCATGATTAGAACATGGTGGATGGTAATTAAGTTAATCAGCATTCTCCTTTCAACGAATTTTAGGTAAACCTAATCTCATGCTCTAAGAGTTTGTTGTTTGTCAAACAGAAATCTATTTTCTATAAAACAAAAAAACTAAAATCTACAGCACCCTGATCCCATTCAAAAAAAAGAAAAAAAAGTACACGAAAGTAAAAATCAAAGCATAATCCATCCATAATAAACAAAACCATCAAACAATTAAAATAAGACAAATTAACCAAAAACAAACAAACTGACACCAGATAACATCTGATTTATCCAACAAAAGCAGTACTTAAATTAAATCAAAAACAAAAACCTCTGTTACGCATAACGTATTACGTTGTAACACATCGTAAAAGCACACTCTATGCACATTTATTAAATGAAATAAAATAAAAAAAAAAAACCCAAGTATAATTAAATTACAATTTATAAAGCACAAAAAGAAAGAATAAAAGAAAAAAGATTAATAAAGAAAAGAAAATCAAGCTACAAACAAACAAACAAAACAAAACAAAAAAAAAAAAAAATGTAGAAGAAATATTATACAAAAATACGCCAAACATTTATTATTTTCTCATAGCATCACTGGAGATAAAATAAAAAAAAAAATCATTAATTGAAAATATATAAAACGCATTGTTGCTGTTTTTTTTTTTTTGGTTGTTGATTTTCTTCTGTTGCCTTTTAATTGTATGTTAAATGAAGAAGAGAAAATCTAGTAGAGATGAAGAAGTTAAATAAAATTCAGATGATTAATCTTTTATTCTTCACTTTATTATTTTTGGGTACGCAAATACAAAATACAATATAAATGTCGATTTACGTGAATTATCTTTTGTATTATAAGGGGTTGATGGTTGTTATTATTATTTACAAGGGTTTATGACATAATAGTCTGCTTGTGAATAACTAAGCTATCTAGTCTGTTAGCGATGGGATTTAAGGAATTTGTTTACATTTATTTTAATGGTAAATTTATAAGAAAAAACGGCTAAAGGTAAGATTGTTTTGCGGTACGAATTAAGAAATAATATTGATAACTTTGGATTAGCAGTTCTTGTCCTGTTTTAAGACAATCCATTTCAGTAACAACATAATTAAATTACTTAATAGGTGATCTATTTTCCATTTCTTAACAATTAAAAGTAGAATTATAGGTGCATCTTTTCAACGATTCAAGTTTCCCAGACAGAATTTAAAACCTTTTCGCACAAAGTAAAAATCAAATCTTCTGAATTATTGATTTCTAAATTTATTACCAAACTTTAATCATATTTCACATTACAATCATAACACAGCTCACGCGTAAATCGAGTAATACCATTATATAGATTGATTGATCATTAGAAATAATGAATTAAGAAGAATAAAAATAAAAAGTTTAAAAATAATTTAAATATTTTGACTGACGTTATCTTATTTTATTAAACATTGTTTTCAATACTTTTCTATATAATTTTACACCTTTAACTTTCTTTAAAACAAATTAAAAAAATTAAATAAAAATATGTAAAGAAAACAAATCAAAACAAAAAAAAAAGTTTAAATAATAAAACGGTAATTAAATTAATTAGAAATCAAAAAAAAAAAAAAAAAGAAACTTTTTTTATTTTATTTTTTTAGTATCAATCAGATTAATTAATTTAACAAATTAAGGATGAGAAATTTGTTGATTTTGTTTTTTTTTTTTTTTTTTATCATTCAAATTATGATCTTTTGTTTATTTAATTAATTATTAGTTTACATTTTGTTTATACGCCTCCCGGTTATTAATTTTTTTTTATAATTAATGCAAATATTAAAAATAAAAATACAAAAAGCACTAATAGCTTCTTAACTTAACTGAAATTTGTAAACAAATTAATTATCAGGTATAATAAATTAACAAAACTAAATTAAAATTAATTGTTTATGTGTTTTTTGTTTGTTTGTTTAACATTCTTAAGCCAAAATAATAAAGTGGCGCCAGTATTAAATCGATTTGGTAAAGAGAAAAAGAAAAAAAGTTAAGGTTTTTTCGTTACATAATTACTATGCAGAATATAAGCGAAAGTTTATCTAAATGAAAAAAGAATACAGAAATGCTCATTGATTTATTATCTATTAATTTTAATTATTTGAAAATAATTTAATTACTTAGAATAATTAAAATCTAATGGTTAGAATATTATTGTAACAAAAGTAATCGGGGGCGAGTATAAATTCTGTTTTGTATAGACTTCAAAAGTGATTTTATTATCTCTCATTATTTTATTGCATTACAAAATGAAGGAGCGAAATATTTTACAGAAAAAATAACTGCATGATGACAGCTTAGTAATCTTATACATTTGTGTTAAATAGTTACTTTACAAAACAGACTGAATGACCGTGAATTTCCATTGTATGAGATGATTCGTTATATTAGTCAATTTTGTCACAATATTGTTTAGTAACTTGCAACTAATTTGATGTGATTTTAGGATGTTATCAATGGTAATTCTTAATTTTATTTTAACATAATTTACTCATTTAGTCCTCGATCTTTAAAACAAAACGATAAGGGCAAAGGATCTTTAATTTAGGAAAAACATTTCGCGTATTTTCCAACAGTATTTTAATATTTAAACAGTAAACGGTATCTAACGAGAAAATAAAATAAAATTGAAATACAATTGAATTCACGAAAACTACGTAATCACGTTTAGTGGTGAAGAAACAATAAAAACAATAAAAAATACAACGATGAACAAAAACACTTGGCAGTATATAGACATTTTCATAGAATTAGAAAATAATAATAATAATAACAATAATAAAGATGTAATATTTTGATAAATGAAATAATTACGATATCATAAACAACAATAACATAATTGCCAACAATAAAGATGAAAAGAATAGAGGAACTAAGCACCAAATCTATTATTTAAGTGACTTGACGATTTATTGGTAGGCTTTATGTGTTGTATTATTTTTATTCATTATTTTATTCTTTACTTAAACAACATCATCAGCAGCAAAAGCGGTGAAAATGTATTTATTTTATATAGATAAAAGAAACAAAAGAAAATCAAATTAACTTTAAATTAAATAAAAATTAAGTTAAGTCATATACGAAATAAAAAATTAAAGCAAAACTAAATTTAATAAAAATAAAAAACCGTTTTTGATCGCGTGCGTCGTTTTTCTTTTCTCACATCTTTATTAAAACTTCTTAATTTTAGTCAAAAGGTGAGCGGTGCCACTAAAGAAAACCCTTACTTATAAAATGAGGCATCTTTAACGTAGTAAACCTATTTGAAATGGTAAATCACGTTAATTCCACGTTAATGCTTGAAGTTTAATCAATGTTTTATCATCACACCACTATGCTTCATTAAATATTATTACTGGTTCGACTGATTTATCTCTCACTACTTATATTGTTTGGTTTTGTTTAGCATTTCTAGATAAGAACAAAGCATAACTTTAAATTGATAACCACATTGGTTTCCAACGCTGTATTCTCTTGATATTAATACAAAATACAATTGAAAAAAATTAGTAACCTCAGTACAGTACAGTAAAAAGCAATACAGTACAGTAAATAAAAAATAAATAAATCCCCAAACATCAATAAAAAAAAAAAAAAAAAAAAAAAAATTAAATATTTTGATGATGATTTGCTGAATTTTTTATTATTATTTATTTATTTTTATTCTTTTTAATAAAGAAATCTGATTATACACTGACTGCTTTTTATTTATTATTTTCTATAGTTTGTTGATTATCTTTAATTTTTTAGTTTAAAGAAAGAAGAAGAAAAAGATAAAATAAAATAAAAATATATAATTTCATTATAAAATCTTTATTAAAAATATTTTAATAATTAATTAAAAGAAAAAAAAATCTTTTTCAAATTCTTTTCAACGTTCACGTTTTTTTTTGGCAAGTGTAAATGAAAACAAAAAATTAATTTTTTTTTTTTTTTTGCTGAATTTGTTTTATTATTAATATAATAATAATAATTCTTATTTGAATAATTTATTTTATTTAAATTTTTAAACATTACATAAATTTCATATTTGCATAGCGTGTGAAATTATTTTTGAAAATAATATTTCATTTAACTGAAGTTATCGGTGATCTTAAAATAATTCTTTAAATTGAATAAAATTTGTATAGAAAACCAAAAAAAAAAATGGCGAAAAGTATTTAACGATTTTTATTTTTGAATAATTATCATTTTCTGAGAAGCTAATTATTTATTTTTTTTAAAAATGTTTATGGTATACTGGGACACAATAAGTAGCAAATATTTCCTTATATCTAACAGAAAATTGATTCAGTAGCGCAATAACCCATAGTACAGTAATTTGACATAAAAAAAAAAAATGTATATACATTTCTTAAATTATAGTAATTTTAATCTGATATCTGCGATCAATCCTTACCATCAATATCGTTATTAAAAAGCAACATACATGCGATACGCAATAAACTACGCTGACGATAAATGATTTTAAAAATACGATAAAAAAAAAATTGGTGTTAGTAAAAAATAAACAATAGCTTAACGGTTATATTAAATAAAATAATTAATAATAAAAAAATAATATTTTTTGTCAAATTAAAATTTTGATTGTAATTAACTTTTCTTTTATAATACTCTGATTGTAAATCAATTAAATACTTTAGATAATAAACATTTATAATCATGTGAACTAAATTTTGTTAAATTACGGCAATAAAGACAATAAAAAATTAACAACAAGCATAGTAATTGATAATAGATGGTAAATAGAAAAGTTAATTGTTTTATGTTTGTATTCACTTAACTTACAAGGAAGCTGATTATGACTTTACATACAAATTTTTTTTTTACTTAACTGTTTATATTGTGGAAGATTATTATAGATTAATTATTGAGTAAATTCAATTTTCTAGTTATTACAACCATTTTAATGATAAATTTTATTTTCCATATTTTTTTATTAAAAACTTAGACATACTATAATATTGTATATTTTTGTTACATAAATTGTATATAAAGAAATAAAAGTCTGCATTTCTTTATAAAAATAAAATATAATTTGTATTGAATTAGTATGAAAGAGTTCTTTGATGTTGATGTATAATTTTTACACGCACCTCGGTCAATGTTATATGAATTTAGCAAGTTTAGTAACCTTAGATTGTTTATTATAAATTGTCAATTGGTTATTCTCATATAAAATATCATGTTTACACGTTTAGCAAACGTTTAATTGGCTATGTTATAGCACTAGAATACAAATTCAATTGGATAATAAGGTTCTCTCTAAAGAAAAACGATAATTTATGTTAACCAAAAATTTACGTCTGAAAATTTTAATCAAAGAAAGAGAATAAAAAAAATAATTTTTTTTTTTTTTTGGTGTTTCATTATAAATAAATAATTAAACATAATTAAATATTGAATAATATACAAATAAAAAGTAATATCTTATTGTTATATATAAAAATTATATTTTTAATAAATAAAACATGATACGTTACTGTTAAGTGGTTATCAAATAATCGTAATAATAAATAAAAATTAACAGACAAAACGAAAACGTTTAAAAAATTTCATTATATGAGAAATGTAACACAATTGATTATTATATTGAAGAAAAAATAAAAAATGTTAACAAAAGGGACAAAATATAATGTATATGCAATATTTAAGGAGCATAAAGTTAAATTAAAAAAAAACATTTTTAACCAAATTACATGTTATTTACATATAACTTTTTTTTTTTTTGTTTAATCCTTCTTCGATTTTATTTATGAAACTTTATTTACATTTATACTTCAATTAAATAAGGACAGCTGGCAGCGTAAAAATGGCTGTCATATTATATTAAAAAAAAAAAAAAAAAACAAGAGACTTGGATCGAGTTCGTTGTTTTTTTTATAGTTTTATATTTGTCAACTTTCTTATGTTTATTTAAAGGTAAATCCTGCTGCTTAGAATAATATTATATATTCAAAAAAAAAAAAAAAAACAAAAAAAGCAGAAGCATTACGTAGAATTGTAATGAGAAAGAAATGAAAAAAACATGCAAATTGATAACAAAGAAATACCAAAATTATAGTTACTATTATTATGTATTGTACAAAGCATAAAAACCACAAAAGAACATAAATACTTAAAAAAAAAAAAAAAAAAAAAACAACAACCAGAATAAAATGAAAGTAAAAATACTTCCTGAGAATTATGTTCAAAAAAAAAAAAAAGTCTTAGTTTGAGAACGAAAAAAAAAAAAAAATGTTTATTAAAAAGAAAAAAAACATTTTTTTATTTTTTTTTTAAATGAATGTTGAAAAGAGATTATAATTAATTTTTCTCTTGTAAACTTTTCAATTTACAATAATAACAAATAAAAAAATATATTCAAATATTGATTAATTGTATTAAGAATAATCATTTTTTTATATTGAAAATACTAATGGTAATACAGTTAAATTAATTAATATTATCTTTGTCGGTAATAAATAATTATTCAACAAATAAAAACCAATGAAAAAAGGAAATTATTAATAATAAAAAAAAAAAAATTATTATTTTCTATTTGTATATTTGTAAATATAATTATAAATAAATAAATAATAACAAAAAAAAAAATCAATCAATAATTAATCATTAAAAAGCTTTAACTACAGTTATAACAATAAGCTGCGTGCCGATAATTGTGTTTATAGTGACATTTTGACTAATTATTTTGTTAATTCTTCGCATTTTCTTATTGAAATTATGAATAATTATGATTAGAGTTAATAATTATGATTGGTATAACAGAAATTCTGTAATATTTTTATTTTTTTTTTATTTTTAAATTTTATATTTATAACGACTGGTTTTAAAAATTGTCTGTTTTAAAAATGTATTAAAACAGTGAATAAATTAGTTAAAAAAATTCTTTTTGTTTTTTTTTTTTTACTTTTAAACAGCAGGAATACATTATTATAATTACCAGTCCCTTTATTTAGCATTAGTAATTACGTTTTGATAAGAATCTTTAAAACATTTTTTTTTTTTTGACACGATTAAAGTCTAGAATAGTCTTTTATGAATTAAAATTAATAAAAGCAACTATGACTAGAATTTTTATGCTAAAAGTATTTCAGATTGGTATTTTTGAGTTGGTTTTACTATGTTTGAGTTTACTTCTTATGCTAGGAATAATATTTTATAAGTAATTTAACTGTATTGAATCCATATTCTCGATGGATTTTTGATTAGGATTGGGATTTTGCTTTGGAAAGTATTAAATTAATTTTGTTATAGAAGTTTCTCTGAAAAAATATTATCAGCTTTGTAACTATCGGGTATCAACAAAATATTACAAATTTTTCACTGGACTGTATTTTATTCTTATTTAGTAAAATAAGAGTCTGAGACCCTATACCATCGAAGTATTTGCCACGAGAGTCAAAACAGTGGTTTCTTCTTTTTGCATTATACTCGTTAATAATTTAAATAATATTTTTTTAACATTAATTATGCTTGTGGTTTCCTAAGTACCAAAGAACAATGTATTTTCCGAAAAAGAGATTAAATCAAAGAAAAAAAAAGAAGACAAATTGTTGACAGACGTTACTTTTTTTTTTAAATTTATCGAATATCTAGATTGGATTTCTTATTAAATTAGTTTACAAAAAAAAAAAAAAAGAAGAATAAAACCTTCAACAGTTATCTAGTTTTGTAATGTGTTTGAATAGTCTTGTATCTCCTAAGATAAAAGTAAATAACCAAACGAAATAATATTCCAATTATATTTTATTTACTTTTTAATTTCAACGGTTATTAAATTAAGTATACCCAGAAGGGGAACTTTTAAAGATGAATTATTTCTTTTAAGTTAAAAAATCGAAATAAATAAATTATTTTTTTTTTTAACTTAAATTCCTACCTACTTAATGTTATTTTGTTACCTGTGTCTGACTTAATTCGATTTGAATTATAGGCACGTGGTCAAACGAGACTACGGCACGAGCCAAACGCACGCCACTCGATTTTTATTATCAGATTGTCCAAGAGTAGATCTTAATCTAGTTTTAGCTTCTTTTTTTTTTGTTGTCTTCCTCTTCTTCTTCTTCTTCCTTTTAACACATAAATGAATTTAATTTATACAGCAAAACAGCAACAAAAACGTTACAAAATAATAAAAAATAAAATAAACGAGAAGGGTGCATTTTATTAAATTATAATTATATATTAATATAAGTAATAAAATAAAAACAAAAACAAAAAAAAAGAAGAGAATTTTAATTAACGTTTTATATTTTCTTTTTGTTTTTCCAGTAAAACACAAATTGTGTCACATTTTTTCCATTTGTTTTAAGCTAGAAAAAAAAAATACTTTTGTGTACGCATGACAATTTTTGTTGTTTTTTTTTAATAAATGCAAAAAACAGGGTGAATACAAAGTAAAACAATAATTTTTTTTTTTTTTTTTATATAAATTTCTTTTATTTTTATATTATAAAAAAATATTTTTTAATTTGTTTTCTTATTAAATACAATAATTTTTATAATCTTTGGTTTGTGTTTTTCAATTAATTTAATTCTAACAAAATAAAAATTATTTACAAAAATTTTATTTTTTAATTAAGTACTTGACTAGGTTTAAATTAATTATTTACAATAAAAAATGATTGTTAAGGTTTTTTTTTTTCTCTCATTTATTTAGACTTACATTTTACATTTATTCTAATTTATAAGGCATTTTAAGTAATTTTTATTTATTTATTTATTAAATTATTCATTAATATAACGAATTTTTATAATTTTAAATTTCACTAACATTATTCATGTTAAGGATGAGACTTTTGTTTCTTTCTAACAATAATGCTTATTTATAATAAACTAAACTTTAGAATTATTTAAATTAAAAATAGAATAAGTTGTTTTTAAATTAAGATCACCATCAACATCATTATTATTTTCATTTTTTAATAAATCATTTAATGCTTGTATATATGTTTGGGCCATTTGTAATGTTTCGTATTTAGATAATTTATGTTCATCATCTAATGTTGGTATAACATTTCTTAAACGATCAAATGCAAGATTTAAATTATTCATACGACGTCTTTCCCGTTCATTTGCAGCTAATCTACGTTTACGAAGTATTATTGGATTTACTGATTGATTTATTTGTTTATTCGAATTTCTTTTATCAATTTTAATCGTGTTTTGTTTATCAATTACATGTTTAATAATTGGTGGTGATGTTTGAACAATATTTGTAATATTTTCATTACAATAATAATCACTTGTACTATCACTGGTATTATAATTAACTAATTCTTCATAATTATAATTATACGCTGATATATAATTATGTATTGAAGTCATTTTTATTTTTAATTTTTTACTTAAAACAAAAACTAAACAAAGATTATTGAATAATAACAAAAAAAAAAAAAAAAACTACTTGAAAGTTAATCCAGGTTTGACTCGGGTGATATTTGATTAAAAACTGAAGGAATTTTTAAATTATAAGTTTTTATTTACAAAAAATTATATTAAAAAGGGTGTGGGTTAGATTAAGTTCGGTTTTTTTTTTTTTTTTTAGTGGGGAAGGGATAAAAATTTTAAATTGGGGTGTTTAAAAAATAAACTTTAATATAACTGAATAAAAAAAAAAAAAGAAAAAAAAAAAGAGAGATCATCTAAATAAAAGTATTATGACACGCATCGTAGAATTAAGTGAAGAATATTAAACATATCAAAAGCAACAACACAACTAACTACTGACCATATGTTGTCTTAATTTTTATTTTATTATTTTTTTTTTTCGAAGCAGATGGGAAATGATATTTTCTTTTTTTTTTTTTTTTGTTTTATTTAATTTTAATTTAAGGTTTTTATATTATTTATATTATTATTAGCTGAAAATGTGACACCCTTTATTGTGCAAAAAAATAAAATAAAATAAAGAAACAATAAGCCATGCGCATTTCTGACGCCGTTAAAATTATAATTTTGAAATTTCTGCATGATCATTTTTTTTTTTATTCTTTTTAAAATTTAAATAATTAATTAATTTGAAAATTGTATAATTAAAATGTTTACAATATAATAAAAGAATGATAATTTATTTATTTTTAATACAACATATAAATAAATATAATTTCAATTTTCTTAAGTAATTTAAATAAAATTATAATTAAAATTAAAATTAAATATTATTAATTAGTAAAAGAAATTTTTTTTTTTATACTTCATTTAGAAAAAATTTAATTACATTTTTCATTACTTTGCTATTATAATTATCGATTTAAAAACGTTTTTAAAATAAAATCTAATCAAGGTGGCTGTTTGGATAAATAGTTGTTGGTTTGTGTTGATAGAAAAGAAAATTTTATACATTATTAAAACAATACAAATGGGAGCAACAACAAAAAAATACGAACAAGATTTACCACCAAAGAATGGTTATAAACCGATTCATTATGATCGAATACCTTGTAAAACAATATCATCAGGTAAATAAATGCATTTTATTTTAATTGATTTTTGAAATAAAAAAATTAAATCCTTTTGTTTTTTAAGGTTATAAATTAATATTTGGTTATTTATTAATGACATCAGTTGGTTTAATTGCGTATTATAAGAATGTACAAAGCGTTGAATATGAAAATATTGAAATGCGTTCAGCGAATAATGTAATGCATGCAATATTAATAGCGGAAAGAGATCGTGAATTTTTAAAACAATTAAAACGTAATCGGGACGAGGAACAAAAATTAATGTGTAATGTTAAAGGATGGAAGGTTGTTATTTTGATTATGTTAATTTAACTCCTTTTTTTTTTAATGTAATAAATAAACAAATATTCATACACACAGGTTGGTACATGGTATGGGGAACCAATATATAAAACACAAGACAAAGTAGCATTACCAATGCCTACATTTCATGAATATTATGCACATACAACAAATAAAGCATTTACGGATAGAGCTTTCATTAAGTTAATGAGTTAGATAAGTCTTTTTCTTATTAATAAAAATTAATTTAAATTAAATAATAAAAAAAATTATGTGGAAGGGTTGATAAAGAGCTGATCAACAAACAAACAAATAAAAAAAAAAAAAGAAACAAGCAGAAGAAAGACAAAATAAACTATAATTTCATTAATTTTTCATTTTTATCTTTAAAATTAAATTTTAATTAACACTATATATATAAAAATACTTTTAATTTAATTTAATTTTTCTTTTTGGTTATTATTTGACGGAATTTTTCTTTTCTTTTTTTGAAATCATTAAAAAATTGTTAATTTTGGTTATTTTATTAATTAATAACTAAAACATAATTATAATCTAATTATTATTATTTCTTAATTTTGTACCATTACAATGCTCATTTATATATTAGATTAAAAACTAACGAAATTCTAATTCGCTAATATTTTTTTTGTTTTTCTCTCTTTTATTTAATTAATTAATTAATTAATTTACATTTTTTTTAATAATTAAAAAAAAAAATTCTCTTTTCTTTATTTAATATAAATTATAAATAATTAAATCCTTATATAGTTATATCAATTAAATTGATTAAAAAAACAAATAAAAATAAAAAAAAAATTCATTACTTTTCATTTCTTTACCATTTTATTAATTAATTAACATGAGAAAGTTAATTTTTTTAAAATTAATTTATCTAAAGTCTAATCATCTAAATCAAACAAAACAAGAAAATTTCTACCCTTATTACGGAAACCAAATGCAATAAAAATGATAAGAAAGATAAAACAGAAAGAAAAAAATTAATAACTTGAAAAAAATCGGTTTTTAAACGTTTAGTTTTTCTTTTATTGTAATTTGAATTATTATTATTAATATTATTATTTTTTTTTTCATATCGGTTTTTTTTTTATTTATTTTTATTTTTTACATTCATTTTTTAAACTATAATTTTTTTTTTTAATAAACTTTAATTCTATTTTTAAAATAATATTTGTTCCTTTACTTGTATGTATTTTTTTTTATTTAATAATAATTATTAAATTAATTAACATTTATTGATATATAGACAAAAATAAAAAATTAAATTAATTTTCAAAGATAATTAATGAAATTGCAATTTTTTTTAAGTGCTGCAAAGTAAAAAAAAAGAAAAAATTATTTTGACTATTTAAACGTCTTGTGTGGGATGATAAATGAAATATAAAAGAATTCCTTAAAAAAAAAATTAATTTACATAAGATTAGATTAATAGTTGTAGATTAGTAAATAACGATTAATATTTTTATAAACTAATTAATCTGCTGTTTTATCTAATTTATTATTATATTCATATTAACTTAATTTTGCTTACACTTTTATCCTTTTTATTAATTAAATTAATAAATTATTTTATTTAGCTTTTATTATTATAGTTTTTTCATCTTCTATATTCCTTCCTTATAATCTTTATTTATTTATTTAAAGGGTTAAAGATATATTAATTGTTTTTCTCGAATTATCAACGAAACACATGCATACATAAAAGGAGGGACATACACACATTACCTTTGTTTTTTATTTACATTTTTTATTTATATTATTTTTATAAATGTGTGTGTTCGGTTTTTATATAGAAAATTTGACTCTGAATTATTTTTTATTTTTCTCTACTATTATTTCTTTTTTCTTATTAATTTATGTAAATTAACTAGGCATAATTAATAATACATTATTATTATATCTGAAGAAAAGAATAAATAATTTACATTTTTATATTAACGTGTGTGTACATTTTTCTCTTTTTTTTTTTTGTAATTATTTATTATAAAAATTATTATTTACATAAAAAATAATATTGATTAGAAGTAACAATAAAATAAAATAAAATAAAAATTATTGTACTTTTCCTTTCCTATATATTTTTTTCTTTCTTTCTGTTGTTTTTATTTTATTTTACCATAATCCATTACCACCACGTTGACTATTATTAGAACCTCTAAAATGTTGACGATAATTATTTCCACGACCACCAGGACCGCCGCCACCTCGCATCCGATAGAATGCACCATTATTTATATTATTACCACCGCGAATATTACGCATTTGGAAATTATTATTGTTAATATTATTACCACCATTGTTAACACCGATACTACCTAAACCTGTAGCCCCTCCACGATAATTATTCATTTGTGGTGAAAATTGTCTAACTTGTGGTGGCGCTTGGAAAAATTGCTGATGTTGTTGAGATCTTTGTAAATTTTGTTGTTGTTGCTGTGGTTGCATTGATGGTGGCGATGTCGTTGACATCCATCCATTATTATTTAACCATGGATTATTATTAACTATACCGCCTCCACCACCAGAATTATTTAATGAATTAAAATCTGTTGCCGAACGAAGTTGTAAATTTTGTTTCACTAAAAATAAAATAAAAATTAATAATTATATAATTTGGAAGCAAATTAAAGAAAAGAAATAAAAAAAAAAAAAGATTTTTTTTATTTAAATTACTCGATTCTTCATTATCCTCATCCGACATTTCCATATCAACACTTTCCACATTATCACTGCGTCCGTTTTTTAATAATTTTGAATCTAAGAAAATTTAATTTATAATTAACAATTGAATAATTTAATTAAAAGAAAATGAAAAAAAAATATAAAAATCCTACTTAATCCTTTCATTGGTGACATTAATTTATTATTACCACCAACCATAACTAAATTTGAATTATTATTTATCTGATGTTGCTGCATAGGTAATAAATTTCGTTTATCCTGCATTAAATATTCATTTATATTATGAAAGGCATCTAATTGTATTGCTGGTGGTGGTGGCGGAGGAGGTGGTAATATTTTATTTGTAATTGATGATGAGGAAGACATTTGCTGTCCACCACCAATTGATTTATTTTGCTTACTTAAAATCGGCATTGAGGGAAAATTAAAACCATGCAATGGTGGTACTCTATAATCTGGATCCATATTTGATGAATGATTTAAACGAAAATCCTAAAAAAAAAAAATACAAAAAGTTTAGTAAACGAATTTAGAAAACAATTTAAAAAAAAATTAAGAAGAAATTTTACTGTATCGCCTGCGCCTTGCCATAATAGCGGTGGTGCTTCTGGTGGTGGTGGTATTTCATTATCACTTTTCGTTATTGGTGATCCCGTCAACGATATTAAATTTCTATGATCAATATCTAATGAACGTATTTTTTCTATTGTTAATAATTTTTATATAATTTATAAATAAAAATTAAACAAAATAAATAATAAATTAAAATCAAAATAATAAATAACGAAAAAAAAAAAATGTATACCTTTGGATAGATTTAATTGTCGATGATCGACATCAGCTGATACTGCTGTCATTTCATCATTAATCTCACCATACTCTCGTATATTCGTATTTTGTCCTTTTCGCTCAAAATGTGGTGGCGATATTGGTGTTTCAATTGATTGATGAAAACCACTCTAAATTTTTTTTAATAAATTTTATTACAAAAATTAAATCAATAATTTACATTACAAACCTGTGAAGTGTTCCAATCATTATCCCAAGATTGATTATACTCATCGGAGTGATCTAATACAGTTGGTGGTAACGGTGGCGGTAATAGTGGAGCTATTGATGTATTATTTGGATTTAAATATCCACTACTATTTAATGATTGATTAAAACTTGTATCATTGTAACTACTGCAATGTGGTTGCTGCTGTTGCTGTTGTTGTTGCTGATGTAAGAAATTTGGTTGATAATTTTGCATTATATTTGATTGACCAATAAATGGTGGTTGTAAAACAGGCGGAACGGGTTGAGGTGGTATCAATTGTGGTTGTTGCTGTTGTCTAACACAATAACTATTTTCAT
Source organism: Ptychoptera albimana (assembly GCA_961205885.1). Lineage (NCBI taxonomy): Eukaryota > Metazoa > Arthropoda > Insecta > Diptera > Ptychopteridae > Ptychoptera > Ptychoptera albimana. The sequence goes on from OY540801.1 coordinate 18,343,080, forward strand.
CTGTTGCACTATTATTTGGTTTAAATAAATCATTTGTTCGGAAATTTATGACTTGTATTGGTTGGGCTAGAAAATATAAATATAAAAAATAAATAGTTTTATAAATAAATCATTATAATTATTTCATTATAATTACGTCTTTGACTGTTATCAAAATTATTTTGAGAATTCGGTGAGTCTTTACCAAAATCATTTATATCAAATGGTAAGTGTTCACTATTCATGTAGCCAAAACTTTTCATTCCACCATTTGATGATTGATTCAAGAAATAATTTTGATCGATATTAAATGAAGCTTGACTATTATCTTCACCAGGAAGTATAAGATCTGTATCTGGTTCTGGTGACGGTGCATTTATATCGGGTGACGGCATCGGACTTGGTAATGTTACTTGCAATTCATCTAATTTCTTTTTCATACTTTTTATACGATTACCAAAATTTTTATAAGCCTACAAACATACAAATTAATTATTCTTATTTCAATCATTATTAATTATTATTTATTACATTTGCAACCACTTTAACTTCACCACGCTGATGATGATAAAATGATTCCGCTTGATCTAATGCTATGACTAATACACTTCTTGCATTTATTTCATTTCTTAAACTTTTAATGTAATCATGTAAATTCTTTAACGAATCATTTATATCCTTTTCAACACTTTCAACATGCTGACGATCTTTTAATGGATTTTTAATAATTTCAACATCATACATTTTCTGTTTTGTAACAATTTTAAAACTTTTATCTGTTTCTAATTCTAATTTTACGCAATCTTTAACGTGCTGTACTAATGCTTGCGGCTAAATATAGAAGAAAGAAGAAAAAAAAAAAATTAAAAATTTAGTCATATAATAAGTAAAATAAAATATTTACTTGGAAATCTTCATCATGGGAACTACTTGTATTTGCTGATGACGAATGTGTTGTTAATATTGCTTTGGCATCATGTTTATTCCTACTAGACGATGATGATGGTTTAGATCTTTTATGTTTTGCAGATGATATTGATATTGGTAGTGTACTACTACTACTGCTATTAATTTTATTAGTATTATTAGTATTATTATTATTGTTATTATTATTAGCCTGTTGTTTGTCTTTATTATTATTTATACTTAATAAACCATTTAAATCAGATAAAAATTCTTCATTATAAATTCCACGTTGTTCCCATATTTTAAATATTCTCAATATTTTATGTTTTACTTTTTCATCACGTACCATTGTCGTTGCTTTTTGTAATGTTGTACCCCAACTTTCAACAAATTCATAATGTTTTCGTTTACTATATTGAATAACATCATTTGCCAAATGAAATAATGTTAATCTATGTTCCACTTTGACTAAAGAAAATAACATAAATTATAAAACGAATACAGAGAATAAAAATATATGATTTTACCTTGTTTTAAGACACTTAACCAACTACTGACAATCTTCTTGTGATGAGCTCTCTTTGAAAGACACCAAGTCGACATCGATTGTATACTCTCTTGCGTGTCTTTTAGAACTGTCAACTTCTTTTCAAAACTAGCAACATCAAATTCTTCCATAATTGCTTTAATTTTTTTTTTTTATTCTATTGCTTATTTTTATTTATTAAGATTTTTTTTTTTTTATTTATTTATTTCATAACCACAAAATATTTTATAAACACAGAAAAAAAAAAAAAAAAAAAATGAAATAAAATTTTGTTTGACACAACATCCGAGGCTTTTATTTTTGCTTTAATTAATATCCCTTATTTTAAGAAATAAAAACAAAATGTTATAACTTTAACACATGAAATTAATAATAAATAAAAACTTCTTTATTATTGTTAAACAATTTTTATTTAAAATTTCTTTATTTTAGATATTGAAATTTTAAAATTAATACGATGCGAATTGTTACTGACATTTGACTTTTTTTTTTTAACTTTATAAACACTTACAAAAACAATAATAAATAATTGTGAAAATCCTTTTTCTTGTTTTTTTTTTTTTTTTTTTTTAACAAGTCGATTAACATAAATTAATTACAAATTAATATCACTATCTTTTTATTGCTTATTTATTTTGATAGTACTATTTTTTCTATCTATATTTATATTTTAATTACTATAAATTTTTTTCTAATTTCTTATTTTTTTCTCTTTAATAAAACGCGTAAGAAAAGCGAACAAATCAACATGCGCCATTTTAATTTTAGTTCTTGTTTGTTTTCTGTTATAGAAAATTATAATAATAAAAATAAAATTTAATTATTTCGAAATTTTAATGATTATATATTATTTAAATGTGTAATATTGTTGAATATTGAATTAACATTATTTTAATTAATTAAACCGTAGAAATATTTTATTTTATTTTATTAAAAGGATAACAATCTAGAAAAAATTGATGTTGAAAAAGTTGTACAATTATTCATCTAGATGACATTAAACAGCGATAATGCAGAATAACTTAATAATTATTTTTTTTATAAAAAATCATAATTGTATTTCTAAATATAATCATATTTATTCATTAACAATAACTGTTTCTGTTTAATTAATTAAAAATAAAAAAGAATAAAAAATTATTTTTAAATGTATTAAAGACACAATTTTGTTTATTTTTAAAAATTACAGCAAATGATTTTCAATAGATGTCACAAAGATAGCTGTCACCTATAAAAAAAAGTTTCTATAAAAAGCGCAATATAAAGGCTTTAATATGACGTTTAATCAAAATATTTCAAAATTCAGTTAGACTTTGTGTTGAAATATATTTATAAACGTGTGCTATATTTTTTAAAAATATTTAATAAATATCATAATGGAACAATTAATATCATGTGGAATAAATACACAATTACATGGTTTTCCAAATTTAATAACAAAAGCAACACATGAACATTATAATAATGAAATAAACGATTTACAAATGTTTAATGGTAAAAAATTATTTGTGGAAATCAATAAAAATTGGGGTATTGAATTTTTACGCATTAAAAATATAAGTGGCAATGGTAAATAAGAATATTTTGTATTAGAATATAATTAAAAATTTAATAATATAAATTTTATTTAGATAAAATATCACTTGTTAAGAAAATGCGAATGAATTCATTGCAATCTGTTGCTTGTCCAAAATCTTCATATGATGAAATTGCAGTTGGTTTTACAACTGGTCAAATACGGGTTATCAATTATAAAACATGTGAAAATGTTAAAACCTTTAATTCAGGTAATTAGATAGATAATTAATAATTGATAACAATGATTAAACTTCTTCGTTTTTTGTATTATAATAGAACTCAATAAAAGCGGTGTTAGCTTTTTGGATTACAGTTTATGCGATGAATACTTATCAAGTGTTTATGAGAATGGTGTTATCAATATATTTGGCCTTAAAAGTGGTATTAAAATGGAAGAGTTAAAATTAGATAACAAGTAATTATCCTTTTAAAATTTTCTTGAATTTAATTTCGTGTTCTTTGTTGTAAGCGAAATTGATTTTATTTTTTTTTTTTCAATTTTAGTTCCACCATAGCACGATTTCATCCAATAAAACGTTTTTTTTTATCAATTGGCTCGTATAATGGCAGCGTTAAAGTTTACAATTTAGATAAAAATCAAATAATATTTAATCAAAATGATGCCCATAAAGCAATATGCACAGATGTTTGTATGTCAAAAATACATTCCGATTTATTATTAACGGTTGGTTATGATGCAATTATAAATATTTTTGATATACGTAAAAAGAAAATTTGTACAAAAATCAACAATAATAATAATGCAATAACAACAATTGATTTAACAGATTGTGGTAAATATTGTGCAATCGGTACATTGCATGGTGAGGTATTAGTTTACGATTTTCGTAATTTAAATAGTGTTTATAAAACGAATAAAATAAGTGAGACAATTATAAATCGTGTTAATTTTATTAATGTAAATAATGATAGAATGTCAATTATGTTAAATGATGAATCGATTAAAACGTGTTATAATGCAACACAAACAGTTCCACCACAAGCGGGATCCTCTTCAAAAACTTTTGATACCCCTGGTAATGATTCGTTTGATGATATGTTTGATTTAATATTGAATCATAAAAATGATGATTCATTAACACGACTTAAATCGGGACATCATGGACAGATAACCAGTAATATAACAAGAAGATCAAGTTTTTTTGAGGATTTAATCACTAAGAAATGTAATGATTTTTCATTTATCGATAAAAAGAAGAGTATGAGACTCTCATCGTCGTCAAATCAAGATTCAGCATCAAGTTATCAGAAAAGATTAAATAATCTATCCGTTAACAATAACAATTCAATGAATTTATCACCATTAAAGAATTTGGAATACTTACCTAATCAAAAGGCGAGTACCCCAAATAATGGTGCCGATAAAAATATTTTGTATAATTTTAATACATCTAATAATTGCGATAATCTAGATATTCAAGTAGAGACAAATGAAAAATTATCTCCAAATTATCAATGTAATGATGTTAGCGATAGCAAAGTAAATAAAAAGGAAACATCATTAATATTAACAAATGATGATATTATAAATAAATTAAATAATATAAATGTAAATGTAACAAATAATTTTAATCAATTAAATCAAAAGTATGATAATCTATTAAGTATTGTTAAAACATTATTTGATAATACAGAAACAAATATATTATATAATAATGATTTAAATAAGCAACAAATTGTCTCGTCTACATTTAATTTATTATACAATCAAAATGATGCCTTAAATACAATACAATTAAATACAAATGCATTATTAAATAATAATCATTATTATAATAAATGTGTACAGTTGAAAAATGAAAATGATGAGTTGAAAAGAAAATTAAATGAGATTACAATGAAAAAATAATCCCATAAAGAAAAGTCTCTTGCTCTAAAGGAAACTCATTTTTATTCAATTAATTTATTTTTATTTTTTTTTTTGCTTGTTATTAAAATTTTGTTAAAATAATTTTCATCTCTAATAACATAATAAATAAAAAGAAAATCTTTTACATTTATACAAAATTAAATTCTTTTATGTTTTGTTAATTCTTTAATGAATGTCTTACCTTTGGACAGGATGGAACGGTATTTCGGCTTTTTTTTATGTGGTATTTAAACATTTTTATTGCTTTAATAGCAATTAGACATAAAAAACACAACACAGTAACACCTTCAAATGTTTGTAGGGTTAATAATATTTTACATTAATTTTTATAAGTAAAAATTCTAAGTTCCAGGATCTTTGCTTTAAAACACTGTTTATGTATTTTAATCCATTCTTGAGTTTAAAAAACTCAGAAAAAAGCTCTTGGCCGTTTAGGAGTTTATTGATACTAAAATTAGCGTATTTAAAAATAATTAGAGTTTAAAATATGAATATCAATATAATTAAAGTTTTACCTGGATCTGATTATTCTTGAAAGTTGTTATCAAATTCAAGATAAGTCAATTTACTTAATACCTACGTATTGTATAAAAGAAACGTATCCGGTTAATTGAAACTTTGCTAAAAATAAATAAATAAGTTGTTAACAGATGTCGCTACTTAAAAATATATATATATTTTTTAAATTTATTTACATGAAACAAAACGGATAAAGAACAGAAAAATTTCTTTTAATTTACTTTTTTTGTTTTTGTTTTATTTAAATGACTCTTTTATACATAATAACAATGTTAATAATTATTTTTATAATAATTCATCTCATTCCTAAATTATATATATTAATAAACATTTATTAATTTTAAAATAATAATAATCTGTGCAAAATTATAAATTATTAAATAAAAAATATATATTACTGATATATGAGTCACATAGTTTTTACGTTTGTTTGATTTAATTTTAATAATAATTTCGTTGAATTAAACACAAACATTACATTTTTGATTATTATTTATTTATTTCTATTTAGATTTCCATCGCAATCACTTATTTTATTTATTATTTCCAACAATAACGTTTTTTTTTTTATTATTTATTGAAAAAATATTTACAATAAAAGTTTTTTTGTTTCTCTTAAATTTTAATTTGCGTTTTACTAGATCCGGTATTATCTCGTTAAATGTGCAGAATACTTAATAAATAAAATTAAAAGAATTTAAAAGTGTGGAGAAATTTTTTTTGTTTTATTAATTATTCAAGGGGGGTTGGTTTGTGATTGTTTGATTAATTGATTTTTTTAGGAAAAAAAAAAAAAATTAAGTAAATTGTTAATGAATTAAATTTTTTTTTGAAACAATTTATCACATTTTAAGTCATCTGGAATGAATTTTTAATATTATTTTTTTTCCTTATTATAAGCTTTGAGTTTTGGTGTTTCATGAATAAAATTTTTTAGTTTTTTAAGCGTTAAATCGATTTGAAATTACACACAATTACAACCCCTAAAAACAAATTTATAAAGAACAACAAAAAAAAAAAGAAAAAGTGACTTAAATGCAACGTTCATTTACCCACAGTAAAAATCAAGCAAATAAAAAAATTTAATTAACTCTTTTGTTCATATTTAATATTTTTTTTTTTTCTTTCTTTCTTTTCTTTTTAAAAAATATAATTTAATAATATGTATTTATATAATAATAGTTATAATAAAAATTAATTAATTAAAGAGAAATAATAATCTATAGTTTATTAATAATACTTGTTAAGTAATAAAAAAAAAAAAAAACAACTATTATCTAGTAAACGGCCATTTTTATTTTCTTTCTTTTTTTTTTTTTTTGTTATAGAATAATTATTTTATTTTTATTTATATTATTCCATTGATTGATTTTTTTTAATATTATTGATTGATTTATTTGAATTAATATTTTTATTGTTGACTGGCAAAATTCATAATAATTGCGTAAAATTATGAAAAAAATCGAGGCATAAACCATTTTGAATTTTGTAATATCAAAGATATAAACCTCAATTGCATGCATTAAATATGCTAAAATTAAATTAGAAAGTTAATTAAAAACAAAAAAAAATGTTAATAATTATACAATAATTACTTTAAAAATATTAACATTTCAATATTATTAATTATAATTAAAACAATAATTAGGGTGGTAATTTTTTTTTGTTTTCTACTTTCTATTTTTGTTCTTCTTTATTTCATGTACATGTAGTTAGCGAATAAATGAACCAACACCTTTATAGATTTAATTAAACAAAACAAAAAAAAAACCATAGAAGGTCATGAGAAAATAATTTATAACAAAAAAAAAAAAGAAGAAAATTACATGATATCATTGCTGTTATCAAACATTAATAAATAAAATAGAATTAAAAAATGTATCGTCATTGATTATATATTTAATAATATACTGAATTAAAAATTAATTGATTATCATTTAATTAAATTATAACAAAGTTATTTATTTTATTTTTTTTTTGTATATATAAGAATATTCAATTATTTATTCTTTTAATCGATAATTTTTTTCAATTAATAACAATTTTCTTTTTCTCCTTATTTTTATTATAAAAAATTTTTTACCATCAATTAACAAACAAATATACACAACAAAAAAAAAAACATTAAAAACGAAGAAGGTAGTGGATGTGTATTCTTCAATAAACGAAACATGTTCCTTGTTATTAAGTATAAATAAGTAAATTAATTAAATTTCATTTAAAAATGTAAAAAAAAAATAAAAACAATTTATAATTAGTATAAAAAAAAAATTTTTTTTTTTTTTTTCTTTATTCATTTTGACTATCATAACTAATGCACTGCAAACATCACTTTTTATATAAAATTAAGTAGGCGCTGCTGCTACTAATTACTTGTTAAATTACAATTTTGATTTTTTTTCTTCTTCTTCTTTTAAAAACAAAACAATTAGCAGCAACTACGCAACTATTTCTCCAATATCGCATTAAATAATAATAAAACACCCGATAAGCAGTTCATGTTTACATATAGTCAAAAATTCGTTAAACAACCTTTCATTGAAAAAAAATTAATTAAATTTTTTTTTTTATTATACTAAAATGACTAATTATTACTGAAAATTATTTAACTTTTTTTTTTATTCTTCTTCTTCTTCATCATTTTTTTATTTAATTTTTCGTTTGATTTACGCTTCGCTTTAATTTTCTTTTTTTATTCGCAATCAATCAATGTTTGTTTCAATAATTTTTTTATTAAATTAATTTTAGTTTTTTATTCATACTTATTATATTTATTTTAATTTATTATTATATATATATATATATGTATGTATGTGGTTTATATATTTTAGAAAAATTTATATTTTCTTTTCTTTTTATTTTTTTTTTACTTTGATTGGAAAGAAAATGAATTTTTTTTTTTTAATAATAAATAATAATAAAAAAAAATTAAAAAAATTCTTTTTCTTTATTATTCTCTGTCTGTTTGTCTGTTCTTTCCTTAATTTATGTATTATGTATTATGTTTTTTCTCGAAATAATAATTAATAAAAATAATAACATATATATTTATTAAAATTATTTTGTAAATGCCATAAAAACCGCCCATAATATTTCATTAGAATTCACTTTGGCTGATTCTTGTTCAAAATCTAAATCTAATAATTCTCTAACACGTCTCATTGCTGATTCATAATCATCATCGTTTAATGGTGCGAATGCATTCTCTAATACATCACTGGCATGTGCTAAATATATTAATGATAACATACGTTTATCAATACGTTGTGGATCATTTACCCATTTTGTTAAAACGGCATCTTGTATCTTAAAACAAGAAAATTAAAAAAAAAAAAATTAAAATTTTTTCTATAAAATTTGCTTAAAAATAGAAATAGCAAACCACAAACCTTTTTAACTAAACGACATTTGATTACATTATCATTAAGTGGATGTGTTGTCATATCAAATAATAAAAAATTTTGTTTTTCCGTTGTTAAAACACCCTTTTCAACTAAATTTTTAGCTAATCTTTCTCTAACATTTTTTAATTGATATCTTAATTTTAACGGATTCCAGGTCTCACCTATTAAATATTCATTTTTTTTTTATTCATTATTATACAAATTTAGTTCAAAAAATATTAATCAAATAAAAAAAAATTAATAATAAGCAAGGTCAGTCATAGCAGTTAGTTAAAGAATTAACACAAACAAAATAAATACATTTCTTATCAAACTAATTTTTTTTTTTAATAATTATATCCGGCATATGTATAAAACAACTTTTTAATTATGTTTGTTTAAATAAAGCATTTTCAACATACCACTTAAATATTCAATCCAACTTTGTACAGTTTCTGGTGGTTCTGTTTCTTTAATATGTTTTAAAGCTTCATCTAGTAATACGTCGCCTGTTGGTGTATCTGATTTTAATATAACTTTCCTATTTATAAATACAAAAGAATATTCTTTAGTTACGTGGATAAAATGAAAAACAAGTTATTTGATATACCTGGAGCATAAACCTTTTCTTCTCATACCAGCCCGTTCTAATTCTACTCTGCCTCTAATACCTAATTCAATCAATATGCAACCTCGTAAACCGCTAGAAATACAATCATTCCAAAACGATGTGTAACCCTTTAGAAATATAAAACAATAACAACAAAAAAAAAAAGAGAAAAGAAAAAAAAACATTTTAATTAATTAATTAATTAAAGAGTTACGTCAAAACATAGAAATATATGTCTCCATTTTGTTTTTTTTTTTTACTTCTTTATCTTTTAATCCAAGTAATAAAACTTCTTCCATTAATGTTAATCTAGTTTCTTTAGAATCTAATTCCTCATTATCATCATCTTGTTCTTTTTTGTCATCATTCTCTTGATTTCCTGATGTGGAACCATTTGGATCACTTGTATCATTTCGATTTTTAACACGACGAACTAAACCATCACTGCGATTCATTATTATTATTAAATTTTTATTTTTTACTTGTGTTTACGTTTCTTTACTAATTTTATTTATTTATTTTATTTCTTTGAATAATAGTTATTACAAAATTATAAATTATTTTATATTTTATTAATTACATATATATCTATTATCTTTCTTCCCAATGTTGACGTTTCGTTTTTATTCACAATAAAAAAAAATACCAAATAAAAAAAAAATAATTAAATAATAAAAATTATCGTATTGACACGACGACTGTGACCATCTTTATTTTTGCAATACTATGAAGTTAGATATGAATACGAAATATATTCGTATTCCCCAATGAACCGTTATATCGATAAACTTTTTTATCGTTTTTTATTTTTCTTAATTAAATTTATGCAAGTTGATTTTTTAATTAATTAATAATTTGTAAACAAAAAATTAAATAAAGAAAAAAAGTTGAAATAAAATATGTTTGTTTTTTTATTTAATATTTGCTACATAAAAATTAGAACAGAAAATTATAGACAAGAAAATAATAAAAAATATTTATATGAAAATTTAAGTATAATAAGAAAAAGATAACAAAAAAATAATATATATTTTCCTTTTAAATATATATATATATATAAATATGTATATATGTGTTATGATTAACAAACATTAAATTGTCTTAATATAGATAATATTTTTATTATTTTATCATTATTTAACATATGTTTTATAAGATTACCATTTCCCCAGTAAAACTTTACGATATCTTATAGATCTGGTACGATTTTGTGAAATACTTCTATATTCTATATTATCATGATTTTCATAATTATATTGTTGTAACATTATTTTATTATCATTATTAATAATATTTATATTTTTATTCAATGGCTAGCTAAGCAATGCTCTAATTTCTTTATGCATATGACATAAGAAATCAACATAACTTGTTGAACCATCATTACCACGATCTTCAACCAGAAAATGTTTTAATACATTTTCTAATTTATCACGTTGTCGTACAAGAGTCAACTAAAACATTTCAATTAAATTTTAAAAATCAATTAAATATTAAATAAAATTAATTTTACTTACACGCATGCAACGATTTTTCTCTTTTTGTATATCATCGACAATACCCCGAACTCGACGTGATAATGGATTGTCAAATATTGGTAATGTAACTCGATCAGTATCAATTTGTTGGGTACACTGTACACCAAATACAGATTGTACAAATTCTGGTGCTAACCCTAAGCCCAGCCACATAAACATATAAATGCCGTTTTCTAAAAAAAAAAATTCAAAATATTAACCACACAGACTTTAAATAAATATTATTCCGTAATCATTTACCCAAAATATATGCACCATTGTCTTGCATTTTTTCAATTGAACATCTTATTGGATATGGTATATCATTATCGTTTGGCTCAATATCATGAATCGGTATTAAACGTGGATAAAAGTATGTAACAGAAGTATTTAAATCCATAGTTGATACCATTTGCATAACAAAAGATCTGTCATCAAGTGTTATATCAGAGCCTAAAAAGAAAAACGTATTTTTTTAAAACCCATCATTCCAATAAGAATTTTTAATTTACCTCCAGATATGGCATCATTTTTTAATAAACATGAAGTGTATAATGGTAATAATTTCATACATTCTGGTAATATTAATTGTCCAGCTGACGTTGGCGATGCACAATTTTTACGATAACATGCTAATATCTGTGCACAACGATTTACTAAACCATCTTTTATTAATTTTGGTGTATGCTCCAATAATTTCACCATACTCTAAAAGAATCAAAACATACAGAATTATTAGCATAATTAAAATTTTACTTAATTTATATCTTTGTACCTGTTTAGCCAAAAATAGTATAATTGTGTCTAAATCACAACATCTAAACAACTCAGTCATTTGTGTGCATGCTTTTAACGCTAAATTTAAAATTCTTAAACGACGTTGGCCACCAACGGATGTATATAAGAGTGCTACTTGTATGTAAACATTATCTTCTGGCGCCAACTTATCATCGTGTTTAATTTCAATGGCAATAGATTTATCAGAATCTGATTTGGTTTTAGATAATAAAAAAATGAATAAAACTTAAAATTAAATTTTATTTAATAATTACATACCAATAGCTGCAATTTCCATATCAGTTGTATTTGACATAAAGAAATGTCCATAAAAATCAGTAGGTCTTATACCAGTCGATGTTCTTACTCTCATTACAGTATCAAATGCAATTGGTCTGGACAAATTTTTGATTATATCATTTATTAACCTTTGTCCATCTATATCAGATTGGAAATATGTATATTTGTATACTTCGCCACCAGTTAAACGTGATATTTGTCCAATTGTAGCTATATCAATATATGAATTATTAAACAAAAATAAATCAACGGAACATCCAGCTTGGACACAATCTTGTCCTAAATTATTATATGTTGTACATTGTGGTACTATTGATAAAAAAAAAAGATTATAGATAACAATTAATTAAAATGCATTTGTAACTTATACCTAAAACAGTTTTTTCTTTATCACTTCCTAATAGCTTTCTATCGTCACGATTTTTTAAACGACCTGGTGCATCAACAATTGGTAACGTTGAATGGAAGATTAATAGTTTACCACAACATTCAGATGCTTTTAATGCTTCTAAACCAGCTTGTATTGCTGGTAGTAAGATAGTCTCTGTTTCACGTGTATCGTTAAACATTTTTGGTATTTGTTCCATTAAGGAATCAATAACGCTCATTGATTCAATTGGATCACATAAAAATCCATCTAATAAAGGCATAAACATTTCCTATTAACAAAAAAAAAAAATATTTATTAATTAAATAATTATTAAATATTAATTAAGATTAAATTACTTGTAAATCGCCAACAACCATCATTTGTGGTTGTGCTAACAAGCTTTTTATATTATAAAAATGCACTGTATTATTATATGTTATAAAACCAACTTTCATATTTGTTGCTTTAGCACCTTCATCAATCGGTAAATGCTTAATGATATTTTTGATTTCACTACATAATAAATTAACAAGGCCTGATTTAACATTATTGTAAGAGACGTCTATAACAAATATTATTGCTGGTGGCTTCGGTGGTGTATTATTACGACAATAATCTTTTGTTGCAACAAATTCATATGTTCCTAACACTAATTCCGGCCGTTCGTATTTATCTACTCTTTGTCCAGTATGATCTAAATGTTGGAAATATTCAGCAGGCACTTCTGTGGTTGCTTTACATAATAAACATTGGAATCTACGGCCACCGTCTATAAATTGCATATTAGGGCATATATATGCTTTACAGCGAATACATCTTATTGGTCCCAATTCTCCGAAATCAACAATTGGTGGAGCCATTTCACCTTCAACGGTTCGTGCAAATGGTGATATTATTAAGGAAAATGGAACGGCAGTTTGTTTAATCATGTCCGATGAAACTGCTACATTATACATTGACGATCTTATATAGCGAGGTCCAGAATTTCCCTGATCTTGTGTCGTGTACTTTGTTGTTACCAACGGTGGAATTAAACCAATTTGATTTGTAACAAATGGTTGATCATAGCTTCGTTGATTTTCTGACATCACCTGTATTGGATTTGGCATTTGATCTGGATCTAATCTTCGTTGTGGTGCACCCATTTGTGGAGCTCCCATTTGTGGTACATTTTGTGATGGATATTGTCCAGGCTGATTATTATAGGCTCCAGGTTGCTAAAAATTAAATTCAATTCAATGAAATATTTATTTATTTAATAAAACAAATTGTGTCTTACTGCATAGGCACCAGGTTTATTAGACGGTGGTAAATGTCCTGCATTTGGGATTTGATTTGCAAATTGTTGTTGTTGTTGTCCTGGATACATAGGCTGTCCTGGCATTTGATTCATATAACCAGGGTGTTGATTAGATGGCATCATACCTGGTTGACCTGGCATTGGTGGTATTTGTCCTGCCATAGGTGGTAACTGATCTGACATTTGAGGTTGTTGACCAGGCATTGGTGGCAGTTGTCCAGGAATTCCGCGCATTTGTCCACCCATTGCAGGCATCGGAGGCATCTGACCAGGCATTGCAGGCATCTGACCAGGCATTGGTGGCATTTGACCAGGCATTGGGGGCATTTGACCTGGCATTGGAGGTAGTTGTCCAGTCGTTGGAAGTTGACCAACCATTAGTGGTTTTTGTTGAGCCATTGGTGGTTGCTGCGTCATTGTCGACTGTTGATTCGGATATTGCATTTGTTGTTGTGGAAATTGTTGTCCTGGTAAATTTGCTCCAGGCATTGGAGGTTTTATTTGTTGACTTTGTAAGTTTGGCTGCTGCTGTTGTTGCTGTGGCATTCCAAATTGCGGTTGCATTATTTTATTAGCATTTTGCATCATATTACCAGGCATTGGTGGTAATTGCCCTGGCATATTAGGTGGCTGTTGTGGTTTATTTATTTGCTGCATTTGTGATTGTTGATTATATTGTCCAATGTTATCATTAGGTGGTTGTACAAATTGTCCCATACCACTTGTTAATTCATTTTCTATAGATTTTCCTGTCGGAGGAAGACGTTGCCCATTATTGCTTATATTATTATTATTTATATTATTCATAGGGTTTCCCATTGTCAATGGTTGAGATGTTGGTGGAGGTCCATTTGGCAATCCTTGTGATAAATTTTGTAATGGTTTATTCATCATTGGTTGCTGATTCATATGTTGAAATTGCTGAGGTGGTTGTCCTGTTCCCATTTCTGGATATTTTTGTGGACCATTTTGATCACCTAAATTTAGTCCAGACATTTGATTTGTTAACTAAAACGGAATATAAATATGTAAATAAATAACATAATTAATTATATATATTTATTAATTACTTGTGGATTATTTCCATTCTGTTGTTGCTGTTGCGACGGTGGTTGCATTTGTCCAGATTGCGGTGGTGGCGGCCAAGACTGCACTTGAGGATTTTGCATATAGTTCATTTGTGGATTCATATTTTATTGTTAATTGACGTTTCTATATGTAAAACAGAAAATAATAACTTTATTGTTTACCTTATTTAATATCTATAAATAACTTTAAAAACTTAAAAAAAAAAAAAAATTATTTTGTCTTACTGTGTTTTTGAAGAATTTTAATTATAATTGTCTTTATAATATTATTGTAAATAATATCATATTCAAATTACATAAAATAGTTATTATATTATTTTATTTTATAGAACTTTTTATTATTAGTTGAATATTATTGTACAAAATATTAAAATAATTTTAAAATATCCACGTCAGACAGAATAATGAATACAGAAATGAGTTTAGCAGTAAACTTTTCTCTATAAGTTTTTTAAACACTGCCAGTCTTATTTTTAACGAATTGTCAAATCGATGCCACGTCAAAACTGTACATAAATTTAACGAAAAATAATACTTTTTTATATATTATTATTATTTTTAATTAATAAATACTGAATTATAAATATATTATGTAAAAGGACCGGAATAATTTAATTTTAATAAAAATTATCATACTATGGGAAATTAATTAAGAATTATTGAAAACAAATTAAATTTTGACGAAATTATTAGTTGTTACAAACTTCAAATGTGTTTTAAAAGATTTTTTTTTCGACTGTCAATTAAATCCAATTGCATGACATAATTTATACATAACATTTTAAGACATAAAACTTGTTAAAATAATTTCAATTATTTTATTTTTATATAACACATTAACTAAGCTAAAGAATGTCAAGTAAAACTAATAGTGTAGATAAATCTAATGATAAACCCGACAAGGAATTAGATGATCTATTAAATAGTAAAGTTAATAATTAATTAAATTTAATATTAAATTAAAATGTGATTTTTATTTGTTTTAGGTGCTTTGGATGATTTTGATACAAATAAGAGTACTAAGGATAAAGATACCAAAGAGGGTGATGTAGTAAAAGATGATAAAGCTGCAGGCGATGTACCAGAAGAATGGAATGAAGAATTCTTAAAGTAAAAAAGATGGCACAATAAAAAAAAAATGAAAGTAATATTTTCAATTCCATATTTTAGGGCTCAGGCAAAGTTTTTTTGTGATGAAATGGCTGAAATGTTAGGTGCACAATCACGAGAAACAGGCAATATGCCTGATCCTGAATTCGAAAAGAGTATTTCTGAAGCTTTAAAAGTACGTTTAGCATAAGTCTTTATTTTAAAATGTCTGTATGTCGTTTTTTTAAATAGGAATTTAAAGAAGGAGCTGACAATTTGCAAAATCCGTTTTCAACAGATCAAATGCAAGATATATTTGGTGCACAAGATGTAAGTAAATTATTAAGTTATACAAAGTATTGGTTTTATCTTTTTTTTTTATTAAAGGCTTCTGATGGCAGTGTGTTCTTATCATTTGCACAAGGCATGATGAGAAGTTTATTATCAGCTGATGTTTTATTACCCAGCTTAAAAGATCTTGTGAAAAAATATCCTAAATATTTAACAGAGAATGCTAATATAGATTCATCAGATAGAGAACGTTATTTAAAACAACAAGAATTAATGGAAAGAGTTTGTGGAGAATTAGAACTGGAAAACGAAACCGATTCGAATGAAGTGAAACAAGATCGATTTATGAAGGTTTTAGAGATGATGCAAAAGGTGAGTTTGATTTTAATTTTTTATTTTATTATTTATAAATATATAATTTTTTTTTTCCTAGATGCAAGAATTTGGTCTACCTCCATCCGAGCTAGTTGGTGAAGCTGGCAATTTCAATTTCCTAGACATAACATCAAATGCTAATAATCCTCAATGTTCTATGATGTAAATAAATCTTATATTTATTTAAACTTATATGGTAAATTAATGTTTTAATTATGTATGTCTATTTGTTTTGTTTAAACGAATTAACTTAATTTTATTTTTAAATTACAACCAGGAAATTGAATAATGTTATTATTATTTTTTTAAGTGATAAGGGATGTTTATTATTAATTGTTTATTGTAAAAAAAAAATATTCATTTTTAGGTGATAAAGAAAAAAATAATTATTTAACAGAAAAAAAAAGTTTTATTGTGAACAAAATTTCTTTTATTGATTTTACAAAAATATTTTTATAAAAAGAATCTTCTTCTATTTTCAATACTATGCCGCTTATTTTTAATTGTCCAGGCATAATCTCCACACTTGCTGTCAAATAAACCCTCTTGTAGTGATACTAATTTTAGTGTGAATCTAGGACCCAATTCACGTAACTTGACCCGTTTTCCATTGTTTGCAAATTCGTAGCGGTGATGACGGAAAAATATATAATCACGTTGATTGTGGAAAGTGACAGATCGTCTACCTTTAAATTCGGGTTCATGGTGAAATATTGATCCGAACATACGTCCAACTGTTAAACCTAACCGAGTTGTAAAATTAGTTAATATTACTTCTGGTCGATGTTTTGATATTTCCTTATAATTTCTTTTCAAATTTGATGTTAATTTTACATTGCTCATTCTGAAATTAACTGTTGGTCCATTTGGTAAATGAACAACTAATAAACCATTAGGCTCCCGATGATTCTCATTTATTATAATAACATCTGTATATTCATCACGTATACAACTGTTACATATTTTCTTAATTGACGAACTATTTCTAGTTTTACATATTGAATTTGGTATTATCCTTGACAATTCTTTACCAAATCTTCGTGTTTTAACTACAGGATTATCAACAAATGTAATTAATATTTTTGGTACATAACTCCTATTATAATAATCATTAAATTCATCTAACTCCAATTCTTTTCGTAATTCTTCATTGTCCGAATCATCAATATGCTGTACAATTGTTTGATCCTTTTCTCTTAAACTTTCTATCGTATGACCGGGACCTTTACTTGTTCCGGTTTTTTGACGCTTCTTTCTTTCAAGCTTTTTACCTTTAGTTTTCTTTAATTTATCCTTTTTATATAAGGCATTACGTATCTGTTTGTTTTTTATAAAATTTAGAGGATTTCGTACAGGCATTCTAACCTCAATTTCTTCTTCATCACTATCATTGTTAATTTCCTCAATAGTTTCATCATTATTTACACTTTCACTCGTTATATTTATTGTTGGATTATCATTTATGGACTCATCAATGTTCTCATTGTCACTTGAATCATCCATGTCACTCATTTTTATTAATTAAATTAATTTAAACTGCGGCTCAGTAAACAGTATCAAACACGTGAAATTTTTATTTTGACAATATGAAAATTCACCTCATGTTGCCAATATAATAAGTTTCGGGCTTTAATAGTATTGCCGCGCATGACATATATGCTTATTTCGAAATTAACTTAATTTTGAAGTTGAAAAAAAATAAAACGAATCAAATTATAATTTTAATTTAATAATATATCATCTTGTTCGCTTTTATTTTTCATTTAAGCATAATAATATAGTGTTTTGACTAAAGCAACTAATAATTTCCAATAATTTAACATTTGAACAACATGACAAGTATTTAGTTTTTATTTATATAATAATTTCACTTTCATTATTTTTAAACATTTATAATAATTTGAGGATAGAATATAATTTAACGTATTACGTTATTTACTTATTACTAAGTGCAGCAACTCCTGGTAATGTTTTTCCTTCTAAAAGTTCAAGGGATGCGCCACCACCAGTTGACACATGAGATACAAGATTTTCGGTTCCCCATTTAGCGCAGCATGATGCTGTATCGCCGCCACCTAAAACATTGAAATGTTTCTTGTATTGATTGATTTTCTGCACAAAAAATTTTTTAGAAATAACTTACCAATAATTGATACACATCCATTTTTAGTTGTATCAACCACACCATCCATAAGAGTTTTAGTACCATTAGCAAAGTTGGGGAATTCAAAAACGCCTGGTGGACTGTTGGATAGAATATTAATATAATATTGAAAATCTAATTAATGATGATTTTATAACTAACCCGTTCCATACAATGATTTTAGCTCTGGCAATTGGTGCAGCAAATAATTCACGTGATTTTGGTCCAATGTCTAAACCTAAACAACCAGCTGGAATACCACTTTCAACTGTAGCTACATCAGTTGCAGCATCTTCAGCGAATTTATTGCCAGTAACGAAGTCAACTGGTAAATGAATTTGTACATTATTCTTTTTAGCTTTATCGACTAGATTTTGAACAATTTTTGATCCTTCTTCATCAAATAAAGATGAACCGATTTCCATATTATTTAAAACTTTCAAAAATGTAAAGGCCATGCCACCACCAATTATCATCTCATTGACTTTGTCTAATAAGTTTTCAATTAATTGGATTTTGTCAGCTACCTTGGCTCCACCTAAAATAGCTAAAAATGGCCTTGGTGGATTATCTAATGCTTGTGAGAAATAACGGAGTTCTTTGTTTAAAAGAAGACCAGCTGCACGTTTTTCAAATCCTTCACCCATCATTGAACTATGGGCACGATGCGCTGTTCCAAATGCATCATTAATGTAAACATCTCCCAACTTTTGTAAGCTAGCACGGAAGACTTTAACTTTAGCTGGGTCAGCCTTGGCTTTATTGCCACTGGCATCAACACCTTTGCCTTCTTCTTCTAAATAGAAGCGTACATTTTCAAGAAGTATAACTGATCCAGGTGCCGGATCCTTGCATGCGCTTTCTACTTCAGCTCCAACACAATCATTCAAAAATATGACCTTGGTTCCCAACAACCTTGTTAATTCATCAGCAACCGGTGCTAAAGTGTATTTTAAATTTTTGTTACCATCTGGACGTCCCAAATGTGACATCAAAACAACTGATTTTGCTCCTTTATCTAAAGCATATTTAACACTGTCTAATGCAGCAACAATACGTTGGTTACTTGTGATTTTGCCCTCCTTGATTGGAACATTGAAATCAACGCTATAAATATTATTTCATTATTTTTCAATTGAAAATTTATTTAATTAAATTTAAATTGCTTACCGCATCAAGACTCTTTTGCCAGCTAAATCAACCTCCTCAATGCTCAGTTTGTTGAGTGCCATTTTTAGAGAGCTTTTGCAAAATTCTAATCTTAATATAAAGTCAAATTAAATTTTAGATATTTTAATTAAAAATCTATTTAGTTAAAATGAATTTGTTACCTTTTATTAATTTAACAAAATTCAATTTAATTTAATATAAATTAAATTTTCGAAAACTACTTGTTTCTGGGCAAAAAGACACCACCAATTGAACGATTTATTTTGTTGTGAAAAATAATAAGAATCAAATTTGAATGTCAAACCAAGGACGTAATTATAGCATGACTACCAACATTAAAATGATTTTATTTCAAACTTCATGCTACAGATAAAAAAATAGGATAAACAGTTGACTGTTTTGGGATAGACAACCTTTTGTTTTAAATCGATTTTACAAAAAGCACAGAAAATAATTAGTTTTAATGATTTTCTAGATATTATTTATTTACTAATTAAAAATAGACTTGGTAATTAAAATATTTAATTTAATAGGTATAAAAAATATTTCTTTGTTAAACAAAAAAAAAAAAATTCAACAATTGCATTAAATAATTATTTTCTGTTTGTGTTTACGTAATTTAGTTAACAGGTAACTAATTGAAGAAATCTTATTCTTTACATTTGAATAATTAATAAATAAATAAAACGATAATTAATTTGTTTCTCACACTCTTTTATTTAGACATGAATGAATAACACCTTTAAAAATAAATTTAAATAAAGATACAAAAAAACGTTACAAAGGATATGTAAGAAGTGTTTCATTGAATGGAACAAACAAATATTGTGTTGACAGGTGAATGGATAGCTAAAATTAAATGAAACTTAAAAATTGTGGATATTTACTGTTCAGTAACATGTGGCGCTGATATTATTGTTGTTAAATCGATAAAATAAAGTAGAGAAAATTTATTAAACTGTCGGAAATAGACAAAACTATCACATAGGTGACCCTTTATATTCTTAATATTTATAAATAATAATAAAACAAATTTCTTTTTCTTTTTATTTATTACACTTTATTAAAGATAAACATCTTTGATTCCGATGTTAATTTTCCCACTGTAAAATTATAACAAATAAAATTTATTTTAAAACTCAATTAAATCAATTAAATATAGAAACACTTGGCTAAACTATAGCTAAACAATGTTTAATAAATAAATAAAAAAAATATATATATTTAAATACTCACCCCGTTTGGTTATTATTAATAAACACGAAGATAAATTATATCCTGAATGAAAATTATCATCAACCAAATATTTTCCAACATTTTTTCTCTACAATATTCTTTCTTTGTAATCTTTAGACCTTTTATCACATTATACTCATATTTTATTAACTAAAACAATAATTTTTTTTTTATTTTATATAAATATAAATTGTAATAATTAATCGGATTTCCTTAAATATCAGTTGAAGTGGATAGGAAAATTTGTTCATTTAATTTCAAATATAAACAACTTATCTATTTTTAGTATTTACATAGTTTAATCAATTAAAATTCTATTAAGCCACTTAAAAAGTTTTTTCATTTTTGGTTTAAAATTTTTTTTTTCTCTAAACTTTAAAGTTAAACATTAAAGTTGTATAATTGTTAAAGGAAGGCGCCAATTATTTTCTAACAAAATTAAATCGTATTAAATATTTGTGGAATTCATTTATATAAATTAATGTTTGAAAAGTAAAGAATTAAATTAAATTTCTTCGTGTTAAATAATGATAACATTTAAATAATTAAATGCAATAGATAAAGTTTAGAATTTTTAAAAAATACCACATAGAATTTAACGAATTTTTACATATTGATTTTAGCTATTTGATTTAATGAATTTATTTAACTATAACAATGTTTACGCTTATATAAAGCGAAGAAAGCAATATAAATAAATAATTAAATTTGTAATGTTTTTATCATTAATACCTCATCAACAGTAAACCAAAAACCGTTTAATTTGTAATTTGTAAAGATTTCTTTGCCAAAGTTAATTCATAATTAATTTTATATATTTTCTACAATGAAACTGACTTATTATACTCTTGTTAAACTTAATAAAATAAAACTATATCGAAATAAAATAATGTGAAGCAAACTAAGTGAGCTAAATGTCTGCGAAAGTAAATTACAAAATTTCTTGCATAAGAAATAAAAAAAAAAAAATTAGTTTTTCGTTGCTTGTTTATAAAATATAGAATTAAATTGAAATTGTCAAGACAAATAAATTGATATACTTAAGGGAGGGTTTAGACATGACCATTTAAATAACTAGACAGAGATATTTACCCATTTTGCCTATTTCGTTTTAGACAGTTCAATTAGTTTTTTTTTTCGTGTTCATAACAAATAAATAAATTATTGGTGTTGCAAGTAAAATGCAATGTTTACAAAAAATTATAGAAAAAACTATACACGATAGTCAAGTGAAATAATTTAATTCCCATGTTGCACATTATTTGATTGAATTTAATAATCATTTTGTCAACAAAAACATTATGCTCAATGTCAACTAAATGAATTTTAAATTTATTATTGTTGATTTCATTAATAGAACATTTATAAGCTTTTAGCAAATTATCTTATTATGGATGGATTGTATAAAAAAAAAGATGAAAAAAAAGAAGAAAAAAAATAAGATGATAAAATAACCCTGCATAGGGGTTTACTGATATTCTTTTTTTGACAACAAGGGGAGTGAAAAATTTAACAAAGCTTGATGCAGGTATTGCAACAGCATCCAACAAAATCATTAGTAATTTTGGCATTAGTAGAAACATGACACAAACTGTTGATTAGTTTAGTTGGATACACCAAAAGCTTGCTTGTCGAATGAGCAAAAATATATATTTTTTTATATATATGAATAATTATTTATATTTACTTGTTATAGTGGGTGGCACACATTGCAACCTACTGATACTGATATAACGTTAAATGTTAATAAATCCAAAATACTAAATTGAATTGAATGAGAAGAAAAATATAATATATAAAACTTGAATTACGATAGAATAAATTCAATTTAAATTATGGTTTTATACTGTTTGAGTGGTAATTTAATACGGGTGGATTTAATAAGTAAAGCAAATAAAATTATTTAATAAATGAAATATTATTTATTCATAACGTGTATATTTAAAAAGAATTATATTTTTAATAAGTTATTTATATTTAATTAAATTAAGTTAATTATTCTTATTAATTTTAGCACTATTGATAGATAATACGATGATATCTACATAATTAAATTTAATTTTAATTTGTTGGTTTATTAAAAATTCCTTTTAATCGAAAGTAAAACAAATTAGGATAAAATTAGTCAGAACTATAAGCTAATTTAATAATAGGACATCGTCGTTTCCTTACGTACAAATAAAACTCATTTGTGAACTTTTGTTTTTTCTTTTATTATTATAAAATATTTATTCCAAGAAATGTTCTTGTATAACCGAAGAAAACATTTTTTTTTTGTTATTTTCATTCAGTATTAATTTCTATGAATTGCTGTCTGCTTTTGATTTAATTTCATTTTTAATATGAACTTAAAATAGACGTCTGATGCGTTGGTAAAAACGTGAAAACCATAAAAAATACATAATTTATCTAAATTGAGTGTAGAAGTGTACATGTTATTCAATTTTCTTTGCAATAACAATAGCAAAAAAAACAAATTGCTACCATCGCAGTATAATTTTTATTTATTTAAAATCTTAAAATAAAAATATTGTGAGAGAAAAAAAAAACTTTATAAAATCTTACATTGAATATTTATTTTTTTTTTTTCTCATAATATTTGGATTTGCATCATTTTATTTATTTTTTCATATCTAAGGATTTTAATATCAACAGAAAGTATTTTTAGGTTTCACTTTACTTATTTGTTCGACTATTTTTCAATTTTACAAAATGAATGTAATCTACATTTGTACACGTTTATGGTTTCAATTCTTTGCAATTTTTTTTTTTACAATTTATTTTATAAAATCTAATACTGTCATCAAAATGGAATCATTGTTATTCCAGTAACTTTAATATTGGTATGTTAAATGCAAACCAATAAGGTTAAGATTTTTTAGTTTGTGTCGACAAATAAGCAGGAAAAGGATTCCCTTAATGAAAAATTGAAATTTTATAGTTCCGTTTAGTTTTCAACGCACAAACACCTAAAACAAAGTCAACTCGGAAACCACTGACCAGTTCATTCAGTAAAATTTACAATAAAAAATCTACAAAAAATGCACCTACGAAGTCATAACTCGGAAAATGCTTTTAGTGTGCTTGTTCCTAGAAAAAAGACAATTCAGTAAAAAAATTCATTAGCTGTGATGTGTTTATAAAGAAAACTTTTGACCGACAATAAAGCTTTTTGATGTTAGCTCATGGTTTATTTATTTTAGTTAATTTGAGTTGGTGTCCGTATAAAAGACAAATTTTTATAAATTAAAAAGTAATACGAAGAACTGACTTTTGACCGCCTTTACATAGTACAAGGTTTCCTAGTCTAATAGAAAAATACATTAAAAATCATAAAGGGGTAAAAAACACTTTTAGCGTTTTATTCCCTTTTTATATCTTTTTTTTTTTTTTTTAGCAAAATTAAATCATAATTGAATTTTTATTTCTCAGTAAAAATAAACACTTTTCCACATAAAACCGTTTTTGTTTTCTACTTTAAATATTAAATTTATGAGTTGGCTAACAGTTAATAACTGTTGCCACTTAAAAATAATTTAATTATTATTATTATGGAGAAAAAAATTTTTTTTTTTTTTTATTTAATTCATTAAATTTGTTTTATATTTAGAGGATAAAATAAAAATATTGTATTATTGGTATAGGGTGTAGGCTACAGGTTAGCATAAATTCTAATAAATGTACTTAGAAAGTTATACAGAATAATAATAATTTATTTAATTATTTTCTAATGTTTTCAGAAGCTTTAATAAAACCAAAAAAAAATTATAATTCCAGTATATATTTTAAGACAGCTTTAAAAAATATGATAAATGTTGGACACAAAGTATTCTGGAAATACCCTGATTACACACAAGTTCCACACATTAAAATTTTATTATCTTATATTCTTTTGTAATCTATCCATTAATTATTTTCTATGTTGTTTTCACGAAATTCTATAAATATCCAAATTTCTGTAGAATAAATTTCCATATCAGTTTTACGTATTCTAAAAGTCTGCTCTAGTGACTCATTTAATATTTCTATACGATTATTATTCTGGGAGAATTATTTGAAATTCTGTTGCATCTTGATATTTAATAATGGTTTATACATTAGCTTATTCAATGCACATCTTTTCTCCACTGGGGTTTGGATAAATGATTGGTTCTTTTTTTTTTTTTTTTTTCAATTTATTAATAAAATTTATTTTATTTTCTACGATATCATTTAATCGGTAAGATAAGTAATTTTTTTCTCCTTTATTTGCACTACAGAATGTACATTCTGTGTACATTTAATGGACAGAGTTTACAACAACTGGGTAATATTATTTTACAAGTATTCAGTTTTATAAATGGTATTCACAGTTTATAAGAATATGTATGCAACAAGTAAATAATAATATTTAATACGATTTAGCCTACGGATTTATAAACAACAAACATCGAACAATATTTTGTATAATTCATTGAAATTACAATAATATAACGAAATAAATAGCATTTTGTTTCATAACGTTAACGACATTATATGATTTTACATAATAAGCTTTGTAGCCGTAGGCTAAGTGTAAGAAATCCTCATAAATAAAGAACATAATTAACGATTTTATAGTAAAAATAACATTTTTATTTCACAGTTCATTAAAGGTTAAACACTTTGTCCTGTTTTTACGATTCTTTTTTCTGTTGTTTCTAAAGTTTCTTGTAAATTTGTTAAGTATTCAAACACATGGCGTTTAAAGACATTATTTAAAAAAAAGAAAAGAATAATTCTTTAAACCCCTACACTCGTTATCATACGTGTTTATGTCTAGGAGGACAAAAATTATTGCTAAAAATGTCACAAAAGAAATAGAAACATAACAAAAACAAAACTTAAGATTTATATTTTGTAAAACGCGATAAAGAAATGCTCACGTGTTGCACGTTTTTTTCTTTCTCGTATTTTTCATTTTCCTTTTATGCTATTTCTAACAAAAGAAAAACATATGATAAAAATATTCCTGATGACAATAATAGTAAATGTGATAAATGAAGAGACATAACTTTTTATAATTTTACTTTTTTTATTTTATTGAATCAACGAAATCACGTTTAAAATAGTTTATTGTTGTTTAAAAAAAAAAAAAGTGGTGGTGGTGGGTGTTGTTTTTAATTTGTA
The DNA here is from genome assembly GCA_961205885.1 of Ptychoptera albimana. Classification (NCBI taxonomy): domain Eukaryota; kingdom Metazoa; phylum Arthropoda; class Insecta; order Diptera; family Ptychopteridae; genus Ptychoptera; species Ptychoptera albimana. The sequence goes on from OY540801.1 coordinate 18,369,297, forward strand.
ATTAAGTTTCTGTCAAAATTAACTGTTTTGTTGATGAAATATTGTGGGTGTTGTTCTACGTGGACAGTAATTTACTTTTATTATTAAAAAAAGAGACGTTTTAATACTGACATTAGGTGTTGTCGTACCTTAGGGACGATAAAAGTTAAAGTTATGTTTGATACAATTAATAAACGAGCTTTAATCGATTACTTAAATGTCATTTAAAAAAAATTTAATCGATAAAATGATTTCTAATACATTGAAAATATTGCTTTTGGTTGGTGTTCTGAAGATTTTTGTTGGAAGTATTAAGAACGGTTTCAGATTATTTTAGAGTTGAACGATTCAGTGTTTTACTGCATTGCAGAAATTGTTTTAAGATGCTACTTTGAACTTTAAGTATCTGATTTAATATCCTTACTCATTGAAACAGGACAGTAATTATCTTACTCAATTTACAGAAAATAATTCAAATTTACTATAAAACCTAATTTAATTTACATTAAAAATGCCCTCGCCAAAGACAATGTCCGAAAAACGGTTTTCAGTTTAAAGCAGCTGAGTCTAACCGAAAACAATAAAGAATTGTCTAAACAATAGAAAGAAATTTTGGGACACAATTTCACACCAGAAAACTGATGTCATGAGTGATTTATTTATTAGAATTAGCGTCTGGTTATTTACCATTTAATGTATAATTTTTTTTTTTTTTTTACAATTATTTTCGGTTCTAAAATATAAATTTTATCCAATTTTAATTTTGTTTCCATCTCATATGGAACTTTTTTATAATTCTTTATTTTATTTTTTTATTACAGAATAAACAGAAAATTCTATTTATTTTGCATTTTATTTTTTTTGGTATTTTTTGGACGGTTGTGCTTTTTATAGATATACAAAAAAAAAAAAAAAAAAAACCAGAATAGACAACATAAATAAATTTAAAATTCTATTAGAATATTGTGTTGAAATTTTATTATTATAGATTTTTTTTTTCTTCCATTGTTGAACCATTTTTCTAGAAACACTCGTTCCTAGTGAGTTCTTCACTTGTGCTAATATAATTATAATAAATTTTCATTTCATTTCAGTTGTATATTATTTAAATTAAATGAAATAATTTCCATGTTTTCTACGCATTAATACATTGTAACTATTTTTCAGCACCATTTCCTTTGAATTTTTTTTTTTTGAATAACATTGAATGAACAATGTAGCTGTGACTACCAGAAAAGAAGGTTTAATATGGTGAACTTTTATTTTTTTTTACTGACATTCAGTTTCTATTTAACCAACGAAAACATTTTTTTTTTCCAGGTATTTTCGTTTAGTTTTAGTTTGTTTATTATGTAGATTTTGTATTTATTTTGTCATCTATGGGGTTTTCTTTTTTTTTTTTTTTTTAATAGAAAGTAAATTACTAAAAACATTTCAATTAGTAATAATATTAAAAAAATAAAAAATAACACACAAATTATGTTTAACTAATGAATCTATGACTATTCAAGAGTTTGAAAGTGTTAATACGCGACTGGGGAATTATGTTTAGATAATTATTTTTGATTATCTATACATGTACGATGCATAATAGATAATTAACATTGTTCGTGTCGTTTATTATATCTTATTTTTTAAGTAAAAAGGAAAGCAAAGTATAGTAAAGTAAAGTTTAGCTACGTAGTATAATTATAGAATTGATTTTTTATTTTTCAAGAGATCGACTTTCTTTCTGTTTTTAAATGAAAAAACATTGCGTGTTTCTGTGTTTATTGAAAGTAAACAAATCTGATAATAAAAATTTCTAACATTTCTTAATGTACTGTTAATAATATAATAAAATGTTTATGCTTAATGTCAATAACGTAAAAAAAGAACATTCTTTACGGTTATTAAAATTCTAATATACATACTAATGTAAGCAGCTTCAACGTACGGCAATCCTTCACCGTATATTTTTGGTCTCATACCTTTTGATATGCTGAATAGGTATGGGATACACACAATTTCGTTTGTCGTAAATGCGAGAACTACCTGTACTAGGTTACATTATTAGTTAAAGCTTTTGCAGGAAATTATTAATACCTATTTTGTTGGGTGTTTTTTTTTTTTTTTTTTCAACATAAAGTTGTTGATTGTCATCAACATTGTGGCTTTAAAGCGTAATAATAAAATTCAACGTGCGGTTGCTAGTTTAATAATTAAAGAATATTTACATTCGTTAATAAATTCATTTTTTCCTTATAATTAAATTGGTATTATATGGTCAAGTATTTTAAATTGACGTATAATCCTTTATTGATTATAATTTATATATAAAATTATCGGCTTGAATGGAAATTGTTTTATATTTATTCAATTGGAAAATTTATAATAGATAATCGAAGCTATTTTCAAAGGAACAATGTTATTGATAGGCTTTGATTATTATTATTATTAATAATAAATTTTTTGTTTTTACCATATGAATATTTGAATAGATTTTAAGTTGCAACAATTTCAATCAAATCTTTTCCTCTTTTTTTTTTTGTGTTTTTAGTTTTATTATTTAATTTTAATCATTTTATTTATTGAGAGTGGAGTATAGAAAATTAATCATTTAAACCAATAATCGATTAGTTAGTTAATATACTTATTTACCATACAGTGACAAATTGATTTTACTTGATAAATCATTATTTATACACCTTCACAGGTTATTTTACATAAAACAAAATTTATTGTTGTAAAATTAAGAAGAAAAATAAAAAAAAATTATTATTTATTGAGATTTTGGGACAAGTAATGCTATAAAAATTAAAATAAAATAGATGTGGGTGGTGTACAACAAGCATAAAATTAATTGTAATATTATTCGCATCATAAACGACATCCTACGTACAAAATAACATTTATTTAACTTAGGTAAATATAGAAAACAGAAAAAAAAAAAAAAATGAAAGTTTTATTTTTTATTTTTTAACATTTAATTTTGTATAACTAACGTAATAAAAATTGTGCACCATCTCCTAGAATTACTGTAAAATTTTAATTCAATTTTAATAAAAGACATGATAAGTCAAGGATAAATATAAATAAAATTGTTTAATAGCAACCGGAAAAGGCAGTAAAAGTTGAAGAGTTGTCATCATGTTTTTTCCTACAAAAAAAAAATTTATTTTTTAATTTTATTATAAAAACACTGTGCACAGCATCTTTCGAGTAAAAATAATATGTAAACAAAACAAAATTGTGGTTTTTCCTGAATCTGTTTCAACAAGTGTTGAAAATTAAAATTAAAAAAAAAAAAAACGAAACGAAAACTTTAAAGCAATTACGCGATATGTAATGGAATTCATTACAACGACATCCCTTTTTTGCTTGCATTCAAAGTAAAGAAAAGAAAAGAAATGAATACAAAAAAAAAAAAGAAGTTTATTCATTATAAATACAGAGATTTACGGCTTAATAATTAATGACAATTTTTTTTTTTTTTCATCAACTATACAAATATGTTGATAATTATTATAAAATTTAATTATCTATTCTAATTAAACGTAATTTTTATAACATTTAATTGAAAAGTGCGGCTTTTTTATATAGCAAAAAATGAATAAAAAATGAAAATAACATTTCCCCCTTTGTAAGTTAAATTAGAAATTCATATTTTTTATTGCAGCCAAGAGCTATCATCCAAGTGCCGACCAATTGAATTCAAACGAGAGAGTAATGTAATCCAAAAGATATATTTTTATATACAAATAAAAAAAAAGAAAAAATAAAAAAATACGCTATAATTTATGCAACTTAATTAAGTGACTCGTTTTGTAATTATGACTTAAAAAAAAAAAAAAAATTATGTTCATAAGTTTTATGCTCGACTAACTCTTTAAATAGCAGAAAAAGAAAAGGAAAACAGGGTGAAATATTCTAGAAGCAAATGCTTGTTCGTCTAGTTGCAAAAAATGTCTGACTGTTAAAAATTATTTCAAAATTTATAAATAAAGAAATGTATTTTGTTTTACTCAATAAGATGAATTGTTTTTAATTAAACTAAAGCAGCACCAAGGAAGGAATAAATAAAAGAATGAAAAAAAAATTTGTAATTAAAATAGATAAAAAAAAAAAAGGGCACATACGTTTCGTTTCTGTAGTTCCCTTCCGTAATAAGGAAAATATGTTTTTTATTGTTTAAGTATTCAAATGTTTGCTTGCTTCTTCTATTTCGATTTTTTTTTTGTTTTCTTTACATCCTTTTTGGTTATCATTTCCACTATTTTATTGTGGTTTTTTTTCTTTTTTTTTTTTTTTTTTTGCTGGAAAGTATACAACAAAATTAAAATGAAGTCAATACAATTGAAACTTATAAATTTTCTCTCTGTTTAGCTATTGTTAAGTAACACATGTGAATGAGTATGTTGAAGATTATTAAAACTATGAAAAACCTTTTTAAAACCGCACAATTAATATTAAAATTATCCTTTCATATTATTATTTATATTCTTCTTCTTCTTCTTCCTCTCCCTTTTTTTTTTTTTCTTTATTTTCATTACAAATTTTTATTATAATTTCTTTAGTGTGTTTTTTTTTTTTTTTGCTATTCACAGAAATTGCTTAAATGTGATAATAATTAACAAAAATATTTCTCTGCTGTTATTCTCGCATTAATATAATTTTTTTATTTTTTCTATTTTATGCAGGATAATAGGAGTAATAATAATTATTATTATCCTTTTAACAATTTCGTTTTTATATTGGTTAATAAATTTTTATTTTACAAAAACGAAAAAAAAAAAAAATAAACGATACGAAAATTGTTTTTTTTTTTTAGTAAGACAGTAAAATTTATATACTCACAGATCCATATATATATAATTTAAGTTTTACTAGCTTAGAAATTAAAGTTAAATTACTATATAAGTATTTCTTAAGAATAAGTACATGTCTCTACAAGTACTAGTTTATTAAATATTTTATGTCCATCTGAATAATCTTTCACGAGAGTGTCACATATAAAACTTAATAAAAAAAAAAAAAAAGCTCATCAAGTTTAATTGTTGAATTGCACTGCATTAAACTGTTATCTAAAATAAAAGAGAACAAAAGAAACTTTAATTGGATTGTATCGCTGTTTTTTGTTTGTTTCAAATCAAATAAGCTTTAAACTTAAAAAGTTTTAATCGATAAATACAAGAAAACACAGAAAAGAACCTAGAAGATTATAAAGTTGTTTTAAAAATAGAAAAAAAAAAAGGTGAAATGACAGTAAAGTTCATAGAAATTTATTCTTTTCAAAAAATATAAAATGTAATAAAAGAAATGAAATTAATAAATTCTTTATAATCACTGATTGAAAACTTGATTAAAAGTATTTTATGTTATTTTATTTTTGTAAAAAAGGAAAAACTAATTTTATATGGGAAAACTTATACGCAGCAATATAACTAAAAAGTTCTTTTATGTTAGAAAATTACTTTTCTTAAACTTCAATCGTTTCTGTTTGATTAAAATAATAAAAAAAATAATATTTTTAAAAAATAAAAGGAAAAACATATTTTCCTAAAGATTTCAACATTATTAAATGACGTTTAAGGATTTTTCGGTTTTTCTGTTTTCGGTTTTTTTTCTTTTTTTTTTTTGTTATTATTTATTCCCTAAAGAAATATTCCAAAGTGAATTTTTACTTCTATTACATGCAACATTGACAATGCATATCGTTTTACAAACATGTTTTAGTTATTTAATACAATAATCCAATATACACAATTTTGTTATATGGAGAGACAAGTAAAATTTTGTATAAACCATAAGAGAAAATTTTGATATAGTTTAACAAAAAAAAAAAAAAAAAGGAAGAAAAAGTGAAGTGAAGAGAAGAAAAATCAAGATTAAGATACTGAATTTTTACTGCATTTTTTTTTTTTGGTTCTTTCGAATATCCTTTGTGTGTTTGTGATAAATTTATTTTTATTATATTTTATATCGATGCTGTATAAAACCAACAAAACAACATGATATGATTTTTCTCTTTGTTTTTCTTTCTTTTCAGGTTTTGGAATGAAACTTTTCTAAATTACTGTCTTTTTATTTAAAAGGAAGTTAAACGAAGTAAAGTTTGAAGTTTTTTTTTTTTTTTGTATTTTCGTTTCCTTGTCTCTTGTTTAATAAAATAGAAAAAAAAAAAAAAAAAACTTTCTTCAAAACGCATTAATCATGGAAATTGTTTGACATTTTTATAATATGATAAATTTTTGCAATGTCATTTCACAATATTCAATTAATATTGAATTGTTTGTCATAAAATAAATTAACAAAATAGACGAGATGTATGTATATGTTGTGAGAAGCTTTTTTGACAACAATATTTGAACCACAAGTAAAATAGAAAATAATAGAAAAGGAGCATAAAACACAGTACGAAAAAAAGGTCAAAACTACAAAAAAAAAAAACTTTATTAAAGGATTTCATATTTAACAACATCAGTATACACTGATGAACGTTTTTACTTTATTATTTTCTTTTTGGTTAATACTCATGTAAGTCCGGTCATTATTATCTTGTTGTTGTGTTGTCCAAGCTGTCATCAATGAGTAATAGTTTTTTTTACTACCTAAACTTAGTTTAGCTTTTCTATTTTCTTTCCTTACATCAACGGTTTTAAACAAAGCACCGAAAATTTTTCAATGTGACAATAGATTCAAAAACAAGCGAAAAACAGTCTTAGAAAACATATTAGTGCTTTTCTATGATAGAATTTTAAATGTTTTTTTTTTTTTCAAAGTTTTTAACGATTTTCTGTTATGAATACTTTGCTCAGCAAGCAGGTGCAACGTATACATCTATTAAAAAAGATTCCTATTTACACCTTTTGATAAAATTTTAAATTGTTTTGTGTACAAGTGAATATAACCATAAAACTCAGCATGATCAGCTAATACAGTATGTTTACATAAGATGCTTGTTAAGATGATAAAGACGTAACATCATGTAGAAAATATATCAATGTTAAGTAATTGTGATTGATGCACTTGGTTATAAAATTTAATCCTTAAAAACCATGATACCAGCAAACATGTATGCTCATGATGATAGTCTATTTTTTTTTTATTTTTTTTTTTTCACCTGTTTACACTTTTAATAAAATATAGAAGTGTTCTTGCTAAAGTAGACAAATGACTTTTATTTACATTACAAATAAAATTCGTTTATTAAATCAAATAATAATAGTGAAAGATGTAAACAAAAAAAAAAAAAAACTTTATCTTCTGTGTGACTTCCTGTAGTTTCTCTTTAGAAAATATGCATCAAATGTTATGTTGACTTTTGACTAAGATACATTGCCCTTAAAATCCTTCCGGCTCTAAGATACTATTATGCATACACAATAAAATCACTTTATAACTTTTGCGACCAATACAGTTCACTCTGCATAACCAAAGTTTTCCTAACAACACGACAAATGTTTATGTTAATGTTAACGGTTACCAAGTCAATTCAGATGAATTTTGTTTATTAGCGTACCTTACAAACCTTACAAATGTGAAAAATACATTTTGTATTTCTATTTTAATGTCTTCGTTCATATAAAACAAACTTAATTTACTTCTTTTTTTATTTATTTATTTACAAGTAAACGAGACAAACTTCAAAACACAACATGATCTTCATTTTGTTGATTATAAATATATAAAAAATATAAAGATAAAACTACTTGTATCGTCAACATAATAAACGAACAAACATCAATCGAGTGTAAAAGATTTGTAATTTTTATGGTTTGGGATGGATGGAGTTCTTAAAGAAATGAATAGAGAACAAAGGGAAGCGAAAAAAAAAAACGAAATCAAGTGAAAACTCAATGGGTGGAAACATGAATTGAAGCAGATTTTTACTTTATTTACTTTTTATTATTTATTTGACGGTTTTTATCTTTTTTTTTTTTTTTTTTGTATTTTTCTTCAATTTAATACAAAGTAGAAAAAATTAAAAGATAAAACCATAATCTTGGCATCTTAGCATATTATAAACTTTTATAAAATAAATTGAAAATCAAGATGCTAACCACATAAAAGTGAAAAAAAAAAAAAAAAAAACAATTCACGAAAATTTTAAAACAAGCCAACAAATAAACAAAAATTACAAAGTAATTGATAGAAGTATTTAAAAAATTATTTTATTTTTTTTTATAAAATACATTTAAAAATGTTTTTTATATTCTTACAAGCTTTGTTCAGCTAAAAAGCCTCCAGACATTCACTACACACACATAGGTTACATAAATTAATTTATCCCGCAAATTACACATATTTATGGTAAATATTTTTTTTTTTGTTTTTGTTTTGTTTATTCACATGATATCTATTTAGGGGCTATGCTTTATCACAAAATTAATTTTATCCACCTCTTTTATGCTAATTTTTATTAATAAAATTCTTTTGAAAGTGTATCAAAGAACTAAAAATCCCATTTTGTTGTTGCTGAAAAAAAAATCATTAAAAATATAAAAACAAAAAAAAAAAAATTATTTTATTAACTTTTTGCAGCAACGAATAAAACATAGATGCAGGTTTATTAAAAAAGTTTCCTTTTATTTTCTATTTTTTTTTTTAAATACGAATATATATATATATATATAATTATAGAAAGATATAAAAGTTTTTCTGAAACAAATAAAAAATTATTAGAGCTAAAGTTTTTAATGAGTCGTTCTGTATTCTTGTTACTAGTTGGTTGCAACTTACATCTAGCAAACTATATTGTTGAAATTAAGACTTTTCTTTCATTTTTTTTTTAATTTTGTTATAGTTTATTGATGGTAGAATACAGGTATCACAATATACAGTGGATTTAATTAATAATTATTAATGTCTTATTAAAAAATATAAAAACTTTTGTGTAATTACGTTGAAATGACCATCAATTATTTTGAATTTATGTAATTGAAACGTTTTTTTTTTGAAATAACTTTTAATGAGAGTTGATAATTGTGGTAAATATGAAAGTTTTAAAGTAGATGCATCAATGCCATAAATGATATCTTTAAATATAAAATAGAAAAACAGTTTTATACTATTAAGCAGGTGTTTTTAATTAAATCTTGGATTCTAATTATTAATTTTGCTTCCTTAAAAGCAAGTAACTGTTTTTGATAGCACAAAATACTTCAAAGGCTACCATATTTGTAGTCAAAACAACTCACAGCTACAATATCTTCTGTAGACAACTTTCCAGGGTGTTTATATCGTAATGCAATAAATATGCTTTAAACGTCTTGTGTAATTCGGACTATAACACGGCTTAATGACAAAAAGAACCTCATATACAAAATTAAAATACAATCCGGAAGCAAAGAAAAACCGTTAAAAAATGTAATTGGGAAACACAAATAAAATTCAATTTATCTTCTTCTGATTTGCCGGTTTTTTTTTTTTAACACATTTTGACATATTTTGATTAATCTTTGAAATTAGTTTTATGTTTCCTTATTTACCACCTAAAAAGTCTCCTCATATCATAAATATGGTTTACCGGTTTTTATTATAACAATAAAACCTTCCAAAAGAGCTATTAAAAAGCTTTATGATAACATTCATCGTTTTGCCTGATTTAATCTTTGTTTTCTTGTTTTTCTTCATTCCACACCGTTTCTCATTATTTCCAACGAAATCATTTTTATTCAACTGTTGCAAATACTTGAGACTGGGTAAAATAATATTAAGTAAAATGTCACCAACTAATTTCTATTTTTTAATTTTAACTTTTGTTACTATTTTTATATTGTCCTGTGTCCTTCCACCCCCACGTCATCGTTTATTTATTTGATTTTTTTTCTTCTATATATAAATCATTAACGCATTTCAGGTTGTTTACGGTTGACATTTTCATTTCCTTTTTGCTTTAACTTTTCTTGTTGTAGTTGTAGTTGTTGTTGTTGTTGTTGATATATTATAAGAACAAATAGTCGTAGAGTATAGGAAAAAAGCACAGAGTAAAGAACATGACTTGTAAACTAAGTCAACTTAAACAAAGTTGTGTCAAAAGTTTAACAATTTAACTTTATTCAACTTAAAACAAAAAAAAAAAAAAAAAAAACATTGAAAAAAACTTGCAAAAGTTTATAATAAAATATGGAACAAAATAAAGAAAAAGCAAATTAATTACAAGTTACAAATGTCACATAGTATTTATTATACTATTATGTAATAATAAAAACAAAAAAATATATCGTAAAATTATTATTTACATTAACTGTTTCCCACTGTAAATAAAAAATAATAATGAAAAGAAAACAACAAAAAAAAATTCATTTCATCGCCCAAAGATTAGTTTTTAATAAATAAAAACGAAAGGAAAGCAGAAAAAAATAATAACACAGAAAGCTTAATGAGATATTTCATTAAAAGAGCTTAAAGCTTAATTTTTTTTTTTTTTTATTATTGTAGAATAAATATTTTTTCCCCTTGAAATAGGAAAAAAAAAAATATCTAAGACAGAACAAGGTCATTGGTAAGATTGTTACGTTTATCTGCGGCATCCTAATGTAAGATAAATAAATAAATAATAATAATAAAAAAAAAATAAACTATTTCCATGATGATAAGATTTTTCGTGTTTTACTTGTTTTTTTTTTTTACTCTCGTATCATCCACAAGTCAAAGATGAAAAGCTTCCCTTCAAATGTTATAAAAACGTTGATAGAAATCATTAGATGTCGTGCGTTGAATCAAAATGATCTCACCTTGTTGAATTTTTTTTTTTCATGCTTTTTCTGTTTTTTTTTTTTTTTTTTTTTTATTAGATTCACCATAAAACCAGGCGATAAAAGAAATAAAAAAAAAAATGTTATTATTACACATTTTTACTTTTAAATAATGATTTTTTAATATAGTTTAAAGACGGTAGATTCCGTATAAGGGTGCGAAAAAATCTATAAATTCCTACACATCACCATGTTTTATAAATAATTAAATTTTATTAACTCCACGATTAGAGACTTGGAATCGTTAATCGTTTTTATTATTTCTTTTAATGATCCTTAAATACATCCTTTTTAAAATAAATAATAATATTCCATTTACACCCTTATCGTAATTACAAATATTAAGTTATTAACTCATTTTATCACACATGTGACTAGTTTTAAATCTATTTCCTTTTTATTTTTTTAAGTAAACCCGATAAAACTTAATTTAATCATAATTTTAAATCCATGTTTAAGTGTTTTATATGTTTGTTTGTATCTTTGGGTTAAGAGTGAAAAATAAAAAAACAAAAACAAAAACAAATATCTTTTGTAATTCGTGGTGTTGCTGGTGATGGTGATGGTGAAAACAGTAAAAACAGAAATAACATAATAATAATAAAAATAAAGAGCTCTGAATACGATAAAGTAAAATTTGATGATCGATAATAAACAACGGAGGAGAGTAAAGAAACAAAAAATCTGTGTGGGTGGTTAAATCTTTTAAAAAAATTTCTAGTTATGATTTTTGTTAAACATGTACGCTCATATGTTAAGCGTGTAATGTTTCTTTACTTTATTTGTTAGATCATTTTGATCATCGTTATATAATGCAATTTTCAAATAATTTTCTTATTATTATTTTTATTTCACCAATATTTTCATGTTGCGTTCTTATATTTATTGAATGTTCGTTACATTATTATTTGTACTTCCTTTTTGACGTTAAACGTACAAGTGTTTTTCTTTTCGTTTTACTATTGTTGTTAGTATTTCATACATATGTTCAACATAAAGTAAAGTAAATATAACCTAACCACATATTTTTATGTGATGATCAATTTTTATATTCTTTGTTTATTCAACATCTTTCCTTATTTATAATAATAATAAATTTATTGTTCTTCCTTGTTTTTGTTTCTACATCTTTTTTATTTTCTGTTTTATTATTTATTACAATAAATGTTTATATTTGTTATTTTATCCATTATCGAAAATAAATCAAATATAATAATAATAATAATAATAATAATAAAAACATGAGAAACAATGAATGTTTTTTTTTCATTCTTATCTTATATTACATCACTTGTATTTTAATGTATTTGCCTTATCACATTTTATGATGATAAAGTGTTGTTAATATTTAAGGATATTTATAAGGACATTTTCAGGCGTTTTTATTTTGTCGTTTTGTTTTTTTTTTTTTTTTTACTTCTCCCCACAATATGTTATATTATGAAAATAAAAGTAAAATCAATTGGTGATAACACACTTTATTATAGATTTTTTTTTTAATCAAAATATGCTGATAATAGAAAATATGTATCGTGAAATTTAATCGAAAATCATTTTAATATAATGTTAACAATAGCAAGAATAACTCTTAAAGAGCTTATCGATTAAGCTTTTCGTTTTTATTTTTAATCGCTTTTTATGTCATTTAAATAAAGACGAAGAGAAAGAAAGTTTTTGAATTTTTACTTTTCATTAATTCATTTAAAGTATTTAATGCAAAACGAAAAAGTTTTTAAATAATTTTATTCTGTTAAACATTGTGGAAAAGTTTTTTTTCGTTTTTTGTTTTTTTTTTTATAGATTCTCATAAAAGTTAGACTAGAAATATAAATAAATAAATAAATATCGATAATTGTTAATTTCAATAGCGAAAATATAAAAGTCGATTCGAGTGTCCAAATAAATAATTTTTTTTTTGTAATTTGTAATCTAATCATCACTTAGTTTTTACCTGTATGATTCGTTTCAGCCAAATTATCTCTGCATAATATTTTATAAATCCATTGAACAACAAAAATAAAAAAAAAAAATAAAAATTATTTTTATTGTATTGACTAACAAATTGGCTTCATCGTGGTTTACCACATTGACAAAACCACATAAATTAATTTGAAAATAAATTATTTTTTTACTGTACATTACATGGTTCTACGAATTTAAATTTTCCACTTTTAATAATTTTTTGCAATTAAAAATCGTTTTGGTTATTGTGTGCTGTTAAATTTTAAGTAATTTGATTTCAATTTATTATTAGGCTCATTAGGGTCGGATGTGTTTTTTTTATTTTTCGTCTTTTTTTCTTGTTGTAAAACCGATGTTTAAAAGTTTTAATCTGTTTAAAAAAATGTATCTTACGTACATGTGATTATAGAGTTTTTGCTACAAAAGTACAAGAATTTGTTTAAAAAAAAAAAAAAGAAAAAAAAAAACAAAAAAAGAATCCTTTTGAAGGGTTCTCGTAGTGAAAAGTTTTCTTTTAATTACTGCTTCGAAAGGACTAATCACAGCTTAAGAATTCTTATATCATGGTACAGTGGCTACAGAAATTATTATAAAACCGTCCATAAATAACATGATGACCCTGTATAACCAAACATTTTATAACAGAAATTAAAGTTCTCCACAGACTTTCAAACTATATATATATAGTGAATGTTATTTATTTAATTATTTTCTTTATTTACATAAGAAATATTTCACTTTTATATATTATTTACATATGATAATATTCCAAAGTGTTTATTTGTTAAAGTTCCAACTGCAACGTAAATAAATAGTTTAAATTAGGCTAAAGGTATTTTTATTATAAAATAAGCAACACTAGAGGATAATTATGTTTAACTTATAAAATATTATTCTAACTAAACATTAAAGTATTGTATTCTGTGCTAGTAAAAACACCTTTGATTTAATTCTATTTATTATTAATAATAATAATTAAAAAAAAACCCAACCTAACAATCAATTTAAATAAGAAACATCTAATAAAGATTATTAAAGTGGGTGGTGGTTATCATCGTTTGATAAACATAAATAAAGATTAATATAAAGGAAATAATTTAGAAACTTTGTAAGAAATAATAAATTTACAACATCAATTGTATTTTATTATTCTAGATGAAAGTTGATACAAAAATAATAAAATAATAAAAAAAATTATCCCAACAACTTGTTATTTATAATTTTGAAATCTTTTGATTATGGTAATGAGGAAATAAAAGTATCAAAACAGAAACTAAGTACATTACAAAGTAGTAATCTGATACAGTTGAAATTTATTTTAAAATTTATTAAATGCAAATAAGCTAATTGAATAAAGATAAAAAAAAAATAAAACAAAATTCCAATCAAAATGATTAAAATTATTTAAAATAACAGGATTATGGTTTTATCAATGATTTAAAAAAAAAACATATTTCTTTTTTTTACCTTAGATTGTTGTTTGTATATAAAAAAAAAAAAATGTGTGTATATAAATATTTCTTCTTATTATAATAAGATTTTATCATAATTTGTATTCTTTTGTATCTTGCCAACAGGCATCTATATAAAAATATGTCTCTTATTTACCATCGATAACATTTATTGTCTCAATAATGTCATTTAATCAAAAGTAAATAATTCATCACAAACAGAGGAGATAAATCAATAAAAAAAAAATTCTATTATTTTAATTTAACATTGGTAAAGTTATACATGGAGGAACACACATAAAATAAAATTATAGAAAAAACATTATTCATATCCTGAACTACCTGAGATTTTTATTTTTATTTTAAATGAAAATGGAAAAATAAGACGAGACTACAATATTAAAAAAAATAAAAAAAAAATTTTTAATATAATATACGGAGCAGTTTTATTTAAATAAAACATTTTTAAATAATGAAAAAATATTCTGATAAATGTGATTGATTTTTATAAATATTTATTCATTGTATTTTGTATAAATCTGTTCTGATTTTTTACTTAACAAAATTAATAGATTATGAAAATAATATTAATAGAATATGTTTTAAAGTGATTAAACTTTATAATCTTGATCCGATATAACAATAAAATACTTAATATATTTATAGAAAACAATAAATAAATATTCGATTATCACCTGTATAATCAATTTATTTGTATTTGAATTAATAATTTGAATTGTAACAAATTCTTTATATTTGTTAATCAAAAATTGTCAGAATATAAACATATATATCTTGTGGCATTATGTTGAGGACGGTTTTGTTGAGAACAGATGCTGTCTTTTAAGGTAATGTAAAATTTTCATTAAACCACAAATTAACGTTATAAATAGTTTTACCTAATAAAAGGACTTTAGATTGTATGACTAAAATGGTTATAAATAAAATAAATCAGGCGCCTCCACTGTATTCATCAATTTTATTAAATGCAAAACTTAAAAGCTTTTAATTAAATCTCCCTAAATATTATTTACATTAATTAACCTGTCAATTAGGATGATTTTACATAAAAGACGACGTGTTGTATTGATAGTTCTTGGTTAATTTACAACCTGTAACTCCTTATTTTATCACCACAAGGTAGCAGTCCCATACTTTAAAGTCAACAGTTATAAAGAAATTCATTTTTAACGCTACCGGAAAATTACAAACGATAATCTAAGATATTATAAAAGATACTACAAACTTCTACAAAAACTTAATTAAATTTTAAGGCTTACAAAAGCACTAAACAAAAAAAAAATGAAGAATTTAATTAAAAATTTAGTTCAAAAAAAAAAAAACAAGGAAATTAACCAGAAAAAATCCTTGAACACCTCATTTATTTTTATAAATTATATTCTTGTTTCCCTTTTATCAGTACTAAGTGAGTTTTAGATATTATGATAATCATTTAGATAGTCGAAAAGGAAAAATAAGGGATAAGGGGAAAAAAAAACAAACATAAAACAATGGGAAAAGGGAAAGGAAAAAAACTGTTGAAACGATTAAACAAGATTATTCAGACAAATGAATGATTTCCATAGGAAATTTTCATTATAAAAAAAAAAGAATTTAGTTATCCTAATTGAAAAAAAAAAAAAATTCCTATCTGAAATGTCGTAGGCAACTAATTGTTTATTAATAATAAATAATAATTCATCATTGATATCAATATGTCGTTTTTTTTTTTTTAATATTGTATTATTATTATTCAATACAAATTAGATAAATAATGTGGTCATCAATCACCTATCGATTTCTATTATAAATTAAATACAAAAGAGAGTTGGGTTCGTTTATTGGGTTTTAAAAACAACAATTTTTTTTTTTCTAATACAAACGTTTATATTTTAGTGCTAATTAAAATTCTATGCAAATCAAATTGTAATCAAAACATTATTACATAATAAATATATTTTTAAATTTATTTAAATTTATTAAAAAAATATGACTAGACTAGATAAATGTTATCGTACTTTCTACAAATGAATCATAAGCAGCCAGACTATGTTTTTCATTATTATTTTATTATTATAAAACCAAAACTATTATCTCTTCATGTTCATACAGTTTACAAACATATCTTGTGAGTTATGTTACCACACTAATTAAAATAATTTAAATATCAACTGTCTCGTTAAAACAAAAAAAAAAAAATATATATATATATATATATATATATCAACAATTATCCTGCAATTATATCCTGCGCCAATATTTCAAAAAAAAAAAAAAAAAAAACATAAATTTTCATATAGATTTAATCTAAAAACCAAAATCCAGATCAATTTTTGGTAAGGAAAAAATATTACTCCCAAGTGTTTTAAAAAGAGATTCTCTACGATTAGCTACCCAAACAGCTTAGACAGATCTTTTTTTTTGTTTTTTTTTTTATCTAAAACAATCACACTATACTCGTGAATAAAGAATGATAACAGAGTGTTAGATTTGTATATAAATTCTGTTTGTTTTTTTTTTTAACTGTAATATCAACGATTATTAACCATTCAATACAGCTTATTCTACAATTAGGTTAATTATTCTTAATACAATCACTTAATATCATCTTAAAATCAATTAATAATTACAATCAATCAATATTAAAATTAATATTATAATCTATTTAAATTTTTAATTAATTAATATTATTTTGCAAGACTAGATAACCAAGTAAAAAAGTAAAAAAAAAAATAAAAAAAAATATTAAACAAATAAAGTGAATAAAGTGAATAAAGTGAATAATCTTGTTTAATCATTAAAATGAAAGTAAAATTTAATAATAAACTTGGTCAATATCGTGGGGAATCGTTTTTTTCTTCCTTTTCGTATTAAATTACTGCGAAACGATAACCAAATGAACTGATTTGATTTCATTAAAACCAAGCAGAAGAAGTAGAAAAAGAAGAGAAAAATGTTAAAAGATACAGAAAAAAAAAAAAAAAATTATTATTCACCCTTTTGTCTTAAAGTATTTTATTATGGACAAGGTGGGAAAAAAAAAAGTTTTTTAAATAGAAGCGAATAGTAGCAAGGATGGAACAAAATAAAAAAAAAAATCATTAAATTGAAATTTACCCTAATCGATTTGGCTATTAAATGCCTGAGAAAAATACAAAAAAACGGTTTTTTAATTTTTTTTTTTTTTTTTTTATTATTATTTTCGCTAAAACATAATTCAAATCAGGCTCAAACCACAAAATACTTTGGTTTAAAGGAAGAGACAATAATTCGACAACCACAGCGAAAATATAAAAGAAAAGGCGATGTTGATGGAAAAAAAAAAAGTTAACTTTTTCTGTTGATGTTCTACAAAAACCCCCTTTACTTTTTCTCGCCCACTTTCTTTATTTTCGTTTTGTTTATTTGGTTCGTGTTTTTTTTTTCGGTTTGTTTGATGAAATACCTGTTTCTTGTTAAGTGCCTTGTTTGGCTGTGAATGTTACTTCCGCAATTTTTCTTTTCTGTCAAACAAACCTTTTAGCTTTTTAAGCATTTCTATTCAACTTCTCCTTTTTTTTTTGATTTTTGTTCTGTTTGATTTAATACATTAAACATCGTCAATTCCTATTTATTTATTCATGAAATGAAAACTTTTTAAAACGTAAAATAATAATAAAAAAACGCTAAAAAATCACGGATAGCTGTATACTTGTTTATTTATTTAAAGTAGATTTTACTTAAATTAAACTATTTTTACTTTGTGTTGCAATGCAAATCAATCAACAACAACAGTAACAAGAAAACTGCTTAATACGTATTTCTTGAATACAAGAACAAGAACATTTGTGGGGTAAATAAAGTGTACAAAAGTTTAAAAGCATTAAAATCTTGTGGTATCATCTAGGCTGACAAGAATGAATAAATTAGGTAAATTTTGTTATTTTTCTTATATTGTTTGTTATTCAGTTTGAAGAATTTCATCATAGTCAACACAACATACAACGACGATATAAACAAACAACATAAACTAACCTACGTCAATGATTTTTATTTTAACTAACACAGAAAAAATGATTTTTTTTTTTTTTTTTTTTTTTGGATAAATCTCCTTTTAGATTTTTATCTGGTATCAAAAAAAAACGAAGAAAAAAATTTTCTATAAAATGTAGTAAAAATATATTTAAAATCCTTATTCGAAACCTTTTAGTACAAAATAATAATAATAATAAAAAGAAGAAAAGAAAGCGAAAAGAAAGCGAAAAGAAAGCGAAAAGTTCACATGCTTCGCTTTGATTTTATTTTTTGTTAACTTTGTTAATTTTTTTTTTCTTTTTTGCCATTGTTATATCACCAAATCCACTTTTGGTTTTGTATTTTGCAGTTTATGTTGTTGTTAACCGATACAAAAAAAAAAAAAAATGATAACAAAATAAATGAAAAAGATTTATAAACAAACAAACCAAAAAGGAAGAAAGAAAAAAAAAAAAAAATGAAATAAAATCATAAAATAAAAGTGAAATCGGATTTTGTGTCATCAAAGTGTTGCTATTGGAATAGCAGAAAACATAAAAATAAACAAAACAAAAAAAAAAAATGACAGAATTTTGTGTTTTAAGTCGTTTTTTTTTCTTCTTTTTTTTTTTGTTGATACCCCCGAATTAACTTTTATTTTGCTGATGTTGTTGTTGTTGTCGTCGTTCGCTTTATTCAAACAAAACAAAAGTAACGAAACAACATATCCTGCAAACATGTGACAAACATCAAAAGCTCGACTTATGGACTTTATTATATGTTTTGCGTGCGTAGCATCGCTGTTGGTCGATTCATCATCATTTTTGTCGTTGTTACAAAATTTTAATATTTTTATTTTTCTCTCTTCCTTTTATTTAATACAAAATCAAAGCGAAAAGATTTTTTAATTTTTTTTTATTATTTTTAATAATTCTCTTTGACAAATACCACAAAAGTTTAACGACATGAAAATCGCATTTCGTTATTATTCTGTTTCAAAAAAAAAAAAATAAATAAATAAATTTACAATTAAAACGGGGAGGGCGAAAATAATTATTTAATCAATAAATCATATTTATTTGAATTTTATGCTAAATAATATTCCCTGTATTTGAAATAAATATTTTTTTTTTTTTTTTAATTTTTGCTAAAACAAACAATTTAATTAAATTGCTAACACTAAACTTGCTTGTGAATGAATTTCGGAAAATATTTGAATGCGTTAAAGAACGCAACGATTTGCGTTAGGGAAAATTTTTTATTAAAGACAACAACCAGGGAGTTGGATTACGTGAGTTGCGAATAGTTTTTAAAATTAATATAATGAAAAACAGAAATTCTTTTCTTTATCCACATTACACCATTAAGGTAGCAATCTAACTGAAACATACAAAACCCTTATTCTATTATTTTAGAAAAAGGACTTTTACCACTTTTCTTTTAAGCACAGTACAGCGCATACGTTACTCAATGCTACTGAATTTCGTTTTTAATTCAATACAAAATGAAAATATTTTCAATGAAGATTGTGGTCTTTGCTATGAAATTAAATATTCCGTTCCACGTTACAATGTATCGCATTGAATACACAAAAAACACTCAAACGTTTCATAAAAACTAAGAAAATATTATCGCAACAGCTTTAAAGCATTTATATAGTCAAAAAAAAAAAATTTTTTTTTTTAAATATTCCAAAGCTACACTTAAAGTAGTTAATTAATTTGAACGAACTTTACAACATCTACATCACAAATTTTAATTAAACTTAATTGAAATGTACTTTGTTGTTACTAATTTTTTATTTTTCTTAATGAAAAAATTTTATCTGCTTAGCATTTTATAATAAAAAAAATTAATTTACTTACTCTTTGTAGGTTTTTTTTTTTTGTTTATTTAAGTACAAGAGATGAGAATTATAATATAAATGCGAAAAGCTTTTAAGAAAACAATTTAATAAACAAGAATTAAAAAATAGAAAAAAAAATGGAAAAATAAAACGTTTTGTCTAGTCGAAAATATTTAATGGATTAATCTTCTCTTCTTTTAAATAATGTTTTAAATCAGTTTTAATGGATAATGTCTTAATCCTATATGAAATAATTTACTATGATGTATGCTGACTGATTCAAGAATTAAATCTTTTAGTCCCTCAATTATTAATAATGGAAAACAACATGAGTTACCTTCTGTAATTAATGCCTAGACGAGTTTCCCATTGTACAATTTTTACCATTTGTGCATAAATCAAAACTAGCACATTGGCAAAATTTTATTTAGTAAAGACACGTTATTATAGTAAATATTTTCACTTATTTCATAAACATTTCAAGTAGCTAACTATATTACTTTATTATTAAGGGTAGTAATAGCTATAATTTGCTGTTACATTTAGAAAAATTGTAACAGCTAAAGCAACATACTTTCTATCGAATAAATTTTTATTGTAGCTTATAATGTAGCATATTTTTGTGACATTAGCGGAGACGCGTTATTGTATATTTTATCCGATATGCTTTAATTGTAGTTTTTTTTTACAAGCAGAGTTACATTAATTTATACAAGTCGCATTTAATGTAGTTTATGACAAACAATTATTTAAGTAGAGACGCAATTAATCAAGTTCTTATTTATTGTAGTTATTTTGTATTGGATTTTTCCAGTATTTTTTTCTGTAGAAATATGGTAAGTAAAAATGTGGTACAATGTGTTAAAGATGTGGTACACATACCTAATAAACAAAAATAACTGGATAAATATTTTCCAATTATTTAAAATTATGAATGTTTATAATTACTATGTATCTTAATCGTCATTTCGTCGACAATTATCCAAGTTATAACTTGAGTAATATTCTCTCATAATAATATTCAATTTCAAACGTTTGTTAAATAAATAAAATCCAACAAAAATCATTTATTATTGCATACACAACCTATTTTACTTATATTTCATATTTTTGAAAAGTACATGTAAATACTAGCCATATGGAAACATTTGTTAAGGGTTAAGCAATTGTTACTTTCTTCGTATAACCATTAAACATATTTCTCTTCAGATATTCACATATTCAGATTTAGGCCAATTTTTGTGTTTTAAAAACTATTCAATATAAACACAAATAGTCTAACGAGTTATTTTTAACAAACTAATCTAAACATTTTATATTCCTTAGTTAAATAAAAATTCATGTAGTTTGTGTTGTCATCTTGCGTCATTTTGTTATTTATTACTGATTAACGGATAAAGAATGAAATACCTGAATTATCCGATAATTCTTTAAATCATCAATAAACTAAACTTATTATTGGAAATCACCGCAGTAATTAAATAAAGAATATATGATGCAGGAAATTATAATTACAAGGACAGTGAAAACATCAATACAACACTGAGGCAGAAAAAAAAAAAAAAACAAATTATTGTTTAAAAAGTTTATTCAATCCCATTTTAATATAATTCCGTTGTGAACGGGCACCTAATTTTGGTTGTTTTTTGAAAAAACCTTTAGCAAATGGTGTTCCACCGTTGGTATATGTTAAATAAATACCACGGGCTGAATTCGGTGTATTCTCACCCATTAATATCGTTTTATTTTGATTGCAATTATCTTCAGAAAATTGACGCCACGTATCACATCGATAACTATGAAAGCCACTCTGGGAATTTATTGATTCTGTAAAGAATTCATAGGATCTCTGATGACTACACGAGTGTGCTGTAATAAAAAAAAATTGTTTTTTGAATTATTTATTTGTTTTTAGTTTAGTTTGATTTGTTTTTAGTTTATGACATTGACACCCTTTTTATAAATTAATTTTAACGTTAAGGTAAGTGATTTTGATTAAATTTAAGTTCATTGCTGTTACTTAAACTAGTTTCAAATGTAAATATGAATTATGTACAAATATTTACCAATTGATTCAAGAATACCAGTGCAACCAGGCTGATGTGAAATTCCACCATTTGGATAAAAGTCTACATGACCTAATCGATCAATATGCCCTAGAATTCCTGAACATGTATGAATTATATCAACAAATTGTGCATCGGTTGTGTCTAAATGAAAATCAATTCCAACATAATTTTTAAAACCTGGAAATGCTGGATCTAATCCTATAAACAAAACATTAAAAAAAAAAAAAAAACAAATTTATTTTTTTGCTCTCAAATATAATTTTGCATCAGTATTACCTGTGATTCTTCCTAATTTACCAGATGTTACATATAAACCAACGTAACCCGATGCATGAGCACCTAAACTATGACCAATCACATGAATTAAATCAATATTTGTCGCCTTTTTCTTTACTAAATAATCAATAAAATTCGCAACATGTTTTCCAACAATTTTTGTATTTTTCACAGGTGTAAAATAAAATAAACTTTTCGCCATATTACGCCAATCAATAACTAATATAGAAAAAGAAATTTTATTATGATTCGTTGAACATGTTTGTTTTCTAAATAAATTCAATTACCAATAACATTATAATTTTTATTTGAGCTTAGATAAGCATTTTTCATATTTTGTGATACCGAACTGTTGCCATCTGATCGCCATCCATGAATAATCACTTTCGTTTCATAATTTGAATTAAAACATTGATCGATCGCTGTTAAATTATTTAAAATAAATGGATTATCGTTATTAACGGTTATTACAGAGCATCCACTAGGTTTTTCTCTGGAAAAATTAATTAAATTAATTAATTAAAATGAATAAAATCGTAACTAAGGAAATTATTACTTGGTATAAAGAATGAACTGCATTTCGTGTCGATGATAAAACTCATCATCATGTTTGTGTTCATTACTGGAATCATCATCATCCTCATCTGGTGCGTATTTTAATTGAACGTAACATGGTGTACCCTCACCGTCTGGTACAATCATCCAGTCCTTAAACACAATCTTATCACTATCATACTTTTCATCGTATTCATTTTGAAAAATAATTTTATCATTTTCCGTCACATTAACATTAACGGAATAACAACAAGAGATTGTCAAGCATAACAAAAATAATTTACGAAACATTTTTTTTTTTTAATCTACACTTTAGCACTGAGATCTGGCACTGAGAACCTTCTGGTTATAATACTGAAACTAAATTAAATTAAAGTCATTGCTGCTCTACCGTTTTATATTGTATGTTGAGTTTCTTAATTCATAGAAAACCAGTCAGAATTAATTAATTAACAACAGTAACATACGCAAAACATAATAACAAGCGAAAAGTATAAAAAAAAAAAAAAAACGGAAAAACACTTTTGTCGTATTAGCATCATTTGGCAAAGTGCAACAAATCATGGTAAAAAAATTTAAATAAAATAAATGTGGGTTATTCACCCATGCAATAAAATCACATTAATACCAAACTTAAATGTTCCCCCTGTTGTTGCACTAATTCAAGATAAAGAAAAAATAAACTATAAATTGTTAATGACATTGAAATAAGCAATAAAAACTAACTAAGAAAAATATGTGTAATAGATTTCATTCATGTGTGCAGTAGATAAAAGGGAAACCCGGTGTAAACGGGTCAGCTATCAAATTTCGGTGATGCGTCAATGTGGAAAAATTCATCAAATACGTACACCATACAAATTGTACGTATATACAAAATTAAAATTTTTTTAAACCTGATATGCTAAAAGATAAATCGTTTTTATTATTTAATTGAGTTAATTTGTTTTCCTCTCTTATATTACTAAGCTTAAACCGTTAGTAGTGGTTAGTGAAATTTTAATTTAAATACGCCGTGTACTATACAATTTCTGTTACAATTTTTTTTTTGTTACATTAGATGAATTTTCATAAAGCAAAAATGTTTACTAATCATTAATTGATAATTTGTAATTAAATTAATTAATTTCTAATGTCACAATGTGATATTTATTGTGGTTGTAAAAATATTTTTTTGAACACCTATTAAATGTTATCTATTGAACTTTAATTTTCCACTTTAATTATTATTATTATTAATTTAATTATTATTAAAACCACAATAAAAAATTGTAAAAATGTTACTTAACTTACAAAAAAAAAAAAAATAATAATTTTATGTGGCTTATTAATAATTTTTATTATTATTATTAATTCATTTGTTTATAATGTTGTTATAACCTTGACTTATAAATTTTTTTTATTTATTAATTTATTAAATTTTTTTGGTTTAATTTAAGTCAATTAATTAAGTAATTTCGTTTATTGACATATTTTTACTTAAGTAAATAAATAAATTTTTTTTTTTTTTTTTTAATATATATTCGACATAATTTCTGCTTAAATTATTTATTTCGGTAAAGAATTTTATTAATTAATTAACTGTTAATACCTGTTACTTTCACTCTATACAACAAAAACGAAAAAGAAATTCTAATTCGTTGACATCGTCTCAAATATTAAAAGAAACAAAAAAAAAAAAAAAAATCGCAACAAACCCAAAACCATAAAAAGAAGTAAAATTAAGAAGAAAACCGATCATCGGAGATTATTTATTCAGATTATATAATTAATTTATGTGCGGCTGGGTAGAAAAATTAACCAACACAAACAAACCAATCAAACGTAAATAAAAATAATCAATTAAACAATTTTTTTTTTTTTTGTTTCGGTTTTTTAACAAAAAAATAAAAAAATATTTTTCTATAATCATTTTGCGTTTACATTTCCGCGGAAGTTGTACAATGATAAAGTAAAGTGGCTTCATTTGTTTAATACGTTTATAAATGTGAAAAATATTTTTTTTAATTTTAAAGTTATTTATGAATTAAAATTGTAAATGAAGTCAAAAAAAGATATTTGTACGAAAATAACCTGTTAAACCAGAATATTTAAAAACGAAACATTTTTTTTTTTTTTTTTTTTGCTTCATTTTTTATTACCTGTAATCAAAATCAATGTTTTTGTGTTATCAGAATTGCATTTGTCAATTTAAGGTGAAACGTTTTTACAATAAGGATTCAGTTGGTAGTTTGGTGTTAAACTGACTGGAATAAAGAATTTTTGAATAAAAGAAAGAAAGAAAAAAAAAAAGCAGAAAAAATGTTAAAGGTGCCAATGCTTATCATAATCGCGCTGTTTGTATTTTGTGAAGGTGTGTTAAAAGTTTTTTTTTTTGTGGATTGCTACCAAAACTAAAGAATTTTTCATTTTGTGTGTTTAGCCTGTTGCAAGTTGAGTAAAACAACAGCAACCAGCACAACCACCACGGTGAATGATGATGATGATGATGAGATTGATGAGGAGGCGGAATCAAGCGATAAGGCATATAATTTCTATCATATTGAATATTTTGATAGTAGTTATGGAAAAACTTGGATGTTCTTTCCAGATGGTAATGGTGTACCGCAGGTTGCCTATTTAACTGAGCCACCATCACGTAAAGCTGATCCAAAAGCGGGAAATATTTTAGATAAAATACGTTTTGATTTGTATACAAGGTTTTAAAATGTTGTTTGTTTGGCGTTTTATGCTTATTCTTATTATTTTTTTTTTATATTTTTATTCATTAATTTTCTTTACTTTCTTAATTTTAACGTCAAATTTTTATTTATTTTTTATTTTTAATAACGTAAACAGAAGATGAACAAGAAGAAGAAAAAACCACATTGCTAAATTTCTCTTTGGATTTTATATTCATAATTAATTAATTAATTATTTTTTTTTTTTTTTTTTTGTATATATTTGACAGAGATAATCAAAGATATCCGAAAACTTTGCGACTTAAACATAGTGTGGATAAGTCAAATTATAAAATAATCGATGTGTCAAATGTTGATTATAATCCGAATCGTGATACAAAAATATTAATACATGGTTGGAAGTCGAGTGGACGCAGTGAAAATGTTCAATTAATTAAGGATAATTATTTAGAAGTGGATGACTTAAATGTTATTGGTAATGAGTAAAATTTAACTGTGAATAGTTTAAATGTGTGAAAGTAAAGGCAAACAAAAAAAAATGTTTCTTTTAAGCTGTTGATTGGGAGGAGATTGCCGGTAACACATACTATTTTGCACCAGTGAACGATATACGTTATGTTGGACAACAGATAGCACGTTTGATTGATCTACTTGTTGTTGAACGGAATGCGAATGTTTCATCATTTCATATAATTGGACACAGTTTGGGTGCACATGCAGCTGGATATGCTGCGTCTTTTACAAAATCGGGTCGAATTTCTCGGGTTACAGGTAAACATTTTTGGTTAAGGAATTAACAAAAAAAAAAAAAAAAAACTAAAATTAGTTATGTCATAGGCTTAGATCCAGCAATGCCGGGATTTGAGTTATTTGCAGGACCAGAATCACGTTTAGATCCAACCGATGCTGAATTTGTTGACGTTATTCATACATGCGGTGGTACCCTTGGTTATAAAGGTGCTTTGGGTCATGTAGATTTTTATCCAAATGGTGGTACAGCTATGCAACCAGGCTGTAACGGTGCTTTGGAAATATTCCGTAATCATTTTTTTTTTTTTTTAATTTAATTAAATTGTATAAAATCCTTATTTAATATTTTGTTTTGTTATTTAGAAGCGTGCAGCCATGGTAGATCCTTTGAATTCTTTGCAGAATCTATAATAACCGATACAGGATTTTTTGCTTATCCATGTAAATCGTGGACATATTTTAAAAAGGAACGCTGCAGAGAAAGTCCTATTATAATGGGTGATGATGCACCATCAGATGCTCGTGGTGTTTATTATACATTAACTGGTGCCGCATCACCATATGCCTATGGTGAACTCTTTCAAGAACAATATTATTAAACATTTTTATTTATCGATTTTTAGTTTTAATGTCATACCAAAAGTTTTATTTATGTATTAAAGTTTATGCTTACCAAATGAATAGAAAATATCTAATTATTTTTCTAATTTTTTTTTTGAATTTATGTTATTTATGTGAGGCTGCTAGAAAAGCTGGTCTACTGCTGGTATCATTTATTATTCCAAAAGTAATTATCTCAGCTGTTTTACAACTACAATATCACTGAATTCTCATCATTTTATAATTATTAATGCTTCGTTGACAGTAAATATGTTTGTTTGATGCTGAGTAATTAATAAAAAAATTCAAAAATAATTTTGTACGTGTGTTATAAACATTTACCTCGAGAGCAAAGTCCGACAACAATTATAATAATAATTTGCAATATTTATCTAATAACTAAGGTTTAATTAAGCAAAATATTTTCAAGGTATTTAATAAATAAAACAAATCCAGAGCAACGATTTGTGATTATAACGAAATAAATAAAATTGTATCATGTAGATCGGTTTATCAGTAATGAGGTAATAATGTCTGAAATATGATAATCTGAATGCACAAGAAACTGCTTAATAATCCGTATTATGCTTCTCATATTGCTTTTGTTCAATTTTCTGTTATATGATTTGCATATCATAAATTTAATACGAGTTCCGACGCGTGGTATAATTATGCAAAAAAAAAAAAAAAATATTATTAATTAGCAAAATTATATTAAATAACCACAAAGCAAATAAAAAAAAATTAAAGCCGCTGTGCTGTTATTAAGACTCTACAACAATTCGTAAGCAGAGTGGCACAGTGGAAGCGTGCAGGGCCCATAACCCAGAGGTCCGTGGATCGAAACCACGCTCTGCTATCAACAATTTTTTTTATGTCAACACTTATAACAACCAATAAACACATTTTACGAATAAATTATTTATTTATTTGTAAATCAAAGTACAAAACACAATTAAAAAAGGTAAAAACACTGGTAAGTTGGGCTCAATTTTAAGAATTATAAATTTCTTGTTTTCCCATGGCAAAAGAAGGATTCGATCTGGTACGTAAATAATAATCTCCACGTGCAGTCATTGGTGTCGGATCACCCATAACAGTTGGATCAGGTTTACATTGAGCCAATGTGAAATTTTTGTAGCTATTGCAGTCATAACTATAGAATCCTATCTCCGTTGTAATGGATTCGGCAAATAAAAAATATGAGCGAGAATGACTGCAAATATCTGTGAAGAAAAATCGAAATTTACTTTATGCAGTTAATAATCGTTAATAATTAATATTTACGAGTTAAAAATTCTTCAAAACCACTGCAACCTGGCTGATGGGCGGTCCCACCGTTCGGGAAGAAATCAGTATGCCCAATTGAATATTTGAAACCGATCATACCAGCGCTTGTATGAATAACTTCGACGAATTTAGCATCGGTTTTATCTAAACGTTCCGTAAAATCATCTTTCGGAAATCCAGGTGATGCCGGATCGAGGCCTAATAGAAATAATAAAAATTGAAGTTTGAATATTATTTAACATTTACTCATAGTTACCAGTAATTCTTTCTAATGCTCCGGAAATTTCATAGTCAGAGACAAATCCTGCTGCATGAGCTCCCAAACTGTGACCGATCAAATGAAAACTGTTTGAATCAACACCTTTCTCTTGAATAATTAGTTCCATCAAGTACGCAATATTACCGGCGACTGTATGTGTATGCTTCACAGGAAGGTAATACCAAGTGTTGCTCGCCATATCACTCCAGTCCACCACTGTTTTAGATAATAATTTTGTTATAATGAAACTAGATACAATATTTTTACAAGTTTGTGCCACTTACATATGACATTAAAATCACCCTTTGCCAAGTAACTATTTTTAATTGATTGTTCCATATCAGAATAGGCGTCTGACTTCCAGCCATGAATAACTATTATCGTTTGGCTATGCTTATTAAAGTTTGAGAAATTCGTCTGAACTTTATATAAATTTGTATCAAAATCATAATCTAAGGTAATTTTTTGGTCAGCGTTATTTCTAGAAGTAAAACTCTTATTAAAAAAATTATTTAGCTTTTTGGGGTTAAATCACCTTGTGCATAAGAGAAAAAATATGGTATTGTCTGGTGTAATGTCGTTTAACTGAATTTTATCATGGAATGCATATGACATTGGACGAAAATCCTCAGGTATTTTTGGTGAGTCAGGACTGTCCGGGTCTTCTTTTAAGTAAATAATATGAGCTTCTCCTTTACCATCCGCAAAGAACATCCAGGTATCCCCATATCCTGGTGGCATTTCATCAAGTGTCTCTTTTTCCATATCAATATTTATTTCATTATTGAATGCACAGTGGCCTATAGGTAGATAAATCAACAAATTTTAATTAAACACTTAAATTAATTAATTAAACACTTTGGTGTAATTTAGTACCTTGAATGATTGATAGAAACAAAACAAAGAAAATCAAAAACATTTTCGATTTTTTTTTTTTTAATTATTTACTCTCCAGTTTCTTACACGCAGGCTTAGCAACACTTTTAGAATGAATTTTAACGCAGACTATTTTTTACTTAAGTTGGATATTTTTGTCAATCTATGCACTTTTTATTGTTATTAAATTTAATTAATTGAATAATATTTGATTATTTAATCAATTTTTTTCAATAAGAGTCAAACAATATTTACCGGATATGAAAAAAAAAAAACTGCGTATTAAGCGTGTCGCATTTAAGTGTGTTTTTCTTCTTATTCATTAAAAATAATTTTTTTTACCTGGGAAAAATATTATTCGGAGAGACAGAATTCTTATTTCCCTTTTTAACCAAATCATCAATCAATGGAATTCATTTTAATTACTAATCATTAATTAATTATGCAAAAAAAAAAAAAACAAATTAATTAAAATAAAACATTTGATATAGGAAGTTTTATCGGATGAAAATTTAAAATGCAGACTCAGGTTATTAATTTTTAATTGAAAAAAGTGGCGTTTAGAGGAAACTTAATAAATCCAAATTAAAGAAGTCAGAAGAACTCAATCGGAAATTAAAAAAAAAAAAAAATTAAAAGAAAAAAAATATTGTTTTGATATTTGTTTTATTATTTAATTAATTTATTTTCTTATTTAAAATACAAAGGTATTAATCGATTACAACGAATTTAATCAAAAAATTTATTTAATTTTATTAACTGGATTACAAAGATAATTTGCCTAATGCAAATGGTGAGGATGGTCTAGTGTCCACATAGTATAAGCCTGTGATATTACTTAAAGTCCTATCTCCCATAATTTGGGGATTAGTAGTACACTTTCCCTGTTTAAAATTTTCAAAGGAGTCACATTTGTAGCCATAGAATCCAACTGAACTGTTAATCGATTCAATGAAGTATCTGTACGCTCTAGCGTGACTGCAGCAATCTATTTTTACAAACAAAATTTTATTTTATTATCAATTAGTTTCAAAAAGTGATTTAAATAAATTACGAAACAATTCATGCATTCCCACGCAACCCGGTTGTCTAGCTCTGCCACCATTAGGGAAAAAGTCTACGTGTCCAGCGCTAGTTTTATACCCATGTGAACCACCACTTGTATGAATAATATCAACAAAATCAGCATTTGTGTAGTCAAGATTCTCATATGGTGATATAAGCGTTTCGAATGCGGTTCTAGCTGGATCTAAACCGGTAACACGAGCAATTTTTCCAGACGTAACAACTTTAGCAGCATAGCCAGCGATATGGGCTCCCATATTGTGTCCAATCAAATGAAATTTAGAAATACCTATGTGAGCTCTATTCACAAGCATATCAATGAAATTTGCCAAATAACGACCTACGTTTATGATGTTGTTCACCGAGTCAAAGAAATATTTGCTACTTGCTAAATTCTTCCAATTGACAGCTAATTGAAATAGAAAATAAATTAATTTTACTACAAAGTTTTATTAATGTGAATTGTTTTACTTATGACATCGACATTTTTTATTAGGTAAGCACGTCTCATTTCCACTGTCATGTTGTTTTGTGAACTCGATTTCCAGCCATGAATTATTACTTTCTTAGCTGTAGTACTATTAAAACGATTTACCAATC
Source organism: Ptychoptera albimana (assembly GCA_961205885.1). Lineage (NCBI taxonomy): Eukaryota > Metazoa > Arthropoda > Insecta > Diptera > Ptychopteridae > Ptychoptera > Ptychoptera albimana. Next base: position 18,400,288 of record OY540801.1, read on the forward strand.
GTCGGAAATTCCTTTCTTCTTCTACCTTATCACTTGGATTGAAGCGAAATGATATAGGCAAAGTATTGTTTCTGGAAATTCAAGGAAATTAATTGGGGTAAACAACTTTCTGATAATTATAGTTACTTGGAGTAGTATTGAAATTCTACATTTTCCATTAAATAATCTTCTGAATGCTGTTGAGAAGATGGTACTGGGCCTAATAAAGCTAATTGTGGATGATCAAAGCCATCAGGATAAAACATCCAAGTTTTGTTGTATTCTTTTCGAATATTATTTATTTCCTCTTCAATCTCTTTTTGCCACTCATCATCAGATTTTCGTATAGTCACACCAGATCTAGTTTCAACAGATTCATCAGAAACATCTTCAAATGTATGATTCCACGTTTTTACTGCAGAAAATCTAATAGCCAATCCTTTTTAAAAATAAAAATAACAATTGTAAATTTTAACTAAATTTATATTGACGAGTGATAATAAATTAAGTATCTTAACCTCCAGTAACTGCAGCAATCAGCAGAATGTATGATAACAACTTCATCGTAAATTTTTTTAATTTTCTTAACTTGTTAACAGTAACAATGCTCAGACTTTAGTGACAACATAATATTTATTTCGCATAGAAAGTTAAAATAAAAAATAAAATAAAAATTAATTTGCTTGCGTTGGTGTAATAAATAATTTTATTTCCTTCATCATTTCCTTTATAATACCTACAAACATATTTTATTTTTATTAAATATATTTATTTTTGAAGAAATTGCATTTTTAAAAAGGTGCTAATATGGATAATTGAATTGTTTTAAAAATAATTCTCAGATTACATTAAATGAATTTTTTACAAATATTTTGAAACATTAATTAATTTTTGGTCCCATCGCAAATGGTGACTTTGTATTTGTATCGACATAGTATGAACCGCTTAAGCTTAATGATATCGGTTCACCAACAAGTTTTTGATGATCATCGCATTTAAGCTTATTATATGCATAATAAGAGCTGCATTTGATACCATAAAACCCAATATTTGATGTTATCGACTCAGCATAATATATGTAGGATCGTGAATGACTACAAATATCTATTTAGAAAAAAATTAAACTTTTACAAAACGTTAGAAAAGAAATTAATAAACTTACTTAATGTTTCTAATACACCTTCACAACCAGGTTGATTAGCAAAACCACCATTCATATAAACGTCTATTGTTCCAATAGGTGAAGAATAGCCAAGTGTTCCACCAGATGTATGATAAACATCAACGAATAAAGCATCACTAGCATCAAGATGCTCATCATTATCTGTTATATATTCAAACCCAGGCATAGCCGGATCCAAGCCTAATACAAACCAAGAACGATAAAGATTTTATTTTAAATAAAAAATTTAAATATTTGTTTCACCTGTAATTCGAGTAATGCTGCCAGATTCCACATTGTTTGCGGCGAAACCTGATATATGAGCACCAAGGCTGTGTCCAATTAAATGGATATTCTCTATGTTGATATTTTGTTTTGTTACCAATGCATCAATAAAATCGGATATTTCCTCACCAACTAAACGTGTATCTGATGCAGCAGTAAAATAAAATGGATTTTTTGATAAATGTGACCAATCCACCCCTAAATAATTAATGTTTTTTTTTTTTTTTAAGAATCAATAATTTGATAATTTTTTGTTTGTTTTTGTTTATTTACCAATTACATAACAGTCGAAAATCGATAAATAAGCATTTTTAATTACTTCCGTAATTTCACTGTCATAACTGGAATACCATCCGTGAATGATTATTTTTATTTGCTTATTAGTCCCAAATAATTTATTTCCTTGTCGCATTTTGATTGGTTTTTTATTATTTCTTAAACGAAAAATGTACAGAAACATGGAATTAAATTATGAAAATTACGTTAAATATAAAATCACCTGCTGTATAAATAATACGACACTGATCTTCTTAACTCATTAAGGATACTAAATTTTCTAGTCGGTGCTTCAGATAAGAAAGCAACTTTTGGAGTATTTTTACCATCCGGCAATAAAAGCCATGTTTTACCATAATTATCAGGTAATAAATTACTTGAATTTAACTTAAATTCCTCATCGATTAATTTAAGTAAATCGGATGGAGGAATTTTTTCCATGCCTATTTTAATTAAATAATTTAATTTGAAAAATTCACGATCAAAAATAAAAAATATAATTACCATAGCACGGATATAAAAAGTAGAAGAGAAAAATTATTTTTAAATAAAGAAAATCCATCACACTTTAGTTGTTATTAATTATTTAAAAATATAGGCTAACTTTTTAAAAGGAATCTCGTACTGACTAGAGTATTTATACAAAATACTTTTATTTATTCAATTTTATTTAATAATTAATAAAATACCTTATAATGAATTGGACATGTACAGTCACGTAACATTAGGAAATAAAACAAAAAAATAATTAATTAAAATTTGCATAACAATTTGATTTAAATTTTTCATTATTATGTAGATTTTTTTTTTTTTTTTAACTATTTCATACGGAAGCTGATAAAACATAATTATTTTGTGTTTTTAGTAATTAATTAAGAAGTTCAAGTAGAAGGAAACTGTGTTCAAGAAACATTCTAAAAATGGTGAATATTGAAACTTGTCGAGGCTTTGCTGCTTTCCAATATTATTAATAAACAGTTTGTTTCGGTCCTAAGATAATCCAGAATTAATAACGAATAAGGTATACTCTTTAACATTTCCTGACTTCCTGATACTTATCATAGGTGATTACGAATTTACAAGAAAACACGAATCAAGCAGGTAGGATATTCAATTACTTTTAGCTGTTAGCTTTTAATTAAATTTGTTTGTGTTTGTTGCTAAATGTGGCTAAATTAAAATATTTTATCAAAACCAGAACATTAGAAGTTAATTTGTGTTAAAACAAATAACTCATTCAAGATAATGTTAAAACCCTAACATTTTTAACAAAATTGTTTATAAATTAAATGACTTAAAAATTAATTCAATCATAAATTAAGTAAACAACATTAAGTCTAATTAATTACACATTAAACTATGTTTGTAAATGATAAACAAAAAAAAAAAAAAAAACTCTTTTTTATAACCTTTTTGTTTTTTATTTTGTGAATTAATTAATATTGCCATAAACAGTAAACAATAAATTATGACTTTATTATACATAAGATAAATAACCTAACTGTGCTAAATTTTTATTTTTCCAATTAATTAATTTTAATTTATGCAATTTTTTTTTGCGTTGTAATTTGGTTAAGGAAGAAAAGAAATTTCATTTTTTTTTTTGTGTTAAAATAGAAAATTGTTTTTTAGTTAAATAAATTAAGGAAAAAAAAAAAATTATATTTAATTATCGATTTTATATTTTTTATCTTTGTCGTAAAGGGATGCATTGTACATGGTTGGACCTAAAGCGAATGGACTAAAAGAATTCGTTTCCAAGTACCATATGCCAACGGCTGAACGATTAACATATTCCCCCATTAACACATAAGCAGGGCTACAATTTTTATTTAAATAAGTTTTCCAATCTTTACATTTGTATGCATAAAATCCAACATTTGTTGAAATCGACTCAGCATAATAATTATAAGTACGGAAATGATTACATATCGCTAAAATAACAGCAATTAAAATTTGGTTTATATTTCATTATAGTTTTTACCTATAATATTCAGCCATCCAATGCATCCTGGTTGTGCAAAACCACAGCCATTTGGATAAAAATCGATATGACCAATTGCTGCAGAAATTCCTATTAATCCACATGCGGTATGCATAACATCAACGAATTGTGCATTTGATCGATCTAATCGGTTGCATTTTACACCACATTCAAAACTTAATGACGCCGGATCTAGTCCTGTAATTCTGTTGATTTTTTCAGGTTTTATATATTTTGAAACACTACCAGCTACATGTGCCCCCAAACTAAAACCAATCAAATGCAAGCTATTCTCATTAACACCACTCTCAAATAATATATTTATTATATCAGCCACAAATTTTGCTACATAACTAACTTTAGCAGCTACTTCCAAATAAATTATATTTTTCGCTATTTCCGTCCAATCAACATCTAAAATTCAACACAATCATTTTATTATTTAAATTTAATCAAAAATTTTTTTTATATAGATTATCTACAAATTATATTATAATCCCTTATTAATAAATAATTTTTCGTTATCATATCACCCATTTCCGGGTCATAAATCACTTGCCATCCATGGATAAGTATTTTTGTCTCCAGTGTACAATTAATATATTTTCCAATGTTATAAATGTCAAGTGTATCACTCTTTGAATCACTATCTTTAAAGCAAAATTTCAGTGGTGCATTTTGATAATATCTTTAATTAAATAATTTATTAATTATACTTAACAAAAAAAAAATAAATTTAAATAATATCTCTAACCTGTTATGAAAATAATAAACGATTTTCTTACGATACTTCTCGAAATCATTTTCCTTTGTATTAACCAGAGCAACTAATTATTAATTAATTAAGAAAAAAAGAAAAGAGAAAAGATTATTATTATCAACCGTTGATTAAGATAACTTAAGTCAAGGTCATATATTTTCAATCTAGCTTAATATTCCGTTTAAAATATCTAAACAATATTTTTGTGATTGTCGTAGGTTATTGTCGATAGATTAAATGCAACAAAATTTATTTATCACAAATTTAGAAGAAAAATAAAAAACGTTAGAATACTTTGTAAATAAAAAACACTGTGCTAAACACGCGTTTTGCAAGGTACTTAAATATAAACAATAAAATATTCCATGTTTAAGCACAAGTTCAAGGTTAATACGTTTTATTTTTGTTTCAAACAAGTGTGAAAATATTTTTCAAGGTTTTAAAAAAACCACATAAATTAAATTCCGTTGATAACATAATAAAACTTATTAATTAAAAACTTTAAATAAATTAACAAACCGTTAAATAATAAACAAATAAATAAAGAAAATTTAATTATTTGTAATTTCTTCATTGCATTCAAGAATTTTTATTCATAAGACACAAGCAGATAAATTTATTATATATATATATATATATATATTTTTTTTAATTTTTTTATGTATTAACTAGAAAAACCTTTTGATTAATAATTTAGACTAAAATTAATATTTCTTATTTAATTTATGCACTTGCAGCAGAACGAAAAAAGAAATAAAATTTAAATTCGTGTTTCATGAAAAAGAAATAAATTTTTTCTTTTTATGATAATAAAAACAATAAAATTCAACACACGACAAAAATACAAAAGTACAAAAAAAAAAAAACTTCACTTGACTTAATTTACGCTAGAAATAAAATTAGTCGACACAAATTTTTCATCATTCAAACAATTACACAAGATTTGTTCTTTATTAAATTAAATACATTTATCATATAATCACTGTGGTATTTTTATAATTTTCTAAAACATCTTTGAGTTCACTAAATGACGTTGTGGTATTCGTTAACATATCCTCCAATTGCTGGACAAGAAGTGACTTTGATTTTCTATTAACTTCTTCACGATAGGACAGACGAAAATAATCATCTGGCTTACTGTTGTGTTGTTTATTTATGATACTTTGAAATTCTTTTGTTAATTTACTTGTGCCTAGAATGCTAAAGTAAGGCCATTCCAATCCATTAGGATCTTGTGTGTATGGTGTCGGATATAACAGGATATTATTAAAACTTCCATCTAGTTTTCCCCATTGATCGATTCGTTCAGCGTGTGGATGACGACGGAAGAATGGACTTGTTAACCGTGACGATTCTAATAAATCTTGTAGATCATCATTAAATCGTCCCATGGCATACGGTGATGAACTGTGAGTTTTAACTAAATACATTCCACTTGATGTTGGTTTGCAATCTTCTCCAGCAACTATTTCATAATTTGTCTGTGGACAAAGGCCAAGTAGATAATTAATATAATTACTACATGGCCATCCCCAAAAACCACGATAACTTCTTATCGATTCTGTATAATAATCGGGTGCTCGATGATGACTACAGGATATTGGATCTAAAATATTGAGTAAATATTTTTAAATAAATAAAATTTTTATTAATAAGAAATAAATTTTTACTTTCTCCATTTGCCCAGCAACCAGGTTGTAAAATTCCACCATTCATATAAAAGTCTACATGACCACATCGTTCGATTTTTCCTTGAACAAATGCATTTGTATGAATTACATCAACGAAATGGGCATCAGACGGATCCAATTTATCATCTTTATTAGCAGTGTTAAACAGTGGCATAGCAGGATCTAATCCTTTAATACAAAAATAAATTTTTGTGTTTAAATAATAAACGAGAATTAAAAAATGAAATTCATTTACCAGTTATTCGTGGAACTTTATATGAATGGAGATTGGTGGCAACAAAATTAGTTACATGTGCTCCCAGTGAGAAACCAATCAAATGAATATCAGCTGTACCAGCCTCTAAAATCCGTTCAATTAATTGCGCTGTACATTTGCCAGCATGCTTTGTATTATGTACCGCCATTATATAACAAGGTCCCTGTCCCAAAATACTCCAGTCCACATAGATTACATTATAAAAACCTCTTAACAGATATTCTAAAAGAAAGTTTTTTCATAAAATACCTAAAATTTACGACAAAAAAACACAAAATTTACCATCTTTCATTTGTATTAATGGGTGCAAAAACATATCCGAATTATAACCATGAATAATTATTTTTACTGGATGATATGGATTAAAGTAGGATTTTGATAAATTCGAACGTTCCCATGTTTCATCAATATAAATATATTGTCGTTCCTCTGGATTCTCACGTGTATATAAATAAAATTTAACATCGATATCGGGACACTTTCTATCGATAATCCATTTACAATTACCTAATGTTATTGTACTTTTATCATTTTGTATAACAACTGGAACCCCGTATATACATGTAAAATCGTATAAAACTTAAAAGAAAATAAAAATAAAATTAAACATTCGTACAGTTGCTGTTAAATTCTTTTTTTTTTTTTGTTCAATATTTATTAACACATCCTAATGGTTACTCAAGAAATTATTTGTCACATTTAATCAGTTATTTTGCTAATTAGAAACAGAATGATAACGTAAAATTGCAATAAACTAGTTATTACAACGCGTTAATAATTTTAGTTTAACTTTAAAGCATCATGTAATAGAAAAAAACGTTGAATCCAGCGAAATCTCACCCGCGTACGAATTATTATTCTTGGTATTGGAAACACTTTATTGAAACAACAAGAGCGACGATTTTATTAAACAAATATAAGGGCAAAACACTGTGGCATTTAATGAAACCAAGATAAAACATTGAATTTATAATTAATCTCCACAACTATACCGTGCACTATAAAATGATAAATATTTAATTTTTTGTTATAAAACTTACCGAATATTATTGAAAATATAATCCAGATGCTAATTTTTTTATACACAAAAAATTCACTTTTATATAACATTTTTTTTTTTTTTTTAAACAATATTTTTTCTATTAATTCTTCTTAAAAAAAAATCACAATCACAATAAAATTCCTTAATAAATAATTAAAATAACTTCACATTAGCACATTTTTAGATTGTTTAAATTAATTAAATGTTTTAATAACACACTGAAATCAATTAAATACACATTTCTATGATTAACCATAAAATTTTTTATCACAATTAACATAGTTAAAATCAATTATACCAAGGTTTAGATAACACAAAATACATAACAATAACCACTGAATCCTTTAATTAATTAATCAATTAATTATTTACTTCAAAACATAATAATTTCCGTGTATTACATCAATAAACCAGAGAGAAAAAAAAAAATTAGTTTCAATGTCAACAAACGAAACAGAAAAAAAAAAAAAAAAACTAAATCATAACGTCTGGCCACCACAATTAGTCCAATGAAAATGAATTAAACTGAACTAATGTCCGGTAACTTATACATAGAGAAATAAATAAATAACGATAAACGTACATAAAAAAGAAAGAAAGAAAGAAAGAAATTTAATTAAATTAAAATTAAAATTAAAATAAATTTTCACATATTTAAAATGTTTTATGTATTTCTACGCACTTTAATCCCATTTAATATTCTATACTGATCGTAACAAATCGTTCTTTTTTTTTTTTTTGCACTTTATAAAATAATTTACTAAATAAAAAGAAAAAAAAAAAAAGTTTATCAACAATAATAGCAGGTGTACAGTGTCGTATTACTGTTAAGGCGTTACAACAAATTAGTTTACATTACGTTTAGAGTAATTTGAGTATGAAATTAATGTTTTACAATTAAAACGTCTCTGTTAAGTTTATTATTATTTACTTAAGAGAATATTTATGTTTTTTTTTTTTTTTTTTATAAACAAATGAGTTAAAAATGTTAATTAAATCATAAATAGTCATTGCAACACGTGCTGCGATGCAATCGTATTGTTTTTTTTTTTTTGTATTTTAACCATAAATCCAACGAATCATAAATGGTCAATCTGTTAATCGTGATTTGTGAATTGATTTACAAAATAAAAAAAAAAAAAAAATGTTATTTCTTCTTCGTATTATCGTTATTAACATAAATATATACATATATATATATAATGCATATAAAAATAAATCTAAATTCTGTAGACATATTAATAAAATGTCAACAATACATATTATTTACGGTATTTAATTTTTTTTTTTTTTTTTCATTTGACCGATATATTATTGTATTTATTAAAAAAAAAAAATATCCGATTATAAAATAAAATTATAATTTAATGTATGTTATGTGCTGTAATTAGTATTAAAAAAAAAAAACATTAGAATTTGTCACAAAAACTATAAGCGAAAAATGTCACAAAATGTTTTTTTTTTTTTTTTTTTTTAATATTTTGTTATTCTCACACATTTTTTTGCTATTATTATTAAAAGAAGTAATTAAAAACACAATAATAGGGGCTAATAAACAGTAAATTATTTATTAAAAGAAAAATTAGTAAAAATTATGTATAGAATATTTTTTAATTACACCATTTATTTATTTATTTTATTATAATAACACTGTTACACTATTAAAATTAATTATTATACATTTGACATAAATATATATATATATATATATATATATATATATTTATATATTGATAAAAATATATTTTTATTGAATAAATTATCACATTTTATGCTTGTTTTTTTTTTTTCTTTAACCATTAACACAAGTTAAAATTAATTTTCTTTTAACGAAATAGGTAAGATGTCAATTTGGTTTTTTTTTTTTTTTTTTTTTTTTTTTGAAATATTCAAATTTGGATAACGATGGTTGCTTGATTTAAAAACATAACTGGTATATATATATATTATAACTGGTATAATGTGTACTTATTAGATTAATTAGTTAACTTACTTATAATTTAAATAAAATAATTGACTTAATTATTATCACTTTATCACTTAATGAAATATTGAACACATTTTACATGACTTTTTATTATTTTGATTTTTGCTTTTTATTTTTCAAATAGAATTTTTATCCAAGTGCATACGGTGCTTCTGTGTTTGTATCAATAAAAAATATTCCTTCGGAACTGTAATGTATAAAGAAAAAATATTTTTTTTTTTTTTTTGGAAATTAAATATGAAATTAGATATGGAATCAGGTAGTGATAATAATAAAAAAAAAACAAAAAAAAATAATAAACTTTCTTATTAAAATAGATGGTTACTATCAAAAAATCACTAAAAATTTATATTTAATACATGACTTAAGAATATATTATCACTTGAATTTATTTACGAGTTCAGTCAGTCAGTTTTTTTAATTTTTTTTTCTCTTTTTTTTTTTTTTTGCGGATTATTAACCCAAATTTTTGTGTAAAACATTATAATGAAAAAACAAAAATGAAATTATAGCAAATAAACATCAAACGATTAATGGTAAGTGTTAAAAAGTCTCTAAAAAAAATAAATTTATCATTTAAATTGACAATTAAATATTGTAAATAAATTTAAACACTTTCCGATTTAAACTTTGTTTTACTTTACTTAACTTATCTTTATAATTTTTTTTTTGTTTTTGTTTTGTGTTTTATCACAGAATATAGGTAAATACAGAAGATAAGATTATTTTTGCTATTATTATATAATTTGTATAATAAAGTAGAAGATGAGAGAGAGAGAGAGAGAGAGGGCAAGAGAATTAGAATAAAACTAATCAATAAAAATTACCTTGGTTTACAAAATTCACCCATTAGGGTTCTTGGAGATTCACGTGACCGTACTTTACACCAACCAAAAACATACTGCAAGTAGCTGTTGCAACGTACACCATAAAAGCCAAGTTCTGTATTTATTGATTCAGAGAAATAAACCGGTGCCATCATATGACTACAAAGCGGCAGATCTATATTTTATTTTTTTTTTTTTTTGTGTGTTAGTTATTAGTGTTAGTCTAATGTTATTAATATTAATCAAAATGAAATATGGAAATTATTGATTAAATTCAATTAAATATTTACTGAGGTTCTCTTTGCATGATGGCTGCTTTTGGCCACCATTCATATAGAAATCTATGTGTCCGCTAGATTCAATTTTACCATAAATCCCCGCATTTGTATGTATCACATCAACAAAATGTGCATCACTCTTATCAAGTTTCCAATTTTTCATTGATGTCGCAAAAAATGGTAGTGCCGGATCAAGCCCAGTAATCCGTTGGAATTTATTACCATTTACCTTTTCTAACTTATTACTAGCAAAACTAACTACATGTGCGCCCAAACTAAAGCCAATCGCATGTACTTTCTCTGCTTTAAAGTCACGATTTTTAGCCTCAATGCCCATTAAAAGTGTCGCTAGACAATCACCAGCTTGTTTTGTATTAAATACCGCTGTCGGATAGCACGGTAATTTTGCTAGCTTACCCCAATCAACAATAATAACATTTGTATCTGGTGCGGCTAGATAAGCTTTTTTATACAATCAAAACAAAAGAATAATAAATAAAACAAAGCTTTTGGAAATTGTTTATAAACAAAAATAAAAAGAAAAAGAAAAAAATAGTTTACCGTTTCGTATAATTTTCGTTTCATTAAAATCTGAACTTCCAGCATAGCCATGCACAATAATTTTCATTGATTTCTTTAAATCGATCCAATCGGGAACTTTTGGTTGTTCAGCATCTAATGGATACGGTTCAATATCAGGATTATCACTTGTTGTTATGAAAAATTCAATTGAATCATTTGTACACGGTTCGGCATATTCTACTAAACACGGACCCCACTGCACTTTATGGCATTTAACAAAATAACAGACACATGCTAGCAAAATAAACAAATATTTTGTTGACATTTTTATAGCTTTTTTTTTTTTTATTCGGATAAAAAATTTATTATTATGATTCAACTCCTCAACACTTTATTGTGACATACAATTTTTTTTTTATTACAATCTTCTTGTATTTCGTTTGTACTTTTCGTTGACACAAAAATTAATCACAAAAATTATACAAAAAAAAAAATAAATAAAAAAACGAAAAAAGAAAATTCGCCAACTCTTCACAGGAAGACAACAAAACAATGAATGATTTTACTGATCGATTTTAATGGAATCTAAATTATATTTTTATATTTTTTAAATATTTATATAAACTATGTGACATGAATATTAATTAGAAATAATAATAATAATAATAATAAAAAAAAAAACATTTTTTTTTCTCCTCCATGCTATCATTTGCATATTTGCATTAATAAGCTGGTTAATATATCAACAAATTAATTATTATTCCTCCTTTTTTTTGTTAATTATTATTATTATTTGAGAGATATTAAAAGCAAAAGCATTTTTTACTATACTATAAACACTCTTGATCTTTTTTACCAGGTGATAACAAATATTAATTGAGTGAAGGTTGGCAGACGCACAATCAATGAACATAAAAACAATTTAAATGATTATTAATTATTACCAGTATACAAATTAATTAATTTAATTTAATTTTTTTTTATTTATAAATATATTTTTATAATAAATTTACAGTTTTTATTGCTATTGTTATGGTTTTGGGTGTCAGCATTATAGAAATGTAGGTGAAAATTTATTTAACCAGCAAATCATATCAATTCCTTTTTATTTGCATAACATTTGTAGTGATTTAACATTTAACAGGTATTAATAAATAAAAAAGCATAATTTTATGTTATATTAAATAAACAAATTTTTTAATTATATAATATGCTAAACTAACAAAAACAATAACCAAGAAACCAATTTAATATTTGGTTTATTAATGGCACCACATTAATGTTCTGTTTAAAACTTATAACAGCTAATTGAATATAATAAATAAATAAAAACTATTATTTTGTTAATTAATTCTTAAGGCAGCATCGTTGATCGCCAATACCACCAGGCGTTGATGGACAAAACGGTGGTGATGTATCTTTTATACAATAGGAACCGATCGCACTTGAAACAAAAAAAAAGCAGAAAATTTAATAAAGAAAAACTTTTCTGAATAAAGTGATTACTTCATCGGTGTGTGTTGACCCATCGGTATCGAGTTATCAATAATGTAACGATATTCGTTGCGTTCCTTTCGCCTTCTTGGACCTCCAGGTGTCGGACATCGACGAGCACAAGGTTCTGCATATGGTACATTCTCTTTAAAAATACTTTGGGCTAAGTAACAAATCGACCATACATGGCTGCATAAATTAACATCTGAGTACAAAAAAAATGTCGTTTTTATTTATCATGAATTTGGATAATATTGTATTAAAAAAAGGTTTACTCGAAGTATTTCCACAGTAAGGTTGACGTTTTCCACCATTTACACAAAAATCAACATGACCAACACGTCCACCTTCACCATAATACCCAGCATTCGTGTGTATCACCTGTACAGCTCTAGCATCACCATCGTCCAGACGATTATTATTTCCAGGTCGCATTAATGGTCGTGCAGGATCCAAACCTAAAATTGAATTATTCAATAATTTTTGTTTTTATTTAAATGTTTTAAATTATTTTACCAATAATCCTCTCCATGCGAAATGATAAATAATTCGACATTAATCCACATACGTGAGCCCCCAATGAGTGTCCAACGCACGTTGTACTTTTAACACCTAGTCCAGAATTTCTTAAAAATGTAAAACTTACAGCCAAACAATGTGCAACGGATCGTAAATTATGTACAGCAGCAACATAACAAGGCGGCTGACACAGTGCGCCCCAATCAACCATAAATACATTATAATTTCCATTTGTTATGTAGGCTAAATATTTGAATAAAATAATAATAAATCTTTTTCTTTATTTGTTGTTTTTTTTTTTTTTTTTTTTAGTTTTGCACTAAAATGTAAATTCAGTTTTACCGTCTCGCAGTACAACAATTGGCAAAGTGTCATCACCACCAGCGTATCCATGTATTAAGATAATATTATCATGTTCTGGATTCCAACCACTATTACGTAACCAATCCGCTTGTTTAATATCTAACTGAATAATAAAATTAAAATAAAAATTAATAAAAAGAAAAAATGTTGCAGACGTTTTGCAATAATGAAATAAGAACGAATTATTTGCCAATAAACAAGTCAACAATGTGAAGGTCGATCGATTAAACGTTAACAAGAAATGTAATATCAGGTTGTTAGGACAGAAAATTTATAAAATACTATAATGACGAGTTACATAATAATAATAATAATAATAATAATTATTATTATTGTTATAAAAACCTAGATTTTACGTAAAAATAAGAAAAAAAAAAAAAAAACGTAATCGAAATGACATTGAACTCAAAAATTTCATTTTATTTTGCTAAATAAAAATAAAAAAAAAAAAAAAAAAAATATTTATTTTAAAAGTTCGTTAACACAACATTACCTGTAGAATAATTATTATTTATTAAATTTTAATTAAAATTATGCAACTTTATGATTTGCAATTTAAAAAAAAGAGTTGCCTTTCATTTATGGTTTTTCGGTAAACAAGATAAATTTTTTTAGCAATTTTTTTTTTTTTCTGTAACTTTTTCTTATCAGAAAACTTAACAGTGAACAAAAACGTACTTGCTTGTAATAAAATTAATTATTGAGAGCAAACATTCGATAGTTTTTTATTTTTTTTTTATGTTTTAAAGAAGTGAAACTTAATAGTAATGCAGGGCACATAGATAGTATTTATTACCTGAACTTTCCTACGAGTTTTATCACTTGTATATAATGAAATGGTAATATCAGGATCTGGACAATTATCACGATCGTTACCTCTACGCCAAATACAGTCATTCCGTGTATTATTGAATGCAGTTGTATCACCTAGAAATAACGCTTGATCCAATATACCCCCAGTAGCACCTGTTTATTATTTTCAATTAATTAATTAAACTTTTATCGATTTTTTTATTTAGTTTTTTTTTTTTTTTTACATACATTTTAAACTAAGCAGACTAAAACACAGGGCAACAAATAGAGAAAACATTTTTTATTATTTTCTTTCACAGTGAATTAGTTTTAATTAAACCAAACTTTAATTTTTATCGCTTTGTTAAACAAATCTATTTACACATAATTTTAGATTTTTTTTTTTTTTAATTATTTTTTATTACCACACTTTTATAATTTTTTATTAAATATTATTTAAATTAAATTTCTTTTCCGTCTTTTTAAATATTATAATTAACACTGTTTACTTGTTGAGGTCTTTAAACGTAATGACATAATTTAAGGCAGCAAAAATATAATGCATATTAAAATGGGGAAATGTGTTTATGCTAAATGTAAAGCCATGTTAAGCTCAGTTAAGTATTATTGAAGACAACTCGTATTGAATAGTAAAATATTTCTTTTTTCTTTTCATTTCTTTTTATTCGATATTTTACAAGACGTTTTATTTTGTCGTTTATTGTTTATTTATTTATTTATTTATTTGTTTACATATATTGCAAAATATTGCTTCATGCATTTTAAAAACATTTACGTTCTTTAGAGAAAAAACCGTTACTTGGAGGTAATTTTTTTCAATAATAAAAGTGGATTTTGTTTTAAGAGTTTCTTAACGTATTAATATCATATTTATGTTTGTTATTAGCGTTATTAATTGTTTTAATTTCTTTACGAAATGCTGCAATTAATTTTTTTTTTTTTTATTTTCCGACTATAAATTATCGTATTTATTGCTTTATTTTTTTGGATTAAAGGTCGCGGAATTTGTAAAGAGTATTTGATAAAAGTGTGAAGAAAGAAGAATTTTTATTGTGGTTAGTAACAGCTGATGAACATTTGATTCATAATAAATTAAAATCCATAACGAATCTTAGTTTTGTTTGTAATAATAATGATAATAATAATAATACAAATTTTACTTCCTTACTGTTTTCTGTAATTAATTTAGTGCCACTATGTTGTAACATAAATGGCCTGAAAAACTAAAATCTTAATCTTATGGACGAGAGATTTTAATTTCACATTACTTGCATAATTAATGACTTAAATAATTATTCTACCTTATTAATTTATTACAAAATAGGGTTTGTTTTTGTTATGTAACGCAGTCGAATGTAGTTCCGGAACTTTTTAAATTTTTTATCCTTCAATCGCAGAAAGTTAATCAAATGTTTGTATGGTTTTTTTTTTTTTTTTTGACGTATTTTTGTGTAAATTTGTCATGTTCTTAAGTAAATAGATTGACATAAAGTGATTGAAGGTAAAAAAATTAAATTAAAAAAGCCGCATGGAGAATAATTTAAATTTTATAAGGAATTTTTAAAATTTTGTCTTTAAATCATAAGGCAATACCACCATCAAAAACTACAGGTTTTTGCATATGTTAAACAGGAAGTAAATTATAGTTCTTTACAAACGTTAACACATTAACAGAGAAATTAATTTGTTAATTATTTATTAAAATTGTGTGTACTTTAATTCTAGAACTGTAAAAAGAATGTTTCATGTCTTTCACGAATCAATGGAGCCACACATATTTTCATTGATTTTTACACTTTAATTAACTGTTTTAAAATTATTAATGCAAATAAAAGGAAATTTATTAAAGTGGTTACTGTACGTTTGAATGTATTTTTATTATTCATCAACGTTTAATTTTTATTATTAAATTCAGCACATTATTTTATTAATAAAAATTAATATTTCTACAAATCCGTTATTATTATGACTATTTAATAATAAAACATGAATAAATTAATAAATTTATTTTGTACATCGTGTAGTAATCAATTCTTTCACGTACACAAAATATTTATAATTTTTTAAAAAAATTTGATTTTAGCCATATAGTTTTATTATCGCTTTAATAATTTACATAAAATATTTTGTTTTTATTTTAAAATGACCTAACACCACCGATTATTACTGTGTAAAATGATTTACCAGCTAAACTATGTAGCTATGTTATAAAAGTAGTAAAAACAAGTCAGTTTTAAAGAGAAAATTTCACATTTATTTCACAATAATATTATAGTTATGGATTCTGTATGCGAGTATTACTTAAGTTTTATTTAAATAAGAAAACAAAAATTATATAAATGGTAAGAAGCAACTTTAACACACTTATCTATGATCAAATGTTTATAAATAAGGAAAATAAATACAAAGGAATTTTCTAACATAAATTATCAACGCGGATTAAATCTTTATTTTAATTGAGTGAAAGTTATTAAAGAATTTTTTTTCTAAATAATTGACTGAAGTATTTATTATGGCTTAAATAGAGTAATCTCATTTCAACAAAAACTACCGAATTTGATTACAATTAATTAAAAAGAAAGGAAATTTCTGTTATTTATTATTATTTATTTTTTTTTTTTTTCCATGGATCATGAATCTTTTGGAATCATATTTTTTATTCATTTTTGAAACAAGTTTTAGTAATCAATCTAATATAAATGGTTCATTTAGTTAATTTCTATCTAAATAACAATGTTCAGCTGACTATAATATTACTAATAATAATAATAATAATAATAATAAAAAAAAAAAAAAAACAATTTAAGCTTTTACTTTCTAATATAACTACATAATATTTTTTTTATTATTTTATTCTGTATTTATAATTATTAAAAAGTCGGTGTATGCAAGTAACATTAATTAATATTAATATAAATATAATTAACGATACAAATTACAATTTTTAATCAATCTCTAAACTAAACATAAAATTAATTAAAACAAATAAAAATCGTTAATTAGAAAATTAATTTATTTTATTATAAACAAAAAAAAAAAACTATAAAAATTACAAAATAATTAATTAATTAGAAATTTGTGGACCCTTAAGAAATACATCATAGAAAACATGATGAGGAGGATTTTTTAATTTAGTGATGAAATTTTATTGTTAATCACCGAATGGACAATTTTTTGCAAAATCGAGTTGTACACAATAAGCACCTGTTTGGCTGTAATAATAATAATAAAAGAGTTAAGTCGCTGTCTGAATTAAGCTGTTTATAAATTTGCATACCTATCGGGCGTATCTTGTCCAATATGTGTATACCGTACTAGGTTTGAGGCTGTATGCGGATCTTTACTCCATATCGGCAAATGATTTGTTTTAACATGCTGACAACCATTTGGACAAGGCACAGCTAAACCTTTTTTATGGGTATATAATGATTTTGCTAAGTAGCAAACACTTAAAAAGTGACTGCACCGTGATCGTCCTATAAAATTTATTATTGCATTACTTATTAACGGTTGTAAATTAATTAATTTTAAGTGGTTTAGATTTTTTTTTATTATTATTATTATTATTATTTGTTTTAATTATGTATCAATTACTAAATATAAATAAAACTAATAAATATAATAATATTATTATGAAGTGAAAGATAATTACTGTGCGCCACTTACGTATTGGATGGCCTTTGCAATAAGGCTGTTGTTTACCACCATTTATACAGAAATCAACGGAACCGGTTAATGATAGTTGACCAAGTGTTCCAGCATTTGTATGTATAACTTGTACTACATGTGCATCGTCTCTGGTTAAACGAAATGACGGTGATGCATTCATTTCAATCAAAGGTCTAGCTGGATCAAGTCCTGCAGATAAAAAAAAAAAAATAATAATAATTTTGTTATTGCTTTAAAAAAATCATTCTGTTGACCTACAAAGCAATTAAGTATAAGAAATATAAAAAAAAAAATTGATTTTCATTGAGGAAACGAAAAAAAAAAAAAATAAAAAAAAATTGTCACGAATAATATGTTCGTAGCTGTAAAGCAATAATAAAAATTAAATTAAATAATTAAATGAAAAGGTGTGAACATACCGATTATTTTTTGTGGTTTGTGATTTAAATGATTATTAACCATTCCACAGATATGTGCGCCTAGGGAATGTCCAACGCATGTTATTTGGCTATTGTCTGTGCCTTTATGTGTTAGAAAAGCATAAATCTATGTTAAGAAATTGGCGAAACAATAGGAATTTTTATATTTTTTTATGTTTTTAATTAATTTTCTTTTTTATATATACAAACCTGTGCTGTACATTGTGCTACTAATCGCATATTAGCTAAAGCGGTAACATAGCATGGATATCGTGTTAAATATGACCAATCAACAATTATAACATTATATTTACGATGTATGTAGGCTGGAAAACAAGTAATAAAAAAGCATTAATTTCCTGTTTAACAAAAAAAAAAAAAAAAAAAAAACATGTTAAAGTAAAGCTCATTACCATCTTTAAGATATTGAAAATGTTTATCAGATCTTGTCCCATTGAAACCATGAATAACTATCGCTGTTTTAAGTTCAGGGTTAAAGCCGGCATATTTCAATGTAATCGGTTTTACTGGATTTATCTCTACTCCATATTTACTTGATCTACAAAATATAATTTTATTACAAAAAAAAAAAAAAAACATAATTAAATTATTACTTTCATTTTCAGCGTTTTAATAAAAGCACTTTTAAAAATGAAAGGATTGTCTTAAGCATTATTTTGATTGATAAAAAAAAAAAAAAAAACTTGTTTGTTGCAATGATAATTTCACTTTAATAATATAAACATTTTTTTTTTCATTTTTATTTTATTTATTATTGATTTGATTGTTTGCTTCCTTCCGCGTCAATGAAAGGCGAATTTTTTTTTTTCCTTCTCACCAGTTGGTTTTTTTTTTTTGGCAAACACTCAAAACACTGAGACAAAACCGCAATCAAGTATTTGTTTAACAATAAATTAAGAAAGAAAAGTTATTACATTGATTTCATATTTTAATAACATAACAAAAACATTTTATAAAAAAAAAAAAAATTTCACTTTCGGTTATTATTGATAGACTTGCATGAGTTGCGCTTCGGTTTTTTTTTTTCTTTTTTTTTTTTTTTTTAATAAATTTTATTAAAAATTACCATGTTCGGTCGTATATTTACTAGAATCACGCAATCGAAGAGAGAAACAAAACAAAAACAATTAAATCCATGATATAGAAAATGCAATTTTTATATCAAACATTTCTGATATTCCTTTCTTTCGTTTAATTGCCTTCACTTGCTTATTTATTTATTTTTTTTTTTTTACAACGTTATGCATCGACTAATTTCATCGTATTATTAGTGTTTACCCTTTACCTTGAACTAGACAGCTCATTTATATTTTGATTAATATGAGAAATGTATTGTGAAAGAAATAAATAAATTTCTAATTTTAATATAAAAATCTCTTTCTGTTCTTTCGTACGTTAGTTTGTTGATTTAATTTATGATATTAAAGTGGAACATATAGACCAGGGATGCAAACCGTAATCGATCTTTTCTATCGGTTAGTATTGTGTAACGCATTAAAGTGATTTCACCTTACTATACTAATTTAAAGATTTATGTAAAATTTAACCACTTTGTGTTCTAGTTCAAACGACCTGTTACAGTAGTTAATCAACTCTTAATTAATTATTTAATAAACAAAATAAGTGAATCTTGAGGTTTTTAATAGAAAACATTAGGTTTGAAATTTTGAAAAAAAATCCGTGAAGTCAGATTACTTTAAACGAGATTGGCTGTATAAAAACATTAGCTTAGACCTTAGGTGAATACCAATAAAAACTTTTTAATTTACTTTCTCTAATTTTAAGAACCACAGCCTACGGATACTACGATTATAATTCACCTATAACCATAGCTTTGTGGATATAGATAATAATTATCTGTGTAAAGAAAACAAAATGTAGTTATTACTGATACTGTAATTCAGTGTTTATCACCGAATATATTAGAACGTTTGTAAATCAGTAAGTATATGTACTCTGCCAAGATATTTAAATAAATAAACGTTTCTTAGTTTGGTTTGCACCTCTGTTATATAACTTAAAAGCTAAAATTATCAAAATTTCTATAATGTGACAAATCTTTAATAATAAAACATCAGTTATCATCAATCATAACTTTAAATACATATAATTTAACATTGTGATAGAAAGTTTTTTATATTTAAATTTATAAAAAAAAAAAAGAAATAAATAATTTTTCGTTGATTTTTTTTTTTTTTTTTTTTTTTGTTTAAATATTTAAGTAACTTAAATCTAGTTTAACATAGTTTATAGACAGGTGAATATTTGACATTGTGTTTTTATTTTCATTAGTAAATAAATTAATTGAAAAAATAAACTGCTAGCAAAATTTTTACTTTCAAAAACCCAACAAATTCTTTTAAATGGAAAAGTAATTAATCTTCTAAGTTTGCCTGTCAACTTTGATTTAATTTAGTCATCTGATTAAAATCTGTATTATGCACATACAACGGTTTTATATATTTCCTTAGTATTATTTTATTAATAAACTATTTTATTATGATTAAATGGTTATAATGTATCAAACGATAATGTTGATGTTTCTATTGTGTTGAAAAATCACAATTGATAATTGTGCTAAATACAATATACAATTGTTTTAACTACTTATGGTAATTAAATTGTATACGAATTTTTATTTTTATTGTTTATTAGCGATTTTATATTTTTATGTTTTGTATTATTACCACACTATATTCTGTTATTAAATTTTTAATTCAATATTTATGCTTTTACAATTATACAAATTCATAACAATTTATGAATAACAATTTTTTTTTTTTAACAAAATAATAATTTAATTCTCCTATTCATAATCATTTCTATTATTTATATGCGAAATTTTAATTAATTTAATCATGAAATAGTCTATATTATTTTATGTTAATTAAAAAATTATAAAATAGAAATTAATTAATGAATTTATTAATCAGTAAATTAAGCTAATGCTGAGTAGATTAAAGATGTTACTGTTTTGTTATTTTCACTTTAAATTCGCGCTTTTTTTTTTTTTTTTCGCATATTATATATTCATGGAAATACGGTTAAAATTGATTTTTTTTTTTTTTTTTTGTAATTTTAAATTAATATTTTATACATATTAGTTCACTGGACCATGAAATTAATTTTATTTTATATTACTAATGGCATTAAATAGAAATTAGATTGTAATGTGTTTTTTTTTTTTTTTTTTGTGCAAGTATAAAACTATTTAGTATGATGTTTTTGCAATAAAAATTTAAAAAAAAAAATCGCACGGTCTGTCGCATTAAATAAATACAAAAGCCAACAACACAAGGATGTATTTTTGGTTGAATTAATGCTACATTTTAATGCTACTATAAATCAATAAAAAAAAAAAACGCACAAAAGGAATGATTATTTCGTTTTAAATATTTGTCTGAACTAATGATTAATGCTTAGGTTTTTTTTTTTTTTTTGGTTGTTGTTGCTTCATTTATACATAATAAGCGACACAATCTACTGTTTTATTAATAAAGAAAATGTTTTTTGCTTTTTTTTTTTTTCATTTTAAAAAACATAATTAATAATCAATAAACAATAATCTTTTCTTTCTTTTATATATTTTTGTTTTTATTCAGCTCTTTTGCAGATCTATTAACACACAAAACATCCGTTTGTATTTTAATTCCGCACAAACTGTTTTTTTTTTTTTTTATTAATTTTAGCTGTAAACATTAATTATTTATGTCATTTTAGTGTGTGTGTGTTTTTTGTTGATGTTGTAAATAAAACCTACAGTATATACAATTATTGATTATGATATTTCTAGTTTTTAATTAAAAGAGCAAAAAAATTTAGCTCCACTGACACAATATAAGAAAAAAAAATTAAAATTCAGCCCACTTACGGTGAATACATAAAAAATGTGATATCCTCATGTGGACAGGTATACTCCTTCTTAATAATACATTTAAATAAATTAATATCAAGAACAGGTGAATTTAGCATTAATGATAAACAATCTAAAAATAAAAACTTTTATTATAAAAAAAACCCCAAAAAAAAAAAAAAACATTTTCGATCGCACACACCTTCAACAAATATAACGAAAAATAAAAAACCACAAATTGATACTCTCATTGTATATAAATTAAATATATAAACTAATTTTAAATATAAAATAATTTAAAAAACTAATTAAAAATCACTAAAATCTTTATAATAAATAATTAACAACTATTTTTTTTTTTATCAGTATAAACTGTCACAGACACATTTTTAACTAGATAAAAATCCAATTAAAGGGAAAAGTTTCTTTAAAATCAATAAGCAATAAGCATAAATATCCATGTAATAAAAAAAAAAATTAATTAATTAATTTTTATTTTAATTAAAATTTCAAAGAAAGAAAAATATCTGCCACTTGATATCACTTTAAAAAAACAAATAAAAACCATATCAAGTATTATCACTGTCTTATATAGAATTAAAATATATTTCTCCCACTTTTTAATAAAAAAAACAACAAATCTCTTTTCACCATTTCTCCTTTCTTTATATTTGTTGTTTTATATATTTATATTTTATTAAAGAATAGAAATACATTTTTTTTTATATATAAATTTAGCGTTATAAGCGAGAAATTATGCTTAAGGTAATTATTCTCTGATCAGGTTAGGTGTTTAGTTTGTGCTGTATTCACTGTGCGTGCTGATACAAATCTTGCATCCAGATAATTGATTAAGCTTTTAACCTAAGCCAACTGCGTTTAAGTAGGTTTGTATCTAGCGAAAAAGTTCTACCAGGCTTATTACACATTTTTAATGTTTTTAATTTAGCATTTTCATGGAAAATAAAATTGCATCGAAATAAACAGGAAATACAACAAACAGCATTCTATCGTGTAACAGTTAGGTAAAAACAATTTTTTTTTTTTTTTTTATAAATAAAAAATTTTTTGAGATGAGCAAAAGCTTTGGAAGGTGAAATTTAATTTCAGTGAAAATTATTAACGAATTTTAATTTTTTTTTTTCTGTTATTTCCTAGACACAAAACAACTTTTATGCAATAATCGGTTGTTTTCTAATGAATCGAGATGTATCTTTTACTCTTTATTACTGTTTAAAAAAAAAAAAACAAACAAACTGGTTTAATGTGTCGCTTTAGTTTAATTGAAAGAAATATATTGTTTTCTTATGTTAATATAAAGGTAAACCAATAACTATGTCATCAAACTGCATTTTGTACTATATAATGAACAAAATATTGAAAAAAAAAAATGAAATAACTTTCCTCCGAAATTTTGATTTATTTTCTTTTCTTTTCTTTTTTTTTCAATAAATCATAAATTTCATTTGTTTGGGATTTTAATAACCATTATGCAGACAACATGTAGACGCTTAGATAATTAATATTATAATAAAAATTTAATATTTCGTTATCGTATTTTATGTTGTTATTATTTGGAATTTTTTATGCACGATTAAGCTTAGTTAGCTTAATTTTACCTACGCTATTATACTAACGGATAAAGGTTTTATCTATGAATGAATCATTATTACAATGATAACAAAATGACAATTTTGATCTGTATAACTTTTCAGAAAAGGATAAGCCTTTTGTAAACATATTTCATGTTTAAAAAGTCATGGAAACAAATGGATAAATAATGTTGATCGATTTAAAAATTCCAAAAAATAATAAAGAAATAATTTCTCTGCTTAAGATAATTGATAAGCACAATTCAGGTTTATACGAATTATAAATTTCTTGAAAAACCTGTTAATGTTCGTGGTATTTACTATACCTAGCATTGATACTCTGGTTTTTAATTAAATAACAAAACTATGACGTTACTTGCGATTATTCTTTATCATTTATAGTCCATTATTGAAGTTTTCGATTAATTTTTCATTTTAAACTCCTGATCCTATCTGTATTTTCAAACTACTGCAGGTTTTATCGATTATTTTGCTGAAACCCCTTTTAAAACCGCCTGTAAAATAATTTAATAAATAAAACACAAGAAAGTAGAAACATTTCTAATTAAATAATAAAATTTTATTTTGATGAAAAAATAAAGAAAATAATTTGTTTGTTTTTTAATTATATTAATTAATTAAATTTATTTATTTATTTATAAAAATTAAAATTAAACTGCACATTGTGTACCATGCACATAAAATATATATTTTTTTTTAATTCAATTTCTTAATACAAGGTAAATAAGTACAAGTAAAAAAATTGAAATAATTTTGATTTGATTTGATTAAATAAAAAATTAAAAATTCAACAAGCAACAACATAAACCACGAAAAGCATATTTTGTAACTTGAAAAATAAAAAAAAAATATTAAGGAATAAAGAAAAAAAAAAAAGAATTTTTAATTAAATCAAAGCCACATTAAGCATTTAATGAAAAAAAAAAAACCAGAATAAACTGAATACACACAAAAAGCATATTAAAAATAAAAGCTTTTAACAGTCTTGGTCTGTATTAATAAAAATAAAAAAACAAGCCAACAACAGCATAATTATATTATTTTATTATTTTCCTTCTTTATTTATTTTTATTATTTTATTTTATTTTTTTTTTTTTGTATAACAAAAATAAATTCAATAATTAAATGTATAAAGAAAACAATATAAAAATTGATACAAATTACTTTCTTTTTCCATATATTGTGCGTTGTATGCTGCTGCCGCCGATGCGATGAAAGAATAACAAAAAAAAAAAATTAAAATAATAAAAAAACGTCGATAGAAATGCATCATAATTGTTATTTCTTTTTTGATTCATATTTGGTACCCGCCAAACCTTTTGAAAATGGATATTCTCCATTTGTCTGTAAGTAATAATTTCCACTGATCCTAGAATAAATAATTTTAAATGTAGAAAAAAAATTAAATTTATTAAAAACAAACATTCTTACCCCATTGGACAGTCTATACCCATATAAACGTCTGGTTCACAATTAGGATCACAATTACCATTCTTAAAATCTCTCCAAGATTTACATTTTACCGCTGGAAATGATTTTTTATTTTTTTCCGCTATACTTTCTGCCCAAAATCGCCATGATCTGCGATGACTGCATAAATCTATAAAAAAAAATATTATTTTTTAATAAACAAAATCGCCGGAATGCATACTACATGTAATACATGAAAAATAATTACCATTATCTGTGAGTAGTTTGTAATTTCGTTTTGGACAGCCCGGTTGTAATGTTTTACCTTTATTTGGCCAGAAGTCAACAGTTCCGGTACTAAATGGTGCACCATATAGCCAAGCGTCTGTGTGTATGACATCAACTAATTCAGCATCGTTCGCACTGATCGGTGTTGCTAAAACACCTGGATAAAATGCTGGAAATGCAGGATCCAAAGCAGTGATTCTACAAACAAATTAGATTAGAATAAAATATTTATCTTTTTCAGAATTGTATAAGTAAGCTTATTACCTTTTTAATTTAATTGTATTTTGAGATCTTTCTCGTATGCTACGACTAACATAACCAATCATTTGTCCACCCAAAGAATGGCCAATTAAATGTAATTTATTAACATCTAAACCTTCTAATATCAATGTATGTAAAATTATGCCTAATTCCTTTCCCAACTAGAATAATTTAAATAAATATTTAACTGACTGACTGTAGTAGTTTTCGATAATTATACAAGTGTCAAAAGCACAAGACCTTTGCTACTAGTAATTTTATTTATAATAATTCAACAAATAATAGAATAATGAAATAACCTTTTTACAATTTGGTAAAGCTTCTAATAAAAAATTACCATCAGCTAATTCGGCCCAATCCAGCACAAGTAAATTGTGATCACCTCTTTTCGCATATGCTTCGACAATCACTTGAATACTCTCCACATGCGGTGTTTCTATATAGCCATGTAGGTATAGTGCTGTTGGTTTA
This sequence comes from Ptychoptera albimana, assembly GCA_961205885.1. NCBI lineage: Eukaryota > Metazoa > Arthropoda > Insecta > Diptera > Ptychopteridae > Ptychoptera > Ptychoptera albimana. Next base: position 18,426,531 of record OY540801.1, read on the forward strand.
TTATTATCGAATTTTGGATGTTTAAGTATTGCGCTCGCCTGTGAAAACTCATATATTGTATGTGAACTGAATGTCCTGTGAAAATCATTTTATAAATAATTAATTACAGAAAAATTTTGTTAAATCAAACGTTTTACTTACCCATGGAAAAACATAAATCTAGCTGATTTGGATTCTACGCGTGCAGTCCTCATACCGTACCAAGTTCCTATAATAACAAGTAATTAATGATTTCAAAAAAAAAAAAATAGCTTCAATAATGCATAACTAAGCATACATAAATTAGCTAAGCATATGAATAAAATTAAAAAGCTAATTAATTAATTAATATGTATGTGTCGTCGTAAATGTTTTTTAATTTTTCAATTCTTTCATTCTTTTATTGATTTATTGTCGTCTCATGTTCATGATCATAATTGTGTTATTTTTCATGTGTTAATGTTAATAGGTGGTAATAAACATTAAATTAAGCTTGGACATTATATGGTAATAAAGTCAGTAGACTGGTAAAAATATTTCAAACATTTTAACCTGTCACTAGCTACTTTAATACAAGTATGGTAATAATGCTATTGACTTATTTTAATTTACCTTTCCAGGAAAATAATTATTTAAGTAAATACTCGTGTTTACGTGCAAACATAAAAAAAGCTTTGAGTTTTATTTCTCTTCTAATTATAATAAAAAGTGCAACTTTATTGATTTTTGCCATTACTCATTGAAAACAAGTTTAGTTTTTTTTTTTTTTTTCTGTTTACATTCGATTTGTAAATAATTATAATGCGCATGTTTTGCATACTTAAAGCTTTTATAAAATAATCATGCTTATTTAAATATTTCATAATTTTCAGCATAAATGCGTCATTATGTACCGTTTATAAGAAGTAAACAAAAATATTAAAACCCTTTTTTCACTTTACATCTGATAAAACCTTTCGCCTTTGTTTACCAATTAAATTATTATTTTTAGACTTTTTTCTTCTTCTGTTCATTATTAACTGATTATGAAAGAGTAAAACAAGTAATAGAAACCTTGAAAAGCTTCACGCAATATGTATAAAAACATGATTGAAAATAATGATAAAAATGATAAAATAATTTTCTTTTATAATTTTAACAGAAGTTCTAGATATTTTACAGAGTGAGAGAAAAGTCAGTTTTAAATCTCTTAGCAAGTTAAGACCAACATAACACGCTAAGTTTGGGTTTATGTAGATCATAAGTCACAATGATGCATTACGAGTTATTTGCCTGGCCTTACACTTTATATTTACGTAAAAGAAACAAGTAAATGCTGTGCAAACTTATTAAAACTTGATTTTATAGTGTGGTTCATTATAAAATAGAATATTTGAAAAGTTAAAATTTCTATGATATGTGGCATCTCCTGCTTATTATTGTTTCTTTTGTAGAATTTTGAGGATTTGCTAAAGCTTAACATCGAATAACAGGAGTATTTTGTAATCCTTTTCGAAATTTTCATTAAAAAATCCTATCGAAAAGATTTCTAGTTCTAGTTCCTCGTTTAACCCGGCTATAAGTAGTTCTACTTGTAGGTGGATTAAACGAATTATTACTGTATTATTCCAGACAGAGATTTCTAATGTAAAAAACAAATTTATTTAGCTACAGCTTCATCGGTTGTAGAAAGAATAAGAAATTATCTATTACAGTGAACCCTGTATCCCCATTATTTATTTATTCTATTCAATTTATTTTAATTAATTTTTTTTTTATGTAATTAATTAAAAGTAAAATAAAGCAAAAAAAAATGTTAAAATTGCAATACCTTTGGAATTTTAAATTTATTAAAAATTTTTAATAAAAATTTCATCATTTTTCAACATTATTTTCTGTGAATCTTTTCTTTATCCTAACAACCGCATTTTATATTAATATTATTTTATTTTTTTTTATTATTATTATTTAGCATCAGCTAATAAATAATTTTTTTATTTTTATAAAATAACTAACGAGTGTAATATCTATGTTGTAATAAATTAATAACAATGAACTGGAAACGTATGATTTGTAATTTACAGTCTGTACACTTAATATATGAATTTTTTATTTTGTTTGTAATAAAATAACGAACGTTTACGTATGCTTACAATACAGGATATAGGTTTTTGTATTTTATAATATTTTTAACAGAATTACGTTACCACGTTAAAATTATAAATAATCACAACGTACTTTAACGCAAAACACTCAATCTTCATCATTTCTTACGTAAGAAATTATTTTTAATGCTGCCGAAACAAAAAATTAACTCGCAATGTGTTTAAGAGTTAATTAAGAAAATAAAACAGAAAAGTAAAAAAAAAACATTATTTAGCGCAAAAGAGCAATAATTTAATTAGAAAAAAAAAAAAAAATGTCAATTTAACCTTGATCAATGTAATAAGAAATAACGAAAACAAGTTTTGCCTTTTCGAGATTTTTTTTCATGTACAAAAAGCAGTCACTGTATTATGCTCGTTGTAACATAAGCAATTTATAATGTCACGTCATTGCCGTTGCGTTGCCAAACGCAAATTTATTAATAATCACTAAAATTAGATAAATAAAATTATAAATAGAAATTCTTACTTGTATTTGTTGCCATTATATTCTTATTTAATTTATTGTACGTCAAACTGATTAAAAATCATTCAAATAAAAAAATTCGGAGAAGATAAATTAACAATTAATTTAAAAAAAAAAAACCGTCAATTATTAATAATTATAATTTTAATTAAATTATTTTAATTGTTTAGTAACTTTATTTATGTAAATATTGTTAATTTATTATGTAAAAATTAATAAAAATAGTTTTTGCAGCACAATCAACAACAACACGTCAAAGTACACACTGTTTACGTTTTATTTTAACTGTTTGATTCTTATAAACACATTTTTGTTGTTTTATTTTTTTTTTTATTTATAATTAATTAATTTTAATTACAACACTTTTTTTCTTTTTTTTCATTAATATATAAACACCAGAAAACAATTGTTTTATTTATTATTTACGTATTCCTTACATTAATTCACAGATTTGATCTTAATTATATATATAAAAAAAAAAAACTGACTGTAAAACTGTACGCTTTTTTTACTTTGTATTTAATTGAAATTTACAGATGTAAAATACTTTATTGTAAATAATAATAAACTTAATTAAAATTAATAATTATATTTAAAAAAAAAAAAAAAAAAAATTACATCAAGCGAAATAAAGCAACAACGCACCTCATACCCAAGACAAACTACTTTTATAACTGATATAAAATAATAAAAAAAAAAAGTATTTTTTTATTTTTGTTGTCTTGTTTTTAAATTGATTTTTATTGAATTAACAAAATGTATGTTTAAATTTGCTGCTGCCTTTATTGTTTTACTATTAAAATTTTTTTTTTTTAAATATATTTACAAATACGTTTGTAAATTTAAATAAATAAAAAGCAACATGAGTAAAAAAAAAAAACCGCGTCTAAATAGACAAATTTTACCAATACTGTTCCGCTATGGTTCGGTAGTTAAACTTTATTTTACACTATGTAATCTACTGTAATGTTAATGTAATTTGCTATATTAATTAATTAATGAAATATGAATATTAAATAATTAATTATTATATTTTTATTATTATTATTATATTTAATAGTAATGAATTCACTGATCTAATTTACGACTATTACGATTTTCCTTCTATTTTTTTTTTTTTTTGCTGCTATTTTTAATGCAAATTAAGTAAACTTTCTCATCTTAACGCATGTTAATATAACTTAAAATTACTTTTATATTCCGTATGTAATGTCCGAATGAAAAAATTAAATATTTCCCAATAGCAATACCATCGATTTTGACAAATAAATAAACCGACACAGTGCTTTTCCTTATTGATTTTGATTCATCTTTTGTTCACTGATTTTTTTTTTTTTTTAATTATAATTAATTAATTAACAAATATTAAATTAATTTTTTTAATTATTGCTTTGCTTTGCTTTTTTTTTTTTTTGCTGTTTTTTTATTTTATTGCTTCTCTGTGTAATTATGTATAATAAAAAATTTGACGTCAATTTAATAATAGAATAAATAAATAATTTATTTGATGCTTTATTAAAAATAGTAATTTAAAAATAATTACAATATTCCGTGTGTTTTGTTATTTAATAGATATTAGTGAAATCGAACCGTAATTGCTTTGTAATCATTGCATCTATAAAAATATTTTTTTTTTCTTTTTTATTTGTAACGAATGTCAATTATGTTGTAAAACTCAGTGAAGTTCATCGTTGCTTTTTGATTATCAAAATAAAATGGTAAATTCCTATTCCTCTTGTTACAAATTACAAGGATTTCTTATGCTATCTTTTTACATCCACTTAAAATTCATTCCTAATTTTTTTAATTAAAACACTTCCTACTTAGTTACGTACACATCCCGAGCATACAACTCATTAATATTTCTTCAAAATCAATCAAAATGTTTGCAAAAATTACGACAATCCGTATAAAAAGTTACACAATTGACATAAGTCGGTAGTTTTTGATACAACAAAAAAAAATAAAAATTTCTCTCATAAAGCTCAACTAATTAATTATTAATTATTAAAAATCTATAACAGCGAAATAATTTTCACCGATAGCTGCTATTACGTATTTTATCATGTAACCAAAATGTTAGATTTATCAAAGTCATGGAGACAAATGCGAAATTTTTTTCCCAAACGTCTGCTTATCGATAATTTAAATATTTTTTATTATCATTATCTTTCAGCAATTTTTTTTTTCCGATTAGATAAGATAAGCGTTTTATATGATTATAAATGTTTTTGTATTTATGGATGTGTTAAATAAATAAATAACGTTCGCATGTGGTATATATAGAAGGGCTAGATTTGTTTTAAATTAATTGTTTTAATTTTTGCGATTGTTGATGTTTTTTCTTCTTTTTTGTTAGCTTTTTTTATTTTTATTATGATTGTGATTGTGATAGCTGTCGTGTAGGTGATAGGAGGAATGACATTTTAATTTTTAAATTGTTATTTTACAATTGAGGTAATTTTATGCAAAGTGTTTATTTTTTTATACATGCAGATCACCATTTATAGGCTACGCGTAAAGTTGGATATATGATTTGTAAAATCGTTTTGTTATATAAGTGTTAAGAGAAATTTTATTAGCGTTACTTTTGGCCAGTTAAAATACGTTCGGAATTGCGTAAACACTTGTTTCGATTTGATGGTTTGTTGTAAAAGTATTACTATGAATCCGGAATTATCGAACAGAAACTACTTCTCGTTTTTGTTTTGTTAAAATATTTTTGGGTTATCAGAAGAATAGAAATTTCTGTGTTTATTTAATTTCAAGTAATTTACAAAGGTTTTCCGACACTTTTAATTTCAATTAATTAATTATGTTTGAATGTCACAAATCCTCAGCTTAAAAGATTTTGTATTCTGGAAAATCACCATTAGTAGAATAAAGCGTATATTTCGTAAACTTTTGAACTTTTTTGAAACACCATAAGCAATTAAATTACTCCTAGCTTCAGTGTTAGTAAAAAGGCTGCAAATGCATTACGCTATGCTTAGAAGTCACTTAATCAACAACACAAAACGGCAAATCATACTCTGCTTTCCTTCAGAAATCAATTTCTTTGTGAAATATATTTTTTTTCTAAAAGCTCACTTTACTACCGGAAACACAATTAATTCTAATAAATGCTTTAGTACAGATTGTAAACAAAGTTTATAACAAATAATTTTCCAATAAAATTCTCCGTATTGTAAAAATTAACAAGTAATTAAAAAGAAAAGAAAAATCGTCTGCAAACAAGAAAACAACTTTTTAACTTCCCACTCTATATTTACCAAGCTTATAACATCAACTCACATCGTACCACGATGTTTTCTTTATTCTCTTTTATAATTTTACCTAATAATCATAATAATAACGTAAAAAATAATAAAAATAATGACTGCTATCCTGGGATATGTGAAAGTTTAATAATAATAATAAAAAAAAATTAAAATATTAATATTACAATCATCGATTTTAATAATAAATAAATAATCTTTTTTAATAATAACAATAAAAAAATCTCCAATTAATTTTAATCAAAACTAAACTATGCAAAACAATCACAAAAATAACTAAATAAAATTGTCGTTAGAAGTTTGAAAAAAAAAAATCACAAAAGAAATAAACAATAAATTTTAATCAAACAAAACAAAACAAAAAAAAAAAAAATAAATTTGCAAAAAGTACTTTTGAATTAAAATTAATGAGATAGGGAAAACGAAAAAAATAATTTTTTTTTTTTTTTTTATTTTATTTATTTATCTGAATAATAAACTTTCATTACACAAAAATAAAGCACAAACTTGTGGTCACGTTTACAATAATACTTGTACTAACATTGCACTTCGTTGCAAAATCAATTGGTGGTACAGTGTGGAAAGACAATTGCGAATAAATTTTTTATTGAATTAAACGGGGATCATAGACCAGTTTTTTTTTTTTTTTTTTTTTTTAAATAGACAAGTTTATGGTGTTTTCTTTAAGAAAATTAACTTTTTTTTTTTTAGTATTTAATTAAAACTGGTTTTAAAACTACTAACACTAATTACCTGATTTAATAAACTTTGGGTAAAGACCTTAGACTTAATGCTATTTATTTGTTTGTTTTACACATTTCTATATTATTTCAATAAATTAATTAAAAAGGAATCAACCATCAATCCATAACAAGATTATGGCATGCCACTAAAAGGTCACACAATTGCAAAATATTTTATTTAATTTATTTTTTTTGTTCATGTTTTTTTCAACACAAAAATTAAAAATTCACTTTCAAAAATTTATTAAATAATTTTTTTTTTTTTTTAAATTTTTAAGTGTTGCTCGTTTTGTTTATTTATAATTTTATCGATATAATTAATTCGTAATTTAATTATTTAATCTTTAATCATTTATTTTTGTTAAGGAGAGAATAAAAAAAAAAAAACTCAGAAACAACAGGGTGTGAGGCACCATAAATAGTAACAGCAATCAATACACAGTGGCAATAAAAAAGAAAATTTCAAATAAAAAATGCGAATGAATAAATAAATAAACAAAAAAAGAAATTGATTGAACGGATTAAATTATGTAAAATAAATCGATTAATTACATGATACGCTTCGGTTTAAATAGACGATTTTATAAGAACACAGTTGAGACAAAGGTAAAGACGTTGGAAGGACATTTTTATTCCATCATAAATGGCTGTAGAAGAAAATAAGAATTTTTTCTGTTAAAATATTCATCCCGATCCATTGTAGTCCTGTATAGATTCAATCTAGTAACTAGATTCTAGTAGATTATCGTGCAAACTTAGCTATAAAATTCATTTTGAAATATTTCTTACTTAGATAAGTAACTTCGTCCATATAAACATATTTACTTACTGTGGCAAGATTAAATTTTTTTTTCCTTTATGAATCAACTTGCGTTACTAAGCGGTATTAAATTTTTTAAATTAATTAACTATTTGGAGGGTTTTTAAATACTTACCAAAACCATTGGTAAATCAAAAAGGCTTTAAAGGATTAACCATTATCACAGGCACATATTTATCACTAGACTTACAATTGGAAGCTCTCTATAATTTATTCCTGTAATGATTTGCTTTACAGACTGAATTTAAACTAACTATTTAACGCTTAATAATGGCGCTATATGGTATTTCGTTATTCAAAACACTTGATTACAGAACAATTACGTTTTAAGTCACTTTTTTAACGTAATTTCCTTTATTTAATTTCATCGAATATCATCTTCTGATAAAACTAAACCGAACTTTTATATGACTTAACTTCACTTTAAGCCTTTTCAAATTACAAAAAGAAATACAAATTGACTTACCCAACATTAAAATCCAAAATAAATACGAAGACCCCATTTCGAATGCATACAAAATTAAACTAAACTTTATCGAAAGCTAATGAAGCATTTAATTCAGTTTTGTGCTTTTAGATAATTATATTTTTTGGCAATGAAACCTAAGTCAACTTTTTGTTTATTTTCTGTCTTATTACGAAACAGTTGTGTTTTGTGTCTGTTCAATGACGCTTTTGACTACAATTCATAACAAAACTTAGACACAATTATCGTAGCTTTTTATTATAACTTTATAAAATAATTTACTGCACGAAGTCATTTAAATATTTTATTAGCTCTTTAAAAAAAAAAAGTAATTACAGAAGCTGTAAAAAGTTCCTTTTTGCAAAGAAAACTAATATCGTGCTTTCAAGGAATAATTAAAAAAAAAAATCAAATTAAACTTCATGTAAATTAGATGTAATAAATCATTTTTCTTTATTAGACTTAAATAAATTAGATTTAAAAAAAAAAAAAAGAAAAATTCAAACGGAAAATAAGAATAAAAAAAATTAATACATTTCGAAATTTGTTAAGTTTAATGTTATACAAAATTATGAATTAATTAATTAATTTAAAAAAAAAACATATTAAAAGCTCATTTTAAATTATAAATTATTTTTCATTCTAATTTTAACATAAATATTTATGTTGATGTTTAGCATAAAAGCATTTATCAAACTGCTTTTGTACCATAATTTGTACATTTAAAAAACAAACAATAATCCAAATCTAAGCATAAATTATTTACAAGCTTCTTTTTTTCATCTATGTATGATTTTTTTTTTTTTTTTTTTATTTACTTCCAACTAATTTTTACGTTTTATTTTCGGTTTTTGTATAACTCCTCCATACTAACATGTTTTAAACCATCTAATTATTTTTTATGATTATTATTATTATATGAAATGTATTAAATATATATATATAAATTTTTATATATATCGAAAAAAATAATTAAAAAACAAAAAATATTAATTAATAAAAAGTACAAAATAAATACAAATAATTTTACATTTATGCTTATTATTCAATTTAATTTATTTTATTATTAAATAATTATTTTATTTTTTTTGTATATAAATTTTGTTTATTAATTTTCATCTTGAAAATCATTGATTAAAAAAAAAAAACAAAAAGAAAAAAAAAGAAAAATTATTTATTCATATTATTAATTATTTTTTTTTTTTTTTTATTTATTATTATCTTTAATTATTATATTTTTTAAATGTTTAATTAATTTTCATTTTTACGTGTTATAGTGTAATTATAATAAGTAATTTTTATTAATTATTTATTTAGATAATAATTTAAGTTCTTATGTTAATACAGTTTTGTTTCTTCTTCTTCTTTTATATTTTTTTTTTTTTATTTTAATTTTTAATTATTTATTTAGTGTTTTGTTGAGTGAATAAATTCATCTTCCTTTATATGTTGTTTGCATTATTTTATTTGATTATTTCTTCTTTTTATAATGCAATAACATTACAAAATTAAAAATTCGTTACTTTGTTCAACCTACAACTTGGAAAAAGTGAAAAAGAAAAGAAAAGAAAAGAAAAAGTGAAAACAACAAAATTAAATTAATTAACGGACAAGAGATTTTTATACTTTTAATTTTAAATTTATATCATTACCAGCAATTCCAATAATAGCTTCAGATGCAAAATATTTTACATCAACATCAGCATCTGAATTTAATTTATCCAATACTGGTTTTACTTGTGCTTCCATTACACCTGGCTCCAAGTATGGTGATATCTTTTGTAATGTTTTCGCAACATTAAATCTAACATTTGCAACTGGATCTGTTGCTAGCAACAATACAGTTGGCAGTAATAATTTTGTTGTTATTTCAGGTCCGCATACTTCGGCCAATACATTGATACAGAATAAACATGTCATTCCTACAAATAAACAAAATTAATTAACATTATTATTCAATTAAAATGTTATTTTAATTTTAAGGTGAAGGTGATTAGTACGTGCAGCTCAATTATACAAAATAATTTTAAATTGTTATTAAATCGGTTAGTACTTACTATGTAAATAATTTTTGTTTCGTGACATAACTAAAATCATTGGGATAATAGCTGATTCTGCCCATTGTGCACCAAATTGCTCAACCAGTTTTTTCATATTTAATGTAGCCGCCTCGCGTATAGCATAAACATGATCACTTAACCATCCCATACAAAGACCTCGAAGTTTCTGATCGAAGAATTCTTGACCTAATTGACCTGCTAATAACGGCATGTATTCAATAATAGCTAAACGTACGCGCCACTTTGGATCCTCGGCTAGTTCAACAATGGCAGGCAATAGAGACTGGAAAGGTAATAGAAATTTTGTTATTATATATTCATGTTATACTTTACAAAAACAAATCAACCTGTGATAATTGTTGTATTCCAATAACATCATTGACACAATCTAAATTTGAGATGATATTCAATCGTACTTCTGGACATTCGTCTTTTAACTGTACCAGAAATAGTGGTAAAAGGTGTTCAACTGTATTGTAAACGCCCAATATTGGACTTAATCCCATTATTACGGATGCTAAAGCCGATTTAACATGTTGATTTGTGTCAGATACAAGTTCCTTTACATATGGTAATATCGATGCCATAATGATTTGAGATTGATTAGCCTTATCCAAAATTGAACAAAATTCCTTTACTTTAGTAGCTGCAACACCACGTACTTCAGCTTCAGCATCTTTCAAAAGGTACTACAAGTATATTACAAATTGTTAGTAATAGAGCAAGATTAGATAACAAGAAAAATAGTAAAATTACGAACCTGGAATGCAGGAATAAGGTCAGTCTTTGTGATCTCAGTGCCTACTGCCTTTTGTAAATCGGTAAACTTCTCAGCTACCATATAGCGTACTCTCCAAGATGAATCACTTGCACATTGACGTAAAGTTGGCATTACTAATTGTTCAATATCGTCTTGTTGAAGAAGTTGAGCAATGCTGACACAAGCTTCAACAGCTAAAAGTCGAACTGAATCCTAAAATAATATAAAATTAATTCTCATAAAATTCAAAAGTTATACAAATGTCTGATATTTACCTGATCGTCTTGAGCAAGTTGAACAAACATTGGAATTAAATCTGATTTCAAGAATTCTACTTCCACAACCTTTGCAAATTCACCCAATTTACTTGCAGCAGCACGACGTACCATTGGAGTCTCATCCTGACATAATTGTCTGAATTTGCTTCGTAAATCAGCTTTGAAAGCTTGGGAGACACGTGGATAACATACAGAGAATAAACCACAAGCTGATGTTCGTGATGTAAACCAGTCACCAGATACCAAACGTTGAAGTGTTGGTATAACATGCAATTCCAAGTCAACTGCACTATGTTGTGCCGCAACAGTACGCAAGGAATCAACTGCTTTATCACGAACCACAGTTTCTTCAACGGTCGCCAAACTTTCTAGCGGTGGTATAAGAAACATAGCAAAATCAGGCCCACCCACTAGGGTAGTAAAATTGCCAAGCTGCTCCGCCAGAGCCAACAGTACCTCATCCTCATCATAAATTGTTTCGGTTAAAAATGGAATTAGCTCGGTTCTTGTGCGTTCCTCACCAAGTGCTAATGCAATTGTTGACAATTTTTTGATAGAGTTTAATCGTAACTGAAATACAAATTATTACATAAATATTATACAATAAAAGTCATCTTTGGGTGTATTTATGAATCATTCGTTCAACAAAAGAATTAAAACAATTTGAGTGAGTGATTTACAGGGAATTAGGAATATTGTGTCACAAAAAAAAAACAAATTTAATTTATATTACGGTAACAATGCAAAATGGAGTTATCTATCTCACTACCACACATAATAAATCAGATTTGTAATTAACTTTTTATTTCTTTCTAAATATTCACACACATACAATGCCATTTTCAACACAAATAATCAATCAATTTTTTGTTTTCCACAAATGATAAAAATAGAATTTTTAATTTGTTCATAATATCATAATGATAAAATAATAAATAAAGATTTATTATTAACAAATATCTGTTCAATTACCTGAATATCTTCATTTTTGAGTTCATCTATCAAAACCGCAATTGGATAGAGAGAATCGTCAGAAGCTTTGTCACTGGCAGCCATGTTATGCCGTCTATCAAAGTCACCGCCTAGGGCTGCACGAGTATTTTACCAAAATTTAACTTATTTCACTTCACTTAATTTATATAAATTATGTACACCCAATTGTACAAAATATTTATAAATAATTTTATTAGTTCAATAACAATTTTAAAACAATACAAAGCACTGCAATATTAAATTTAATTAAAAAAAAAAAAGTATGTAGACATAAATTTTTTTTTTTTATTTTTTAGATAAATTTATATTTTTGCTGTCCTCGCTTCTCAGAATGAAATTTTTATTATTGCAAGGTTGGTATACAATTCGTCGTTTTCATTAAATAATATGTTCTATGGAATTCGTAGTTTTTTGAATTTCGAATTTCTAGAAGGGTTTTCAATTGCCTCAAATTCTCCAGAGAAATTTAATTTTTTATTAATTAATTATTTAAGTAACATATTATATGCTATTAATATATACAATATTATACTTATTAAACATAATTAATTAAGATGAATAATTATTGTAATTAAAAATGAAAGAAATATAAAAATTGCGTAAAACAATAAATTTACGATAAGAATGTTTTATTTCGAAGCGTTACTCTGCCATCTAACAATCAAAAGCAAAAATAAAATAGTTTTAACACGTAATATAAAATGCGTAATATTCTAAGAAACAATAAAATTATAATTGAGTATTATTTGATTAAATAAAAACGTTGTATGTTTTTTTAAATATATTTTAAATCTAATTAATATTTATGTCATGTAAATAATATTTTTATTATATAAAAAAAAAAACATTGTTATGGTTGTAAGCTTTACTAATTTTTAGTTAAAAAACTTTACTAGATGAAAAGATAAAACAATTGTAAGGTTTTATTATTATTTAATATAAGCGGAATAAAAACTTTTTTTTTTTGCATCCTTCACACCTGTAATTAACGTAAAACAAATTAAAATATATCGCTGCAAAAATAAGTAAAGAGACAACAAGAAACTGCATTCAATATTGTTACGTTTATACTGATCGATCAATATACGAATTGATATCTGACAATTGAACTGATTAAGAAAAGTAAAATGCAGACCGAGGAGGAACAAAATAAATAAGAACATCGGGACAAGACACAAGATTTCAATTTATTGATTCTTAAATTTACAATTTTAACTGGTAAGTAGAATTATTTCTCTTATAAAATAAAGTGATTTAACAATTCAATTAAATTTCTTATCTCTGTTTTTCTATCGAAATGCAGGAGAGACGCTTGATCGATTTATACCACGGTTTGTTTGTTTCGTCTGTTTTTTTTTCTCGCAAAATGGAAAGAAAAACGAAAGATTTTTTTTTTTATTTGTTATATGACAAAATAAGACGATGCAAACGAATTAATTATCTCAATCATCACTTAGTTTAAAGACGATACTGTACAGAAATTGTTAATTATTTAAGACGAAAAAAAAAAAAAATGTGTAATCAAGCAACTAGTGGCTAGTTAGTACCGTCCAATACGTTTCATTACTTAACATAAACTCTTCTAAGGTAAGATACTCTGGCCACTGATGGTACAAAAGATACAAAAGTAAAAAAAAAAAAAAAAAAAAAATTAAATTAAATGTTTAAAGTTAATAATAAAATTTATTACTTTATAGTAGTTTCGCATTTTTAGCAAGAGGTTTTCATCTTGTCTTAATTCTTTTCTCTCTGCATTTAAGTAATAAATCATACAAAGAATTTTTTTCAGCTTCTTCTTTTGTTTTTAAAGCTTGTGTTTTCCGTTTTGTGTATTTAATTTTAATAGCAACAAAGCATTATTATTTAAATAAATATATAAAGCGAGTAGCAAAATATGGTAAAATGGTAAAAAAAAAAGAAAAACTAATGAAATGTTGAGTAGAGAAATAAATTGTGTGGTAAGTGTTGGATGATGGCTTAAAAAAAAAAAAATATTATTTCATTGGCATATAGGTAATAAACACGTTATCGTAAGCTTAACATAGAAATAAAAATTAAATTAAAAATAGTTAACTAGTTAGTGCGTAATTAGTTAAATAAAAAAAAAAAAAGAAATATATATATTAAATCTAACTCTAGGAAGTTAAATGAATTATGATTACCTTATCTAATGTTTATAGGGTGGATACGTAATAACAAGCTTTTTAATTAATTAAATCGAGTTTTATTAAAAAAAAAAAAACAAAAATCCTATTAATTATGGGGAAACATTTATTATTAACACTAAAATCAGTTTTATTTTATTGTTATCACTGTTTATAATCAAACATCTTTCACCTCTTTTAATTTCTGCAGGATAATCCTTTATTCAAACAAAATTATCTCACCTTAAAGCACTTAATAAAGAAACAGAATTAAAAAAAATGTTTTCAACACCAACCACTTGTTGTTTTTTATTTGAGAAGTTTCGAAGTTCAGATGTTTCTACAAAATTTTAACTGAGTGTAGTTAAGAAGTTACGACTTCTGTTCTTAATTTTGATTTTTTCGTAGTTATGAATTTACTTTAAACTCTCATAAGGAGGTTCCATCGTACAGTCTTTTTCCCTCTTCATTTAATTATTGAAGAAGACTTTTCTTGGTATTTCGAATTGTTTAACGATTTACTTTATGCTCCACATACATTTTTTATAAAAGTGTTTATTAAGTTCCAGTTTAATTTTTTCTGGTGCTGATTTCCCCTGATTTTCATCAATTTACGATTTAATTACAATTCTTTAAAATGAATTGAAATAAATGTTAACAACACATTTAACGGCTTCAGGTGGTAATTAACGTTTATAGATTAATTTTGCTATAAACAAATAAAATAATATTAAAATTGTGTTTGCATTCATTAACTAAATGTTCGTTATGATATTCTATTAAATAATAAAAAAAAAAGTTACCGAAACATTTATGCTGATTTTAATAAAGTAATTAAAACGAAAATAATAAAAAAAAAATTAATTATTTTATGTGATATTATATAGACTTAACAGTTAATAATTAAATTAAAGCAAATAGGGAAAATAAAATGCGTAATAAACCTACATCAGTAAATAATAAATAATTTTTTTAACTTAATTTGCCAGAAAAAAAATTTCAAAGCGAAAGTGTTGATTGAAAATAAATATTTGGTGTAAGCGATAGCTTTATTTCCGTCCCTTTTTCGATTCCTTAATGTTTAAACACATTTATTGCTCGTTTTAAAATTTCTTTGTAGTTTGACGACTATTGATCGCACCCCGAGGAGTGTCACCGATTTGTTTGCAGTAGAAAATCCATTTAAAATAATTTATTAAACGTAATAAAGAATTGAGAGAAAGACAGAAAATTAATAATTTGCAATGAATGATAAGCAGAATGTTAGAATCTACAGAATTCTATAAAAGGAAAAGAATAGAAAAAAAAACGACAGGTGCTTGAAGAGTAAATTAAGACATGGTGAATTAATATTTTTCTACTTTTTTTTTTTTATTTTTAAATCAATAAATTTCAATTTATTGCTAGAAATAAAATAAAATAAAATCACCTTAGTCATTCAGCTTTTTAATGTTCTAAATAAAATATAAAAAAAAAAAAAAAAATGTTATTTGTGTTGTTCCTGTGACTACTTTAATGCATCCACTCTAATATTAACGAAACATAATGTTACCGAATTAAGAAAATAATTTCTATAGATACAAAGAAACAACATCTTTTGCCCACTTAAAGTATTTTTGTTTTCTTAGCTACACAAAAAAACACTGTGCTGCTTTCTTTACGTAATTTATTTTACGAAATAAAATTTATTTTAAAGTGACGATTGTTGGTCTTTTTTTTTTTTTTCTCTTTAGAGGCTAAGGGATGTTATTTAATTTAGTGAATGAATGTTATAGAAAAAAAAGGATAGAAAGGTGATTGAAATTAGTAAAAGAAAATATAATATAACGATGTGTATCCATATAATTCGGCAAATTATTAGAGGGTGCCGCATGTTATTTTTTTTCTTTCTTTATTTCTACTTTTTTTCATTCCAACAATAATAATAAAAATAATAAAAAAAAAAAATAAAAATACAAATTCGATAAACATTCGACAAATTGTAATAAAAAAAAATCTAACTTAACACCGAAGCAGGTGGTTTTTATTTATTTTATTTTATTTTCTTGTTATTCGCCCGATTAGTTAGTCTTTTTAAAAACCATCAACAGCGACTACAAGTCATCAGTATTTTACAATTTTTCGTTTTTTTTTTTTTTTTTAATAAAAATTTAATTCACAAGTTTTTCTGTTAGTTTTATGATGGAACAAAAAAAAAACGTGTAACGTGCAACATGCTTCGTTTTAATTTAATTTTATTTTATTTTTTAAATTTAAGTGAATAATGACGCTTAAGGGGTGTTAATTTAACTCTTTTCTTTATGGTTAGTTGTTAATCTACGTCTTACAGCAACCGAAACATTTCGTATTAACTTTATTCACCTACTGTTTAGGATTTTTCTAAAAAATTTCTGATGCAAGCTGATTAAGGGTAGCAAAAAAAAAAAAAAAACTAAAAATAAAAAAAAATAATTTTTTCTTTAAGTAACAAACGCATGGAGTACTTAAAACTGTATTTTTCTCTAGGTAACAACAAATGCTTCTTACACAACAAAATTCCCAGTAAATAGAAATTTCACTGTGGCACACTTATCACACATTTCCTGGTTTGGATTTTTTTGTTGAAATGTTTAAACGCAAAATTAACGGCTTTTTTCTTTTATCGATTAGAAAAATTAAAAATATATTTCTTAATAATCCTGTGTTGAAGTAACTTGAAATAATTTTTCTCTTTTTTTTTTTTTTTTTATATAAAAATAAATAATAATCACCCAAGCGACAATTAACATTTTCTAATTATAATAATAATAAATAATAAATTATATAATTAAAGTATGAATCGAGTTAATAATAATTTATTACAATTATTAAGTAAACAATTTTTCTATCATCGACATTATCTAATTAATCGTTAAATTTAATGGTTAAATGATTTTTTTTACTTTTATTATTGGTAATTGAATATAAATAAGCCGTAAGTGCCAGTGTGTCAAAGTGAAATTTTCTTATTTATTTAATTCAGAAAATTTATCAATTAATAATAATAATAATAAATAAATTTTATTAATAAAGATAATACATTTTATGTTGTATGAACATTATGCCATTGATTTGTCACTGCTGTTTTACTGATGCTGTTTTACATAGAAGAATATCTATTCACTTTGTTGTTATTTTTTTTTTTTTTTAATCAAAAGACGTTAATAAATATTATTGCATGTCTTTTGTTATTAATTTATTCTTCAATTAATTCTATTTTCTTTATTATTTATTTATATGTACTACGTATATATTCTAATATTTAATAATAAATAAAACGATATTTTTATAGAGAATTTTAGATGTGAAATAATAATAATAATAATAATAATAATAATAATATTAATAATAATAATTATTATATGAAAGAAAGAAGACATTTATAAGAAATAGAATATTTATATATAAAAAATACGTATGCAAACATGCAATCTTTGTTTTCTATATAATTTATAATAAATAATGGTAAAAAATAATTGTCATTATATATGTTAAATGTTGGTTAAATCATTTCTCTTCCATTTACTAAGATGATGTTACCATTTGAAGACTATTTCTTAAGGAAACACTTGTATTGCAATGATTAATCTACGTTAATACCACAATATCGTAACGTTGTACTTAGTTTACTTGGAAAGTTAAACGCAAAAAAAAAATCCCGTTGACTAAAACAAATCAGATTTGACTATGTTGAGACACAGGTGTCAGTTTAATAAATTTCATAGCAGCAAATAATTTACTCCTAAGCCATTCATTGTTAACAAATGTAACGTCCTGTTAGCCACTTTAATCGATTAAACTGTTTTTTTTTTCTTTTGTTTTCACCATCATATTACAAAAATAGAATAATTTTCAGCTACAAAAAAAAACTAAAAATAAAAAAAACACTCGCTTAAGAGTAGAATTTCTAGTTTTTAATTTATTTTTTTTTTCAGTTTACCTCCATAATTTTGTTGAACAAATAATTTGTGTGTTTATCAAGATAAAGAATTATTTTGCTTCTTACATTTAATATTAATAACTTCATTTATTACCATTTCTTTTAACTTGATTATTTAGATTTTTATCTTTGTATTATTATTATTACCTTGTTCACTTAAAAACCTCTCCACATAATACATTAAATAATAACGAGAAGTTTTTTTTGTAAATAATTAAATTAAGAAAAATTCCATAATAAGTGTATAGTGTGTAACATCCTAAATAAATCGATATTAACCGTATAAGTGATTATATTATATTAATAAATAAATAGTAGCAATATATATATATATATAAAATTAGCTAAACATATGCAAATGTTATTTATTCTATTCAGAAGGTTTAACATTTTAATGTAACAAAATCAGTTTTAATGCAAAATTTTTCTCTATGTAATTTGATCCATATTTTCAATAAAAATGAGAAAAAAAAAATTTTTTTTTTATAATTTCATTATTTATGTTTAATAATTATCATTTTGACATGACTATATGGTATCCGTGTGTATTGTTATAATATTATGAATAATAAATATAATAAAAAAAAAAGATGCAACTAATGGATATTATTATTTAATATTAAAATGTACAGATGAAACAGCATGAAAATTAATTTATCAAAGTAAATTATTAGTTTTTTTTTTTTTTTTTTTTCGTTATTTTATTACTTAAGTAAGTTATAAGAATTTTTTTTATTTATTTATTTATTATTATTATTATTATTTATTATGAACAACGTTATAGTGTTGTGATTGTCAACAATACTTATTTTCACTTTTTAAAACACTTCATCATCCTTCTGTGTATACAAGATTATCTTACATTTATCATATTGTTTACTGTGTGTTACTTCTTTTCATTTTATTTCATTTTTTTTTTTTTTTATTAACTTCTTTCAATTCTGTTTTTTGTTGTTGTTGTTGTTGTTGTTATTATTGTTATTTCTATGTTTTCTTCTGTACGATGGTCACGGATAGAATTTCTTTCTTTATTGTACTTTTGCGTTATCTTTTTGTAGCATTTGGTTAAGAGAAATAAAAAAAAATTAAAATAAAAACAAATCATATTTACCGAAAGACAATCTGTATGTTTTTTTTTTTTTAGCTTGTTTTTGTCACAGTGGGAGTCACATTGAATATATAAATGTCGCACAAAAACATATAAATATTTATTTATTTATAAATTTGTGTTTTCTCACATATTAAAAAAAAAAATAATAATAATTTTATTTTTATTTAAGTATAAACAAATGTGAATTTAACGTTTTTATTTTATTTTCATTTTTATTTTATTAATAAAGTAAAGCAGCAGGATTTTATATAATTTTACAAATCGGTGCACGATTACACGATTATCTTTTGTAGTAAAGTAAAGTAAAGTAAGAAAAAAAAAAAAATGTTTTACTTTATTTTATAAATGAAATCTAGTAAAGCTCTGTTTGTGGAATTTTTTTTTTTTATGAAATATTATTTTGTTTTTATCTTATTTAAGAAAACACAGAAAAATTAGTTTAAATTCTTTGTAAATAAGAAAATACCCGTGGTCTAAAAAATAGATTCACTTTTTCATCTGTCAAAAAAAAAATTTATTTTTTTTTTTATATTTTATACCTGATTTACCGTCATTTTTTACCTGCGCTATTGTTCGGTCATTTCATTAAGTAACTGAATGGTCGACGTTTTAGCAAATTATTAATGCATATTTAGTTCCGAATAATCGGTTGTTGTTGCAATAAACCACTTAACTTTTCATAAGGTGAATTGTGTCAGGTTTTTTTTTTTAAATAATAAATATTTACAGGTAAATATTGTAAGTCATTAGTAAAAAATGTTTTACTTTTTTTTTTTATTAAATTATTTTCTAAAGGCAAGGATGTGATTTACTTTGTTAATTTGTTATCTGTAGTGTTTAATGATAAAGCTCCAAACGCTGAGATTACTTAATTACCAGATGGAATTGCAGAACCTTAAACTGTGGATAGAGGTCGCATTGGATTAATTTTACTTTAGGAAGATTTTTAAAATTTAATTAAGATTAAGACATCCTTGGCTGTTAACTTTTATCTCGTAGTATTTTGTATATTTACCTGCTGTCTGTATATATATATTTTTTTTTAAATCAAAAATTACTCAATAAAGGGATACAAAGGATTGAACAAAGATTGAGTTTCGTATAAAATAAATTGATATCAACCGTCTTTTAAAATCGTAATTACTACAAAACGACAAAATCAAATATTAATCCAATGATTTTGTGTTTTAATACAAATATCTTTGATTTTTGTTATGTGAATTTTTAATTTTTTTTTGTTATTTTTATAAAAAAATTAAATTAAAAAATAAGAAAACGTTAAAAACGCATTATTCCTTCAATCTTATATAAATATATCAATGTGAATTTTGTAATATAAAAATTATTCAAGACATGTCGCATTGTAAAATGGTTTAAACAAAAAAAAAAAAAAAGAAATTTTTTTATTAGTTAAGAAAAAAAAATAAAGCAAAGTAGTTAGCAGTAGACTGATAAAGATCCTTATCATAATATATCTTGTTTTAAATCGTTTAACAGATTTTTTTTTTGTTATTATTATTATTATTATTATTGTTTTATTAATAAATTTTCATTATTTAATCGATTTTATTTTATATATGTTTAGTGGAAATAATAGAAAGATTTAGCGATAAAATTAAATGCGTTTCGTTCTTCGCTGTTTTTTTTTTCTTCTTTTTTTGTGTTATTACTTTTATTAAAAAAAAAAAAAAAAACATTTATTAAGTCAATACCGATTTATTTATTGATTTATAATAGCTAGATTAATTTAATAATTAATTTATATTTTGTTTATCATTATTATTCCATTGTTTGGCGGTGAGATTAGAAAGGAATATGTTAAGTAGATGGAAAAATAACACTTTTCAAAAAATGTTTTCTTTCTTTAATTTACCTATGTTTAGATCAATAGTTTTATTAATGTTGCATTAATAATTATAAAATTGTCAAAAATATCTTGTTACAGCGTTTAGTAAACGTCTATAATCAGAGTATATTATGTAGATATAAACAGTGAATGGTATAACATGAGTTAAATACTTAATTTATGTTCAATTAATAAAAACAAAAAAAAAAAAAAAAAAAAATTATAATTGGATTTAGTTAAAACATTATAATAATAATTTTTGTATTCTAACCAAAATAAGAAACAATTATGTAGTTTAAGTCAATAATAAAAATTAAAACAATATACACATTGTTTGATGTTTTTCTTGTTTGTATTCTGTTTTCTTTTTTTTTATTTATTTATTTTTTTTTTTATATAGTAATTTTCCTTATTTAATGTGGATCTGAAGTACGTAAACGAAAAGAAAAACAACAAAAACCATTTTTGTAATTCAATTGCGGATGGGTAGACGATTGTTATTGTTGATGTTATTATGTTAAGTAAGTTGAGCAAATGTAAGGCAATAGTAGCCGCCAAAAACATTTATAAAAACATTGACAAAATAAAAAAAAAAACGAACTGATAGTAGAGTTAAGCCAATTGATATTTTATAAGGAGCCGTAAGTCAAAAAGTATGCCACACAGAATAGATGAGCTTTTTTTGTTAATCGGGATTTAACTCTATACTGAATTAACTTATACAAAATAATATGCTATTGTAGTATTATTATGTGAAACGGAAATTTGATTTGAATAAAAGAATGAAAAAAAAAAAAAATTTTTTTTTAATAAATCCGTAGGGTTGTTCATAAAATAATTGCTGTGGCACTAAGTGTAATGTATGTCGGATGACTAAAATTGTACACCCTATACACCACCAATAATATTCTTCTCTTTATTTTTTTTTGTTTTTTACGTTTTATTCATTGTTTCCCTTTTTTTTGTGTGTGTCTTCGTTTTATTGTTTAAATGTCCATTGTTAATTGTCCAATGGTCGAGTATCGGTGCTTGCACAAGGTTATCATTTTCGGATCTCTTTGATGGCGAATAGGTTCTTCTTATATTCATAAGAGATTTGCCGACTGATCAGAATCTGTGTCGAACTGTACCGTGGCAGTATACGTATTGTTACTATACCATACTTAACGTTACTGTGGAGGAAATTTTACAAAAAAAAAAAAAAGCTTAAATAAAAAACTAGTTTAACTGATTTTCATCCTTTTTTTTTTTTATTAAGCGAGAATTACACGATAATACATTACTAAACATTTATTTGTAAGAAAATAAAAAATAAATTAAATTATTGAAGTTAAAAGCGTAAGCAGGAGCTGAGTTTTTTTTTTTTTTTTCTTATTCCTTATCTGTGTTTTCGGTTTTTATTTTTTGTTTTATTTATTTATTTTATTTACCTTTGACTCATTTACGCAATGGAACTTAAATCAAAGTTAATTAAATGAAAAACAATTTTTTTTTTCGGTTTTTCTCTCTCTAGCTCTCTCTCTGTAAACAAAGAACATTTTATTGTAAATTCATAGTTACAACTGTAAAAGTACAAAAATTAAATATATTCGAGTAGATCATCTTGCCGATCGAAATAATAAATACGATGATGGAAAGCAGAACGAAAGAATATAAAACGAGCAGCAGCAGCAGCAAAAATAAACAGAAAAATAAAAAACCTTTATGGCATTTGCTACAAAGTGATGGCCTCTGTGCGTTTGTTACATATTTAAATGTTTCGTGTTTACCATGTAATTTAGCATCATTCGGTGCTAAAACAATTTGTATTTTACGTGCATATAATTCCACATTCTATCATTTCATAATTTAGAGTATTTTTTATTTTTGGGCTTTTTTTTTTTATCCCGTACATTTGATTGAACTGAGCCACGAATAATTTAATTTCTTTCAAAAGAAAAAAAAATAAAAACGAAAAACACTCACATCTGGCGTTTTTATATTTTTAATTCAATTTTATTATGTTTGAATAATTGTTTTTATTATTCTTTATTGTTTGGAGATGCTGATTTTTAAATTAATTTTATTATTTTGATATTAATTAGTTGAATTAAGAAAAAATAAAATGAAAAAGATCAACGAACAATGAAAGTAAATAACGCAAATCAACATAGATTTTTGTATTTTTTATTTTTTTTTTATTAGTTTTAATAATTTAGCTAACAGGTTACCATATAGTGAATATCCAGTATTTTCTATACTGGTGTTTTATGAATTAAATACGTCAATATATGTTTATAACCATTTAAAAGGATTAAGATTATACCGAAGTTTTTTTTTTTTCGTTTTGCTTTAATTATCGGAAGTGAGTGTGTACCTATACTAAAAATCAATTAACAGTTTACAAGCAGCAAGAAATTTATTATAAAAAGAACTTTAAAAACCACTGATAAAGACTTGTCTAATCAAATAAATATCAATTAAAAAAAAAATAAATTGATGAAATTAATTATATAACCGCTTTAACCAATTATTGAAGAAATTATTTTTTACAATGTAATAAATAAAAATAAAAATGCATTAAAAATACCGCCCAACAATGTTGTTCCCATACAATAATTGTTTATTAATCGTTAATTGATTTAAATTAATTAAAAACAAAGAAAAAAAATAATAATTATTTTTTATTTATAGAAAGTAGTTTAAAAAGATGTTTCTTACATTTAATATATTCATATGTAAATCATTAAATCATTAGCATATTTACGAAGCAATCCGAAAACATTAAACAAAAAAAAAAAAAAAAAAAATTGCTTCTTGCTTTTATTGTAAATTTTAATAAAATAATTTCATATTTATACAATAATAAAAATTATGTAGGATATTCTATTAAATGTTGTCTAACATCTTGTCTACCTAGTCAAACATCTCTTTATTATTATTATTATTATTATTATTATTATTATTATTATTATTATTATTATTATTATTATTATTATTATTATTATTATTATTATTATTATTATTTGCATGTGTGTTGTAAAGTAATTAAATAAAATATAAATTTTCATAGTTTTATATAGTCGACAATATTTATTATAATCGCAATTTTACACGCTAATTGAATTATTCGTATGTTATTTCTAATTGAAATTGAATAATAATTTTTTGAATATCCACGGTAATAAAAATGATGAAAAATCTTTATGAAAATATTCTCTATCATGTTCTATTCCCTTTTTTTTTTTATGCCGTTTTTCTTTTTATTCTTTCTTTCTTTTATAAAATAAATTCATGGTACTATAAGCTGAAATAGTTTATCGCATTTATTTTATTAAAGAAAGATAGAAGAAAAAAAATTTACAATTCAATAGAACTGGCATAGAGAAAAAAATAAACTTTTTTTTTTTTTTCATAGTAATAAATGAAATTGTTATCCTTATAAATTGGTATAGATCGCCGAATTGCTGAAGAGAAATGTTTGCTGGATGTTTGATAATCATGCATACAGGGCATATAGTGTGTATGCTTTAAAATTCCATCGTAATTGTTAATTAATACGATATATTCAAACAACAATTTTAATATTCATTTGAAAAATAATCTGAAAATTAGAGAAAATTTATGAAAAACAATCATTTTGTTTATTTGTGATTGGATTAAATTTTTTTAGTAAAACTGTCATTTCCTTTCGGCATGTTATGTGTTATGTAGATTCGTCATACAGCTAAAAATTTATCGGATCTCCAAGATTCTAGGTTTAATTTTCTATTTAATAAAAAATTTAAACGAAGAAATTAAGTTAATATTGAGGAGTTAAAGGCCCATATCTGCATTTATTCATTAAAATTATGATGTTAGTAAAATTTAAGTTTACTCGATTTTAACATTATCTACAAAAAGGGCAACAAAACCGTAGAATTTAATATACAAAACATAGAAAAACACTTAGCTAAATAATTTGCAATCATTATTTCTCTTTAATAAAAAATTAAACTATACTAGTTACACATTATTACGATGTTTATTAGTGTTATTATTGTTGCTGTAAGAAATATATAAAAAGGAAAAAAAAAAAAATAAATAAATAAAAACACAGCAACAGAAACAACAAAACAATCGCTCTTATAACTCTTTAAGTTATATAAAATGTAAAAATATTTGTTATCAATAAATTGCATTATTTATACAGATTATATATAATTTTTTTATTTTTTTTTATTTTTTTTTTTATTCGTATTGTTATTTATATATAAACAAGTACATTGGGTGTTAATTTGTGAATAGTTTTATTGAGGAAAATAACCTTCAATAAAATTACAAAAAAAAAAAATAATAATAATAAAAAATAGCAACAACTAAATATTTTATATGATTAGTGTTAAAAAGATATTATTTTATATAACCGCACAATGTGATTACCTATTATATAGTTAGCAATTGAATGACTTATTTATTTATTAAGTTTGATTGCTGGTTGTATTGGATGCAACAGTAATAATAATAATAACAACAACAGGCCGCTTTTTAAGTTAATAAATGTTTAATTGTCTTCCAGCTATTTTCTTATTATTATTAATAATAAATAGGAAATGAAAAATAAAATAAAATAAAATAAACTGACTTTAATTTTAATTTTTCAACGTTTATTAAATAAAGGATAATAATATTTACTTATATATTCCTCCCACAAATGAAAAAATCATTAGCATTTATCTATTAATAATATTTTTCTTTTTTTTTTATTAATTAAATAAATCTGAAAACATTTGCAAGAGATATTTGTAATTTTTTTTTTATCTATATTAATTTACCTTAAGGCATTGTTAATTGAGAAATAAAAATAAAAATTAGAAAAAGAAAATTTTACAATTGAATAGAATTCTTATAATTGAAAGATAAACATGTGATATGCTGTGCTTTTCTTAATAATAATAATATTATTTATTATAAACTAGGATCATTGGAGTTTAATTCTATCTTTGAAGACAAGACAAGACATTAAGTAAACTTAGATAAAGATTATTTTGTCTTAGTATTCTAATAGTAATATTTGTTATCAATTCTTATATGAAAATATAAAAAAAATATTAGTTAAAAGCATCACAAGGAAAATAATAAAAAAGAAAAGAAAATAAAGCAGCAGACAACAGGAGCAACTATTTGAACATCTTATTTTAATCATTAAAATATTAATGGAGATGCTATAAAGGTTAACTATTTATATCGACAAAGCAAAGATAACAATTTTTTCACTATTTTATTTTATTTTTTTCTCTATACAAGATCATGATAAAATTATCATCGTGCAAAAAAAAAGGCATTCAGTGAGTTTTTATGCTGTTTTAATAACTATTCGAAATCTTTTTTTTTTAAATAATAAATAAATTGTGTTTTGAATATAATTTAATTAAATTTTTCATTTTTATTTTTTGTAAAATTTGTGTGGCGTAATTTAAATTAAATATAATAGAATAAGACAAATCATAGAATTGTTATTTTTTCTACTTCATTAAACTATGGAGAAAATTGAATTAATTTTACTTAGCTTGTTGTCGTTGTTGTTTATTTCTTGTGATAATCCCTCTAGGCGATTATTATTTATGAATGCGGGTTTTTTTTTTTTTTTTATTTCTTTTTTTGCTTTTCTTTATTTAAATAAAATAATTTATTTTTTGTTTTATTCATCTACCATTTTCGTGCTTTTTGTGATTATGTGTGGAATGATTTGGTTTTTATTTTTCTTCTTCTCGTTTTTAATCGCATGTCATACTAGGATCACTACAATCAAATATTAGATGAAGAAAAGAATGAAACTAACCGAAATTAAGATGATTGAATTAAATAAAAATAAATCAATGAATAGAAAATAAACAAATAAGAGAAATATGTCTTTTAAATCTAACAAATTAACTGAAATCAATCGGATTCAATTTGACACATTGAGATATTTTTTTTTTTTTAATTTTAATCCCTATGTTTAGTTTAGTATTTTCGCTGGTGGATGGTTCTTTAAGTCATCTTATTTGTTTTTTTTTTTTTTTTACATTTAATATCATAAACCTGACAAATGCTGAAAATTTGATTGAACCTAAATAACTTATAATAACCGTAGAAATGTAATATAAGCGCGTGTATTGCGTTTCTATGAATGAAGAATAAAAAAAAAAAAAAGAAAAGAAAACGAATTTCTGTTTCAGATCATAAAATTGAATGACATTTAAATGCATTTATAACACAAAAAAAAAATGTTCCCATTAATGGTGTTAATTATAAATTAAGGAATTGTTATAATTTTTATAGAATTAAACCTTTATTTTTTTTTATCTGCAAATAGAATTATTGATTGCAGAATTTTATTGTATACACAAAAAAACCATAATGAAATATCATTGAGGGAACGTTTCATATGTCGTACATAAATATACCATGCTGTGATGTATTTGTATTAATTCATTGATTATAACCTTGAGCCTTTAAATATAAAAAGAGTTAATCGGATTATAAATGAGCGGACAAGACATCTCACTTAGCTAGAGTTTTTAATGTTACAGAAACGATTATTTACATATCAATGATATAATCAGTTTGATATGTAACAAAAAAATAAAAATAAAAATAAAAAAATAAAGGATAAACAGAGATAGAATACACGGTGATCGTCTGGTTTGATTAAAATCTATTGAAATTAATTCTTATCATAAAAAATATAAAAAGAAAAAAGAAAAAAATTAAAACCTGAAAGCCAAAAGGTGGTTGACAAAAAAAATGTTATATCTAACAATACCTAATGAACCAACAATAATAAAGTGACTTTATGGTTATAAAAGTGAATAATAATATTCAGGTAAGTTTTAAACATCACCTGTTATACTTAAAGAAAACGAAAAATATTATTAATATAGAAAAATAATTATGTATTAATCATTAATAGTTATAAATTAGTTGCTTTTGGTTTTTCTTTATTTTATTTTATTATTTAAAGGTGCAGGTGAGTGAAATATTTTTTATTTTGCTTAATATTTTGTTTAATTGCATTCATAGGTAGATCTTAATTGATTCGTTTATTATATTTCACCTGTCTTTTTATATATTTTGCATTGTATTAACCGTAAATGATTTTATTCACAATAATTATTAATTATTTTAATCAATTATTTCGGTTAAACTCCTGAGTGTAATTAAATTTTCTAACACAATACTACTAGAAAGGTGTTTTCCATTGTTTTATTCTTCTAGGGAATGTCAGTTCCTTTAGGCAGAATATACATTAAAATGTTAAAAGAACAACACTTTAG
Source organism: Ptychoptera albimana (assembly GCA_961205885.1). Taxonomy (NCBI): domain Eukaryota; kingdom Metazoa; phylum Arthropoda; class Insecta; order Diptera; family Ptychopteridae; genus Ptychoptera; species Ptychoptera albimana. The sequence continues at coordinate 18,454,854 of OY540801.1, forward strand.
CAGAAAATAGAAACGAACTTCATAAACATGAACAATTAGTTTAATTAGTTTATTACTGGAAAATTTATGTATTCGTTAAAACAAACAAAAAATAAAAAATTTATTTATTACGGAATGACATCACAAATCACATTGTGATCTCATTAAATAAATACAAAAAAAAACTATAATAACTATTAAATAAAATTAGCATATAACTGTTTATTTTAGTGTGTTTATATGGTTAATAATATTTTTTTTTTTTACCTTTTTTAAATGTAATTTATATATGCGTATGACAAGTTTTCAACGTTGTCGTAATAATATTGATTGGTAAATGCAACAATACAAGTCATGCAAGAAAATTTTATTGAAAATGAAAGATAATTACGAAGGATTTCTTTGTTTTCTGTTTTTTATTATTAATTTTTTTTGTAAAAATTACAAATGATGTGTGCATAAATATGTTAATATTTTCATCACAATTAGAATATACAGTGAAAACAAACCACAAGTATCAAGACTATATAATTGAGAGTATAGTAAATTGATGCGTTTTATCATTATTTACTTCATTGGTAGACATCGTGTAGATTTTGTTGTTGTTGACTAAACTTATTTATTTTTTTTTTATGTCTTTGGCGTTTTATTTTTTTTTTTTTTTCTTTTTCATTTTTTTATTGTTATTATTTTATGTTTACAAATGGAAGCCAATAAGATACCATGAAGTGCACATGCTCGTCCCTCGAGGCTGAACAATTACGTTTTATATACTTACTACAGATCCATGTAGTCGGAAAACATATTGTACGTGTTTTATATTATTATTATTATTTTTATTTTTTTTAACTTTTGCATATTTACTTATAACTTCTTAATACAATACTAAAGGAAATATTTGCAAGATTTCAGAAAAAAAATTCTCTCTCTCTCTCTCGAATAAAACTTGATTTTTATTTGTTTATATACCTTTAAATGTTTAAAAAAAAAAAGAATAAATAAAAATACCAACGACACGTTAATAAAAAAACATTAAAAACATATAAAATGAAATAAAAAAAAAAAATTGTAAATAAGTAATTTTTGTTTTCCCCGTCCATACAATAATGTCTTTTATATACATATATATATATATATGATTTAACAAAGGTTATGACAAATAACAATATCAACACTAATTGATCTTTGAAACATATCACTTATAATGCGTTTTCTTTATATATATGTATGTTTATTGTTGTTTTGCACATTTTATTACTCAAATCAATTTTAATAGCTTTAAAAAAAAAAAAAAAATTAATGAAATTATTGTTAAAATTCTTTATTGATGAATTTGTTTATGTTTTTTTTTTGTCTTCTTCTTATTTGTTATATGATTTACATGGAATATCCTGTTTGTATACAATGCTTAATTCTTAATAAAACTAATTTTTTTACTTAATTTATATATATGTTAAAGGTGTCATCATTTATTAATTATATTATTATAATAAAAAAAATACAAAAACTTTTACATTATGCTTGAGTATAAAGATTTTATTTAAATCATTTATTCAGATTAAAATCTAGTTAATGCAAGAGAATAAACGTTAATTAGACAATCATTTATATATCTAAATAAAATTTAAATCACTTAAACATACATTTGTACAATTTTACAGGATGTGGAGTGTTAAATTAATCCTTAAAACAATAATTCTCAGATCTTTTACACATCAAATATTAAACGAATTACGATTAATAAAATTACGTCATTAACCTTAATAATTTCCTTTTATAAGGATAATAAAAAGAAAAACATTTATTAAACATAAATAATAAATACTTAATGCGTTCAATAAAAAAAAATGTTTAAATACCCTTGAATTATGTAAATAAAATAAAAACATTCAAAGAATAAATACAAAAGAAAAAAAAAAAACTTTTAAGCTTTCTTAGAATTAAATTAAAACAGAATAAGAATCCCCAAAAAAAAAAAAAAATAAATAAATAAAATGAATTACGTTCCATTACATTACAGTATATTTATGCTTTAATCCTTTTTCTTTAACTGTACCACATATCCTTACAAATGTAATTTCGTTACAAATAAATTTAAAAACTAAACCATGGGTATAAGAATCATGTTGAAAATAAAAAAAATTTTGCAATACAGTGAAAACAGAAAACATAAAAATACATTTTTAACAAATTGTTTGCTGACTCAAATGTATAAAAGTATGCCCGGAAGCTAATCTCTTGATGTGCAAATCGCATGCACGTCTTTCATTATAACAAAGAGAAAAATGAAGAAAAAAAAAAAAAAAAAACATAAATTTCCAACATATATCCTAATTCATTGTTAATAATAATTTTTTGTTTATTTTTTTATTTTTAACTGAAAATATTTAAATTCAATATTACATTGCACGCATTTTTACTGACAAAAGTGACTAAGTTTGAGTTTTACTTTAAATAAACGTTTTTGTTGGACTTATTAAATTTATTTAAAATATTTATCGTGAATAATCAAAGAGATATTAATTATGGAGTGAAATGTTACTGATAAGGTTGAATTATTGGAGTAATGTTATACATTGTATTGATTTGATCCTTAATCACATTACAAAATTAAATTGAATGAAACAAGATTAACAGAAGAGCTATTAAAGAACTGTCTTAGCTTGTTTCGTCCAGTAAAATATCCTCGAAACACAGAATATGTATTTTAAAAATAAAAAATAATGCAAACCGCACAGTGTTTTAATAAAAGCAAAAAAAAAAAAATTAAAAAATCCAATTTACCATCCTTTTTGCTATCTAATAATTATTTGATTGACATTGAAATTCAAGTTAAATCAAAAAATCTCTCTTTCTATATCATTGAAAATTTCTTATTTCCTTTCATAAATCGTTTAATTAAAATTTTAAATTAATAACAAACAAAAAAAAAAAAAAAAAAAAAAAATGGTTTTAAATGGAAAGTTTCATTTAAAAATTATTAATTAATTATGAAATAAATATTTAATCTAAATTTATATTAATAAAAATAAAATTGTAATAAAATAAATAATTAATTGAATATCAATTTACCAAATGTGGACTTAATCTACAAAATGTGTTAAGTTATTAAAATTTACACATTTAAAACATGCATAACGAAATTATTTATTTAATGTATGACAAATTAAAAAAAATTAAATAAACAAATACACACACACACACACACACACACATATGTATATATAAATAAAAATTAAATTAATTATTTAACGTTTTATTATTATTGTAAAATTTATCGCATTAAATTCATTTCAATTTTATAAAAAAAAAAAAAAAAAGATATAAAAATAAAAAATAATAATGTGTGTTACTGCTGTTTGTCATTACCTAAGCATATATCAACAATTCATATAAACTATAACACACTATATATACGGCGTTTATGTTAAAATTTAATCACGTAAACTTTTGCTTTAGGTGTTTTAATTGCACGAAAGGAAATTATTTTTGCTTTTCTTTATCTTTTACATATTGTAGAAAGAAATGTGTTTACAATATTTTATTGAATAAATAATATTCGAGAAATCATGCTGTGGATTATAATTTATAGCATTTTATTTTTTTTTTCTTTCTCTCTTTATTGTTTATATATCGTAAGCTTTCAGTGGGTTTTACTTAATAATTTAATTTATTATTGAAAAAGAAAAGAAAAAGAAAAAAAAAAAAATTATTGAATTCTAAGTAAAATTTAATGAAAAAAAAAAAAAAAAAACCCCCCCTTAACAATGCGTTGTGAAAACGCGTTTAAGAGTTTTTTTTTTGAAAATCTAGAAAAGTATCATCTTAACAGATATGCTTCCATAAAATTGATAACATCTTGGATACACACGATCGTGCTTAAACTGTTTTTCTAAACCTGAAAAGAACTACTGTAAAATGCAGGACAATTTAAATATTTAAATGTTGTATTTCCTATTCCCTGTTAAATTTCACCAAATGACGCGAATTAATTTTTTTTTTTCTTTTTTCGTAAAAGGTAAAACTAACTAATTAAACCAATCAAATTTGTCTAAAAATCTTAATTTCAATTATAAATAAAATCAAAAATTAGTAAACGAAAGGAAATTACACAAAAAAAAAACATTATTATGTCAGATTAATTAAACTTAACAAATAATTAAACAAATTTGAAAGTAACAAATAAATTTTTATATTTATTAAAAGAAAAAAATAACGAACAAAACCACAATACACCTAATATGCTAATTTTTTAGTTTTTTTTTTTTATTAATTTTTTATTATAAGCAAAAACGAAGTAAATTTGCAAGCACATGTTTATGCGACGGGTATTAAAAATCGAATTTTTATTACATTACATTTCGATTTGTTTCTTTTGAATTAAAATATTTTTATCAAATGTAACTAGAGTAAAAGTAATTTTTTGTGTTTCTTTAATGTCCGGTTAAGCTGGTAATAAAATGGAATTAATATAATTTTGCCATAATGCTGATATACTTATTACCTAATTCTTTATTATTATTATTTTTTATTTTTTTTTTTCTCAATATTTACGATAAAATTTGTTTAGCAGGTTTTTAAGGTATTTTCGTTTAATGATTAAAAAAATTACGAAGAAGGAGTAAGAAAAAAGAAGAAGAAAAAAAAACAGTTTTTGCCTCTGGAAATAGACAAACTTTAAATTTCATCTAAGAATTTGTTGAAATTAAATGTTAAGTCTAAGGGCTACAAGACTAGACAATGTTTTATAGAAAGATTTGTTTTGATTTACGTTTGTATTTCGTATATTTTTTTTATTTGTATCATTTTCCTTGTAAATGTTTATTCCAAAAAAGAAATATTTCAAAAAAAAAGGCATTAAAAATCGCCTTACCTTGGTTTAGTTTAAACTGAAAATATTATATTTCCTAAGAAATATCCCTTTAAACATATAGTTCAGTCAATTATAGAAACGATACAGAAAATGAATAAAAAACATTTTTATTTTTTTATTGTTGGTTTGTTTTATTATTTAGACAGCGAATAATAGTAACTAATTATATGCTGCCAATCATATAAAAATAAATAAACGAAATAGAATAAATGACATTAAGGAAACATAAGAAACATAAAGAAATGTTAATGATATACTACTGAAACCATATTGCGGTTTAACACATTTAGAAGATGGAATAATATTAATATGAAGAAAGATGCGATATTTTAAAGCAAATCGCCATAAGGTATTCGAACGAGAAATGTTTTTGTTATCGAATTCTCGGTTTTTTTTTTTTGAAGGAAAATGTTAATAAAAAAAAAAAAACAGAAATTCAGTGGCATTAGTAATAACAGTTGTATTTTTAAATATAGATAATAAGGACACCTGATTATCACCTGTATTTTGCTTTTCTTTCCTAATCATTATGACAAAGGATTGTAGGCAGTATAATCGTCAGAGTATTGATCAGGGTACACTACACAGTGTTTTATTTGTGGTAATTTAAATGCAGGATAAAAAAAAATTCAAATTAAACTAGAACAGAAGCTACAAAAGAATTCTCTCCAAATAAAACGCGACTTATACCAATTTTAATTTAAGAAATAAGAAATTTAAATAAAACTTTAAACCGAAATGTTGTTTATTGCAAAATATATTTCACAATAAATAAATAAATAAAAAAAAAAAAAAAAAAAAAAAAAACGTAAATTCATAACGACAAAGAAACATAGTTGTGTGTTAATTAAAATAATAAAATTAAAAAAGAATTTAAAATAAAATAAAAGAGAGAAGGAAAATAAGGAAGATCAACGTTGTTAATATTCTATAAGTAAAAGGTGAAAAATGTTGTATACAAATGAAGGCGATTATTTATTATTTATTTTTATCAATGCAAAAGTGAATAAAAAATAAGTTTATAAAATGCAAAACGAAAACTTTTTTATATTTCTCTCTTTATAATATATGCATCAAAATTGTGTTCGATACGACGATTAATTTACATATAAAATTGATTCTCGATTAAATAAAGAACCTTTTGTTGTTGCTCTTATTATTATTATTATTATTATTATTATACCTGCGCCTGTTCATTTGCTTCTTTATTTTTAACGTTGTTTATTCATAATAAGTTATATTATGCTTTTACATAATAAAAAAATAAAAAGCACAAAAGAATAGAACAGAAATTGTTGTTGTTTATTGAAAAATATGTTTTGCTACTAGTATTACGCCATCAGGCGCCAATTTATTCGACAATATAATTTCGCTTCTTGCAGTTTTTTTTTTTTTTTTTTATTTATTTTTGCTTTATGTTTCACAATAAAAAAAAAAAAGAAGTAATATTAATAATTATAATAATAATGATAATAATAACAGGGTGACAAAACCAAAAAATGTTTTTTTTTTTTTTTTAATTTATATTTGTTTTTAAATATTAATGTAATCAAATTTTATTTTTTCTTTCTTTAATTTATAGAAAAATATAAATGAAATTATTTAATTATTTAATTGTCATCCAGTATTTTTATTAACAAAAGAAAAGAAAAGAAAAAATAATGAGAGAGAGAAAGAGAAAAAAATTTGCATATTTATAATCATACAGCTTAATTTATTCATTATTATTTTCTGAATGGATAATTTTCTTTATTTTTTTTTTGTATATATAAAGGTGCGAGATAAAAATAATTCTATTATGTGCAATGAATAGGAATGATAATTATGATGATACCTATATAGATGATAAATGTATGGAGATTTTTAATTTATAATGATTGGAGTTTTTCTGATTAATAAAATAATAATTATAAAAAATAATAACTTTATAATTTGTAGAATTATGCTAAGAGAAATGTTATTTTGTTGTATTCATAAGGAAATGATTTGCTGAATCAGAGACATTGTAATTGTGTTTGGAATATTTCTTTCAAATAAATGATATTTTGAGAAGTGTTTACCAGTACTTTACTCTTATAAAACGTTGATAGATAGTCTGTATCGGTCAGTTCCGAATTATAATACATTCAAGTACAGTTAAGGAAGCGCAGTAATCATAATCTGGTTAAAAAAAAAACGAATTTTTATTGTAAAAACATTATTAAAAAAATTCGATTTCTAATCAAACAAAATACGAAACAAGATACGTTTTATAAAAGTATTAAATAAAAATAAATTATGACTGTTTGAAGACTCCTTAAAATAGCTGCTATAGCTATTCAGCATTCCTTTTGTGAATACTTTTAAGATAATAAACGCATTAATCTACGTTTATAGCAAAAAAAAACTTTTATCACAAACAACATTAATAATGGTTAGAGAGCTTAGATTTCTTTTAATTGCATACAAATCGTACCAATTAAATACCAGCGCATTATTTGGTACATTCAATAAATAAAATATAAATTAATTTTAAAAGATCACGACAACAACAAAACGTCCCAGTGATAGTTGTATAAATGATTTTTATCACATCAATTATAAGCTTATATCTATTATTTTCTAATAAAAAACCAATTAACATGCAAAAGTTTTATAACCATGCACTGGTCAATACATTTTAATATATATATATATATTTTTTTTTTTTTCATTTTAAATAATAATATTTCTTATTTCATCGTATTAATTGTAAAAAAAATAATTAAATTTATTTTTATATCATTCTCTTCTTTTCAATTAATTGCCAATGGGTTTTAATCGTTTTCTTTAAATAAAAAAACATATATATATATATATATAAATATTTGTATCTTCCTTAAAAAAAAACCAGTAAATACAATTAACAGAATTGTCTTAATTATTCTAGTTCTTGTTGAAAGATGACGGGGGAGGGAAAGGAAAAAAAAATAAACAACTCAATTAATCCTTTGACTTGGAAAATAATTAAATTATAAATGAGAAACATATTAAATAAATAGTAATAAAAAATAAAAAGCACACATACTGTTGTTGATCGCATTTTTAATATAAAAATCATAAATTTTACTGTTGTACCAGCTTCAAGAAGTGTGAATTAATAAAGAGTGTGGCGGTCTGGACTGATTTTTTTTTTTTTCTTCTTCTTATTTTTCATTTATCCAAATGTGTATCGATATACACGTTTTATTATTTATTTTATTCTTTTCTCTTCACTGTTTTCTTTTTTTATTTCATTTATCCTTCTTTAGTTTACATTAAATTCAACTTAATGTCGTTGAAATCATTTTCACTATGTTGAACAGCAATTTTTATTATTATTTCTCTCTTTTTTTTTTTTATTATTTATATTTATTGATCATTTTTCTGTTGCTTTAGTTTAATGAAATAATAATTTTTTTTTTTATTATTGTAGCTGAAGAGTAAAGCTGATGATATCCACTTAGGATCTTAATGCACTTTCATAATATTATATCTTTGATTTCCAATTTTATTTTTCATCTGTTTCTTATTCCTTCTTACATTTCTTTCAAATAAACATTTATTTAAATTAATTTTATTATAGTAACGTTTATGTATTTCTAAAACAGCCTTAAAAAAAAAAAAAAAGATAAGAAAAGAAAAAATTGATTATTTCAAGGTCTAATAATATTAAACAGAATATTCATTTGCCCCATCCGCCAATTTTGTAAATGTCTTTAGTTTGCTGTTGTTAAACTTGGCTGCTGTTATTTTATTCTTTCATATACCAGAGTATATAAGACTAAAAAAAAAAAAAAAAAAATAATACGTTTAAAGAATGTATAGAGTGGAAATAGCTACTGCATTTAGCAAATTGATATCAAGCGTTTTTTTTTTTTTTTTTTTGCTGTTCAATTTTAAATAAGAAAAAAAGTTTTTTTTTCTTTTTTTTCATTAATATTTTTTTTTTTATTGTATTTTTTTTTTATTACTACACTGCTACTGGTAGCTGCTGTTTCGTTATTATACTCCTTTTTTTATATTATTCTTATTATTGTTATTAATATTCAGTAAAGTATAATATTATAGCAACATTGACTGGAAATAGCTATTCGCATATCTTTCGATGAACGGTTATTAGTTTTTTTGTTTTGTTAAACGTAGGATGACTGCATTATGAAGAAGATGTTGATGATGATGATGATGATAATAATAATATGAAAAGTGGACCAGTTTTTTTTAATTCATTTAAATTATACTTTAACTAATAAATAAATAAATGGGCTTTTGCTCTTCATAATCGTTTAAGATCGTTGCTTTCTGAATATTTTATCAGTTTTAAGTAAAATTAAAACAAAACTTTTTGCAAATGCTTAAACTTAATAACTGTGGATTAAGGGCAGACTGACGTGATAAAATTTTTGTTAATTTTTTCTTAAAATTTTGTGAAAGAAGTTTATCAATTTTGATCATGATCGTGTTTAGTTGATAGGAAAAAAAAAAAAAAAAAAAAAACGCGACAATATAAATGCTGAATCTAATGAAAAGGATTTTTGTTAAACGTTAAATCGCGTGCGTAACATGGAAGCTGAATATTTTATTTAAAGTAGAAAAAAATTCGTTTATTTATAAAATTGGATCACGCGGGTGGACGCCGTTAGCTATTTTTTCCCTTTAGAATATAATCAAAAATCAGTTGAATTTTATTTACATATTACCGATTAAATATTCATTATAGTTAATTATAATCATATGCAGCAACATTGTATCTATCTATTAATAAATTAAAAATAATAATCAGTGTTGTGCGGTAAATAAATGTCTATTGTCTTCAGAAAAACAACATTTAACCAAAAATAAATGCATGTAAACTGTTACTTAGTTTAATGTTTATTTAAATAAATGAGAAAAAAAAAAAAACAAAGACAGAAATTATAATAATTTTTATGCATAAAAATAAAATAAAAAACGGAGCCATTTACATTAAAACAGAACGGCGTTAACATTTTTTTTGACGTTTTCGTGTTTGCAACAGAACTTTGTTGAATGTTAACAAAAATAAAACAAAAATTCTTAAACAAGTAAAGGAAAACAGTAGTTCAGAGAGTAAAAAATATTTTTGTTTTTTTTTTTTTATGTAACAAATAACCAGAGTTATTTTTCTTAAATGGTGATTTTTACCTTGTCGTCTTGGCGTTTTTTTTTTTTTTGTTGTATTTTAACTTCTCGTAAGCATCATTTTCTGTTTTATTAAACATTTCCACACGCAGATTATGTGTTTTTTTTCTCTCTATAAATATAATCTCGTGAAGATTTATAAAATTCTGTGTTTAAATGTGCAAAAAACTATGTTTTTGTTATTTTTTATCACAGGTAAGAAGTGAAAAAAAAAAAAAAAAACTAAAAAAATAATAAACATGGCAAATATGCTCAGAAAATTGACTTAACTAAATTAAAACCATATATTACCACCATACTGCTGTATTACTGACAATGCCGGAATTAATTTTTCTTTTTTTTTAACAATGTTGACTTGAGTTTATATTTCGCGTGTAACATCATTTGTTTACCTTTCTTACAATAAAGAATAAAAACAAAAAATGTCATGTTACAGATTTATTTTTCTTCTTCTTCATCATCTTGCTGTTACTGTTTATTATAGGAATTTTCATTTTGTAATTGAATTTATGTTAATGTAAAATTTTATAAATTGTTACAATTTCTGTTTGGTATGCCTGTTTTATTATTATTATTATTATTATTATTATTATTTATAATAATTGTAATTATTGTTATGTTTGCACGAGATAACATTTTTTTTTGTTTTGTTTTTGTCTTTAAGAAAACAACATACGTTTTCTCTAATCTATATTTTTGTTTGCCTTTCGTATATAACCACAGGTGATTTAATAAATAATTAAAATATTTATTATGTAGATAATAACGATTAATACCTAATAAACAATTCATTAATTAAGCGAAATAAATAAATGTGGAAAAGTGTGAGTTACTTTTGTGTCTTATTCCTGTTTAAACAGGTGAATTTTTTTTCACATTACGTTTACGTGTCATTCGTTTTTTTTTTGTTTTATTTTAATTAAATCTTGAGGATTAAACAGAAGATGGACTGGATAAAAACATGTTTTTTTCGTCCAGTGTAAAATAAATTAAAACAACAATCGCATATTGCGTATTTTTTGAACCATTTTTCATCCCTTTTATACATTTAAATTTCTTCTGTTTGTTATTTGTATGACTTTCGTAAATAATTTTTTTTTTTTTCTTTTGTCTTTATAGCATTTGTATATTTGTAGCACGATAAAACAAGAAAATACATTTGGTCATCATCGTTTCTTACAAAGAAATTAAAGTAAAACCAAAAAAAAAAATCACTATATCATGCAATAACAGCTATGCTGTTTATTTTGCACCCGTTTGATGATCAAATAACTTAAGTTCAGTTGAGTAAAGTTAACTAAACTTAGCTTTAAACTAAGCTAAAAAAAAAAATAATAATAAATAAATAATAACAGCAACAACAAAAGTATCATCATCAACTATAGAGTAGCAGCAATAATAAAAATAATAATAATAATAATAATAACTGGAGTATTATATAGTGTGTGATGCGGTGAGCAGCAAATTGGCTGACAGACACACGTTCAAAATAATTGCAAGGTAGATTATGGTTGAAGATCGCTACTGCAACATGTGCCATTCGAGAAAATACTTGAGAGTGTTTGATTTTAAAGCTTTTTTATTTTATTTAATTTTTTTTTTTTTTTCTTCAAACCATTTTTCTGTTTTTAGTTAGTTTTATTTCTGTAAAGTTTTATATGTGCATGCACACTGATGTTATAACAACGGATTGCAATGTAAGTAAAATTTTTGCTAAATCACAAAAACAAAAACAAAAAAAAAAGAAGCAAAAATATAACCAAAGGTTTATAATTTTTTTTTTATTCTTCGTTTTTTTAGTTGTTTGTGGCTTTGGTTTTGATTTTTATTTGTTGCGGGCTATTTTGCGGGTTACTTGCTCGCTTATTTTCTTTTTTCATATATATATATATATATATATATATATATATATATATTTTTGGCTTTGTAACTTAGAGTGATTGCGTATACAATACTCAACAAACCACCTTAATTATAATACGTGAAGTAGTTTGCTTAAGGGCTTAATGGTATTATGTTTTGTAAAGTTTTTTTTATTTCTTTTTTATTTTTTTGTTGTTGCTGTTGTTGTTCTCTGTATATGAATACCAATAATTTTATTCCTGTTAATTTTTCTGCTGTATTACCCATTGCATATCCACCCAAGAGGCTGTACATTTGTCTTTTGTTCTTCTTCTTCTATATGTATGAAATCGCGTAAAAATTTTGCGAGCGTGCGCGTAAATGAGTTTCATGCGCGCGCTGAGCTTCTTTTTTTTTTTTTTTTAAATAATGTTTTTACCTTTGTTAGTCTGACCATCTAATTTCTTTAATATTTTTTTTTTTTTGTAATTTTATTATTATGATTATTATAAGTAATATAACAGTGGTATATATATATATACACAATTTTATATTCATGTTTTTTATTGTCTCTTTTTTTTCCTTTATTATTATTATATGAACATTGGTAGCATTTATTTCGGTAATAATTGTGGTTTTTTTTTTTTTTACTTTACAAAAGAATATTAATAAAATAAATTATAGAAATATGTTTTTTTTTTTTTTTGTTTTCTTAATTTTACAGGTAAAAATAATGTACAATGTGTGAACTTTTAATAATAATTTAAAATAGGCACGTGTATTACTGGACAATATAGAAATTTTACTTGTTTTCATGATTATTATTCATAGAATTCAATAGATTATTTCTTTTCTTTTTTTTTTGATGAAGATCAATTTATATATTTCTTATATTATAAATGTAAAAATATAAAATATAGATGATGCCAATATAAGATACTGTACACAGGTTAACTTATTATTCTTTCTGTTATTAAAATAAAAGAATAAGAAAAGGTAATAATAATAATAATAATAATAATAATAACAATAATATTGTGTATATAAGAATTTTTATAATAGGTTATAGAGTATTCGGCTGAATTCTAATTAATGAGAAAACAAAAATAAAAATAATGTATTGAATCAGTCGATTTAATAACATAATAATATACAAGCGCGTGCTCGCTTTCAAAGAAATGAGACAATCATCAGTTCTCATCTCAAATCTTTATTATATTTGTATAAAGATGTTTTTTTTTTTCTTTTACTTTTAATTTAAAAATCACTAATGGATATCCACATATACAAGATGATTTTTTAGTTTTAGTTTTGCTCTTTGTTTTATTATTATTGCTATAAAAGATTTTTTTTTTGTTATTATTATTTTTATATAATTATAAATATTGATTTAGTACAATATGATTGTAGCTATTAACAGCATTTTTTTTTTTTAGGTTTATTTACCGTCAAACATAAAAGAGTAATTCATTAAAAATGTTTTTGTCTTTCAATTCTAATTTCTTTTAGTGTTTTTTTCTTCTATTTACTTGAAGCTTTATTTAAATAAAAAAGAGAAGAAAAAAAAATAATTATCTTTCAGTTAGCAATATAAACAATATAACAGACATTTAATAATAATAAAGGAGAAATGTTAAATGAATAACAGAAATTTAATATGAATAAGGATTTTTCCTAATATATATTATTAGTTTTTTTTTTTTAGTTAAGAAAATGAAAAATAAAACGAATAAAGAGCAAAAAAAAAAATAAAATTAAGAAAAACACCTTAGGCTATTTTTTAAAACTGAATTGTAGTAGAAAATATTAATAAAAATAAATCCACATTCGCATACAGTATTTAAATAATATCCAACTACTGTATAGATTTTTATTTATTTTTTAATTTTATTTTGCCACTGTTAAAGGTTTATGCTAGTTGTGTGCCTTTTTTTTTTCAATTTAATTTATTTCTTTTCTTTATAAGACATTGAAAAACATAAAACATAAATTTATTACATTTTTATAGCATTAATTTTTGCAGAAGTAAAAAAAAATAAAAAAAAGAAAAAAAAGCACAACACAAGACACAAAAAAAAAAAAGAAAAATAATAATAATCGTTAAGAATAACATCATTTTATTAATTGCAATACGTAGTTAAATTATTTATTTATTTTTTTTAGTTTTTTTGTTTTAATTAACAATTCATGAAAGTAAAGCAAAGCAAAGTAAAGTAAAGCAAAGTAACATACTGTTTAAATAATAAATTTTCCCTAGAATTTATAATTGTTTATAAACATTTGTGTAATAAATAATAACAAAAAAAAAAAAAAAAAAAAAAAAGAATTAAAAAATTGTGTACAGAGAGAGAGTGAAAGAATTGTTAACATGCCATTGTTTTTAATACTCTTCCAGCTATGTTAGTTATTTTATTTTTGTTTAATCTATTTAATTATTTTTCATTTTCCTTTTTTTTTTTATTAATAATATTTAATGAAATAATAGAAAACATTTTTTTTTTTATTTATTACAATTAAATAAAAACATTTTTATAGAAAATGCATACAACATAAATGGAAAGTGTATTCTTCTCATATAAAATTTCTTTATTAAAATTATTTTTTTTCTTTCTTTCTTTCTAATTATATGCGTTTTATCAATTGTTTTGATTATTTTTAATTACATACACTATATGTATGATTAAATATTTATATGAGATGCGTTTTTTTCGTTTTTTTTGTTAATTAAAATATTAAAAATTGATGTGAGAATATTTATTAATTAAATGATTCAAAAAATGCTGCAAATAAATTTATCTAACCATTAGAAAATGTAATAAAAACACAAAATAATAATTTTTCACCATTATAAAAAAAGAAAAAAGTAAATATGTTGCAGTTCCGGTGTTTACTTCCTTTTCAATGTATAAATCTAAAAATAAATAAATAATGAAAAACAATTTTATTTTTTAATTAATTGGGCATGAAAAATGTAATTAAAAATCTTTTTTATTTTTTTTTTTATTGTTCTTTGATTTTTTATTGATTAAATAATTAATTATTATTGTTTTGTTGGTTTAAAGTAAAACCTTTCTGTTCCGTTTTTAATGCTTTTTCATTATTTTTTTTTGTGTTGTAGTAAATTCATTCATTATAAATGGAATAATATTAAATCAAAGAACAGACAAAAATTATGTATAAGAAAAAAAAAAAAAAAAAAAAAAGTGAAAATATGAACGCGTGTAAGTACAAATGGATGATTAAAAAAAAAAAAAAGAATTCCACACGCATCAGGCATACCAGTAATTATTAAGTAAAACAAAAACAGAAAAAAAAAAACGAAGAAAAAATGTTGATTGGTGGTTTTATTGATATTGCGTTATGTTTGAATGTCCTATTGTAAAATGAATGAATGAATTGAAGAAACGGAGAAAATATTTATATATGAAATTGATGAGCGATGATTTTCTTGATGGTCATTTTTGAACTGAATGCACGAGTAAATAATACTTGTAAGTGTGTTAATTAATATTTTTATTATATATTTTTTTTTGTTTTTGTTTTTGTTTCTGTTTCATCATTTCTTAATATAATATTTTTAATCTATTTTGTCGATATATATATTTTTTAATTTAAAAAAAAAAATAAAATAATAATAATGAAGCTAGTTAATTGAAATTTTTATTGATTGATTCATAGATATCTTTCGACATACACTTATGTTTGATGAATTCATTCATGTAAAAATTGTCTATATACAGCAGGTTCCCTTACTTTGTGACCGTTGAAGTCGTTCATTTCTTATTTAATATTAATTTTTACTTGGAGCCATCAAGTAGAAAAAAGGTATCATTCAATCATTGTTTAACATGATAATAAATATTATTTCATTTCTAAAAGTTTTTTAATTTGTCGTTTTTTTTTTTAATATTTGATTTAGAAAATTAATTGAACAGAAAAATCGATTTTCTTCTTCGAAAGAAATCAAAAATAATTTTTTGTTTTGTTAATTAAATAAATAAAAAATAAAAAATAATTAATTAGAGTAAATAAAAAAAAAGAAGAAGAAAAAAAAAAAATAATTTTCGTATAATATATAATTTAGTAATAATTTCATTTGGTTAGAGAATTTGTATAATTCTGCACGCGCGAATCATTAGAGAGGCTTATGCGGATCATATGATTGCGTTTTTGACTTATCCGCAGGGGAAACATTAAAATAAATACAGTATACAAAAGATTGTGGTTTTATTTTTTGTGTTTGCGATAATTTCCATAATTTTTTTTCATTTGTTTTTTTTTTTTTTGGTTGTTAAATCTGTTTTGGTAATGGCATGCTCCAATTTTGTTGATGGTAATGACTCTGGCATTCCAAAGTGTACAATGTTTTCATATACAATAACGTATCGTTCTCTTAATTATTTTCGGTTTTTTTTTTTTGTTGTTGTTGATATTTTCACTAATTTAAAGCTTTAAGGTAATAGAAATTTTTTGCGTGGCAATACAAAAAAGAAGAATTTCTGCAATAATAACATAAAAATTATGTTTTGCACGTAAGAGAAAAAAATAAATAAAACTAAGCGTTTGTTTCATAGAAAATCGTTGTATGTGTCATCAATTTAGCTAGTAAATGGAACTACTATAATCGGTAGCATGGTTTGAAAAGGTAAGATGACTTAAAAATTGCATTGCGAAATTTAAAATTAAACACGCGATCAGTATTAAGTTGTTTTTTTTTTTGTTAACAACAACGTACCATGTTGCTGCAATCTAACCTAGCTGGTTGCTCTTATTGCTTCTGATTATATTAATGACTTTTCTAGTGTCTTTTTTACATACATACACTTTTTTTATTATTATTTCATTATTATCAGAATAATATTAATGTGAAAAGTAATGGATGGTATTTTCCTTTTAATTACAATTAACAATATTAAGTTATAGATTTAACTTAAATAATAATAAAATAAGAGATATGGGGAATTATTTAAGTCAATTATAATCTATATATATATATATATATATAATATTTCTTTAGTGCAACAGCATGGTTGCATGTATGCAGTTTGTACATCATTAAGTAATATTTAATTGCAATGTTGTTCGTCGAGTTTTAGTTTATCGAATGGCTAGCACGAGTTTTGAATTTTAAATTTTCGATAAAAAAAAAAAAATAAAAAACATAAATAAATAAACAACAATTTAATACAGAAACTGCATACAATAACACAACTAAATAATAATTAACACTCTATACATAAAAAAAGCTATTTAATATAATCACAGCTATTTCAACAGCCAATATATACTTATATTAATAAAAAGTTACGTTCACTGCAGTAATTTTAGCACAGTGGTAAAAATTAAAAAAAAAAAAAAAAAAAAAAAATTAAATCATCTCTTAATCGAATAACAAAAATACATAAAAAAGAAAAATATATGATGTAATTAATGACAAGTAATAAAAAAAATAAAATTAAAAATTGTCAATTGAACCAGAGTAAAAAGAAAAAAATCTTTATGCAATATTGACTTTAAATTTACTTGCAGTATATAATGCAGCAAATGTATAACACAAAAAATTTATATAAAATAAAATTATTACGATCTTAATTACAATAAATAAAAATTTTAATTACATTTACTATACATAACATGTTCATTAAATTAATTATTATAATTATATTATTTTGATACTTAATTTTTCATAGTTATTACAATTACAAGTAAAATTGCTATTATTATTATTCATAATTAATAAAATAAATATTTATATGAATAATACAGAGAATTACTTTTTTTTTTTTTATTAACGATGACTAAATGAATTATTAAAATTATTTATTTGTGATTTATAGAACAAATCGTTTTAAGATCTTAATTTTTTTTTTTTATTATTATATTTTACTGCATGTAATTGTAGTGGAATGTTTTAATAATAATCATAACAATAATGAGTAGCCATTTGAACAGGTTTGATTAAGGATAACATTTAAATAAAAATTCTATAAACTAATTAAACTTATAAATAAATCATAATAACGTATAAAATGGTTAACTACTTAATAGAGAAAAATTATTTAATTGAAATGAAAAATTTTGGCTTATAAAATTGCGTCATAGAATACGACTAAAATGTTTTGCATTTCCTTTAGATACATTTTGTTTGCGTGATGACAAAAAAAAAGAAAAACTTTATCTGCATCAATTTATTTAATTTTCATCGTTAAAATAAAAAAAGTAAATAATATTTATGCTTTTATTATTATCGTGATTTAAATGTTCTCTGCTTGGTTTCTGTATCATTGCTACATTTTCAATTATAATGTCATTTTATTTGCATATATTTTTAACTCATTGTTCTGAAATTATTATTATTATTATTATTATTATTATTATATTTTGTTTACAAAAGCTTTATATACATTTATTGTTATTATTATTTTAATTGAATTTAAAGCATTTTATTTATATTTATTTGCTCTGACGTGATTTTTGTCATTTTGATTGCGGAAAATGGACATCATCATAATAAACGTTTATGCACAAGTATAACTACTTAAAACAATTTTACCGGAGCTTTGGAGTAAAGTCAACAAAAATTATGAAAGAACAAAGCTTCGTATAAATGATTATAAATAATTTTTTTTTTCTAATTATAGTAGAAAAAAGCTACAAATAATTTAATGACAATCAAATTTTTATTTCATTTTCTATGTTTCAGTATTCTACACGCAAAACATATGTTTTATTAAAAACGTAAGAAAGCAGCATATAAGCGTTTTTCTTTAATATATTTATCAAAGTGTTTGTGTAATCTTATTTTCTTGCATTATTATTGGTTTGTAAAAGTTAATTTTGATTGGTTAAGTCGTTTCTTTTGTTTGCTCCCACAAAGTAAACGCCTATTACCATCTCTCGTAAAGCACATTTTTACATTGTGAATATACCGTATAGGTTAACAGGTAGTCGTTGTTTCGTTTTATTATTATTATTATTATTATTTTTACAATTTTCTTCTTATTATTCTTCTTCTTTTTTCTCAGGAACTTTTACAATGTCGATAAACGTAATTAAAACAGAAATACATATAAATAATATTTAACAAATAAGCATATTCGACAGTCTGATTAAATAATGTAATGAATTTTTATTTTTTTTTTTTTGTAACAAGGAAAGGTGTTTTTTCTATAATTAATCGTCATCGCTTGCTGTGCCTGAAGTTCAGGTAGCAATATCATGCACAATACTTTTACAAATTTATTTTTTTTTTTAATGAAAAAGTTGTTACTTTATGCAAGTAACTTGATTTCTTACGCATTCTTCTGCATCTGTTGCAGTCATATGCTAATTAACATTATTCTTTTCAGACAACTAATTATAATGATGCAATTATAAACAAAGACACTTTTGCAAATGTAACAGATGCCGAATACTCGTAAATTTGCTTTCTATTTGCAAATATATAGGAATATTTTTTTGTTACATCGGGTTCGTCATCTATTCAAGTCTTTTATAACACCTAATAACACCAAAAATGTTTTACCGATTTTTAACCCTTTTTAGTGCCATTTAATCTAAAAACATATTCTTTACAAATGGAGGTTAATTGAAAGTTAGTGAGTTTATAAGATGCACAATCATTTTTTGTTTTTTTTTTTTTTTATTATTTAAATTTGTCCCATCCTTTGCTTTTTTTTTTAAATGAAATTATTTTTCTCTCCCTCTCATTATTATTGTTTTTCTTTTTTGATTTGCTTTATTTTTTTTTTTATTGCATAAAGACGATGATACATAAGGCGGAGCAGCTACAGATCCAATATTATTATTTCAATAATAATCTGTTCCAATGTTATAAATATTTGCACAATACAACTAAAACATGTAATAAATAAACGATATCTTTTCTATACATATGGGTAAATAAAATAGAATACAGTAGTTGCGGCAGCCTGTATATATTCTCAATTAATAACTGAATATATATATATTTATATATCTATGTATGTTACTAAAGAAACAGCATCGCTTGCCGCCGTCTTGCTGCTGGGCCGTTTAGTCTGGTGCGCCTTCTTTCTCGCAGGTAAATACTTACAGGTACCACCGTACCGCACATGCTTTGCTTCTTAACTCTGTATCGTTTGATATACTGTATATATGAAAAGGTAACAATATTGAATATGTATACATGATTATAGAGTCGCGATCGAGAGGAGTGTAGTGTTTAGTGTGCGTTGTGTGTTTTTATATATTTTCTTTAGAAGGTCATGGTTAGATAGTGGCGATCTTAACGGACAGTGTTCATTAAGCAGTTGAAGCAATGGGTCATCTTTTTTGAAGATCTTCATTGTGCGCGAGTATTTTCGTTATCAATCGTATTCATTCCTTTTTTTTTTAATATAAATATTAATTAATCGCGTTTGTTGTTCTTTTTTTTTATATTAAATAAAATTTTGTGATTTTCTTATTTGTTTATTAAATAAAAATTTGTGTTTAATTGTGTTGTGTTTAAAATTAATAACAAAAAGGTAGAAAATCAATAAAAGGATTAATAAATAATTTATCTAAGCAAATACATATTTATTAGTTAAAAAAACAACGAATAAATTTATTTGTTTTGTGAGTGAAAGACGTTTTATTCGTATTTATTATAGAAACTTTTATCGTGATTGGAATATAAATTTATTATTATATGTTTACATTAAAATATTGTGGTAAAGTGAATTATGTGTATATTGGCAAGTGATTAACAATATATTTGATGTGTTTGATAGAATATAATCAAAACAAGTGGATGAAACATTAAATAATAGTAAAATAGTAAAGGGACATATCGAACAAGTTATTTTGACAGAGTGACAACAACAATTAAAATTAACTACTTTATAGTTTTGATTTATTATGATTGTTTGACATATTGTTGATGAAAAATATTATTTACAAAAGAAGTGTGTAAAGGTAATAAATAATAATAAAAAAAAAAAATAAAAATAAAAAGAGATTTAAAAATGGAAACTTGCGTGTTAATACCACAAGAATTCGCACTGACTGTGACAGCAACAGGCGCTCGCGGTTCTGGAGAACCAGTTGTATCGGTTTGGACGACAAATAGGATACCACAAGGATCTTTATGTTATCCATTTCAAGGGACTGTACGCATTGATAAACTAGACGTTTATTCATATATTGATGAAGATGATGTAAGTGTCACTTAATTAAAAATAATTTGTTCATAAATAAAATTAATTAACTTGCTACTAAATGCACCCTCATAAAAACACTTGATGATATCACTAAATTTAAATATTTTTAATGAATAATTCATAAAGAAAAAAAAAAAAAAAACGATATACACGCATTATGTTGTGAATCCATATATTATGTATGCGCAACAGGTACATTACCTGTAACACGAAACGAAAGCATCAGGGTGTGAAGAGGCACCCTCCCATGACTGTGGGAAAAACTTAAAGAAAACGTTAAAAAGAAAAAAAAAACTCTTTTTAACGTCTTTTCTTCTATGTTTCTTAAGAAAACCAAAAAAATATTTTTCACATTTTGTTTGTTTATTTGTAGTTAGTAGCTAGTGATTATTCATTGTGTGAATGGTTTATTAAATGTAAATTATTATAATATGTAATATTTTTAATAATTATAATAAAAATGTATAAGGGACCCCATGGTTAATAACCGTGAAACCATGTAATTGTATAGTTAAAAATTCTACTGGTCATTTTCAGTTTTTATTCTATTATTTCGTTTGTTTACCTGTTTAACCATACTGTTCGTTCGTTTTTTTTTTTTTTTTTGTTAATTTGCAAATATTGTGCTTTTTAATGCGCAATTAACAATTAATTAACTAACTTAGATAGAGAAAACATTCAATTATGGTTAAAGTTCTAGTAAATCATTTAAACATTTGTCCATGATTATAAGTAAAGCTAGAGATAGCTGAAATCATTGCGGTATCAAACAAATATAACACAGATTATGTCCATAAATTGTGATTAGTAAATCCGTCGTTATGACATAACTCATTTATTATTTTTATACTTCTTGTTTTAATTATTATTTGATTTATTACCTTACATAATTTATTAACCAATTTATAGGCGTAGTTTTTAATTAAAAAAACGAAAAAAAAAATGTTTTTTTTTTTGGCATTTTTTTTATGAAATCATAATTACTGTTTGTTGAAGTTAGGTAATTTTAATAAATAGACAAAAACAAATAGAAGATAATTAATGTTTTATTAATCAATAAATTAAATAAATAGACGTTAGTATAAGATTCTAAAATAGCTAAAATTTAATTCCCAGTACACAGAAATATTTATTAAACAATGAATAAAAAAAAAGAAGCTTTTTTGCTTTTGCTTCTGAAAGAAAGAGAAATTTTTTATTTCTTCTATTTTAATACTTTAAACCATTTTTAGTTTCTATTAAAGAACATGTATTAAATCATGTATCTTATAAATTCAATTATATTAAATAAAAAAAAAATGCAGCAAAAGAAAATAGATGAGATTTGAATTGAATTAATGTAAAATATTTAAAAATGTGTAACAATGTGAATAGGTGAAACAAATAGATAACAATTTGCACGATGTTCGTGCGTAAATATATAATAATATTTCCATCTTATAATCGCGATTAATGTATTGCATTGAATTATAATTTTATTTATTTTTTTTCATTATTATTATTATTAAAATAAGATTATTTGGCGTGATGTTCCATAGTTAGCTAGATATAGTTAATTATTTATGTTAAACATTTATAAACAAGCGACATGGTAGGAAAAAGTAAAAATTTTCTATTATCATTATGCTGATTTTTTTTTTTTTTTTCTTTCATTTTCTTATATCTTGCATATATGTATCATCTCATAATAATAATCATAATTTTGATTTCATTTCAATTCACGCATTGCAAATAAAATAGAGAGAATATATGGATACAAAGTGAAAGTACATAACTACTTGTTTTCTCATGTTTGATCTTCATTTATGTATTTATTTGTTCATTTACTATAAAAATTCTTTTAATTCTTCTATTTTGTTTGTATTTTTATTCATTATTTATTACTATTATTATTGCAACAAAACTATGCTGCGCTCGTTTGTATATAATTATGACAAGTAACAACAAATTGAAAGGTTCATTCACCAAACACCTGATATTACATTTCTTTCTTATTAAAATAAAGTAATGTAAAAGCTAGAAAAAAAAACTAAATTAAATGATTTGATACAAAAAAAGAAAAAATCCAAGCATAAAGGTTTTTTTTTTTTAATTAATTTTATTTTGTGGTATGCTTAGTTGTAAAGTTGAATCAACACTTGCTAATAATAATTTTTTTTTTTTTTTTACTTTATATTTCCATTAAGCAGCAGGTAAACTGAATATATGTACGTTAATATGTATTAAAAACTATTATTTAAAAAGCCTTTTTTTCGCTGCTTGTTTATTATTTAATAAAAGTAAAAGAAAAAAAAATAATAAAAAGAGCACGCGTGCTTTATTGTGAATCGAATTGGAACAACAGAATAATAAGAAAAACTATTCTTGGTGTTTTTTTTTTTTTTTTTTTGATTTATTTTGTGTTGATGAATGCGGTTTAATAATTTGTTGTTGATGTTGTTGTTATTCTTTCTTATGATTTACTTTAATAAGAAAAGAAGCACTGAAATTGTTTTTTTTTTCTTTTTTTTTTAATGAAAAGGCGAAGAAACTGGTAAAATTAATAGAAATTATTATTATTTTTTATTTTTTTTATTGGTGTAATTGTTATGTCGTATTTACAATCTAAAGCAATTTTATTTATTAGAAAAAGAAAGAATAAAGAAAAAAAAAATAATAATAAATAAATCTATATTTTTAGGCTCGAAATAAAATAATAATAAATTTTGTGATGTAATTATATAATTTGGATTTAATAAAAAGATAATATAATTGAATGGAATTTTATGTAGATTATAGATTATAAACAAAAAAAAAAATATATATACTCTAAATAGATATTTAATATAAGATAACATTGAAATAGTTAATACCTTTTAGAGTATTTATGTTTCCTTTTGAATAACAGAAGAAAATAAAAATACAAAAACCATGTAATAGTAATAAATTAATTGAAATAAATAAAGGAAAATACAAAAAAAATTTGTTGTATTTGCTGAAAAAAAAAAAAACCACTTGTTGTTTGTCATAAAGCAATTTATATATAAGTTTATTCACATTTAACTGTAATTACAATATTATAATTAAATAAATCACATTAAATCTAATTAAACATATAATAAATAACAACAAAAAGAAAACGACAATTAATTAACACTGGTGTTACAATTGTGGTGCCACATTTCACAAAGTAAAAATATTTTCTTAAAATTTTGATTATAATTAAATAAATCACCAAATGAAAAATAATAAAAATAATAATAATAATAAGAAATACTCAGCTACCGAATACATTAGTAATTAATAAAATTAGTTATATCAATTAACATTTATAATCCGATGTAATAATTCAAAGTCAAAGAATTTTTTTTTTTTTATGAAACGAAACTTATGAAAAAGGAAATTCATAAATTTATTGCAATAAATAATCATCGTCGATAATACGGTTCTAATTGGCATCATTAGTCGGCACTGTGGCTGTTTGGTCACAATACAGTAACGAAAGAAATGTCATTAAAATTTTATTTATAAATAAAATATGATAATAGTGGGCACAAATTAAAAAAAAAAAAAAAAGAAAATAAATAAAAATTGTCGCATTTCGATAAAGTAAACTAACCGATGGCCATTATACGAACTGAGTAGTAGTAACGATTAAAAGCTACCTGTGGTTTTTTTTTGTTTGAAATTGCAATAGTGTTAGGTCTTTCCTTACCCGTTATGGATAAAGTGTTAATTAAAATGTTCACTTTAATACAATAATAACAACAAATTACCAAACATAGCAAATATATGCAATATTGAAAACCCACACGGTTTCGGTTCATTTGCGCTCAATAATTTATTAATTATCATAATGAAAAATAATATTAATTAATCTTTATGCTTTTATTCTCTTTCTTTTAACATACATCAATCTTTTGCAAATCCATTTCCTTTATTATAAGATCTAAGAAGAAGAAATGAAAATCAACAACAAAAGCGAATTCATTATAAAAAAATCATCGGTTGATAAATTAATAAAACTACAAAAGTAAATGTGCGTGAATTTTTCTATCACGGTTTTATTAATAATAAAACATTTTTTTTTTCTTCGTAAATTATTAAAATTGATGGTTTCTTAATTTATAAATCAGTGGTATTTGGCTTGCAATTTGTATTTAAAATTTTGACAAAGAGGAAAGAACAGATAAAATATAAAATAATTAATGATTACCGGATATATGGATTGAGTGATATAAAAATATTATTGACATATTGTACCGTTAAAGATGAATCTATAAAGCTTATATCATGATTAGATTATAATATAAAATCTCATCCATAACGCATTTGTGGAAATTAATTAATTTTATATAAAATTAACACATGTATATATAAAATTTCGTAGAGAACGGATGTTTGGGTCTATCTCACATTAAATAAAAAAAAGAAAAAAAAAAAACTATTGAAATAGTTGCTGACATCTCTTTTGTTTATGTTATAATGACAAACATAAAGAATAAATTAAGAGTTATATGCGCGCGGCTATTTATAAAAGATGATATGGGGACAGCAGTAGCAGGTTCATCGACATAATCAAAGTAGTACCTACGGCTATGATTGTATGTTAACGAAAGATTGCTTGTTTAAAATATATTCGTTTTACCTAAAGCGGCTACCTCAGTTGGTACGTATGGTTAACTGAATGTGACATAGATCATTTTGTCCAAACGAACAAGAATTGGGAGACAACAAAAAAAAAAAAACATTTCTTAGTAAAAACATTTTTACTTTTTTTTTTTTTTTTTTTGGTATCTTTTCACCCAGACTGACTGGTTTATTCAACATAATTCATGCTGTGCTATGTCCATCTTTCTTGTGTGTATTTTTTTATGATTATTACGTCTTCTAACCTACCCCACATGGTAGTAAAAAAAATAAATACAAAACAAAACCACAAAAAATATTAATAGCCACTTGTCACTGTTTTTCGGCTAAATATCATCGATCATAAGCCACATAAACATCTAACGAATATTAATTTTGATAAAAAAAAATTGCATTTACATTGTTAAAAGTTTCCTTTGATGCTAACGACTATAATTTGTACAAACCAAAAGAATAAACAAATAAGAAGACGGAAAACAACGCATAAAGATGCGACGAAAATGTTAACATAAACTAGCAACGTTTAAACAGACGAAAAAAAAAAAAAAACATAATAAAATAATTATTAATTAGTAAATATTGTCTAAAGAAAGGTGTTTTTTATTATTATTATGTTTTTTTTTTGTTTTTTGTTTAAATAACGAATAAATATCATCAACAAAAAAAAAAAGTGAAAAACATAAAACCAAACTACAGAAGGACAAGACAAATAGACTTAAAACAACAACAACAAAAAAAACTGGATAAAATTAATTTCGCTATAGAATAATAATAATGCGATGCTATAATTAAATTAAAACAAAGCAATTTAAGAATGTTCGTTGTAAATAAATTAAAAGAATTAAAAATTGTATCTTTCTTTATGTAGAGCTGATAATAAATGAAATAAAAGAGCCAATAAGAATTAAATTTAATTATATATATTTTACTTTTATTTTTAAAGAATGAAACAAGTGTAAACTATGTATAACGAGGCTAATAAACTTCGGTTATGTATGAGAGTAATTTTATTTATTTATTTTTTTTTTAAATAATAATAATAATAATAATAATAATAATAATAATAATAATAATAATAAAAAGATATGACAGTTTGTTTATATACATGTATATATAACAGGAAATCTTTTTGGTCGTCTTTTCATCTTTTAATGGTCTCATCCTTTGTAGCAAATAGTTTTATTATTAATTTTCTTTTCTTTCGTTTTTTTTAATCATTAAAGCGAGAAAACTGCCTAGCCACAAAACTTCTTGTCAATTATATTCTATATTATTACCAGCTGTATTAAAACAGTTTTCATTCAATATCTATTTATTCCTACATATTTGTAAGAAAAAATACAGCATAAAAACCACTTATACAGTGTGGTATGATATGTTGTCGCATGAAATAAAATAATTTATTATCACAAAAATTGTTTTTTTCATTTTTTTTTCTCTTTTTTTAACGCAAGAAATGCTGTAAATGCAATTTTTATTTAAAAAACTATTTTTTTTTTTTTTTTTAATATCAGAAATAATCAATAAATTTTCTGTTTTTATTTTATTTGTGTTAAATAATAAAAAAAAAAAAAAAATCGTTTTTATCCACTTATGTATGTGATTAAAAAAAGAAAAAAAAAAGTCTGGGTATTAATAAACAAAAAAAAAAAAAATTATTTTCATTGAAATGACATAAAGTGTTGTTGTGGGGCACGTGCTGTTCATTTCATTTATAATTTTTATTTCAAATTGGTCATAATAAGGCTAATTATGATTAATTTTTATTTTAACGGATTTTTTTTTCTCTCTTTCTTTTTTAATTATTCAACTTTTTTTCGTTTTACGTATTTTTTTGGTATTCATAAATGATTTTGGTGCGTTATAAAGAAAGGAAAACCTTTTGATACAAGTTATAATTATTTTCATTTTTGTTGTTGAAGATTGGAATTATATTGTTAACATAATTATAAAGAAGAATAAAAAATTGCATAGTCAGGTGTAAGGTACTAATAATTCACATAACTTTACTACCTCAGTATTTATAAAATGCTTTTTTTTTTTTGAAATAATATTTTCGGTTCGTTATTGTCTTTTATTCGTTTTTTTTTTTTTTTGTTGTTGTCTAGGATCCTTTAGAAAAATGATTGATTTTGCAGGTGCTTTTGTTATGAACAGTTTTATTGTAATCAATGTCATTATAAGGCGCCACATGTACAACAAAAATATAATATTTCCGGAGCGACCTTTTCAAAACAATAAATATCCTAAGGTATAAAATAAAAATTTTATTTTATTTTCGGTTAATACAACGTCAAATTATTTGTCTCAAGACGGTTTTTTTTTATTGTTGTTTTTGGTTATATAATTCCTTAATTGCTGTGTTTTAAATTAAAGCGATTCGTCATGAGAAAAATCTAAACTAATTGATTTTAAACGATTAATATTTAATGGATTATGAGAAATAAATATATAATAAAATTTTACGATGCTAATCGTATAAGAATTAGTTTTTGAATAAATTAAATGTGTAGGCACAAACAAGTGCACTTGGGTGTTGAATAAAACATAAAAAAAAAAAAAAATTAGTGAAAACCTCTGACCTAAACGATGGCGAGAAAATATATTTATAATTAGTTAATAATTACTGTTGGTCGATGTATGTAAAAAAGTAAAAAAATTTCACGGTTCGATATATTAATTTAGGCGCATGGAGAGATGAATTTTTTATCAGAAAGAAAAAAAAATGTTTTTTATTCTTTAAAATCTATCAAAAGTCGGCAAACCATCGATATGGAATATTAGTTTAAACACAGAATAGGTTTTAATCTTTAATTGGAATCTTTTTTAAAGATAATTTAAAGTTACAACTCGAACGATCGATCATAATTAATTATCAGAGAGGGGCAAAAAAAAAAAGAAAATAAAAATGGTGAGAATGTTTCAATAGCTACCTAATTTTTGCGTGCTTTTGGTCATCTTATATTAATAATAATAATGGTGAGCATTATAATAAACGCAATAAATATTCACTATGCTTTAGTTTTTTTTTATTTCATTTCTTAACAAAAACATAAATAAAGAAAAAATATTTGAAACATTTTTTTTTTTTATAATTCTTTTCATTTCTTTACTTTTTTTTTTTTTTGTTTTTGTATTTTTAAATAATTACTTTAGCAGATTTTCTAAAGTAACTAACTACCTTTATGTTATAAAGAAGTAACAGATAAAATAAAAACGAGGTGAGATAAATATTTCAAAAAACTAATGCTTAAACATTAATCATTTTGCGCATACAATTATTTTTTTTTTTTATTATTTGATGAAAAAAAAAAAAACGTAAATTGTTCGTTTATTTTCACAAATAAGAATATTTTTTTTATTTTGTATTATTTTTATGTTTAGTATTGTTAAATCAATACATTTGTTTGTTACGAATAATTTTTTTTTTTTTTTGTTTTTTCTGCACTAAATAGTTGATTGCAAATCACATAATGTTGATTAGAAACCAGCATGTCAATCAACAGTCACAACCCACTATATACCAGCATCATCACCTCTAAGACAATATAAACGTACCGTTCAGGAGCATATTGTAGATTTCATGCTTCATTAAATTATATTTATTTGCTATGCTTTTCATCAACTTAGATGCAATTTTGTAGCATAACACAAAAAAAAAAAAAACTCTTTATGCTTGTGCTTTAAATAATTCTTAAGTAGAAATAATTTAAAGTACGGGTGAAGTGTACATAAAAAATAAGAACAAGATTTTTATTGTTATTTTTCTTAGTTTTTTTTTTTTTTTTTTTTGGTTCCCTCTCTGTGTGTAGTTCGTTGAGTTTTTTTTTTTTCTTAATTTTTAATTTTTATACATTTTTCTGTATTGCGATCAATTTAAAATAATAAAACATAACACACAATAACAAATGAATAAATAAAAATCAACGAAATGTCTGGTATGGTCTGCCAAAAAATAAAATAAAAATAAATTTTAAAAATAACGTGTAGATTTCAACGAGACTATAAGAGACGAAACTGGATTTAATACAAAAATTTTTTTTGCTTCATCTCGTTTTTTGGTTATTATTGTTGATGTGATACATGTTTTGAAAGCAATATGTACAATCGAATTAATAACTTTTATCTGATGAATGTATTGTTTTTGATGGTTGAAATAAATAAAAATCATAATAAACAAAAAACATAAAATGTATGGTTTATGAAATATACCTGCAATTGGGTCAAGAGTTTTATCAAAAAAATAATAAAATAAATAAAGAAAGAAAGAAAGAAAACAATTCAACGAATCATATATCGCACATTGCCATTAACAGCTTTATACTTTCAGGAATCTTTCATTTATCATTTTAATAAGTAATAAAGAAAGAAGGAAAAAAAAAAAACAAATTTTTGTTTGTATTTACCGCGCAGAATTTATTCACTTGTTTCAATAAATCTTAAATAATCGATAATAATTTTTTTTTTTTTTTTTTTTTTTTATGTTAGTACCCCAAACACTCATCATAATCATTATGCCTAAAACCCGAATATAAGTGATGAGGATTAAGTATTCGGTGTATTTAAGCATACAAAAAATGTATTTTTTTTTCTTGTTATTTTAAATTGAAGAGTTGTTATTACATATATGCAAAGTGCCGTTAAGTATATTTTTCCTTTCCTCAAGTAAACCTTTTAATTGTTTATATTTGTATGTGCGCCAGCGATTTTTCCATTCCATTACAAAATTGGAGTAGGTTTTTCTCTGTTTTAAAATTTTTTTTATTTTTTTTTTTTATTTCTGTTCAATGATTAATGATTTTGTCGCGGCTGTTTGATGTTTATTTTAGTTTCTGTTATTATTTATGAATTTTTTATTTTTCAGACTTTTTTCGACCAAAATTTTGACGAATTTCTTGTTAAATTTTGATATGTGGAATTTAAATTTTTAGAATGTTGAAATATTGCTTCTTTTTTGTATTTTTGAAAGGATTGGCCTGAAGATTTGTGCAATATTTGAAAATGCAAAAATTTAGCACAATCTCATCTATCATTTATTTTTCTTCGTTGTATTTCTTTCATTTTTTAAATCTTAAATCTTTGTTAGTTTCTACCCATTGATTGTTTTATTGTGTTCAGTTTTTTTTTTTTTTTTTATTCGTTTTTGTTAATAAAAAAAAAAAAATTATTATTTTTTTGATTGGACTAAATTCACACTTTAATGAACAAACAACTAATGTATTTAACATGCTTAAAATACATCAACATGAAAAAAAAAAAATAAAAAAAGTAATAAAATTAATATCGCGCTTTACCCATATATGTACGTTTCAACAACAATAACAACAACCGATATGATATTCTGGTTATTGTATTAAAAATCAAAAAAGATTATTAAGATGTCATTAAATATTCATTGACTTGGATTATTTCATTCAAAATGTCAATCATACATGTATAAAGTACACTCGACTACGTACATATATGTTTCTTGTTTTTACCAAAAAAAATTCAAATGAAATTAAATAAAATTTTCAAATTTAAAATACAAAAAAAAAAAAAAGCTAAAAATGAAAAACATAAAAGAACCTGATACGATAGTACGCGATTGTATTTGCCTTTTTGTAATTTAACATAAACCAGTCACACAGTAATATTCATACAGGCTACAAACAAACAAACAAATTTAATGACTTTTTCTGTTTGTTTTTTTATGGTAAAGGTGTAGAAATTTGTTTACAATAATTTTTGATCTAGAATCAAGATGATACTTTATCAATGCTCTACAAATTATCAACTGTTATACAGTTAAAACATTCTATAACTGCGAAATTATAACGAATTGAAAACAAAATATTTATTAATTATAAGTTTGTTAGTAAATAAATTTGCAATGACAGTAAAATAATAAATAAATACAAAGAAATTATTAATCCATATCAACGTGATGATTTATAAATTATAAAACGAAAAACAACATACATGACTTTCAATTATAATTTATATTAAAAAAAACACATATATTTATTGCAATATAAAGGTGTAACTATGCTGGTTTAGCTATAAAGTCTGGTTGCACAGTAAGATTTCTAATTCAATAATATTTTGTATGGAAAATGTCAAAAATGAAAAACTTTTTTATTATGATTTTGAAAGAAAAAGTTGTGCAAAATGAAAAAAAAAAAAAAACAACAACAACACAAGACAGGTGTGTAAGGAAGAGTAGTAATTATTCCAAAATTGCTACATCATGAATTTCGTTAATAATTTAGCATGACAAGACCTATTAGTCTAAGAATAGTTAAAAAATATTTATACTAAAAATATGTTAATATGTGAGACAGTCAATTAATCAAGTTCTACGCTTAATATTTTGCTACTTTAATTATATATTGATTTTTTTTTTATATATATATATATTTCTTGTTGTTGGCATATTTGGTGCAATAATTTATTTTATTTGTTTCACTGTAACCCTATAAAAAAAAAAAAACAAAAAGCTTCTTAATGATTTAAAAATAAAAAAATTAAACCTCATGATATGACTTGAATTCTTTAGTTTCATAATTTAATTTCTATAATAAATATAAAAAAAAAAAATTACTTGATTAGATGAGAATGAGGAATTTTTATAAAAACAAAAACAAAAAAAAGCATTAAAGCCGCGTGTTAACAACAAAGTTGCCGCACATTATAAACACGTTACGCTTCAAGATTAGATCATTAACATTTACAAAACATAAGATTATTTTATCGTCACCATATTGTCGTTATAGTTATTGTTTTTTTTTCTTTATTAATAATAATAATAATAATAATAATACGTACACGCACATCAGACTAATTTTCAAAACTGATGGATTTAAGGAAATCAAAAATCAACTATAGAAAGCTAAAACTGCTAGAAGACAGAACAAACAGCAAGAAATATAATAATAATAATAATAAAAAAAAACTTTTAATGTTACTTAAATAATTATTAGATTAGATGAACTATAAATTGCAAAAGCATAATTATTGTTAATTCTTGTATGTGGCTATATAATGAATCAATGTATGAAGAAAACAATCAAGCTGGTGATCATGTCAAATTAATTCTTTTTTTTTTTTTTTTACTTTTTCTTTTTCTCTTCTTTTAATTCATCAAACTAATGCTGTTGTTCATCTTATTATTATTATTATTATTTTTATTCGTATAATTTAATTTAACATAGAAAAAAATTCAGAGTATCATGTGTGACCAATCCTATGGCTGTGTTCTATGTTAAAAATAATTATTATTGATGTGGTCATCAACGAAATACTCTAAATCTTTTACATATCGTACAAAAATATCATAAATGTTTGATAATTTATAAATGTCCAAAATATTTTTTTAAATCATTTTTCTACATTTTCGTTGGTGGTGGTTGTGTATGTTAATTTAATTTTTTTTTTTGTTTAAGGTAAGGTACGTACGTACAGTGTATATGCGCTCATATAATTGTTTTTTTTCTTCTTGTATTTAAAAATATAAACATAAAGAACATATTAATAATAGTTTAAAAATATTAGTGAACAGAAAACGGATAAAGAAAAGAAATATTATTAATAAAAATTATAAATATGATTTATATTGCTTTCAAGTAATTCCACTTTCATAATCGTCATTAAAATAGCTTCTGTACGTGCTGTTGCTGCTGCTTCTGCTGTTGTTTTTGTTATACCTGATGTAGTATCGTTGATCTCTTAAGTCGTTTATCTTTGTTGTTTTTTTTTTTTTTTTACTATTAAATATGTATTTTTAATTAAACTAATAATAAAGCGTAAAGTTTTATAAAATTAGGAATTTATTATTATTATTTTTACCTCACGTCTTGTTATTCATCTTTGCTTTTTTTTTCTTTGCTTTTTTTATTTCATTACTTTATTCAAAATACATAAATAAATTAATTAAAAATAACAAATTTATTTATTTATTTCTATTTAGCATAATCAATCAATGATCATGTTAATGTTTTATTATTAAAAAAAAAAAAACAATTTAAAACTACACCTGCTTGTGTAAATGTAATAAAACGAAAAAAAATAAATCCGCAATCCGCAAATAAATGTTTATTTTTTTTTTTTTTTTATTATTTGGTAAAGTAATGCACCACGTCGCGACCCATGAATTGTTCGTGTAACCTTTGGCCGATTTTGTGTGAAAGATACGAAAATTTATGTTATTTTTCTTGTTTTAAATTAATCTTTTTTTTTCCTTCGTTGATTTTCTTTTAGAAATACGATCACGTTTATTAAATAATTTATACAAATTTCATGATTGATGGATATTTAATTAGTTCAGTAATATAAGGCGTTAATCGTATTAGTTATTTTCATCTAGATACAATTTTTTTTTGTAGTCTCTCTCTTTAAGTATATTAATAATATTCTGTGAAATATCGTTAATTTGTTTATGTGTCACAGAATAAATAATTTATTTTATCGAAGACCACATTAACATTGCGGTGTTGTTTGTATTTCTTTTTTGAATAGAACTTTTTTATTTTTTTTTATTTGAATCAATTTAAAAACAGGAAAAAAATTAACACGATAATCGTCTCGCTCTGAATAGAGTCATTTGTATGCTAAAATTTATATCATCACACTTAAATAACAAGTCATGTTTTAATATTGAATTTATTATAAATTTTTTTTTTATTAAGCAAAAAATTTTAATAATTAAAATAAGCGAGCGCAGCAGCAGCGAAGAAAAAAAAAAAAAAAAAGGATTGGTAAAGGAGAAAAAAATTAAAAAAATTTTTTTTTATTAAATAATAATAAAATCGTGTATTGACAGTAGTGTCGATTGGTAAAACAAATGTAGACTTTATGGTAACACAAATTGTCGGAGTTATTGTCTTTAATGTATGAAAAGAACGTATTAAAACGTATATAAGGAAGAGAAGAAGAAAACAATAATAATAATAATAATAATAATAATAATAATAATAATAATAATAAAAATAATAATAATTAGAATATTAATAATATATTAAAAGCGAAACACACCATATAAGTCGATCCATTAGCATAAATTAACTTATTTATTAATGTTTCAATTTAGAAAAAAAAAAAAAATATGTGTCTTACGAATAAAAGAAAGACAAACAATTTTTTTTTTGTTTAATTCATTTACTCGTATTTAAATAAAAATAATGAGAAATGCTATAATCTAAATGGTTTTTTTTTTTTTTTTTTTTTTGTATTATTAAAAACAGAGATTGAAAATAAATAAACGCATTACCTTGCAAAGATCCTTTATTAAATTAAAAATAATAACGAAGAAAACACTTATTAAGATTATTAAAAGGATGAACAAATTCAATATGTTTATGCTTAAAACCAATAAAAAAGGGAAACGAGATCATAATTATTTTTTATTGTTATTATTTTTGTTGTTTTAAGCTAAGTATATTTCTGCTTATTGATTAATAAAAGCGGGAGCATGTTTATAAAAAAATCATATTTATTTTATGTTAATTCTTTTTTTTTGTGTTGTGTTATGAAAACATTAACAAATATTTAGATGACAGGTAAAAGTGGTTTTTTTATACAGGTGTTGTTTATTATAATAATATAATTTATATGTTACGAATATTCTAAAGATAAACATTTTATTTATTTATTTTTTTTTTTTGATGCGAGTGTAACAAACTGAAAGCATAAAATTAAATAAAAATTATAGAAACACACACACAAAACTATGATTTTTATTACACTAAAAATGTATTTAATTTTATCTTAAATTATTATTATAATAGAATGTCATTTTTATTGCAAAAAAAAAAAAAAAATTAAAATTTTTACAAGAACGAAATGTTTATTCGTACCCATATTGTAAAAATTTTTTTTTTATTTTTTATTTACCATCATACATTTTTTATCGATTACATGTATCATAGGACATATATTTTAATATTATTTTGTCTTCAATATATAGCTGTGTAATTGACAACGACAGTTATGCTATGTTGTGTGTGATTGTTATGTTTGTTAAACGTGATTTTTCTATATATATTAAAATTAAAAAAAAAAAAGAAAAACTTAAAACGGCCAGCATTTAAATTTTTATTTTTTTTTTTTTGTAAATAAAAAAGTTATTCTTAGCCGTTTTTACATGCTGTTTCGAGAAATGTTTTTTTTTTTTTTTTAAATTAAACAAGAATACAAAAAAAAAAATATATATATAAAAACCTTTAATAAAGGATAATAAAAAAAAAGAGCTTATAAATGTTCAATAGTAATAATAAAAGTTTTAAATTTTAATTATGAAGAAATGAATAGAAAGTTAGCAAAGATTAAATGATTCAACAACTACCTTCTAATATATTACATTACTCTCTGTTTGCACTCACGGCAAGATCAAATACATTTATTTAATGTAAATAAATTTAATAATTATTATTAAAAAAAAAATTTAAAAAAATGCGTTAAATTGTATACGGCTGAGGATTAAAATTACGAAAAAAAGAAAAAGAAAAAAAAGTACATTTTTACAGTTGTCTTCAGATTTTAATGAATTAAAATAAAAAAAAAAAAACGTCGATGATTCACATCAAAGAACGTATAAGCGTAAAGAATTAAGCAAAGAATATATTATTTTCTACTCAATCATCGTAAAAATCATTATCAATTGATTGCATTAAAGAAATATTTATTTTCCAGTTTTAAAAAAAAATAATAATAAAGTTTGTATGCAGTTGCTAACGAGAATGACATTCTTATAAAAAAAAAATAATTTTTGCATTTGGTCAAATTGACACTATCGCTGATTGTCAAATAAATTTCATAATTCAATGGCAATTTTATTCGATACATTTGACAGTTTATGATTGCATAAACTTTTTTCTTTTTTTTTTTGTTAAAGAAAATTATCGTTGCTTAAGTCATTTCAGCTATAAAAGATATAAAAACTAAAGGATGAGGGCGTTCGTAATTCCTTTTAACGAGTTTTCGCTTAATTCATAAATTAATTTTTTTGGTATAAAAGTCATTGTATCGCTTCTTTGTTATGCAGAATTTTTTTTTTCTACAATTTAATAAAGTAATAAGATCACTATATTTCATAAATTTCGGATATAACAGCACCGTTCAATTTTAATAGCCCCTTTACTCGTGTTATTTCATTTTTGGTTTTTTTTTTTGGTTTAAACAGCTATAAAACTGTGCAAAAAAAATTTTATTTTCTTAATTAAAATTTAATTAAATTTGTTTATTTAGAATATATGTAAAAGGTATCTTCACACGACTTCTTTTATTTTTTTTTTGTTTTTGTGTGTAATTGATAAAGTTCATAATGCGTTGTTTTTTTTTTTCATGCCTTCACCTTTGTATTATACGAAGTCTCATATATGCTGCTTGGTTTAATTCATTAAACTTTGTGATTTTTTTTTTTTATATTAAAAACATTAATATGAAACTCATGACATGATATGGAAGATTTTTTAATAAATTTTTCAGCTGCGT
This sequence comes from Ptychoptera albimana, assembly GCA_961205885.1. Lineage (NCBI taxonomy): Eukaryota > Metazoa > Arthropoda > Insecta > Diptera > Ptychopteridae > Ptychoptera > Ptychoptera albimana. The sequence continues at coordinate 18,491,985 of OY540801.1, forward strand.
GAACATTTTTGAAATATGAGCACCTTGATATAATATTGTTAAACAAGTTTTTTTTTTGTGTATGCTCTTGTATGATATCAAAGTTTATTACATGATTGTAATTAATCTGGATTCTTGATTATAATTTTAATCGATTATTATTAGAAAATAAAGTGTTTTAATGTTTTTTAATCTTATAAAAGGTTGACTGTTTTCCATATTTTTCAATAAAAAAAAAATTAAAATTTTTAAAACCATCAATGTTGTTAAAACAACGACTGCAAAAATAAAAGTCTGTTAAAAACAATAAAATGTCATTGGCAATGAATAAAAGAATAAAAACGAATTAAATATCACGTAGGCGTGTTAAGTGTGTGTGATTAAAAAATAAAAATAAAGAAAAAAAAAAAAAATAATGCAGAAACAGCATCAGCAGCTAAAAACCGACTAAGATTATTATTATTATTATTATGATTATTTTAAATGCGCTACCAGAATGAAACCACATTCACGAAACGAATGAAATAAAATTGTTTTTTAAATTATAATAAAAGTTAATTTTAATTGGTGTTCATTAAAATAAAAATTATTATTATTATTAAACGACAGGGACAAGATCTACACAGTGGGTGTAGTCATAACCGTCTGATTCGATTTGCATAAAATAACTTGACAACAAATTTATTTATCAGTAGATTTTCTGCCTTTTTTTTTTTTTTTACATCTACGTTAATTGTTATTATGTGAAAACTTCGGTGTAAGTTGGTAGATGAAGAAAAAATAATTCACATGCTGTGATTTATTTAAGAAATATATTAATCATATGATAGCGGTTATCAAATATAAGATTAATTACATCCGTTAATAATGAAATTAAATGATTTTTCTTTTTTGCATAATTACACTAATTCGTTAATGAAAGAAGATTTAATAAAAAGTAAAAAAAAAACCAGCAATAAGCATTAACAACAAAGTTATATCTAATTAAAGTTCATTTGTATTCATTATGCTTATGTTGATAAGAAATTATTTCTTTCTTTTCTGTGTTGATGTTAATTTATAATACAATGACCAGTAGTCAATGAAAGAATGAAAAAAAAAAATAATAATAAAACCAAAACATTATAGAAATAAAAGTAAATTATTAAAAAAACGACTTTATGATAAAATTGTTTTTCGTTTTCTGTTTCATTCAGAAACAAGTTAACACGACGATTGAGCGATTATAAATAATAATAATAATAATAAAAACAACAACATTCACATATGATGAAAAATCATTAATGAAAAATACTTTCAACTCTTTTTGCACGCTTTTTATTTATTTTTTTTTTTTTGTTTAAGCTTATTTAAAATAATTAAATGTGTGGATTTGCTTCTTCTTTTTTTTTTTACATTTAATACAAGTTTAGAATTATTATCGCGATAATATGATTTTTTTTTTTTCATTTAATTTTCTTTGATAATGCGTTTAGAGAAATGGACAGCTTTTTACTTTTTTTTTTTTTCTATAATAATTAACTAATTAAAAAGTCTTAGTGTTGTTGCAAGGTACAGGTTACACATGTTCAATCAATATGCACTTATACGTTAATGGTACAGAATAATTTTATTTCTCTCTTTTTCATTTAACAGTGAAAAATGAATGAAATGGAAAAAAAAAAAAACTTTTTTTTTCTTTTCATGGTTAAGTTCATTTAAAATTGCGACCACATTTTTATATTAAAATATAAATACAAATATAACATTATTAATATTAAACAATTATCTGAATTTTTTTTTTTTTTTTTATAATAAAAACGAATTATTTATTCAGGTTTTTAATTTTTTTTTTTATCAAAATGAAATTTTAATTTCGATACGCGATACTCTGTCACAAGTCAAAAAAGAAGATTTTTTTTTTTTTTTTTTATATTATTCTGTAATAAATTATTGATTAAATTATTAATAATAGTAATAATAATTATAGAATAAATTGAATTATAGTGACTAAAGTAGATAAAAAAAATAAAAAAAAAAAAAAACAAATAAAAGTGTATGAACAGCAAACAACTTATTCCTTTAATTGAATTTAAATTGAGTATATAAAAAACACATTATTATTGTATTTTATTATTAATTAATATATGTATACGACAATGTTGTGCGATTTTTATTTAATTTTTTTTTTTATAAAAGTGAACAAATAAAAACGATAAATGTTTAAAAATTTATAAAAATCAATATAATTATAATACTTATTGCACGACGTTATTTAGATTAAGAAAGAAATTTTTTTTTTTTTTTTTTATATATTTTGTTGCAAAATTGAAAATTATTATTGCTTTTTAATAATAGTAATGACAGTGTCGGTTATTAAAATTAATTATTTAATTAATAAAAGCATTTTTATTAGTTTTTTTTTTTTTTTGCTACAACATTGTAACGAATTATTTGCCAGTTTCGTACACTTGTATGACTGCATGTTAATAACTTTTTTATGATATTATTATAGATGCTCGATCACTTTATTATTGTTGACTTGTATAACCCTCGTATATATAATATTTAATAAATATATAAAATTAACAATGCATGTGCGGCATTATTTATTTATTTGTATATTAAACGAAAAACTAAAGAATGATGAATAGTTTTGTGCAAAATGACAGATTGAAACATTCTTTTTGTGAATACAAAAAAATAATAAAAATCTTAACAACAAATGTCTTAAATATTTGTTTAATGATAAAGACAAAATAAAAAATTATTTAATATTTATTATTTAAAACACTTAATAAGACTTTGATGTCAATATTTATTTTATTTTTAATAATCATTGAAAGGGAAATTTTTATTTCTGTTTTTGTTGTGTAACATTTGAACAATACAGTTTATTGTTTTTAACGATTCATTGATTCCACTTTGAATCGTTAACGTTTCGATGCTTAAGAATTAATAAAAATAAAAATCATCAGTAATACTGTAATGTACAAAAAAAAAATAAAATAAAAATAACAATAAGACATAATTCTAGAATATTTATTTAAAAATCAAATCTGTGAACACGATTGTGAACAATTAATGTCGCCAATTCAAGTATGTTTGCAGAAGTTATTTATGTTTTTTTATTTAGCCTAAACAGTGCGTTTTATTTATTTTAATAACATAAAATAATAAACAAATATTTTCAACAAACAATAGTCTATAATAATAAATCTAAACAAAAATAATAAAAAAAAAACTTAAAGATTAAGAGTGCTTAGTACTTATACATAATTTTCAATGAATAATACAATAAGAAAAGTGCTTATTCCATCGTACTTCTATGAGAATAAATGAAGTGATAAATAAATAAATAACAAAAAAAAAAAAAAAAAGTTCTTTTCTTTCGCACCTTTAAATTTAATAAATAAACCGCTAAAGCCGATACAAAACGCGGTATTCTTTATATTTCGTGACTTATAGATAAGCTTATGCTGTCTGTTAATTTATTCAACACCAGAGTGTATTTATTTTACGCTGTACAAAAAATGCTTAAAGCCTTTTATCGTGACCCTTTTCGTCATAATGCAATAAACATTTATTAATATTAAAATATGTATTTTCACATATCAAACATATATATGCGTCAGATCTTTAAATTCAATCTATTTGTTACAGATTCAGTCACACAGCTTTCACCTTTTCTATATATTCATATTATTTATTTTTATTTTTTTTTTTTAACCAAATATAATCGTATGGATGGCAAAAATAGAAACATGTAATTGGCAGCACGAAGAGTAAAAGTCGTCGAAAACACAACGTATTAGATATAATAATAATAATAAATTACGTGCAAGCTAAACTTTAAATGCTTCGCATTTTACCTTTTTTTTTTATTTTAGAGGGATCAAAATACACTTGCGATGCAATATTTTCTCTATTATAAAAAAAAAAAAAAAAAAAAATTCGAAGAGATTATGTGTAGCTAAGATAAATTACAGGTTAAATAGAAAATAATAATAATGAAGCAAAATGTAGCGAAAAAAATATTTTATAAAGACAACAACAACAACTGATATGTCATAGATTCTCGTTCGCGATGAAAATAGAGAGTGGTGTCATTGTACATTTAGTTATATTATAAAACTCTTACATTGTCAATTGTTTAATATATATTTAAATTTTTATTAAGTAAAAAAAAAAAACTTTATAACATAATAGTTTTAAACGTAATTAAACAGTAACATGTCGAAAACACTGCATTAAGAAGTTAAATATAAAAAAAATAAAAGAAAAAAACAAAAAAAAAACTACAATTGATGGTATATAAAAGATAAAATAATTTTTATTGATAGGAAAATTATTTTTATTTACCTGATTTATCTATTTTATTTTCAAAAAAAAAAAACATTTTTTTTTTTTTTTATATTTTTATGTTTTTAGTTCGCGTGCCAATTACTGCCAACGCTTTAACACAAAACAAGGGTTTTTACATTTTTATAGTTTTATTTCATTATTGCATTTAACTGTATATACATTTTTTTTTATTAATAATTTACACAATTTATAGAAAACTTTATTTCGTATTAGCGTCTCAACTTTCGCTCACTTATTATTATTATTTTTTTATTAATTAAAATTAAAATTAAAAACATTTTTTTTGGTTTTCATTAATTTATTTACAATTAACAAGTATTAAATACCTTTTTATTTATTATTTATTCTTCATTAAATTCACATCACAATACATTTTTGCCTGGTAATATGTTATAATTTTAATTATATACGGTTTGGATACTGATGTGGTTGTTGTTACATCTCATGTTTCTGATTTATAAAAATTGTGTAAAAAAAAAAAAAAAAAAGTACAATTTTTTTTTTTTTTAAGTTGATTTTCTTCGTTATTTTAGTGCGTACAAAGTCATTAATCACAATAAACACTCCATATAATATAAATAAAATAATAAATAAATAAATTTCTTCAATTACTTGAATGTTTTTTTATGATATCGTGAAGCAATATTATGCACAATGTAAAGGGAAATTCATTGTAAATTAAAATAACTTGAAAATGGTCTTTGGAACTATTTTTTGTTTTTGTTGTTGTTGTTAAGGAAACGACTTAAACTAAAACATAGACTTAGTTAGAAAAAAAAAAAATAGAAAATATTATTTACCCGCCATCATAATTCATAATAAACTTTTTTTTTCCAGTTAACACTTAATTATAGTATTTGCGAGCGCGGGTCGGTACGGTATTTTTTAGTTTTTTTTTTTGAGTAACAGATATTCAAATGATGTCTATATGTTACCGAAAATACATTTCTATTGTTTTAACAATATAATGTAGGTGTGTTTTTGGTAAATTACAAAAAATAAAGGAAAAACAAATCATTTCTGGTACATATGTGATGTGTAAATTATTATTAATGCATAAAAGAAATGTTTATTATGTTTTTCTATTTTTTTTCTTTATGAAGAGTATAAGTATAAGGTTTTTCGTGTACATACCAAAAAAAAAAAAAAAAAAGAAAAAAAATTGATTGCTTTAGTTTATAATTATAAGTAGAAAAAAAAATTAAAATAAATATAAACAATAGAAATGATCATAAGGCAAGCACTTGCCAAAAGCGTAATTGATGATAGATATAGGTAAACTGCTCTTTAACTATTTATTTCGCAATTCCTATATAACCATTCGAAAAATATTCATTTGATTGACATGTTTTTTGCTGTTTTAAAAATATTAAACATTAAAATTAAAAGATAATAATTAAACACATTAAATTTTTTTAATTTTTTTTTTTTTCGTTTTGGGAGAAAATAATTTTTACTTTAAAACATAAGAAACTAAGAAATTAAATTCATTTATTTAAGTCGTCAATCTTGTACAATTTTTTTTTTTTTTTGTTTTTTTTTTGATGAATTGTGGTTGTATTTATGTTTTCTTTATATTTTAAAATTCCACGAACAGATGAAATGTACAGTTTTTATTTATGTAATTATACATCCATCCACTTTGTGTATTAAACGTTTAAAGTATTGTTTAACAAAACAAAAACAAAAACAAAAACAAAAAGAATTAACCAGATTACGTGAAAATGTTAAAAACGCAAGAAAAAAGCTTCTCTTTTTTTATTTTTGTGTACTTTTAAATTATTATAAAACAGAAATAAAAATAAAAATAAAAATAAAAACCTTACTGTATGTTGAAAAAAAAAGAAAAGCACATCCTCTAAATTATTTATATATATATATATATGTTTGGTGAAATAAACGAGCTAAAAGTATTTCACCTGTTGCTCAGCAGCTTTACTCATAACTTGGTCTCTTATGGTTTCTGTTTTTTTTTTTTTATTGTTGATTTAAACATTTTCAGCAAAACAGCAACACAGCAAAAAAAAATAAAACAACCAACCGAAATACATTAAATGCATTTAATTATGATTTATTTACGTTACTTTATGAAAATAATAAAATTATTTCATTATTTTCGTAACATTTCTTTCATTCGGTTATGCTGTTTTTTTTTTGCTGTAGCTTTATGATTGCTGTTTGTGTAAAAACTAAAACACAAAAATAAAATAAATAAAGGTAAAAACTGAAAAAAACTAAAGTTAAAAACACGCAGCAAAATTAATTTAAAATTAAGGAACAACGAAATAAAAAAAAATTAAATATATTTTTTGATGTAATTAAGAGAATTATTTAATGCGAAATATATTGAATGGTCTTTACTAATATTAATCTAATATTATTAAAGAAAATTTATTCATCACGATTTATTTCATGGAAAAAAAAAAAAAACAGAAATTAAAATAATTTTAATTATGTGCGAATTGTTTTGTTATACAAAAAAAATGATTTATGTAATAAATTTTATAAATAGTTTTCGTTATTTGATTAATGCGCTCTTTTTTTTTTTCTTCTGTAATCACGTTTAATATTACATAAAAACAATGTTAAACAAAGTCGTTACTATGCTACTTAATTGAGATGCAGTTAAAGAATAAATATAAGAAAAACAAGAAAAAATTAAGTTTTCTATATAATTTATTGCATTAAAGGGTTTACCTGTTAACGTTAACATTAACGTTAAATCAATCAAATAATTATAATAAAAATTCCCTTCTAACTAATTATGCATTTTTTCATTTTTTCTTATAAAGTAAGTCATTATTACATTAATTAAATAATTTATTAAATAAAGTGCAATAAAGTATATGGCTTATTATAAAAAGAAAATAAATTTTTTATTGGATATTAAAGGAAATAAAAAACAAAACAAAACAAAACAAAAAAAAAACCACAAAACGAAGAATTAAGTCTGTTCACCTCGGTAGAATTTTTAATAAAAAAAAAAAAATTTCTTTTTGTTTATACATAAAATGTTTCAATACTACAATAGGATAGGCACGCGCTGATTTAATATTTCTCTTAAAAGCATTACAAAAATTTACAAATAATTGATTTTATTTATTTATTTTTTTTTTTTTATCATCATTTTACGTAACATTACGTTACATTACTTTGCACCAGCATCGTGCTCATTTTATGCTTGTTTTTTTTATTTTTGTTCTTTTGCTGTATGTGTGCTGTTGTTATTTATTTCTAGTTGTACACGATTATTACTTTGCATTGAGCACGTCATTATAAATAAAATCAAAACCAAAAAATAAATGGACCGTGCAAATTATCTCACTATACTACTCATAGATCAATTTTTCTATTCAACATAATTTTTCATTATAAAAATGCTGTAATGTATTATAGCGATTTATTCTGTTTTTTTTTTTTTAATAGCAATTTCAATTTATAGAAATCTTTTTTTGTTCTACAGCACCAACATCCAGATAATCGAGAAATACCTTATTCATTTTTCAATAACTTCTACTTGTTGTTGTATCTTCACTCCATTTAACAATAGTTTAAGAACACAGCTTAAAGGCTGCTGTTGTAATTTTGTTGAAACATTTTTCATATTCAACATAACAATTGTTGAAATTATTTTAATTTTTTTTTTCATAACTCTCTTGTTAGATGATGATGGGTGCGATGATGATGTTGTTGTTTCTTAGTTTTATTATACCGCACGTGCTACAATGTTTAATATTTTAAAGCTTTAAATCATTTTTTGGTTGTTTATTAATTTAATTTTTTTTTTTTTTTTTGGTATAATACGCAAAGTAATATTATTATCAACTCTTAAAAACAAAAAAAAAAACATTTGTATAACTTGTAAAATTATTCTCATTATGTTATCATTTTGTTAAGAGAAAAAAGAAAAAATTGGATAATTACAAAAGACATAAACATAAATACATATGTTTGCCGCTACTATAACATCACTTTTATGCTTTTATTCTTTATTATTATTTTTGTTTTTAAATAAATAAAATAAAATAATTACTATTACTATCTTTAATTTAATTCATTTCAACTAAAAAAAAAAGAAAATTTTTTTAATAAATAAAAGCAAATTGCCTGTTTGTTACTGAAAAAAAAAAAAAATTTACTTTGCCTGCGGTGTTATTGGCGACTAGTTGGCCGTAGTTAAACAGTACATTGAAAGTTACAATCTGTATTAAAAAGCATATAATATAAAATTGTATCTTTTTTACCATTATAGTTCAATATAATTAAATAAATCTATATACAACATAAGCGAAATATGTCGCATATATACATAAAAATAACAACATGATGATAAAATTAATGAAAATAAAACATAAATTCTAGATAATTATTTAATAAGCAAAGAGATCGCACTTATTTTTGTTCTTTTTTTTTATTTTTTTTTTTTAATTTCAAAATTGTTTCTACTGATATTTGTTGCATTTTATTTACAAATCAAATAAATAGTAAATTTGTTTCTTAGAAAATAAATAATAACAATAAATAAAATTATAATTTTCTATAATATAAAGACATAATTTTCATATAATGTTATGTTTTGAATGGAATTTCTTTCTTATTTATTTTTTTTTTTTTACTGATTATGGTTAAAATTTATTTTTCTTCTATTTGTTTAAATAAAACTAAAAATTTATTCAGAGCACATCTTATAGAGCTTTGACTATAATTTTTATTTGCCTCTTTTTTTTTTTTTTTGCATTAGTATAATATTGTTTGTTATGCAGGACAAAAATAAGCGATAATATGCGGTCGTTATATACAAATAATAAAATAAAACTAGAGCATGATAGTACGTTCACCTAAGAGCACGGTTTATAAACAAAACGCTAAAATATTTTCACTGATTTATTATATTTATGATGCTGATGATTATTTCTATTACTTTTTTTGACCAAATAAATTTTTTATAACAACTAAGATGAAAAGAAAATAATTTATTATAGAAAACAGCGCGCGATAATTCCTTAATTTAAATTAAAAAAAAAAAAAACTTCTTAAAAGACGTAAAGTTCTATTGTTTGTGTTTAATTTTTGCATTTCTTTGTTCTTTTTTTTTTTTTTTAACTTTACTTTAGGAAAGGAAACAAACAACAAAAAGCACTTGTTGTGGTTATTAGTCATTAACATAAATCTTTACATAATAATAATATTTTCTGTATCTAACTTGTTGCTTATAAAGAATTAACATCTTACTGCCACTTGTTGTTCTATTTTTTTTTTTTTTTTATTTTATTTTGGAATAAACAAGTATTTTCGACTCCTACTTACTACATTCAACAGCAATGACAGCTGATTTTTATTAATTTTTTTTTTTCTTTACTTTTTATTGTCGAGAAATTAAATCTTATTACACAATGAAACAGTTTTTTTTTTTTTTTTTTTGTTTTCCACAGATCTAATTTATAATTTAATTTTTTTTTTTTTTTGTTACTTTTAATTAAACATTTTGTATCACCATTATATTTTTGCGTCCCGTCTGGCTATTTACGTTTAATACAAATGACAATTGTTTATTATTATTTTTTTTTTTAATATAAATGACAAATGCTTATTTGTATATTTATGAAATAGAAAGATTTAATCATTTTTGATCCATTCATTCATTCATTACATTACATTACGTTATGTTAAAATTAAAAAAAAAAAAAAATATGAAAGTATGTCCAATTTATTCGTTTTACCTGTTCATCAATTAATTTCAACAAATCAACATTTTGCAATCTTTTAGATACGTCGCTTATATTTTTTGTGTTTTATAAATTATTAGATTTTATTCAAATTTTGTCTCTTAATTCCATGGCAATCATCAATTATTTTTATATCAAAAAAAAAAAAATAAAAAGGTTTTTTCAAGGTTTTCATTCAACATTATTTTGTCAAAACGTAGAAAATTTTTTTTTTTTAAATATGTCACAAATTTGCAAAAGAAATAAAAAGATAATAATAATAATAATAATAATAAATTCTAGTTAATAGATTTGCGTGTTGTTTATTCGTAAATTATTTATCTTGAACACAGTATGATGTATCGATGGATACTTAGAATAACTACGAACAGTTTTAAATATTAAAAAAAGAGAAAAAATAAATTTATAATAATCTCAATGGGTCATAATAATTGACAATTTCCTTTTGTAAGTAAATAAAATAACTCAAGTACATGTTATATATATATAAATAAATTTATTTTTTTTAATAATAAGAACACATATGCGTGTTGTGTTAAAGAAAGAAACGAAAACAAAAACAATAAAAAAAACCTTACAAAATTATATATAATTTATTAATTGCAAAAAAGAGAAAAAAAAAAACGTTGAAAATTGCAATATGCTGATAGTGTCATAACTTTTTTTTCATTATTTTTCTCGTCAACTGAATAATTGATGTGATTTACATTGATCTGATTTTTTTTTTTTTTTTTCATTATTATTAATATTAATAATCAATTAAGAGATTTTATTTTTACTTGTTTTAAAACCCTTGTCTTATATATAACAAAAAAAAAAAAAAAATCCAAAGTATAATGAACAAAAAAAATCTTACGCTAAAGGTGTGACCGCGACAAGGAAAACATGTCGTCCTGTAGTTGTCATAAAAAAAAAAAAAAAAAAAAAAATAACATTATTGATGGCTTATTTATATGAAATAAAATTTATTTATTTTTATTATAAATAATAAAATATTATTTATAAGACATAACGCCCACTTGTTTATATATATATGTATAAAAAATAAAACATAAATGAATGCACGGTATGAATACTAAACAATCTGTACGCTGTTTATTTTATGTTTAAGAGAAAAAAGAAAAAAAGTTGTACCACTGGTAAAGTTGACACTTACCAATTCATATCAATTTATTAATAACATGACATTAAAAATAATATTTATATTTGCGGGAGTAATTCACACAAACTGACAACAATATGATATATTGTAATAGCGAAATGTTCAGTCGGCAGCAGGTGATTTAAACTTAAATAATAATAATAATAATAATAATAATAATAATAAAAAAAATGTTTAAAAACATTGTCGATATTAAAAAAAAAATATTAATTTTAATAAAATCATATATGCACAGCAATTAATGTTTAAAAAATAATGTTAGATGATTATCTCCTTGGCATTAAAGATTGATTTTTACATATTAAAGTGCCGCTTGTCGTTCTTTATTATACTTAACGTACCGTGCTGTTGTAATATCCACTGTTATACTTATATTCACTAAAGAAAAAATACAAAAAAAAAAACATTAATAATGGTTAAAAAAGAAATGAAAGAAATTTATTTATTGTTTTTTTGGTTAATCTAATTGCGGCACCAAATTTGGTTTGCAAGAAGCATCAAAGTTAGTTGTTAAAATGTTTGAAGAATTATTATTTTCAGATGGAAATCAGTTACACTTCGTTTAGATTTATTAAATCAATAATACTTTTTTACGAAAACATTTTTTTGGGCACTTCAAGAAGCATAACTAGTTTGTCTGGAATTAAAATATTATTATGACATTAATAACTAGAAGAGAGGTAAGAAAAGCCAACAGGAATTAGTATTTGAAAACAATTTAAAAGCAATAAATTCGTTCAAATAAAAACAAGAAAAAAAAAAAAAAATTCTTTTATTAGATTGCCAATAAACTAGCAGAATCCACAAGTGTTTATAAATAAATTCACGGCATTACTTATCTTATTACACATTTTCTATTACTTAAATAATACTAATAATAATAAAAATAATTATTATTATTATTAATTAATAAATTATTTTATAGTATTTTAATATTTTCTTTAACTCGGGCATGTTATAAATTTAAATTTTTATTGTGTAATTTTTCTATAAAAATAAATAAGAATTATAAAAAAAAAAAAAAAAAAATTTTAATTATTAAATTAATTTATTTATTTGATCAGGTTGTACTGATTTTAATTATTTTAGTGATATTTACAGTAGCTTAAGCTGGTTGAAATTTGTTTAGAATTGATTTTATGACTTTGTTTAGTTTGCCTTAGTTTAATATTCAACCTTAGACAACTCTGTACAGTGTTTTATGTTTATTTTATTTATTTAATTTAAATATAAAAACAATTTTTAGAAATATTATTAGAGTACATGTTGTGCTTCTGTCATTAATTCCCCCCCACACACACACACAAATCTTTTATTAAAATATTTAAATTTATTGTTTTTACTTTTATTTTTAACATAAATAATATTTAAATAAATTAATAAAATTTATTGTCATAATCCCATATAGACACAATATTTATTAATATTTTCTAGATATTTATATACTATATATATATATAATGTGTATTATGTATGTACATATAATTATTATTATTATTATTATTTATATATAAATAAATAAATAAATTAACAAGTTGAAGTAATAAATCATAAATGTAAAACAAAATAGGTAGTTAGTTGTTACATATTACATAGAATGCGATACGGTACAAGATATTCATAGTTATTATTTTTTTACTACATATATCACATATTGTTTTGCTGATTTTAATAATAATTTATGAAAAAATAAAAATAATAAAAATTAAACTCACAATATATGTTGTATGAAAGAGGAAAATAATTTTATAACGTTTTTAAGTCACTTTACATGGTTGTTTCATCTCATTATTGCTTTATAAGAATTAGAGCTTTGATCGTATATTAAAAGGAAAGGTAGAAATATTTTTTAATTAAAAAAAAAACTATAAACACTAGTAGTTTAATTAAATAAATTTCATGAAAAAGTGAAATACAATTTATCGATACATTAAAATGATGAATTAAAAATTAAAAGCTCTTCGTAAAAAATCTAGATTTACAGATACTTAAAAAATAAAATCATTTAATTGCATTTTTAATAATAAAAACAATTTAAAAAGTGGAAATGATACATATGTACGTGCCACAAAGTTTATTTAAAGTAAAGCTTTTAACGCAAGTTGTTTAATCGATAATTTTTTTTTTTTTTTTAATGTGCTTAGAATTGGGGTCATTTCTTTATTGCCTACGCCACACAATACATGTTGGTAATAATTGACATTGAATAGTTTTTTCTTTTTTAATTATCAAAAATAATCACCTTAACACCTTTTTAGTAAATTATTTCAGATTTTATTCTTTGGTCTTTTTTTATGCTTTTTTTTATTTTTTTTTTTTGCATTTCATATATAACATTCTAACGGTTAAATTAACAATTCTTATTTTCTTCATTTAACTAATTTCATGATTGAATAGGTTAACCAAAAGATAACTTATAATTTTTTTATTTTTTTTTCATTATTATTAGTATTCTTATGGTTGTTGAGTTGTTATTGTTAAATATATGTAATTTTTATGCTTTGTTCGGTTATTTTGATTTTAATTCCATCATTTCACTATTCTAAAATATAATTTGATGAATGATGTTGTGTGTTTTAAATGTTCTTGCATTTTATGCTAAAGGCGTTATTATTATTATTATTATTTTTATATTTTTATGATAAAGAATAATAAAAACGAATAAAACAACAACAGGGAGTGTAATCAAACAGAGCACATATGTAAAAAAAAAAAAAAAAAAAAGAAATAAGAATGATTTTTGATTAAAAAAAAAAAAAACATATTTTTTTTGTGTTGTTTATATTAATAAAAAACAGTAGGACATTACAGGTAGCTAATAAAACGAATTTTTTTTTTTTTTTTTTTTAAATAAAAATCGATCAACAATCAATTCGTTACGTTTCTTTGAAATGGTTAAAAAATTTATAGGGATTTCTTGTTATTTTTTTTTTTTTTTATTCACGTTGTTATTAGAAAGCTATTTAGTAGAAGAGAATTTCTGTTTTTGATCTAATAAAGGAGATCTAACTGTACAAAAAAAAAAAAAAAAATGCTAATTTGTGTTAAAAGTCAAACAATAATAAGAATTTCGATTAAAGAAATGGAATTGCGTTCTTTGCCCCCATGATGTGCGTTATTTTATACACAAAAAAAAAAGAATACAAAAAGGATATTATTTCTCTCCTGTTTTTATTTAATCGATTTTTTTTTTTAAGAAAATAAAAGTAAGGCCGCCAAACAGCTAGACATTAAAAATCTCATGCAGTGATCAATATTGCAATTCGATTAAAAATAAAAAAAAAAAAAAGAATATTTGTCATTATCAATTCTTTTTTCCATTGAAATTTTATTGTAGTACCATTCAAATTTAATTGTTTTGATTTTTCTTATAAGAATAATAATTAATCAATTAATTAATAATAATCAAAAAAAAAATTCTGCTTAAAGCACGATTTTTGATTATAAACACAAAAAAGTCAATAAATTACCTGCTGGTACAACTTGTAAACATTATAAAATTAATTCGATTCTATAAATGACAGAATTTTTTTTTTTTTGTTAACTTTTTTAATCATCTTAGAAAAATAATTTAATAGTAAAGTAAATATAGTTGAGAAAAAAAAAAAAAAAAAAAGAAATAGTGAAATCCATTTAAGATAATTTGTTACGCACGAAAATAATTTTTCAATAAAATTTATTTTCAATCAATAATAACGAAAACATTGTTATTCTATCATTATAATGTTTTGATTTACACTAAAAAACTTTATATAAACTTTATATATAGAATTTTATAAATGATATGTGATACACAGGACATGATATGGCCAGTTAAGGAAGCACAGTGCGTGACTTCATTTCTGTCAACACATTCAAAGTATTCAACTGACTCAACTATTTAAGTGCAAATAAATATGTGGGCACGATTTACCATATATAAAGATTATTTATTAACAAACTTAAACAAAAAAAAAAAAAAAAATACATATACAAATAAAACAACCATCACTTTGTTTTATTAAATGCAAAAATAATTTATTAACTTCATGTAAATTCATTATACGATCTACTTGTAACTATTTATTTATTTATTGTTGTATTTTCTTCTTATTAAACTTCTTGTTTTAATACATAAAAAAGGTGAAGAGAGAGAGAGAATACATAACAAAAAACACAAAAATCATTTCACCATAAACCACGAACTGCATTTATTATTTAATTTTTTTTTTTTATTTTTAAATTAAACAAAATAAAATAAGGTATAAATCGTACATTTACCATTAAGTCGTGATATAAAGAACCAACAATAATAATAATAAACAAGAAATGCATTTACAAAAAATGCACCAACAACATAGTATAGAAATGTAGCAAGTAAATTAGCCTACATCATGCTACACGAAGTGCGGCCTTCAATTATTTATTTACAATAAACGAACACCATATACTTATAGTTAAATAAAGTGCAATACTTAATGTTATACAAACGACCTTCCCCCCATTTATACGGTACAGTAAGTTTTTGGGTGATATATGCACGCTTGAACTATATTAAATAAAAATTTAAACTAGAGTCATTCGAGTATTTGAAGCGTTAAAATTGTTTACACGTTTTATAGTTAATTTTAACACTTAATACACCCTTTAATAGAAAAGATAAATTAAAAAAAAAAAAAAAAATAAAAAACCAGAAATCATCGCACCGTTAAAGTGTGACACATAATTTATGTTTTATATAATGCGTTACTTACCTTTTCTGTGTTTTAATCATCACAAATAATTAAATCAAAAAAATTGATTAAATTTAATAACAAAAAAAAAAAAAAAAAACCAAATACTTTATGTAGGCTGTTAAATATTTAACACTTTCTGAATTTCTGAAAACAAAAATAAATTATTCAACGATACAATCTAGAAATTATTTTATAAATCCTTTTTTAAAAACGAATGAAAAAAAACCACAGTTGAACCACAATTGTATATAAAATTTTCTTTTCTTTTTTTGGTTTTAAGGAGATAAAATTTCATCTCATAAATATAACTACTAATTTTATATTCGGTCTAACAAGTATTGTTTGTTATAACATAAAAAAAAAAAAAACTATACAAGCTTTACCACATTTTTATTCTAATTATGATTATTATTTATGAAACATAACAAAAATGTACGTGTATATTGTCGAAAAACACTTGTTATATACGTTACATCTACGCGTCAACACCATTATTACATGCGAAATTACCATCGATAAGATCAATTGTTATCATTCAGTGAAAATCAAATTTATACATTTAATCCATCCTACAGAACTACAAAAAACATGATGCGTTTTATCGATGCGACATATATATATATATATTGTTTAAAAATTATTTATTTTGGTTTTGTTTTATCTTCCAACGCATAAGAGATACGATTAACTTTATAACGAAAACAATAAACTCCAATAATAACAGAAGCTACTTTACTTTACTTTACTTTACTTTATTATACGATGCTTAACTTAAATTCAATATACAATTTTTCTTTTTTTTTTTTTTTTTATCAGTCAAGAAAATCCTTAACAAAATGCTTTTGAGAAAAAACGAAAAAAAAAAAAAAAAAAACCACACGATACATATCAAAAAGCACAGTAGAAACACAAAACAAAAAAACAAAAACTTTCGATCGATATGGTTTGAAAGAGTCGGCAGCCTTTATAAAGTTTCATCTGAAAGCTACTTTATAATTTTTTTTTTTTTTTTTGGTAATGGTAAAAACGGTTAAGATACAAAATTAATAAATAAAAAATAATACCGGGAGGGTTACAAATATTTTTTAAAAAATTTATTAGTATTGCTTTACACTTATGCAACATAAAATGTTAATCATTTTATTAGTTTTGAGCTTTATTTAGCTTACACTAAGCAAATCATTTTTTTTTTTTTGATAAAATTTTAGAAATGATGACAGCAGTGTCGTATTTTGCATTTATTATAACCAAAAAAAAAAGACAAAATGAAAAAAAAATTAAATTTCCATATTGAAAATTCATCTTTTATTCAATACGCGCTATGTATTAGCTGTTCAATGCTAAATATTGGCAGCTATTGTCTCTTACATGAACGAAATTGAGCTGAATTCTGTAAATGTTTTATCAATAAATAGCGGTACTTTGTTATTATTATTATTATTATTATTATTATTAAATTTCCAATACAATAAACTACATCACGTCATTTATTTATTTATTTTATTCTGGCCGTGTGTATATGATTCAACGGAAACTATAAAAAATACAATAGGATGATGTCAAGACAGGAAAAATATTTATTTATATGTTATTAAAACGATTTATATAAAATATAAGCAAGGATTCGATTAGGAAGAACGGTTAACATTTAAGTACAATACAATATTAATTCAATATTGTTACGCGGCGCATGGTGAAAAAGATAAATAAAATCCATAATATATTGTTTTATTTTAATTCAAAAACGCAAAGAGCAAGAAGGAAAAACCTGAGAAAAAAAATTATGAAGAAGAAACATAACATTGTCTTAAAAAGTCCATCATCCATGTAGCAGTTGTTGTTACAAAAATCACAATAGATTTTGCTACCTGTGCGTATAAATGATGTGCTGGCATAAAAAATTGAAAGGGGGAAAAAAAAAAAAAAAAGAGAAAAAAGTCACAAAATCGCGCCCGGTTATTGTCAATTCAGTACGCGAATAATATGTCTGCATTTAAACATGGCATCGTAGTCATTTCAATATGTCACGTTTATGTGAAAAGGATATTCGATAAATTCTAAACTGTTGTATGTAATGTAATGTAATGATAAGAAAACGATTTTAATAAAAATCATTTCATACATCACACATAAAGTGCTGAACAACATTTGGACTATGTTACGGTCGCATAATTTCACCAGAACAAAGTATGGAATTTTTTTAATGTAGCAATAAATGCGTGTGATGCCTTTCAAATAAAAATTTCTTCAATTTTATAAACAATAACATGTATTAAAATTATGTTCAGGAAGGTTACATGGCCAAGTGTACAGTAGCCACACACAAATGATAAAACAAAATAAAAAAAAAACTTTTTTGTCTTGATGGAGCTCATCAATATTGTTTAATTTATAGTCAATTCGAATGTTCGAAAGTTTATTTACCAAAAATGGCACAAAATGAAAATAACATAAAGTAGCAGCATCTTTTGCATTTTTTTTTTCTTTCTCCATTATCTGGAGAAACGTATAAGGATGTCACTTAACCGGCTTCCTTTTGTCTTCTTTAATAAATTTTTTTTTTTTTTTCACTTCTTCTTCTTTATTTTTATTATTTGGATCATATTACTAAAAATGGTTTAATATAAGTACGCAAAATGAAACATTGCAATACAGAGAAAATATAGATAATTTTGTGGTTTAATACATATTTTATATGCATCATATATTATATTTCATAAATTAGGATCTAGTTATTAATGTTAACTAATAGTAAAGTACTGTATTTTGTTATTACTGTCGTGCAGTATTTATTTATAATAAAACACTGTGTTAGTTTCTGAAACATGCGATAAGAAATCAATCTCTATCAAGAGATTAGAATTTATCATGTTTTTAATTTTTTTAATTTTGTTTTTTATTTGTATATTTACAACAACTAGCCTCATCAGGTTGCAGGTGCTAAGTTTCACACTATTATTTTAATTACGATACGACAACATTAATTTATATCCACTTTTAAAATGTATATTTCATTTAAATTTGCATAAAGTATAATTAATTTCTATTAAATATATTATTATTATTATTATTATTATATCTTAGATAAGGTAATACAATTGTACTGTATTGCAACTGTTCAAATGCTGACCATCACGATATATGTGGATAATAGTCTTTAAAGTGTTTAATGAACATCAAACTGGTATTAATAATATAATTTCAGCAGCGGTGTTTAGATCTGTTTAAATTGCCTTGATGTGTAATAGATTTTTTTTTTCTTCTATTGTCCTTATATATTATATTTCTACTGTTTATATAATCGTGAAGTGTTTCAAAAAAAAAAAAAAAAAGAAAAATTATGCTCATTTCGCTATTTAACTTCTTGATCTTCGTTTAAAATTTTATATCCGTTTTGTATATACATTAGTAGTATGAGTTCATTGTATGCACTGCATTTTCATTCACTTGGACAATGCAGTATGTTTACTGGGTAAATGTAATCTATTTATATTTGCAACAAGAATTTTGTTTACAAACTATATTAGTTTAGAGAGCAAAATTTACTCGAGCGAATCACTTCCTGAACATCGTGCAATGTAGCGTAAACACAAATGTTACAATTTCATCTTCAACATTAAAATGCTTATATACAGTAAAAATCAATTTATATTTTTATTATTACTACTATTATTATTATTATTATTATTATTATTATTATTATTTTATGATTTATATATATCAAAAATCTATTGTTTTGTATATTGTGAATAAAATATAAAAACCAACGATAGCATATTGCATAAAAAATGATAAAATTTGCATAAAATGCAATGTAGAAACCTGGAATTTATTCTATTTTAATCAGTTTAAAAGTATTTAATCCAATAAACAACGATTAAGAATAAGAAACTAAAATAATTTGCATAAATAAAATAAAAAAATTAAATTGTTTTTTTTTGTTCTATAATTATTTCAGGTTCGATTCAGATTTGGTCTTTACGATGAAATAACTAATTCTAATGGTAGATTGGTACGACATTGTAATTGGATTCGATTTTTACGTGTATCAGAGACTTATGGACCACAGGTAAATTACTTTAAATTAATAAAAAAAAAAAAAAAAATCTTTTTTTTTGGGTTCCCCGCTTTAAACAAGTCTTTTGTGATTATTGTTATTATTCTGATTTTCTTTTGTTTATTTAAAGGTTAATTTGGTATGTACAAAAGTCAAAGGTGAGCCAATATATGAAGTGGTTAAACCAATACCACCGCATCAGGAGCTTGTTGTTTATTATCTTCCTGAACGGCCGGAGGAGTTATTTTTTGTACGAATGCGAAACACGATATACAGACAGACCATGGACTCGATACTAGAAGGTAAAAATTTAATTTTCTTTTTTTCAAATTCATTAGTGGAAAACGATATTAGCAATACGCAAATTTTTCTTTTTTAAATTAAATTAATTTTTCTTTGTATGTAATCAGATTACATTATTAAAGTAATTTTATTTTTTCTCTTTTATACGTTATATTTAAAAATTGAAATCAAAGAAATGTTGATCTTATCAGATTACACATAAGATTTCAAAATTTTTCTTGTCGATAATTTTTAATGCATATTTTCTTCGGTACTCTTGTTGATTTCGTTTAAAACTTTATTCGCACTAATGTAAGCTTAAATGAATGCGTGCTAACTGGCTACAAATAATATAATCACTCGTACAAAAATACACATTACACATTAAATAACAAAATATGAGAAAATATTCGAAATAATTCGGCAGATAGCGTTTTGATAAAAACAAGTTACGTCATCTGATAACACTTTGCACACATTTTTGTTCGCAAATGTAAAATTAATAAAACCACAAAGGGTGCTTCTGCATTGGTTCGTATTTATTTATTTTTTTTTTAAATTTATTTCCATCATAAATATTTTTTTTTTTAATTTTATTTTTATTGTAATAATTGATTGGCGACAAACCACATTTCTGATGCACACTGTAATAAGTTTAAAATTACAAATTGATTGTCAGAACAAATGTGTATATTTCGGTAGCAATTGACTCATTTTTTTTTTCTTTTTTCACCAATTATTATTAGTATATTAAATTATTTGAAAAGTTATGCGAGAGAAAAATGCATTGGGAATTACAAACAAAAAAAAAACCCAAAATAATGTTGATTAATTTTCTTTACTTAATTTCTTATGGGTAAATACAAAAAAAAAAAAATAATAATAAATAAAAGCGATATTAATCCAATTAACTTCGGTTGTAAGATTAACACAAATCGCCCTGACGAAATACGCAACAACTGTGTTCGCCTATATAATAACTAGCAGCCGGTTAAGGTAATCATTTTTATGATTTTGTTTGTTTTTATTTTGATTTAATTAATTATCAGCTCACACTTTTTTTTTTTTTTTTTCTTTCTTTTTATTGCTTCAAACATTTATAATAATTATTGTTTATTTATTTATATTTATTTTTTTATATATATATATAAAAAAAAAAAAAAAATCCAAGAAATTCTATTTCATTTTGTTCGCTCTCGCTGTTTATGGCGCAATATTTATATAACTTTCGATGTTTTTCTATTGTCTTAACAATGTGGTTTAATATTATCGTAACGAAATGCTAAAATTCCATGAAGGTAGAAAAATATTATATATATATATATATATATATATATATAAAATATTTATTAAATTGAATTGGAGCGGGTTGGTAAGATATTTTGGTGTAATCGCGTTGTCGGTACCTTTGTCGGTACTTTACCGCGTCCGAATGCTCATATGAAAATAATAATAAAACAGTAGTTTAGATTGTTTTATTTTTCGTTACCACTCTTTTTCTTTAATGTTTATATAAACAATATACGTTAAGCGCGCATTTCTATATAAAAGCAAATAAATTTTAAAGTGATAAATAAAAAAAAAAAAAAAAACGGAAAATAATTGAATTGATTCAAATTGGTTGGAATGAGAAGACAATTTTAGAATGATTTTCAGAATTGTTTCAGATGACCATTTAATACATTAAAAAAAAAATAATAATAAAGAACAAAAATTATTATTTGCACAAATGAAAATGACGTTGCATAAATATTTCACTTTTAATTGCTTTAATAATACGAAGTTTACCAAACATTAAACAGCGGATTTGATTGAAAATTTTCTACGTGTTGTAAATTTAATTTCTTCTTTTATTTACAATGATTAAATGGTTTTTTCTTATTTTTTCCATTTTTTTTACCTTTCTTATCGCTAATTTTATATATTATTTATTTTGTAAAATAATAAAAATTAAAGAAACTATTGGCGTGTGCTAACGATAATAAATCTACACTTTTATTACATTTTAAATGAAGAGAAAAAAAAAAAGAAAGAGTCGCGCGCGCTTATACATTCTCCATAAGACCTAATATTAATCTATCACGAAATTTGTTATGTCCGCGGTAATAAATTTGTTTAAGATCATGTAACTGAGTTTTTTTTTTTTTTTATTTTTCTTTTGTATAAATATAAATATAAATAAAATGCAATACAGATAGGTTAATGTTTATAAAAACTAAAAAAAAAAAAGAAAAAACATTAAAACACTTTAATCGACAAATCTTTTAGTTTTTAATGTGCTGAACAGAACTTGATTTCATTGAAAACGGTTTTATATAAATCATTGGGTAGAATTTTCTGTTTAATTTACTTCAAAAATGCTTAAAAATGTTAATCAACAATTTACATTTATATTAAGAATAATATTCTTACCAGTTGTTGTTTGTAATTTTATTGATTTTCTATAACTTGTGTCGTACTAATAGACGATTTGTGTGTGCCGTTCATTGCTGTTACGAAATTAAAACCCCACACGATGCTGAAAAGCCAATTACTATTTTTATAATATTTTTATATATAGGAATAAATAAGAAATTAAACTTAATGATTGTTAATATATATGATATCGTTCATCATTTGCAACAAAGCAATGAGATGTGGATTTTTTATTTTCGTTGTTGTCATTCGGTTATTAAAAATAATATTCATTATCCCTTCATATGGATAAATCAGACATTATTAGACATAAACAAACATCGATTTTTTCTTTTTTTTTTTGTTTCATTTATAGATTAAAATTTATTGTGATTGAACTAAATAAGGTAAATAAATTAATAAAAAGTAAAGATGGGAAATGTAGAAAAAATAATTTTATCTCTACAGACCAGGCAGGCAATAATTTTTCGAATTAAATTTTTATAATAATTTTATAACTAATGGAATGTTTATTTATTTATTTATTTTTTGTTATAAATGCAAAAGCTCACGCGCCACATCATCATAGTTCATGTTCACTCTACCCTTCTTTTGCGAATTTTGATTTTATTTTTTCTTTTTTTTTGTATTTTCTTCATTGCACTGTATGGACATAATGCATAAAACAATAACATGCGAATGTATTTATGCTTTAGATATATATGACAGAGCATATATAACGAATAATAACAACAACATGTTTTGTCGCGTGTGAATTTATTCTGATCACGTCTCATATAGCATCTTGAACAGAGAACCGATATCCAAAGATCGAAAGGCATTGCACACATAAATTACACGTGTGGCTCTTTAGTTTTATTAAAACTCTTTTTTTTTTCTTTTTTTTTTGTGTTTTTAAATTTAACAACATAGAATGATTTTTTTTTTTTGTATTGATTTAAAATTATTATAGATAAAAAAAAGAAACTTTAAAGTGTGAGGTGCACATTCGACAGAGAGAGAGAGAGATAGTGAGAGAATTGCATCGTCCTTGTGTGGTCTAAAGCCATGTAATCAGGCGCTTAAGATTTATTTCTTTAAATATATTTAAGCCGATAATAATAATAATAATAATAATTTTCTAGTATTACTTAGTTTATTAGTTTTGTTAACTACTGTGCTGTTTGATCATATTTTATCGGATCATGTTTTTTTTTTTTATTAAATGAACGCAAACGCTACAATTATTTACTTTTAATTTTAATTTAATTACACGGTTTTTGAAGTTAAGCATTATTTTTAGTTGAAAAAGGTTTTGAATAGAATTTTTTTTTTTTCGTTAATAAAAAATCTACAACATCAAATGTCTCGTGCTTGAATAATTATTCTGTTGAAATTTCATTCGTCACTCTTCAAATTGTTTTAAAAAAATTCTTTTCTTTTCTAGTATCATTACGGTATACCTATTTTGTGTTTAATACATATTTTTCTATTTTTTTTTTTTTTTTTTATGGTGTTCAATCAAGAATAGCATGTAGCTTATGATGTAAAGACAAAACATATTGAATAATAAAAAGAAATTATATCTGGTGCCAAGAAAATTAAAATTATTATTATTATTATTCGGTGATGTATCGTTATGATGCCGTTAGATAAATTTGAAAAACTTTTAAGGTGATTTAATGATTTCTGTTTTAGAAATAAATTAAAAAAAAAAAAAAAAAACTCTTTAAAGGAAAACTGTCAATATATATAAACAAAACAAAAACCCTGATAACTCGATAAATTATAAAATAAGAAGAGTTTTAAGTATATAAATACAATAACAATGTCATTCTGCATTGAATATAAATATGGATAAATAAACGAAGAAGCCGCTTGCACCATTCATTATGTGACTTAACATATGTTTTCATCATATTGTCATAAAGTGGTGTTATTGCCATGTACAAAAGTCTTGTCTGTATTTCTATCAATGGATATATAAACGCATGCTCAAATATTCAACGAAAAAAAAAAAATTTATACGAAACCGTAAAGCTATTGTAGGTAATCACATTTCGTATATTATGGACATCGTAGAGCAAGTCACATAATTTTATTTTATTATTTTTATTTTTTTTTAATTTAATTTTTCTTACAATGGTAGATATTTGATTGGTAAAAGAAATTTGTATAGAATACGCGTTATACGGATTTATTTATATACATCAAAATGATTAAATAAAATGAATTAAATGAAAGAAAGATTAAAGGAACTTAAGCACAAATAATTCAACACGTTAAATAGTGTGCGACAAAGAGTGATCGTATGTCACATTGTGCTTTTATTTAATTTTTTTTTTATTTGTTTGTTAACACAAGAAAAGAACTAGTCACTGACTTATAAATTTTTTATTTTTTTTTTTTTTATATATTGAAATAAAGTGATTTAGATTTATATTTAATAAGTCGATCACGCATTTATTATAGTTATTTATAATAGGTATGAGAATTAAATATAAAAATGAACGAGCGAAGCGAATTATATTGATAAAAAAACGAATAAAATAAAAATGCTCTATATAAATAAATAAATCAAGAATAATTTTTACTTATTAAGGTCACCGGAAAAAAAAAGTGTCTTTGTAAATTCAATTGATTTTAATTTGCATTTCTATTTTGGTATTGACTCTATTGACAAGCTTTTATTTAACCACAAATACTATATAAAGAGATAAATGTTATTAGACAATTGATACAGTAGGTGTATTATTTATCGAATTTAATCATAATTATATTTTTAGATTCACCACTTGATTTATCAATGTCATTGTTATCAAGAGTATTGCTACCAATATCACCACCATCAGGTGGTGAGGATGAACACAAATCAGTTTCTGGTGACTCATCTGCATCGTCATCGGCAGCTAGTAGTACTGGTGATCTTTTGGACACATCAATTTCTGTACAACGGTGTTCGCCAAAGGCAAGACCCACAAGAGGTGAACGTGCTCTGTTGCCTTGCGAAGTTTGTGGAAAAGCATTCGATAGGCCGAGCTTATTAAAAAGACATATGAGAACGCATACAGGTAAAATTCAATAAAAAAAAAAAAAAAAAAAAACAATTTTTTTTCTTTTGAACCATTTGAAAAACATTAACAATAATTCAAAATCTCTACATGAATTATTAATAAAATTATTTCTTATAACAAAAATATTATTAATAATAATAATAATAATAATAATAATAAAATAATGATTAATCTATTTTGTCGATTGATGAAGCCATAAAACAAAACAAAAAAAAAAATTAAAAATTAAAAATTCATTTATTAGGTGGTCCATATTTATATTAAAATGAAATTGATCATGATAGAGATTTTATTTTATTTATTTATTTTATTTTTTTTTTTTTTTCATATATTATTGCTTGTTTCTGAATATATCTTTATAATTTAACAACAGAAAGAACAAAAAAAAAAATTAAATAAATAACAACAAAACGCATTTTATGTAATAAACTTAATATCAATCGATCAGTCATCATATAACTCGGTTTAGCTTGTCTTTAGCATGTACAAGAGTAATTTTTTTTTTTATTATTATTATTATTATTATTATTATTATTATTACTTTGATTACAATTTCCTTATAATAAATTTACATTATGTTCTACTTTATTTATCATATTCATATATTACATAAACAATTTTTTTTTTAATAATAATAATAATAATTTATCATTAATATTGATCGAAATTGAAAGACTGATGAATTGCAAGAAATCAGTCATACCGTTTTGTCATTTTATTAACATAGTAAATCATTTTATAATTTATTTAACATAATTAATAATAATATTAATATATGTTATAAAATATTTCTTCTTTATGAATTTAGGTGAAAAACCTCACGTTTGCATGGTATGCAGTAAAGGTTTCAGTACATCAAGTTCATTGAATACACATCGAAGAATTCATTCAGGTGAAAAACCGCATCAATGTCAAGTGTGCGGTAAACGTTTTACGGCTAGCTCAAATTTATATTATCACAGAATGACCCATATTAAGGTAAAACAATATTTTTCTTTTTTTTTTTTTAATTTATTTATAACATTTAATTCGCGGAATTATATGCAAAAAATTTACATTTTATTCCGAAAAAAAAAAAAAAAAGACAAAAAAAAAATGAAAAATTCAAAGATACAAAGTACTTTATAGCTATTTGATTGCGGCAACTTTATTATAAAAAGTTATATTAATATCTTTGTTAGCTTTTAATAAACGAAAATTAAATAACATAATATTGTCGTATAGATATAATAATAAAAAAAAGTAAAAGACACCATCGTAATCATCATCACCATCATCATCAGCAACAAGAAAGCGATGCAGTAAGCACTACAAAATTGTTTAATATATTTTTTCGTTTTGTATTTCTTTTTTTAATGTCGTCATATAGTGTTGTATATGAAGTATTTATGCGTTATTATCGCGCTTTGTACCCACCGCTTATAAAGAATTTACACGAACCAATCCTTTGCTCATAAAAACGCGAAGCACCATTACTTGTGATATACATTTATTGTGATTAAAAAAAAAATATATATAAAAAAATAATCCCAAAATGCTTCTTGTATTATAAAATAAAAGAACAATATTGCTGCCGCTTATTAAATTTTAATTATTAATAAAAAAAAAAATAAAATAAACTAGATTAATCCAAAAGGAATGCTAAAGAAAAAAAAAATTGAAATTTAAATGTAAAAACAATAATTTCGTTTTTCTTTTTTTTTTTTGTAATTTTTTAATTAGTGCCAAGAAATAAAATTGGATAACAAAATAATTAAAAATAAATGAATTGACGAAAAAAAAAAAATAAAAAAATCTCTTGCTTGTGGTATTAATGTTTTCTCTTTCAATAAAAGACATAACGCCAACAATATTCTATCGACATGATCGCTTCTTTCTTGAAATACAAAAAAATCAAAATATAAAAAAAAAAAAAACCTTTACGAGAAGAGATTAAATTAAATAATAAAAAAAAATAAAAAAAATTAAATAAATTAAAAATTCGGTAGACGGGATGATATCTTTTTATTGTTATTATTATTATTATTATTATTATTATTATTTTTCATGATTGGAACTTTTACAGATTTTTAAATCATAAAAACGATACGAAATAAAACACCAGGACAAAATATTTAATAAATGTAATAAGAAACGAATAGCAGTTAAATCGTTTTTTACTTAAATATATTATTGAATTGTTAATGCTTAAACTCTATGGTATATTTAATACGTTATGTATATATTATTAAATACAGAACAGGTATAATCGACAAAGAATAGTCGCGCCGAATCGTTACTTAAATAAAATCATTAAAACGAAAAAAAAAAAGGATGACAATACACACATAAATGAATGTAGGATTCAGAAAATTAATATAAAAAAAAAAAAAAAAAACTTGATTATGATAAAGAAAAAACGTTATTAAAGTTATTTAAAGGAGAAAAAAAATGCACATTTTTATTACGATCCTCTAATAAAAAAAAATTAAAAAAAAAAATCGGTGTCTCCGTAAATTGTATAACGAAAAAAAAAAAAAATAATAATATCAGAAAAAATGATCAGCATAAAAGCGTTAAATAAAAATTGTTTTATTACCATTAACGTTAATTATAAATGAATCAGTGGTATTAACGATCACCATTGACGTTTTATCGGTTACAAAACAATAAAACAGTTTAAATAAAAAAAAAAAATTCCGAGTGACATGAAAATTAATTAGAATGTTAAATCGAGATTAAAAATAAATAAAATGAAAAAAAAAAGAAAAGAAGAATTCTTTTCTTCTAATTATTATCAGACGATATAGAAAGCATCATTATTGTCATTATCATTTAAGTCTATTATTAGCTTGTTAGAACAAAATGTTAATTATTATTCTTCGATCTTACCATTAACAAGAATTGAGTAATATTTTTATGGTAGCGAATTTATTTTCTATTACGATAATTACATCGATAAAATTTATTAACCTTATGTGTCCTGTTTTGTTCCTTAATTCATTTGTAAGATTGCAAACCAATAGACAATGACTATTCGCAACTAAATATTTTATCCTTTTCGCCTTTGCGAAACACGAAAGAATTTTTTTTTTTTCCTCCATCGTCTAATTTGACTAATTTTCTGTTTTATAAAATGTTATTTTTATTTTATTTTTTTTATCAGATTTATATAAACGAAAGTGTTTGTTGTTGTTTGAACCGTGGTAATTGGTTCTAACAAGCTGTTTAGCTATTAGTGAGATATGCTTTGTGGATGTGCGACACAAAAGAAACCGAAATCTGTAAATTCCTAAAATTGTTGCAGGTTTTCCCCCTTTTCTTTTTTTTTTTTTTTTTGCTTTTTCATCTTTAATAAAAAAAAAGTATGCGCGCATCACTTTGAATTGACGACGATGAGGATGAATAATATAAAATAAATACAAGAAAGAAGAGAAAAATAAAAGGATACATAAGATAAACAAAGAGACAATAAAAGTAATAAAAGAAAAATCAACGATCGACAGAATATTTTGTTGTGTTTTGCCCTTTTTTTTTTTCGTGCTCATGATGATGTTGGATGCACTTTATGTGATCGATGAATTGTTCTCATAGATGTTTGCGGTTGAGTTGTTAATTTTAGTTGTTTTGTAACAACGGAACATAATTTCGCGTAGTATATAATTTTCGTTGCAAAACAATTGTTAAAGCAACAGAAGAAGGAATAAGGAATAGGAATAACATGTCTGCACAACCGCCACTATATGTTTAAAATAAACAAAAAACAAAAAAAAAAACAGCAATTCATTGAACGTAACAAACCTCAAGTACATGCTGAATGAAAAGTCGGTCAGAAGACGTATTATTTTGTATAAGAATACACAAAGGATCCCCTTGTTTAACGTTTATAAAAGTCGTTACATTTTGACCAGACAAAAACGTTGTCGTCTTCGGCTATTGAATGTTATAATTCAATAACAGGCTACTGTTTATTAAATCAACCAAACAATAGTCATCTCTGTATATCCTTATTGCGTTATTGCATTTCACATTTCATTCAATTTTTAATTTTGGCTTTTCGTGATTCGTCGCCGTCGTCCTATCGCTTGTTATCGTTTACAATATATGGAGACCAAGGCTAATACATGTTGCTTTCTTATAATTTTTTCTCTGTATAACTATTATTATTATTTCTTTTTTTTTTTTTTTTTTTTATTATTATATGCAGCAGGTGTTTATAGAAACCTTGAATTTATTACCAGTCCCTTTTTGTGTATTATTTCATATTTTTTCAAAAACTTAACAATCGCAACATGGTAACCGTCGTTATTATTTATATTTTTTTTTTTTTGTAGATCAAGCACAATGTTGTGCAACCGCTGCCTATTTTTATATTTAAAAAAAAAATGTTGCTGGTGGTGCTTCTAATAAAACTAACGGTTTTGTGAATATATATATATATTTTTTTTACTACCTTCAATGTCGTAGAAATTGGTAGAATTATTTTATTATAAATAAATTATATTCTCCAAGCTAATATTGTTGCTTAAATGATGTTAATATAGCAATAAAATTTCTAATATTCATTATTGGTTTATTTATTTATTTTTTTTTTTATATAAAAAAAAATGGATAAGATGTTCGTCTAGAGGCGATAATAAATTTTAATATAGCTGGACAACGTACAACGATACATTTATTAAAAGGCAAACAATATGTTTTTTTTTTCCATCTACTTCTTCGTCTTCTGCAATATATGCAATAATAAATTTTAATCATATAAAATTACATAACAGACGTGTATATGTTTCGATTCGATTGGTTTAATACAATTTTTTTATTTTTTTTTTTTTTTTCTGTTAGTTTGTTAATTCTTTTTAACAGCAATCATTTGGTGCCTTATGTTGTTTTCTCTGATAGTTGTTAATAATTCTTCTTCTTCTTCGCCTTCTCTTTATATTTAAATAAAACAATATAATCGAATTGCATGTTTTTTTTTTTTTTTTTTTTTTATAAAGCAAACATTTATACAATAATATTAAAAAAAAAGAAAATTAAATTTTATTTCGCACTTTATTTATTATTTAAAAATATAAATTTTGTTGGAAAATATATTGAAGTGTGTCTGCTGTAGGTTATCGAATTGCATGTGAATTTTTTTTTTTTATTTATTTTTTATTTTACCATGTTTAATAACAACACCATTCTAAATAAAGAAATAAAAATAAAAATTAAAGTACATAACATAAGCAATTTATTTATTTTATAAGAAAGTATAAAGAAAATATAAAAAAATCCTTAGCTATATGCGGGACAATGTTATGTTGTGGCTAATGAAGCGATACAGCTGCTTTAGCGATTTTTATTTCTTAAACCATATATGCCAAAAATAAAATTGTTATATTAACAAAATACGCACATTTAAAACATTCCTGTTTATTTGCTATAATCACATTGCGTTTAACTTTTACACGTTCATCGGTTTAATGTTTTTTATTTTCAAATATACTTTTATATAAATGCCAGTAAGTACGCAATTTTTTTTTTTTTGACATCGGTTTATATATTTTCCAATGTAAAAAATAATAATCGCTAGAAATAATACAAATGGCAAGCTGGCTGGTTGGCTGGTTGGCTGGTTGGTTCAGTTCAATCCAAGTTCGAAAGTATTACGAAGCAACAGCGTACAGATATATAAAAAACAAAAAAAAAAAAAAAAAAAAACAAATAAACAGACAGGTAAACCATAAATTTCATATAAAGTTGTTACAGTTAAAATATATTTTATACGTGGGAAAGAGTTAGACAACATTTCCGATACAAAACAATTTAATGTTGGCAGATTTTTTTTTTTTTTCTCCATTATTTTATTCATTTTGATGCTGTTGTTGTTGTTGTTGTCGTTTTTAAATACATATTTTGTAAATGTTTTCTTTTAATGGAAGAACATTGAATACTTAATGTTTCCGTTTTTTGTAATTTTTCTTCTTTCATTTAAATGTATTAAATTTTTTTAGTTTATTTAAACATTCATCTAACATTAGGCATAAAACATAATATGCACGCGACATTAAATTATTATTGGAGTTTTTTTATTTTTTTTTTTTTATTTTATTTAGTTTTGAATATACATTGGCGAAGCAGCAGCGTTATAAAGTTAATAATGTAACACCGCCCGTTTACCTTTCCTTTTTTTTTTTTTTTTTTTTAAATTCATCTGTTGTGTCATTTGTGTTTTACACAAAATAAAATTATAAATACACAACGATGACATAGTGAGGATTCTTTATCTGTGTTTTTTTTTTTTTGCGTAGCGATATTTTATCTGTTAATCTAAATGACTAATGAGAAATATAATAGTGAATAAGTCAAGGAAGTTTTATTATTATTAAATATTAAAATTGATTAAAAATAGAATCGGTTTTTATCTATCATTTTTTATTGAAAATTATTTATTTATTCATTTTTGAAAATGTCAAAAAAAAAAAATATATATATAGTTATAAAATCCACTGTAAAGATTAACATTTATTGAATGATATAATCAATGTCTTTAGGTAAATCTTTATTATTTGATAAAACGGATGCTTTGCAATCAGTACGCTAAAAAAGCTACAAAAAAAAAAAAAAAGCTATAAGCTATTAAAATCTCTCACAGATATTTTTATTGATTTTTATTGAAACATACAGTTGATTTTTATTATTCGAACAAAAAAAAAAAAAAAAAATTAAAAAACAAAACAAGTAATAAAAAAGCCAATAAATCGTATTGTCTGTCTAACTATATTGATTTTATGTTCTTGCTCATAACGCTTTTTTTATTTTATTTTTTAATAATAATAATAATAATAATAAAAAATTATTATTATTTTTTTTATAATTCATATAAATTGCACTAGGTAGCATGATTACACAGCATTTGTCAAAAATATATGAAATGTTGTAAACATGCCATTTACAACATATATAAGTAATATTCGATTGAGATGCGTACGAATATAAGTCGCGTACGCCGTCAATTTATTTATATTATCCATAAAATGCATTAGCCAAACGATATGTTATAAAAAAAAAACTCATACGTGTTTCTTTTTTTTTTTTTTTTGACATTTTATGTGTTGACTCCAGGTTTATGAATATTGTTACCCACTTAACGTAGATCATTGATAGTTATTTTTTGCACCGCGTGGTACTTGCTATCTCGGCTAAGATACAAGACACATTACATGATGTCACACGAAAAAGAAAAAATAAAAATTTTATAATAATTCAATTTGATTATGATTTATATGTTAAAACAAGCTTTTCGTATATACTTAATAAAATTCAAAAAAGAAAAGAAAAAAAAAATAATTATGAATTTTAATTAACAAAATAAGCGTTTTTTTTTTTTTTTTTTATTACCGAAGTTAAATTACAGAAAGAAAAAAATGAATCATAACGATTATTAAAATGGATAAAAAAAGGGCAAATTAATGCAATTAACGATTTTTTGGTTTTTATCAATCATGCTTAATGATTTTTTAATTGAAATATTATGTTTTTTATGTTTGATTAAGATTGAAAAAAATGAATTTTTTGTTTAACAGAATTGTCTCCATCGTTTTTTTTTTTTTTTTTGTTGAAAGTTTTCCTGTTTTTATTTTCTTGTATCCACAATATCACATGGCGAATTGTAATCATTTATAAGAAATTGAATAACATAAGAAAAAAAATATAATCCATATGCTCATAAAAATAAAGATTTTTATTGTATTTTTTTTAAATTAAAATAATATAAAATAAAATTAATAAATATGCAGCACCTGTTGCTATTTATATCTTGAATCTACAGGTATATTGGAATGGTTAGTGCTTTTGTAATCAGCATAAACCAATATTGCATTAAATATAAAATAAAATAATAAAGACATTTATGAAACTATGTTTATATGCGATGTAGGGATATCTTATAAGGTTCAATGTGGCAAAGCAATAAAAAAAAAAAAGAAAAAATAAACGAAATATCCGACATATGTCAAAATCTTTTGATTAGTTTTTGATATGGAGAAAATATCAAACAGACAAAGAAAATTAAAATACAAAGAAAAAAAAAATTATCAATAAAACCAATAAAAGGAAAATTTTGAATTAATTAATTATTAATACAACATGTAATTGGCACGCAATGTTAGCAAAATAAAAGAGTCTTCTGTATTGTATTGTTGGTATGTCTCATGGGTTTTAATGGTGCAGCAAAACAGGTAAAAAAAAAAGTTCCATGAGAACAACAAAAAAAAAAGCCTTTTTTATGTCCGATTAAATAGTAACAGAAAAAAAAAACAAAAAAAAAACACAAAATCATCATAATAATAAGAAGCTAAAAATGAAGAAAAGAAAAACATTTTTTTTTTTTTTTAATAAGAATATAAGGTGCTATATGCAGCCAAGTATGTCGACCTTATGTCTTTATGATTATTCAGTTTATTACGGCGTCTTAAAGACCGGGTCACAAAAGAAACTAGAATTTATTATTGGAAGGGTGGGATAAAAAAAAAAATATAAAAACAATATATTTATAAAAACGTACAAAAATTAAAAAAAATTATAATAATAATAATAAAAGTGGTTGTTCACACGATGTCATCGCATCAATCGTGGGAGTTTACGGTAGATAAATTTGTGGTCGCTATGAAAAATTATTATATATAGTTTAATATGGGGTAATTATATAAATTATGACTTCTATTCCAATTAAAATAATAAGAATAATAATAATGTAAGACAAAAAAAAAATAATAAAAAATCTCTTTTGACCATTTTTTAAAGAAATTTTTAGAGACGTTCAATTGTTCAATTTCTGCGTAATCAAAATAAAATCAATGAAACAATCAAAAACATTTTTTTTTTTTAAATTACACATAAACGACGGACGTTATCAATAAAGTCAATGATTTATATGACTATTCATAATTGTTATGTTTTTAATTTTCTCTATAAAAATTCACAAAATAAATACAATTTTAAACGAAGTTTTTATCTGTGAAATGAAGTTTAAAAAACGAATTAAATTTTAAATTACTTTAAAAGAATTATCTATTGTATGCTTTTAATTGTTTTTATAAGACAAAAAAATAAACGGACATCAGTAGTTTTGACCAAATGATAAATCCA
The DNA here is from genome assembly GCA_961205885.1 of Ptychoptera albimana. Lineage (NCBI taxonomy): Eukaryota > Metazoa > Arthropoda > Insecta > Diptera > Ptychopteridae > Ptychoptera > Ptychoptera albimana. The sequence continues at coordinate 18,526,829 of OY540801.1, forward strand.
CAAAACTTTTATTGTATTTTCAGTTTTAAACATATGCAATTGTCATTGGTGTTAATACAGAATAATAGCAAAAATCACACAATTCAATTAAATTTTTTGAGCTTATCGTTTCCGTCATGTAGTAACAGCATAATTTTTATTTACTTAAGAATATTTTTTCACATTTTTAAATAGCATTTAATTAATTAGTGAAATGTCGAGAGAGAAAAAAAAAAAAGTTTTAATGCTAGTATTAATTATAGGAACAACAAGTGTTTTATTATTATTTTTTTTTTTTGTTATTTAAAACGATGAAACATTTTTAACAAAAAAGCTTGTTATGTATTTTTTTTTTTTTTTTGTTATTATAAATTATTTTTAGGGAGACGGATGCGGACACCCTCATTTCTTAACAAATAATAAGAAAATATGTGTAAAATGTAAATTTAAATTTGTGTGTTTTTTTTTTTTTTTTTTTTTTTTTTTTTTTTCTATACAAAAATTAAGTTTTGCTATAAAGATTGTGGGAATCTACGCACTGTTGATTTCTTGTAAGGTCAAGAATAAGAAATTGTAATAATAATTTTTTTTTGTTAAGAGTTAAATAAATATAAATAAAAGATAATAATTTGTTAATAAAAAACGGACAATAGAGGTTGAAAAAAAAAAAAAAAAAAACATTAAAATAGAACAAAAAAAAAAGAAAAGAAAATACGCGCACAGGTACGCACCCATTTGACTTTCCAGCACACAATATATACACGTTAAATGTCATCATTTTGTCGTTACGCGCATAATGCAACCTGTCAACTACAAAATAAAAATTATCTACATTCAATTATATACAAAAGATTTATTTAAAAATAATAAAAATAATAATAATAAACAATGTATATAACATTTAACTACTAAATTTACTCATCACATCTGTTTTATTCTTTGTTGTTCTTAACTAAACATAAAATGCTGGCTCGACTTTAATACTTATTTCTTTATTTTTATTATTAAAATACAAACTGACTGTCCTGTGTTAACGATAACAAAAAAAAAAAGAAAAAAAAAAGTAAACAATTATGTAAATTATACAATAAATAAATAAATAAAGAATAAACATATAACAACGAGTGGGCGTTGACAATAACGTTTATTATTTTACCTCGTTCGTCATTCAAAATTAAAGCTTTTTTTGTTTTTTTTTTTTTTTTTATATTTTAAACAAATATTTATTCAATTTGTGTGCTTTATAATATATTTTTTTTTTTTTATTATTATTAGTTTTCTTCATACAAAATGGACATTAATGTCACTTTTTGACAGATTATTCGTTGTTGTATTAATGTTGCGAAAAACATTTAAAAATATTATGATATATAAGTAATAAAAATCGAGACAATTTAAATGATTTAACAACATTTTGTCTTTTTTTTTTTTTTTTTTGTAGCTTTTTGTTGATCATCGTTAAACTTTTTATTTATTTATTTACTTTTTATGATTATTAATTAGTTGTTTTACTGTGTGTGTGTGTTTTTTTTTCCTTCTTCTTCTTGTTATGAAGTTCAATAGTTTTAATACTAGTTATGACGATACGATATGTTAAAGTAAGAGCTTTATAAATAGTTAGTAAAAGTATATTTTCTTTAAACCTTTAAGTTAATTGGATTGTCCTAAATGTACTTAAAATGAAAACAATTACTTATTTTCTTTAAACAGAACAATAACATTAAATTTACATTTATGGTTAAAGAAAACAAGAAGGTAGATCTTTTTACTTTTTTTTTTTTTGTTTTTACGTAACTTGTTTTATTAATTAGCTTTTACTAAACGATCGTTGTGAAACAATATTCTGAATTTAAATATTCTTATTTATGCTAAGTGCATATATTTGCTAAAAATAACTTTATTTATTTTATTTATTATTTTTTTGTTACAGGAAAAACCACACAAGTGTGGTCTATGCTCAAAGTCTTTTCCAACACCGGGTGATCTAAAGTCGCACATGTACGTACATAGTGGATCATGGCCATTTAAATGTCACATCTGTTCGCGAGGTTTCTCAAAACATACAAACCTGAAAAATCATCTATTTTTACATACGGGTAAGTACAATATTTATTATTAAAAAACAGTTAATTGCGTTTGTTAAATGTATACAAAAAAAAAAACCCCTTATAGTTGTTATCAATTAATTACCCTGAAGGTATATTGATTGTGATCATTTTTATTATTATTTGCTGTTGCATTATGAATATTTATTAAAATTTTATTATTCCGACGCCACTGAATAAGTTTTATTTTTTTTTTATTTTTTTTTGTATAAATATATCGCAATCAGTAATAACTTTTGCCTGAAGCTTTAAATAACACAGTGGCTGTTATTTGTGCTCATATTATTCCCTTTTAACATTATTATAAAATAGTTGATCGAAAGCACATTCACCGTCATCGTCTTATCTGTATACTGCTTCGTTGTTACTATTATAAAGAGATTAAAACACAACGTTTAAATAGAAAATAAATGTTTTTTTTTTTTTTTTTTTGTATTGGAACAATATTGAATGTCGTCAATGAGGGAATACTGTACAGATGTCGGTTATTTTGAAAAACATTCCGTAATCAAAGCTCGTACTAAAGTACTGCATACGTTTTTCATCATCCTTTTATGTTATTAGTTTTCTTACTGCATGTTGATGATAAAGAACTTTGCAACTGAGTTACGCAAATTGAAAATTACTGACACACCGAACATCGTTGTTGCATTTTTTTATTATTATTATTATTATTATTTATATATTTTTTTTTTTTGCAGATGATTGGTAACATTCTACCAACGTTCAGTTTAAATTGCAAAGTTTTAGTAAATAAATTAAAAAAAAAAAAAAATAGTAGAACTAATTTTTCGTTATTATTTGTTTATTTACATTAAGATGAATAAAGCAAGCATCCGTACCACATTATTATACGCCCTATATAAGCATAAGTACACGTTTTTTTTTTTTTTTTTATTTTCAAAAGTAAAAATATAAAACCTCAACCTAAAAATGGTAATAAGAATTATTTAAGATTATATAACGAGCAAACTGTAATAATAATAATAATAACATAAAAAGTATTGAGTTATAGACAATACGAATAACAACAAATAAAAAAATAAATAAAAATAAGACAAGGTGCGTAAAATTGATAATTTAAGGTAGCGAAATTATATTTTTATTTTTTTTAAGTGCTGAACTACTACTTTGTTGAATTAAGTTTTTGTATTAAAAGCATTTATTTACGTCATACAGTTATCAGATAACATAAATGGTGTAAAATGTTATCATAATTTATTAAAAAATTAATTTCTATTCTTATGATTTGCAACGTCAAATGTCTTTTATTAAAATTAAAATTAAAAAAAAAAAAAAAAAACGAATAAAAGTAATGAAAAAAAAAAATTCAAATAAACCGCACACATTACATTACAAAATAAAGATTAGTACGAAATAAATTAAAAACGTAGGAAAAAAAAAAAAAAAATCTCATTAAAACGTAAATTCCATGACGAAGTACAAATTCCTCCACCTTCAATTTATTTTTTTTTTTTGTTTTGTTTTGTAACAAAAACTTATACGATGATGATCGGTCATCGTATCGGTGGGTTATTGTTATAGTTAAAAGAATTATTAAATAGATTTTTTTGAAGTGTACAATTTAAATTAAACAAATAAATCTGCTAGTAATTCAAGCGAAACAAATGGGTCGAACCACCGATTACAAAAACAACAACCGCACATATAATAAAAAAGAATCAAAAAGAAACAAAAAAAAAAAAAGAAAAAAGTTTAATAAAAGAGGAGAGAAGCGAAATTTTTATATACAAAAGACAAACGAATTTTTTAGTTTTTTTTTTTTTTTTTCGTAATATTAAAAGCACAGCTACGCATAAAATAAATAATTTAATGAAAAATAACAATCATATAACGAAAATAAAAAAATGTAAGAAAATATAATTATATCAGTGCCCTTTTTTGTGATTTTGCTACTTTACTGCAAGATACAATCAATTTTTTTATTTTTTTAATAAATAAGACAAAAAGAAAAAAAAAAGTACCTCCAAAAATATATTTTCTTGATATCATCTTTTAATAATCATAAAAGAGATTTTTTTCGTTTTGTTTTTTCGTTTTGTTTTTTCACCATCAAACCTCTTAATATAATTTTGCTTTTATAAATGAAATATGAAAATTAATAATTGTTATGAACAAAGAATATTGATCAAAGCGATGAACGGGTGCGCGTAATTAAAAATAATCAACAATAAAAGCATGGGTATTATCAGGGTTTTTGTATTCTACTTAAGTGTAATTTCCTTTCATTTAAATTGATTTTTAATACAATAATTTTCCTTTTAAAAAGAAAAAGAAAAGAAGAGTAAAATTAGAAAACATAATCGATGTTTATTTATAATAGAAATATAATGATGATGGCACCACCACACATTGCAGTGACTTTAATTAAGTTTTACAGATTAATGTAATTACTTTAAACGCAAAAAAAAAAGAAACAAAAAATCTAACTAATGGATATTATTGCATTGTGTGTGTTCTAACTGATACTCATTTCCACATAATTTATTCTTTAAAAGAAAATTAAAGAAACCAAAAAGAAATTTAAGTAACAAAGGGGGAGAGAAGAACGTGAAAACGCCAAAAGCTATTTAAAGTTAATTTTGTACAAAGAAAGTGTTTTTTTTTCTTACATTTAACACATAAATAGTCGACATTGTTAATTACTTTAATATCTTTTTTATAAAAATTTTCCATTTCATAATAAGCTTTTAAAATGAAATAAATTTTTTTTTGTTTTTGTCGTTTTATTCTATTAATAGTACTGTGCTTAAGTAAGTAAAATAAGCTGTAAATATATGTTTTTAATAAATATTATTAATATATATATATGAGCGTTGAAAACCCGTTAATATTTTCCTGCTTTACATAAAGCTTTAATTTCTTTTATGAAAATTGCAAATAACACATCTAATCGTTTCTGTTGAATCTAAGTCGTTATAAATCTTTGCCATTAATTTGTTGTTGTTTTTTTTTTTTATGTATAGGAAGCGATATAACAATTTGTCAATGCTGCGATTCATCTACATGGATGTAACGGACAACGATATAATTTTTTTTTTGCTTTTATTGGTTTTTGATCTATACGAAAAGTACTATTAAAAATTTAATTATAATAATAATAATAATAACAGCAACGATAATAGTAGATAAAAAACAAAATTATTCTACAAGAAATGTTGTTTTATCGATAATCAGCTATTGTCATATAGCTACTTACTCGCATTATGCACGAACAAAATGAAAACCTAAGACACTTAACTATACAAAAGCGAAAAATTTAATAACACAATAAATATAGAGTGTGTGTAGTAGAGAATGTGCGATCTACACAAGATTATGAACTATATTTATGTATGGTAAAAGAATTGAATATTTTATGACATATAGGAGAAAATCATATAGACCATGGCCAGATATCGACATCGACATCGAGAACACAAAAAAAAATAATAAAAAAAATGAAAATTATGGTGTGCCGAGAGTCTATAAGCAATAAATGTACGTGCGAAGAGGTAGATATACGACGTTTGAGGAGCTAGCAACGAAGATAATCACATAGCCCCCAGTATATAGAGCTACTGTCTTCTTGTTCAGGGTTGGATCACAACATATCTATTATCATGTCTTTGCTTTGGTACATGTTTATGGATTTTAATTTGTTTCTTGTTTTTTTTTTTTTGATTTTTTTTTTTTTCATCTCTTGTTTTTACTAAATTTTTAATTCATATTTGATGATGTTAAAAAAAAAACAAAAAAAAATAAAGAAAAGAGAAGAAAAAAATACAACACTGGAATAAAAGGAGTCGGCATAGTAAGAAAGCTTTGGCGTCCATCGACACACCACAATAATTAATACCTGAGGCCCTGTCAGACAGTAATTTTATAGTATAAACGCGCGTATATTGAACGACGGTAGCTATATAAGCATATGATAAAGTAGCAAATTCCAAAACACAATTTCAATTCAATATGTTCGTTGTCGATATACACCAAAAATTAAGAAAAAAAAAAAAAATTCTTCTTTCTTAACTCATACGATTACTTGATGTTGATCTTCGTTTTTATTAAAATAAAAATTCAAAATTAATAAAGCAAAAACAATAGAAGCGATAGCGTTTTGTTATATATTTGTTGATTTTTGTTGTTTAAAAAGAGTATACACTGTACACTGGTTAAAATATAACGTAGAGCAGATAGAGTAGATTAAAATCGAAAGAGGCAGTGAAGAAAAATATATAATAAAATTAAAAAAAAAAGAAGAAAAATTAGTAAGTCATATAAATACAGCATCGCACACCATCAGCAGTAGAGGCAGCAATATAAGCAGCATTGTCTACATCAATTTATTCATGTGATACAAGATAATAGGGAGCGAATGGTGCAATTTTCATCAATATATGGAAAAATTATTACGCATTTAATGATTGGTTTTGTGCATAGTACCGGATATTGGATTGCATGAAAGAAATATTTAATAAGAATGTACATAGCCGTGTATGTTGTTTGATTAAAAAAAAAGAAAGAAAAAACGTTAATAAAAAGATATCAGGTAGCAATGAAATTAGTTCGCAATTGTTTTCTTTTCTTAATATCAGCGGATGCAGGTAAATTAAATATACAATTGATTAAATTATTATTTTATTTAATGTTTGTTAAGGTGAAGCGAATTTTAATTAAATGATGAAAAAAAAATTTTTTTTTTCATTAATCAAATTTTCTTCATTTTTAATTCAATAATATCCAGCCGAGTCAATGTTTGTCAGATCAATAATGCAATTTCAATTCACACTTCAAATAAATGTTCAAAGCAGGTAACAGCAAAAATTTAATATGAACGACCGGTAAAGTAGTTTTAGTACGCAATTGACAGTTACCTGTGATTATTTATGCATCTTTGCTGTTTCATCCAATTAAAGCGAAATAATAGAAAGAAATCAACAGAAATAAAAAAAAAAATTATTACATAAAAAGCAAACAAGTGTTGGCTGAAGGATTTCTTTCATTTTTTATTTAATTCATTTCAAGTGAATAAATACGATTTTATATTTTGCATGAATACCTTTGAATTATTCGTATTAAAGTATTATTTAAAAAAAAAAAGAGAAAAATCTTTAAGTTATGTTTAGGGATTTAAGATCTAATTGCCCAGCACGCAATCCGCTTTAAATCGCAGGTAAAAAAAAAAAATACCCCTAAAAAATGAAAAACAATCTATGAGAAAATAATAAAAAAAAAAAAACTTAAGTAGGTATTAAAATAATTTCACCTGCTCACATTTCATACCTGTGTCTCAATTACAATTCGATCTAAATGGCCAAAAAAAAAAATAAATAAATAAAAATAAAATAAAAACCTCCAAGTCCAATGTGTCATCTCGGATTAACTTCATAAAGTATTATTTTAAATAGATTAGGACACTTTATGTCAATTATAGAAAGTGATTTAATGAAATTTAATATTTTTTCTTTTTTTTAACATTTCTAAATTTCTTTATTGTGAATATTATTGAGAAACGAAAAACAAATTTTTTTGTGGCTTAACGGTCAAATCGAACAATGATCTTTCCAGTATTATTAATTTGCTTATTTTGTGTGTGTATTTTGAAAAAATAAAGCCAAAAGGGTCAGTGCATATGTCGTTTTAAAGGTACAATTGCATCCCAAAAATGTAGTTATTTAACATTTTTTCATTATTTTTTTTTTCTTTTTGGTTCTTTTTCTTGTTATTGTTGTGACTTTTTACGTTTGTAACAAAACACGCATACACACTTTGTGTGCGTTTGTAAAAAAAAATATTTTTTTTTTTTTTGTTGTTTAAAGGTGAAACATTTGGCTTTCGTATAAGGAAAACAAGTTACCATCCACCCTAAAGATAATGAATAATATAAATAATAAAATTCTATATAACTAGGTGCTTCCTTTATCGTGCGGTTAATATCCTTCATTTCTATAGTTATTATCTTATTTTTAATTTCATTGATAAAATACTTAAAGTACCTGTTTTATAGTAGCAATCAAATAATCATTTATCTTTACCTTATGATATTTTTTCTTTTTGTTTTGTTTAATATAAAATTAGTTTAGTCATCATTATAAAAAAATAAGAAAAATATCCGTGAAGATGTTGTTTTGTGTCTGCATGATGTTTTAAAATAGTTATTCTCATATATATATATGACATCGTTTTGCTCATTAGATATGTTTTAACAAAGGTATATATGCGTTTACCAATTTTCCTATATACTTTTTTTTTTGTAAATAATAATAAAAATACAGAAGATGATTAATGATCCACCTTGTTAGTCTTGATTAAATTCAGAATACAGGTGGTTGGTTTGCTTCTTTTTTTAAATTTTTTTATTATTTTCTAATATTTATTTAATTGCATTTTAATTTTAAAACCACAGAGTAATGTTAAAACACGATTACGTTTTTTGTCGTGAATATGAATGATAGATCTAATGTTTACTATAGACACGTTGATATTTAATAGAAGAAATATTGTGATTTATAAATAAAAAAATAAAAATTATTAATAATTATCTTACCGTGCGTATTTTCTGTATTAAAAAAAAAGGAAGAGCAACGAACAGAATTTATGTTGTGATTTGTAATTAAATAATAATAAAAACATATTTTTCCTTATGTATTTTATTTTATTTTCTAGAATAATTTTATAATTTATGTATTTTAAATCAACAATTATTTGATTTCCTGTTATTTACTTAAAAAGATAAATAAATTTTACAGAATAATCAGTGAGCTTTAGCAATGAACGTTATTACGTTATAAAATATAAATTAAAACTAAAATAATAAACGTTAAAGATTATATGAAAAGTTAAACCTTATGCTTGTTTTATGCATAAATTTTAACGTTTTAATGTCTTCTCTTCTTCTTCTTTTTTATTTTTTAACGTCTCTAGAATTGTTGTTTTTATAAATTTTAAAGAGGAAAAAAACGCAAACACAACAGGTGAATTCTTCGACTTTTTTTTTTGTATAAAATTTTATTATCAACTGACGAACATTTTTATTTCATTAAGCACCTGTCTTATATAACTGACCCCATAATCTATCCTTCGCCCTGTCTTAGAGTCGGTTTTAATATGAACACAAAAACACTTTGCTTAACTGACAAAACTCCAATACCACGCATTACAAAACACAAACACAAAAAAAAAAAAAGAAAAAATTTAAACGATTTAACTATGATGGTAAACGTCCCTTAAAACGAAACTAACTAATAACGACGGATATGATATTATCTCCTTTATTTACTTTTGGTTTTTTTTCTTTTTTTTAAATAATTTATTAACTCATCCGGAACCAACAGCTTTTTCGCTTGTTAAATGATTTTCATTTTGGCGCTTAAAAACACATGTTTTTATATATTAATATTATATAATTAATTAACACAATGTTAAAATGCTTAAACACTTTACTTTAGTTCCGTTGATTAAGATACGTTAAATAAAAAAAAAAAAAAAATTATTTTTATTTTTACCAGAAAAATTTTATGTGCGTGACTGGTAAATTTATTAAGAAATCGATAAATTTTTCGTACAGAAGAATTGTGTCGATGGTACAAAACCGTTTTTTTTTTTTTTTGATTTATTTTTTTTTTATAAAACAGACAAAAATAAAGAAAAAAAATTATAAATCATTTGAATTATGGCTAATTTTCAATCGACATTCCAAAAAAAAAAAAAAAAAATATTTATACTGCTGGGCATCGTTGAGTGGGTGTTGCCGATATTAAATATTTTGTTTTTTTACTTTTTTCACTCAATTTTATCAGAAAAATAAAAACATCTTTTGATCTCAACTCATTCATTGTTAATATGTTTTCAGCTTTCACATCCTGTGGTTATATTATTGAAAAATAATAAATTTACGCGTTTATTTGTGACTGTGTGTGACTGCATGTTTAATTGAATTAATGACAACAATATCAAGTTATTTAAGAAGAAAAATAAAGCAAAAAGATTAAAAGGAACGAGTGTTTTCATTACATGCTTTATAAGTAACAAAATAATAATATAGAGGAAAATCAATGTACACACACAATAAATTAAAATCAAATGCGATAAATAATTCTCGTAACATTTATATGCATTTTTAATTTAATTTAATTTTTAATTTTAATATATTTTTTTTTTTTCCCGTATTTACTATCAGCATAATTTCATGGTTATTCGCTTAATTTTTAAATACAAAAACAATTCGTTGATCAAACTCAGTCTCGCACTTTTCCATGCTGTGTAAAATATGATTCAACCAGCCTACGACAAAAACTTATGGTAAATTTTACGTTGCTTTTCGTTTTTTTTGAAAAACATTTTTATATATCATCAATGCGTTGTGATGCGATACGATGCCGGTCATTTTACTTGTGTTCATTTTTATTAAAGAAAACTGTGAATTAAAATAAATAAAACGCTTATTGCTCTGCTATAAATAAATAAATTATAATATATCTGTATTGTATACGATTATATTTATTAAATAAAATAAAATAATAAAAAAAAAAAATTGGTAAATAAACATTCAATTTAGAGAGTATTTGAGTATTTAATAATATTAAAAACATGAGACTTTGTAGTCGTGTTAATTGTGTGCAAAAATTCACGCGGTGCCAATATATTCTATGGATTAAATGATAAACATTTTATTAAACAAAGTATTTTATTATTTAATAATAATACAATAATAAATCTGTGGGCGAATCATTTATATAAATGGTAATAAAATAAATTACGTTTTAAAAACAAAAAAATATTTATTCAGAAATATTATTATTAGAAAATTTTTTAACGCGGTGAAAATGGAAACGAAGATTTTTTGCACCCCATTAAGCAACAAAAAACACAAGTAAAAAAATCATTTCGGTAATATCAAAGTAAACGCTTATTGTTTTAAATTTTTTTTTGTGTATATATAATTCTGATAAAAGATTAAATAAATAAACCAGCAACAAGTACACGATAGATGTGCAATAAAATAATTTAAGATTTTCCATGTTTTTGTTTTGGTTTTTTTTTTTCCTCTTCTTTTAAACAACGTTAAGCATGAAACGAAAATTATAATAAAAAAAAGAAAAAAGAAAAGTAAACTGAATGCACTTAGTAAATAAAAAGAAAAAAAAAAAAAAAATTAAAACTGTAACAGCGATTTAATATTATTAAAAAAAAAAAAGGCTCAATTATATTTATGTCTGTTTAACGCAGTGCTTTCTGTGTTGTTTGTTTGTTTATATATTTTTGCGGTTTTAGGAACTTGTTCACTATTTAAATTTACCATGACATGGAAAATTCTATAAAAATATTGAACTTGAGATACTTTTTGTAATTTTTTCATATGCATATTTAATTTCTTATTCATTTAATATTATGTAAGATAGACAAATGTTTTTCTTTTTTTCTTTGTAATTTTATTTATAAACCAGGCAATTAATTGATTAAATTTTTTTTTTTACAGCTATTACTATTTAATGATTTTGTATTTTGTGATTAATAATTAATCAAAAGACTTTTTATTTAACGTAACGTTTTATTATTTATTAAGAGAAGCAAAAAGAAAAAAAAAAAACGGAAATGATAAAAACATTGAAATAAACAATATTAAATTACATTACAACTAGCTATGTAATATCAATCGAATAAATAAATTATAAACAAACAAACAAAAAAACTAAAATCAATTTATTTTAATAAATAAATAAGAAGCGTGCGTGTTATTTATATTAACAAAAATAAAATAAAATAAAATTTATTTATAAAAATAACATTTAAGCCACATTATTAGAAGCATGAATTATATGTATAAAGCATAAATAAAATGTAGCAACCGTGTCGATGTAATGTTTTTTATTTTTTTTATTAAATATTATTTAAGTTAAGAAACAAAACATGCGTTTAAGTATATAACATACACCACTATCGCGCCTTTGTACTTAAACCGATCAACTTAATATCAAGTTTCTTCGTCTCGAATTAAAGATCTGTTTTTACATGATCACATTTTACGGATACTTTGCATCATTTTTATTTATTTACGCATTTTTTGTTTTGTGTAAAAAAAATTTTTTAAATAAATTTATTTGCTTTTCGGTACTTAAATTAAATTAACTAAAAAGAAGATGAAATACTGTACAGGTGAATCAATATCGGATTATTTCTGTATTTCTGTACAGAGTTATTTCATCTGTGAATTCTTAAAATAGTTACGTTTTTATGCTTATTATTATAAATAATAAATAATTATAATTATAAATCCTTAATCAACGGGGCGTAACATATGATTAAGCACTTGATTATATTTTTTTTTTTATTATTATTATATCAATTAAAAGAAATTTGTGTTTTTTTTTTTTTTACATTTCAATTTTCTAACCTTTTTTTTCTTCTGCTTTTTTACCTTTATTTAATATTTTGAGTCTCTGTATGAAATTAAAGATATTCTTTTTTTCTTTTTAATAATAATTCTACGGCTTCTACATTACTCAATTTATTATAATTATTATTATTTATGAAACAAAAAAAAAAAATGAAAATAAATATATTTATTAAAAATACATACACGATTAAATTAAGTTTTTACGATGATTAAAATTTAATCGTATTAAAAAAATAAAAAATTCAATCTGTACACAATTTATAGTTGGGTTTCAAGTTATTTCATTTATTTCTCGACACACAATAGTTAAATCATCTTCTTTTGCCTTTTTTTTTGTTTTACTTAAATACGAAAAATTTAGAAAAAAGCTTATAGAAAAAAGTTCATTGCGATGTAAGTAGTGAGCTTTTTTTTTGTATTATTAAAAAATTTATAATGATGCTAACTCATCACAGATTAATTATAAATAGAAGAGAGAGATAAAAAAAAAAAAACGTGTATTGAGAATTATATGAAAGTTGTAGCAATTGCGTTGGCACAAAATATTATTAATAATGAAAAAAAAAAAAAAAAAAATTGTATTTAATAAGCGTAAGTAACCGAAATGAATTTGTATTAGATGCATTAAGATTTTTAATTTTTTTTTTCTTTTAATTTCTTTAAAAGACATTTAAGAAAGTTTATTATATTTTGTTACGATTACGTCATTGTTGGTTTTTTTAACCGTAGATTTAATCGTAGATAAAATCATTTGATGAAAATTAATCCATGATATTATATACATATATATACGGTTTAGTTGAGCTAATGATAAAGATTTTCTATTACTAAAAGGTTTGTAAATCGTGGTATAAAAACATTAACAAAAAAAAAAAAATTACATTTAATATTTCAATAATAATTTTCATTAACACGGGAAAAATTAATTTTATTTAAAAGAATTTGCAACGTGATTGCATTTATTTTTTGATATTGAATAATAAATAATAAATATGGGTAATTACCTTATAATATTAATTAATTAATTTTAATTTCCGTATTCTTATTACAAAACAACAACAACAACAACAACAAAAAAAAATCAACAGAAATCTGTTTAGAAAATTTTCCTATAAAAAAAAAAAAATGATAATAATATTTATTGCGTGCACTGTGTCTGTTAAATAAAACATTTTATTTTTATTTAATGCAAATTATCAGTAATCATCAGGGTAATCATATATATATATATATATATATATATATATATAAAATTAAAAAAAAAAAAAACTTTAAAAATAAATTAACCAAAGTCGCGTGTATTTGCAACTTTTTGATTATTCCCCACTCTACGTTTATTATTTTTTTTTTTTATCTTTTTGTAAATTAAATAATAATTTATTCAAATTTGGTGGTGATTTCATTATTATTATTATTATTATTATTATTATTATACTTTACTCCTTTTTTTTTCATTAGAGATTTTATACATTTTGTTGTTAAAGAAAATTATGTGCATTTTAGCAGAGATAAGAAAACCCACACGGTATCGTTATATATAAAAAAAAAAAATGTAAGAAAAACGTGAATGGAAATCAGATTAAAAAAAAATTAAAATTTATAATTGTCTATGCTAAAGAAAAGTATAAAATTATATGCAAAAAGTCAATTATCACAGTAGTAATAATAAATTTAATAATTTAAATAAAAGTTGAGATCAGGTGATCTTGGTCGTTTAAATATTGAATTATTTATTGCAAATATCCGGTGTTAATAATCGTTTCTTTTTTTTTTTTTTTTTTGGAAAATGTTAGTTTTGAACTTGAAATCAGTCATATTTACTTGGTAATTTATTTGTAGCATACAATAAGCACGACTTGTTTCAACAATAATAATAATTAATTGACTCAACACTCATTATAATTTCTACAATTGACTTAAAAGCAGACAATTCGTTTTTATAATAATAATAATAATAATAATAATAATAATCATAATTTTCTGTTGTGTTTTTGCTATTGTTTCTTATGTAAGAGATTTAACACCACAACAAAAATAGATTAAAAAATGAAGGAAGGATAAATTTTAAATAACCAACAAAAACCACATCATATAGATTTTAAATTATATAGAACGTGTGCTTGAGCTCTATTGATGCATAAATATGTAATAACAAAAAAATAATAATTTATTTTAAAAAAGCAAGAAAGAAAGAAAGGAAAACAAAAAAAAAAAAAAAAATTGATGTGTTGAAGAGTTAACAATTTTAATATTTTTAATGTTTTTTGTTAACTTTTGTAGCTACGCAGTTTACACACAATAATGTAGCGCGTGCTTTAAAATAATGATAATAATAATAATATATTAAAACAAACAATATGCACACACAAACACACAGAGAGACAGAGAGACCATAAAAAGCTTAATAATAATAATAAAATTACCAAAAAATAATCATCGGTAGATAATAATGCTAAATGTTTAGTCGTTTTTCGTTGTTCTATATTAAACAATTTTATTATTTGATTTAAACGGAAAATCATAAATTCAATTATCTATAATTTTTTTTTTTTTTTTATTAAATACTTAATTCACATAAAACACTGTTAAAGGTCTCAAAGTGTAATGGGTTTATCTAATTTAACAAACGAGAAACAAAACGAAGACGATTTAGAATAAATAAGAAGCTCTTCGCCCTGTACGGTTCGTGGTTCAATTAAAAATTAATTTTTTAATCTTAGAATATTTTTGTTTTTCTCTGTGAGATCAAATTTTTTGTTTTTTATTATTTTTTTTTTAATCATATAAGCGATGGGGCCTCTAGCTACTGACTTTTTTTTTATTTATTTTTATTATTTTATTAATAATAATAATAATGCGCGCATCATATCTCCCAAATCATGTTTCTCTACACAATTTTAATTCCTTTTTAAAATTCACATATTGTATTGTAGTTTCGTTGGTAAAAGAATTCAAAAAAAAAATATAATAATGAAACCCCCCACCCAAGGTGATATGCATGTATATTAAATAGTAGGATGAACAGATTTTTGAAAAATCCAATTAACTTTAAAAAAAAAAAAATTTTTTTTTTGTTAAAGTCTGGCTGTGGGCTACTGCGGCTTTTTTTTCTTTTTTTTTTAACCATTTTTGCTGATGCTATACTGTGTGCCAAAGTAATGTCTAATGTGTGCACAACGCGATATTACAGCAAAAAAAAAAAAAAATAAACGCTTAAATATCGCTATGAAATTAAAAGTCGATGTAGATTTATTTATAGTAAGAATGGTAAAAACAAAGTGAATAAAAAAACAGAAAAATCGGGAACAACTACTGTGAGTGGAAAATGTTAAAGAATTTATTTATTAATAATTTATACCTAGCGATAAAATACAAATTAAAATAACTAATAAAGATTAGCTCGCGAATTTATTATTATTATTATTATTATTAAATGTTAAAAACGAAAAAGGTATTTTCTGTAATACAAAACGAATATACGAGTGATATATGAGAAATAAAAATCGCAAAGTAAAAAAGCCAAATGAACAATTAATTAAAAAAATTTAAAAAAAGAAGAGATTCTTGTCTATAATTAAATATTTTCTTCTTCACTTTAGCAAAAAATATTAATGCATAAAAAATCTAATTAATTTTTAATCAAATTTTTTTTTTTTGGTTTTGTTTTGTTTTTAAACCTTTTATAGATTTTTGTTTTGGCTTTCACTTAACTTTTTGTGTTATTACAAAAAAAAAAATATATTTTCTGTTTGTGGTTATATAACTGGAGGCTAGTTGGAAATTTAATCAACCCAACATAAGCCATATACAAATTTATGATTGACATGTACTTAGCATAATTTTTGAGTTTTATATTAATTTTTTTTTTTTTTTTGGTTACCATTAAACGTACAAAACGTATGACAAAGATATTTGTTTTTTCGATTTTTTTTTAATAAATAAATATTGAATTTCCTATTTTGGATTAAAAATTTAATATTTTTTATTGTGAAATTATACAGTTAAATGTCTCCATTATTAATATTAAAAAAAAAAAAAATCAAATCAAATCTTTGCTAGCTGAGCCTAAATCCGCTATTAATTAAATTTTGTTGTTTTGTTCAAATGGTTTTTAGTTAATTTTTTACCCTATAAAGTAAAGTAAAGAAATCCGACTGGGTTTTGAATATTTAACTGAAATTTAAAATATCTTCTTTATCTATTAAAAGCTGGATACATATGAATTTCTTCAAAAAAAATCAATTCAGCGGCGGTACAGTATCTTGTCAACGTTTATAGGCCGTAACAACTTACAGAACTTAATACAAAATCAATAAATCAGCATTAATCCACATGGAATTAGCAATAGACAAACATTAATGATAATTATTTAAAATAATGATCAATAAAATTGTTTTTAATTAGAAAAAAAAAAAAAAAAAAAAATTAAATCAAGCGACATAAAAATTAATTCAAATTGCTTTTCATAGCTGATAATGATTTGCTGTTTTGCAATAAAAGTAAATTAATAATAAAACCAACATATATCACTGTATTTTCTATTTTGAAAATCCATTTTTACACCACACACAAACAAACAGTTTAATTAGCTGGATACGTTGATTCGTTATTTAAAAAAAAAAAAAAAATCTACATAAACCATCTTGATGATACGTTTATCGGTAATAATTTTTATTTATTTTTTTTATAGAATACATTAAAGTAAATAAATAAACTGTTGAAGTGCATAAATAAATAAACAACATTCTTCTATAGATTAGTTATGATAAAACTTCTTTATTTCAACTAGATATTATATAATGCTATTTAAAATCCTCCCATTTAGATTATTTTAATGCACGAAAAAAAAAAAGAGAATAAACGCACTGAAAATAAATATAATTTAAATACAAATATTGCGTGCTGTTTTGATTTCATCTTTAGCGAATTAAAAATATTAACTTCTGAAGTTGCATCCGACAACATATAATATTTCTGTATTAATGCCAGAAGTACAACAATAAAAAATAATAATTTTTCCAAGCGTTGTTCCATACCTATCAGATGGTTATTATTATTTTTTTTTTTTTATTTTTTGTACATAAATGAGGTGAAGTATCATCATTTTTATTTAACTTCTGCTGATGTTGTTGCTGTTGTTGATGACCATGATGATCATGAAGACGATCGCTTACAATAATAATAAAAACAAAAACAAAAATATGCCTAGCGGCAATATATTAATTGAAAACAATCTAAGGCGCATATAAAACACAAACAAAATTACTTTACGTTTGTTCATTAATAAAACGCTTAGTTTGTGTCAAATGGGTTTTTTTTTTTTTTTTTGCTGTTCCTCCACATTATTCTTCGTTCATTCTGAATAATGAAAAATACATATACGCTAATAGTATCTTTATTAACCGTTTTAATTGAAGATGTAATTTTATTATTTTAATTTTTCCATGTTTTTAGACAGAAACGAATGAATTTTCCAATGGTTTTTTATGTGCAAAAAAAAAAAACAAAACGTTTTTTCATCTTTTTAATTATTCCAAGTGAATTAAGTGAATTATTGCATTAAAATAATTAAAAATTGATTGTCAATTTTGAATAACCCAATATTCTTTATTTATTTATTTTTAATTTAAATTAATGAAAAATTAAACAACGAAAAAACTATAAAGAAGTGAATTTATGTAGCGCCAATAAGATTTTTTTTTTTTTTTTTTTTTTTGTTGGTTTCTTCCATCAAACTAATAATGACTTAATCAAAATAAATAAATGAAAGAATAAGAAATATAAAAAACAATTTTTTAATAATAATAATAATAATAATATTTGTCGGTCGGTATTAGACGAATCGTATTTAATTATGCTGTAAAAACCAATTTAATCTAAAGAACCACATCTACCAATAGTTTATTTGTTTATATATCGTTCATATACGGAGCTTATTTTCATCCTAAAAAAAAAAAAAAAAAAAAAATGTTTTAATGTACTTTCATGTTATATAGAAAATTATAATGTATTTTTGATGGAACGATAATATTTTATTTTCTATACTAAGTTAAGCTGAGTTATAAACAATAAATGTTTCAATATAGAAATATTTAATTTAATATTTTTTTTTTATAAATAAAAATTCTGCATGTCATACATTGTAATCAAATCGGCTTCCTTTTTTGATTGGATCAACGGTCGCATCTTGTAATATACAGTGGATTCATTATATATTATAAATAATAATAATAATAATAATAAATAGAATTTTCAATGTTCTTTCATTGTGTTGTAAACATAAATAGTTAATCATACAATATGCCTATTGACATGTGTTGTTGATTTTTTTTTCTCTATCTTGTTAATATCATGATGGTCGCATATTTATAAATAAATAAATTTGCTGATTAGATAAAACTACAGATTTAACTAATAAACATCACAAGACGTGTAAAAAACTGTATAGTCGTGTTTTATAAATCAAGAAAATTTTAAATAAAGATACCAGATAGTCAAATTAGGAATTTTGAACCAAAACAATTTTTTATTTTTTTTATTTCTTAATTAGTTCATCAATTCATGCATTGATTTTACTAAGTAAATAGATACAGAGTTTGACTTGCTGTGTGGGTTGTTGTATTTTTAAAACTTTTCTTATATTTATTTACATCGTTCATGTTGATTACCTGGGCCCTTATTTTATCATTAGGTCACGCTTAAAATGAATTTTAAAATTTTTTTTTTTTTTTTTTGGTTAAACGGTGGTATGTTGAATCATGCGGTGATTTCTTATTTTTTTTTTTTTTACGTATTTTAAAAATAAAATAAAAATCCTAACCGAGCTAAAAGTTATGGCACGATGTCAAATAAAATAAAAACAAAATAATAATAAAAAAAAAAAAGTCTTTTTCAGCTTAATGAGTTGAAATTGTTTTAAAGCGAAAACCAAAAACAGCAAACATTTTTATATATTAATTAAGTAAATGGTTGTACGCGATGCGATATATTTTTTTTTTTTTTGTTCTTCTTCTCTTTTTATTTTATTTAAATTTTTATGAATGCATTTAAAAAAAAAATAGAGGCACGCGTGTTTTGTAACAGGAATAAAAACACAAAAAAAAAAAACCAAAATATATATATATATTTTTTTTTTATTTCCTTTTTAAGTATTGAAATAAACGTTGTACATACAGCGACTGTATACGATGATGTTCAAGTAACATAACATAAAAATAGCTTAAAGAGATCAACGGTTTTAATTACCGCTTATAGCAATATTTTGCTCATATTGTCGTTTGTTGTCATTATTATGTGGATTTGTATGTTATAATAATAAAAAAAAAAACAACAAGCCGAAAAAAAAAATAAAAATGGAAACAAAAGAGTCCAATGACCATCACTCAGCTAAGTAATATTGGCAGAAAAGTAATGCAATATAAACAGCAACAGAGAGAGAGGAAAGAAAAAACACGAAAAAAAAATTAAAGCAAAAAAAAAAGTTGTAAGCTCCAGGCGCCAACTGATCGTCAAAGTTGTTATTCTGAACATAATTTAACAATCAATACATGCATAATCGCGTATATTAATATAAATTTTGCATATGTTACGTTCACTATAAAGTAATGATGATACATGGCATATGAGCCACTGACTGCACAATTTATTTAACCTTTTTTTTTTGTTTGTTTATTTCATCAAATTATTACCTTAATTTGGGAACAATTATATTTTTATAACCACATAAAAATAAATTAAATCTTAACGTTCAATCTAAACATGAGCACAATGATCATAATTTTTGTTTAAATTATTTTTGTTTATTTTTTCTATTTTCTTTAATAGGAAAATTCAATTCAATTATTATTTAAGTAAATAAAAGAGAAGGAAACGAACAAAAAATCATTAAAATTGATAAACGATCAGATGAAAAAAATTTATTGTCTTTATGCATTTATTACAGTCAATTATCGTATTAAATTGTTGTCATTTTCTACTAAATAAATTCATATAATAAGCGAAAATAAATAAAAAAAAAAAAAAAAAAATTAAATTAAATTATGTGGGACCATTTGTCAAATACAAAAGATTTTTTTTTTCTTTTAATATTTTTAAGCGGCTTTACTACTTATAAAACGGCTATAAACAATCACAAATGACAATTATTATTTTCTGTTTTCTATTTACTGATTTATATTTTTTTATATACATATTTAATTAAAATTATTTATTTTTATTTTGTTTTCCACCGCTGCTATTGATTTGTAAAATTTGCGATTATTGTAATGCAATTGTTGTCACCCGGTTTTAAATTATAAACGAATTAATTTTCTTAATTATTTTTTATTAATGAAACTATATATTATATGTAACGATTAACCGGTTTATTAATTAACATATTTAACGAGTTAATCTTCCATGGAAAACCAAATCACCTTTTTATATGTTATTAACGTGGGTTCAATCAGTTTAATTAATTTTATTTCGAGGAAGCTTTCGAAATGCTTTATTAGTTTGCCTTGTTAATACGTTTAATAGAAAAACACACAATTATTATGACCCCTAGCTGCAAGCAAAAAAAAAATTTATTTAATCAACAAAAAATCAAGTAAAATCATTTATTTTATTATTAAATTGATTTATATATTCATTATACAAATATTATAAAATAACTTTGCAACCGTAATAAATAGTTAATTAAAACGAAAAAAAAATATAAAATAAAAACGATTAAACGCTTAATTGTAAAATTACTAAAATTGCAGTTAATTAACGTTATTAATATACCTTTAATGTAGTTAATAAAACTCTTTTTTTTTTCTTTCTTTTTAATTTTAAATCAATAATAAAAGCTCATAAGTTCAATATATTTAAATAAAAAAAAATACAAATAGTGCTTTAAACAGGATCAACTTTCAATTTGAATTTTTCTTGTTTTTAAGAATTTTACCATTTTGATTTAAATTAATACAACGTTTGTGTTTTATTGTTTATTATGTTGTATTATTATTATTATTATTTTTTCTAAAATATTTTATTACTATGTGACTTGATTAGTTAAATAAATAAAAATTTACCTAGCCCATATTTAATGAACATATTTTCTGTGTTTTATTGAATAATGATTAAAAAGTTGAAAGAATAAATTAATTCAGTTCAATTAGTAATGGGTACGACCTTGTCTACAATTGAATATTAATTCTGATTTATGATAAATTTATTGTGCTTATTGTGTAATAATTTTATTTTATTTTCAATTAAATTCATGCATCGTAACGTTAGCAAAAACATTTATTATTATTATTTTTTTTTTTTTTTTTTGTTTGTCAAATCAACAAACCATAAGCTATTAATTCCCATTAATTAATTTTTAATAATGAGAATTGTCTGGTTATGAATAATCTTTTCTTTTTGTGTTTTTGAATGCATTTTATGTAAATAAATAAATAAAAAAAAAAAAAAAAACATTTTTATTTGGATCCAGATCACAGCATTTAATTGAAATGCAATGGTGATAGACAAATACCGGCGCCAATAAATGATTTGCAAACAATTTAAACGAATTTAATAATAACAATAATAATAAAGAAGAAGAAAAAACAAAATAATAACGAAGAAATGTGAAGAACAAGCAAAACGTATTTGCCCCCACAATTCATTTTGAATATCTTTATTTAATTTTTAAATGTTTAATTTCCTTTTATTATAATTTTTTTTTATTTATTTTTTATTGATAAGTTCGGCGTGACTCCTTACAATTCAAGACATCGTTCATGTCTCGAACTTTTCGCGTTTGTAATGTTTTTTTTTTTTTTTTTGTGTTTGTTTAAATCTCGATTGTTGAATGTATATCGCAGGTCTTAATTGGCCCCGATGCCTTGTAGAGCGTTTCGAGTTTTGACAAAGACGTGATCGTGTCGTGTATATATAAAATTGTTCATATAAAAGTTTTATATTGAATGATGAAGGAATATTATTGTTTAGCTACTATTTTCATATAATTTTTTTTTTTTTTTAAACGATTTATACCTGTCGATACAATCACGATGGAATTGACTTGCAACTATTTAACTAAATACCATCATTTCTTAATGCACACAAACATAGAAATTAAATACATTTAAAGGCGAAAAAACAAAAAAAAAAAATAAATAAAATCTCTGAATAATTGACAATTGGTTTAAAGGAAAACTGTATGCTGCTGAATACAGTAGTTTCGTTTTATTTATTTATTTATTTTTTTTTTGGTTTAAGTTTAAATAACAAGCAGTCTTCAACTTAATTCCCCATGCCTAATCGGCACCTTCACTTTTGACACTGTCACAACGTAAGAACAGATCGTTTGCATGGCGTTCAAAGTTTTACATCTCTATCGGTAACATTTTGCCAAATAGCTAGCGATATCAAACTTATTTACATAGTACATGCCGGTGATTCGAAATGCATTAAGACTTAATTGTTTAGAGAAGTCGTATTTATATATAAAATTTATTTATGCAGTTGTTGTGCTGTTGATGTTACGGTGCCGCGTCTTATGCATATTAAAGAAAACCAAATAAAAAACCAACAACGACTTATTGAAATGAATGTCTGAAAACCTAATAAGACTATATCTTTGTGTATTTAACGTTATTTCATTCTATCGTCATCTACAGAAGGTACACAAGGATGGCGGAATGAACTTTTATTTATACAAAAAAAAAATAATAATAATAATAATAAAAATAAAAATAAAAAAGCTACTGTGTTATGTTTGTAGCCGATTTGGCTGGATGCTGTGTTCTATAGTAACATGCAACCGTTACACGATATACACACAACAGGATGTGGTCGGACATAAATTTTACTTTAAATTAAGTGATTATACAAATACATATATATCGCTTAATTTATATATTTTTATTTTTTAATTTGCATTTGCATCGTTTTTGTGTATATCTTTTATTCGATTGGATGTTAGAGGCATAAAGTTGAGCAAACAACATTATTATTTCAAACATGCAGATTTGTGGTGATTTCTAGTTCTCCTGTAGTTTTTCTGTAGTTTTTTTTTTTTTTTTTTTATTATTATTCTTTCACTAAAATGTTGATTTATTTGGTCATTTCATTATTCGTTATTAAATGTTTGCATCGCGGTTATGTTTTTACAGGCAAAAATGCATTAGTTTTGGTATAACAAAAATTAAAGAAAAGTTAAATTAAGAAGCAAAAAAACCAACTAACAATAAATTTATGACAATGTTATTTTAAATACATATATGATATGTTTAAAACAAACAAAAAAAAAAGAATGATTTATATAATTTATTGCCTCATTAACTACAGACAAAAAATCCATTAAAAAAAAAATTTTTTTTTTACGCATAAAAAACGAATTTTTTTTTTTTTATTAACGATACAAGGAGACAAATTTTATATAAATATATTTGATGATCGTAAATAAATAAATAAACAAATCAAAATGAAGAAGATGAAGTAGTAAACGTTATATAAGACTTATAGAATTAATAATTAATCAAGTTGAATTTGATTGAAAGTAGTTTTTTGGTGATAAGATTTTAAATAAATTTTTTGTTAAAGTTTTTTTTTTTTTTTTGTTTCCTATGCACTTTATTAGAAATTGTTTAGAAGCTCATTAAACACTTTTTATTTTTTTTAATACAATAATAAAACAAATAAATAATTAAATATATTTATAATGTCAATAAAAATTGATGACAAGATTTATTATACAATTTAAAGTGGGATTATATTTCACTTTTATTTATTTATTGCTGATTTATGATCGTTAGAGAAAAAAGAAAAAAAAAAAAAAAATGTCATGAGTTTTTACTTGAAATAAAATTTATGAAAAATTCTTTTTTTTTTATGATTTGTTTAATGAGCAATTTAATATATTTGCAGCATTATTAAATACTTCTTATGTTGTTTTGATAGTTTAACACCTTTTTACATTTTTTTTTTTATTATCTTTGATCTATTTTTGCATTTTAGACAAAAACGTTCAGAACTTTTTAATTTTTAAAGCTTTAAATATTGTTAAAGGTACTTTAGGATGTTTAAACAAAATAAACCTTTGGATAGAACACAGTTAAACATTTCTTTTGTATATTAATTTTGCATAATTTTAATTAACAAACACGCTTAAAGATAATCTTAATGATATTAATTACCTATAATCTAGCATTAATAACGATATTTATTATTTAATTAAAAATATTTAAATATTATCAATTCAATTATAAACAATTATTTTAAACAAATAAATATGCATTTTTATATTATTATTATTGTTAATTATACATTTCACGTATTTATTTAATAGAATTAAGAATAAAAAAAATTGAGAAAAAATTTCATAAGAAGGTGCACAAAAAATAAAATTTATTTAACAAACAGAAATTGATTTAACAGAAAAAAAAAATAAATAAATGGATTACAATCAATAAAATTCAGGATTAAAAATTTTAATTAAAATTATAATTATTACCTTGAACAATAATTTATTATAATCTTTGTTAATGGAATGTATGTAGTGTGTTTAGTGGTTTATTGTTTCCTATCTACCTAACAATACTTAATTTTGAATAAAAAAAATAATAAAAAAAATTCTCTTCTACTTTTATTTTTTTAAATGTTCACAATAAAATTATTTTTTTTAAATTATTTAATCTTTATTACTATAATCGCTTAGTTTAAACATTTACGTCATAATTTTTTATTTATTTATTTCAATTTCATTTCATTTTAAAACTTTATAAAAAATAAACAAACAGAAAAAATGTTTTTTTTTTTTTTTCGTTGTTTCACTATAATAAAATGTTTATTGAAGGATTTATGTTTTATTTTTATATGATTTGATTTAATTTAATCATTAAATTGATATTAAAAAAAAAAAAAATAAATTATAATAATAAATATATCGTTTTATTTTTTTCTTTAAATATCCCACAATTAGTTATATAAAAAAAAAAAAAAATAATAATGAAATCAAAAATATATTAAAAATTCTAGAAACAAAAAAAAAAAAAATAAATAAATAAACTTGATGGAGCAATAAACACTTTAATTAATCAGCATAAAATTAATCGAAAAACTAAAAAAGATTTTTTTTTTCTTTTTATTTATTTAGATTTTGTTAATTCTCTCTCCACGTTAAATAGCGTGGGGGTTTATCAATAAAAACATTTATAACAAACTAGTCAAAAATGATGAACAAATAAAATAGAAAAACACATAATAATACTAAAACGTCGATCAAGATTTTATATTGTTTTTATTGTTTGAATCTATCGATGATCTTCATTTCCAATAACATTTTTTGGTGATGCGAGAAAAGGAACGATAATAGAAACGACGACAAACCATCGATATCATTTAATTGCTATATGATTAATAAAAATCATATAAAAACTATTAAAAACACATTCAAATTAAATACAATTGTTTGGATATATATGTGTGTTTTATAGCTAGGATAGAATTAATGATTAGATTCGTTTATATTTGATGGAATATTTTCTATTTTATTGTCAACTATTTTATTAGTGCAATGAACAGTCCTAAAATGCCTTTTGTTTATTCTTTTTTTGGGCTATATGCACGCGCTGCGTTTATTTATTTATTTATTTATATACTTGTTGATTAGAAGATGATTTTTTTTATTTATCATGTGGTTCGATTTTTCTATACGTTTTATTCGGTTAATTAAAAAATAAAAAAAAACTTTTTGATTGATTTTTCTTCTATTCTTATTATTATTGTTGGTGATGAGTTAAAAATGTTTTTTTTTTTTTATTTATTTTTAATATTTATGATTGAATAGAATAATAGTAATAATAATAATAATAATAATAAAGAAACACACACACACAGAGAATTGTTAAATAATTAATGACATTGTGAGTTTTATTGATTTTTTATTTTTTTCACTCGTTGTATATAAAAATATAACACTATGGCGCCTGTTTTTTTATTATTATTATTATTATTATTATTATTTATTTATTTATTTAAAGTACAATATACCTTGAAATATAAAAAATAAATAATTAAGAAATATCGATTTTTAATGTTTTTTTTTTGAAAATTAATAATTTATGTTCGCATAGGACTTGTTAGCCTATTAGGTGGGATCGAGAATAAACCATTTGGTTATTCAGTCGCTTCATTCAATTTATATATTTCTGCTTTTAATTGCTTTAAATGTACTTTGTTTTGTTAAAAAAAAAAAATGAAACAGCAGAGTTTTTTAATTGAAACATTAATCAAGAAATTCTTTAATTACATTTTAATAAAAAAAAAGAGAACATAAATTATATTGGGAATATGTTGACATTGTTGTTTCTGTTCTCTTGCTTTATAATTACACGTTATAAAAAGTCTATGGAAATAAATAAACGCATTGATTCTGTTCGACAATATTCTATCAATTGCACTGGCTAATACTTGCTACAATTTATAAACACGTTTATTATTATTATTGAATTTTATTTGCATATATGTAAAAAAAAAAACGTTACAAATGTGCTCTTTCTTAATAAATATTTTTAATTGATTTTTTTTTTGTTGTCTCATAAAATACAAGAAATCTTGTTAATAAATTATTTCACTCGTATTGTTAATCATTTTTTTTTTTTTTGTTTATAGAGAATTGGCAAAATTTTTTGCTTTGTTTTATTAAACTAAACAGGTGATTGCTGTTTATCGCAGGTGATTTAAAATTAAAAAAAAAAAAAAACTTAAAACACGACTTTTAGAATAATAAGCAAAATCATGATCGATGCGTTAAGAGTTTTTTTTTTTTTTCGTTAATTTAACTTTATTGAATATTTTTAGAGAACAAAAAAAATTGTTTTCTTTTTTTTTTAATAACAAATGGGAAGAAGAATCAACAAAGTAAGGGAAAAATAAAGATGAAGAAGAAATAATTTCATTACTTGATGAAAGCACTGAAATGATTTAGGAAAGTTTAATTTGACAGGTTAAATATAATAAGATAATTTATTCATCATGTTGTTTTTGATTTAGTACCACGATTTACATATTAAACAGTTATTACGCTGAACGTTTATCAAAAAAATAAAATACTTAGTTTAGATTTTCGGTATTAAGTTCTTCTTAGTTATTGACAACAGACGGAAGTCAGTCATCAATATTTCATATGTTTATTAATTTATTTTGTTTTTTTTTTTGTATTTTGTTTTTATTTGTGAGAGGAGCATATCAATAGCGTACACGTCTACTCCATTTATCTAAGCAGTTTATAAATTAAGAAAAAAAAAAAAAAAAAAATTATTTAAAATCATTACAATATATCAAATATAAATTGGCTGAGGAATGTTTTTTTTTTTATTATTATTATTTTATTTTTTTTTGATCCATATGTGACTACTAAAAGCTTTTCAATCAATTTCTATTAAAAACTTCTTTTTTTTTTTTTGTTTTCTTTTTAAGCAAACGTTTCTATATATGTATGTACGTGAAATAAATGAAAATATTAAATAAAAATTTTAACAACGTTATTATAAAAACAATTTATAATTGAATAAATTAAAAATTAGAGGCGAAGAGGAAGAAAAAGAACTGAACTCTTTTTTGTTTTTTTGAATTAATAAATATATATTAGAATTAACTATTAATCATTTAACAAATTACAAATTGATTTGATATGTCTGAAAGACTTGTTTATCGACTTTTAATTTATTTAAATATTTATATTAAAATGCACAGAGATAAGAATGTTAAAAATTAAAAAAAAAAAATAAAAGTTTAACTATGACATTCAATTTAATCGTTGAAAATACAAAAAAAAACATTAAAGCAGCATCAACCGAAAATACACAAAAATTTTGACACTAACCAATGAAAATTAGAAACAAAATCCAATTCAACCAATCAGATTATATTATTTCTAGCATAATTAACACTTTAACCATTCTGATTGGTTATTTATAAATTATTCATGACGTTGTGAAAAATTATTTTAAAATTACTTTTAACCAAAAAAAAAGAAATAAATAAAAAACCTTAAACTTTTATTAAATGACAGAAAAAAATGTGAACGGTAGCATTTAGGAAAATAAATGAAGAGAGAAAAAAAATTATATTTTTTTTCTTTTTACATTTTAAATATCAAAAGGTTCCGATCAAAGAAACTTTATTATTATTTTTTTGTATATAAGTGATCAGGTTGTCAGCATATTAGAAGTAAAATATTTCGGTAGCTACAAAATTTGAATACCTTAAAAGTTTTTAGACAACGTCCAACCAGATAATCCTTCTATTCAAAGTTTATTGATGTGAATTATTTATTTGGATAAAAAAAAAATGAATTTTTTTTGTTGTTCTCTTATTGTGTGTACAATGGATGATCCAATGTCGCCGTTACTTTAACTCATGATTGCCGTTTGTTTTGTTTAAACTTTTGGTAACGTCTCTAACATAACTGTCAGCGCGGCTAAATTGTATAAATGATAACACAACAAAAAAATAAAAATTATTTTTCGGTATCCCTTTTTATATCCTTAAAATAAAAATAACATAGCGGTGCGTGTGAGCTGATTCTTACTGATTCATGATCATGATCTAAATTCAATAAATGTATTCGTTCTAATAGAATTTTTTTTTTTGTTTTTTAATCCAAAAAATATTAAAGGACCCCACCGAACTAACGAAAAATAAACAATATATGGGACACTATAAATAAATTTTGAAAATACTTTAAACAATTCACCTTTCTCCTATTGTTTAGTAATAAAAAAAAAAAAAAAAACAAAACAATTCTCCTTGCAACGGAAAAGGAATAAAGTTTGTGTCCACTGTGCTGAAACTGTACGAAATTAGTAAAATTTAATCTACTTAAATAAATTATCTATCAATTTTAGTTAATCACACAAGATTTCCGTTTTCATAATTAATTTAAAAAAAAAAATAAAATAAAAATTTTATTCTACCACACAATCCACACGCATTAAAAATGATCAAAATCAACGATCAGAGAGAAGAAGAAGAAAAACATAAAACAACGACAAAAAAAATATTTATTTATTTATTCCTGTATATATTTTCCAGAAGATGAATCTCTTTCGTCTGTAATTTCGACAGTTGAATATGATGTGGGTTTGTACGTTCGTTAGTTTAGTTTAGTTTTTTCTTTTCTTTTTTTTTATTATATATTTTGGCTGTTCATGTCACAGGAAAAAAAAAAACGAAAACCACAACGACGACGACGTCGACGAAAAAGCATAACGCTATAAAGCTGTGGTAACGATTTTTCTTTTTCATATTTATTCGTATTATATAGATTCGGTTTTATTAATTTTATTTACTGCAAAGCTTTTAATAATAAAATAAACGCTTTTAAGTAGAAGAAAAAAAAAAAAAAAACATTACATAAATCGAATAGGGTGATTATGATAAATTTTTGTTGATTTTTTTTTTTTTTAGTTTTTATATTGATTAAATTGTTTCTTATTAATTTCGGACAGTGGAAGAAACAAATTTTTATTAAAACATATGTTTATTGTACGTATTTTATAATATACATGAAGTCGTCATTATTTTTAATATTAACCAAAAATAAATTGTTTGTAAAATTAATAATAATAAACAATTTAAATTAATTATAATGTTTTCGTTGTTATGTTTTTTTTTTTAATAAAATAAATTGTTTGTGGTCAAGACAAATCAAAGAATTTTTTAAAAATTATGTTTTGTTTCATTAAATACTAATAATAATCGTTTTTTTGATTTATTTTTTAATTTTTTTTTTATATATAATAATATCCACACGACAGATACCATGCTGCCTTGCCCTCCACTTAGCTATAAATATATATGATAACCAAATCAGAATGAATAATGAGGTTGTGTATCCAAAGATCGTTATCCCATTTGTAGATGCATAACAACGATTTACAGTAGCAAGATTTGTTGGTTTTGTTATATTCGTTTCGTTTTTTATGTACAGAATTAATAAAAACAAAGTAAAAAAGCACTCTATGGGAAAATCTCTTTGTGTTATTTCTGTTTTTTGTCGTTCATTTGTAAAGTGCAACAAGGAATTGGAATTTCAAATAGGTGCGCTGGTTTTAAAGAAAACTTTTACATTATTACTATTATAATCAATATAATAATAATAATGATTACAATGAGAACAACATTGATGACGACCATCAACGGTCATCAGAATATAAGAAATTAAATGTATGCATCTGTTACCGATTTCCTCTTCGTTTAAAACGAAATAAAAATACATCGTTCATCAACGTAGATTAAATGAAATAAACGAAAGATCCTTACTTCATTATTTAGTCATCTGATGTCTTCATAATGACCCATAAATCTCTTATATAAATGTTACATATACGTAACACTGTGCAGTTTTTTTACTTTGCTTTTTCCTCTTATGCAAGTTTTTTTTGCTTTTTATTATTTAAGGCATTTAGTTTAACGTTCTAACAAAATTATCGATGCCAGTGGTCGCCAAGTCTATAAAAACATCGTTGCATTAAATTTAATTTTAAAAGTAAAAACCTCCCAGGTTAACAATAAAAAAAAAAAAAAAACAATAAATAAATTAAAATTAAATAAATTTTCCATATTACTTAGGTAATTTTATACGATGCGAATATAACCAATTCTTTAAATAAAACTAAATGCGTATGAAACGAGTTTATAAATTTATAGTCACAATATTATAATTCATGTTTCTATATCACATCATGGTTGGAAAATAATAATATATAGTATGCAGACTACTAATAATCAAACAGTGAACAGTTTTTGAAGACAGAACAGAATAAAACTACTGAATAATAAAATTGATTTTATATCATTTTCTCAATTTAATTTGCTAAATAGTAACTTTTTTATTTTTTTTTTTTTTTGTATGCACTTAATTGAAGTTGATGAGTTTTCAAAGTCTTATTATTCTTACAAAAACTATACGTTTTCAGGGGTGTATTGAGCGTTATGCTATTCTGTAGCCCTTACACGGTTTTGTTTTCCTTTAAATTTCTGTAATAAAACAGATTTTTCACCTGCAAACAAAACTACTTTGCACCACCAAGCATTTGCTTTCGTTTTTGCTAAACCAACAAATTAATAAAAGTTTTCGTTAAGCAACTAAATAGTAATCAAACATTACTTTGTAAAAAAAACTCTATTCATAACATAAAACACCCACAATATTACTTTCAAATACAACACTGTCACTGATGAAGCATAAAATTGCAGATTTAATGCGTTATAAAAGTCTAAGTTAATAGTTTTAATAGTTTGTTAAATTTATTTTATTTATTCACAAGAATCAAGTATCATAAAGTTGTGAGAATTTTCTTTATAAAACAAAAACAAAAACGAAAAAAAAAACATAAATAACAAAAAAGATTCAAAGAATTTTTATGCAAAATTAATTGACATCATCGTTTCAGTTTTATTGATTTTTTTTTTTGGTTTTGGTTTGGTTTGTTAGTTAAATGTTTTATTTACTAAAAAAAAAAAAACCTCAATGTTGATAAATTTTGCATATAACTTGTGTATTATTTACCATTTTATTTAAATAAAAACACAAAAATAATGAAAAGGAAAATTATTCAATATTTTTTTTTTCTTTTTTTTTTTTTTTTGATGTTTAAAATAAAATTTATTGATTTAGTTTTTTTTTTACTAAACGTTGAATTTAACTATGAACCATTAAGTTCGAATATTGAAAAAATCAAGTGAAGAAAATACTTTTTCCCACACATATATATTCGACAGCATATCCATCAAATTGATATTTTAAAGATTAAATTAGTATTAGGCATGAATGTCGAATGATTTAATAAGAAAAACGAAGGAACAACTCTGAAATAGAGAAATATAAAATGTTACATTCTTTGCTACCGAGTACAAAAAAGATAAGAATAAAGAAGAAAAAAAAAAACCATAAATCATGTTACAAATCATTTAATATGTATAAATCGCGTACACGTCAATTGTGTATCATAATGTAACAGCCTTTCAACCGTCCTGTCCACAGCACGGCTTGAAAGAATACAACAACAACAAAAAAAAAGTCTAGTGGCTTTACTCTACGTTTTATCGTTTTTTTTTTTTTTATTATTATTATTTGTTCGCTGTGATAAGATTATTATTAAAGAAAGCAATAAAATAGAAATATTAAATATTAATAATGGGACGTACAAATACATTTAAAAAAGCGTAGCATAAAAATTCAAGTAGCTAAATAATAATAATATTGCTTCCAGGCTTCTACAGTAGACAACGTTTGTCATTATAAATTGAGCCAGTCAAATATTTTATCTCTTTTTATACATCTTAAAATATAATTATAATAATAATAAAAATATTATTTTTAAATACTTAAAACTCATTTATAGTTTATTTATTTTAATTTATATATTATTCATAAAAAATATGTTTAAGCTAACTGATTTAGCAATAAAGTGAAATAGAAGAATAGAAAATTAATTGAATTCATAATGGCGTTAGATATATAGCCACACGTTACATTTATTATTTGATTAAACAAAAAATGTACAGTAGATCCTCAATACTGGGTATTATGTGGATGATAAAACTAGTAACGATTCTCAGACCGTATTTGTTTCGTAAGAAATACATAAAAAAAAAAACATTTAATCTGCGAAAAAGTGATTAAAAAGTTTAAACTGCTTTAACCCGTCCCAATCAAACCGAAGAAAGGTTTAAAAAAACATCAAATAAATTTCGTTGTCACAAAATCACTATCATCAGCATAGCTAATTTAAATAAACCGTCACTGTCTCCTATATTTTCATATTAAGTGTTCAAATGTACAAATTTGTAGTTAAAACATAAATTTTATGTTTCGTTTGATTTTTTCTTTTTTTTTTTTCTCAAAATGTCACAAATCAATTTAAAAGTAAATAAAAAAAAAAGAAAAAAAAAAATCGAACAAAATTTCTCTGCATCACTTTAAACGTGTCGCTATTGAATGGATTTTTTTTTCTTTTTACTTTTTTTATATTAAAACTAAAATCGATTAATCAAACCTGCACAAGAACGTTTGAACGTTTGTAGTTTACAACAACATTTATTATTATTATTTCGTTTTGATTTTGATTTTTTAATAAAAGAAATTCGCTCCTACTGATTATTTACCATTCATTCATTTTCTGTTTGATTATTTGATGAAAATTTATCTCCTTTTTTTCATTTTTTACGTTATTTCTATAGAAATGATAAATCGTATGTTATCACATTACAAAGCAGCATATTCTGAATAAAATAAAACAATTTTTTTTTTAACTATTTTCCTATATAATCGATGTACTATCAATAATTTATCTTGTATTTCCGTTAACTGTTTATAAATGTATGAATGAAAATTGTATTGTGATTGAATAAAATTTTTTAATATTTTTTTTATTTTTGTTTATTTACAGGTGATAAACCGCATGCATGTGAATTGTGTAATAAAAAATTTGCGCTAGCTTGTAATTTGAGGGCACACATGAAAACTCATGAAGGTGAGTTAAACAACAGTACGTTGATTTTACTTTAATTTAATTTAATTAATTATTAAATAAATAGTTGTAGAAATAGATTTTTTTTTTTTTTTTCATTAAACTGATTAAACTAAATAATTGTTTGGCTTTTTTTTTTTTTTTTTTTTTATTGAATTAATTTAAAACAAATCAATAACGAACGTCAATCTATATGAATAAATTTGTTTTTATCAAAGTTTATTTCGTATAAAATTGCCGTAAACAATGAACAAGTTATAAGAAAAGCATAAAAAGCATATCTAGAGTAAAAATAATAATAATTTAATAATATTTATTGATTGCTATGCGTTTTAATAATAATAATAAAGAAAAAAAAATGTTTAAAGCATAATGTAGAAAAATTCATTCATACGCTTTTGATTCTGATGAATTAATATAAAAAAAAAATTGTTTTTTCATTCTTTTATTCACTCTACTCAACTGGCGACAATAAAAAATCCATAACAACATCAAATAATATAATTGTTTAAAGTTATATATATATATATATATATATATATAAATGATGATTATGAACATTAACATTAACATTAACATTAACGTTCACGTTAACAATAATAATAATAATAAAAATAATAAAAAAAGCACAAAAAGCATAGTGATGAAATGATGTGCGTGTTTTAATGAGTTATTTGCAAAAAAAAAAAAAAAAAATTAAAACAACTTTGGAAACTTCAAAACAATTTTTCTTACTTAATAATCTTTTATTATTTATATAATTTTGTAATGAATTAAAAGTTAAATTTATTAAGCAAAAAAGATTTTTATGTGAAAAAAAAAAAAAAAATTACCCATAAAACGCTGCATTACTGATTTAGCACATGGTGAAATATTATTCAATAGAGTAACAAAAAAAAAAAAAAAAAAAAAAAAACCATAAGGCAACAATACAGAAATCAATAAATAACACAAACAGATTTAATTAATAAATCAATAAAAAAAAAGGCACAAAAACAACACGAAAACCGATTTTGAACTGGAAATAATAATTATAATGAAAATTATTAAATAAAACAACCGGTTCACATCCTGTCGACGACGGATGACGGTTTTTTTTTTTATATACTTTTCTCTTCTTAGTTTCTTGTTTCTCTGTAGTAAACAAAAAAAAAAAAAATCTTATTTTGTGTATTCAGTTATAAAATTGTTTATTTCTTAATGAATTAAATCATTTTTTAATGTTTATGTTTGTTTGTGAAATCGCAACCACAAATATGTATGATCGTGTCATATAACAAGCAGTAATTTCATGATCGTTTAATGTTTTTTTATTTTATTCTAATGAAATATTTATTATCCTGAATTTTATTACTTAATTACGTTCAAAATAATTATTAATACCTGCGATCGTTGTTTTTATTTCTTAATTTATCACTTTTCCATATAAAAAAAATAAAACAAAAAAAAAAAAATTATATTTTTTATTTACTTCCCATTTCTGCAGCAAATGATCGCAAAAGTTTGGTTTCTTTTTTTTTTTTATTAACGAGTTTCCTTACAAACTAAAATATTTATTT
The DNA here is from genome assembly GCA_961205885.1 of Ptychoptera albimana. Lineage (NCBI taxonomy): Eukaryota > Metazoa > Arthropoda > Insecta > Diptera > Ptychopteridae > Ptychoptera > Ptychoptera albimana. The sequence goes on from OY540801.1 coordinate 18,562,365, forward strand.
TATTTTTTGTTTTCCACGCTAATCTATATTATTATTCGTTGTTTTATACAAAGAAAAAAAAAAAAAAATTATTTACCTTACCTGAAGCAAAATATTTAATGTTTCGCATATTGTCTTGTAACCTTTTCTTTTTTTTTTTTTTTTGCTTTACCATTAAAAAATTATACCGAAAATTATTATGTAAAAATTTACTAGAATTTTGTCAAAATTACTTGGATTTTTATTATTAAAAATATACAAAAAAAAAAAAGAGTTAATAAGGAACAAAAATTTTGGGTCCTATAATGCGATTTAGATGACGATCGTCAAACATTTTTTTTTTATTTATTTATTTTTTTTTTTTGTATGCCTTTCTACCACGCTAATTTCTTCAAAATAAGCAAACAACAATGTAAATGAAACATAATTTTGTTATTAATAAAAATAACACGCATCACAAATCATTATTATTATTATTATTTTTATATTAGGAGTGAAAGAATTTTCGTTTTATATATAATCCCAGTAAGAGACCAAAATTTTGTAACAAAAGATTCGCTTTCCAAAAAACGAAGCAAATTAAAACCGCGTTAGCAAAAAAAAAAAAAAAATGTTTTTATTAAAGTGAGGTCTATCGGACATAATGATCTCAATTAAAGTCCTTAAATCCAGTGTTTCACAAATTAATTTTTAGCTAGAAAATGAATTTTTAATAATAACATTTTTTTTTTTTTTTTGTATAATTTTCAGGTGATCCTCAAGAGGAATGTGTTCGGTGTGGAAAAATGTATTTAGTGTCATCAAGTGAATTAAATCAAGGTTTTTGCGGTGGTTGCTTACGTCCACGTAATGATCAAACATCTAAGGGTACCTTTAAGTCATCTAGTGAGTCTGGCACCGAAGAAGACTCATCAAATGGCGCAATGGAATAAATTTTTTATAAAATATATATAATCAACGTTAATTAATCTCCCACCCATAATAAAACTACAAAACAAGTAATTAGCACCGAAATCGTAACATTTAAAAAGGATTCTTTTTATTTTATTTTTTTTTTTTTGTAAATATTTAATTAGGATTAAGTTTTGTTTTTTATTGTTATAAAGATGCTACTAAACGTTAATTAATTTTTGATTTTTTTTTTTTTATTAATCTTTAATGGTTTTTACCTTTATTAAAAAAGAATTGTTAAAAATGTCAAAACAGCAACATTGTATACAACAAAAAAAAAAATAATAATAATAATACAAACGACATGACTAAATGTCAAATCAATCGATCGACTTAATCAGCCATCCTTAAATGACCGCACAAAGATTTGTCTAAAAACATAAGTCTCTCTCTCGTTATTTCTTGTTATTTTGTCATTGATTTTTTTTTTTTTTTACTTTAACATTTCGTTATTCGTGTGAATGTTTTTTGTCGTTTTTTTTCTTCTTTTTTTTTTTTATTTTCGTTAAATCTTGATTAGGATTTTTATTATTTCTCTTATACACAACACGAATGTCACAAAAAAATAATAACACAAAAAAAAAAAAAAACTGTCACTGATTTTTCTGTATCAATTTCCATCCAAGAAATAAAAAAAAAAAATTAATTTTTTTTTTTGATTTGTTTTTGACATTTTTTCGTTTTTGGTTTTTTTTTTTAATTTTATGTTTTGTTGGTTTGTAATAAACGAAATCGTATATTGAGAGATTGAGGAATAAATAAAAAAAAAAAAAAAAATATTTATTTATTTATCACAAAAATTAAAAAGTATGAAATTATGTGACATTTATCCATTTGTACAAGGTTTTAGTTAAGAAAATCAAGAAGAAAAACTAAATTTAATTGATTGAATTGTAAATGTGTGTTTAGTAGAGGGGAAACGTATTTGAAAAAATAAATAATTAATAAAATAAATAAATAAAGTAACAAACACAAAACAGATCAATGTAATCGATAATTTAGTCGCCAATATCTAGATATAAACACATTACAAAAAAAGCTTTAATTTCTCATTAGAATAATAAACAAAAATTAAAGAAAGAAAGAAAAAAAAAAATGAAAAAAATTTATTCAAATGGAAAATTATTCGGTTAGACAGAAGAGAAATATTGTCAGGTGAAATGATTATCGCTTTAATCAAAATAATACCAACAAAAAACATAAAAAAAATATAATTGAAAGGTTTTGTCGTGTTACAAACAATTTCATTTTGTCTCTTAATTAAAAACGTTTACTAGTTTTAAAGGTGAATTTATTTTTGAAACAATCAAAAATTGCCCTCGGAAACGTTTTTTATTGTTCAAACGTAGTCAGATTGAGTAATTTTTTAGAGTTAAAAAGCTTTAAACGTAGTACTACTACTAAAGCTTTAAAACAGTTTTTACACAAATTGTTTGATCTGCTACCCACAATTAATCTTAACAATAGATCACGTTACTTTTTAAAATACAAATCAGGAAAGAATTTCCTTAGAATCAAGGAACATTTTTTGTTTTTTTTTTTTTCCTTCTTATTTATTTAATTAAATATTTCATGTTCATAGCTGACAAATCGAATTAAAGAAACATTCAGTTAAACTTTTTTTTTTTTTGTCTTAAGCCTTGTGACAACCTGTCAATTTATTTCTTTTTTTTTTAATAAGTCGCATTGGTCTCTAATACACGAAAGTATTAAAAGAGAAGAAGAAAAAAAAAAGAAAAAAACTGACAAAACCAACCATTAGATGTGTTCACGTTAGCGGCTTTCTAGGCTTAATTTTTAATGAATAATAAGAAATATAATAATAATAATAACAATATTTACCTTGTCTCTATTTGACAATGTTCTAAATTAATTTTGTATGTTTGATTTAGTTTTTTTTTTTTAGTTTTTTTTCTTATTTATTTATTATAACGTCAACACAACGATTGATATAGAAAAATCATAGAAAAATTAGTTCAGCTCTAATCTCTTTACGGTTTTTTTTTTTTATATTTTAATTTTAATTTTCTTTTCTTTCGTTATTCACTGCTTCATCTACGTCTAACATTGCGTTATTAAAATAATAATTTCAAACTAATAAACTCATCGAATAAACGAATTTTATTTTTTAAACAACAGAGCAAAGTAAATTTAAATTAAATAAACACTTGTTTGGTTTTCTGGGGACCGCAACAAAAAAGCTCAACTAACCAAAACCATAAAAAAAACTGAGCCAATCAACTTAAAAATTAATTAACAACGAATTTTGTGTATTTTTTGAATACAAAATGTGGTTTCAACGTTATAATATCGATTACAATTTGTAGTTGAAGAACAAAATATTCTTGATTACATTGATAGAATTATTGGCTTATTACCGATGTCTGCATAAAGTTAGTGAACTTTCTTAAAGTTAGTAAACTTTAAAAGTTGCGTTAATTAACCTTTTTTGAGGTGAAACGTTTGATCCGAATAGTTTTAACGCCACAAAAAAATTCTTTTTTAATTGTTTTCCTTTTGGTTGTAAATAAAATTACCAAACAAAAATACATTAAATTCTAATTTAAGTCATCTAATTTACCTGTAAATAAATATCAAAACCCATTTACACTTTTTGTGGTTAATAAAGGATTCAAGCTGATTAAAGTCATATAATTTACATACAATACGCTGTCTAACTAATAAAGTTTTGCACAAACTACAAAAAATTTATTTAATTAAAAAAAAAAAAAAAAAAAAAAAAAAATACACCGTAAGTCTTAATTAATCTAATAAAAATAATTAATAATTATATTTTTAAGTATTTGCATAAGTAATAAGGTAAAGAAAAATATTTGTATATAAAAGTTGCCACAGATAAAAGCACCCAAAATTATCCGTCCCAGAAATATTCCATAAATGTTATTAAAAAAAAAAAAAAAAAACAAATTTATTTATATTAATTAAATATTTAATTAAGTAAAACTAAGTAGTCTGTTAAGTTAATTAAGAGTATTTTGCCGTAAGTAGTACGTAAATAGTACGTGTTACAAATACTTACGGCAAAATAACGTTAAAGAAATTTATTTATTTATTTCACATTTAAATTCGATTTTATTTTTCTTCTAATTAAATATTAATTTAAGAATAAAATTAAGTAAAATGATTAATTACTAAGAAAATAAGGTTTAAGGTCATTTGAATAATATAAAAAAAAAAAAAAACAATTATTTTTAAAGAAAAAAATGAAAAAAGAGAAAAGAACAAAAAATAATAAATCGTCGTTGAACATGTAAATAGTTTTTCTGCCTCCCCTTTGTTTGTTTGTTTTAATTAATTAATTAATTAATAAATTATTTTTATGTTTTTTTTTTTTATTCATTAGCTATTAATTAGTTTTTCTTTTTTATTTTTCATTTTTTGTTCAAAATATTTTTCTAGTCAATTTTATTAAATTTTTTTTTTTGTCAATTTTTTTTTTTTTAATTTAATTATTTGTTTTTAATTAAATTAATTTTTTTTTTTAAATAAGTATATATATATATATATATTAGCTTTGTATTTTATAAATGTATTTTATTCGATTTATTTTTTATTATTATTTAAGCTTTTATATCAATTAAATTATATTTAAAAAAAAAAATAAGAAAGCAAAAATGTTTTATTTTTATTTTGTGTTATCCTTTTACTAGTTTTAATGCCGAAGTCTTTGCTTTATTCCACAAAATCTGGCCGGAATTGTTAACCAGATTTAACTTTATAACAAATTTCGAGAATATTTAGCTTCCTATTCATGTGAATGGCTTGCTTTAATAGGAAGTTTTAATCTAATCTAGTTGTAATAATAATTCTAATCTCTAAATGTTCAAATATTTACTTCTTAAGGTAGTGTATACAAAAAACACTTTGCTTTTGGACCCCAAAATGATGAGCTTGAAATAAGAAAATTCAGAAAGCAGGTCCAACTAGACAAACAACTTTCCATCAAAATTATTATCAAGCTTGACGTCCAACTTGCCATTTCTAGCTCACTTTCACCTAAGTTCAAATTACCCTCTAACTTGGCATCCAACTAGCCATCCTACGGGATCTCTAACTTGCAATGCAACTTATTATACAACTTGCAATGCAACTAACTATCTAACTTGCAATTAAAAATGCTATCTTATTTTCATCCTGAGAAACTAATTAAATAATCTAAAAACATCTCTGTGATCAGAAACATCACTGATTTCTTTATTTTCCTTGCTTAGTTTTCGTTTCGTAGTTTCTATATGTGAGACATTTTTTGAAAACGAAAAAAAAAACCAACATAAAGTGCGGTCCAGTCTCCCAGTCCCGATCAAGATGTTAAATCGAATGTTGTTGGATAAACAGATTGACATGCTGTCAATCATTGATTAGTTTGATATTTGTGCTATTTAAATTGATGCTGTGCATTTTGTTGCTGTTTTTGCTTTTAAATTTTATTTCAGCATACTGCATGCAGATATTCTGTACAAATGTCTTCTCAGTTACCTCAGTTATTATTCTTCCAATTCGTTTTTACCTTTAAATTTATACAATTTGTTTAATATATGAATCATTAATGGAATTTATTGCATTTAAATGAGGGAGTTTAATGTCTATTGTTATTAAAATTATTACATTTATCCTTTAAATGATTTCGATTTCAATTTCATCTAAATTGTGATCAAGATCGACAATTTTGGATAACAAAATAAAAAAAAAAAAAAAAAAAAAACAATAGGCAGCATCAGCATCAGATTATCATTGTTTGTAAATTGAAATGTTTCTTAATTTGCTTTAATTTTCCCTTTTGTATTTTGAAGATTGTTCTGAAAATGCCAGCACAAGAATCGTATAAGCTGAACATCCCATAAACATATAAGGTTTGCGTCCGTAATAACAGTGTACTGGGAACAGTTTTGTTAAATAAATTTATAATCTACTATAAACAAAGGTGTCTTGGGTTGTATAATTTTGTTGAATATAAATCAATGGTTGTTGTCATTACTGTTGTATACCAGTTTGGATTATTTATTTCACCATTTATAACAATTGGGTGATTATACTCCAAAGCACACACCGTGTAAGGAACTTTTTTAAGTCATACATCTTGGTCCTGTCGAGAATAAAAATTATAAATCATAATAACTTTGGTTGTCGACCCTAACAGCCCTTCGATTTTATTTTTAATATAAATTTTTTTTTTTCTTTTTTCAAACAACATTATCGACTTGTCTCTAATGGACTTCTACTTGTGTTCGAATCCACTCAGTTGTTTACTTAGTCGTGTTTTTCCTTTTGTTGTTTTTACATTAAAATTTTCGGTTTTTCTTTTTCTTATTTTAACTTTACTTTAACGCGTTTTATTATTTTCACGGGGCATCGCTTTCATATGTATCATCTCATGATTTATTAACGAAGTTTTGACGCCTGGGTTAAACAGAAAAAAAAAAATAAATTTACAGCGTAAAACGAAAAACAACAAGAAAAGTAACGTGAAAAAAAAATGAAAATAAAAATAAAGGCGATACTCCCGTCTTTATTACGTTGTATCTGACTTATGTTGAAGCCAACAACAGCAAAAAAAAAAACAAACAAAAAACTTGCCTCAGGTTGTTGTGCAATTTTAACAGCACAGTGGATTATAAAAAAAAAAAAAGAAAAAATTTTTTTTTTATTTTTTGATATAAAGTTCCTTCTGTGAATTAGGTTTGTCTTATTTTTCCGAGAAAACAAAAAAAAAGAAAACATCATATCCGTTCGTTACAAATTGCAAGTGTGCGCGAGATATTGCGAGGGTGGCAAATCTAATAAAATAAAAAATATTTGTTTCACCCTTCACAATGAAATGCTTACTTGTTGGACGGAATCCGAAACTACAGATGAGGACTGATTCAACTTGTCTCAAATGAAATAAAAAACAAGAAAGAAAACGAAAAAAAAAAAAATTAATAAAACAATGGGGAATAATAAGAAATTTCTTAATTTCGACAAATTATTTTCGATTGAGGGATGAAAAAATACTTTAAGCTCTATTTGTCGGATGGACGTTTTGTTTTTAATGAGAAATGTTTGCTGTAAGCTTACCGATACTAGAAGGGTCGTTTCTAAGGGTAACAACTAGTATTGTCGGAATAAATTGCAGCAACACATGCATTCGGCATTCAATTAAAACATATTAAATTTCCAGACTAACAACAAATGATTCACAGTCAAACGCAAGACCGCTAGGGAAGTCGTTAGGTAACAAAATATCACGATATATGCGGTTGTGTTTTCCATTTCCATTTTTTTATTTTTAATTATCTCACAAAACGTCGACTATTTGATTATTTAATTTAAGATGGAAAAATATTATTCAGCCTTATCTTTAACTTTCCACAAGACGTCACATTTTATTAAGGAAGCAACCAACAGTATTTAGGAGAATATTTCGTTGAGTGTTTTTTTTTTTTCCGCTTTTATAATAAAATCAACTCCCTTGCCTCGCGTTATTTGTGCCACACATGTGCATTAAGTTTGCATATAAATATGATTATCGTTGGGGGAGACTAATAAAAGGTTATATTGGGTAATTTTTAGCCGACACAACACACACGCAGACGATTTATTGACAAGAGAAAACAATGAAAAATTATTATCATTATTAGTATTTTGTCCTACCGAACCCATCTAACGTAGTTATTTATCAGAATTGTGAAATCTTTATCATTTGTGTGTAGCTTTGAGAAGGTAACTGGTGAGTTTGTGGGACCGCAAAATAGCTTTGTCACAGAGAAAAGAACCTCTACGCCACCCTTTTATCCTAAACACACCCATTCTCTGATTTGTATTGATATCATTTGTTCTATTTTAACAAAATCTACACACTGAAAGCACAAAAACACCTAAAATCCTACATTTATCATTTACCACCTTTTTTTTTTTTTTTTTTGTTGTTGCTATATGGTAAAAAGTCGTGTTGTACCCAAAAGAAAAATGACCTAACTCACCTAATTCATTCATTCATTCATGCTGATGAGATACATGCTTGCAGACGTTAACATAAAAAGTAATTTAGGTGAAAATCTTCTCTCCATTTAGCTAGTCTATTATATCTACAACTCATTCTCGTCAACACATGTGTCCTCAATCCAATGTTTTTGGTTTATATAAATTGGGAATATTACACTTTTAATACTTATTATTATTGTTATTATTATTATTATTATTATAAACATGGAGAAAGGGATACGACTTGATAAAGTATTGTTGAGGGTGATGCAAAGACAATTCGTTGGATAAAGGGACAGCAGAGAATCAGGACAATCACTTTAACGGATAATATTAATCAATGTGACAGTTAATGGCTGAACTATAATTCTATAGCAATTTTAGTTTTATAGATTTAACAGAGATCAAAACATTCCCATTAACATATAAAAAAAAAAAGAAGAAAAATCATCTACACATCTCCAACTATCTCCTAACTGATGAATGTTGATTTGTTATAAGCGATTTACTGATTTGTGTGAATACATTTCCAATGACAAATTCTTTGTTGATTTGCTGAGTTATTTATTTTTAACAAAAACATTTATTTATTTTTTTTTTATTTTTGTTTTTCGCTATTCTTATTATTATTATTTTTTGATAAAAAAAAAATTATTTTTTTTTACGCCCATTGCATTTACATGAATAATCAATAATTTTTCATTTTTCATTTTTTTTTTTTTGTTTATTATTATTATTTTTAATTAAATGGTAAAATTATAATTAACGTTATTTAATTGAACACAAAATTATCATTAATTTGTCTCGTTTTTTTTTTGTTTCCACCCTTTTTTTTTTTTAATCTGTTGAAACAATAATTTTTAATAATAATCAAATCAATGACAAATGTCATACATTTATAATGTTTCCATTCGTTTTTTTTTTTGTGTGTGTGTGTGTTATTTAAATGAATTAATTCATTTAGGAAACTATTTTTGTGCTGCTATAAATTGTGGCAGCATTTTATTTTTTCTGTTATTAGTGATGGTTTTTAATGTTTAAACAAATTCTAGTTGAACAGTTTAATTAGCCTAAGGATTTTTCGTTGTTTTTTTTTTGTTTTTTAATATAAAAATGAATCGACTAGATTGATGAATTATGCTTTTCAACGGATTGATGATTCTCAGTTAATTATTACAGGTAAATCCATCTGTATTACCACACAAAAAAAAAAATAATAAATTTTTTTTGAAAATTATGCAACAGACAAACACATCAATTAAACTTGTTTATAAATAATTGACTTTGAATTAAATATCACAAATAAAAAAAAAAAAATCAACAAACTGATTTATCATAACCGAACAAAATAATAACCAAAATTGAAATATAATCATAAAAAATAAAACAATGAGAGTGAATTAATGTTAAAAAGTAATTATTTTCATAAAATACAATGTTATTAGCAGGTAGGATAGGTACGTTTTACATCATAGGAATACAGAAAAAAAATAAATAAAATTTGATAAACAGCGAAATAACAATTTAAAAACGCAAAATGTTGTGCCAATTTTATGACATATAATTGACATGACGTATATAGTATTGCAAAATGTAACAAAAAAAAAATGTATGCTGTGTAAGCATATATTTGGCTGTTTATGGAAATGATGTTTGCATTCCATTCTTTAACACATCTCTTACACAACATAATAATAATATTTTCATTTTCTTTTATTTATTTACCAATTGTGGTAAGGAAAATGTAACATTTTTCTATTCCATCATAATGTAACGATGTTACAGCGAAAAAGTTTTATGTCAGATAAATAATAATATTGTAAATGTGGGGCACCACCCACCCCCACATGTATACGCGAAATAGTCAAATTTATTGTATTTAGATGAGATGTTTACATGTGATATAATTCAAGTGTGACGATTTATTTGTTGTTACAATTGACATACAAAATAACTTATTTACAATTTATCGAATATTTTCTGATTGTTATTGAACGGGGGGGAAAAAAAAAAGCTGCAATAAAAAATTTAAAGAATCGTCTTTGGTAACAAGCAGAAAATCATTTTATTTTATGACATTTTACTGAAGTTACATCATTAGCTGTAGCTGTATGCAAAATGATTGGATTTTATTGAAGAATTAAATAATGAGGGGTTTTTGAAATTATTGAGTGATGAAAACGAAGGATTACATAGGGAGAACTTAAACAAATGGTTGATTAACTCATAAAACATGACATTTTCATTTCGTTAGTAATTTATTGGCATCATTGACCCTGTTCTCAACATAATAATTTTTATTACAGTTGAAAATTCACTTTATTCCAAACAAAAAATGTTTTACAGAATATTTTAGTTTAGTAAGTGAAAGTTACCTGGAGTCTCCACTGTTATTACATGATTTCATTAAAACCCTGTGCAACAAGTGCGTGTGGACTCCATATGTTTTTATTTATTATTTTCCCACTTTAAAGTAAACATACGATTTGATCATTTAAAGCTAATACGACGTACGCATCAACAATACCGATAAGAAAATAGACTGATAGACGTGAATACTGATAAACAGCTAGTTAGGTTAAAGGAAAATTTATAGATAATCAATAATCTGATAAAAATAAAAATTAGATAATTTATATCCTTAACAAAAAAAATCTAACAAAGTGTCTGCTAGAATAGAATTGCTGTAAACGGAACTATTACGCAATACAAACAAAAACCCCACCCAGTATGTATTAATGCTGTAATAAAACTCCTCAAATAACCAACCTGATGATACAAAATAAACGAATAAATTATTATTTCATTAAGTTTTTGATTTAATTAAATTAAAATTTTAATTGCATTTTAGAAAATTTCGAAAGGAAGTTTTCTAGTTACCTAACGTGTAGGGTAAAATTTAATTTTAACTTAACTTCTTAGCACACGTTGAGTGCGTTTGTTTCCTTGTACCATTTTAATAGTTTCTTCATATTCAATTAACTAGTTTAGATCCCAAAAATGGTTTTTTAAGTATTTAACAACATGAACGTGTTTTTCTAGCCACATGAAATGGTTTTTTCTTCCCCCTTTTTTTTTTAATCCATATTCATTTAATTACAACGTGGTTTTAAAGTAATAATTCAATTTTACATCGCCTTATTTGACACTTTTGATCAATAAACCATCGATAATGAAAAAAAAAAAGTTTATTTATAAAAAGAAAAACAACAAAAGGGGATACAAATAAACAAACAAACCTAAAAAAAAAAAAAACAGAGAAAATAAGGAAAATTCGATGACCTCGTCAGCAATGACAACGTTATAAGGGTGTACAACGGGTTATCAACGGACCGAACGAAATTTTTATTTATTTATTTATCAACGATAAAATAGTGTTGTTGGTGCGTCACATACACAATCTTACACATTTTCTTATTATCAATAAATGACGTTAGAAATGGCATAGATTGGAGAAAAGGGAAAACAAAAAAAAAAAACAAAAAAAAGAAATACAAACGATAGCAAAACAAATACGCCTGATATGTCGAATTGTACATAATTCAATCGTTAAATTCACCAATTCGCCACACTACTCATATATGTGAGTTATAGAGTCGTAGAGCTTTTATTTTTCATAAAAACTTTCTTCAATTTTTTTTTTATTATCATAGACAGGAGAATGATTGAAAAATAAGAATCAATGGGTGGTATAGTTGCTCGGCTGGCTGTTTTCTTTTTTTCTTTTCGGGTAATTTTATTTTTATGCTTTTATTTTTATATATTTGAAAGAATAAATAAGGAAAGAATAGCAACACAAACAAACAAACAAACAAACAAACAACGATAGTGGAGAGATGATATCAAGTTGAAGAACGAACCAAGAAAAATAACTAAAATAAATATATAAATTACAGTGAACGAGAATGTGATCGTCAAACAAATTGAAACGTCTACAAAAAAAAAAAAAATTATAACGAAGAAAAAACTGTATGAGTGACATAATTTTGGGGGTTTGATGGGTGTTAATATTTATTATGGTTTGATTGTTGATTGTTTCTCTGTGTGTGCTTTCCTCATAGAACATATAATATTTATTCTTTAATTTAGGGTTCGCGTTAATATCAGACGCCAGGTAACAAAGGAAAGCTTTAAAAAAAAAATGTATTTTCTATTGGACAAATATAATTAATTTCCATACGTAGTGTGCTAAGCTTAAGGGGTATTTTTTTTGTTTTTGTTTTATAGGAAAAAAGTAGAAAAAGAAAAATCTTATAGAGATAAGCTAAGCAAAGCTTAATAGATCAAATTGTGTCAAATTGTTGAATAGAAATAGAAAATGTAATTGATGGGATATTTTCTGTTTTAATATCACTTGTTGTCTTACAGTTGATTTAAGCATTTTTTGTGGTTGTTACTGTTGTTGTTGTTGTATTAACAATTCACAACACAAATAGTTTTTGATCCGAATACCAAGCCACATAATGTTTTGTGAAATAAAAAGTAAAAACCTGATGGAATAAAAAAAAAAAAAACCGTAGAAACAAACAAACAAATTGTAATGAAACACATCAAGTGTTTTTATGTAATTTTTCATTTTTCTCTTCCCTTGAATTATACAATACGTTATGTCACGTGCGCATTACTTTAGCCAAACAACAGAAAAAAAATTGATGTAAAAACGAAGCTCATTTCAAGTCGACAAGAAAATTACTTTTAAATCCTTACGATGGCAAAGTTAAAGAGAAACAAGAAGAAACGAAGAAAACAGAAAAATTATTAAAAATAACCAGAGTAACACCACGTATGGTTAAAATCCATGTGGATTTGGTATTGTTTTGTTAATAAGTTTCAAGTAAGATTTGTTATGGTGTTAAGGTAAGAATGAAAAAAAAACACATTCACTCACCAATCACCAATGAATATACACGTTCTAAAGATTTATATAAATTCAGGTCGATGGGAAAAGCTATTGTTATTTTACATTGTCTGATTCAATTGGTGAATATCCGAAAGATTTCCTTCTTCAGCTTCTTCTGCTTATTATTATTATTTTTTTTTTTTACGTTATTTTCCCATCTTAACAATATTGTAGGCTTGTAGAAATGTTTTTTCCATTCTTTCTTTAATTCTGTTTTCGCTTTTTTTTATTTTTTTTCTATTTTTATTTTTTAACTTACATTGTGTACAGTAAAGCTTTGTTACAAGTCATCTTGGGTTGTTGTTCTATAACAACCGAGTTGTAAGAATAATAAAATGCCGTGTGGAAAATTATTGTTTATTATAAAGGAATGGTTTTCCGGGTCTATATTCGCGTCAAGTCATTGTTACTGACATGGGTGAAATGGCTTAAGCGTGCAACTTTTCCCTAATAATCATCCATCTCGTCTATTTAATTTTTTTTTTTTTTTCTTATTTTTGTTGCTGTTGTTGTTCGGTCCATCATTGTAAATCGATTGGCAGGTGTACTTTGGATAAAGGATCACAAACTTCTATTGAAAATATGAACAAACGTTGATGTTGCTGCTGTTGCCGGTGCTTTTTTTTTTTTGCCCTGTTTTTTTTTTTCATTTTTTCTTTTCATTTCTTTGTTACGAAATTTTTATGAAGAGGTAATTTTTTCTTATAAAGAATACATTGTTGCTCTTCTCAACCCCAATATCACGTTTCTATATTATTAAATATCATTCAAATTAAATTGACTTTTAAAAAATACAAATTATTGATTGATTAAATAATTAATTCCCATGATAAATTCTTAAATAATGTATCATTTTGACTACATTTATGTTAAATACTAATTTTAAAAATTTCCATTAATCCGAGTACAATAGAGGTAGGATATTTACTTATTAAGAAAAGAAATAATCTGCTAAAAATAAAAATGTACAAAGCCCTTAAGTTTACAATAAAATTGCCCTTTATCTAATTTTTTAGCGAAGCTTTGCGTTACCCAATGTTTCAAAAAAAAAAAAATACACAAATAACTTAAAAACCGAACATTGAAATGTTTATTCAGTTTTTCTTTCTTCTTTATTCATTGCTTAAGATGGTAAAGAAAAATAAAAACGTTCTTCACCACAATTAAATACAAATATCCTTTCAAATCTATTTACAACATAAAACGCAACAATAATAGGTCAAGTAAGTTAAAATCTACTTAAATAAATTCTTTTAATTCCAGTCTTCATTTATATTGTGGGGTGGAAGCGAAAAAAAATCCGTTGAGTAAAAGCTTCATCATTTAGGTAGACGGAATAAACAAAAAAAAAAAATTCCTCATCATCTATTGAATATTAAAATTAAATTCAGTCCCCGGTAAAACATAAAAACATATAAATGAAAAATTTCTGTTCTCGTGTGTTACACGGTTTTTCTATTTTTATTTTTAATTTTTTCGTTTAAATTTTATTTTTTGAACTTGAATGAAAAATTGTTTAAAAGAATTTTTAATAAATAAATAATAATAATAATAATAATCATAAAGAAATGTTGTTTTCTATATTATTATGATTTACTTTTTTCTTTTTAAAGAAAGAAATTTATTTCTACTTTGCTGCTACAATACAAAAATATGTGAAAAGTAGAAAAACCAAACCAAAAAATCCGTGGGTCTCTGTTATGCTTTTTCTTTTTTATTTTGATGACAAGGACACAAACTGATCGTTAAATATGCTAAGAAATTTCAATTTAATATTTATTTATATATACATATAAAAAAAAAAATTCTTTTCTTCATTTCGATATGAGTTTTTACAAAACTGAAACGTTATGAAATAATTTCTAACAATTGGATGTCATTTACGGAATAAAAATACAGAAAAAAAAAAATTATGAATAGAAAAATTACAAAATAAAAGTTTCATTAGTCGTGTGGGCGTTTTAAGAAAAAAAAAATATGGAAAAATTTTTAATTAAATAATTTTTGAAGATAGATGCACAAACGTAGCGAGGGAATTTCTTTTAAAACAACTAGTCGCTAGTCTAATTGTTAAATTGAAAAGATTGACACGTCAATTAACTGTAAAAACCGAAAATTACAAACCCTTCCTGAGAAACTTTTTACGCTTTGGGAATATTTATATTAGAAAACCCAAGGCGTTTGGTATTTTAAAGTTTTGTTTTTGTTTTACTGAAGTTTTGACTGCTAACAGATACTTCCTTATTGGTTTTTATGAATAGTTTATACTAATAACATTGAATTAACACGCATAATCTATATTCAAAGTGTTTATATTGGACTATCACAGTTGGGAATTACAGATTATTTGGAATTTAATTATGGAAAATTCTTAAGTCCTGCTTTAAATTTAATTTTCTTTCATAATTTAAAATTTTTAAGAGATTTCCAAATCAAAAAAATATCGTTTGAGTTACAACCGTCTAACCATCTTCTCGATTTGTTTGAAACTTTTTATGGTTTATATCCTAAGGCTTTTACTCGTCATCGGACTGATGGTATCAAAAGCTTATGTTTTCCGTAAATTATTGGTGAAAAATCATAAAGAGCATCGTACTAAGGTAATAATTAAATAAAAAAACGTAGTGAAGAACGGTTAAAGAATGTTTCACACAAGAAAAACTCCACAAAAAGGATTTAGCATTTAGATTTATTTTAATTTTCACAAAACACCAAACATATTATTCCATTTCTCAAACGTAAACATGTTTACTTAACTTAATTATAAACAATGGGAAAAGTTTAATATAGGTAAATGTATTAATTAATTAGTTTATTACCAGTTAAACCATCTTGCTGTCATATTTTCATTTAACAAGAAACAAACAAAAGGTTTAATAAAAAAGAAAAAATTTCTTTACTTTTCTTTTCTCATTTTTTTTTTGTTTTGTTGTTGCTATAAACCGTGGAAAATTGGTTAATTTAAACAGTAAGAAAGAAAAGGAAGATAAAGAAATGAATTAATGAAAAGGAAAAGCTTAAGAGTTAAAACTTGTGTGTGTGTGTGATATATGAATATCTTTTAATACAAATAACTAAAGGCTTATACGGTTTTAGAAAGAATTGTTTAGATTTTGTAGGTGGCGAAGACTAGTTGCTTTGGTTAAAGACAACCAAACAAAATGTAAATGCATATCAGTTTACTGTTTGTTTGCACATGGGATTAGAATGATTTATGTGTCTACGCTCGTATGAATCTTTCACACAATATTCTATTGTTAAAACCAGAAGAAAGTTATAGCTAAAGTGTATTCGCTTCTATTTATTTTATTTTTTTTCTTTCGTAATATTTTTCGTTTTTATTTAACTTTTGCAACGATATGCAGGATCTAAAAAGGAAAATAAATTCAATATAAATGTCGAATAACAAAACATTGATATGTATTTCGCTTTAAAAATTATTTTCTAGTGTCGAAAATTCCTTTTAAATTTATCTCATTTTAGTTTTTCATTGCTTTTTTTTCCCGTTCTTAAATTGTATTTATTATCCTTAATAAAAGGAATCGAAATCCGCATATGTTTAGTAAAAAGAATAATTTTTTTTTTTTTATAAACTTTGTCTTTATAAAGGCATACGAAAGAAAACGAAATAAATTCAATTTCGGTTAATTTTTAAACTTTCAAGAAAAAAATTCAATTTGTGCGTTTTTTTTTTGTTGCTCGATTCAATATTTACCCAATCAACACATTCTTATTGTTTTTTCTTTTTGTTTTATCTTCACCCTTAAAGATAAAAAAACAAAATAGTTTCGATAAATTTCTTCACAATTGGTTTGGCAAGAAAAAACTAATAAAATAAAAAGCGAACTTTTGGTAAAGTTTTTTTTTTAGATGTTTGTTACATTGCGTTAAGCAAATAAGAAAAGAAACGAAAGAAAAGGAAAGGAAAGGAAAGTGTAGTGATGTAATATTACAACGATGATGATCTATCAGATATGAAGGTTTTTTGTATAGAAAAATAGCAAAAAAATAAAATAAAAGAAATGACAGAAAAAAAAGAAAAGAAAAATGTGTCACAAGTGATGGTAAAAAATAGGACAATTTCCATATTGTAGGAAAAGAAAAATTAACTAAATGAAAAACAGGATAATAAAATTTATTTCATCCTATTTCTCCATTTTATTATTATTTAATAAAATATTTATTTTATCCTGGATAGAAAACTATATGAAAAACACTCAACAATATCAATAACGCAAGACAAAGCGTGGAAAGTATAAACACTGTCTGCTCTTGAATATGTCGCATGTACAACGGACGAATGTAATGCAATGAGAACATGTAGAAATGATAAAAGTGTTGACATCAAAGTGAGTGAATGAAAAAAAAAAAAAACGAGTAATCGGATTCTGTGTTATTATTTCTGTGCGTGTCTGGATGGTTTGGTGTAAATGGTGAAATTTTATTTTGTTTGGATTAACTAAAAATCCAACTATTGCGTATATGTCACAAAAAGATGGATGAATTTCGGAATGTAGCTGAGAGAGAGACGAATGAAATAAAAAAAATAACAAAAAAAAAAATTCCTATGGTTGAATTGTTCGTATCAGCATTACCTAATATCATATTGGAATGCGACACGAATTGGATTGTTATGGATGGTATCAAAATTGATACATATATTTATATAAATTTGTCAGTAAGAATTTTTATATAATTTTTATTTTTTTTTTTTGTAATAAAATTGACGACAGATATGAAATAAATTTTTCTTCTTCATTTTTTTTTTTTTTTTGTACAAATCATTTGGTGAATTTGCTATTTGAATTTTTGACTTAAAATATTGTGAAAATCGATCAATCAAAACTGAATGGAATATAATCAAATTAACATGAATTTTGATGGAAATAATCTGAAAATAGAATTTTTGTTTTAATAAAAGTTGATTCAGACAAATGAGAATTGATGTAAATTAATTGAAAATTCTTTTCTGGATTACATAATCCTGCAAAAAATAATTGTGGCTAAAAAGAAAAAAAAAACAGACGACAGAAATAAGGAAATGCTGATAAAACGAACTAAAAAAAAAAAAAAGAAAACATCGCAGGCAAACGAGTTAAATTAAGAGACAAAAATGGTAAATTCTTCATAAGAAAGACAACAACAAAAAAAAAATGTGAAGATAAACGAAAAACTTATTTTCTTAAAATGTCCAAACTTTAATCAAATTATATTCATTATCAAAAATATAGTAATAATACACTGCAGGACTAATGGTAACGAAAAAAAAAAAACCCCGCCGAGAAAATTCTTCTATATTCCACATGGTGATAAAATTTAATGAAATAAACTTAACTCGTTGGTTTTTGCTGTCAGTTAACAGAAAAGAAAACTCCGTTGACGAGGATTATCTCATTTGTGATTAGTTGAAACGGAATTTACTGAAATAAAAGCAAAAAAAAAAAAAAAAAATCTAACCAAACTTGTTAAGAACGAATTGATCCAATCAAAAGATCTATCGGTTCGGTTTGGTTACTGTGCTTTTTATGTATTTTTATATGTTCGATGTTAATTAATGATACAGCCCAAATTGGAAAAGTTTTACTTATATTTACTACTTGCTTTTTGATATAAAACAAAAAATAAATAAATAAAATAATAAAAACATTATTAAAGAATTTTGTGATCAATTTTTTCGGGGGATGTGATTTAAGCGAACGAATAATAATAAAAATCACGCAAAAAATGCTTTTTGTTTTTTAATTTTCTATTTATTTTTTTCCCCTTATATGCTATCAAATAAAGTATTAGATAAAATTATAAAGGAGTATAAATAAAGACGAAGTATATTTGCACACCTAATATGTCAAACTTTATTTGCCGTAACATAGATTTTAAGTTATTTTCATCTCTTGTTTTTGCTGTGCTTTGCATTTTATTTACGATTTTTCTTTCTTCTTCTATCCTTCTATCGTTCTTATGTCACGAAATTGTCTTTTTTTTTCTTTACGACTCTTAACTTTTTAAGATTGACACATACAAAAATGATTATAATATTTTTTGAAGCATACAAAGAATAAAAGCTTAAGTTTTAGATGAGGTTACGAGAGTACGCGACAAGGTAAACCTGATGCAATTTTTTTGTGTTACCATGTTTGAGTTATATTAATGCTGTTATGTTTATGACACAAAAAGTCCTTCAGGCTGTATTTTATTTTTTATTATTATTTTTATTATTATTTCGTTATGTATTTTAAGACAGTTTGGGTCTAACATCTAAGATCTTTGTAATGTCGTAGAATGTAAAAAAATTCCAAAGGTAAATACTTGATTCTAGTACACTTTATTATGCTGTTTTTTTTTTTTTTTTTTTTTTTTTGTTTAAGTATTACAGTGAAAATGCTTTGGGTAATTTTTCTTTTATTAATGAAAAATAAACTATTACTCTCTATAACACCAGGTGCAACATTAAAGTTCTTTGTATTAATAGCAAAGACAATATTTGTTATTTACCTTTATAAAACAACCAACGGATGTAAATAGCAGATTTTATACACACAATGCCATATCACTTGTCTTATAATTAATTATATTTATTTTATATTATATATCATATTTCTTAAGTTTTCACAAATAACAGAAGGAGCAGCATTAATGTTGTAAATGCATTATATATCCGTGTACTCAAAACAAAAACAAAAAAAATGTAATTTGTCTTTTGTTGGAAAAATACTCAAAGACATCACAGCCAACATATAAAACAAGTTAATTTACCATGAATACAATATGGACTTGGAAACAAATTCATGGACATTATTATGACATGGAAAAAGCATAGTAAAATAAAACTTTAAAACATAAAATGATTAATATAATAAAAATCTAGGTTATTAGCATGGAGGGCATAAAAAACATAAAAAAAAATGAAACAAGAAAAAACTTTAAGAATAAATAAAAATGAGTTCGGAACACCAAGCAAAATATGTACATAATTTGGTCAAGTAAAGATAAATCATAAAAAAAAAACATTTCTTTACACACAAACCATAATTGTTTATGATTCTCACCCTCTAATGAGTAACACAACTTAGTAATAAAAAAAAAAAAATTGTGAAACAGGATAAGAACCGAAAAAAAAAAAAAAAAGTTAACAAAATAATAAATTTCATAACTTCAAGCTTAATCTTGTTTGCATTTATCATCATAATTTAATGTTTTTTATTTTCTACACAGTTTTTAATCGTTTTTATACATATTTTTTGAGTGCAGAAATTTTTTACGTAAGCAAATCATTGAGAAATGTTTTCGTATTGCAAAAAAAACTAAAATGTCTAAGACACGATCAAAATTTATTTCTTTAATGCAAACAAACAAATAAAACTGGATATATAGCCTTTAGCTAGATAAAAAGCTTTCCGAAATTTGAGTGGATGTTGGGTGGGATACAAAAATTCTTTATTTATCTAATCTGTTAGATAGTTTTTCGTTACGTTTCTATTTTTTTTTTTTTTTCTCTCTCTCTAGTTCATTTTGTTTAGTTCGTTCGCCTCATACAATTTCTTCATCATGATGTTGCACATTGGTATATAAACGTAGGAAATAATACTGAAAAGGAAACATAAATAAAATGGAAAAAGGAAAAATAATAATAACCTACTTGTTGCCGTTTTACTTCCTACTTTTTTTTTTTTTTGCTTTTGCTTTTGTTGATGCTGTTGTTTTATAAGGAAAAACAACTGTATAGAGCTGATGATCGCTTAACTCTACATATTGTGGAAATGATGTTCTATGACGACAATATGTTTTATATCTTATATATATATAATAAAAAGGTAAATAAATAAAACAAAATACGTAATGTGGTATAGATTTAAGTATAAACGTTAAGTTGATAATGCAGGCCTGACTAAACCAAACTCTCTACCTAGATAAATCTGATTAATCTATTTATGATTCTGTAAAGATTCATCCTAGCTCAATTACAACCCTTCTTATATGAAAAAGAAATATAAATACTTAAAAATCGATTTAATTAAAATATAATCGAATAAAAATCATACAGAGATTTGTCCAGGTGCGATAAAAAGTATAAAAAAAAAAAAAAATGTTTAATTCAATTTAAAATCACCTTAACACTATGGTATTAACGCTTCAATAACAACCAATAATATAATTGAATTTAAATTTAAATTTAACAAAGATAAAATTTGATTATAATCGTATAACTAATAACAATTCAATATTCTATTGTTAATTGTGCTCAGGTGTATTGTATTAATAATATAAAATCAAATTTATGGACGATTTCTTGTACAAGAATTTTTTATTATTTTTTAATCACGCATAAATAGTTCTTCTGATTTAAATATTTATTTATAATATATTTATAGAAAACTGATAAATGTATGAATTGTAGTGAAAAATAAACGTAAAAATTGTATATATATATAAATATGAATTATGACATTTGACATATTTTCCGTTTGGATAAATGTGACACATTCGATAAGTGTTTCCTTTGTCAAATATAGCAAAATTGTATTATTTTCTGTACCAAAAAATTTAATTCAATATATATTAAATTTATTGTTTAATATTTTATATAAATATTCGATTAAACGTTTTATTATCAACACACACACACACAAAACAACAAAAAAAAAACCAAGGGAATAAAAACTTCATTCGACTAGCTTATGGCTAAACTATAGTGAATTTTCCAAATGTAAATATGACAGCTGGAAAAATAAAATATAGGGAAATTTTCAACATTGATGGGTTTTACAAGCTGACCAAAATCGATTATATAATAAATTTTTAAACGAATTGACCAATGAGAAATATCATTTTTTTTTTTTTTTGTATTGAACGAAGCAACGTAAACTATCTTTGATAATTTAGTTTGTCGTTAAATGACAATCGATTTATTAAAATGTCAAAAAAAATTTTTTTTTTTTTTTTTTTTTGCATATACTGTGTATATGCTTATCGGTAAATGATGTTGACAACAGAACCAACATATAATTTATATATATTAAAGCTTAATTAAACTTACAAACTGAGTGACAATTATTGTTTTGAGCTTTATTAACAGCAAATGTATAAACAAAAAGATGAAGAAAAATTTAATCTTAAATTTGTTTGGTTTTTGTTTTGCTGAAAATAATTATAATAATAAAACTTTTCATCCTTTTTCATAAAATGTCCCTTTTTGTATAAACACATTGTTACTGATGTTTGTTTGTTTTTTTTTTATATATACATATCCGGTCTAAGAATAACCACATTCATCCATAACCATCAACTGACTTGATGTTTTGTAATAAAATTAAAAATCAAACAATGTTTTCATCCCTTCATTAAAATAAAATCAAAAACAGCAAAGGGTTCTTTATTAAAATGTTTTTTCTTTTTCATTTGGAAATAATGTGTCGTGTTGTCTCCACTGTGCCAATCAATAAAACCCATTAAAAAAAAATAATATTTTTTTTCTATAATCCCCATTAGTTAAAATAAACATTTAAGGGTTTTGATTTTTATGGGTCAGAAAAATAGTCATTATGAAAAAAATTTTTTACTCTTGCATTATTTTATGACTCATTTGTCTTGTAAATGATGTCGATGTCAGTAAGCTTTCACCTTTAAATCGATAAATGAAAGCAAAACACAAACATAGTAAACAAAGGACATAAAGTTTGACGTGAAATTTTGTGAATTTTTCGCAAAAAATAAAATAAAATAAATTGAAAAGTATTACCATTTGATGATAATAGGGGTGGTGATGTTGGTGGTGGTTAAAAAAGATTATTGAAAAAGTTTTTATTTTTTTTTTTTTTCTGTTTTCTGTGCTTTGTTAAAGTATTTGATTTGTTACCAGCAATAGATAAGAAAGTCAACATAACTTAACTTTTGTAGGATTTTTTTTTACTTTTTTTTTTTTTTGAAAATTTATTTCTATTTAGAAAATTCAATCGAGTTACAAATGTTAAAACGTATTAATTTTATTATTATTATTGTGATAAATTATTTTGTCCCTTATTGAACATTGAACGATAATCGTTGATATTATAAAGAAAGGAGAGAAATAGTAAAAACACGAACTAAAGTAAATTAATAAAAAAAAATAAATTGATAATGGATTTTCACTGAAATGGTTGATAGCTGATAGTTTCTAGTAAATGCTATCGATTTTTTTTTTTTTTTTAGTTTTCTACAGATCTCATTATTTATTTATATAGGAGCTAATAATTATGGTGGATGTGAAACAAATCCACAAAGCAACATGCCAGTCAATGTTTTACAGAATTAAAAATTAAAAAAAATTTTTGTTTTCAATTTAAATTTTCTACTATTTTTAAATTATTGCATTAACTTTAACCAATTATTTATGAAACTTCGGATACATTATAACCAAAAATAATTTTTCTTTCACAATGTATGTCTTTGGAGTACAGAAGTTTGTGGATGGTTATGTTCGATAAGAAGAGTTTAAGTACAAAGCAGTATATGTGGCATTAGGAGACATAAGAGATAAAAATGTAGAACGAGTCTAGACCAACTGCAGCTTTTTCTTCTATCAAAAGTAATTCGTAATGAGTACTCGAATAAGTAAAATAAAAAAAAAAAAACAGAAAAAAATTGATGGTTTATTCAGAATAAATAAGTTCAAATAAAATAATGTATATATGTTAGTTTATGATGCGCGATTAAAGTAAATTTTAGGAAAATAAAGTTATAATAGAAATACAAATCCAAGAGTAGGATACGAATGTTAGAAAAGCAATAATAATAATAATAATAATAATAATAATAATAATAATAATAATAATAATAATAATAATAATAAAATGGAATGAGTATAATGACTACGATGATGATGGAGATGGTAACTATGGTGGGGTAACAGTAGAAATCATTATTAATGTAAAAGGATATACCATAAATAATCCCCTACAATAAACTATCTATCTATGCCGATTTAGTTTCATTTTAACCATTACGCTGACTAACCAATAGAACAGCAAATGATGCCGCTAGCATATAGGAACAACTTTTCTATTCTACAGTTTTTTTTTTTTTTTTTTTTTTTTTTTTTATTTATATCATCATACCAAATTATTAACGATAAAGTTTACCCAAAGCCTTGATAGTAGCAATATATACTAGTTACAGATAGTACATCTACATTGATGCATGACATAACAGTTACATGTAGCGGAAACAGAGACAAGGCACTGGTATCTCTTTATTGATCTAGAAATAGGTCAGTTTGATTACTAAATTATGCACAATTTATATATATATATAAACGACGACGACTTTGTACACAAAATAAAAAAAATAAAAAATCGCAGACTTTAAACCAACAGCAGAGAACAACACTAAAAGCTCTCTAAATAATATAAAAACAAAGCTTTCAACAAATATTATTACTGTATCGGAATGGTGTATTGATTTTTTATTTATTCGGATTTGTTGTCTGTCTTTCTTTTTTTTTTTCTATTCTTTTTATTCATTGTGATCTGTGTTAAAAATCTTATGTTGCCTATTTCTCTATTCTGAAAATATAAAATGTTTAGCAGCAAAAAAAAAAAAAAAAAAAACTAAAAAAAAAAAGAAAGAAAATACTTGAGTGAAGTAGAATGACAGGCATCAATAGCGATTTTTCTGTCGAAAAGTTAATGTATTCGTTATGTGCCTTTCCACTTGTTTTCCTTTCATTTTTTTTTTTTTTTTTTTCTAAGTTGATGGTAACTTAACTGTACAACATTTAACACAAAATGACAAAATCGGAATAATCTAAAACGCGATACTTTTAAAAGATAACAAAAAAAAATATATAACGTTGTAAAGCGTGTAATGGCTTTGATTCAAAATATTTTCCAACAAGAAATGAAAATAAATTTGGTTAAAAATTTTCTCTTTTTTTTTATCAATACATTAGAGTTAAGGTGATAAGAAAATAAATAAGAAGCTTTTGTTTAATAGAAAAATACATTTTTGGACTAAAATATATTTTTTTTTTTTAAGTTAAATTTTTGGTTTTATATTCAGTTCCCACTTGTATACCTTGTTTATAGGTAGAAAATAGTGTTTATGTAAATTCAGACAGCTAGAAACACAAAACGAAAAATATAAAATTAAATAACGAGTAGCAAAAAACCAAAAAAAAAAAGCGTTCGGATTGTTATTTTGTTGACTTAATCCAGGCACTGCTTGTTCATCAATTGCAGAATGATAATAATAAAAAAAAAAAAAATCGTATTTACATAGGTTTACATTTGTTTCATGTCATTCTCATACTTTTTTTTTATTTGTGTGTTATTCTGTTATTTTTACTTAAAAAAATAGCTGTTCAGGCTTTAACGTTATCCGAAGGTCCATCAATTTTTAATCAAAACAAACAGATTTTAACGTTGAAATGGTGGAAAAATGGTGGAAATTTTGTATAAAATTATAAACAAAAATATAATTAAATTAACCCGAAATCAAAATGTTAATTTTTTTCTTTTTCTTTTTTTAATTAATATTTTTCAAGCACAAATGAAATCTGAATAACACCAAACACGAGTAGATATTACGATTTATTATTGACTTCAACAAGTTGTAAATTTTGTGTTACGAATAAAAGTCTTATTCTCCATTAAACTTTGATGCATTTAAGCTAACATAAAAAGCATGTACCAATGTATTCTATAAGTTTTACGTGTATTCTGCTTAAGTGAATTTAATAATGCAGATAATACAGATCGTAATTATTATAATCTTATGTCATTTAACTTACATTTTGTAATAAGAAAATACTTTAGACAGTGTAAATGATGATGCATCCCCATCTGTAATTATCATTAATGTATTTCGATTGTGTAAAATGCTTTGAATATTCAAATCTTTAGCTGTTAGGTTTACAATCCTAATAAGATCCAAACAAATTTTGTTAATTGGTAGTAGAATGTTAAACAAAAATTTTTTTTTATTAAAACAACTACAAAGTAAAAATTCCTGTGCTTATTTCTATACAAAAAAAAGAAGAATTTAACAACAACCAGACCATAAAGAAGGTTTTCTCATTATTATTATTATCCTACCAACTTCTATTAAAAAACATAATTATTTTATTTATTTATTTTTTTTTTTCAGATAAATAAATTTCTTTGTTTAACGAAAATAATTTAATTATTTACTTGGAGAATTCACTATACATATCGTAGTACTTGTAAAGATTATTAAATCAAAACTTTAACGTTGTAAATTTATTTAATAATAATAATAAAAAAAAATATATAAAAATTTGAATATTCCAATGTTAGTCACAAAATTTCTTATACATACTTAGCTTTATTTTGTACTATGCATGTTAGTTCTATGCTAGTCTTGTATATAATTTTATTAAACATATTTTAATTTGTTTGAATTTTATACAAAAAAAAATATTACTCAAATTATTATTTTGAATAGAAAATAGAAAATGTCTCTCTATAATATTAATAATTTATAGAAAATTATTAGGTTTGTGACCTTAACGTTATAAAAACATAAAAAAAAAAAAAAAATTTAATTTACAAGTAAATTAATTAAATAATAAATAAATAAAATAAAAAACACTACGAAAACCGAATATCCGTAATAATGTGTAGTGGGGAATGTAAAGTAGAAACAAAGTTGACTAGAGAACATAAAATATGAGCTAAGTAGACAGTTTGGAGTTTTGCATGAAAATTAGGAATTTCCTAATTGAACCATTTCTTGAATTGGACATAAAATATGTTAAACATTAACATTTCTCAACAATACTATTCATATTTTCTAGACATAACACAACTTGGTGCTTTACATATGCTGGTACATAAAAATTCTAATAATAAGTTTAAATAATTTTATCAGAAAACATAAGGCCTTATTAAGCAAGTTGTATTATACACGTTTGTGTGAGACATAACATATCTTGTTTGTTATTAAACATTTTCAACGTAGACAAAAATTTTCCCTTAAATTTCTATAATTTTCTCTAAATAAAATGTGATGTCTTTTGTTTAATTAATTTTATTAAAATATTTAACTAATAAGAGTTAAATTGTTATGCGTGAATTTTGTCTTAAAGATTTTAGATAAGTTGATTTTACAGCAGTCTTAACTAGGATTTATGCATATTAATTAATTAAAGAATTCAGTAACCAACAATATATAATTACACAAAAGGTTACCATATCGTTAAATGTTACCAAAACAACAACCATAACTAATTACAAAAGATTTATTATCTATATTATCATTAGTGTACGTGGCCTGATTATATTACGCGTAAATACGTTACATTTCATTACAAAGTTAAGTTGTCGCAGGATTATATTGTTTATTCAATAAATAAGAATTTATTCCTTCTTTACACAAAATTACAATAAATATGTTTTAAGACAACTCAAACATTTATATATAATTCATTTAAAAGGATTTTATTGATGATAAACAAAAAAACAACAGAAAAAAACAAATCAAAATGCTTGAATCAACAATAATAAAAAATAATTTTATCCAAACAATAAATTATAATTGAATCCTAATCGAAATACCGTGAAATGTATTAAAGAAAATTAATAATAAAAAGAGAGAAATTTTTTTTTTAATCAATAATAAATATAATTCGGTTCCTTACAAAAAAAAAAAAAAAATTCTTTAATATTCTAAACACGTTTGGATGCCTTGTGCCCCGGATAAAAGAAACAAAATTGTTTGTTTAAAGAGTTAATGTAAGACAGATGAGGTTTTAATTTAATTTTTTATTTTTCTTGTTTTTGTATTAAAATCAATTTTAATTTCCGTTTTTTTTTTTTTTGTTTTTCTTTATTTCTTTTTTTCATTACTCTTTACTTTGTGCACAAAATTTTTAATTAAAAAAATTTCCATCTTTGCTTTAAAAAACAAACTATCAAAATCCATTGATTTTGTAATTAAATAAAATAAGAAAATTCATTGGCAAAATCCAGAAAATAAATAGAAAAAAATTTAGAAATTTTTTTATTAAAATGAAATTTTCTTATTAAAAATCCGATTTTTTTTTTTTTTTTAATTAAAAAACAAAATTGAAATTCAAATGAATTTTTAATTATACTGTGAATGTAATTGATAACATGAAAAGAATTTTTT
Organism: Ptychoptera albimana; assembly: GCA_961205885.1. Lineage (NCBI taxonomy): Eukaryota > Metazoa > Arthropoda > Insecta > Diptera > Ptychopteridae > Ptychoptera > Ptychoptera albimana. Next base: position 18,590,299 of record OY540801.1, read on the forward strand.
ATTGACTCTATGAAAACAAATAAAATCCGGAAGTAAAATTTTTATTTTTTTTGTTAATAAACTGACTGGGTTGTGTTTAACGTAAAACTTTATCCGTTATTGTGTTAATGCAAAAAATATAGAAAAATCACAACTCATGTTACTATATTGAAAATAATAGAAAATGTAATAAACATTTTTACTTTTTATTTTAGTTGTTGATAAAATCAGTAATCATATCATATGTCAAATTACCCAAGGCAAGACAACTTTTTCGTTTGCCTAATATATATATCGAATAAAGGCGCACAAATATGAGCAACCACGATCGAAAACAGAATAAAAGTGAAAATGAAAAAGGAAAAACTATTTTCTAGCTTTTAGTAAGCTCATCACCGTGTCCGTTTTGTTGTTATCTTACAATATTCACCGTCTATTTTTTCAACACCAAAGCACACACATGAAAAATACTAAGTAGTATATTCGCTACTACTGTGCACGCCCTACTGGTGCGAGATGCTACCCTTTTTGCTTCTGCTATTATTATACGTTTACTTCAACGTTTTGCTCGAGTAACTTGAACACGTACGTTAATAATTAAAGTGTCCTGTCATTTATTGCTCCACTAGTGTCGACCATAAGTTGACCCTTGGGATTCATATTGGTGTTGCTCTGACAACTTTATACGATATCTTCCGTTGTTTTCTTTCTTCTTTTTTTCTTGCACCACAAAACGCATTTTACTATTTCAAACAATCTCTGGGTTGTCTTAAATTATGTTTATTCATTTTTTTTTAATCTTGGTTAATTAATTAGCGACAGACGTCTAATTATTTTTTAATAAGCGCTTAAAATCATTAATAAATTTTTATTTTTTTTATTTTGTGGTATCAACACTTTTCCACCCTTAATTTTTCTTAAATTAAAATTGCTATTAATAATCTAGTGGAAAATAAAAATAAAAAAAAATAAAAAGTAACATTTTGCTTAATAAACTGTTTAGGTACCATTTATAAAGGTTCCCTATTATCATGCTGTATCATTAAACTTGTCGAAGTTCATTAGTAATAATTACAATTGACAACCATCATCTATCTAGTTATTTTGTAAAAAATATAAATAGAAAAATAGGAAAAGTAGTACATTGGTCTGGTCTGGTATGGTTCGTTGCTTTTGTCAGATTTAGTGCTATTGAACTGTCTATTCGTAAAGATTTATTGAGGCGGAAATGTAAGAAGTGGTTTGCTTTAGACAGCGGCCTAATTATAGATTTGAAATGGGATCTTTTTTACTCGGTTTTTCATTTCGTTTCTATTTTTTTTTCTTCTCTATTTTACTTAAATTACGTTCTTTAACAACAGCAACAAGTATTTTATTTTATTTTGTAATATAAAAAAGATTTAAAAAAAAAAAAGTTCAATTATTATTTTTCTGTTTTACTGAAGCAGGTAAATACATTTATTACTATTTTGTGACATTGTTCTCCTTGTTATTATTATTATTATTATTATTATTATTATTATTATTATTATTATTATTATTATTATTATTATTATTATTATTATTATTATTATTATTATTATTATTATTATTATTATTGTTGCGATAAGACTCTGTAATTGCAATGTTATAAAATAATAAATTAAAGAAAAGTCATTTTTAATAATAAAAGAATAGAAAAAAAAAATTCTATATAAATTGTTACATCATTTGTTCTAAATTTCATATTCATTGCTTTAAAGGTAAAAAAAAAAAGAGAAAACTAAAACGGATTTCTAGAGCATAAAGTCTCAACGGAATCATATCCTGCTTATACAGAAACCGTAACAACTTCTTTATGTTCTGCTGCTATGCCTTTTTGGTCGACTGTTGATGTTGTTTTGCAGAGAAGCAATTTTGCAACAAGAAATTGAATTTATGCGATTCATTTCATAAAATAAGGAAACTCAGAAGATTTCTAAATTTTTTTCTTCATTGGTGTCCTGTTTTCTTTTTTATTCGTGTCAGGTAATCAAAAATACACTGTTATAGCAAACAAAAAAAAAATTATTGTTTAAAAGTTAATTCGCTTAAATTGGATTACAATGGATAGAACAATACAGAAGATTTCTCTTTGACTCCAATGTATAATTTTTTTTTTTATTACAGTGTAATTTGTTGTTTAATTTCATTTTGATTCCTGACTTCTTGTATGCCTTGTACGTTAAAAATAAAAGAAAAATCCAATATTTGTAGAAAATACAATGTAAGTTCTGGTGTTTTTATAGCTTTTATACCAAAAAAAAAAAAAAACCTACTATATGTGATGAATAATTCAATATTTAATTCAAACTGATGTGATGACATGAATCTTGCATTCGTAACCTATAAGTAAATCTAAGACAAATTTCAGTAAAAAAAACAAAAAAGGATTTGAGGAAATTTCTCTCATTTGTTTTTAAAATTGTTTTATAAATGTTTTAAAAACATTTATAGAATTTTTAGCATTGTTTCTACACTTTATTCATTTCATTTTTCATATGCATCATAAGTTATATAACAAAGTAATTTAATTTGCATATGGAATACAATTTGTTTGAAATGATAATTATGAATATGAATAATTATTATTTTGACAAATATTTAATATAATTGACACCATAAATTATGTCATTTTATTGTTTAACATATAAACATTGAATATTTGTAATATTTCAGTACAGTAATTTATTGTTCAATCTAATTAGCACATAATATGTAGAGTGTGAGCTTTTTATTTATCACATCTTCCCTTTATTATTAATATTTTATTTTTTGTTTGATAAACTATTAGATGAATAATTGCTAATTAAAAGGTATAGTTGAATGACTTCACGCCTAAAAAAAAAACACACACACACATTAATTACTAGTTTTGTTGTTTAATTTATGTTTTTCTGTGGTTAAGTTTCTAACAAATATACAAAATATAGTTCAAAGCATAGAAACTATTATATTGGTTGATATTAAAAAAATAAAATAAAATAAAATCTAAAAACTAAACTTTTCAACCACAATATTATAGTAGAACTACTACCACAAATAATACAATAATGTTGATACAGTACTTAACACATGTATTGTTGTATTTTGTATACAGGAAAGACGTGGTAAGGCATTACTAAAACCGTTGATAGGGGCTGTATAAATGATAAAGTCCATCCATATATATATTATAAGAGTTTCTGCTTCACCTAAAGTATATTTATCGAATACAAATTTTTATTCAGGTAATTGTATGTTTACCAGTTTTTCGTTAACGTGAACGTGAACGTTACAACCGAACTTTTGCTAGTAAGACAATAAAAAAAAAATGTTCAAAACCAGTGAATTAAAGCATTCGACTATCTGCAGTGTACGATGTCATTTAAGATGTTAAAAATAAATAAATTGTTTTTGTACCTAATCGAATTCTTATCAAATTAAAGATAAACAAGGTCATCATTGTACGTCTTGCATTTGTGATATACACAGGGAGATTCTGTTGTTTTTCGTACCAAAAAATAATCAACAATTTAAAAGTCTTTTGTGATTATAGAAAAATCATTCGTTACGTTAATGACAATAAGATATTTCATTATTTATTTACCCGAAGGACATTTGAACGAATTTTCTTAAGCAATAACGTAAACAATTCTTATTACCGGTACGTGATGTATGGATTAGAAAGAAGAAAAAAAGAAGCTAAACTGTACAAAGTAGCACTGGTGTGTTTTCCTTCATTCATGCATTTCCATTGTCTTTTCATTTTTTTTTCCTTGTTGTATAATAATAATAATAATAATAATAATAACAATAAAAAAAAAACTGTTCCCTTGTGCTGTTTTGGTTTATTTTCTGCAAGTAATAAGTAGAAAAGTTTTCATCACGTGTTTAAAACAAAGGATATCATAATAAACATGGAAGTTTTTATTTTATTTTATTTCTTCTTATGAGCTTCTGCAGAACTCAAGTTGTTTCATAATTATTATTAAAGATTTAATAATAAAATAAATAAATAAAAAAGAAATCATGTACGCGATAGACATATGATATCACGCCTTCATAATTACATTTTATAGAAGACTAGGCAAATCTTAAATATTCTTAAAATAAAGTGATAAGCACACTTAATGAGGTTTCATTTGATACAGTTGGTTAGGTAAAAGCTTTAAGTTAATTTAACCATCTGATACCTTTTGCCTTAACAGTATAATAATAGCTTAATATACTTATGCAAAAAATTTGAATTTTTTTTTTTGTTTATTTTGTTTTTTCATTGTACAAATATTTTTACCTTGCACAATATTCTCATCAGTATTTTGTTAATAACACCTTATCAGTATTGTTTTCCATTAAAATAGATAGAATTTAAGTATATTAATAATAGTTATGTTAATGTTTATGACTTAATTATTACAAAAGAACTTTCTTTCTCTCTTTTTTTTTTTCGTTTGTTATATGCAAAAAACAATGAGATTTTCCTTAACTGTGTGATATCCGTGGTAGGTAAACAAGTGTACGGTTTTATAAGGTGCCTTAATAACATTTTCATACAATTAATTCAATATTGACTAAGCTATATAGAATAAATATTATGTTGTTGTTAGCACCACACAAATAAATGAGGTAAATAAGGTGAACAGTTTTTTGTTGTTGTTGTTGTTGTTATAATTTGTAATGTGGGTGGATGGTTGATGATGGAAGGATAATAGTAAGGTTAAAACGATTCTAAAAATTTACATATTATGACCATACCGAGTGCTATAGCATAAAATTCGTTTTTTTTTTTTTTCCATTTCAATGTTTGTCGTCCTGGCTATATGTATTCTATGTAAATACTGGGAATAAATGAGTTTGGTCAAATCATTTGCATTCATGGTTGCACGCGAGTGGACAATAACACTTGATCTTGTCTATATTCGAAAATAGTGTTTTTTAGTGTTATTTCTTCTATTCTCATCCTATTTTCATTTTAATTTTTTTTTTGCATATTTAAACTATTTAAACTTATATAGACCATTAAATAAAATCGAAAAAAAAAAAAAAAAAACTTTCTGCCAACAAAAAGACGCACAAAGATCAAAAATTAATGTAAATAAATAAAAATTTTGTATATTTTCAACAATGAAAACTCTACAATTCGATTTAATATAATGTTTGGTGTGTTGAAAATTTCAAATGATTTTAGAGAAATTTTATCGAAATTATAGGATTATGTCTAAATATATATATATATATATATATTTGATCATAATCTCCATTTATATACTTTTATGTTATTTCTTTTAGTAATCAATTATTTACTGGTTTTCCACTGGTATACATATACTGTTAATGTTATTATATCAATGCAATATAATATACAAATGGAGCTTGACCACAAATCTGTTTCTATATATAAACACTTTAATTTGTTTAATATACAAAATATATATATATATAAAGCAGATGATGTTATTCAAAAGCTTTGCATTACTTTACCATTCTAACTCGTTTATAAATTAGATGGAAATTTCTATTAAATAATCTTCTTCCTCCTATTTTTTTTAATTAACATTAAACATTTTTGACTGAAATATTATCTTTCTAAACATTGCAGCATTTGTATTTTTACGCGTTATTAGATCACACACTAATGAGTATTTAGGCAACTTTAGCTAGATTTTCATGTTATATTTCAATATCTAAATACCGCTCTATCAGACATTACTGTTTTTGTATATTGTAAGTAATTAGTAAATTATAAATCACCTTTGAAATTTAATGTAGAAGCTTAAAATACACTGGTAACCAAGGACATGCAGATAATTATATTGCATTGTAAATGGATTACAAATGAATCAAATCAATAATAATCTAGTAAATTGATTTGTTTTATTATTTTTAAATAAAATTTCCTACTTTAATCATTTTTTTTTCTCTCTGTGTTTGTATTATTGGCTTGTTGCTGTAATTTTGTAAGTAGTAAAGAAATTTCTTCCTTTTTTTTTATTTATATTTGCCTGTATCGAGTTCAGCATCTTTTGGTAAGAATTAAAAGTAATCCTATTAGACAATTTTAATCTTTATTTTTTTCTCTCTTTTTTATTTACTTTACTGTTCTCAGGATACGGTGCTTTATAAAAAGGTTATACTAATCCTTCTTATATTTATCTATAATGCGTTATCATGCCAGATGCTTTTTTTTTTTACTTTAAACATCTTAATTTCCTTTAAATATTATTAATTAACCGTTGTTATAGGTACTCTATAATAAAAACTTTATCCTCTTCAATAAATTTAATTATTTTTTAAAGAAAAAAACGAAAAAAAAAACAAAAATAAAAATAGAAGAAAATTGCGCAGATCAAAGTTCAATTAACAATAAAAATTCATTTCAATCTACATTAAATCGTTGATTTACATTCATTTCTTTTTTTTTTTTTTGGTATTTCATTTTTCTTTTAAGCTACTGACAAAAAGCATTAAACGTTACAAGTGTTAAATTTAATGGTTACGAAAAAAAAAAACGAATAAAAAAACGTAACGAAAAACATTAAAGAACCAAGTGGTTAAATAAATGAAAAATATAAAAGTAATAAAAAATAATAAAAAAGCACACAAGAAAAGTCCAAAATCAAAGATGTTCAAAGTGAAAGCAAGAAAAGATTAAAATAAAAAAATAAATAAACATAAAAGTTATTAACGAAAGCTTTAAATTATTTTCGCTGTTTTTTTTTTTTTTTTACCTAAGTACATGTTGTATAACAATGGCAACATTAGCTTGTGGTGGAGCATAGTTAAAAATTTAATGATTTTTGCTGCTTTCTTTAAACAATTTTTTAACGTAGTCGCAAATAATAAAATCACTTATCTTTGGCAGTGTTACTTGCTGATAATAAAAATTAGCCTTTTCACGTATTTATTTAACGTTTTTCTTTACAAATGTACTGAAAATGTTTTTTTTTGTTTTTATTGAAAACAAACCACGAAGCACACAGTAGCGATTTAATAGTTTATTTAAAACAGCAAAATTATTAAAAAAAAAAAAAAAAAGAAAAAGAGAAGAAATTTCTTTTTCAATCATAATAAAATTGTAGTAAAAGATTTAAAACTATAAAAAAATTTATCAATTATCATAAAGATTGTTTTTTTTTTTTTTTTTAGTAGCTTAAAGCACTCGTAATCGTTCTCGTGTTTATTTCATTTATTTAACATATTTTTGTTAGTTTACTTGCGTAATTATATAATTTGTAGCATCTGTTTTGTATTTAAATTAAAATTGATTATCGTTTTTCTATTGAAATTTATTATAATTTTTACAAATAAATTTTATTTATATTTTTACAGCTTTTTGTAGCAGATTTTACCATTTACCCATTATTATTTTATTATTAAGATAAAAAAAAAAGAAAGAAAGAAAGAAATTGACAAAAAAAAAAAAAGATAAAATAAAAGAAAGCATGAGGAATAATAAACCGTTTCATTAGTAACAGAATTTTTTTTTTTTTTTTTTTTTTTTGTCTGGGTTTTTCTTCTATATTTTACTGTTTTAATATAATTTAAGAATGCCAGCGGCCTTGTTCGCTAAAATGAGATTGTTCACTTTTAGTAATATTTTACTTTTCTGTATTATTGGATTTACGATTTGTCATAAACTTAGAATGTCATCTTATACTAATGCAAGGTAAATTCTACAATTTTTTTTTTGTTTGGTTCATCGTCGTTTTATTATTATTTCCTTCACAGACATTGAAGTATATTTAACGTTTCAGTATATTTTTTTTTCTTCCGTCTGTTCTGCTCCTCTTTACGGAATTATTTTATTATGTCCTTAATTAAGTTACCTTGCGATAATATATGATAGAAAATGATAAGCAACAAAAATGTAAAAAAAAAAAGAAATGAAAAAGGAACGAATTGTTATAATAATAACAACATAATACAAAGTCTATCTCTAATTTTATTACAAAAATATAAATGATCGTAAAATGGAATATAATAAGTAAATGCCACAAGAATAAATTTTATATGCTTTACTGAGTAATTTTATTTTTTTTTATTCTGCAAACAATACATTATTTAACATTAAATTTTAAGAGACAAAAAAACACCGAAGTAAAATTTATAATAATGAAGGAAGAAAATGGAAAAAATGTAAATGGGAATTTTCTTGTTTAAAGTTAAAGAAAACTTTAAAACATTTATATAAATAATAATTATTTAGTTGCAGTGTGAGTATTAATGTTGATTTACTTTATGGATTAGACACATTTAATTATTTTTCCTGTAATTTTTTAACATAATATTTACACACTTATGGTACAAAGAGAAACAAAACAAATTTATGAAATTCTATGCAAAGTTATATTAAACTATAAGCAAATATTTATGTATTAAACACAAGCTAGTTGTGTCGTCGTAACTAGGCAGATGCAACATGTGTACATGCACTGTATGTATATGCACCAATAAAAAGGAGTAAAGTAGTTGGTATAATGTCCAGACACTGTTAACTTAGGATTAAGCTTCGGTTATACTATTGGTGTGATAATAAAGTTTTGTAAGATAATCACATGTTCATTTAATCAAAGCTTATAAAAAGTATTCTTCATACTATACTAACGACAGAAGCTGTGCTGAAAGCTTTGCTTTTACCAATTTATTTTCTAGCCTATTCAAATAATTTAAAACGACAAAATCATAAGAAAATGACTGTAGCAAGGTGATTATTATACTATTTATCTCATTATAAGCAACAACCTAATTACGTCTCTGCTCGCCTGTCATAATTCATAAACTTTTCTACTTTTTGCATACATAAAAAGTGCAAAAAATGACGGAAAAAAATTCTTAATTTTTTATTTAGAAATTTATTAAAAAGCTACAATTAAAATTTACGTTAAAATCTTAAATTTTCTTGGTGATAAAATAAGCAAACAAACAAAAAAAAAACAGAGGAAAAAACAAAAAGAAAATTTTGTTGCAACAAGGTACAGAACAAACCAATGTAAAATGCAATTTGTGTGTACAAAGTTTACATATTTTCATTAAATCGTTAAAAAAAAAGTAAGAATATCCTTGCTATGTGCATTAAAGCACGTTTATATTTTATTTAAAGTAATAAAAAAAAAAAAAAAAACGTTTTTTGATCGTTTATTATATTATAAATGAGATTGTTTATGTGGAATTTCTGTAACTAAAAACAAAACACCATAGATCACCCATAGTTTACATAAAATCCAATTATTCTATGGTAAGACTTTTTCTATACTTGTTAAAACTAAAAGACTTACAAAATAAATGCTATTAAAAGCTTCTTCTTTTTTTTTTTACTTTAAATTAAGGTGAATTGTTGACTTATGTTTAAATATAAAAACAAAAATTAATTTTAATTTCAATTTCACCACTTCAGAATGGACAAACAAAAAAAAAACTGTCTTGTTGTCAATAGAATGAAGGAAAAACAAATTTGCATTGCTGAAAAAAAAAAATCTTTTTTTTTTTTGCATACTTATATTTTGTTGAAAAGCACATTATTATTGTAAAAATGTTTAAACTTGAAACATAAAGTGGGATCGTGTTGTTAGTTTTCAAGTATAATTATCAAAATAAAGGAAATGCATAAGTCACAAAACTACAAATCCGTTTATATACTGAATGAAACTTGTTAAGCCTAAATTATAGAATCGAGAATACTTTTGCATCAGGAACAAAAAATAAAAAGTTCTTTTTTTTCTATTCTATTATTTTATGTAACTTTAAAAATAGAGCAAAAAAATTAAAAAAGAAAAAAAAATGAAGAAATCTTATAGTTGTAAGCCGTTAAAATAGAGCAATTATGCAACAATTTCCATAAAAAGTAACAAAAACTTCCAGTTTTAAAATTTTAACAATTTATCCTTGTCTGTCGTAAATTTGTTTGCTAGATGTTAGTTTAAACTGTGTTGAGTTTGTAACGATAAGTCCATACAACAATGTTTTTCGATGTTATTTTTGAATCTACAAAATATTTAAAAATAAAAAAAAAAACAGAGAAGCTTTTTTCCTTTAGTTCCTTTAGTTTAAATAAAAACAAACATTGTCTTGGTTTTTTGGCTTCTATTGCATCAGGAACAAAAAAAAAAGTTTTCCTTTTTTGCCATTCATTTCGCTACAGAAATATTTTAAAGGTTTAAAGCTAAAGAGCATTATTTAAATGTGATTAAAGAAAGCTTTAGAATAAAAAAAAAAGATCTCTTTAACAATTGGATAGATTTTCATTGAATGAGATTACATAAAATTTTAATTTTATTAATGTTGCCCCGTTTAATGTATTTACTTATGGAAAATTTTGGTATTTTGTATTGGATTTAACTTGGATGACTTTTGCACCTTTTTTTTTTTTTTTGTATAGTAATAGTAAATTATTATCTTAATAATTAAAAACGTAATCCTTTATGTTTAAGCAATGATAAATATGTGTTCTGTCGAAATCTTATATTTTATTTTAGTATAGAATTGCACATTTATAATGATTGCACAAAACCACAAACGTTGTCATTGGTATAAATAACAAATGTTGCAATATTGAATTTCGTGTACAAAGTCTGGGCGTTGTGGGGGTTTTAAATTAATCATTGAGTAACCACAGAACAGGTAATTTCTTGTATAGTGTAGGTGTGGTTAAATAGGAAATGATTTCTCTAGTAAAATGTTGATGCTGTCATCCGTACACAAAACTTTATAACTATGGTCGTCGGTAATTGTACAGAAAAAAAAAAAAAACTACAAACTAGTTATATTTCTGATTTTTGGGAAGTAATAGGTGATTTTCTAAATTATCAAAAAAGGTTTTCTATATTTGCGGTTAACAAACTGATGAAAATCTATGACATTGAATTGTTCACAACGATCTATCATTTTATCATTTTAAATGTGTCTCCGGTTATTTAAGAATAAATTTGTCTTCACACCTTTTTCTTTTCTGTTTTTTCTTTGGATTTCAATTGGTTTTTCAACATTTTAAATCCGATTCTATAATTTTAAAAATAAATACAGAAAAGCTTATATCGAAAATAAAATCAATAAAATATTTTTATACAGAATAAATGTGTAGGAAAAATAAAAAGGAAGAAGTTGGCCAATGTAACGTTTGTAATATGCAACGTGCAAATATTGGTTCTTTTTTATTTGTCTGTTTCAAACAAGCACGTCACATAAATACTGAACAATTTTAAATATAAATCGCGCACAAGACACTGTGTACACAATAAAATTTATTTATAAACCAAAAATAGAGAAGAAAAAATAATGCTTTGGATATTGATAAAATAAGCGTGAGTGTTCGATTGAGCGAAGATAAAAGGATAAAAATATAACAAGTATTCAACTTTATATTTTATTTCACTTTTTTTCTTCATATCAAAATATAAATAAAATGCATATGATATGTGGATTCCACATAATGTAGCAGGGTTTTTTTTTTCTTTTATTATTAAACCAAGTGTAACATAATGTTTAATGTATTTGCATTAAATATAAGACGATTGATTTTTCTTGCATCTATTACAACACGTTAAACAATTGTTAAGGAAATGAAACTATTTTCAAAAACGCAATGGCAAAAAATCAATAAGGATATTTCTATATTTCTGTTCTGTGCTTTTTCTTTTCTTTTTTTTTTTTTAACAAATAAACCGAAACACTGAGTTGTTATATCAACAGGATGCTGTATAAATACACAATAATATTTGTAGATACAAAGAAAAAACAAAAAAAAAAGACAGAAAAGTTGTTGATGTTTGCAAAAGTCGCAATAGATAATGCGAACTCAAGAGACTAACCTCAACAAGCAAAAAAAAAATTTTCTTTTTTTTGTATTTTTGTTTTTTCAGGAATTTCTATAAATTGTCATTGGGTATTTGTTAAACTTAACGAAAAGACCTACGATACTAATGCAATATTTGAATTGCAGAAGAAGAAAAAAACAACTTTTCAAAACAAAACTAAGGTACACACATGGTAGAAGTGTTAAAAAGGTATTATTTCTGATTAAACAATATTTTTTTTTTTTGTGTTTTCTGTTTTTTGTTTATTATTGTTTTATCAGCCAGCAAACAGAACTCAAGTTTATTATTTGTTGTCCTTTTTCTGTTGATTTTGTTAACATAACAAAACCATAAAAAAAAAAAAATTCTTTTTTTTTATCCATTTTTAATTAATAAAAGTAAGTGTTTGGATATTTCATCAATCAATATACCTTGTTAAGTGTACATTTGTGAAATGTTATTTCTGTATACATATTCATACATATGTGTGTGTTTGTTTATTTATTTATTTGTTATATAGTTGACCTGAACATGGTCAGAAAGCTTGTCTGACATTATGACATGAATGACTCCTGAAAGGGTTAATACAATGTTTACTGTTGTTTGCTGATGTTTCTCTTATGTGATACGATAACAAATTTGATTTCTGTATTACAAAACAGAAAACATATCTTGAATAATAATAATAATAAAGTAAAAAAAAAATAAAAAATCTTAGAAAGCTCGTTGTCAAGTATATGATGTTGTTATTAAAAAAAAAAAATAGTAAAGAAAGTCAGGAATAAAAGATCTTTATTGATTTCGCTTTAAATTGGAAAAATTTGTTTGACGTTTATAAACAAGAAATAACAAATAAAATGTTAATAAAAGTGATTTTTTTGTTCCTTATTTTTCTAAACTAAGTTGAATCTATTCACTGATTTTTCTTTTTTTTTTTTTTAATAGTTGTACCAAAAAGTGTTTACCTTAGTTCCGGATATTACAGTTGAACTCTTGTAAACGTTAACTTTCACAACAACCAACCATAAAACCGAAGGAAAATGTTTTTTTTTTTATATATATTTCTGTATAAATTGTCTATATAACTTGAGACAAGTCAATTTGTGGTAGCTTGAAACACTGTCTCTGTAACATTTGTGTCGGTGTGATATAGCGCATATCATTTCCGGTACAAGAAGACAATGTTTATACTTTTCTAAAATAACTATTATATTTATATGTATATAAGGAATATATATATATATATATAGAAATAACCATTATGGTTATATCATGTAGGCAGTCGTAGAGAAGAAACGTTTACCAACAAGAAACAAGACTGATGTTCATATACAATGCAACGAAAAAGGATTTATATTCACTTGAATGAATAACAAATAGTAGAGACGTGCAGAAAATTCTAGACATAAATCAATCAATGTATAAAAATATACTACATGATGGGAAAAAAATGTTTAAAAGAGAGAAGAGCAAATTCGGACAAACAAATAAATATATCTACCGAAAAAAAAAGGATCTTAATTTGTACATCAAACTGTAAAAATGGTACAGCAAGGACTATGTGTATATGGATATAGAGAGTAGGAAGCCTGTAGTTATGTTAACGTCGAACGTCTAATGGAGCCAGATACGTTATTTTCGTTTGTTCGTGCTTGTTCAACGGACGCCACTAACGGCCAATTTATAACATTTATACCATCAATTTTTTTTTTTTTTTATTTTCCTATCTTTCTTTCTGACTTGATCAACTCTAACGAAGCATTGTGTGTTGAGCTGCGTGCATTTAGTTACATAAACACTGTCATTATTCTTCTTTCTCTGGTAAGGTGAAGTCGGTTCGACTATTTATTTTCTACATAAACCAACTAAAAAAAAAAAAACGAAGAACTTTAATAAATATTACACAGAAACGTAGTCGTTCCCATTTTTATTTTTAAACTATAAATTTTTCATCAGCTTGGTCATGACAACAATAAATTAAAAAAAAAAAAAAAAAAAAAGAAGCAAAAATAAAGGGAAAAAGGAAAATAAACCTACAAAACACCATTATTGATTAAATAATTAACGTTTAACGTGAACGTTAACAAAAGAACAAAATAAAAATCAAACGTTAATAATTAATTAGTGAGTGACTTAATTGTTTTTTTTTTTTTTTTCTTCTCTCTCCTTTTTCCTTTTTTTTTTTTTTTCTTATTTCTAACCGTCTAATATAAAATTTATGTAATTAAATAAAAATAGAAATTAAATTTTTATTATTATTATAAAACAAAGAGAACAAAAATTCTTTATTTATGTTTTATTATATTTTTATGATTAAACAATATGTTTTGTGATTGTGATTTATCTTTATACAAACACAAATAAAATGAATTTTTATATTATTTCATTATATTTCCCAGAAGAATAAAATAGCCATCGACGTATACATATATCGACTTTTCTTGTTGTTTATTTATTATTATTTATTTTTCTTCTGCATATACATAAATGTGTATGCTCAGCATAATAGTAGTAGATATTATATGCGAATTATAAGTATTTTCCTATTTATTATTATTATTTCTTTTTCTAATCCTTATACATCTACTATACAATAGTTTCGTTTATATAGAAGATTGGACAATAAAAACACAAAGCAAAGTAACATAAATAAAGAATAATAATAATAATATCAATAAAACATAATAATAATAATAAGAAACAATAACAGCGATCAAAATTTTATTTGCTGATGATCAATGTTTTTTCTTAAAGCAAACAGAAATAATTCTTATAAAAAAAAATCATACAACGAAGAAAAGATAATGTACAAAAAAAAAAACGAAATAAGCTTTAAACATTTTATTTTTTTCCTTTTTTCCATGCTGATTAGCTTAACACTGTTAAAACCGTGCGGCTTGTTATCATAATTCAAACAAAAAACGCATGCGTTACTTGGACACATTTTTCACCACTAAATAATGTCTTTGGTAACAAGGAAAACCAACTAAACAAAAAAAAAATGTACTGCTAACCATTTGGATTCATAAAATTCTCAGTTTGCATTGGACAAGTATAGATAATGGTACACAAATTTACATCTTTATTTCCTCATCTATGAATGACATCTGCATTTTATTGTTCCATACGAAAAAAAAAAAAGTTAATTATAATAAACAACGAAAAAAAAAATGCAAAAATTAATTGATTTTAATTTTCTTCATTCCGCATGAATTTATTTCAATAGCAAAATTTATTTCCTCTGCAAAATATGTTGTATAGAAAGCAAAAAAAAAATAAACATAATAGGTTTGTGACATCAAGTGTAGTACTTTAAATATATGATTCATAAAATGTTTATAATTGAATTAAAAAAAAGAGCAACAACAGCAACAGCAAAAAAAACAAAAATTTAATAATGTTGTCTATAAATAAAAAAATAAAACAGGAAAAAAAAACTCCAAAACTGTAGCTTGAAAAATTTGATTAACGGCGAAGAATGTTATTAAATCATTTTGTCAATTGTTTACGAAAAAAATACAAAAAATTTGTAATGGAAAACACAAAAATATCAACTCATTTAAACTGTGCTGCTATTTTTAGTCTTCCTTTGTGTTTTCCTTTTTTTTTTAATTTTTTCTATGAAAAATATCCGACTGGCAACAACTTTAGCTGAATTTTATTTTTATTTATTTTTTTTATATCGTTTTTATGCTGTGTGTGTCTCGCTTTTCAAGTGTATACACGATGACTGGTCTGAGTGGTTTGCAGTTAATAAAAGGGTATTGTGATGTTTGTGCATAAATTTATTATTCGCTAAAAAACAAAATCATCATCAGGAGAACCAGCAGCAGAGCCAGCACAATATAAATGTTAAGGGTGGTGACGAAAAGCACATCAATGTACACAACCCATTCGTGTATTAGTGGATTTTTCCACTGGATTATTAAAAGTAAAATAAAAAAAACACACACAGAATATAACAAAATTAAAGGATTTCATATTAGAGAATAAAAAAAAAAAAATTGGTTAGAGAGCATGAAGAATATTTACCACCAAAGTTAAAACTGCTCTTTAGTAAATCCCTTTAGAGTATTTTTTTTTTTTTTTTTTATTCTTGAAAACTTCTTGAAAAACATTCTTCGAAAATGATTATTTGTGATCCACAATGCTATAATTTTTCAGGTTTATCTAATATTTTATTTTCCATAGTGTGTCGTTTATTTTAAAAACATGAGAAAAAGTAAGAATAATACAAAAACAGTATGTTAACGTAGATACATTTTGCTTTTGTGTCACTTTTATACACAAAAATACATTAGGTACCTCGGCTAAAAAAAAAATGAACGAAAAAAAGGCATCAAATATTTGTCCACCCACCACCTACATCCAATGCATTACGAAATAATTGTGAATAACCTCTAAATGGTTTGGGTGTAATACACGTTTAGGCTACTTGTTTTCCTCTAAACAATGTTTCATATTTTTATTTTTATTTTTACTTTGTTTTCAACATGACACAGACAAATAAATGCAGGATGTGACAAAAATATGATGTTACGAAAAAAAAAAAATACCTACAGTAGAATTTTGTAGAATTTTCTATGCGATGGAGGACATAGACCAGTCGCACACTTAATATTTTCTATTTTATTCAAGCAAATGTATGTATGTTGTGTGTATGTACATAATAACTGCCCCTGGAGTTGTTAGCAGAATTTTATATATATTTATATTTTGTTCTGTAGATGTTCAAATGATAATCGGTGACACTGTAGACACCAAAGTAGAGAATTGAACTGTTCACTCTGTGCCAACGGCTATATTATGTTTGCGCGCTGCTTCTGATTGCCAGCATATCTAGGAGACACTCGAAATCTACTCAACACATTAAATATACCACTTGGGATGACAGACGTTTTTTTTTCTTTTTTTTCGATAAAAAAAGGTTGAAAAAGGATATAAATAAAAGAGATGAAAAACTTTTCTTTATTCTTCAACAAATACAAAATTTGGAAAGTAATAAAGAAAAATTTATTTCAACCGAATTATGATTATTTATTCTAATTTTAGGCGACCCAATAGTTAATAAATCTTTTATAAAAAAAAAAACAATTTTTTTCTTAACAATCCGTATCACACAAATAAATTATTTAAATTAGAGTAAAAGATAAGCTTCTAATCTGGATTAATATTCACTTTTACTACGCAGAAATAAGTTTTTTTTTTTTTTAAATAAATTCGTTGTAGAAATATTATCCCCGAAAAAATTATAGTAAAAAAAAAAACCACCTTTTTGGCTTTAAAGATAAAAATTTAACATTCGATTATGTTGGAAAATGCTAATTATGTTAATAATAACTAAAAAAAAAAAAAACATGAGCCATAAGCAACTGGTTGGTATAAATTTATTTTCTTAAATTAAGCAAACAGATTGTACCTTGCAAAAGCATAAAACCGAATAAGAAATGAAAAAAATAAAATTTGTTTGAATCAAACAAACTTATTAGCTATAACGCTTTAGTGAAATAATCTATGTATATATATATATATATATATATATATATATATTTTGGGCAGGTGCGTATTGATTTTTAGAAATAAGAAAAATAAAAAAAAACTTTTTTTCATAATAATAAAAGAATTTTTTTTTGTTTGCGTCACTTTCTTAGTTCATTCAACAAAGACGGTAAGACAAAAGTCTATAATTTCTTCATCAAACAAATTAAATCGATAATCATTTTATTATTTCTGATATAAAAAATTATATAAAATAAAAAGGATAAAAATTAAATTGATTAAGTATTATGCTCAATTAGTTTATATTTATTATGGTTTATTCTTTTTTATTATTTATTTCTATTCTTTTTCTATAAGGATTATGAACTTAAATACAAAAACACAACAGTTTATGTATTATTTCTGTTTGCAATCTGATTATAATGACTTTCCACATTATATACAATAACCGTTCTACGTTTATATGTAATTTAATATAATAACAACTATTCACTGTTATAAAATAAAATACATAGTTTACTTGTTAATAATGTTTCTAATATCATATTTCATGTACATCCCTATTATGGCTTAATTATAGCATGTACAAGTAGTTTTAGATTAATATTTATTAAAAATGTATTTTTTATTAAAAATAATATTAATAATAATAATAATACAATTTGATACAATAAATAAATAAATAAATAAATTGTGTAATATAAATAATAACGAAACTTAATTATGGAAATTGATTAAAGGAAATTTTCTAATATACTTTGCATTATAATTAGAGAGAATTATGCATTGTAATAGAATAACAGAAGCAATAATCAGTCGCTATATTATCCGCTATTTTTCCCGTAACTTCAACTTCTGTTTATTGCTTTAAAAAATTAGAATAAATGGAATAGAATAACAGAACTGTTGGACCCACAATTTCGTTAAATGTTAGCATTATTAAGTGATCAATGCAAGTGTTTTGTGAAGGGAAACTTCAATTAAGTAACAAATACACTCCAACATTAATTTTAAGAATACGCTGGAAATATTTCTGCGCATCACATTATTCTCTTTAATTATAAATTCATCTATAACTAATAACCATAATTTTCAACAGATGAGTATTTATAAGACCTCTAAGCTCTATAGTTTATTTAAAAAAAAAATGTATTGTTTCAATTTTATCTCTCATTGTAAAATGCAAAATAATTCCACAATATAAATATTACGTTAAAACTAATTTATATTCTCTAATTAAAAAAAAAAAGAATAGAAACGAGAAGTAAAATTAATCAATTTCTTATGATAAATCGCATTTAAAAGTTTCCTTAATAATAATAATACAAAAATAAAAAAATTAAACTAATTTATTATAACTTTCACTATAAGTCGGTGTTTTATTTTTGTTTCCTTCTATAATTTGATTTAAAAATAAATTCATTTGAATGTCAATCGATAGTAATAATAAAAGTGAAAAAAAAAAAAAAGTTAATTAATTATAGTCATCAGAAGGGTATATAAATAATTTAATGTTTTTTTTTTTTTCCTGTAATTCACTCTTGTTTAATATAATTTACTTTTTTTTATATAAAATTTATATTTGTTCTGTTTTTAAGCGTTTTTATTTATTTAATTCAATTGACACCACCAAGGTGTTGACACAAATAGAAAACTATGGTACCCATTTATAATTATTATTTTTTATTAATAATATGCGTGTATAATAAACAAATATTTAATTAAAAAATACCAAAAAAACTTAATTTCTAAAAAAAATTTAAGAAAATATTTTTCGGTTTATGACAATTGACAAACCAACTTTCCAAATTTTTATTTCTTTACCGCAACGCATCATCCTAATGAGTTCTTCATAAATAATATCATATAACATTTATGTATGCTCTCTTGTGTTCATTTTAATAATGCGTATAATGTAAATTACCCACCCTATAAGGTATACAAATGTAAAAACAAAAATAAAATGTTTTTTTTTTTTTTTTAAACGAACGAAACATAATAACACTTCTATAGGTAACATTGGATTTGTTTTTATTGTTGTGGAAACCAAACCATCACCAAACAATGGTTTTTCTTTTGATAAAAAGACGATGCCATATATATATATATATATATATATATATATACATATACGCAGTATATATTATGGTAGATTAGGATGGCATGCAGTTTTCTCTATAATTATTGTTAGCATACACTATAGAAATTATAAAATAAAACGAGCGCATATAATAATACAAAATTAAACCACCCTCGAACATTTTCGCCAAGGTGTATTATGTTTAAACTCGAGGTTTAACTATTGTAGACGTATTTTTCATATTATTTTTGTTTCGTTAGTATGCCTTTATTTATTGTTATATACATATCACTACTTAATACAAATGTATACACATATCTGCACATATATTTATATAATTACAATAGAAGGTAGATCTTTATGAATACCCATTCAAACTACATATATATATATATATGTATACTTAACATGATATTGAAACAACTCAACCGTATATTCAACATTTGTGTCAGCAACCATGTTCCCTGACCCTGAATTTAACCCATCAACCCATTTAAACACGGCTATTCAATGTATATGAGAGCGCACAGTACATTTCATTTAGAACCCATTCCAAATTGAAAAACTCTTCTCCTTTTTTTTTCCTCCATGCCATCTTTAAACGTAACTGCTGTACACATTTACAGATTTAATTGTGACAACGCGATGTTCTTAAGCTTTTACTATATAGGTATATACTTAAAAACATTCATTATACGTTGGTTTTATTTAACCTCTTTCCTTTCCTTTCCTTTTTTAATTTTATTCTTTATTTTCCCGTAATCATAAACTTGGGTATGTGAATAAAACTCATCGTTTTCCATTCATTTGTTTTCGTTTTTTCGCCCTTTTGTTTTTATCAAGTTAATATAATCGTCGAACGTATAAAGCACACCTTTGGCACAGCCAATTTCTTAATGATATTAATTTTATTTTCTATATAAGCATAAAAGATTGTCTGGTTGTGGCATTTGTATTTCTTACCAAAACGTATAAAGAGACATTATATAATGGAAGAAGCAAAGTAAAAATTAAGATAATAAGTAATTACGCTGATGACACAACAATCATTTACTAAAGCTTTCTGTTCTCTCTTTATTATTTTATTTTTTCTTTTTTTTTTTTAATAAATTTTAATTAATTATTCTTGTCTTTAAATGAATGTTTGCTGCTTAACATTTAGAAACTTTTTTGAAAATTTCAATTAATTAATTTTTTATATTTTATTTACGTTTGCTAAAATATTTGTAATGTTTCTGTCCATCAAAACATATTTTTTCATTTTTTTATTCCTTTTATTAAATATTATGATTATAATTATTACATGTGCAGTGTACGGTTGATATGAAATTTTACGAGGTACATTTACATTATGAAATCCTTTTCAATAATGAACTTACCCATCCATCGTACATTTTATCATAAATCATAAAATTATACAAAAATCCATTTAGTATATACACTGGATAAATCTTTATATACATAGAATATACAGCAAAAAAAAAAAAAGAAAATATTTTGTTTGTTTAATACACAGCTGAGGGATCTTGAATCAAAAATTACGTTGAACAATAAAAATAGCAAAAACCAACATAAAATTAATTTTTTTTTTTTTTCTAAACTTATAAAGCAGAAAATGAGAAATATTTAATTAAGCCGTGCACAATTAATGAAAGTCTATGCTTGTTACCATATTAATGTATTGACAATGACATGCACCCTTTATAAAATAAAATAAAAAATAAAATATGGAAACAACCCATTAGAAAACGTTGGAGTTAAAGTGGCTATTATTAAAATAATAAATTATGTATTTTGTAACCACTTTAGCCACCAAATGCAATGCACAAATTGTATAAAACTTTTTTGTCGTTGCTTTAATTCGTTACTACCAACCACTGTTACTTAACCGGATTTAAAAACCGATTATATAACAACAATTTTCTTTCTTTTATTTACTTTTATGCGACAATTAAATTATTTTTATTATTATTTAGTCTTCGGTTTTATGTAGGCAAGTTCATATTTTTTTATTATTTGTTTCTGGTGCTTTTTGACGTTTTAAAGCATGTTTTAATGACTAGAAAATGATTGTTCTTTTTTTTTTTACCGGATATTCTTTAATAGTTACAACTACTTAAATTTTGACTAAATATTTATCTAGAATCTACTTTTTGAAGCTTTCTGTTCTTCCAGAATTACCTTTCGCAAACCATAATTGTTATTTAAAATAAAAAGAAAAAAAAATTATATCTTCATTTGTAATATTGTTTTTAAATTTCCTGAACATACAACAAACACACACACATTTTTAAATCTCCATTTAAAATTATAGCGTGCATAGAAAATTCTTGAAATTGATAAAAGCTTATTATTAATATTTACTATAGCATCGTGATTTTTCATTATTTCTTTCCATCATACTCGTTTCTATGTTTTCTTACAGCATTACTGTTTTCCGTACTAAATTCATTTTTCTTAAATTCCCATTTTGCATTCGTTGATAGGATTAACAAGTAGTAAAAAAAAAAAAAATTTATAATATTATTCGCTTAAAGCGAATTTCTTTTAGAAAAATTGTTTCAAAACTATCATTCGATTAAGTTTTTTTTTTTTTTTTTTATTATTATGATTATGAATATGGATGTGACATAATATTTCAACACATTACATTATTCCACTTTCTGCATTTGAAATTGTAAAAGCTTTTCGTTCTCTCTAGCATTTTTTTTTCTTTTTTAATTCTGTTATTAATTCTATAAAATATGAAGTTTTTATTGTCGTATAAAGTGGACATTACTATAAAATTTAATGCTTTTATTATTTTTATCCGTAAAAAATATAAAAAAAAAACAGAAAAAATCGAAAAAACTTCTCTCTTGACTTTTAATATGAAAACATTTTTCCAGATAGGTACACACTTGACTATTATATCATTATTTTTGAAATTTTTTTTTCCTTTATCGTCAAAAATTTACATTTTTTCGTTGTTATCGATTAAATGTTTTATGGTACTGCGGTTATGACTTAAATAGAACACAAAAAATAGCAACAATGACTTTTACTAAACAAATATTATTCTTTTTTTATAATTTATTTTTTTTGTTACTTTTCCCATTTGTGTAATAATTTAATTTCCTATATTATTTTTGTAACAATAAAAAATAATAATAATAATAATAAGGAAATTTATCAAAATTCAATATGCCTGAAGCATCGTTGCCGCCTTTTAAAGCATCAATATTGTATGTATATAGAGAGACAGAGAATGAGAAGTAAAAATTGAATTGATTCTTTCCAGCTGTTGCTATCCTGTCTGTATATAAATTTTAAATAACGTATACACTACGGTTTAACACTACGGATAGATACTATATGCCTTAGTCTTGATAATTTGCCGACAGATACAATTATCCCTAACACTGAATTCAAATAATACCAAATAATCCGGAATGTTTACTTTCATATTTATTATACATATATTTACTACCTCAAGCACTTCATGTACGGCATTAGATTATTTGATTGAATTTCTGGCGTAAAATGTAGAATACAAAAAAAAAAAAAATAATAAAATAGCTCTCGACTGTGTGGTCTCTTGGCATAACTCCGAATGAATTTGTAATTTAATTTTTGCTGCTTTTTTTTCACCATCATTTTATTTCAGTACTTTATTATTCAAGCTTTTTATAATACGTGTATGTTTGGTTTTGTTTAAAGCTTCGTTGTCTCTCAAATAATAAAAAAAAAATCTGCAGAGCATAATTCATTGGCTAACATCGTTTATATTTAATCATATTGTTATTGTTATTGATTAAAAAACAAGAAAAGGCATTTACATTGCATTAAATTGTATTACTAAGGGTAGGTAGACACAATTGTACATTGCTAGTGGCTAATCGACAATATTATAACATTAGATTCTAGTGATTTAACTTTACTTTTATTTTATTTTCCATTCTCTCCTTTGTTTATTAGAAATTTAGATAGATGACCATAGATAATTAAATAAATTGAAAATCGAAGAATAACTAACATTTTGTGATTGAATTTATTCTCTGTGACTGTTAAAAGTCAATTTATTACCCACAAGTAAAACCAACTTTGTATTCAATGGAAATTATTTTAAAATCTCAAAGGTAATATTACTTCAAAATAGTCTTGAAAATAATTAACAATAAAGCAAATAACACAGTGAGATAAAAAAAAAAAATTAATTCTAATGAAATTTAAAAAAAATTTATTTTCTATGTAAGCTACTTACATAACTAAGTGCAATTTACTAAAGAATTCATAAAAAGCTTACATAACGAAAGCTTTTTAGGTCATTTCTATTACTATTTTAGCAACAACAAAAAAAAAAAAAAAGTAGGAAAAAAATACAAAAACCCAACCTTTGCCATAAACAAAACGAATAAAACTCCCATCTAAAATTAAATATTTAATTTAATTTATTTTTTCTTTTATATTTATACTTAGATAAACTTTAGGAAAGCTTTTTTTTTTTTTTTTTATTAATATAAAGAATAAAATGTTTCGTTTTTATTGCAATATTTATGAAATAATAACGTAAAATTATGTTACGATAATATGATTGAATTTCTGTGTTATGTTTTGATGAGCAAGAGTAAAGCTGCTTTTAACATCATCATCATCATTTAAACTAAAATTGGATGATTTCAATTAATTTAACATAATCCGATTACAATAATTGTTATAATTTTCTATAAATTTTACATTTTCTATTATTTCTCAATTAATCTAAATAAAATTTTTCCTATTTTTTTTTTCTTCTACTTCTTTAATTTACACAGGAAATTATTTCATAAATAGATAATTTTTTCTATTTTGCTTCGTTTATGCAAGGATATATGCAAGCAAGATAATAAGAAAAGCAAAAAATTCTCATTAATTCAGTTTTAGTCAAATATTTAATCAATAATGTGAAATACGATTCTTTTCGCTTGCTTTTTTGTATTCAAATCTTGTATTAAAAATGCAGATAAAATTCACCTGAGTATGACAAAAAAGTTTAAGGACTTTTAAAAATGTAAATACAATTTTGTCGCATAAAATTTCTTGTACAAAAAGTTGAGTGGAGTTGCCTTTTTCCTCTTTAAATAAAGAATTTAAAGGAAAGAAACAAGAAAAAAAAATTATTTTTTTATTTTTTTTTGTAACATATCAATATAAAATCGAAAATATTAAAAAAGCGAAACGAAAAATTCAGATAAAATTTTATGACTGTCATAATATTGAATGGGACTTGGTCGTATAATGGTCACTTGAAAATTCTGTTGTTGGAAATGAAGAAGAAAAATATAAATGTATAAATTGTGGTTTGATGGCTGGTGATAGCTGGTGATGGCTTCGTTTTATACATTTTTTTTTCTTTCCTCTGAAATGAAGACTAGTTTAGTGGAATTTTCGTTATTATTTTTTTTTTTTGTCTTTTGTGTTGTTGCCTTGTTAGCTGAAATAATAATAAAAATAATAATAATACTAAAAAAAAAAAATATATTAAATAAAATAGTAGAAGAACGAATAAAAATGAAGAGATGACGAAAAAAAAAAAGAAAAGAAAAAGTTTTGTATCTTCCAGCTTTTGCTATTGATTTTTATTTTATTTGATTTTATATTTTGGTTGTTTATTTGTTGAATATAAGATTTCAAGTAATTTTCTGGTCTCTCTTCCAACTATTATAGATAATAATTTATATAAATATATAATGTAATTTTTATATTATAGAAAAAATATCATAAAATCATGTTTCCATCATTGACTCATTTTACGTGAATGTGAATTTTTTTCCTTTTTTCTTAAAACTTCGTTTCGATTTTTTTTTTCCTTGAATTTAATGAAACTTTTTTCATCAATTTTATGCGATTTTGTAATTTTTTTTTTTAACTAATATTAAACTACAGAGAGAAAAAAAAATTAAATAATATTTATATAAAAAAGTAGCACTGAGAAGTTTTTTCACGTTGTTTTTTTTTTGTTGCTCTACAAAAAGAGTAACATGAGTATCCTTTATTTTCATTCTTTGCTTAAGAAAAATTAATTTTCTACTTGAAGAAATTTTTTTTTTTTTTTATTAAAGAATTTTCTACGTTTTATGTATTCAATTTATTAACTAAGTAGAAAATTATAAGTAATTTTTAATTTAAAATTATGACTAGTTTTCACCGTGTGCTTACTATAAATATTTTTCTTTTCCTTTTTCATTTTCATTTTTTTTTTGTCTGCAATTTTCATTCATTTCTTAACGAATTTTTTAGTAAAAAGAAAAATAATTAAATCAATAAATTTGAGAATAATTTTTCTGTTTAATTAAACATTAATATATTTATGGTAGACGATTTTAATTTGGTTTAAAAACAGACAAAAAAAAAAAAGAGTAAATTTAATAAAGTTTTTTTTTTTTTATTATTTTCTATCAGAATTATATGTAATTAATATTATTATATTTTATTTAATTAATTTTGTATTATTTATTCATTTTGCTTCTATATTTTTTTTTTTTTTTTGTTAAATTGTAATATTGATTCAATGAAATTAATTAAAATTTCAGAATATAATATATATATATGACTGGCTATCAAATAATAAGTTAATAATGTTTTACACATAATGTTTATCTAGCTGTATATATAATGATATGATTATGTCTGTATTTATTTACACATTTAACAACAATATTAAATATATTTTTAATTTTTTGCTTTACTTTACTTTGTATGTTACCTGGTTTTTATATTAAAATAGTTAATTCACGTGCGTCAAACATAATATAAATTTTGTAAATATGTCTGTATATATGCTAAGCAATTAAATTCAAATATTAATTAACAACGGATTAGTACAACCAATTTATTATTTTACATTAAATGTAGATATAGATAAATATATAAAATTTATATATGGTCAACATAAATAATCCTGAATGTAATCCTCACAAATAATATAACCATATATACTCCGTATATATACATAGTAGTAGTTAGTTTATTGTTTTTATTATCAAATAAAATTGTTTTAAAAATATATTTTGTTTTTTTCTTCTCTTTTTTTCATTTTTATTTAAATATGGTTTAAACATAAATATACATTTTGGGATAGCTTTTAAGTTAATAAAAATTAAGCATACATTATTTCAATAATCAGTTATCTATTTAAATAAAATTTATAATGATGATGTTTATCAATAAAATAGGCTTGCAAAATATCAAATTTATATACAAAAAAAAAAAAAAGTTAATACATTAATGCGTATATTAAACATATATTTGCATAAATTCACTTTAATTATTACGGGCTTTTCAAATATAATTATAGCAAACTTTTTACATTATAACAAAAAATAACTTTTTACTTTATAAATAAAGAATAAAAGATTTTTTGCGGTACCTTTCCATGCAAAACATATTAATAAGAGAGCACTATGAGATATTTATTTATTAAATCACATTCTCAAGACAAAAGCTGCGTTAGTAAGTTCATTTACGGTACTCAAAGACTCAATGACACTATTTTCCCGATAAAATACCTCTGCATTATCTTTATGCAATACATCATGCAGTCTAAGATTAAGCAATCACATTCATAAGGCAAAAGACTTAAGCAAAACAATTAAAATAAAAAAAAGTGACCGGAAACAGAGATATATAATTAATATCAAATCTAAATCGTGTCAATTAATAAACTTTCTCTGAATTGTGTAAAAAATAAATGACAAATTGGTCATCCTGTATTAGCAATAAAACAAAACCAACAAAATAAAGTTAGTCCAATTACAACAAAGAAAAGAAAAGAAAAGAAACGAAAGAAAAAAAAACTCTTTTATTGGTCGTGTTCTTAATTTATTTCAGATTTATTAAATAAATAAACAATTTGCAGCATAAAACAAAAAATAAAAAAAAAATGTTTAAGGGAAAATTGGCGAATAAACAACAAAACAATAATGAAAAGATGATAATCTTTAAGTAATTTGTCTTGTTAAGATTTAATATCTTGACATAATTAAACACTGTGAATGTGGTTTTTGATTGCTTTTTATTTTATCATTATTATTGTTTCCTTAGCTTTTCAGTTTATTTAATAAAATATTATCAATTCTAAGAATTTTATTAAACAAAGGAGAATACCGAGAGGCTTTTATAATTTTTTTTATACAGTATATGGACATTATATGAACGATGAATATTGTTCGCTAGAAAATAAGATTAAATACCAATTAAATAGACAACAATAACAACAACAATCACTACATAAAAAAAAATTAACAATTTAATTTGAAACACGCAATGAAAAGCTTTTTATTTTATTATACAAAAAAAAAAAATAAAATATTATTCTCGTTAATAAATCAAAGAATCAGAATTGAAATTGATTTTTCTCGTTTTTTCTTTTTTTTTGTATCCCTTTTTTTAATGAAAGTCGTAAATAACGAGTTAGTTTTCAATTACAAATATTAAAAACACAATCGAAATAAACGACATGTTGACAAGGGTTGATATTCCTGTTTGTTCGTTTTCTTTTTTTATTATAAATATTACAGCATATATGCAGCGCAGTTACGATTGTTGGTTATCCCAAAGGTATTACGTTACTTAAACATTGTTGCAAGAGCTTTTAGTTTTTTTGTATTATTATTATTGGCTTTTTATTATTTAATACACGATAGTATCGTTTTATTATTTAATTTATTAAATATTTAAGAATTTTATTAAAGTTTTAATTATCTGGTAAAACGTTTATCAACTGTAAAAACGTTTTAAAGAAATTTTCAGTATAAGAAGGTGAATTTTATGGAAAAAAATTAAAAATAAAAATGCTTAATAAGACCATTTCAGATTCAGATTTCAAAAATTTCTTTGATTGTCATGTTCATGTACAAATTACTAGATGATAAATTAAAAAAAAAATATCTTAAACAGCGTATATGTCGTAAAGGAAAACAACAATTTAGACCTTTTGACAGATTATTTCTAATGACAGACTTTTCTACATTTTATTTCTTTTTGCTAATGATGCTACTAGCTCCGTCAACAATAACATCAGCATTAATACGCAGAAATAAACGAGATTTCAAACAATTTATTATAAATAAAAACGCAGAAAAAAAATAAGAAGAAAGTAATATAAAATGGTGTGTATCATAGCGAAAGGCAGCACAAAAAAAGCATAATAAATAATAAAATTAAAAAAAAAAGGAAAAAAAAAGGGAAAACACAAAAAGGAAAAAAAGAAAAAAAAAAAAAACATTGAATAATGAAAAGATGAAAATTGTTGACAGAAAAATGTTGATGTTTTTTGTGCTTTTTATTCTATTTTCGGTATGAAATTTTCTTGACATTATTTCTCTTTTGATCATTGATGTTTTTCAATCTAGAAATCAACAAAAAGGCACCATTCCTTACAATAGAAACTCATTTTATTTTCTCCATTTTCCCATTTATACTTTATTCAGGAACAACAGCGTACTTGTTATGTGATTTCTGTGTATGTGGTGAGGTTTTTTTTTTGTTACGCTTTTTTACATCAGCTAACAACTTTAAAAAAAAAAAAAACGGAAAACAACGAATTTTACAAAAGAAAAATAAAACTGACTTGAAATACATTTTTTTTTTTTAGTCCTTTCAACAAGGCCTATTCCCTATATTTAGAAATATTGTGTAAAAAACTGTTAACCGATGTTTGCTTGTAATACGAAAATATTTTCGGTAAAAGAATTTTCTTTTCTTTTCTTTTCCTATTTTCCTTTCTTTTTTGCATTCAAAATTTATAGATAAATAAAATAAAATAATAATTTGATTGATAAAAGCATAAAAAAGGGTTCGAATAATTTTTTTCTATTTTTTTTTTTTTTTAGTTTGCAATAAATAAATTTATGATAGAAAAAAAGTCATGTAAAAGGAAGCAAATGGTTTATCAGACTTGCCATTGTCCAAGCGTATTGAATTTTTAAATTTGAACTCATCGTATTTATAATGCTAATCCCTCAAAAGAAACTTAAACGTCTTTGACAGATTATTTGGTCAAACTAAGAAAAATAAAAAAAATATAAAACACATGAATTCAGAATGGTATTTGATGTCCTTTTTATCAATTCGGGACATTTTTTTTATTTTCTCTTTCTTTTATTATTAATTTCGATTTATTTCTTATATATATATTTTTTTTTAAGTGGGTAAAAAGGCTGAAAAACACTAAAATAAAAGGCATTTGTTATCGATCGAGAATACTATCGATTTAAAATAGAATAAATTAAAGAAGAAAGTTTATAAATAATAAACGAAAATAAAACTCTTTAATCCAAAAAAAAAATAAAATTGAATTAATGTTATAAAATTTTAATGAGGTCACCGGTAGAAATGTAATGAAAGAAACGTAATTATTATTTTTCGATTAAAAGTTTACATGGCAAGAAAAGAAATGACCGTAACATGTGCTGAAGGTTAATTAAATATTCATGTGTTTAAGTTGTTTTATAAATAGAATTAATGAAAAAATTAATGCTACTCACTATCACGAAGATGTTTTAAAGTTTTCTTTAAATCAATTCCCTTTATCAGTGGTTTTTTTTTTTAAACATTTTTGCTTTCTTCCACACTATTTGGTTAAAGCGTTTAATGTTTACAATAATTTTTTTTTATTTTATTTAAACTCAATTGAGCAAATTTGCTTGAGTTTTTTTTTTTTTAATTTTAATGCAGAAAAAAAAAACAATTTTATTCATTCACGCGCTTCATAATGATGACATGGCATAAAATTTGCATAAAGTTTCTTTCATTGAAGAAGGAAATTCAAACTAAAATAGAAAACTTACACTCGTGAATACGTGTACAATATTATGTTTATATAAAAAAAAGAAAAGGAAAATAAAGAAAAAAAAAATCTCTCTAACAAGTACTTGACACTTTACTTTTCTACCCATTACCAGCTTTCAATTTGTTGAATCTTTGTTAAAATGACGAGATGCCGCATAATAGGAAATGGTATGAAATGAGGGGCAGACTTGTTGTCGTTACATGATGTAATTTAATGAAGTATATCTATACAATCCGGCATATATAATATAAAATAAATTGGAAAAGCTGTCGCAGCATAAAATGAACCATCACCGACACCACATACACACACTGTTAGATGTTGAATGGGGGTTAGTTGATTTTTCACTAATTCAACTAATTTTCTTAGAATGATGAAATACACGATTTAAAAAAAAATGAAAATGAAAAAAAAAAAAAGTCGACACTTTTAAGGTTTTTTCTTCTTTATCTCATTTCTTTTTTTTTACATTTGATTAAACTAAATTGAATAGAGAACAACTCTTAAACTTGACACTGTGCCATTATCATGCATATAGACTATTAAAATTTAGTAATATGCTTGTTAGTCAATTTGTCTTGCCGACGTAAACGAAAATTTGTTAAAAAAAAAAAATAAATAAAAAATGTGTGTATGCCTTAATGTCATGCAATAAATATAACAAGTTGAATTAGATGAACCACATCGCTGATGACAGCAGGAAACTGTCGAAATAATACACGAACAGATGAAAATGAATGGAATTAATTTCTATTAGTGTGGTGTTGGAAAAATTTTCTTATTCGCACAATAGATGGTGGTGTTAATAGAAGAAAAACTATTAAAATGTAATAAAAAAAAGGAGGGAAGAAGAATATTATTAACCACAATTCATAAATTATTCAAAGCTTAAAGATAATAAATTAACCCTTTTTTATGGTTTAACCAGCTTTTTCTGTCTTCGATATTTTTTTTGTTATTTCTTTTACATTTTCACTATTGATTATACATAAATCATGATTTTTTCAACAACAGCAACAACAAAAACATAAATTATTAAAATTTAATTAATAAAAGAAAGAAAAATTAATTTTTATTGATTAATTATCTTTACAACGGAATTATAATGTAATCTTAAAACACAAATAACATTCCTCTTTATTAACATTCTTCTCCGATTGAATAATTTCAAAACTATTTTCTAATCTTTGCAAATAACCGGATAATAAAAACATATGCGAAATTTTTAAAGTAATAACTAATCGTTAGGCATAACTTTATAAATATTACATAAAAAAAGAAGCAATAATTTGTGGGAGGATGATGGTTTGTTTGAGGGTTATTAAATAAATATGCTAATAAAGTTATTTTCAGGCTAAGACAAAGTTATTAAACACATTTATGACTGTCCCATGTTAACATATTATATAGAGAATTTGTTTTATTTAATAACTTAACAAAGAATTAATAATAAAGAAGACAAAATAAAAGAAACTACAGAGCCAATAAACTTATAAATTATATTACATAATATGTGGGTAAAGGGTGAAATTTTATTAGAATATTAAATCCTTAGTCTTTTGTGTCGAAACATTTTCATGTATTTAGATTTTTTTTATTAAATTTATATTTAATCCACATGAAACATATTATTTATCAAGTCGCATTTTTTTTTATTAATTTCTATATGTCCTTTTATTAATAATGGTAAAAGGATCAACGCATTTTTTTATTTTTTTTTTTTTGCATGATTAAACACAAAACATTTCTATAAAATACCCAAAGGAAATAATTTTCCAAGGCAGCACCCTACCAACGGTTATGTATAGAAATGTTTTTTGTTAAAAGCTTAATGAGCTTAAAATTTAATTGGTCTCTGTCGTGTTCTTACATTTTTTTTTTCTGTTTTCTATAAAACCTCATCATTTTGATGCATGAATATTAATAATAATAATAATTCTTTTATTCCCATAAGTTAGTCACATAACAAACCTAGTTTGACTTTATTTTTATATCTGAAAAATACCTTTCAAACCTTTTGATAAATTAAAAGATTTTTTGCATATTCCAAATGCATTAACGTTACTAAAATAAATAATTTTAATTAAATAAAATATTTGATTTGATTTTAATAAATAAATTCATCTGCTTCTATAATTTTTTTTTCCTTTTTTTTTTTTAAATCAATTAAAAAGAAATAATTTTGATGCAATTTTATTTTAAATGGAATATTCATAGCACGTAAAGCATCCTATAGGCGAATTTATAATTAGAGAGACAACTAAGTGCATAGTGATTTACATATAATGCTGGCTTTTACTATAAAGCAAAGTTTAATTTTGATTTTGTTATAGAAAATGTTTATAAAACTCAAAATGAATTTTTGTTATTTGGGACTAGAGTGCTTCAAATATAGTCTGACAGGTTTGTCCTTCAGATGCGCTCCGAAATTATCTCTAACTAGTTCTATGACGATTTTTCAATAAATTTCTTAATAACATTTAATAAGATCACATAGACATTTTAGTGAATAGAAGCAATCAAATTACTTTGTCTGTTGTAGATAGATTTTTTTTTTTTTTTTTTTTGCTTCACAATTTATTATCGTTTTAATTGATGAAATCCATTGATTATTCATTTCTTAATTAAAATTACCTTTTGTTTCAATTATTCTACTCATGTTAAGTAAAACGTACAAATTTTCAGCAATACCAAGAGCAAGATCATAATAAAGATTTGATGCTTTATTTACTAATATCGCACGCAACAGCATCAAAAATAATATCAACACACAAAAAACCAATTACTGCCAGAAAGCATAAAAGATAGAAAGATAGAAAGAAAAAAGAAAAAACTTTAACTTAGTCTATCCGTTCTATCTGATTTTCAAATTATATTTGCAGTTAATGTAAAATGCCTTCTAGCATCAAGTTATCTACAATCTAGAAACCATATACCATCTATAACGTATTTATTCGATTAGATATTATTGTTTTGTAGTTATTTCTGTTTATTTTGAAATTGCAATGTCTGATTAGAAAGCTATGTGGATTTATTTATAGAACATTCAGACATTTATTTAGCAAAGCTTTAGTGATGTTCAACTATAGTTAATAAAAATAAAAAAAAAAAAAACAGATGAAGTAAATGCAGAAGTAGAATAAGAAAATTTTAGATTGAAATGGACGTGTTTTCAGTTACATTTAGTTTTTCGTTATAGAATATTCGCCCCTTATTTCTATTATTCCTTTATTATGTTTGCTGACTCATCATGACTAAAATATATATGTATTAGAGTAAAATGAAAAATTATATATTTTATGTTAATTAATTAAATTAAATTAAATAAATAATTAATAATATTATTTAATCCGTTTTTAGAAAATTCAACACAAAAAGATTATGGTATGTTCTAGGTGGTAAACATCGTTAAAATTAAATATAAACGGAGTCAACGTAATGTAAAAATAACAAAAGTAAAAAAAAAATATAAATTGATGACATGTAAAACAAATTGTTTTATTTTCCCTATATTTTTTATGTTATTATTCGATAAATATTTATTTTTATTTTTGTATGCCTTAAATCATCATACACAGGTTGGTTCTGCATTATAACGATTTGATTTACGACGTCTGTTACTAATTTATCGTAGAGTTTATTTTGCTAAAACTGGATTTTTAAAATCAATTAGTGTTCCTAAAAGCATTCCCAGAATATATACTCTCAGTATCTTTGAAATTTTGTAAAGAAGGAAAAAAAATGACAGAGCATAGCATATAAAATAAAAACGCGACCAGCCTGTATTTGTTATTAGCATTTATATGTAAATAAGTTTTTTTTTTTTTTTGTTATCAAATAAACGATTTTGTAATGTTCATATAAATCGAAAAAATAATATTATAAAATAGATGGATAAATATATAAATATATATAAAAAAAAAAAGACGAAAATATTTATAAAAACAATTTTTTTGTTCTGTATATTATAAAAAGCTTGTGGGGCATTAAACAAATAAAAAAAAATAGAAGGAAAATGATGATTCTAGTTTACATGAGGTTTCGGTGGTTTGTTTTTGTATCTACAAACACAAAAATACGATAAATAAATTAAATAACAATGCGCTGTTAATACAAACATACACGCAATATCAATTCCTTAATATTGTTATCAATGTTTTTGATCAACTCATCATAATTATCCTTAATTATTTGTTTTTATAAATGTATGTGTTTATGTAGCTAAGTATTGTAATTGAGAATAAAAGCTTGTGAAGATGAGTAAAAAAGTTTCACTAAACTACTAAAAGTAATTTTTTAAAACACAATTTGACTAAATGTACGACTGGTAGTTATGGCCTGAAACAAACTGTCGCCATAAATAAATAAAAAATTATTTAAACTAACTAAAAATCAACAAATGACTTAATAAAATAATAATTTATAACGCAATTCTAGTTGTGTTCAGCCATGATAAGAAAACGAACATTTCATAAATTTTCCAACAATTTTTGTTTACTTCACATTTCACGACATTATTTCACCAATTTTCCACACTTTCATAAAACAATCAACGTTGTCATAAATTATTAAAAAAAAAATTTTTTATATAATAAAACGAAAGAAAATTTAACAAATAGAAAAGAGAAAATTATTTTCTTCGTTATATTATTTTTAAAAAAAAATTATTTCACAATAAAACACGCCAATGATGGAGGAATAGGAAAAGTAAAAAAATGATTTCATTAAAACAATTTAATTCCGTAATATTAATTGAATGTAGAAAGAATTAATGAAGAAAACGTGAAAAATTATGTCAAGGTTATTGCATACAAATTTTTTTTTTCGCTTTTATGTTGGGAAATAATCAACGAAATGTAAATTTATTTTACATTTGATAGGAAATCTATTTTTTCTTTTCTATTCGCTTTTTTCCATGGGTCTTACATTAGTGAATTGTAATAATAATGTACGGATTATATTTTATAGCCTTTGAAATGGTTGCAAATGGATTTAAAGTAGAGGTTTTAGACTAATACTTATCGGTGATGAATTAAAATTTAATGAAACTTTGCTTGTACTTCTATAAATCTCATGTACTGATCCTAATAAGACTTCATTTATGAATGTTTCTATAAAACTTAAGATAAATCATTTCCACTATTTTTTGTGGCCTAAAAGGTAATTAATGTAGCTTTGGATCCGTTTGCCTGTAAAACTATTGTAGTTCCCTAGTTATTACGTTTCTATCGTTGTGGCTAAGTTAGAAATCGTCGTACATAAAACAATTGTTTACTTTAATAAAATTATTATTCCTTAGCATCGTCATTGTAAAATAATTAATTAAAAAGATAAATTTTATAATTTCCATGATCAAATATCAAACAATTGCTTAGATTAATTTAAAAAAAAACAAGAATTTACGATAATAGCTTTTTCATTATATAACATTAACTAATTATCGGTGGTTTATTTATTTTATTTATTTTTTTCATCAACATTCCACTACCTCTTTTTCATTTTAAAACAGATTAGATAATGCAAACATGATTATCAAAAATAATAAAAAGAAAAACTAAAAGTGGGTGTAATATGGCATAAATAAATTCGAAACTTAAAACCAAAAATTCTATAACATGTAAGTGATTGCAACTACTACACTCTGTTAACTACATCTGAGGCTTATTTGAGTAAATATGTATGTAGTTACCATCACTTGTTACAATTAAGTCAACATGTTACAACAAATTTAAAGCCAATTTAATATTATACGAAAACTTTAGCATACAAAATAAAAAAAATAAATTTAAGTATTTTCTATGTGTAGCCCATAGTTCTATTGCATAACCTAGACTCTTCTATGCAAGTAAATAAAATTATTAAACAAAAATAAAAAAATATATATATAAACGTAACATTCAACGAATTATGATAACATAACTAAATAAATTTTCTATAACACTTAATATTTATAGTTTATTTTATTAAAAATGTATAAAAATGCATTAAAAAAAAGGCAAAAAAAAAAAAATTGAACTAAAGTAGAAACAAGCAACTAACTACATAAAAATTTCAAAAACAATTCCATAGCATAACACAAAATTAAATTAAAATAATCATAATTTTCGTTTTTATTAATAAAATATAAAAAAAACGAAATGTTTTTTTTTTTTTATTCCTACATCAAGCTTTACGTAGAAGAAAAACCAATGCAATATACTAGAAAAGAGAAGAAAATATAAAAAAAAAACAAAACTTTTTTTTATAAATTATTATTTTATGCATGGTAAATTGTTTGTTGAATAAAGAGAGCAAACTAGGCAAGGCAAGGCGAGTTTGTTTTTATTTATTTCTATTATTTGTAGAGATGTAAACCGAACGCAAATACGTTCCAAACACAGTGCCTAGTCAATTGCTCTTTACTTTCATTATCACTAGATCTGATGGTGATACCAACGCAACGAAAGCTTCAAACTGCTTTCTTTTAAACTCCTTCCTAATAAAACTTTCTTTTAAGACAAAAAAAAACGAAATAGAATAAACTTTGATTCTTCATCTAAACACATCTTGAAAGCCCATGACAGAATGTTATCAGACCGAGGATGATCTTGTGTCTGAAGCCTACTCAAGAACAGTCTTCGACCCGAAACTCACATTTTATAGGTTCACATGCCTGATAGTAAGCAAAACATAGAATATAGACTAAAATTTATTTTTGTGTTTTCGTTTTCATATATGAAAATTATTATTAATATTTGTGTTATCAAAGTTTTGCTTTTTATTGGCGTTATTTCGTTTCAAATGATTTTTCTTTTTTTCTTATTCGTTTATTCATTTTTCAAATAAATTATCATTCAGGCTGAACAGTAGTGGAACAACACCAATGCAAAGTATAGTAATGTAAAGTAAAAAAAAAATTATATATATATATATTTATTTTTTTGATTTAGTAATTAATATGCACTCTAATCTGGTTACTTACGTATAATTTTTATTTTAATAATTATTATTATAATCGCGTAAAAGGTCACAAAGATTACTGATAAGGAACCATTGGAGTGCAACGAATTATAACTTAACTACTGATAACCGCAAACAGTTTCTATAGCGAATATATTACTGTTGTTGCTGATTTTTTTTTTTTTTGTTAACTTTTTATTCATTGAAAACTTTAAAACACAAATACAGAAGAAAACGAAAAAGAAAAATTGTGTTTGTTTCAGTTAATAATATTTATTTATAATATTTTTGTGTTAAAAAAGAAAGAAAAAAAATAATTTTTATTTATAATAAAAATAGATGAAAATAAATTTTAAATCAAAATAAATAAAATAAAAAAATTATTTTCACATCTTTAAAACGCCCTCACAATACGAAGAAGTTTTAAATAATTTTTTTTTTTTAATTTATATTGGGTTTAGTCATATTAATTTTATTAATGTGGATGTTTGACAAGAAAATTAATTTAGTTTTTTTTTTTTTTTGCTTTACTTTATCTAAGAATAGATTTTTTTTTTTTTTTTTTGAGCTAATATTATGAAATTTATTACTAAAAACAATTTTATAGAGTGAATACTAAGAAAATAATGAAATAAATTTTTAAGTTGAATTTGAGTAGAGAAGTGCGTGCTGTGCGTTTAGCTAATACATGTGTCAACAAGCAAAATGTTATTCCTAGTTTTCTTCTTCTTTTTTTTTTTTTTTTGTTAATAACAAAAATACTGAGTTTACTGATTTTTTTTTTATTTTTTTTTTTGTAGGAATGTAAAAGGATTCTTATTGCCACTTGAGATAGGGAAAACACCATCGAATGTTTTTCATTTCTATATGATAATCCCACTTACACATAATTATAGTTTATTTTTTATTCTTTAATATTATATAGAACAAAATATTATTATTTATTTTCCTTTAGTTTATTTATTTTTTATTTATTTATTATTTATTTTTTTATTTTTTTAATATTGAGAATAGAAGCACTTTATCGATATATTCTGGGTGTCGGGCAGTCAGTCAGTAATTCATCGTCTGTTGTATTGGAAACTTGTGTTTTTTATTTTTTAATTTATTTATTTTTTTTATTTTTTAGTCGCGTTTCTCGTGTTTAATATTTATTTTGTGTGTTGTGTATATTGTTTTTGTTTATTTATTTATTTTAATTAATTTACAACTTTGTGTGTTTATATGATATTGTTATTACCGCTGTGGTTTCCCGTGATTTGTAACACAAAAAAATAAATAAAATTATTGTTGGATTAAAGAATTTTTTTTTCTACTTTTACTAATGAATGTAAATTAAGTTTTATATTAATAGTTAATAATAATAAAAAAAAAAATTATGTTGTTGGGTTAATAACTGAATGGATCAAGTGTTTTTTTTTTTTTTTTGCATTTTTATTTTATTTATTTAATTTTTTTGGTTTTATTAATGTGAAAAATAACATATGGAAATGGAAAAACTCTAGCTACAAGTGATTATGGTTCGTTAAGCAGATATCAAATACACGACATTGTGAAAGACCTGCTGTTACAATTTTAACTGCTGCTACCAATGCTAAAGTGAGAAACACTTGTTGCTCCTCAACATAAATATACAAGAAAAAAGAAAATCCTTTACTCTTTGTAAATAATAAAAAAATAAATCTTAAACACGTGTCATATTTACAGCAATGTAATTCTTCTGGACCAACAAACATAGTTTTTTTTATTTTTTTTTTTTTATTAAAACGTTAATACTTATTGGGATTAATACGGAGCATCGGCATTAGCAGTATTTCATAATAAAAACAACGTAAGAATAATTTATTTAATTATATTTCATTACGATTTATTTGATTTTTGTAATACGCTGATATGGATTTATAAAATTGTTTTTATTTTTTGACATAAATATTTAAACTGATAACAGATATTTTTTTTTCTCTAATTATAATAGAATTTTATTGATTTAGTATGGCTTCGGCAATCATTCAGAGTTGTTTGATTAATTTTTTTTTAATATTTTCTTTATTCCTTGTATAAAGAGAAAACAAACAAGGAAAATTCCTAGAGAATTTTTTTTTTTTTTTTTTTTATTACATTTAATTGAATAAATTGTTAAACTAATTTTAATTGATTTAGTTTTTCTTTTCTTTTTTTCTTGCTTGTTTAACCAGCACAACTCAATAAAAACAATGCGGAAGTGTATAGGATAGGAATAGCACATAAAACGTTAATAATAAAAAAAGAAAAAACCAACAAGCAAATGAAAGAAAAAAAAAAAAAATTTAAATACAGAATAAAAAGTATTAAAAAAATGTAAATAAAAATAATAAAAAAAAATTTGATTTGATTTAATTTTAAAATACATTCAGCCGAAACAAAATAGAAAACTCTTAAAAAATATTTTAACAAACATTTAAACAGAAATAAAAAAAAAATAAAATAAATTTTATAAATAAAATATTGCATATGTGTGTTGTGATAATAAATTTATTTACATCTAAATGTAATGTTTTTTATTTATTTTTTTTTTTTTTTTTCGCAAATAATAAATAAAAATGATTTCATTCATAAAATTAAATGAAAATATGCAAAAAAAAAAAAAAAAAAATTATAGTTTATGAAAGTTTATTATTCCTCTGAAATTATTATTTGACAAAAAATTCATTCTTTTGATAAATTATTATTTGAATAAATAGAAAAGTTTTATTAAAAAAAAATTAAAAAAAATATGTTTCAAGGTAAATTTAGGAGTTTAAATCAAATTATCTGAAAAATTTTCTGTGAGCATGCAAATTAAATAGTAAATCTGTTCGTTCGTAATTTGTGTAAGGAATTCATTTAATTAGAAAAAGAAAAATAAAAATTGTAATCAGAACACGGTTCGTCTCTTGTTTTAAATAAAATTGTTTTCTCTTTTGTAATTGTTGGAATTTTTCTGCTCTTATTAAAAGTTTTGAGATTATCTAGAATCTGCTTTAGTGTGTTTAGATTACTTGAAACAACTACTGTGCTATTTTGTTGTCTTTTTTTTTTTTTATTATGATGTAATTTTATAAATCCTTCAACATACATTTCATTTAATCAATGCATTAAATTGCGGAAAAATAATATAATATGAAGACATATTTAGTTAATTTTTTGTATTTTTACTGTGGCGGTTGTTGACGTAAATCTATCATCCGTTTAAAATAAATGAAATTTAAAGAATTTTTTTTTCTTTTTTTGTTTATAATCGTAACAAGTTGTTAGCTAACAGATATAATTATGTTCGTTATAATTTTTATTTTGTTTTTACTTTACTGCGTTAGTGCGTCGTGCCAATATTATTATTAGATGGTAAATAAAAAGAAATTTGTTAATGGGTATTTATTTGGATTAATTACAGAAGGAAACTATTTATCGATAACCTTTTAAATTTCTTTACTAACGTCGTTTGTGTATTGAATTAAAGAACTGTATATGCATTATATGCTGTCAAAAACTATTCTTATCATATCGTACAACCGTTTAACTGTTCAAGAACTCAGAATTAGAATGCATTGCTGATTAAAAAGGCCAATTTTGTGATTTATAATTTCTACTGAAAACATTTAACAAAAAGCAAGACAATAACAAAGGTAATTCAGTCACACTCCATGATTTGTACAGAATTTCAACTAAAATAATTGTTTTTAAAGACTCATAGAAAATTTATAAAATATTCAGGAACAAATTTTTGCAGAATTTTGGTTTTCAAAACTTTGCAAGGATGTTTACTTAGCTCTGGAAAAATTATTTGCTCGAATTACAAACAATTTCACTATGGAATGCAACGCCTGTTAGTACATTTTTTCTTTGGCATTTGTCCCAATATAATAAATTACAGAAATTTCACATTCTACGAATTCAATTAATTAATTAAATGATTTAATTGGTTCGCATTAATAAAATCAATTACAATCACAAACGACTTAGTCAATATATAGTCGCTTTAATAATGAAATGCTATAAATTACAAATAAAAATGAAAAACAAACATTAGAGATTTATGTAATTTCTCAAGAGAGTACAAATGTCCACGACAAGTCACGCACTCTAGCAATACATTTTACTGATTTTCGTTTTTTTTTTAATATAAAATTTTCAAGGGGTAACCAACTTACGCTTTTATTATATTGCACAATAGAAAGCAAAAACTTGACTGAATGGAAAGACTTACCTCTTTACGTAACAGTGCTTTACGTGTTGACATGCAAAAAGAGAAGAAAAAAAAAACTTTACCAAAGTGTCCTCACAGCAAATTATTCTTTGTTTTATTCTATGTCCTTAGTTTTTACGTTTTACTTGAGTCTGGAAAAATAACAAAAATAAAATCCACTGGATGTTGGAAGCAAGCATTGTACCATCGGGCTTTTGTTATACAGTTTTTTTTTTTTTTTCACAATTTCTGTTGTGAAAAATTTTTATTTCGTTCGATGTGAATAAGATTGAAGGGAGTTCAGATTGATATTATTTGTACAACAAGCACGTAATATTTTAAGTTGATGATGTAAAAAGATTTTAACGTGAATGTTACACAAGTTATTTTCTTTTAATGGAATAGTTTTTTCTTCGTATTTATTGTTAACCCGCGCTTCATTCACTAAAATCTTATTATTTTTCTTTGTTAGATTTTTATTTTTTCTTCTCATAAGTTTTATCTATGTTATTCCAATGCAACAAATTTAGGATAATGATTGTTGGTTAAAAAAAAAAAAAGAAAAAAAAACTGCATTATGGGGAAATCACAATGCGGAAAAATAATACAATAAATTTGTCAACATTTCTATTAAGATTGTTTTCGTCTTTAAAATAACAAAATAAAACCGAAAGGGGAGTAAAGAAAATCATTTAAACGACATTTTATGCTTCGATCTACAATGTAGGGACATACAGAGATAGATTGGTTATAGATTTGACGTTAAAGTTCAGCAGAGAAAACATAATAAAAAAAGAAAAAAGAATGAAAGAAAGAAAGCAAAAAAATAAAACGTTTTTACTTAAAACAATTGTGCTGAATAAAGGAAATAATTCATATCACGTTTTAGTTTCGTGACAGGAAAGTTTTAATTTTTTATGATATATTGGTAGTGGTCGTGGTGAACATAATAATGTTAAGACCAAGAATAAAAAAGTTAAGTTAAACGCACATCTCTTTCATTTGTAACATAACATGGTGATGATAAAATATTCACTGTGTCGCTTATTAAAATCCTGGGTAACAAGAGTAAACTGGTCCTTAAGGCTTTTTTTTTTATTTCTACTCACTCTCTCTTTTGATAATTCAATGTAGTAAATGTGTGAATCCTAACGTCAAAATATACGAAAATAACTTTGTGATTTATCTGATTATCCTATTGATTGTGTGGCATAAAAATTTATTTTTTCCTCTTTTATTTATTTATTTTATTTATTTATTTTATTATTTTTTTTTTTTTTGGTTAAAGTAAATTTGAAACAAATCAACCATATAGAGTAAATCGACGAGGAAAACCATTTGAATACATCAATAAATAAAATGAAATAAAATAAAAATAATTTTTCCTACAGTTTTTCCTTCTTTTTTTATTTAACAATAACGCGATTATTTTATATTGATTTGTTTTAATTTTTATTTTATTGTTTAATTATTTTTTTTTACAACTTTTAATTATTAATTAAAATATAATCTGAGCACAAGCTTTTTTTTTGTATTATTCTTTTGTTTATCATAATTATTATTGGTTATGTAGGACATTAATAAAACTTTGTTTATCCATGATGTTAAAAATTAATTTAAATACATTAAAAAAATATTTTTTATAAACAAGTAAAAAATTCAATTTTGTGAAACAAAACAAGATAAAAAAAAAAAAAATAAAAACAATAATTTATTTTCAATACTAAGCAAATATTGTAATATTTTTTATTTCGTTTATTTATTTGTTATTTTTATTATTTATGTAGTTTTTGTAAAAAAAAGAAAAATGAAAATTTTTAATTTTGTTGTTGTTGTTTATAAAAAAAACAATTTTAATACAAATATGGAAAAAAAATAATAAAAAGTCTATATATGTACATATGTAGTGCATATATAATAAACACAATATCAAAAATCATAGACAAACAGTTGTGTATGGATAAAAAAAAAAAAACAGAAAAACAGAAAAAGAGTAAATTTTTATTTATTTATTTTTGTTTTTTTTATTATTTTGTGGGGTGGTAATATTAAAAAA
The DNA here is from genome assembly GCA_961205885.1 of Ptychoptera albimana. NCBI lineage: Eukaryota > Metazoa > Arthropoda > Insecta > Diptera > Ptychopteridae > Ptychoptera > Ptychoptera albimana. Next base: position 18,633,652 of record OY540801.1, read on the forward strand.
AAAAAAAAATAGAAAAAATTCCCCAACCTATACAGGGTTTATTGTAGGAAAATAAATATATATATAAACATATTTATTGCAGTAAACATACGCCTCGACCTACAATAAACAATTGTATGTTCAATGATATATGAATTCGGACAATAGAACGTATTTTAATTAAAAGTCTGGTAATTGGATAGTACAAATCAACTATACAAACGATCTTTATTATAGTAAAACAGAACACTATGAATTTTCATATTGTAAATAAATATTGTTTAAACATTTAATTTTATATTATTTGAATAAATAAAAGCAAAAAAAAAAAAAAAATTGAATCAAATATGAACGGCAAAATACAACAATAAAAACCCTTGAAAAAGAAAAATAAAAACACACAGCAGACATCAAGATACATAAATATTAAAAAAAAAAAAGGACTTAATAACGATGACAGTTCTAATTGTTACAAAAAGGAAAATATTAATAAAAAATAAAAAAATAATAATAATAACGAAAAAGGAAAATATCTTTGTATACGCTTAAAGCGATTGTGACTCAAAAACAAAATTGTTTGTGTTTAATGTAACATAGCTAAAGGATACATTTATTATAAAGTCAATGTTCTGATACAGATTAAGTGGCTGCTAAAACAAAGACAATTTCCTGCTTCCAGCTATCATTGCATAACATTAAAAAAAAAATAAAAAATTCACCAAAATATCGGAATGAGAATGAAAACCTTTTGCAATATTAAAATGACATTTTTTACTTCTGTTTCTGCTTCTTCGTCTCTTTTATCATTTTAAAAATTAAAATAAATTATTAAAAAAAAAAAACAATATATATAGTCAATAATTAACTGTCATTGAATAATAAAACTTTCAAAGCACATTTTAAAATAAAAATTAATTATTTACAATGGAAAAAAAGCAAAAAAAAAAAAAAAAATTTTTTTTTTATATAATTTCACCACTAATTGAATTTTAAAAGTATAATAAATGTTTATAAAATAAATTACTCCAGTTTACCATCACATTTAATTTAATATTTATAATACTTATGCAAAGTTCTTTTATGTATCAAAAAAAAAGAATTATAAATAAATAAATAACATGTAAATGGGTAAAAATAAAAACACTTTTCCCATCTACCACCACCACCACACATGTTTCGTTCGTTAAAAATAAAAATAAAAAAAGCAGCAGCAATTTAACAGACATTATCTTTGCTTTGTGTGTTCTTTTTAACATAACTTGTATGTACATAGTGCTCCTCACCACACAAAAAAATAAAAAACTAACTTTTTATTTAATATAAAAATACCATACATTGTGTAACCTCATTTTATTATTATTATAAAAAAAAACACCCACCACCTACAAGTAACCTTATTATTATAAAAATAACACACACACACATTGATCTATAATTTTATTTTTTACCTTTATACCTCTATAATTATAAAATAACCAATAAATGGGTAAAGTAAAGTAAAAAATTTCCTATCAATATTTGAAACACTTTAATTTCAACTTTGTTCACGTAGAGCACAGTACAAAATAACACGACCACCAACTATAAATAAATAAATAAATTAAAAAATTAAATAACAAACAGTAAGAAAACGTCTACTGTATTCTATTCGATATGTCGCTCTTAGTAACCTGGACAATAAAACTGCTAAAAAATTTATTGAAAAAAAAAAAATAAATAAATAAATAAATTAATTTTCCATTTATTATTTTTCTATTCTAGTCCTTCATAACTTTTATATTTTTATTGAGAAATTTTAGTTTTTTTTTTTTTTTTTCCTTGTTCAATAATAATTATTATATTTTCCTTTTCTTTTTTTTCCTTTTTCTTCCTGTTAATTGACAAATTATAATGTGAACAAAAATTAATTGTATTTTTTTAAATTACAAAAAAAAAAAAAAAAAAAAAAAAAAAAAATTATTAAAAAAAAAAGAAAAAAAAAGTGAAACAAAACAGAAAAAAAAAATTTGTGTGTATATTTTTTTTTTTTTTTTGTTAATTATAAATTAAATTATTTAGTTTAATTAAATTATAAGTATTAATAAATTAAATTATGTATGAAAGAAAAAAGTTCTCTTCTCTATTTGTTGTATAAAATTATTATAAAATCATTTCATAAATAATTAAATAAAAAAAAAATAAAAAAGAAATAAAAAAATAGAAATTAATTAATTAATTAAATAAAAAAAAAAAAAAAAAGTAATAATAATAATAATAAAGAAAACTGGGGACGGTTGGAGAAAAAAACTTAAAATTTTGTGTCAGGATAATAGAAAAACTTAATGTTCCAAAAGCGGAAAATTACTAAACGGATATATTTGAATGCACACTGCTTTAAGGTTTGTTTTTATTTGTACATAAAAAAAAAGAAATATTTTTATTATCTTTCAAAATTCTGTGCGGTCTTCGTTTTTATGTGTGATGATAGAGTAATCAACTGTTGCTGCAAAAATTTGTGTCAAAAATACAAAAAGAATAAACAAAAAATAAAATATATGTAAAATATTTCCTCGAAACGGAAATGGAAGTAAAAAAAAAAAAATCATAAATAAAATGAAATTAAAATAATTAGCCAATGTAATTTAATTCGTTGGTCTTGTATTCCTTGTTAGTTGCAGTGTTTTCAAGGTTTTATTAACATTATTCCAGACTTTTAGAGAGCAGACTAGACAACGGTTGTTCGTATTAATTTCAATAATAGATTTTTTTTTTTTTTTTTTTTTTTGTATATAGGGAAAATTGAATTATTTTTCCTCTATTATTAGTGTACAAAACGCGAATAGTAGAGCTAAACTTGAAGTGGTAGTATGTTGGTGATTTAAAAAAATAAATTTGCTATGTACAACGTAAAAATTCATGAAACATTTTGTAGCAGCAGCAACAGCAGCAGCAGCTAGAGTTGAGTAATAATTGAATTTTTTTTTTTTTTGCATTTGCTTTTCCTGATATTATGCTCGATATAGTCAATTTTATTTTTGGTATGAATAAAGCAGAAAACTCTTCGTTTGCTAACAACAAACTAACCATGTTAAATAAGTGTAGTTGGAGATATATAGAGTTGGGTATATTCAGTTATTATTACCAGCAGTGCGCATAAAAATATATTTAAGAGTAGCATGAGGTTAAATTATATTGGTTTCCTGGTTACAGATTTTTATTTTATTTGCCAACAACAATAACACATAACACTAGTACTCGTCTTTTTCTGTACAATGTTTATTTTAGATTTTTTTATTTCATTCTATTTCTTTCCTTATTTAAAACCAATATGTGGTTTAAATTAAGGTCGTTTTACTTTATTGAAAATTTAACATCATACAACGGAAGAATATTATTACAAAACGGATAAAAAAATTAGAATAAAATAATAATTTTTATGCGTGTTTGTTTGTTTTTTCTGTTTTATTATTAAAAACGACCCTTCTTGTCCCTGGCTTCAATAATTTCGTTAAGATAATTAGTGCAGCTAATTTATATGTTTTAAAATACCAGAAACACCTTGTTATTACTTTGAAGCTGTAATCTCACAGATAAACATTAAAGTGAAATTTTAATCGTTTTTATAATACAACTGATTAGCAGTTTACGCTCGTGTTATTTATTTTATTAAAATAAAAATGTAAATACAAAATTTCTCTGCTATTATTCTATCACATTTCAAATTTCCACATCAATAGTTTTAACGATTTGACATATTTATCCAATAGATTTTACCCCACATTAAATGTATTTATTTTTTTAGTCTCATTTTAGTTTTATAACTAAAGTAAAGATAAACAGAAGAAAAAGAAAACTTTATTATTATTTCCTCTAAAAAATATGTCATGTAGATGATAGTTGTTGCTTTTACTATAAGCGAACGAAAGTTTTCTTTTACTTTAAAAGTTAACAACATTGATCTTTTATTGCTTTTCTAATATTTATTTATTTATTTTAAATTTCATTCTCTCTAAACAACAATAAATGAATAAATAATAATCCTAGGTGTTTATGGTATAATTTCTAAAAATTGTTCACATTTCTGCATGAAAAGAGTAGCTAAAAGGTAAATTTGGTATTTAATATATACCAAAGGATAATTAATTAGATTTTATTTTTGAAAATGTTTTTTTTTTTTTTTTTGTTTATGCGTTTAATTAAAACATGAATGAACTAAATAGATTTATAAATAAATGTACATAGGCGACAGGCAGGGCTCTGTGGTAAATTAAAAAGGATTAATTATAAATATAGGAGACAAATTAAGTATTTTAAATAAATTAGCTGAAAAGAACACACATTTTGTGTTAAATAAATTATTTTATTTTTTTTTTTTAAATATATTTTTTGTTATAAAATAAATTCTTATATAAAAACAATAAATTTGCCAACTCTAACTACTACTACTCATTATTAATTTTTAAATTTATTAAAATAATAATAAATAAATCACAAAACACACATGTTTATGTCATTGTCGTTGCTATTGCTGCTGCTGCTGCTGCTGTTTCTGGTTTTATAATATTTTTGGTAAATTTCGGGGGGTTTTTTTTTTTTTTGTGTGTCTACTCTTTACTATTGTTTTATTTTATATTTTCTTTATAAGTTATATTATTATTTTAGAGAATATTAAAAATATTTATTCTTTACAACATCTCATATAAGTAATTTGTTGAATAAATATTACCAGAAATTTTTGGTTTATTTTATTAATTTGAATAACAACGAAAAATAATTTATTAACTTTTTCGCGCACTGTATATAAAATAATATAATATAATTATTCATTTGTCTAATAATTTATATAAACTTTTGTTGAAACATAATAATAATTATAATAATATGAATTTTTACCAACATTAAAAATTCTTATTAACAGTTAATTAGTGAAAACCACGTAAAATATTTTTAATGAGAATTTTTCTATTAATTAATTTTATTTAATATTTTTATTTATTAATTTTTTTTTTTTTTGTGTATTTAAAAAACTAATGATTATAAACCGTAAATAATTTAAATATTTTATATAATGTGGGTGGTGGTAGCATAAACGTACAACCATCAGTGTTTTTGTTATGAAAACTTATATTCGGTATTTAGTTTTCAATCAATTTTAACGGTCTGACTTAACTATCCAAACAATAATTTAATTAATTAAATTTAACAAACCTCGGTAGCATAATCTAAAGAGAAAATATTGTATTAAAAAGCCACCTCGTTACTCACAATAAATAATTGCAAAAATTATTCATTCATTATTTTATTTCATCATTTTTATACTTTTTCGGTACTTTAGTTATTAATTAATTTTTGTTTTGACAACTTTATTTATTAAAATCGATATTTTTTATTGCTTACGGCCATTAACATCATATTTACATTTTTCATATAAACCAAAATCATTCAAATGCAATGAGAATCATATGTCAAAAAAAAAAAAAAAAAAAAAACGCTGTCATCTCCTCTATTCGGAAATTAGTTTTCTTTTATTTTTTAGATTGAAATTAAAAACGTTGGCAGTTGTTAATTGTTATCTCTACAAAGTACCTGCTGAATATTACTCTCTATCTAAATTAAAATTCGATTTGTTAAATATTTTAAGAACGTTATAATACTAGCACAATAAAATGCTAATCATAAATTATAGAAACTGTGTAAAACAAGAATAATAAAAAATAATAATAATTCATTAATATTATGTTTTGGAGCTTTTATTAACAAATAAAAAAATCCTCACGAGACCTAATATATTGTTTGTTTGCTTTCCGCACTTTTTTTTATTTCATTACCAAAGTACAAATTGCTGGTAGATTGTTCCCAAATGGTCGTGTATACTTTGCGTATAGTAAATTTGTTGGCGGTTAATTTTCTTCTCTTTTTTTTTTGTTTTTTTTTTTTTTTAATAATTATGTGTATGGACGGAAAACAAAGGAAACGGATAGGAAAATAAAAAAAAAAAATGTATTTTTATGAAAAGCTTTTACCTCTACTTTAGCTAATTAATGCTTTTCGATTTAAACATTGTGTGTATGCGTGGTATTTGTATAACAATTGTTGTGGTAACATCATCATTGTATCGCCAGCACACTGTATATAATTTTTGTAATTTTTCTATATTTAATTACATATCTGAGAATATTTTTAAAGGGTTTTTATTACTATGAAATTTGTTAAAGGCAGGTAAAAACACTAATTATATACATTATTATAATTATTGTTTAACTTTAAGTAATTTAAATAAGATTAAAGACAATTCTTTTATTATTAAATTAAAAAAGAAAAATCTATATACGTATATAAGTGTAATGTAAAAAAAAAAACTATTTTATTTAAGTGCAGATTACAGAAATAAAATAAAATTTGATTATCAAGCTGCAAGTAGTAGTCGTAGGTTGTAACATCAGCGGTATAGTCGTAGCAGTAGCAGCAGATGCTTTTCTATTACAAATTGTAATTAGTTTGATTATAATCGTTATTCTGTTTTAGTAATTTAATCATGATATTTTAATATAATTAAATTAAATTTACGAAAAAAAAAAAAAACAAAATATATATAATGACCAAGCAGCGTTTTTTTTAAAAGCTCTAACAAGTTTTGCTTTTTTTTTTGTTGTGTATGTCATTAAAATATATGTTTTGTAGTTTAATGAAAAATAAAAAGATTTTTAATAGATTAACATTTATGGATTTGTATATTGAAAAGTAATTTAACTAACATTCTAGTATTATTATTATTATCCTTGTATAAACGAACCATTGGATAACGAAAAAAAAAAAAAAAACAGAGTTGAAAAAAAGCTCAACATATTTATTTATCTCTCCTTTTCTTTAACCCTGAAATGGTGCAGAGTTTTAATTCAGAAAATGAACAAACGTTAAGTAAATGTTTGTGGATAATTCCCACATAAAGATTAAAATGAGCATAGAAAAGACAAAAAAAAAGGATGAATCTCGAAAGTTGTCTATATATAAACCAAACATCCAGCCACCCTTAGCATAAAAAAGCACAGTGAAACACAACAAATAAATAAAAATCGATTTAATTTTCATGCATTATAGTTTTTCGTTTTTTCCTTCTATAAATACGTTTTTTTGCTTCAAGGATCGGATCTATAAGTTTTTTTTTTCCCAATACATTTCTACCCTTTGCATTGATGCTGACCCTTCACGTATTCTGTTTATATGTATACAAAAAAAAAAAAAATTATCTTATAATTTGAATGTAACGTACGCACTCGATGGATTTTTATTTGTATCCGGATATAGAATTTTTTTTTTCTTTAACACTATCAGCTGCACAATTATTTTTGTTTTCTTAGACATTGCTCCGTTAACACTTTGGTATTGATTTTATTGATTTATTTTTTTCGTTCCATTCTTTATAAGTACATGCCGGCTTTTAACAATTTCTCACTAACAAGAAGAAATTAAAAGCACAATAATTATGTAGACGGCTGTAATTAAAGATTTTATTTATATATTATTATATATTTTTTTAGGTTTCATTAAAATAATTTCAGTTAAACATACAAGTACCTTAAGGGTACATCATATGTATTTATATAAATAGATGGAAGTAAAGTGGGTAGTAGCGGTAGTAATTAAATATAACTTAGGTTTTCCTCATTCTTCTCACACTCAAACATTTATTGTTTGTATTTTATATATACCATATATATGGTTATGAAATGGTTTTTAAAAAGCTCTTGTTAAAAAATAAAATAATAATAACGTGGTACAATAAAGTGATCACTTTTCTCCTGTTTTTTTTTTTTTTTTAGTTTGCCATGTACTTACGTTAGCATACATACTATATGTTAAAATATTATGTATTGTGTATAATATGCTAATGGTTTGATGTAAATTATTTAAAAAGAACGTTTAGGGTAAATTGTATTATTTTTCATAACCAAAACAAAACACAGAGAAAGAGAAAAAGAAAAAAAAAATGGAAAAATGGAAAGAATTCTTTGTATTCCTCATTTATTAATAATTTATTATAAATTTGACACTTTTGTTTGTACTCTGTATGCTTATTTATTTCTTTTCTGGTCTTTTAACCATTATACAAAATAAATGCTTTTATTCATTTATGTATATGGGGAAAATACAACAAACATCATGATGCATTAAAAAAAAAAGGAAAAAAATTGTTTTTATTAAAGAAATAGGATTTTTGTTTCCAATGAATTTTTCATTATGCACACGGGATACATAATTTAATTTTCTCTCCTCTTAAATCTTTTTATTAAAAATGTTTTTTGTTTTTTGTTTGTTAATTATTTATTTCTATAAAGATGAAAGTAAGTCAATTTTTGTGCCAAGATATATAAATAATAAAATAAATTAACAAAAGAATGGAAAACTAACATTTATTTCTAACAGTGTAATTGTTGTCATTAGAAATTATATAACGCATGCGTGTTTATAGGCGCCCCAGTAATACCACCCCCGCTAGAATTCTCATCAATTGGTTGGCGTGTAGGAAAAAAGTTAGCACAATGTTGTAAACGTGAAGGAATAACATATATATATGTAGAGAAAATAAAAGAAAACTAAACCAACAATATTCACATAACAAAAAAAAAAAGGAAAAAGACGTAAAAGATTATAATACAGACGGCAGAGTCGCGCACAGTTGGTCGGACGATCGGTTTGTTTTTAGCTGTCGGGGTTTATTATTTTTTTTTTTTTCGTTTCGTTTCGTTTTATTTCATTTTTTTATTTTTTTTTTTTTTCGTTTATTTATTTTTGTTTTGTTTTTGTTTTACTTTCTCTGCTTAAATGCTTAATGGAAACAATATTTTTGGTCCGTGAAACGGTGCGTCGATCAAAAATTATATTTTATTAAAATCAGTTTATTTAAATCATTCATTATGTGATGATGTTTAAACTATGCACACAACAACACCCACCACCATCACACCACCATCATATATATTTATATTACAATACGGTGCAATAATGAAGTTTATGTTGTTGTTACTGTTTATATTATTATTATTATTATTATTATTACGATTTAGCTAATAAAAATGTCGCGTAATTAATTTTTTAATTAATATTTTTACAAAAAAATAAAAAATAAATAAATAATAATAAATAGACAATAAATTAATTATAGCATAAAAATAATTAAAAAAAAAAAAAATTAAATAATATAATAATGACATTAATTAAAAAATTAAATAAAATTTTGTGTTTTTCACGTGAGAATAAAATGTTTTTAATTTTTTAACGTTAATTTTTTTGGTTTGGTTTTGTTGTTTAATTTATTTTTTTTCTTTTTTTTATTGAATGATTAATTAATTAATTTTAGAGAAATTAAACAAAAAAAAAAAAAAAATTAACGAAAGGAGTCAAAGAAAACAACAATTTTATAAGTGGTGTTTATGTTTTTAATTTAGTTTTTAATTGAATTATTATTATTATTATTTATTTTATTTTTTTTTATTGTTAATTTTGTTTATAAATAAATTTTTGGTTATTAACCAATAATGAAAAATGTAAGGAAAATTAAATTTTTTAATATTAGAATAATAATTAATAAATTTTTTATGCTCTTTATTTTTCTTTTTTCTGTTTTACTTTTATTATTAAAAAATTCGTGTTTGTAATTAATTTTATTTCAATGAAATGAAATGGAAAAAAAAAATTATTATTATTATTATTATACGGTAATAAATACGCGTGTTAAATAATTACCATAAACGTCGTTGGTGTACACACAATATATGTTAGAGTTAAAGAAAGTTTATTTTTATTTTTTATTTATTATAGTGGTTATAACCACGATAATAGAGGGTAACAATAATAGTGTTGTTTATGTGTGACATTTTTCTGGCCTACAAATAAATGTCGTGGAAATTTACTTTCAATGATTTTTTGTTTTCCTGGTTTATTTTTTTTTTTTTTTTTTTTTTAGCGTAAAATTTATTAAATTTATACGAAAAATGAATTAATTTATTTAATAAATGTTTGTTCGCGACACAATTAATTTATTTATTTTCTTTTTTTTTTTTTGTGAATGGATATGAAAATTAAATGTGACAGTGAAAGTTGTGACCTTATAATCAATAATTTTTATTATTTTTTTTTCTATAATTTATTAATTCATTTCTGTCATTTAGTGTTTGACAGTTTTAATTTCATTATAACGTGGGAGACGTTTTATTTGTTTACCCTTTAACCTTTAATTCTTTAACCTATTAATCCTGGATACAAAAAATACTGGCAAATATTTTTTTTTTTTTTTAATATAATTTTTGAATAGAATTTTTAAACTTTTTTACAATACTGAATGAATCGTTAAGTGATTGTGAAAATTACCAGACTTACCTTGACCAAAGTCTTGTTTGCACATTTTTAAATTCACCTTTCTTACCATAATCTTATCTCTCTTCACCAAACTTCATATACTTTACGAAAAATATGCATGAATCTTAAGATAATCCAATTCAACAGACTACTACAACATAACGTTATTTATCTAAACTAATTCAAGCTTTAAACCACTGAATGTTTCTTAACACAACATAAACTGTTTTTATTTTTATATATAAATATGAATTAACGTATCATAAAGTAAATTAACTAAGCTTATTCGAATGGAGTTTTATTAAACAAAATTAAACAACCGAACTGACTCTGGTTTAATGCTAATTAACCAAGATTTTCTGTACCTTTTGTATTTAGATAAGCTTTGTGTTAATTTGCGTAACATAATTATACTGAAAGTAAAGCTTATGGTAATGTAATTTGTGATTACTTAACAATAATTTACTTATTAATATTGACAACAAAACATTATCGTGATTTTTCTTTATTCATTTTTATGCAATTTAAGGTAACTTAACTGTAGCTAATTTTTGTTTATTTAAAACATAGAAAAATAATGTAATTAAACTATGCTTAACGTAACATGCCGTAATTGTTATTAATAACGAAAACATGCTTTATATGAATTTTTGTTACTAAGAGAGTAACCTTGGCTCATAATCCTAGCTTAACATTATTAGAAAAATGTCTAATTAAATTTTCGTTTTTTCCCCCTTTTTCTATTTATTGTTGAAACAAATTTATTTCCTTAAGCTTAACAATCAAATAAACACGACAAAAAAAAAATCCAATTAAAATATTTGATATTTTAATTAGTTTTCATTTTAGCACACACAACAAATCATACGAAATATTATCAATACACGACTTATTTAATTAGTTTTAACTTGTTTTTGCATTTTTTTTTTTTTCTCATTTTTAAGTTATAAATATAAAGTATGAAAAATCTTAATTAAAAAAATTTGCGTTTAAAAGATTTTAACTGAAAATTTTATTCAGTAGCGAGTAATGGATTGGTTTAGTTTGGTTTAGGCAACAGAAATTATGTCATATGAAACGAATAACAAAAAAAATTATTAATTTTCCTATTTATATATTTACGGTTTTGGAAAATTTATTATTACAGTTTGTGAGAAAAGCGAACATTATTAAATGGGAAAGAATAACAAAATAAGAAAATTATTATTTTATTTTCTTGTACGGTTTGGTTTAAAATCGCGCGCACATTTTCACTTGATTGATGTCGTTTATAGAATTAAAAACTTGTTGGCGCCATGTGGACTTGTATGTTTTTTAATTTATTATTTCGTATACAAACTCTATTATATTTGTGTGATTATAACTTTTTGTTGGAACATTGGGGGAGTGTTATTATTATCTACTCAACTGTTAACAACTTTTATTCTAACTAACAAATAATAATAATAATAATGTTGTTGCTACAATAAAATTTAAAATCCTTGCAAAAAAATAATAATTAAAAAAAAAATTATTTTTTTTATCCTGTTGATTCATTTGAATGAATGATTTCCTTTCCTCTTCTTTCGTTTAAATTTAATTTTTTTTTTATCTTAAGCTTTCTAAAAGTAATAAACAAATAAATTGGTGTGTTTAAGTTTAATTAGTTTGGGTTTTGCTCTTATTTTCTTTGTCAGCTGACTGACGTCGATTTATTACATAGAAAACATTTTAGTTGATTAATAATAATAATCATAATCATAATTATTATTATAAATTTTATTAATTATAATAATTGTTGTTTGCTAACAAGTATATATGCTCAGTTTTATTATTTCTTTTCAGTTTTCTTCTTGTTGTTTATTTATCTTTAATATAAATTTTTGGTTTTGCAAACATACATGTTTTCAAATTAAGGGAAAAACATTGTTATTTCTTTACAAAGAGAAAGATATATATGATTATTATGCAGGCATACATTTGTTTATTATAATAAACATAATTTATGTGTATCAACTTTTTAGTGTTTCTTATTATTTTAATAATTTCTGAGAAGCATTGGATACACATTTTATGTATTGTTATTCTGTAACAAAAATTCTTGTTTTGTTTAGTATTGCGGTTTGTTTAAATCGCGACTAATAAAATATGAAAATTTAGCGAAATATTATTTTATTTATTTAATTTATTCTATACAGTTTATTTCGTTTTAAAGTGTGCCGGTTGCTATTTGAAAATTTTACCAAAATTTCATTAATTGACCGTGTCAAGGAAGATTTAATGAATATGCTGTCATGCGTTGTTACCTATGGTTTTTGCGTGTAATGTGTGTAAATTAGATTTTACTTTTTTGTATTTTATTTACCCTCACAGAGTTGTTGTGATGCCTTTTTGTGTTTCTATTTTAACATTTTTAATTCTTTATTTTAACCTATCGATGCAGCTCTATAGCTAATATTTCGTTTTTAATTGCTGTTATAGATAGTTTCTCTTAATTTCTTAGAATTCAGAGTGCATTTTAATTTTTTCTGTGAAACGCAACTACTACTAATTGATTATACAAAGCGAAAAAAATGCGAAATTTTCATCAAAACGTAGCTTTTATATTTCCATTATTAATCCTTTTATCTCTAGGAAAACTATTCATGCGATATTATTTTAAAAATTTTATTGAATTTTTCACTTCATAAGAAAAATATATGTTATTAATTTTCCATTTAATTTTTTTTTAATAAAAATAATTATTTAAAGTTAAAAATAATATTTTTTAATACATATTTATAAATAACAACAAACACAATATATAAACATAAAAATTTTCTATCAACGTGATACTTAAATTATAAGAAAAATATTTTATTTTGTTTGTATCAAAAAGCGAATGAAAAAAAAAAAAAAAAAAAAAAAAAAATTAAAGCAAAAGAATACATAATATTTTATGATATCATAATGATAAATATTTCATAACACAATTTCCTATTACACAATAAAAATATAATTTAAAATATTTAGTTTTTTTTTTTTCGTATTTTTCTGTCGCTTTTTTACTCTTCTGACATTCTTGTATCTAAATTCGTACGAATCATCTCTCTTCGAATATTATTTAATTTTTTTTTTTTTTTTAAGAATGGAAAACTTTTATTTATTTATATAATTCGTTTGAAATATATTGTTTAGATTTATAACATTATTAATAATAATTATAATAGAAAATAACAAGACTGATAAATAAATAAATTATAGCAAACTGCTATTTTACATATACATATAATATAAACGTGTCTAGTCGTCTCTCCTTGTTAACGGAATGATAGTTTTAATTAGGTGACACAAAAGCCACGATGTTAGTTATTTCTATTAACTCCTTTATTCTGTTTTTATTTAATTTAATTTAATTTAATTTATTTTGGCAACAAGTGGATTTAATTTCAAAATAAAATATTTTCTTTTTTAAAAAATAATTGCTTATAGATTTTATCCATTTTTTTTTTCTTTTTTTTTTAGTAGTTTTAAAGTGTTTAACCTGAGTGTAAATGTTGTGCTGATAAATAATTTTAATTTTTAATCTCAATTTATTTACCAAAAATAAAACCAAATTGTTATGTGTGTGTGTGTACGTCTTATATACATATTTAATATTTCTATTTACTTACTTTTATCGCAAAACATTAAAATAAGAATATCAAAACGGAAAAGAAGCAGCATATCTGTTAAATAAAGTAAAAGATGAAGAAATTGTTATTAGAGAAAACAGAATTTTATTTTACTTATTTTTTAAATAATTTAGTGTTTGTGTTTAGTGGTATATAACTGCTGCTATTGTTGTTGTTGTTGTCGTTGTTGGCGTTATTTCTTTATTACATTATCATTGTGAAACATTAAAATAAAATTGAATAAAAAATGTAATCTTGACGCAACAAAAACAAAAGCAAACAAAGCGAAAAAACAAAAAAAAAAAAGGATATAATCGTAATTTTCTTCCTTTTTTTTTTTTCATTTCTTTCATTTTATTACTATTATATTTGGTGGTCAAATTGAAATGTTGTTGGTGTTAAAATTTGTTTAACGTTAAAGTAAATAAATTAAAAAGTTTTCTGTTTTTATTATTTTAATTTTTTTTTTTTACTTTTTTCGTCGGCTTTCTTTAGTGTTTTTCTTTTAAATTTCTACCATGGACAGGAAATAAAAAAAGCCGAACAAAGTTAGTAAAAAACAAATATAAAATCCAAACACAAATAAAATGAATGAATGAATTAGTGTTATAAGAAAGTGTTTGTTGCTCTTTTAAGTTTCCACTCTTCTTGTATGCATTTTCTTATTATTTATTTAGCAAATACACAAGTGCGCTTGTTTGCGTTTAAATAAAACTAAAAAAAAAGGATACACACCGGGTATAGGATGTGATTTTAATTTTATTTAATTTTTATATAAATAGTTTTTATTATAATCGGTTTTTTGTAATAATATTACTTTTAAAAGGAAATGCGAACGAATGGAAAATATGTCCAGATGGTTTTTGCGCTATTAATATATGAATCAAATCAAATTTTTGTTTTTGATGTGTAATTTTAAGTAAATAGATTTTTTTTATTTTTTTTTTTAATTGTATTTAGATTAAATAAATAATTTGTCTTTTACTACGTTATATAACATAAATGTAATTAAATTTAAATATATTTTTGCTGTTTGTTTTATTTTTGTCGTATACAATTTTGTACAATGAATTCTTGAATTTTATTAAATAATTTTATTATTAATATTTTATTGAAACATTATTTTCTATTTCAATTGATTTTATCTCCTTCATTTTCTTTTAATTATTTATAATTAAATACTATTACAGATGATTACATAAATTTATTCATATCTATATCTATTCTCTATACAAATTCAAAGTACTTTTGTGTATTGCATTCTTTTCTCTTTAATTTGTTTGCACAATAATTTTACTTTAATTATTTGTTTTAATCTGAGAATCCGCTTTATAATGAAAGCTTGACTTTTTTTTGTTGTTGCTGCTGCTGTTGTTGTTGTTGCTGTTTAAACAAATAAATATTATTCAGTTGAACATGACTTATTTGGTTTTTTTTTAATTATTATTATAATAACATCAAAGCAAAAATTTAACGAAATATTATTAGTTTTCGTTGTTAAAATATGTTATTAATATTTTGTTTGGCTTTAATATTATTTCTAAGCTGATTATAATTAGTTTTGAACGAAATTTCCATTGAAATATACTACATAATTATTTTGATTTTCAAGTAAATATTTGTTGAAATAAATATTTTTATTTTACTCTAGTTTATTACTAGCAACGAGAACGAACGACATACCTACAAAAAAATATTTTTTAATTTTTTTCTTTCCTTTATTTTTATCATTTTAATAGAAATTTTATTTTATATAAATAGTAAATATAAGATAATGATATATGTATATTAAACAGGTAAAAAATTTTGTTATCAGACGACAAAAAAAAAAAAACAGATTTTATAAACGCATACTATAATCATGTGTGTTTGTTTGATTATTTCTGCTTTTCTACACGTTTAAATGTGTGTGTGTGTGCGTGTTATTTTATTAATATTTTATTAAAATTATTTGTTGCCCTCTTATCTTTCCTTTTATCTGCATTTTACGTATCGTATGGTGTATGATAAAAAAAAAAAACAAAAACAAAAATGTTTTTTTTTTTTTTATGTAGAAAAGTCAAGTCACACATTTCGATTTAGTTCTACGTTCGCTGTTACTTTTATTTATTTTTTATTTTATTTTATTTATTTTTTTTTCGAAACATTTTTGTTAGTTAATTCATTTATAAAATAAATTAGAGTAATTTTTGATTTGATAGAAAATTTAATTAATAAATTAAGTGGGAAAATACAAAGTAAAAATATTTAAAAAAAAAGAAAAAAAAAAAAATAGAAAAGTTTTTATGTGATAGAAATTTAATTAATTATAAAAGAAAGACAAAAATAATTTATCATTTTAAGAGTTTTGTTTGTTTGTTTTTTTTTTTTTTTATTTAATAAATAAATTAATTAAATAATTTATATAATAAAAAATTGTGATAATAAATAATTAATTAAAAAATAATAAAACGTAAAAATAATTTTATTTTTTTTTTTTAAATTGTGCAATAAAAATAGGAAATGTTGAGTTCGCTGGAAGCACTTGCTGGAAAAATTTCGCCTGGTTCTGGCAAAAATAGTCCAAATCAAGGTGTGGATAATAATGCAAATAAAATAAATCATCTTAATCATAATGTACATCCATATCAAAAACCACAAAGTCAAACAACAATTATACAGGAAGCGAATCATAGCCCGAAAGAAAAGTAAGTTTTTGAATTTTAAATTAATTAATTAATTAAAACAAAAATTTCTATATAAATGTATTGTGAAGTAACAACAGTTAAAAGATTATTTAAAAGAAAAAAGGAATAGAGAAAGTATTATTTAGTTTTAACGAAAAATTAATCAATAAATCCCGAATATTATAAATGTTTTATACTAAACTATTTTTTATTTTTTTTTTCAATATTTGTTCAATACATTTCTATATCCTTATCAAAATTAAAAAACTTTGTGTGTGGGTTTTTTTTTTGGTTATAACATATATTACCCTGATAAAAAAAAAAAAAACTTTTTTGTCATATATCTGAAATGAATTTATGGATATAACACCAATAAATTAGTGGATAAGAAGTTATACTAAGCACATACACTAACGAAAATAGTTTTTATTTAATTTTAGTCATGTAACCATTTGGTGAATGAAATAAAGGAAAAATAAAAATAAAAAATAATTTCTCGAAATGGATTGAATAATTTTTCCTGGTAACAAACACAAACTCTTATATTGCCAATAAAACGATTCTTTTAATTTATTTTATTCTATTCAAAGTTCAAGTGTGTGTAATTTTGTCTTTTTTTTTCATTTAATTTAAAAAATAAAGCTCGCGTCTTATCAATTGTAGAAATTTTTCAATTAGAAATTCGTATAGAAAAAAACCTGTCAAATCGTAATTGAACTTTTTTTTTTTTTTTTTTGGTTTTAATTTATTAATTATCTTTGGAATTATTTTTCTCATTTATAATTTAATTATATGAAAATTACACGCATTTAATTAATTTTTTTTTTATTTTAGATTAAAATTTAATTTGTTTTATTATTTGATTATAATAAACAGAGAAAATACGAACACAGTATATAGCAGAATTATTTTCCACCAAGCAAATATAATTTGGTTAAATTTATTATTTATTTAATGATATGTAATTGGTGTTGACTATTTTAATTATTTATTCTTCATTATTTTTATCGTAATAATAATCAACCAGGGGCGTATTGCTTTTAATAGTTTTCCATAACAATTTTTTATTTTTTTTTTTTATCTTTTTTATTTATCTAAACGAAAGTAACAACGTTTATGATATCATATGTCGCAACAACAAACGAAGCACCATACACTTGATAATTTTTCTTTTTTTTTTTTTTTTTTTGCTTTCAACAGTTTGGGTCGTACTGTATTAAAAAATTAAAGAGAAATAATTTAATTTTTCATATCTTATCATTTTATTTGTTAGATATATTTGAAAATATGTTTCTTTTTTTTTTTGTTTAAAGATATAAAACGAAATGGTGTGTTTATTTTCTGTTAAAACAACAAGAGAGACACAATTATCAACATATATCTTTGATCACATTTTATCTTATTATTAGTCTGGCTCTTAATTACGCTACCAAAAAAAAAAATTTTTTTTTTTTTTTACGATATGATTTTATTTAAATTATTACGACGCGACAATTCTTGACATTTTTTTTTTTTCGTTTTTGAAAGTAGGTCTAAAGAATCTTTGATTTGTTTAATTATGTAGCAACATAATTTTGACAACTTGTTAGCACAAAGAATTAGAGAAAAATATTTTGTAATATTAATGAAAAAATAAATTATTCTACACTAAGATAATCAGTTTAGAGATATCATCAACATAAATAAGTCGATATGACATGTAAATAAAATAGTTCTGAACTCGCGTTCTAGCTCAGCATTTCTATTTTTATTATTTATCTTTTGTGTTTTGATTAATGTTTTAATTATTTTTTGTGATAAATTTAAAACAAAATTAAAAGAACTAGTAATCTTTTTGATGGAATAATAAAGGATTACGATTGGTAAGTTTCCTTCCTCATATCGAACCAAGTACACATTTTATAAATTGTTTGCATTCCCCAGCATTAGTTAAATTTTTCATGAATTAATAAAACGAAATTCTACCTTAATGCCATTTATATTATTTAGAGTAGCGACCAGACTACTTGAACTTAATGAAACCATCTTAGTTAATCAGTAATGACATAGAATAAAAAGTTTATAAATGATTTGTTTTAGTTGGAGTTGCATTTTGTTGCATTATTAGTCACACAACACTCATTGCATGCTTTTAAATAAATCAGTCAGTAATTATCTAATCACGAACCATTTCTTTATATTTTAATAATTAATTACTTATCTAATGGTTTTCGTATTGATTTTACTTTCAATGACATATTTAAATATTTATCCATTCTAGCGTCAACGAATGACGCTACTTAAAATAATTCTTTAATTAAACCAAATTTATCTTCTAATAAGTGCCCAACAGTTGATTTATCCATTAAAAAAAAAAAAAAACTAAATAATGATTTACTAAATGTAATCACAAACTTAAGAAAAATTAAAAACAATCTAATAAATTTCTGCAATAATTACAAATAATAACATAAAAAAAACTTTGGTAAAACTATGTAAATTTGTCTACAAAGTAATTTTAATTATTATTTTAATCTTTTTTTTTTTTTTTTTTGTAACATTTGATTTATTTTTATTAATATTATTATTAAATATTTTTCTTGAGAACACATTCTCCGGAGGTACAAAAAACTTTTTATTTTATTTGTACAAATAAACTTTTATGGGTGGGTGTGTAATGTGGTAGGCGGCTGTAGCATTGCTTTAATTTTATATTTTTCTACTTAGTCCTTAAAAAGTTTTTTTTGTTTTTATTTTTTATGGGATATTTTTGGTTTTGTTTTATTATTTGATTTTTATTTTCTTTATTTTTCTATCCTTTTATTTTAATAAAATTTAATCATACTTACTTCCTCTCAATGGTGGGTAAACAGGCTTAAGTTTGGTTTTTGCAAAACTTTTCTATTTCTATTGTTTTTTTACGTTTCATTCGTTTGACTAATGAATATCTTGTTATGAAATAATTTTAAATCGTTAAAGAAAGTTTTTTACGTTTTTGTTGTCATCAAAATATCTTTGGCTTTTTTTTTTTCCTCAATTTATTAAGCAATTAAATCCTCTTCCCCACTGTATGTCAAATGAAGCAAATGAAAATCAATAAAACATATTTTTCTTGTTCTTGTTTTCAATTGAAATCTTATTAAATCCAATTAATAATCAAAGTTAAATTAGTTTTTTAAATTCTGGGTTTTTCATTTTTTATTTTTTTGTTGGTAAAATATAATTTTGTTGATAAGAGACATCGTTAATCGGTAACATACATTTCGGCTTATTTAAATTTTATTCCTTCATTAAAAAATTATTGAAAATTCATTTAAAATTATCGTAACTAAATATTATAAATAGGATCCAAGAGATTAATTTATTTAATTTAACGACAAACATTTTACTATGCAAATTTTTTATTTAAAAGTAAAGTTTTTTTATTTGTTGATAATTACATTGTCTCGTCTCGTAATTAAAAGTTTTCAATGCGTGCAATGATCCTTTTATTTAACTTTTCATTACAGACATATTTTCTCTAAAAATTAGTTATTGGGTTTTATGATAGTTTTGTAAGAGTGTTGTCCAATCATGCTGTACTCTCATTCACAGAATCATTGTAGCTTTTTTTTACGGCTTTTATTCTTAGTTTTGTTGTTGTTTTAAAATTTTTGTTGCTAATTGTTAAATTCTAAAAGTGATTTAGTTTTGGAATTGTTTTGTCTGGGAATTTACTAAACATTATATTATTTTTAAAGAACTAATTCAATTATAATATTGTTAATCCTTAATTATATTTCAATTGTTTAAGACTTAATATTTAATTATTTTTTAAAATAATAAACGTAAAACGATTTTATAATTCTCTGAAATTTTATTGTCAAGCATTATTATCATCATTTTATATTAAAAAAAAATTTATATTTCTATTTGTGTTTCGTTTCACGTGTCGTTTTATTTTAATGATTTACTTTGTTGCCATTTGGCTTTACCTATTGAAGTATTTCTATTTTTATGTTTTATAGGATTCTTAGAATTATTAATACAAATGATGAAATTATTTTATTATTTTAAATCCTTTTCAATAGCAAATATTTGCTATAATATCAATAATTTGTATTTTTATGAGTTATTATCTAGCTTTTTATACATTGATAATTGAAAAATAATAAATACAAAGCTGGCAGAATATTATCAGTTGCGAGGTTGTGAGAAACAGAGTTATAAACCCAATAAACATGAAATAGAAATAGAAAAACTAAGAATATATTTTCGAGAATGTAATCGGTAAAAATAAATGGAAATTCTGGTGGAAACACGTTCAGGATGAACATTTTTTAGAATAATTTGCTGCGTCATAATTATTGTGAAGCAACCGCTAAGTTTTGCGACATAATCAAATTCGGTTCAATACGCTGCATTTTATTATATTTTGATAGCAAATTGTTGCTATCACCTTATCTACCTTCCTTCTTGTTGTTTTTTTAATAAAACAAAATTCCTATTTTCAAAATTGTAGAAAAATTAAGATGAAATGTATTGATTTCCTATTGCTTCTACTCTAACATTTGTTGTTATTTTAATGATTTTACATTTTTATTACCATCCATGGATATAAGCAAAATTACTTGAAAATACATTTCTAGAAGCAAAAAAAAAAAAAAATCATAAAAATAACGATGTTGTAGGTTGTAGAATAAGAGGTAGAAGAATTTGTCATACAAAAATGATGGCTGGCCATCATCCCTAATAGCTTGAAAAGTAAAGTGCCCATAATATTTTTTTTTGTTCCTTAATTTTCCTTAAACGTGATTTATTTATATTATTCTTTCCTTTTTTTTTTCACTTAGCACAAACTTTTTTGCCATTTAGTGTTGGTGGTTGGTAATGAAGTAATGAAGAAAAAATTTCTTTTTTATTTGTTTGTCTTATTATTTGTTTATGGGAAAGTCGTCTAGAAATTTAGCCGCGCATAATAACCAAATAAAAAAAAAAACAATTTTAATTTATAACAAATTTTTGTTGTTAAACTTTGTGGAGGTGTGGTGGGTGTTTGTTACCATTGCCTAGTCGTCATTTACTGATAATTAATATAAATGAATAATTTTGTTTATTTTCTTGTATTTATGTAAATTTAATTTAATTTAATATTATTATTTTATTTATATTATTCAATTAACTCTTTTTTCCACAGAAAAAATTATATTAAAAAAAAAATTTTTTTTTTTTGTAAATTAATTATATTTTTTTTTTAATTTATTGAATTTTTTAATTTAAAATTAATTTATTGAACATTTTAATAATTTGTTGAATATTTCTGGGTTTAAAAAGGAAACTAAACACACACACACACACATACTACTAATTATTAACAATTAACAGAAAAATATTTATGATATTGCGGTGTAAGTGGGTTTTAACAAACCGCGAAAATGTGTTGTTAAAGCAAAGCCACATTGAAAATTTGAAACAATAAATTTTATATTATTATTATTATTATAAATAAGATAATAATTACTTGCCACTGTGTTTTTTTGGTAGATCATAATTATCATCGGCAACGAGAAGGATAGATTAAACTTTATCTAATCATATCTGCTTTATTGCGCTTAAGTAGTCTAAACAATGGAAAATAAACAAAATTTCTCATTAATATTAATTTATAAGGAAACAAATACAGCATATTGATTTACCTTCGAGAGGTATATAAAATATAAATTTTCCTTGGTATACTTACATCCTATAAACATACACTTTATTAATTATTCGTATATTCGTTTAATGGTCAAGGATCATATTTCGCATTATTATTAATAATTATTTTTTTAAATTAAATTAATTAAACAGTAATGATTTGCATAACACATTAATTAGTGATGGGAAATGTTAAATGATATGCAAAACCAAATCGATTATAGTAGTTTGAGTCAGTAATAAAATAAAACACACAGCAAAAAAAAAAGGGTTTTAAAATACTAGAAAATTCCGAGAAATTTTAATTAATTAATTAATCATATATATATAAAGTAATTAATTTCTCGTATTAATATAACTTCTCGTTTAACATAACTTGTATGCAAATATCTACAAGTAATCTTTTAAAGGATAAGCTGTGCTCGGTAAGTATCGTGTGGAAATAAACAAATGGATCTTCAGATATAAAATGTCTATGGCTATGTATGCACTTAGTTATATAATTACATTGGTGTTACACAAATAGGAAATTTTGCTTTTTCTATTTTATTTCTCATCACATTCACCTAAATAAAAATATTTTTATTGTTGGAAATTTCCTGTCTGTTTTCTCTTTTTTTTTTTTTATTATTTTCTTTATTTTTCAATTTTTTTTTTTGATTAACAAAAATATTTTTCCCTATTTTCATGTTTTCTTTTCACTTTTCTTTTTTTCTTTATTTGTCATATCGCAAAGTCATGGCAATAATCAAATATTTTTCATTCTGAAAATATCAAAAATAGGAAGAAAATGTAAAATAACAAAAGTTATTGTGCGTTGAAATTGGGTGATATATCACTTTTGCGTTTTTCACTCTGTTTACAAAGCTATTACCACACACAACGTATTTTCTTTGTGATTTTTCTTGCGTTTTTTTTTTTTTTTAAGTATTTTTCTGTTTTATGTTTTATTTCGCAGCAATGCTTACATAGTTTGTGTCCCCTTATTTTAATAATGAAAAAAAAAAAAAATAGAAATTCTTCGTCTTGAGCATTTCTCGATATGACTTGTCTTTTTTTTCATTTTTATTATTGGTTGCTTTAAGTAATCGTCGGTTTAGTTTTTTTTTTTTTTAATTTTCTGTTTTGATTTTAACTTTTGTATTATTTATGTTTGGGTGACGTCTTGCCGATGAATATTGTGTTTAATCTTTAATAAATAATTGTGGAGTACACACTTCTCGCTAAAATAACAAAATATATATAAGAAAAATATTACTTAATAATAATACCCCATTGTAATATTATTCTTGTGTTATACATTCCATACATCTGCTAACAAAATATTTTTATGAGTAATTTTTTTTTTTTTTTTTCAGCGTCTGGTTTATTTATTTGTTTTTCTTCTCTCTAATCACATATGTTGAATTGGTTTTCTTGTATTATTGGCTCGTGCTTTGTTTTAATTATCAACTTAGTGCTAATATTTATTGCTTTTAATTATTATTATTGTTATTATGGTCAAAGAAACGTATAAATCAATCATTTAATTAATTTTCATCTTTTATTTTCATTCTTTCTTCTTGTTGTAAGGCAAATATTAATTTATATAGATTTTCTCCATTTATTTTGATTTATTTTTATATTTCCGCTTCATTTCTTCAAGATTTTATCTTTGCTTTCTCTGATCTTTTAATCCATTTTCTTTTTTTGGTTTTTTTTTATAGATATATATATATATATTTTAAGCCTTACGGAATCCTCTGTTATTTCTTTGTTGACATTTGTGATATTCACCGATTAACTCTGTATAACCGTTTACTTGATTAATAATTGACGTACCCCACATTGTTATTCAATTTTCTTTTTTATTATTTAAACTAAAAAAGAAAAACCAAAAAAAAAAAAAAAAATTAATATTACAAGTGAAAATAAACTTTGCCCGCCCTAAAGACAGATTGAATGACTTATGACAACAATAAAAAAAAAACAAAAAAAAATTTTAATAAGGGTTTTTAATTTTTAACGCTAAAAATAACATTTTGTTAATTGAAATAATACTTTTTTTTTTTTTTGTTCGCTGCTTCCGTCTTTATTTATTATTATTAAATTTATATACATATGCTTAATCCAACAAGGGGTGGATTTGTTCAACTAATTATAATCCCTTAATTGAATTAGGACGGGAATTGTATAAATTATGATGTTCGTAATTTCGTTGTTAAAATAAATTGTAACAGGGTGAATGGGTGTGTGTGTGGGATGTGGGGTAGTAAAAGATAATAATTGGTGTCACATTATACGGACGAAAATTAATAAATTTTTTTTTTTCTGCTTTTTCAATTAAAATGACAAGAAAAATTTTAATTATTCTCCACTTGTTGCTGCTATAAAAATAATTAATTGTGTCTTGCCGGGTCGATCATTTTCACTATTTAATTTGTCACTGACTTCATTGATTGCAATTGGATAAAAAAAAAAACAAAATTATTTTTATGGAGAGTTTTTTTTTTTTCTTTAATTATTTATTAATTGCGCAAGCGTTCGAATTTCAATAACGGTTCAACATTTCGAAATTATTCAAATAAAGGAATTCTGGTTGATCTTCTTTTATTAATTTTATTTTATTTTATTATTATTATTTTTTTTTTTCTGTATATTTTTAAAGCGAATATAACTCGTTTATAATATTTTACTTTTCATTTAATATTTGTTGAGATAAGACGTTTAATTATTTTCTGTTTCAAAATTATGTTTTTTTAATATATAAAAAAAAAAATAAAAATATTTTTTGTTTTCTTTTAAAATCTTTTAAAATTGATTAAATAATTTTTAAATTATAAAAAAAAGTAAATACAATAAAAACGAAGAAAAATAATTTAATTAAAATTCGTGTGTATAAAATAAATAAAGAGAAGATCTTGTGTGTCGCGTGTGCTTAAAGTAAATTAATTACTTGTATAATATTTTTATATAAAAAATTATTATTTTTTTTTTTTAAATATAATTTGCTACGTTCATTAGCAAAATGTTGCATTACGCACAGAATCCATTCAGAGACGATAGAACATCATCGTATAATTTTTATGATGGAAATGACTTTCATTTGTAAGTATTATGAACCCTTAAAACCACATGTTTTTTTTTTTCTTCTATTTTTCTCTTTTTTTTTTTTTTTAATTTATTTCATGATGAATTAATTGGGTTATTTACTTAGTGTGGGGAATTGCAATTTCCTTTTCATTTTTTTTTATCCTTTCTTAATTGTTAGATAATTGCGCAATGGTTAATTCTAAAATCACAAAGTTGTTTCTGCTGCTACTATTTTAGCTGCTTCCTTGTTTCTTGTTTATCTTCTTCAATTTTCTTTTGTGTTTGCTGTGATGATTTTTTTTTCTTTTTAATAAAAAAAGAGGATAAACATCCAACGAAACACAACATTAATTTACTTAAACCATTCTTTTCTATTTATACAATATTGGGTAAAACTTTCCTTGTACCTTTCCCTATTTATTTATTTTTTTCATCCTTTTTTACCCTATTTTGCGTTACGTTACGTTATCTAGTTACACTGAATGCGTTTATTGAACGATTTTTTTTCTTTCTTTTTAATAAAATTAGCAAGATTTTTATCAATTTAAAGTTTTTCCTCCTCGTTGTGTAGATAGTGTGTGTGCTAAAATATTAATTTATCAATATTTTTCTATAATAATAATAATTGCGGAAGTATTTAACATACAAAAAAAAAATACATTTTATTTTGCTATTTCAATTATATTACAGACACTTGTGATAATTAATTTGTTCTTCGTGTTTTGTTTGTGCTGTTATTAATGTTATTAGCTTAGTGTGAGTAATTTTCGTTATTACAAAGCAGCTACTAACTCGTTTCAAAAATAATATATATATTTTCTTGTTTATTTTTCATAAGGATATTACATATGTGTACATAACATACATATTGTACATATATTTACACAACATATTTTACACAAATAGTGTGCACTTTTCATTTTTTGTTTTATTTTTTATTATTAAACATATTTACTACCACCACCCCCCCAAATAAGAAAAATAAAGTTACCCAAAAAACAAAAGAGATTGCAAAAGGAAAAAGCAAACACAAAAAAAAATTATTAACTGGCAAAAGAGCAGACGTCGTCTTCGTTGTCGTCGTCGTCATCGACTTTCCACATTACAAAATCGTCGAATGTGTGTTGTTTATATAATAATGCTGCCAAGTTGTTGGATTTGGCCTTGGTATGGGTTCAGAAAAAATAAAAATAAGAGTACTAGAATGGTTAATATAAAAAGGGGGTTCATTCGTACAGCATCCACACATCAATGAGATGTCAGCATGCGCATAAAAAAATTTACAAAAAGAAAAGTTGACGGTGAAAATATTAAAATTTGCATTGTTCTTTGCGTTTTAATTCCAATGGATCTTGGTCAATTCTTATTCCTTAATCATTCGAAATTAATCAACTGATCTATGAAAGAAACTTTGTTGAATTTTTTATTTGTTTATTTATATAAAAAGGTAATGAAACACTCTGTGGTATTTGCATTTTTATGTTTTGTAATAATCAAAAAAAATTCATGGAAACAACACCAAGAAGCAATATAATATTGTTTGGTAAACTAACAATTTTGTTTTCCACCTGCGTTTTAAACATGAAATATGGTAATAAAGTAAATGTTATAAACTACTTTTGTTAAGAAAACTATATATTGACTACTATCATGTATACATTTATATATACAAATGTGTGTGTATAATAAAGTGCGTTTATTATGTAATTGTCTTGTTGTTTTATGCTTTGTAGTTATATTGTTATTGGTAGTAGCATGTGTAGTCACATTTTTATATACATATTTATGGAGCATAATCATCATCAACATCATCATCATTGTTGTACAAACAAAACCAAGAGTTAATTTTAAAGAGAATATTTAAATAGAACCTTTTGACTTGTGTTGCCACAAGTTTAAGTTTATCTTATCAAAACTTGATGATGATGATGATGATGATGAAAGTAAAGGAATTTAAAGTGAAAATCATTGACCTATAAATTTATAGGTAAAATTGTGTAGATTAAACATCCCATAATAATAATAATAATAATAATAATAATAATCATCTATAAATAATTCGCGTTAAATATCGCTAACTGTGTAGCTGTGGTAACATTAGCAAGTTACTATCACCACCACCACCACCACAATATAAATTTAATGAACTTGTTGTGTTTCTCTATTGTTTTTTTTAATGTTATTTCATATATATAAGTTTGGTAGTTTTAATTACATGAAAACACCACCACCTATATTTAACGATTATAATAATAATAATAATTATTATTATTATTATTTTAATGAAACTATTATAATGATGGATGAATTTGATATTTGATTTATTTCCCATCTTCTTGTCTTATAAAACTTTTGTTTGGTGTTCCATAGTTTGGCTTTTCTGTGTGTTTAACCAATTCTAATATATTTCGCATTAAGTTTATTTGGAGGTGGTTGTGTGTGTATTGGATTGGGTGAAAAGGGTTTGGGTTCTTTTTTTTT
Organism: Ptychoptera albimana; assembly: GCA_961205885.1. NCBI lineage: Eukaryota > Metazoa > Arthropoda > Insecta > Diptera > Ptychopteridae > Ptychoptera > Ptychoptera albimana. The sequence goes on from OY540801.1 coordinate 18,661,472, forward strand.
TTTTTTTTTTTTTCTGCTTGTGTATATTTCACATATATTGTTGTGTGTTGCCTACGCATTTATATAAATAAATACCTAGTTTTCTGTATTATTTGGTTTTTATATCATTTCAATACAATTTTGTCATCTTTTACCAATTTCACAGTAGACAAAGCTTTGCTTCGTTTTTTTTTTTTTCGTTTTCGTTTTCGTTTTCTTTTCTTTTTTCCTTTCCTTATTTTAACTGTGCTCTTGAATTTCTATTGTAATAGAATTGTGTGTATTTCGATTAAGATGCTTTTGTTGTTTTTGTTGCTGTTGTTGTTGTTTGTATTTTTGAGATAATAATAGAAGAAAAAACAAATGAAGTATTTTTTGAAGTTGATAAAAATAATACAACCCTCGTACGGGTGGCAATAATATCGATTTTTATTGAATTTAGATGATGGTTGGTTAGAGAGGTAAAAAGAGAATATAGAATTGTAATTTTATTGAAATATTGTAAAGTTTTATGTAAATTATTATTATTTATTATTATTTTTAGTAATTATTGATTTATTCTTAATTTAATTAACGTTAGTTTTAAGCAGTTTTGAAAATTTTATTTTATTTTTGTTTAATCAATAATTAAACAAATAAAACAACTGACTTATGTTATTAAAAAAGTTGGTTTTATATTTCTAAAATATTAATATGATTAAAATGTAATGAAAAGCACCAGCAAGAGAGTGTAAATATTAGATATCGTACATATTATGTAAATATATAAAACAAATTGAATGTAAATATATTAACCAGAAGAAAAACTGAAATAAAAAATTATATTGAAAATGCATAAAATAGAATATTGTAGCGGTGTAGGTGGAGGAGGAGGAGTTGATGGCGAAAACATTAAAATTTATAAAATCAAGAATATAATACGTAGATGGAAAAACCCCAATGGTGGACGATTTAAATTTATGATTCATTTATAGGTTTTTCTCATTATTTACGGATTATATAGATACAATTTTACCATACTTTGTTAACTATCATAAATACCCACCCACCACCAATTTAAAAACCACTCAACATGCTCACACATCCAAGCAGGGAGCACACATTTTCTTTCGTTTTGTTTATTTTTGTGTGTTTTGATCAGATTATTTACAGTTTTTGCTATCAATTTATAATAAATAAAATTATTTTATTAAAGGTTGAACATTTGAAATTCGTTTTGCTTAATTTAATCATAATAATAATAATTTATTGCTTTTTTTCTTTTCTTTTCTTTTCTCTTTTCAGTGGTTTAAATATGAGTAATAGTAGTAGCACCAATTTAGCATTGAGTAATAATAATGTTACAAGCCTCAACAATAATATCAACTTTAAAACAATTGCTGATACAAATGATGTTATAAATAGTAGTAATAGTAGTAGTGAGCAACCCGATCCTGATTATATAAAAATGTTTGTAGGCCAAGTACCAAAATCAATGGACGAGGATCAGCTGCGTGAAATGTTTGAAGAGTTTGGTCGTGTGCATTCAATAAATGTTTTACGAGATAAAGTGACTGGTATGAGTAAAGGTAAGTTGAAATTTTATTTTATTTTATTTTAATTTAATTCTACAAAAAAACATATGTGGGGGGGTAGTTTATAAAATAATATAATTTTAATTTAATATATATTATTTTATTTCTATTTAATTATAACATTTATTTGGATGGTACAAATAATAATAATAATAATAATAATGATAATAAAAATGATTAAATAAAGAATTTGAGGTGAAATATTATTTTTAATTGCATTTATTACATTATTTTTTTAAATTATTTTTCAATTATTATCATATTTTAATGAATTTTTATTATTGTAAATTTTTTTCCCTTTTTTTTTTTGTTACTTTTAATGATAATAATATTATTATTATTATTATTATTATTATTATTATTATTATTATTATTATTATTATTATTATTATTATTATTATTGTTGTTGCTGGCTGATGTTTTTGTGTACAACAAACCGTGCATTTTAAAAATTGTAATTTACGATTTTTTACCATTAAATTATTATTATTATGCATAGAATTTAATATTATAATTTATTTTTTTATATTTTAATTTTTTTTTTGTTTCTTTGTTTGATTTTACAATATAATTATATTGCAATGTTTTTGTGGTTCTCATCACATATATTCTACCGCCCTTAAAAAAATAAAATTAAAAATTAAAAACGCACACTTCTCTATTTAAATTAATATTTTAATAATGCATTAATTAATAATATGTCTATTTTGTTATCATAATAATAATCAAAACATAAAACACAATGTTGTTGTTGGAAAATTATGTTGTAATTACAACCACGACTGCGGACACACAGTAAAAAGTATTGAACAATTTTTTTTTGTAAAAAAGAAACGTTTTTTTGTTTAAACGCGCAAACAAAATAACAAAGATTTTTCTGCTTTTAATTTGAATTCTTTATAATTAAAAAATATGAACAAAAAAAAAAAAAAAGGAAAAGGAATGAATAATAATAAAGTTATAAAAATTTTTTTTTTGTAAAAAAGTGGTGAACACAACCAACCTACAATCGATGGATGCTGCTTTCTTTTTTTTCTTTAATTTTTTGTTGTTTGTTGTGTGCTCTTAAACTCGACTCATCCAGTATCACACGAAAAGATGAAATGTTAAGTAAATTGAGGCGAAAGAGGAGGTAAACAACAATAAAAGCATGATATATAATTTTGTAAAACAATTTTTTAATTTTTTTTTGCTCTTTATATCTTTTGTTAAGCGCAAAAGTTCAGCGTAATATAATGTTAAAATGAAAAATAATAAACGGAAAAATACTGTAGTTGGAAAAACAAAGTGTATTGTGTTTTCCTTTGTTGTTTACTCTCGTCCGTGATTATTTATCTGTCTAAAATATTTCCTGTTTGATTGTTTTCGCAAATACTCTGTAAGAGAAAAAAAAATGTAAATTAAAAACAATTATTGCAACAGAAGCAGAAGCTGCAGCCAGCAACATTAACCAGTAACAAGATATGTAATAATAATGAAAAAAACACAAAAATAGTTTAAAGTGGATGGGATAGTATATAGGGTACTTACACACACGTGCATTACAGATTTTCCTTTTTATTTTTTTAAATATTTTAATCAAAACGTTGATGATGTGATGAATTTTTTATTCCACTTTTACGTTGTTGATTATTTTTAATTTCGATCTATTTGGTCAATTGATGTGTGCGTACTCGAGAATTTTTCTACTAATCTCGCTGTAATTTTTTTTTTTTTTATTTTTTATTTTTAATTTTAATTGAAAAACCACTTGCATAATTTTATTATTATTATTATTATTTTTTTTTTAATAAAAACTTTATTAATCAAGTCTAGTTGTTTTTCTATATTACTATATATAAGCATAATTAAATTAAAATTTGGTTATCTCTCATAACTTGAAGCATCATCAACCAACAGCAATCATTTATTTATCTCTTATTATTTTTTTTTATTCTATTCTATTAAGTTATCGTTTCGTATCGTCTTAAAAAAAAAGAAAATGTTTTTCGTTATCGTTTGTATTATTTTTCGTCAATCCCATTATTTTATTTCATTTGATTAAGTGTTTACTATAACTTTTTTTTTTTATTATTTATTTATTTATATATATTTATTTTTTATACATAAAAAAATGTATGTTTGTTGTGTTGTTGTAAAGCTTTATGGTGCTTTTTCTGTTTTTCAGGGTGCTGTTTTGTGACGTTCTTTACGAGAAAAGCAGCTCTCAAAGCACAAGATGCCCTGCATAATGTTAAAACACTAAACGGGGTAAGTATTTATAACTTACAAACAGAAAACAAAAAGAAAATTAAAATACATTTTTTTTTTGAAGGAGAGAACGCGAGTTAAATTTTTAATTTTTTTTTTTTCTTTTTGTACCTTTTTATTTTTTATCATTTTTATTTTTTTTTTGCATATTATCGTACCGTTGTCATTTGTGTTTTTCTCATATGTTTAAACTTAATAAACATTTTTAATATTATTATTAGTATTACTACTATTATTATTATTTTATAATACAACACACAAAACATAACAATAAATTAGCATTTTCAAGTTATAATAAATAAAAAAAAAAAGAGAAACGAGCCAATAACACACACATAATTGGTAAAAAAACAAACCATAAAATACCGAATATAAATAAACATTTTATTCTTGTTTTCACGCATGTTTTGTTTACAGCAGCAATGTTGTTGTTTATTTATTTTTTTTTTATTGATTCTCATTAATTTATTGTAATAATAATTTTTTTTTTTTTTTTTTTTTTCATAAACACATAATACATTTATTTATGTAATATGACATATCAACATGTCAGTGTTTTTATTTTTATTTTTATTTGTGTTATATTTTTATTATCTATTTATTATTATTATTTATGTAATCGTCGAAGTCAATTGCGTTCATTTTGTCATTTTATAGCATAAATGTTATCATAAAAAAAAAAAAAAAGAAAAATTTATTATGTTTTTGTACCTTTTTTTTATATTTGTGGTTTTATTTTTCCCATTTTATTTTAATTTAATTTAATTTAATTTAATTTTATATTATTAAAATCATTAGGTTTTTCTACATCGTTTTTCAATCATTTTTTACCTTTTTCTACTTGTGAATGTGTAACGTCTCTCCTCGAAAGCTTTTTGATTTTAATTTTAACACAAGCATGGAATAAATTCCGTTTTTAAAAGAAGCTGCTCTGCTCTCCATAAAAACTACTACTACTCTCCGTCTAATAATAGTTTCTTGATGTTAACATACTTGGTCTTTAACCTCCCTAGCCTTTATTGTCACACCGCTAATAAATATTTTTAAAGTATTTTGTTCTATATTTTTCTCGATAAAAATAAATATTATTATTTATAAAATGATACTTTATATTGCAATGAATGTTTTTTTATATAGGAAAATTTTGTAGTAAAATGTAATTTTTTTTTTGTTCTGTCGTCGTCTTCGTCCTTATTATTATTATTATTATAATCATTATATTTGTTTTTATAAATATAAAAGACATACAAAAGCTTTTAATCTTGTATGTGTATTCCTTAAACCCTTTAGAGAATAGAATAGAGGAAAATATAAATGTGTCTTTTACACATATAGGTTTTTCTTTACGTTTATTTTTATTTTATATATATATTTTTTTTGGCCATAAACAGCAGTGCCAGCCAATACAATGGCAACGTTTGTTGACATTTATGTCAACCATAAAAAGTAGCAATTTCGTGCTTTGATTATCAATTCGACACAGCGAAAGTAAACTCTAATCCAAATGTCCATCAGAATTCTATTTTCCTTTAATACTTATGTACAATTTATCTACGTGTATATTTAGTATATTCTAAGAAGGAGGAAAAGAACATCTCAAACTATTCTATAGAATTTTCTTTGCATTAAATGGTTTCTCTTCAATGTTTATAGATACGAGGAAAATAAAACGAAGTAAAGAAGGAAAGTTTTGTATCCAATCCATTTATTAAATGTGTTGAATAGAATGATTTTTATTTCGTCATTCAATGTCAAGAGTGTCCTTTTCTATTATCATTAAATTGTTGTTTCTTGCATTTTTTCGTTATTGCATTGATTTTTCAATGTAATACAATTAATTTCTTAATTTTTGTGTTTGTAATGTATGTTGAATACAATTAAAAAAACAACACTTGCCCACATTAAATGTGAAATAAAATTAATAACCGATGACTAATGCCAAGCACTACTACGTTGCTTGTTTTTCTGTACTTGTATTGCTAAAAATACTTTTTCAATTGACAATTTGTAAATATAATTGACGTTACGTAATTTTTTAATACGATTTACAATTTGCAAAAATAAATTAAAATCTAATTGCATTCATTTTGTGTGACATTTTAAATTGTTTTTAATTTCCTTTTAATGCTTCTTGATTTGTTTCTTTTATTAATACTCGTTGTACTTAGTTAAGGAGAGATGTATTGAATAAATAAAATAATAAAATAAAATAAAATTGACCAAATGCCAAAAATTAAAATAAATTGAAAATCATTATTCTATTAGCACACACGGACGATTGTCTGATTTTACAATAAATATTATGTAATTCTGATTTGTTTGTTTTTCTATTTCTATTTCTATCTTTATTTGATTTATTTTATTGCTTAAAGAAGAGATAATTATAATGAAAAATAAAAATCATTTAAAATGTCATTAAAAATTTAATGTGTGATTAATTTTTTCCTTTTTTTGCAACAAGGAATTAGTAAACATAGAAATGCAGTCTGCAGGAGCATCCACTATTTTTTAATTTTGGTGTAATAAAATTACAACATTTGATTTGATTTTTAATTCAGTTTGCATATGCCCTGATTTTTATACGGAAATTGAGTTTTTTAGTCCGTCAGTTGATTTACGCATAATAATTTTTCATTTTTATTTTATGCACAAAGAGGTGCATTGTAGTAGATGGTTCATTGGCTGGCACCCTTTTTGTTCTTGCTAGATACATAAAAATCATCAATAATAGTAATAAAAAAAAGGCATACAAACAACGCAAACAACAAGTTTAAAATTAGAAAATATTGATTGACATTGACTTGGCTAAGTGAATGGATACCATTTTCAATCTCAATATTGGATTAACGCTTCTATGCAGTTGTTGATGATGTTATTGGTACGTATTGTAACATAACACCTTATTGGACGTGCTACTGTTTGTTGCATCTAACTAAAAATAAACATCACCAAAAAAAAATGCAATTAATAGAAGGAAATGTGTCTATTGATATTAGATTTATCGGTGGTTGCATAACGATACAGTGCAAAGTAATAAATCATGTTTTTTTTCAACACTATAAAAGTTACAAAAGCCAATAAACAGAAACAACAACCGCGTAGTGTTTGAATTTTAGCATTTCACTAATCTAATGATTTAAAATTTTAAGATAAAATTTTATCGAAGTCCCCCGTTGATTTTTTTTTTTCATTTTGCTAATCCAATAATTTAAAAATTAAAATTTTAATACAAAAATGTAATTAAATTCTCAATGCAGTTTCGAAAGCTCAAACAAAAATTTCAATTATTAATTATTTTTTCTCGTCGTTAATTTTGTTACAGATTTTTTTATTTTTTTTTTTTTACTAAACAACATACTCTACAACACACCCAACCACCTAGTCAACTTTTATTTTATTTTTGAAGCTTATTTGATTTGATGACTTTTTTTTTTTTTTAAATGTTTCATTGCAGATGCATCATCCAATACAAATGAAGCCTGCAGATAGTGAAAATAGAAATGGTGAGTTAAATTATTTATTATTTTTTATATCTGTTTACGTTTTAAAGTTTAAAATAATTTATAAAATGTTACGTCGTTTTATGTTGAGGAGAAAGGTATTCATTAGGGAAGAATTATAAATTTAAATCTGTTATCACGAAACCACATATAAGCGCTCTACTTGGCCATTATTATTATTATTATTATTATTTTTATTTAACTATATGTAAATATAAATTATATTTAATATCATTAAAGTTCATAAGTAAAAACTCGATTATAATTTTACCATAAATTGATCCCTCAAGAATTTAATATGTTTAAGTGTTTCTAACCTACCAAACAGCAGTTCTAGCTGCTGCTAGAACATATAACTATGCTGCAATATTTTTTTTATTTATTCACCTATTGTTATTGTTGTCACTGTTGGGGACACATTAGCAAAACATATCATAATCACTTAATCTTAATAATTTTAATTTTATTATACGTGTGTACTTATGCAAAGTTTAATAAATAAAAATACAAATAAAAATAAAAATAAAAACATACATTATAATCTCTCTCTTGTTAAAGTTTTTGTTTATTAACGAACAAAAAAAATTTCCATTATATATATGGTTATGTAAATTTATTATCGTTGGTTCTTCGTTCTCTGCAAGTTTATTTCTTCTTTTATTATTATTATTATTATGTAATTTAAGCAAAGGTAGTTAAAATTTAATCAAATTGTTATTAATTTTATTACCTAATTTATATAAATGGATTTATTTTTTACTAGCACATGCTGTTTACTATTATACAATATACAGGTTGGGTTAGAGTTCGACTTGCCCCACTGAGTTGACTTTACTATAAAAATTAGTTTTTGATATTTTTTAACCATTTTAAAACGCATTTTTCTGCGTAATCTATGTGATATTTTAAATTTCTTACTAAAATTATTTTTATCTATTCCGGTTGTGTTATAATGTATATTCTATTTGCCTTATTTATTTAATAAATAAATGTTGTCAAACTTTATAATTGATGCTCAATCAAACTTTCAAAAAAAAAGTGATTTTTTAAAGTGTGTGGACTAGGCTAGGCTTGTGACGAAAGGAATTGGCTTATATACATTTATTATTTATTCACTGATATCAATATATTATATATATATATATATATATATGATGATGATGATGATTAATTATTTTAAATACATGTGTTTTTGTAGATAATTTGTTAAGTAGTTTGGTTTATCTAAATTAAATAAAAAATATTAAAAATTTATTTAGCAGCAACACACTGTTGTATTTTTTGGTGATATTTAAGCTAAAATGTACATTGATTTGCATTAAAATATTTGTAATTCTCCTCTTTACAGCTCTTTGCGTTTTTATTTAATTTATTTAAGTCGTCTTGCATCTAATTGTTTTATTTTACGTTTTTTTTTTTTTTTTTGCAGAATAACATTTAAAACGATTTATCCTTTATAGATTTCTTTTTATAAAATACTACACTTGCGATATAAATCTTTGTTAACATTTACACATCGTGCGCCGCCTAAATTATAACTCTGCTGCTTTGTTAGACATATCCATCCAGAAATAGTTTTTAATACATTGTGATTGGTTTGATTTTATGTTTTTATTTTAATTGCGCGCTCTCTCCGATTATTATTGACTAAATTTACTTATTATTTGCAATGAGTTTTTTTTTAGTTAGTACTTTTATAAAATCTATTTTTTGATTATTGTGTTTAATCTGTTTTTTTTTTTTTTTTGTTTTATTGAATTATCTTATCTCTCTCTTCTTTTTTTTAATGAACTTTTCGTTATATATTCATACCCAAAGTGTAGTATGCACTCTTCTTCGTTTTCTTGAAAATAATAATTTTTTTTTTTGCAAATGTATTTTTAATTTGAAATGATGTGTGGCGGATTCTTTATATTTATTTAAGCTAAATTTAATTAAATAAAAAAATTGTTTTTTTTTTTATTATTTTGCTTTTTAAGAATCGAAGAAGATGAATAATGCAATTTTTATTCTATTTTTTTTTAAATAACAAAACTAAGCGCAATACAGATTAAAATAAGTTAAGCCCAACAATCACATTTTATTTAAATTTGAATTGATTTTACTAGAAATAATTAAATATTTATCTTTAATTTCTCCGCCGTGTTATTATTATATTGATTTATGTGTAAAATATATTTGTGTATATTTTTTTTTTATAGAGTTATGTGCAAAATTGATTTTATTTGTCAAATATGTTTACGAAAAAAAGTTTTTATTTTAATTTTTTTTTTTTTTTTTATTTGTATTATTGTTAATAACTCGTGATATGACGATTATTAATATTATTAAGTAAATAAATTTGAACGTAAAAATAAAAAATATTATTATTATTTTTTTTGTATCGTTGAAAATAATCAATTGGCTAAAAACCGAAACGATGATAAGTCGATTTGCTATGTTTGATAGTAGAAAAGTTATTTATTTATTTGTTTTGTTTATTTCTATCGTGTGTGTGTGTGTATGTTTTATATGTAAGAATTAATGTTCATTTTGTATTATATGTATATATATAGTATTATATACATATGGTTAATTTTGTGTAGTTAGTATTTATGCATAATCAGCATTAATCGCGTGTCGTTTGTATAAGAAGCAACAAGTGAATAGCAGAATATAACGTATATATATGTTGTAATTTTAAATTTAATTTTTCACTCATCAAACATAAAAAAAAAACACAACATAATAGTATTCATTTATAATAGTAATAAAATAGTACAACAAATTTATACTAATAATAATAAATGAAGTTTTCCTTTTTTTTTTTCTGGGTGCTGTGTTGTGCAGTTTTGTTCTCTGTGCTGACAAAGTTTAAGTGCTTTAGTGCAACGTATTTAAAATTATAACAAGTAGTAAACCGAATGTGGCATATATATAGAAACCTTTCTCGCCCAGCTTTTCAAATACATACTATACATGCCTTAGATATTTTATTATTGTGGTAATAATATTTATATAGAATATAAATGCTACAACGTGAATTGGTTTTGATTGAGCCGGCCAGTTAGTAGTTACTTGATTAGTAGTTGCATCACAAGTTGTTAAGGTGGTGTGTACACAAATGAATTCTAAATTTTCATCTCTTCTCATACCATAAATGGGAATTTGTGTGTTTTGTATTATATAATAGTTAACAACTTAATAATAATTATTATTGTGTATTTTGTAGAAAGTGATTTTATTAGGACACAATAAATTAATTAAAAACTATTTTTTATTTTTTTTACTATAAAAATTTATATTTTATCATCACTGATTTGGTTTTTAATTGTTTTTACTTCTTTTTTCTGTGTAATTTTTTTTCTTCTTGTTATTATAATTATTCAATTATAAATAGTCAAAGAAAAGAAAAAAATTTATGCAATAAGTTTTTTTTTTTTTTTTTTTTTGTAACTTGATATTTTTCTGTTAAATGTTGAATAAAAAAAATTATTATTTTTTTATATTTCATATATTTCTACCAAATAATTATTTGTGTTAATTATTTATTTGAAAATTAAGTGTATTAAATTTGTTAAATATATATATATAAAAAAAAATTTAAAAACATTTGTGGCTTATAATTGTGTGTGGTTTTTAAATATTAATTTTTTTTTTTTTGTTTTGTTGATTTAAAAATTAAATTTTTATTTTTTTTTTTAACGAGCACGTGTTGTCTATGGATTTATTAATAATTGGCGTGTCACACAAATTGCTTGTCTAAATAATAATTAATTAAAAAATAATATAAAATTACAAAATATATAATATATAAAAAGAATATAATTAATAAAAATGAAAAATCAAACAAAATCGGGACCTTTATCACCAACATCATATGCACAAGGAACTAATAATTCATATATTGATAAAAAATATCCGTCAATAAATGCTGCCTATTGGCTACCAGCTACTAATCCATCGCCATATGTTATTCCAGGTTCGTTTATCACACACTTTAAAGAAAAAAAAAAAATAGAAAAAAAACTATAAACGCGAATACTACTTGACGATAAAGTAAAAAAATAAATAAATTTTTGTTACATTACGTATTTTTTTTTTTTTTTTTAGTATTGATAAGTGCTTAAATATTAAATGTAAATGATAAAAAATTAAATATTTGGCAATATTAAAAAATATTTTTATTTTTTTTTATCATATGATAGATGCTTTAATCAATTTAATTATTATTTTATTATTTTTGGTATAAATATTTGTGTATTTGAAGAATTATCTTTTACAGATAAAACTGTAAATGTATGTTTAATGATTTAGTAATCTATAATATGTATGATTGATTTTTTGTATTGTATTATATTGTATTGTTTGCTCTCCTGTGTAATTGATGTTTGCTAACAAAATAACTATAATTAAATGATGGTATAATTAAACTACTATATATAACTACTATTCCGCTGTGTTTTATTGCATAATAATCCTTTAATTTTTTTGTAACTCATTGTAATGATATTTTCTGTTATCTCTGCTTTTTTTTTTTTTTTTGTATTATTCAATAACAAAAAAATATTTTATTTTTAACTTGTGAAGAATGAAATAAACGTGTTTTAAGGTGTTAAATTTCTATATAAATATTAATTCATTTACTTATCCCATTTTTTTCTGTACATTTGTATTTTGTATTTTAAGTGTTTCTACAAACATATGTTGAAATACATTTTATTTTTTTTTTTCTAATAATCTACTTATATAAAAACATTTTTTTTTTCTTTCTTCTCTGTGTTTTGTAATATTTATAAAAAGCCAAAAATTAATCTTAATTATTGTTAATCTGCTGTTAATCGGTTAAACATATTGTGTACGATTATAATTTAGGTAGTAAAGCAGCAACAGCAGCAACAACAACAGCAGCTAGCTCTCACTACATTGCTATTAATGACACTTGATTTTATTATTATTATTTTTTTTTTTTGATTAATTTTTATTTAATATTCTTTCTTTTTCTACCTACTCTCTACTTTATGTTTTTACTTTACTTTAGTTTTTATTTTGCATGTCATCACAATTAACACATTTTTTTTTTTTTTTTTTATTTATTTAACTAACAGTATGATATTTTTTATGTATGGATAATATTTAGAGAGACGACATTTACATTTATCAGTGTTTTTTGTGTAATCAAATTTTATTAGAGATGGTTGAATTTTTGTTTCTTTATACTTCGTCTTTGCTTATTTATTTTTTAATTATGCGGTAAGAGGAGTTTTTATTTTTATTGTTGTAATATTAAAAGGAGGATTTTTTTGGAAATGATTTAATCATAGTTTGTAGACTCGCTACAACTTTGTATCAATCTCTTGCATACTGTTTGTTTCCACTTGAATTTTCTCTCTAAATAAACATTCAGCTGTAAATAATTTTTTTTTTTTACTAAAAATTACTTTCGTAGTTTGCAAAAATAAAATAAAAAATCGTCGTCACAAAACCTCTGTTATATTATCGTCATTAGTGTGTGTTTCTACATTTTTTTTTGTAATATATTTTCATGTTGGAATTTATTTGTTCCAAGTTCTAGATTTAAAAAATAAAAAATTTAATTATTATTACATGTCATGTTGGAAATTATATTATTATTATTATTATTATTATTATTAGTTTTTTAATTTTATCACCTGTTATAATTGTTTATTTTTGTTATTTTCATGTAAAAAAAAACGCATAATTCTGTTATTGTGTAATATTTATTCAATAATGATAAATAATGGTGCAAAAATAAAATAAAACAATTAAAAAAAAAAAAAATAGTACAGTGTTGTGTGCTGTTTATGTATAATTTTAACGGTTTCATAATTATTGTAAAATTATTTTTCTTGTTTTATATATTTGCGTTCTTCTTCTTCATTACATATAATTGTTTGTTTTTGTTTTGTATTTTAAATCATTTAATAACATTTCATTCATTACATTTTAATCTTTATTATTATTATTATTATTATAAAGTTTTTATTCTATGTTATTAAAGTAAAATAAAAAAGTGCTGATGAAAATAAAATATCATTAAAATGTAAGATAATTGGTTTTTCTGGAATCTCACCATCGTCTTATACTTGTTGATGTTTACTAAAAATAAATAATGTTGCTTTGCGCTCTATGTAATAAAGTAAAATAATGGATAAGGGATAATCTTCTTTTATCATTTCTTTTTTTTATTTATTTATTTTTATTTTTTGTAGCATCTCGTATTTTATATTTATGATAAATTTAAATAAATTTAATTTTCTTGCATATTATATAAACAATTTCATTGACCTGTATGCTTTTTTTATTCTTTTATCTTTTAATTCTCATTTTAATTACAAAATATTTTGTTTTGCTTTCCCGAATAAGTAAAGTTTTAAGTCTTAGGGATTATATATTTAAGATAAAAAAATTATAATAGCAGTATAAATGATAATAATAGTTTTGTTGTTGCCACCCTTGATGTCTCTTATTTGAGTTCCCACCACAACACCACCCACACTTTACTTGTTGGAAGAATAAATAAGATTTTTGTGTGCATATTTTGAATGTTTTTTTTTTTTTTTTAATTTAATTTAATTTAATTGTTTTTGTGATAAAAGGTAGTAAACATTTTTTTTTTTTAATTAATTAAATGATTTGCTTATTTGATTTTTTTACTGTTGTGTAACTTGAGCGTTGAAAATTTATTTTTTAGTTAATTTGTTGTTATTTTAAAAAGCAAATACAAAATCAATGCTGCAACACTTTGTGTTCCGTATTCTTATCGTTTATTTAAGTAATTTAACGATTTTCATTGAGCTTTTTTTTCTCTTTCTTTTTACTTAAAAAAAAAAATATATATATATATATATAAAAAAATGTTGTACAGAGGTGATAAAAAAAAAGAAACAAAAAATTTATTACCTAAATCGATTACAAATTATTTTCGTGTTTTTATATTAAATAAAATAAAAATTATTTAGGCTTAAATTTGCATAAATTTTTAATAAATAATATAAACAAAAAATTTGTTTGTTTTTTTTTTTTTTGTTTAATGCTTCCAGAACGAAAATTATTTGTGGGCATGCTGAATAAGAAACTTAATGAGAATGATGTAAGAAAACTTTTTGAAGGCCATGGTACAATAGAGGAATGTACAGTGTTGCGAGATCAGAACGGTCAAAGTAAAGGCTGTGCCTTTGTAACATTTTCGACAAAGCAAGCTGCCATTGGAGCCATCAAGGTGCGTGGCGTGACGGTATTTACTTTTTTTTCATTTCACTTTTTTGTTTTAATAAAATATGTATTTTGAAACCCACAAAAATTAAAAAATATCCCCAAGTGTTCCATATTGTACCCTAAAAAAAAAAAAAAAAAAATATAGATTTTAAGTGTGCCACCGCACACACAAATTGCGTAGGTATTTTATGTTTGTCCATGTATAGTAACCGAATAAAATGTAATCTTGCTTTGTGTGCTATGCAACATAAAATCGTTGGCTAAATATGGTTTTATTAAATTTTAATTTTTGTGTTTTTCATTTTGTATGTAAATTTAGGCAATACATCAAAGTCAAACAATGGAGGGGTGTTCAGCACCTCTTGTTGTTAAGTTTGCTGATACACAAAAGGAAAAAGAACAAAAAAAGATGCAACAAATGCAGGCGAATTTATGGAATATTGCTGGAACAAATATTAATATGCCTTTAGGGCAAAATGCTGCAACGGTTGCACAACAACCCCAAGTCCTGCCAAATCCCCCACAACAAGCTAGTCCCTTATTAGCTACAGATGCTATATCACCGGCATCATTGCAACTTTTACAACAACTACAAGCCGTTGGTCTTCAGCAACAATTACTGCAAGGTAAAAACGACATTACCATGGCACAATATTTGCTAAGCTTAGACCATCATCTCTCGTTATGTAGTAGTACGTACTTGATTAATATTTTAATCTCTTCTTTTAATTATTATTATTATTATTAATATTGTTTATTATGAAAACATCAATAATTCATATGGACAACATTTAAACAATTGTAACTAACTTTCAAAAACGTTTAAATCTCTTCATTTCTTAAGGCCTTGGTTCACAGACTGACGTTGCAGCAGCGGCTGGCCTTTTGCCACCAATGACTGTACAAAACTTAGCTGCACTTGCAGCTATGACACAACCATCGCTTGCAGCCCAACAGCAACAGCCATCCCTATCAAATGCAGCGGCATTACTATGTAAGTACAATAAATATTATTACTATTATTATTATAAACGAACGTCCAACAATCAAGATTTATTAAGTCTCACGAATTGATTATTAAACACAAATGTATATGCGATATATTTGTGGAAATGCTGCTGTATTATTGTTATGTTTGGATGATTATGATAATAATAATAATAATAATAATAATAATAATAATAAATGATTGATGAGACTATTAGGATTATTTTATTTTTAATTTGATAATATGAATGATAACTGTGATAAGATATATTATTATAATACAATATTATTTATAATACACTTGAATAAGTGAATAGAGAAGTTTTTTTTTTTTTTTTTTTTTTTAATATTACCTTTATATAAATAATTGAAATATTTTATCTAAAGCGATATTTTGTGATTAGCAAAAGTAAATTTAATAAATATTTAATAAAATGGCAAACGTTATATATAAAAAAAAACGTTATCTCTCTAGGTCTTCTGGGAAAGACAGCAACATCAGGTGAGATTATGATACGTCATTACAACAACGTTTTTCCTTTTCATTATTTTTATTAACTTTATTTGTGGAAATAAAAAATGGGATTGCTGTTGTTGTTGCTTCTGTATTATACTTTGATTTGCATGATAACATGAAAAATGATTGATTAATAAAAAAAAACAGACATTTATTAAATTTTGTCTCTACATCTCATTACTTTTTTTTTTTTTGTTTTGTTTTAATTAATGCAACAACACAATTCATTAATTTATATCTATTATTGCTTATGGCTTTTAATTGACGTAATACAATTTATTTTGGATGGGGCGATAACGTTGCGTTATTTACCTGTGCTGCATGATTATTTTTTTTTTTTATTTATTATGTTTTCCAGATTAGTAGATTTTATTTTTCTTTTTCTTTAAGTTTAATTTAGGCATCGAAATGTACAATCTGCTGTTTTTGGTGTTTTTTATATTAGCCTAAATAATTAAATTTTAAAATAGTATGCATGAAGGGTACATTTTATTGTTTTTATTATTAATTTTATTAACTTTTTAAAGATTTATTGAATGAAAATTAATTTGCAAATGATTTTAATTAGTTTGAATGATTTTATTATTATTATTATTATTTTTTTTTTGTTAATTGTATTTGTAGGGTCTGATCCTAATGCTTTATCATCTGCCTACGCAGCTGCTTTACCCCAATTTTGTGGGTCGGGATTATCTACATCACCATTGGCGAATGCAGCTTTAACGACTGCTGCCGCAGCCGCTGCCGGTAAGCAAATCGAGGGTAAGTTTATCAAGATAAACTCGAACAGAACGAATGAATTAACGCATTACGTGCGCGCTTATATTTGCTTTAATTCTATTCGTTTTACATATCACATTGATAAACTATACCACAGCCAATTTTTTATTTCTTTTTTTATATATATAAATAAACTCTCTTAAACACAATTTCAATTGTTCAAACATTTTTACTTTTATTTTATTGTACTTTATGCATCACACATAGCGGCATCCAATGAAAATTTAACGTCGCGTTATAAATTAAACAAATTTATTATTATTTGTAGAATATGTGTGTGGCGGATTTTTTTTTATGGAAAACACACACATTCACTCGGGGGTGATATAAATTTAAAATAAAAAAAAAGTTTTAACATAAATTGTGTTTATGATTTGACTTTCTAAATTGTTTGTTTATATGCTGATTTTCCTTTTTTTACTTTCTTGTGTTTTAATTTGCAGGCCCGGAAGGATGTAATTTGTTTATATATCATCTGCCACAAGAATTCACCGATACCGATTTAGCTTCGACGTTTGTACCATTTGGTAATGTTATATCCGCTAAAGTGTTTATCGACAAGCAGACAAATCTATCGAAATGTTTTGGCTTTGTATCGTTTGACAATCCTGATTCTGCACAGGCGGCTATTAAAGCGATGCACGGTTTCCAAATTGGTACAAAGAGACTTAAAGTGCAATTGAAAAAACCAAAAGATGCTTCAAAACCCTACTAGGTACCTACCACCCCCTTACAAATTATTATTATTTATTTGTATCGTTTTTATTTACTTGTTTTTTTTTTTTGTAATATTCAATCACACATAGAGAATAAGAAATTGGACTTAAGCAACTGAAAAAACAGAAATTATTGTAAAAAATTTAAATATTTAAATAAATTAAAAAAAAAAAAAAAATGTTGACGAATGATGATGAAGATAAGATAAGGATATGAGAGGGTGGTGATGAAAGTTATAGTAGTAGTGTGCGTTTAGCGATGAAGTAATGTAAAAAAAAAAAAAAAAAAAAAGTTTTTAAAAAACAAATGAACTAAACTTATTGATATGAAATATTTAACCCAAGGCAGCAAAAAAAGAATAAAGAAAAAAAAAATCTTTTTTTTTCTCTTTTCTTTTTAATTTTTTTTTTAAATTATTTTGTGTTTGCTGTTTAATTATTATTATTATTATTATTATATTTAGAAAATATTTTAACTGTTTTATATTTTTATAAATGTATAAAATTAAAATTAAAAATAAAATATTTAAAAATAAAAAAAAAAAAAAAAAATGAAAAAAGGTGTGGGAGAGAAGTAAAACAAAAAAAAAAAAAAAAAAAAACAAAAAGAAAAAAACATAGAAGAGAAGAGATAAAAAAATTAAAAAAACAATTTTTACCTTTAAATATTTATGTAAATAAATTTAGTACAATTGATGTAAAATTCCTTTAGTTACCTTCCGTTGAATTAAGTTTTTTCTTTTTTTTTTTTTCATTCATTCATTTTTATATTTGTATTAATTTTTTTTTATTCTTTGTAATTTCATTTAATTACTGTTTATATAATTTCATTTAATTAACTTAATTCTTTTTTTTTTTTTTTTCGTAATTTCAATATTTTTTTTTCTAGTATTTATCAGTGAATTTTATATAAATTTAGATTATATTTGTTAATTAATTATTATAAATACGTTTTGTAATAATTGTGTTGAATTTTTTTTTTCCCCCTTTATTAATTAATTAATTTTTTTTTTTTTATTATAATTTTTATTATTTTTTAATGATAATTTGTTTTGATATTTTGGATTTTTATTAAAAATTAATTTTTTGTTTTTTTTTTTTAAACTTTTTTTTTTAATTATTATTTAATTGGAAAATGAGGAGAAAAAAAAAATAAAAATAACTTTAATACATATAGAGAGGTATTATGTAAATTTATATAAGAGTTTTAATTATAATATAAATGTATATTTAAAAGTAAATAATAAAAAATTTATGAATAATATTTAAAATTGAAGTTAAAAGATGAGAGAAACATTTAAAAAATGTGAACGGTACAGCAGCAAACAACAAAAACGAGCACAAAAAAAAAGTTTTTAAGTCAAATTAATTAACTAATTATTTAATAAATTGAAACAAAGAAAATTAAAAAAAAAAAAAAAAACAGATGTATATGAATTCAAAAAATAATTAATTAAAAAAAATAAAAAATTTATAATAAAAGAAAAACGATGATGATAAATTAGAATTTTTTTTCATATTTATTTGGTTTTATTTTTTTTTAACTTTTGGATTAAATTTAGGTAAAAATTACATGAAAAAAAAAAAAAAACACTGTGATAATCAGTCCAAAAAAAAAAATAAATTTGTTTTTTTCTGTCTTTGCTACGATTATGTAAATAAAACTCATTAATAAATGAATAAAAATGAAAAAAAAAACACAGAAACAACACTGAGTTTTTTAAACACAAAATAAAAATAAAATTTATTAAAACATAAAAATTAAACTAATTAGCAAAAGCCCCAAACTCTATTGAATCCACAAACATCAAACCCACCACCACTACCTAACCACCCTCAATAACTTTTTATTTTTGCTTTGAAAATGCTTTTATGGTTTTTTATAATTATTTTTTATTAACTTTTGTATTGGAAAAATTTCTACTTTGTATAAATTTTTATTTTATCGTTACAAATAATCACGATTTTAACTTTGTTTTTTATTTTTTATTTTTTGTTAGTTATTAATTTTATTAAAATGTAAAAATTATATTTAAAAAGCAGCCCGTGTTCTGTCCGTTTTGTATTGTTATATGTCGATGAACAAGCCGAGTTTGGCTTTAATATTTTTGGTTTTATTGTTTTCGAATTTTTTAATTATATTTAAGCACGAGTTAACTGGAGTATTGTAGGTAAAACTAAACTTTTTTTTGTGAGTTTTTAATAGAATTAAAATAGCAGATAATTGATAAAATGCAAATCCTACTAGCTCTGGTATTGATTTTCCTCCTTTTTTATATTTAAATAAATGTTTAATGCAGACTAAGTTTTGCTAGTGAAGCGGTTTTACTTCTAATTAAATGTTTGGTAATAAAATGTACATAAAAAAAAAAAAATAGAAGAAAAAAGTGATAATTAGAGAGAAAGGTAGGCAAAGGTGTAATACGTGTTGTGTTTTTTAATATTTAAAAATAAAACCCCTGTCATCATCTTAGACCTTAATCCACTTAATACTTTTCGTTTTTTATTTAATTTTTTATTACATTTAAGCATTTTTTTTTCTTTCTTTTACAGCTGACACCAATCGTTCTTGTTGTAAATCTTTTCCAGCAATAAAATGTCTAATGATAACAGATTTCCTTTTCTTTTTTCTTCTTTTATATATAATCAACACAATGTTTTATTTGTTAATCATTCGTTATTTACCGTGGTCTTTTCTTTTACCGTTTCCCTTAGTAAAGTTTAAGAGAAAAGCAGTGAAGAATTTTTTAACTATAAATTTTGTGTTGTAATCAAGACACTAGTAATACTTATTGTGATTATCCTTTATGTAATTCTAAACTGTGCATTTCTTAAGTAAATTGTTTTTTTTCTTTAATTTATTTGTTTTAACGCTGTGTTTTATATAAGAACACAGACTGGCGACAATTTGCTTATTCACATTTATTTTTTCTTTATTTTTATTTATCTTGTCTATAAAAGTAGAGAAAATTAATTCTAACGTGTCGCTTGTCCTTGCACACTGTTTCACTGTAAATAAGAAAACTATTTTCAATAAGAAAATTTTGTAATTATTTCACAAGACAGACAGACAGT
The DNA here is from genome assembly GCA_961205885.1 of Ptychoptera albimana. Classification (NCBI taxonomy): domain Eukaryota; kingdom Metazoa; phylum Arthropoda; class Insecta; order Diptera; family Ptychopteridae; genus Ptychoptera; species Ptychoptera albimana. Next base: position 18,682,068 of record OY540801.1, read on the forward strand.
CTAACAACAATTTCTTGTTACTTTTATTATGTTAGCTTTAGTCACAAACGTTTGATGACTATTTTGCAAAAAAAAAAAAACTAAATAAAATTTTATTTTTACTCTCAGACACAACAAATGAAAAATGTTAATTTTCAATCAAAGGAAATATTTGATTGGAAATTAAACGATGCGAAACTAAATAAAACTTTTTGTTTTAACGTAAAATCAACTAGATGTAGAAAACAATACAAAATTTTAATTATAAAAAGAGGACTCTCTGTTGTAAGATTTGTTGTTTTTTTTTTTAAATAAATTTTTTTCTGATGTTTATTGTAATCAAAAATTTTTTACTCTTTTTTTTTTTATGACTTTTGTATTTTGTAAAATCGATTGTTGCTTTTACATTTCTTTGTTTATAAAATAACGAAAAAAAAAAAAAAAAAAATGAAACATTATCAATACAAGGATATGGAGGTGAGTGGGAAAATATTTGTTAAAAAATAAAATCGAAATCATTTGACGATAATATTCAACTCACGTCGTTTGCAATTCAATCAAGGAAAAAGTTTTTTTTTTTCTTTCCATTTCTTTTCTTTTTAAAAAATAAAGAAAAGAAAATCCTTAGATGATTGTTGCGGCAACGATGGCTGAATTGGTTGACAATCGATGGGGAGTTTTTTTTTTTTTTTTTTTTTTTTTTTGTATTATTATTTCCAAATTAAAAAGAAAAGTAAAAGGATTTTTATTTTACAAAAATATATTATTGATAAGATAAAAAGTTGAATATTTTGTTGTTTGTTTCGTTATTTTATTGTACAGGTAAAAATGTAAACAGTTTTAACAAGAGCAGTATCTGGCAAGACATCCATTTTGACAACAATTTCCGTTAACTATTTCCGAGAAACGACAATAAAGATAAGAAAACGAAATTTTTTTTTTTTTTTATTCTTAAATAAAATTTATTATGTAATTTACATAATTTTATCGATAACCTTGGATTGTAAATTGTAATTATTAAAGAAAATTAGATTTTTTTTTGTTTTGTTGTCACACTAACGTTGCTTCGCTATATTTCTTTATTGCGTTCAGAATAATTGTATGTGATAAAAATGTTGTCAGCTTGTAAATAATTTAAAATCTCATCGAAATCATTTATTTATTGTTGTGAAATAAAGAAAAAAAAAAACGAAAACGAAATTAACTTGGTGAATTCTATTGCGAATGTTAAGAAAATTTCTGAAGCATAAAATAGGAATTTTGTGTGTTTTTTTTTTTTTTATATAAATTTGCATTATAATTCTATTACTTAGATAAATTGTTTATTTCAATTCTATGTTTCATGAACTATGTAAATGGTTTTTTGTCATTTCATTTGACACCAATAATAACAAGATTTTAATTTTATTTTGTGTTGGAATTTTTAACGATAACGATAAACAATAAAATCAACCCAAAAACCAGAGGAAAAAAACTTTATTTTCAATTTAAAATTTATTAAAAAAAAAAAAACTAAAAGAATAATTTTTTTTTTTTTATATTCTACTAACCAAAAAGCTTCAATTATTTTTAACTTTATTTCTGAAGAAAAGTTTAGTTTTTCTTTCGTCTACTATATGCGCGCTAAGTTTTTTTTTCCAATTTTTTTTTTCGGGTTATCACATTAACCTTAAATTTACTTTTAACAAAATAATAATAAATAAAAAGTTTATTTATCTAAATTAAGTTATTTTTCTTCGTTTCATTTTTAAGATAAACAGTGAGTTTGGTTTTCTTTTTTTCTTTTCTTTCTTTTATTCAGCAGAGATCTTTGGACAATAAATCCAAAGTAGATAGTTGCTTAAGATGTTTTATACAATTGTTATACGAGTAAAAAGTTCGTATGGTGTTACCTTTTCACCTTTTTCTACGTGGTACAAATAACTGAAAATCGCGTTTAGCTTACCTTAAAATGCAGAACACAAAAAATTCTTACAAAGTATTAAAATAACTTTAGCGAAATTCACCAAAGTTGTTCTTCATATAGTAGACACGACTTGAAGTAGTATTCAATAGACAAACGTATAGCCGGCAAAAGCATACATGCAAACGAGACAAGTTTGTTAGCTGTGCACGCGACCAAAGTTACACATTTTTTTTTTTTTTTTTACATCAACCATTGAATAAATTTATCTTTAAATTTACTTTATACATGTCTTGTTTTTGCTTCTTTTTTTTTTTCTTTGCTTTTTATTTATTTGTTGGTAATGTTTATCTTGCTTCTAAGTTTAAGAAAAATCCAAGAAAAACGTTGGTAAATGTGTAACAAGATAAATTTTCCTTTTTTTTCTTGTTTCATTGTTTGCTTTGACTTTTTAAAAACATAAAAAAAATTGTTTTATTATAAAAATAATTTTATTAGAAAAAATAAAATTCATTCTCAACAAACGAATTATATCGATAAAAATAAAGTTATTGCCTGCTTGCTTGCCTTTCCTTTTATACCAGAAATAATCTCAATTCAATTTTCTAGTCCAACACTTTTCTGTTGCTTGTTTAAAAACAGAAAACCAAAAAAAAAAAAAAAAAAAAAAAAAATGAGAAGACAATACAAGAATACATTTATTTTGCCTTCAAACTGTCTCCAATATTATATCAAAAAAAAAAGAAAATGTGAAACGAAATCCTTAACAATACCTCGTGGCTGTGTAAGAATTCTTTTCTTTTAAACACCAACCAGTAAAATATAAGAAATGTTTAGCAGCGATCTTACGATGATAATATTATCATGTCTCAATATTTATACTAATAAAAAATTTAATTTTTTTTTTTTATGTAAACAAAACATTTAAAGTGTTTACTCTATTTAAAGAAAATCCCAATAAAGATTATTATTTTAAGTATTCAGCATAAAAGCTTTAGAGAATAACAGCAACAATAACAACAATAACAACAAAAAAGCTTCACTAATTGCTATAAAGTCATTTTTTAAAATAATAATTATTCTCCCCCTTGAAGCTTATTTATAATTTCCAAAAAAAAATAAATTTTTTAATTTTTTGACCTGCATTATTTATTTTATATTTAAAATAAGCTTTTTTAAATAATAGTTCATCGTTTTGGTTTTACGGGGAAAAAAAGAAAGAAAAAAAAATTGTAGGTGCATTAAGAGCAAATGAAAAATATAAATCCATTAAAACACAGAAGCTTTTTTAAATAATTTTTTAATGCTAAAAGCACACAAAAGCTATAAACAAAATAAAATTAAAAAAAAACAAACTTTAAGGTTGATAGAGTACAAAAAATCATAAACGCGTCAATTTTGTATGAACAAAACACATTACAAGCCTAGATTTCCACCTGCCACTTTTTTTTTTCGTTTTCTGGTTAATAATTATTACAAAGCGGAAGTTTGTTCTTCTTTTATTTTTATTATTATCAGAGTTACTACTATTGTTCTATTTTTTTTTTTTTTTTTGTTTTTTATACAAACCAAATGCTACAGTTTTTCACCATCATTCTCTATGGCATGGTAATAATAATTCAGCAACTTTAACCAAACGATGACGTGTATTATTCTCTAAAATTTTTCCTCTTTTTTTTTTTTTTTTTTTTTTTTTGTGTAATTATAACAAGTTTATTTTAACAAAAGCAGCTATTTTTCTGATTTTGACACTTTTTCTCATCGTATTCGTCGTCATCGTTGTCGCTTTTACAATTATTAAATAGAAAAATGATGTGATTGTGTAGTTTGGTTATGTTGTCAGTGGGTAAGGAATAAAAGTGCACAATTAGGTGATTCTTTTGTCTATTTTCTGTATATCCGCTTAGTTCGCAATTCCCTAAGGATGTTCTTTAAAGCTATAAGCACTGTAGAAAAGAAAAATAAAAAATAAATTCAAAATAGAAAATCTACTAAAATACAAAATGAAAAGGGTGGCAGCTAATTACCAAATATATTTAAAAAACAAAAAAAAGAAAAAAGGTTTGCTGTTGTTATACGGTTTAGTCGTCCAATCCATTCCCCCCATTGAAATTAAAAATAATTTTCTGTCTTTTATATACAAAAGTTATCTTATTGTTGCCGTCGTTACTTGACTAAACCTTTTAGATTAACATATAACCGACGCACCAAACCATATACACAAAATTTATATAAATTGCTTCACTGAATTGTCTTTAAAAAAATTATTATTTTTTTTTCTCTTTTTTAACTTCTAATAAAACTTATAAATGTTGATATTTTCCATGATTAAAGTGCGTGCAGATTGGTTGCTGACTTGATTTCCTTACTCCTATACCACTTTAAACATTCTTAAATGTCTGTAACATTTCATTTTATTATATTGTAAACGTACAAGACACGTAAATAAGGACATTGTGGCAGGCACAACATTTTCTATTTTCACTATTGAAATAAATAAGAAAAACAAAAACAAAAATCATTTTAAACCCCTTTTTTTGTTTATCATTTTCATTTCTCGTTGTTTTCCATTGTTCGTGTAAATATTAAAATTTATTTCTTGTTCAATATTACAACGAGAAATACATTTATTGCGAAAAATCTTAGCTTAGACGTTTTGTATTGTGTAGTTATTATCGCACCACTGAAGAGAAGTGTTATAATGGTACTTCGTAGTTACTTAAATGATTCTTCTTTATTTGTTTTTTTTTTTTTTTTTTTTTTTTTTTTACAGCTTAAGATAACATTAATTGAATCAATGACTTTAAGAATGTACATCGATTTTGTTTTATTTTATTTTGTTATGCAGAAAAATGTTTTGTTTATCCAAAATTGAAGTTTTTCGATTAAGAAAATTGAATTTTACAGATACAAAATATTTTTTTTTTAATTAAATAAGTAAAATGATAGTTTTAATCAAATCAAAAATCTATAAAATTCGATAATAAGAAAAGTCACAATTTTTTTTTTTTATTTTTAATTAAATTAAAACAAAAGGTATTGTTTCTGAGCACCGTTTATAAGAAAGGTGTTTCACATTATGTTTACATATTCTACGTTGTTTACTATAAATAAAACGTGATTTAATTATTGAAATTAAATTAATTAATCTAGAAAATCATATAAACGTTAATTAGATTTTAGATTTTCCACTTTTTTTTTTTTTTGTAAACAAATCTATTAACGTTTTTTTTTTTTTTGGTTCTTTGATACGTTGGAATTTTAAAATAGCAAAAATAAAGAAAAAAACTATTTGGTAATAAAAATGTTAATTTGTTGTCGCAAATTAATCTAATCAATTTTATAACATCAGAAACTGAAACTACATTAAATAAATTAAAATGTAATTTATAAAACAAAACAAAAATAAACAAAAATAAGCAAAAAAAAATGATAAAATAAAAACAACGGAAAACTTTTTGCACAGTGCAAAGTACAAAATTAATGTTTGGTTGGCTTTAGCAGCATCGTTTCTTGCAATAATAACAAGTAAAAAAATTTTTTTTTTTTTTATTCACAAAATGCATGGATGGCGAAAACTTAATCCTCTTTATATATTAAAACTTTACATTCATACAAATAATTTTATTTTTGTTTGGAAAAGTAAAGTTTTTCACACTTAACATTAACAGCAATCTCGTAGTTTCTATGAAAATACTGTTTGTTGAAATTTTTACGATAAGATTTTACTACATTTTGGTGGGTTAGTTTTTAGTGTTTTCACCGAAAACACCCATTAATGAATTTTGGGAACGTAACGATTTTCTAAGTACATACGCAGATTTTATAATTTATAATAGAAATATAATAGAGCTTATATTGACAGGGGTTGCTTTGTTGTAACTCCTTCCGCCAAGGTGTTTCCATATAAACGAGAAACTTTCTCACATAAATCAATGTAATCTGATTAGAAGCACACATATATAAATTTTTTAGTTTTTCTGGTACCATATTGAACATCAGGTGTTATTTGAATATTTTTCTTACATTACATTAGCAAAATATTATTTTAAATTTCGCGTGTTATCAGAAAATTTACATTGTGGTAAACAAATTTTTTTTCTATGCAAATTTAATTAAAAAAAAAAAAATTATATTTACTTTATCAATTAACAAAATACTATCCGAATCTATCTAATAATAAACGAAACAGAGTCTGACCACAGAGATCACATGGAAATATATTAGTTTCATTATATAACAAAAATAATAGAAATCGTAGATTATCCATTGATTATAGAAAATGTTTTTATGTTTACCACAATAAGTTATACTGGTTTTGTTTTTCTGTTATCTATATACCATTTCCATAGTCAAGTTTTACTTCATTTATCATATTGAAATAAATTTATCTGTATTTAGTTTTTATGATCAAAAATTCTGATAATAATCCATTAATATAATTAGATATGAGTTTTTTTGTTTCTTTTTTTTTTTTGTATTTTTCGGAAAGATTAAAGTCTATGCGCCCCCGCATTACTATTATTAATATAACTGGACAGAGAAAAAAAAATTTAATAAATTGAAAATGTCGCAAAATGTTTTATTTGATTAAAAAAAAAAAAAAAAAATGAGAGAGAAAAAAAAATCATTAAATATGAGTGTGTGGTGTTGCATTGAATGTTATCAGTCGTATGACTTTTGTTGAAAGTTTCTAGTTAGTAAACAAAAGAGACAAAAGAAACCGCAGACAAAAGCTGAAAAACAGATCTTGAAAGCACAACTATAAACAAAGTCCTCAAAATGATATAAATCACTCATTAAAACGAAAGCAAAAAGATGAAAGATGAAATAAAGGAAAAATGAAAGCAGAAGAAGGTAAATAAGAGTAAGTGACTTGATACAATTTTCATTCCATATAATCATTATAGACTATGGTGGTTTTAATGTCATTTAAATTTTTCTTTGTTTTCAAAACGAGGTCACATTTGCATTTAAATGCTTTTTTTAAAATGTTATTTCAAGCTTATATTTTTATTTTTTCGTTGTTGGAATTGTAGAAATTGATTTACGATTTGTAACCACAATTTTCTACTAGCAATCGTTTTCATTCTTTGCACAGCCACAAGCTTTAGTCGCACCATCTGACATTGGTTTTTGCATTTTTCATTTTGCTTACTCAATTCTTTCTGCTTTTTTTAAACACAGAACGAACCTACATCTTTTTTTTTGTTTTTTTTTATTAAATTAACAAAATTAAGTAAAATAATTTCTATTGTTAATAAAAAATAATCGTAAAACATGACCAAAAACAAAAAAAAAAAAAATTTGAAAAAATCATCGAGTATAAATGTGTCGTTAAAGTTTTTGTCCACTTGGCAAAATTACAACTTTTACACTTTTCTCGTAAAGAAATAAAAATTAATAAAGAAGCTTTTTTCTGTGTCATTTTAACCTTTTTTATGTTTGTTTTTTTTTTTGCTTTTCGTGTGGTTGGTCAGTAAGTTTTATTTTTTTTATGCCATTTTCATCTCAGTCGTATAATTTATTTGTTTCCTTTTGAGCTTTTAGTGTATACAAATTTGGTTCCTTTTTTTTTATTATTATTATTATATTCTCTATGCAGGTTTATCAAAAACAAAGCAAACAATTGTTTTTGAAGAAAACTATAGAAAACAAAAGCAGACGTATCATGTTATTACAAAGTTAAATGAATCTACCTCACTTAAGAAAGTTTATTCTCTTCTTATTTGTCTACTGCCGCATTTACTTCTAAGTCGATGTAGTCGTCATCCACTTCTTCTATCTTCTCTACCATTACTACGTTTTTTGTTATTTAACTTCAACTTTTACTTAAGCAACATCTTCATCGTGGTAGTTGAACAGCACATTATATTTTTTATTTTTATACTTTTCCATGTTGTTCTTGTTTATAACCATTGATGGTAATGCTGATGCTGCCAAAAGTATAGTGCGAGTCTCATAAATCTTTCTGCTAATATAAATCTTGTCTGTGATTCCTTAAAACGTAGTCTTGGGGTTTTTCCCCATCATGATGTGCAATTGTACATAGATATTAAACTGTGGTCGGAGTATAAACTTGAGTGCTGCTACTATATGAAGAGGATACAAACAAGTAAAAAAAAAATTAAAGAAAAGAAAAGAAGAAACTTTTCCAAGATATTTCTTATTCACACATGACCAAAGCATAACTATGAAGTGTGAATTATAAATAATTTTACTAATAAGAATTATCAAGAAAAATAAAATGACTAAATATGGTTTTCATAGACGATACAAAAACAGTGACTTTGCGACAAAAAAAAAAAAATACAAATTTAATCCCTTAAAATAAGTACAAGTGATATGTCGGATGCGATTAAATAAAATGTTTTTTTTTTGCTGCTTTAAAGCAGCAAATTACCAGAATTAAATGCAAGGAGGAAAAAAAGAAAAGAAAGTTTAATGTTAAACATATACGTGACAAATTTTTCAATAAGATAACATTACAAAACCGGAAAACCCAGTAAAATGTTTTTTTTTTTCTTTTTTTATAAGACAAAATTTTTATTTTAACCAAAACTTTAATTTATTATAAAGTTTTTAAAATAATTTTTTTTTATAAAAAATTATTGTTTTTTTCTGCTATGTGTTTTAAACTGGCGTCTAGCCCATTTAATAAAATAAACGCCTTTTTGTATTCGTTACATCCCATTATATTACACAATTGCTGTACAAGTTTGTACAAAAATACATTTATTTTTTTTTATTTCACTCTCTGTACTTTATCCATAATATAGTTAAACCGGGAAATATTTTCCACGGAAAGAAAAAAAAAAAAATTATAGTTACTGTGTGTATAGAGATGTAAATATATTACGCGAGGGATAAGAAAGAAAGGAAAATAAAAAAAAAAAAAAAAAAAAACGTATAAATGGGAGAAACAATGATATCTTGTTGAATTATAAATTATGTGTTATTATAAAAAAATATTCACCAGCACAACAAAACAAAAAAAAAAAAAAAAAAAAACCACCCTCAGTAGTTTGGTGAAATGAAATGTAAAATTTAAACCGGAAAATGATTTATTTTATATATATTTCCTAATAATAAGAAAAACTATTCTACATTGCACGATATACAAAAAATGATGGAAAATAAAAATTTCATTTACACACTCGTTAATGGTTTTTTTTTTTTTATATATAAATGTTTGCAAAGTGTTTGTTTTATTATTTATTTATTTTTATGTATATATAAGTCCGTTTGTCAACTTGTTAACTTTTTTTTTTTTTTTTATATTTTTTTAAAACAACAAAATGCACTTGAAATGATATTTTTATCGAAAATTTATAGAGTAAATAAAGTTTTATAATTGCGTTGATCCGTCACAGAATAAATTTCAATATTTTATAAAACGTGACAAGGGTAGACACATTGTTTTCATATTTATGCATGAAACAGAAATTTGTGTTTTTTTTTTTTTTTATTTATTTGCTACACACAGCATATCACGTTGATGTTTAGCTGACGGTTTGTGTTTAATATTTTTCTATTTTGGTTTAACAACAATTATAATGCGGAAAAATTATATAAATGATTAAATAAAAAAGGAAACTTAAGACTGGGTAGAAACTTCCATGAAAACTATTTTTTTTTTAATTATTTTCAACGCACCATTAAATATGCCATGAACAGAAAAATTCAAAATTTCTTTTAAATCAAGAATGGTTTTTTTTTTTTTTTTCGTACAGATTCGAACGCAATTTTTTTGTATGGTTTTATTAACACTCATGCTGATCGTTGATTTTTTAAGTAAACTTTGTTTTATGTAATACAAAGTTTGTCGCATATTAAGATGAAAACATTTTTAACAACAAACTGAAAAGTAATTTTAACAAGAAAAAGATTCTGTGTCAACTCTTATGCTTAACGTTTAAACATTAATGGCTTTTAACATTTAGTAGCAAGACATGGTTTAAAATATCGTAGACTAAAAACTAAAGAAATTTAATCATGTTTTTTGTTTTTTTTTTTTTTTTTTTCATATTTATAATCGAGATTGTATGATTCCTTGTTATAAAATTCGTTGTTTTAAACAACCAAACATGCAGTAAAGTTTAAATGCGTCAAAAACTCCCATATGCAAAGTCATTTATAATCTAATTAATGTGATTTCACGTAAGAAAAACATAAACTTTATTGTCAACGTATAAAAACACAGAAAATAAAATACAAAAAAAAAAAAAAATAATAATAATAAATATTTATGTTTTTTAAATCCGTTGAGAAAAATAGGATTTTTGTTGAGAGAATATTTCGTTTCTTATTCGTATATTAAGCAAAACAATTCAATTCATTTTATATGTGTCGCGTTTTAACAAATAAATTTTATATGAAAACGGGAATTTTTACATTTTTTTGCTGGTAGGGTTTTTGTATTGTTTTCTAGCCCAAAGTACACAAGAATAATTTTTTTTTTTTTATATTACATATTTTGCGATATTTATTTATATAAATTTTCAATATGAGTTTATCGCCAACAGTTACCAATGTAATAATCGTAAAAGAATTTTTTATGCTGCTTTTTTCTATACAATTTTTTTTTTTGCATCTTTACCGATAATATCAAATTGTATTCATGGTCTCAGAGTACTCCGTTGTAGCAAAAAAATAATTTTTTCTTTTCTACTTTAAAATCTTAATAAAATATAATTTAATGAAATTATATCATATTAGAAGCACATGTTCCATGTAATGTGTAATAATGGGGCAAAACAAAAAAAAAAAAATAAATAAATAAAAAAAGGAGAAAAAATATTAAGAAACCAAAGGGTTTTAGCAATTTTCCTTTTTCTTAATTTTCACTTTAAGAAACCAAACATTTTGATCTAAATAAACAAATACTATTTATTTATTTTTTACAATTGTTGGGTTTTTATTTGTTGAAAGTCGTCCTTTCTTATTCATAAAAACTAAGTAACTAAGTCAACTAAGTAATAATTTAATGCAATTAACCAAAATTAATATTAATTACTTTGCACCATATGCTTTTAAAGTATTTGCAAAAGAAAATTTTTATTCGTAAATCTTTTTGTATATATAGTAATTTTAACAAGCTATAAAAACGATTAAGCATATAAAAATATAAATATGTTTCCAACATATAATAATAATAATAAAAAAATATTATTAAATAATAAAACATCTTTTCAGTTTTAGTTTATTAAAATATTACAAAGTCTTTACGAAGGGTAAAAGGTTAAATTGGTGCCGTTTACTTTTTTAACATGTTAATAGAAACACTTTGGTCTTTTTAACTAGCTACCTTATAAGTGGATACAAATAACAAATAACAAAAAAAAAACTCATGACTAAATCAGGGTTAACGTTAGTTTGATTCTACCTTACAACCATCCATGCACATTTTATATAAAAAAAAAAAAATCAAACCGTTTTATACAATATAGCAAACATCTAAATAAGATGGCCAAAAGGAGGTTTTTTATAAGAATTATTACATTGTTGAATGGACTTGACCTGGTATAGACTCCTACATTCATAACTACAAATTTAATATTCTGGAAAGTTTAGATATTAGCTGGTTATGTCATATATAGGTTAACTGAGCTGGAAGTGAATTAGAGAAAAGGTACTTAGCTTCATATATGTTTATGGCACATATATGTAAGTTATTGAAAGGTTTTTCTTTACTCTCTGCGAAAAAAGTATATAAACACAACAATAGTATATTTTTCGGTTAACCACATAATACGATAAAAATTATTTCGATAGAACAAAATGTAAAAAAAAAATTTTCATCTTCACGTTATCATCCATTCTTTTTCGTATAATAAATTTTTTGATTATTTAAAATAAATTTTATTTAAGTACAATTAATGTTTTCAATTAAAAAGTTTAAAGCGAAATAATAATAATAATAATAATAATAATAATAATAAGAAGAAATTAAATTCACTGTCAATTATATTTGAAGGAAATTGTTAAACGTTACACTCTGCAGTAAATGATACATAATGTAACCTTTTTCAATTAATTTTTTTTTGCTTCTTTAGTACTTGAAGTAATATAAAGAAAACTTTTATTAAATTTTCTGTTAAATTGTCATTTAGTAAATTAATTTAAATAGCTTAATGTATGCTATTTACTTTATGAAGCAAATTATCAACACATCTATGTACATATTGTTTTAATTTCAAGTTTGGTTTTATGTTTGTTGCATTTTACTATAAACATACATATATAAAGAGAAGAATAGACAATGTATCTTTATATAAATAAGATGAAAATGATGATGATGATGATGAAGAATTATTTATTATACAATGCATGCTGAGTTTAATTTTAAGTTCCTTCTATTTGAAGGTATTTGAAAACAAAACATAGAATATTAGCTGGTTGCGTATAAAACCAACGAACCATCTTTCTCAAACTGTTTTTACTTTAATTTTAATTATTTTTTTTTTATTTTTAAATACTATTTTTCTGTTATGTTATGACATTATAACTTAAACGTACCATTCGAGAACGTTGATGTTACTATAACGCTCCACCAATGTTTTTTTTTTTTTAATATCTGCTTTTATACAACTCATGCAAAGTATTAAGTGAATGGAAATATAATGCTTGTGCTGTATGTAAGTTAACGTTTTTGTCTGCACATATGGTAAAATAAATAAAAACCATTAACGTGAGAGCATATAAACACTATAATGAGTACTTTCCACCTATATACATTGACTACTATATAATACACTTAGTGAATTAAAAGCCAAAATCACACACAACAGCATCATCATCATCATCGTCGTCGTATATATTAAAGAACACAAGTAGTAACAACGTTGAAGCTTTCGTTTTGCAACAAAGGTATCAAAGTCTGAGTATTAAAAAAAAAAAAAAAAAAAACATAAATAAATAAATAAAGCATCGTAACTATTTTATTCTTAAGATCAAAAGAAAAAAAAAGATGAAGACGAAGAAAAAGGAAAAAAAATAAATATTAAATAGGTTGCCGTTTTACTTTCTTACAACCTTTAAAATTCTTTCTATTCCTCCTTTAACTTTTCTTATATTTTTTTCGTATTTTCTATAGTGGCAATAACTAAAGAACAACACAGAATACAATTTTCATAAATAAAAGTTTTTTTTTTTTTTTTTGTTGAACTAAAAGTTACTTACTTATTACTTTTATAATAAAATGTATTTGGCACCCTGTTTTGTAATAGATGCAATCGAAATACAAAATACAAAAAAAAAGAAGAAAAACACCAAACGGCACGTGAAAATTTCTTCTACGTGTTAAATTTACCTTAGATTTTTATTTTTTCAAAAAAACCTTCATTAAATTAAATTGTATACAGAGGCAAAAAAGAAAGATTTTGTATTAAAAATTATTTTAAAGAAAACAAGAGCGATGTAAAATGCATTTATGTATGGGGTATTTGGTTTCATTTCTCCACCTTCTCTGATAGAATTTATTAACAACAAAAAAAAAAAAAAATAAATAAAATAAAATAAAAAATGATGAAAAGAAACATAAAAAATCTACTTTTAAATTCATGTAATCAAGATTATAATTTTTTTTTTTTTATTATATTTTTATTTACATAAAAAATCATTCTTTGTTAATCCATTCACCCTTGCGATTCATTAATTTAGAGGAATAAAACAAAAATAAATAAATATGAAGCAGAATATAATAAAAAAAAAAAATATCGAACAGCTCGTTTACATTCTTTAAAGTGAAGATGTGTTTCCCCTTTTATTTTTTTTTTTTATTATTTCGCTTGTCAAGAGGAATCAAATAATATTAAAAAAAAAAAAAAATAAAATAATAATAATAAATTTTTATTCCCATTGAATACAAAAATTTTCAGCCTATCTCATTATCAAACAGAAATTGAAAATAAATGTAATGAAATAAAATGAAACGATTCGTTATGGAATATATACTAATTTCCACGCCATTATTGTTATTACAAGAATACTAGAAAAATAATAATAATTATTATTATTATTCAGCCCCTAAAAAAAAAAAAAATTACACTTGTCGTGTAGCAAATTTGTCTTCCAGTAAAAAAAAATCGTTGAATTTTTGTAATAATTTACTAAAGTACATTCAATACGATGCCACCCCATTAAAGTATTATACAGGCTTGTGTTTCACATTAAAGAATATTTATTTTGCGTGCAATTACTCATTACTGTAGCGACGATTTAATAGGAAAATCTTAGATTTTTAGTTTTAGAGTAAAATGGGTTATTAAACACTAATTGCATCGCAATAACAAAGGATTAAATAATTTTTTAAAAGCATAACCAGAACCCTAATCGACATGATTTTATAAATAAAACTCAATATTCAGGTGAAAAGGATTTTAAATAATAAAGTAGGAACCAAAATGTTATAAAAATAAAACGATTTATATACAAAACTTCTTATTAAACATGTAATTAATTAATACATTTTTTTTATTCCTTCATAATTTCGGTTTTAATGTCAACTTTTCCTTATCGTTTTATTGTAAAAGTTTTTTCGTTTTTCGCTTCTTTTTTTTTTGTTTCAAAAGATTTATTTATCATTAACATCTTAATGTTGTATTTAATTCCTATAAAGTGTTTCAAAGAAAAACGAGAGAAAACAACAAAAAGAAAAAATTATTTCCTTAAGTTGTTACCATCTATTGCACTTTAATCCTTCTTAATATTTATTTTTTAAGTCTAAAAGTTTATAAATATTAGAAATAAGTTTTTTTATTTTTTTTTTCCTTTATGTTTTAATTTTCTATATGAAATGAAAAACTTTCCCTTTAAAAGTTTTCTTATAAAGAAAAGAGAAAATAATATAAAATTGTTTTCTTTATTTCTTTCTTTATATTTTTCCGTTGATTTTTCTCTCGTTTTTTTGTGTATTTAAAAACAAATACATATATATATTTATATATAAAACTACAAAGTGATTGTAGGAAAACTTTTTGATTATAGACTTTTTACGTAACGTAACTGTGTTTTTAAAGCACTTTAGCTAATTAGTTTTATGATCTTTTAACTAAGAATTATAAAAATGGAAAAAAAAAGAAAAAAAAATAGAAATTCTCAAGTTAGTTTTAAATTTTAATAAAAGCTTTAATAAAAATTAAAATGAATTTCAAACAAATTTTATTTAACCCTAATTTCACTACCAATTCCTTTTTTTTTTGTTGCTGTTTAATTCATTTACATTTTGGTTAATTATTTAATTTTAATTAATAACAAGCTTTAACAATTTAGTTAAACAAAAAATAATTATAATCAAATTTTTTTTTGTATATTTCTCTGTATTTTGTGTGGTTGTTGCCAGTTTTTCCACTGTTGTTGTATTTGTATTTTCATTTCTTTACTGTTTTTTTTTTTTTTTTGTAAACAACATAATTTTACCTTTTTAATCAAAATAATATGATTTATATCCAAGGTTTCAAAAAAAAAAAAATAATAAAAAAATGAAAAAAGAAAATTTTTTACTACACAGAAAAATAATAATTAGATTTTCACCGTTACGGGTTTATTTTTTATTTTTTTTATTCTTGTTATTTGTATCGTGTAACCGATACCTTTAATCCCATTCCGTATACCACCGTGAATAAATAATTTAAACGGACAATAATAAATAATCACTTTTCTATCAAAATGACCTCAATGTTTTTCTTTTTTTTTTTTCTGTTTTTTTTTTTTTATTTATTTTTTATTGTTTTTAATTTACATTTGAATTGTTTTTGTTAATAAATTCTTAATGAAAAGTTTCCATTATTATATAAATGTAATGGGAAGCCTTTGGAGAATATGTTGTTGGCTTTTTATTGTAATTTTTTTTTTCTTTTTTCTTTTTAATGAAAAATATTTAACCTAGATTTAGTTGTATTTCGCGGTTTTAAAGTAAAAGACTTTTATAAATGAGAATTAATTATTAACATTTTATAGAGAAAAATAATAATCATTATGTTAATGGTAAGCTTTTAATGCTTTAATTACATAAGAATAAAATTTATTGATTTGGGTTTTTTTTTCCACTTTTTTTTTTAACTGTATCTGTTATACGATCGTTAAACACTTGTGTTGCATTACGTTAATAAAAATTTATAAAATCGATGAGTAAATGAATTTAAAAAAAAAAATTAATTTTGTGAAATTATAAGGGAATTACATTTAGTTTTTGAAGAATTTTGTAGATAAGGGCTGATATATTTTATAAGCGGCACTGAAGAATTAAAAAAAATTAACAATCGTTAAAGGAGTAGACCGGCTGAATATCAACAACACGGCTAACAACACCGAAAATTTTAAACTTTGATCACATTTTCACACACATTTCAACATATTACCACAGATATCACATTTTTATAATTGTTGGTTTTGTTAACAACCGTCTTGTAATGATTTTTTGTCCAAAATAGTAAAATTTTTATTACAATTGCTGATTATATTAATCGAAAATAAAATCAGCACAACAAAACTACATTTTTTAGCTACGAAAATTATATTTTTCGCAATTGCCCTTCATCTATTGTTGATAATTATTCGAAAATAACAATTTGCAATCTTTTAACTTATTAACAACGATTATGTTCTGTGATTATAATAAAGTCACTTAATCACGAAGCTACTGTATGCTAATTATAAAAAAAAACCTTAAAAGCTTTACTCTACTTACCAAAATCAATGATAAACTGTTGGAGTTAAATTGATAAAATAAAAACAAAAATTCTATTTATTTAATTACAAAATTAAATTACTAACTAAATAAAAATATTTTCTGTTTGATTTGTTGACAAATAAACAGATAGAGAGCGATATTCACAAAAATATAAAAAAAAAAAACAATTTTTTTTTACATTGTTTTTCCTAGATATAATTCATTAAATAAATTTTTGTTTTTTATTTTTTGCTAAAGAAAATATAAATTTTCTATTCTATTTAATTTTTTTTTGTTTATTTTCATTTTCAAGCTTTTATCGTTTATTAAATTTTAATCAAGTATAAAGTGCATTTTTATGTTGAATTTAATATAAATTTTGTTTTTTACTTTTTTTTTTTTTTAATTTTATTTACATTTTATAATAAAATATAAAAAAAATAATATTCTCTGTCTGTCTTCAATTTCTTATTGTTTAAAATTATTATGCTTTTTATGATTATATTGCGTTGATGAATATAATTAAAATTATTTAATAACAGAAAAGAAAACAAAAACAAAAAAAATCTGAGCAACATTATTATAGAGTTTGCATGGAAGATTTTGTTTAAATAACGTAAATTGGTTAATAGAAAATAGAATAAAATATTTATCTCAATATTAAATTAAATTTTATTTAATTTTTTATTCTTTTTTTTTTTTTGGTATCTGTCCTGTCAACAAAACTGAGTTGAACAAGTGAATTATTGTACATTGAATATATAAAATATTCATTCAACAAAATATAAAATACAAAATTTTAGAAAAAAAATTTTAAAATTTAGTTGTGTCAATCTTTGTTAGATATTCTGACATCTTGACGTTGGGTTTTTACTATCCGTACAATTCTACTCGTTATATTTATTCAACATTTAAAATATATATTTATAAATGTAATAAAATATAAATTGAAATCATATTGAAACGATACGATTAATAAGTAAAAGAAAAATATATTTTCAAATTGATATTTCTGTCAATCGAAAAAAAAAAAATTCTTTTTTATTAACACAGATTAAATGATAATTATAAGAGTAAAAAATAATTTTATTTTCAAAATGATATCAAGATATGATTATTAAGAAGACAATTTAATAACAATTAATTAATGTTAAATTGCTTTTTGTTGATGATATTGATCTTAGTGCTCATAGTACTACAGAATACAGATAATCATGAATTAAATTATAATTATGTAATTTTATGTTTATGGGCTTGTTGTTTTTTATGTTAAATTGATTGTATATGCTGCTTATTATCATTATCCATTATTTAATAATTATGTGACAAACAATTGCATTTTCAACGATTTTATGAAGTTTTATTAACTTGTTACAATTAGTGATTTATTTGTGAACGTTTATAATAGCTTGATGGGTTTATTATGTATTCAAATATCTTTTCAGAATTGTTTGATATTTCTTGATATATCTTTGAAATATCTTTATTGATATTTGTTTGTGTTTACCTATTTACGTTTAGTTTTAAAGCTTGTTCATCACTTGGATTTTGTGTAATAAGCTGTTAATCAAAATAACTGACCTGAAATAATTTCTTAATAGAGGATACTGTTTTTAATACTTTTCAAGCACCTGTCCAACTCTGCATGTAATTCATGCATCACTAGTATATAATTCGTCTAGATTCTAAACTCTAGAAGATTGAATTTAGGAAATATTCAATAAAATTTCTATTCTTGAACTACTCTTAAGACGATGATTGCCCTATTAATAACCAAATACATATGATATAGAAGCTAATGGTAATTTTGTAAATGACAGTCAAGAAGGAATATTAGCAACCATTTAGCTAAAAATGTTTCATCAATCAATCAAACTAAATCTACAAAATTATTGATTTCAGCAAACAGTTTAAATGCTTAATAATAACCAAAAATAAAAGAAAAAAAAAATCATTTAATTATTTAAAATATTATTTTTTATAATAAAAATAAAACATTTTTTTCATGTTTTCTTGTTTTCACACAAACAAATTTCACATCGTTATTACATTTAATAATTGTAATAACAGCAATAAATATGCAGATGTGGTCATGTTTACATATGTTTCATATATATTTTTAGTTTGTAAATTTAGTTAATAATTCACTTGTCATTTACACAATTTTCAGTTTTATTTTATTTTGAATTGTGCAGTAATTTTTTTTTTTTTTTAATGTTATTAGTAATTTTTTAATTTTTTACTGACAGCAACACTTCATTATAACTTTTTTATTTTAATTTTTAAACTCTGTATACTTTCCAGCAGTTTTATTTCAACAAAAATTATCTTTATAAGCATACATAAATTATTATTATAATTATTATTTTTCATAAATTTGCTTTAAAATTATTATAATAATAGATAAAGAGTGATAAACAAACTAGCTTAAAATTAAAAAACGAAAAATATATATATAAAATTCTTTCGTGTTTTTGTAATTTCCATGGCAAAACTGAGTGTAACAGAGTGTTTTAAAATAAAAAACGAAAAATAAAACAATAATATTTCTTAGTTTAAAGTTTAATATGCGAGCGTGACTAAATTTTTATGTTGTGTTTTTATTGTTTTAATATATATATATATTTTTTTTTTAAAGCAAAAAATTTAACATAAAATAATAAAAAAAAATTTTTATATACAATTAAACAAAATATAATGTTGGAAGAAAAGTTAAAAAAAAAAAAGGCAGCAGCAAAAACACAAAAATAAATAATAATACATACAGAAAATAATAAACCTTATATTATTTAATAGAAGTAAAATATGTACTGATCAAGTAAAACATAAGTTGAGTTTTAGATGGAGAAAAAAAAAAAAAAATAATACAGAAATGAGAGAAGAATTTTGTGTGTTATCTCAAAGAGGTTACGTCTTTTATGTCCTTGTAGTAATTTTCATTGTTTGTTGAACTGTTTTTTTTTTTTTTTTTGCAGCTACTAGCTAGTACCATTACAATTATATTACTTTGCATTACTCTGCTTTACTTTACTTTACTTTATTACAAAATATTAAAATGAATGAAAAAAAAACAACAAATTAATTGTTTATAATATTTTGACACTTGTCTACCAAACAATACGTAATGAAATGAAATTATATTAAAACTTTCTTCTTCTTTCTTCTTTCTCCTTTTTAATTTTAATTTTTTTTTTTTTCAGTAAAATAAAATTGTTGAAATTTTCTGTTGATTTTAATTTTATTAAAATGAAAAGTTATGTTTAACAATTAATTATTTGTTGTTAGGAGTGAATAAGTTTTGTGCGTGAATGAAAGGTTTTTTTTTTTTTTTGGTTATTTTAAATAATATTTATCATAAAAAATAATAAAAGAAAGGAGAATTTTCATTGTTGATAATAAAATAAAATTAAAAAAAAAAAAAGAAAGAAAGAAAATATTTCTTTTCGTGTGTTGCCCTATTATTGTATTTTAACGTATTATTCTATATGTTTAGCTGACGGTAGGATATTTATATATGTTCGTGATCTCTTTTCAAATATATTCTACATTTAGTAAAAGCAATTTAGACGATATAACTGCATATAATAATTTTGATATGGGAGATATTACGTCGTTTTGATTGTCATATAATTCAGAGGGCCACGCCATTTGGCAACCTTAATATCCTAGTCGAACGACTATATAAAGGTTATGTTATATGATAGTAACGAATGAATGAAAATAGCCATAATACCATTTATCTACAATATATATATATATTCGTTGTGTAGTGAGTGCGTTATGATGTTTTAGATGGCCATTAAATTGGGTGGTAAAATTAGGGGATTGACAGTATCAAGCAATGTGTTTTTCATTTTTATTTATTTATTTATAAAATATGAGAGATAAGTAATAATATAATAAGGGACAATCGACAAATATAAAGTCAGTATTTTTGACAGTCTTATAATGGTTATCCAATAACATAAATTAACCATCATTTTGGGAATTTATGTGTCAAACAATAGAGTCTCATCAGTAACGTTTATCAAGTACTTTACAACATTGTCTATTATAGAATTGATTTTAAATCCATTTAAACTACTTAAATGTCATCATTTAATTCACCAAAAATTCAATAAAATATTTTTCGCTTTATATACATATATATATATATATTTTTTTTTGTGTTAATAAATAAATAAATAAAACTGCCATTAAGTATTTATCAGCTTTAAGTAATGGACAACAATATATAAATAATCAATGGATGAATTAAATTATAAATGAAATATTTTTTTTTTCTTTTATTATTATCGATCACTATAAAAGAGTTAATAAATCATGAAATTTTAATAATAATTTTAACAAAAAATAAAAAAAAGAAAAAAAAAGCATTTTAAAGCTAAAACCAATTTAATATATAATTTTTACTATTTTTTTTTTTTTTCAATTAATAAATAAATTTAATATTGTATAAAATTTATTTAAAGACAATAAATTATGTTTTTAAACTTGCTGTGTTATTATAAAATTCAACCGAATTACAGAAATAAAAGAAGAAAAATAACAAATCGTATTGTACACGTTTATCAATATAGTGCGAGAGTGTTTTCTACTCTATATATATAATGCTGTGACTAATAGAATTCAATAATTTATTACTTGAATCCTTTACAACCAAAATTACGTATATACACGTCCTTACATATAAAACATACATGTACTTTGATTGGTAAAATATTACTTCTGTACATAAATATGTTTGGTAAACTTTAGGGAAAATAGGAACAAAAATAAATGAACGAAATATATATATAAAAAGCCAGAAAAACATGTTTAATGGTTTATACGTTGCTATAAACTGTTGTCATTTAATGGCATCTTAGTATCCCAATTAAAATTACACAAAAACCTAAATTATAATGTTATAAAATTCACTGTAAATCATATTATAAAAAGATAAAAAAAAAATGCTTTTCTATTACCGAAAGTTACAACCTACAATACTTATGAAACAAGAAAACAATTTCATTATGTTTTTCATATGAAATAAAATTTATTTAAAGTCACATTTAAACATACATTTAATTTGTGTTTTTTATATTAAAAAAAAAAAAAAAAAAAACAATAAAATAGAAAAATAAAATTAATATTTACGACTGACAAATTTTTAGTGAATTGAATGAAAAAAGAGGAAAAGACAAAAAAAAAAAAAAAGAAGATATTTTGTTGTTCGGTTTTCCTACACAAAATTGTTGATAAACAGATGTGAACGACTAAAATACAAAATTTTGTATTACATAGGAAAATATGGTACAGTGTTTCTCGGAGTAACAAGCATATAAATTTGATTGTCAATCCAGCATAAATATGTAGCCACCTTCCTGTATCACAAATACAAAAAATAAAAAGAAAAAAAAAAAAAAATTTACACACGATTATTAAGCAGAAATTGTTCGTCTATATTAATAAAAAAGAATGAGTAAAAGGGTTATCAGTTTTGAACGTTTTTCGGTGTGCAAAAATTAACATCGACCAAAAACAATGATTATTATGGTAACAGAAGCAATGGATGGTTGTGTTTATAATTTTAATATTACTATTTCTGCTTTAATCGGCCCATTCCAATTAAATGTCCAATTTACACGCGCGAACAATGAAAACAACGTTGGTGTGCCAGTGGCTGGGACGTAATTAATGACTTTAATGTATATTTGGCTACGGTATAAATTTCTATTGCTTTCTTTAACATGTTTCTTTCGTCGTTTTTTTCTTTTTTTTTTTATGTTTTATTATTATTTTCCTAATTTTTATATAAGCAAAACACAAAAAAAAATGAACTCTAACACATTTTCTTTAACCGTTGTGGAAATAATTTTGCCGTAAAAAAACGAAAATTCTTTAAAATTATTACTCTCCGTAGCCTCAGCATGGTTTTTTTTTTTTTTTTTTAATTTTATTTCTCCTGTTTCTGGTTTATATTTAGATTAATTTTGCAACATGACCCTTCATTAGTTGATGTACCGTGAATTTTACAATACATGCACAGTTCATCGCACCACAATTATTATTACACTTCATTAAATTTATGCGTAGAAATATTATAAAAATAAGCAAATTTCATCGGTTTTACCAATAATAAGTAAAAGGACTTTTTTTTTTATAGCGAAATTTCTGCTTTTTTTTTTTATTTAATAATAAGGAAAATAGTTAAAATTAAATGATAATGGAATAACAAGTTAAAAAAGAAAAAAAAAAAATAAAAAGGGATTTTTTTTCCCTTCAAACAAATTATAATTAAAATTATTACTCGTTAACTAGATAGATTATTAATTTTTAACTACTTTAATAGTTGCATAATTATAATTAATTTTTCCTTTTGTCGTCAAATGATAAAAAAGTTGGAAAAATAAAAAAAAATTATAAACGGAAATGTATAAAATGAGATGAAAAGAATTTTTTTTTTGTTGCGCTTTTATGTAGAACTTTTAAAATGATACATTTTGTGTCTTGAACATTGGAAAATAAAAGGACACAGCATCCGGCTTATAAGTGAGAGAAGCTACAGATTTTTTTTTTTGTATGTTTGCTTTTCATATTTGCGTTTTTTTGGAAAAGCTACCTTTTAATGCTTTGCCGTATAGTTACCGTATATATATATAAAGTGAGAGAGAAAGGTACACATTAAATTATGAAATTTTTACTATTTCAACTGTAAAGTCGCTTATGAATTTTATTTTTTTTTTTTTTTTATTTGATTATTTTGCTTAATAAATAGAAAAGTAGAAAATAATATGAAAAGGCTTTTATATTTAATACTCTTAAATTAATAAGATTACTTATTTTACAATGATGCATTACTTGCTTCCGTAGTGGTAAAATTATAAAGACAGAAAACTTTATTACAAACACTTTTGAACTTTTCGTTTTACGTTTTTTTTTTCATTTTATTATTATTATTATTATTATTATTATTATTATTATTATTAATAAAATACTTTTTCTCCATTTTTAATAACATCGATTAAATAAGTTATATCAATTAACGACTATGCTTATAAATTACATTAAAGGCGCTTAATGTAATAATTTTTATTTTTATTCTGTAAATTAAAGAGTGGATGAGGAATGAAAAAAAAAAGAAGAAAAAAAAAGTTATAAACCATAAACCCGTGTCGCATTGCTGATAGTTAAAAATATTTATTGTAAAAACCAACAACAACAAACATATTTATTATTTTATTTACAGTAAAAGGGCCGCAGTAGAAATTGTGCAGCTGTTATGTGTTTTAATTTTTTTTTTTTTTTTTATTTATCTGAGATGAAAATAAATAAAATTTTCATGGGGTGGCATTTTTATTTTTGGTATTTTTGCTGTTGCTGCTGGTTTTTACCGCACACACCACAAGCTTTTACGTCAAAACATCATTTTCCCGTTTTAAACACTAAAACTTGAGTACCATTAGGCGCGAATTATATTTATGGATATATCCTGCCATCGCTCAACAACGAGAAGTACTCAGCACAAACAATAAAACTTTCAGCAAGTGACCGCAGATCGTAGCTTTTTTTTTTTTTTTTGGTTTTTTTAATTATTAACGTTTTATGAATTCTCATCGAAATTTATTGTTTATTTGAACTATTAAGGAAAGTAAAAGCTAAAAAAAATAATGTTACCATCAGCAGAAAAATGCGATAATGAAAATTTAAGTTAGGGAACGAGAAAAAAAAATATTTAAGGACAGCATAAAGTATATTAAAACGTGGCAAATGTTGAATTGAATAGCAGAAATAGCATTTCTGCCAATGACTTGCAAGGTATTCAAATTTGTAATTCAAAACTTAAAAAATGAGAAAGCACTTGCCTATTGGCTATTTGGTATAAAAGTTTGTTAAACGAAAATAACGCAAAATTATAGCAGCTATTTACAATACAATTAAACGTCCAATCTGTTTGCTATTTAAAAGTCTAAGAACCAATGAAAAAAAATTAAATTTTCCACTATGTATAGAGTAATAAAAAAACAATTTTCGATGCAAATAATGATTCACCATAACTTTATTTGTTTATCATTAGCATGAATTTTGACTCAGTTTAATTTTCCATCATTTATTAAAGACAGATGATTTATGTTTATTATTCTGCCGGTTATTTGAACATTTTCTCTTTAAAACATTATTTATTTGATGTTAATTAAACAATTTATTAAGTTTTTTTTTTTGGAAGAAATAATTGAAATATCAATGACTTTGATTAAAATTTATAAATTGGCGACATTAATTGTGGAAAATGTGATGAAAGAACAATTTTAAAATGAAAATAACTATTTTGCTTTATTCACAAAGAAATTGCAATTTTCCATTAATTGCGCAGCTTAATTAACTGTTTTTATATTTACATTAAAATTGAAATCTCTGTTTGGAAATTAACATAAAAAGCGTTTAGAATCAATCATTAATAAAAGTTCTTTTCTTTTCTATACAAGTAATTCTATTCTGTGTAATTCATATTCTAATCATTATTAAATCTAGTATTTATAAAACTTTTTCTCTTTGTTTATTAAATTTGTGCTAAAATGGTTATGAAAATGGTTTTTTTTTATTAAGTAAAAGAAAATCAAGAAAAACTTCTTGCGTATTATGTCTAAAGTAAAATAATGATTTATTAATTAAAACGAAAACATGTGCTATGAAAACAAATATCAAAATAAAAAATAAAAAACAGCCTGAATGTGATTAATAGTTTATTTGCTCTACATAATTAATTTAATTTTAATGATCTTTAATTTCATATACTCACTTAATCAATAATCATTTATATCGTATACACAAAAAACAACTAATTAAATTATAATTTATATACAAATACTTATCAATGAATGAAAAAATATAATAAAAACGAAATAAATAATTGAAAACACAAACACAATTAATTAAGCTTATTATAATAATAAAAAATAAAAAATCAAATCAAATAATAATACCAATTGAGTTAGAAGATCAGAAGATTTACAAACAGAAACGTAAACAAATGAATCAAATAAACTTGTTAACTAAAAAAAAAAGCTTCAACCAAATGATATTGTAAAAAAAGCGAAAAAAAATAAATAAACGCAGCGAAATAACAATTCAATTTAAACAATCAAAAGCACCCAAAAAAAAAAAAAAAGAAACTTTTTTTTCCTTCTTTTTTTCGATGGAGCTTTTTTTTTATTATTCGTGATTTCAATGGAATAAACACTATACTTCTCTGAATAAACAATGTTAAATAAATGCGGAAAATTTATTTTTTGGTTTTTTTTTTTTGGTATGTTTTTGTTATATATATATAAAAACAACCAAGTGAGAGAAATTCGCTAAATGAATTAATGCAGCCAATATTCATTAATTGTTTTTATCCACAATACTCAGCAATGAATAAACAAATTCATCTGTTATATAGCTCATTTGGATGCACAGGAACTTCAACTTTTGCCAAAGTATATAAAGTGAAATGAAATATTCAACTATTATTTTTTTTTTTTAACTTTATTTTATTTTGTTGAATGAAAACACTCGATTCAATGACATACAATTGATTTTTAAGCCTATTCTATTACAATATGTAGTAAACAAATAATAATAATAAAAAAAAAAGTTTTCTATACGGCGCCTCCACTGCAAACACAAAAAAAAAAATAAAAAAATCAAAAAAATCACTCAATTAAATGAAAAATACGCTAATTTAGCTTTATGTACGAATGAAAAAACATTTTTTTTTTTAAATTTATTACAATAGAAACATTAAATCATTACTGATGAAATAGTGGGAATCAAGGTAAATTTTATACGAATTACATAATGGCAATAAAACAGTCAACTATCTCTTGCATTTCTTAATAAATTTTAAAGATTTATTGTTAAGATTATTTTCTAAGCACACGCACACCATTATACGTGTAATCGTCTACTTTTAAATCGGTACAAATAAAGAAAAAAAAGGATACGATTTCTCTCCATTACATATAAATTTATGACATCCTTATCTTTGATCTATTACACGTTATACATTTATAGAAAGAAAATTTTTTTTTATTATGAATTGAGCGTACAAAAGGCAATGTTCAACTAAAAAAAAAATCGCAAATTTAATGTAAAAACGTAGCAGGAAAAAACGGAACACCAAATATCCAGGTAGATAATAAATTGATGTTCCTAATATTAAACCCCCATTGATTTTCCATGTTGGTTATATTTTTAACTTTGCCTCCCAATGATAAGTAAGTTAGTGTTTCATTTTAGCATTATGTAAGACTTTTTATTTTAACGTTACAAAAAAAATCAAGAAAAAAAAAAAAAAAAAACGCGCACAATCCTTTTCGTCGCAAGAATCAACAGATAATGTTTTTTTTTTTATTTTTTTTTCTTTCTTCAGTTTCTTCTTATTTTTTTATTTTATTTTAATTTTTTTTTTTGTATGCTATGAATATATATTGACACATTATCACCATCGCCAAATAGATCAATAGTTATACCTATATATAGGTGATTTTACTGTTTACTTTCCTGTATAATAAGATTTTTACTTTTATTTTATTATTTTGTGTACATAAAAACATCGTAAGACATTCATAATAGTCTATAAGGAATTAGATACCATCTTTTCAACATGATAATGTAATTTTATAGCAAAACATTATTTATATGCATTATAAGAAATGTTTGCTTATATATATGTATATATTTTCGTGCCTTTTTTTTAACACATTTAAATTCATTATTCATTTTATTTTTTCTTATTTTCTTATATACTTGGCTTAACGAAATGGCATGCAGGGTAAGTAGTTTTGTAATTTTAATCTTATTTATAAGAAAAACTGGTAAATCCTGTACAATATTGATTTAGTTGTTGGGTTATAATCGAAGTTTTATAATAAATAATAAAAGAATCAATAAGAGTGCAGTTTTGAACAAAAAAAATGTCAAATAAATTAAAAATAAAAAGTTTTTTAGCTTAGGATAAAATTTTCTTTTTCAATTTGAATCTTTTTAATGTTGTTTCAATAATACGGTGAATTTTAATATGATTGTTGCTATAATTATGTTTCGAATCTTTATCGCAGTCAGATAGAAATAGAAAGAAGTGAAGAAAGCTCAACAATACCCAATAACAGTCACAGTCAATTTTAAATACTCGCTCTAATTCCGGTTATGAAGTATTTTACTGTATTAGTTTCCGTTAAAAAAAAAAAAAAAAAAAAAAAAACAAATAAACATAAAATATTCTTAAATCATACATAAAAAAAATTTTATTCGAAATTACTTTTGCTGACATAAAATTGCTATAAAAAATATTTATAGATATTTGTTGCAAATCTACAATTTCTTATAACAATTTGATTTAATATTTTTATTTTTATTATTACAAATGAAAGTAAAAAAAAAAAAAAACATAACAGAAATCATAAATATGGCATAAATCAATATAAATAAAATGTAAAATGAATAAATAAAAAAAAAAACGCTCTGTGCTTTACAATAACAACAAAGTAAAAATAATTTTATTGGTATTTAAATTTCTTATTTTGTTTTTTTTTTTTTATAAACGAAAAATAATTTATATAAGCTTTAAGCAATTTGTATTTTTAATTGTTATAATAAAAAGTAAATTATATAATATAAAAAATGAAAAATGTAGCAAAAAAAAAAAAAAAAATTTATATTGACATTTAAATTATTACTTTAATCATTTATTATTACAATTCGGTTGTAATTTGTTTATAGTAACCAAGTAAATCTATGGTAGCAAATATACATTGTTGTAAATGTAAAAAAATTATAATTTTCGTTAAAGTTGCTCATTTATAGCAAAAGAAGAAGAAAAAAAAAAAAACAACCAAACTACAACATAAAATGCACAAAACTAATAATTAATTAACATTTTGATGGGAGAAAGAGTTAAGGATTTTATATTATTCACGTTTTATTATATACTTAATGGTTTAATTTATTTTTGTATTACTCTCATTATTATTTGTTATTACAAATGAAGACAATAATTGAAAATACGGAATAACTAAAGCAAAAAATTTAAATTATTATTTTCAAGACAAAAACTATAATTAAAAAATAATAATACAAACGGGTTACTCATGAGTTTAACGTAGTTTCATAGCAATAAAACTTGAAAAAAAAAATTTTTTTTTTTTTTAATGTTTGTTCATTAATTCTTAATAACGTCATCAATGTTACATTTTATTTCTACAAATGGGTATTTAACCGTTTTAATGTATATCACCCTGTACGTTTTATGTATTGTAATAAATATTAAAAAGCACCATTGTTGCAGCATAGTTTATTTGAATATAATTCAACATAAACCTATTCAAGTTAACAGAACAATATTGTAAAAACTAAAAACATATGAATATGAACTTTTAGTTTATACAGACTTAGTTTAAGCTTTTATTATATTATTTTTTTATTCTTATAATTTTACATTTCTCGTAATAAACAATTAAAAATAATAAAATAATTTTTTTTTTTTTTTTGCTTTTTATTATGCTCATAAGATCATAGTTGTCTTGTGAAGTTAAGAAAATAATTTTCATAAGAATTTAAGAAGCTTTAATAAATTAAAAACTTATGTTCATTCGTACCGAAATTCCATGGATAAAAGTTCTCTTCCGAAAAACAAAATAAAAAAAAAAAGGAATAAAAATTAATTAAATAACAAAGTTTGTTGTCCCTCTTTAAACCGATCAATAATTGTTTTTTGGCTAACCAACCGTCTTCATCGTTGACAGTTGGTCTACAGTGACTTCATTTTCGTTTTTTCCTTTTCTTTTTTTTTTTCGTAATCTTATTGATTTAAGATTTCTACCCATAAAAGTCACTAAGGACACAACAAAATAACCACAAATGTTTCACTACGCTTCATTTTGTTTTATTATATAATAATATTTCAATTTAGGCCATCAAATACTATTTTATATTGTTCAAAAATCAATTAATATAAAAAGAGAAAAAATACCGAATCGTAACGTTTCCGTATTTAATTAGAAATTAATTTCTGAAACCGAAAGATTAAAAAATATAACAGAATAAAGTTTTTGCGAAGACAGAAATACATTTTTTTTTTTAAATTAATTTACATTTGTTTTTGGGTTTTTTTTTTTTTTTTTTTTATTTATTTAATCTTGATTGCTTTATATAAAAAAAAAAAAAAATTCATTTTTTTTTATCGTAGTTTATTTATCACCGTTTATTTAAATGTTGAACAACGATGAACATAATTAAAATTTATAGAACTCGTTTTAATTCAATGTCACTTACATCCGTTGTTGCAATTTTTGATTTATTTATTTAAATAATACTCTATGCTTGTTTTAATAAAATGAACATTTATTATTTTTTGTTGAATATTTTATATAAAAAAAAGAAAAGGAAAACTAAAAATTGATTAAAAATTCGGTTTTAAAATACTAAATACCAAATACTAAATAAAATCAAGCAAGTAACATGTCATCGGATATTTATAACAACAAAAGTCTAAATCAGCATTAGAAGGAAATGCATGTTGTTACAGTAAGAATAATTAATAAATCTGCAAAGGAAAAAAAAAAACCAAAATCTATGAATTTACTGACTTTAGTGTGAATTCCTGATTGAAATTGTTTTGAGTGATTTTTAATTTACCTTTGATTTTTCAACGCTTTATAACAAAATTTAATTAATTTATTTGTTAAACATGTTCGTTAATCATTTCTCAACATGTATGAAAGTGACATATAAAAAAAAAATTATTTTTATTTTATTACCAAAGTTTGATCTCAAAAACTAATTAAAAAAGTCAAGCAAAAAAAAAAGGGAAAAACAAATTTCTGACAGTTACACTCGTTCAATTTAGTTTTCCTTTGCTTTTCTCTATATTTATAAATAAAAAATAATGTAAATACCACTAATAACTAGGGTGCAGAATGCGTAACAAATAGTTTTTTTCTATTGTTTTGAATAAAAGAAAGTAAAATTATAATAAATTAAAAATGAAAAGAAGAAAAAGGAAGAAAATGAAAAAGTTTTTTTTTTTCTATAATTCAATAAAAGCATAAAGAAAAATTATAATAAAGTAAAATTACCATAACTATTCAATGCGTTTCACGTCAAAATGAAATGAAGAGAAGAAAAAAAAAAATTCTAGCGTGCAAATAACTACGTGCCACGTTTAATATAAAAGAAAAAAAAAAAGGAAAATTTATTTAATAGATTTCTTTAAACATATTCAACGCGCCGCCAAATATTTTAATATTGTTGGGCGGATCATAAAAAAAAAAAAAAAATGTTATATATTGGTGCATGACATCTAATTTGCTTCATTTTCACGTGAACATAGAGGAAATTCAACAAAAAGGAAAAATCATAAAGAAATAGCGTTAATGGCCTGAAAGATTTTGAATACCATGAATTTTTCGATGACAAATCTTGAATCATGCAAACTCATTTATCATTATGCTCTATAACCACAAGTATATATGTGGCGTCTGAGACTAAAGTGGAAAAAACGATTTTTTTTTTTCTCATTTTTATTTATTATGGCAAAGAGCAAAGCACTTTTTTTGTATTATCTTTATTTTATTTGATGTCTTATTTTGTGCGTTGACTATAAATTTATAGAAACAAAAAAATAAAAAATATCAACGAAAAATTACCAACAAGCAGAAATAAGCTTGTTTAGCTGTTCTTGTTGTTGTGTACAATATTGGCGTCAGATGGTATTTATTTTATGTCACTATTGTTCTTAATGTCTTACATTATTTAAGATTTCTTTTATTTATTTACATTTTTTTTTTTTTTTGTTCTCTTTTTTACTTTTCTCATTCCCAATCCTGTTCACAATGTCATAATTTGTTATATGAAATTTATTATTATTTTAATACAGAAATTTATGTAATTTTGTCGTTTGCTTTTTTTTTTTTTTTGGTCCACCCCATCTTCTTTAGGAAAGATAAAACCATTATTTAACTGATTTTTGATTAAATTATAAACAAATGATAATATTTTATTATAAAATCCGCAATATTAATCATTATTATTATTATTATTATTATTAAAATGCAATTAACTCCGCCTATTATTTATTATAATAATTTTTAGCTTTAATTTTATTAAAATGTGTAAAACTAAATTCATTTTTGTTTTCATGGTGGCTATAATTTGTTTAGAATTATTACCTATTAAAATTTTATATATATTAAAATAATTACAAATATTAAATACCACAGCCGAAAAAAAAAAAAAAAATAAATAAATAAATAATAAAATTCATTAAATTTCCCTATATAGAAATTTTAATTCCATTATTTTCAGCGTAAATAAATTAATTTAATTAACTTTAACTAAAATTAGAAATCGTATCAAAAATTATTATTATTAAAGTTTCGGCTATTGATTTCTGCTTTAACATAGCCACAAATTTTAATAATAATGAAAGACGTTAATCATGGGCAAAAGAATAAAAAAATAAAATGTGTTAAGAATCTTAGTTATCCCTCAGGTTAAGACCTTTCGTGTAGACATATGCAGTCAATTAGAATTTTTTTTTTCTGTATATTATATTTTAGCTTCATCTTGTTTCTTTTGCAGTATTTAGTATTTATTATCTAATCTCAATCTACCAGCTTACATGACAACACTTATGGCACTCCCAAAACACCCTTATAATATATTTTACTTTTGACAACCAAAGTTTAGTATCATTACATAATAGGTTTGCTCTTCGACTGAAACTCTGGTTGCCCTTATGATTCTTGTCATTATATTCTCGCAAGCCATATGTAATAATGTTCAATCGTTGTTCGGTAGCGGTGTTCTGTTATAAAGCAGGGAAGATCATTTATCGAAAAGATGATGATGATGTAGCTAAGAATTGTGGAAGGAAAAATAATTTGTGGTTTGTTTCTTGATTTTACTTCTTTGTTTTCTTTTTTTATTTCTAAGATAAATCAAACCCATGAGACATATTAAGTCTTTCTTTCGCGTCACATAAAAATTTATATTTTTAGCTGCTATATGGCTCTTCGTTTTTATTCCATGAGCTTTTTTAAACAAACTAGAGGCGTTACTCTACTGTTGTTGGTTAAGAAAATGAAAAGAACATTTAAAAAACACTAGACGGTATATGTTTGAAAATCGTTTACATAAAACGTAAATAAGTCTAACGTAACCCAGGCATAATGATAAAATTGGTTAGCTGGCATAACTTTTGTCTATTTGCAGAATTCCATTTTACAAATAGTTATTCGATAAGAAGGGGGATCCAAAAAATTTCTATTTAGTGTTATTCCATTGAAATTCTTGTTTTTTTGAATAATGAAAATCCTTGACTTTTCACAATGATCGAAATCCATCTTTTTATAACATTAAATCGACGATTATTAATCTTTTCACTCACTGTTCACAATATTCTTAATTTTTTTTTTCCGTTTTTTGTATATGTTGCTTTAAGTATATACAATTTTCTGGATATATTTTTTTTTATGTATATATAAATGAACATTCAGTACACATTGTACGATATATAGCTGATGAAATGCTAGAAAAATAATATTTTATTTTATCAATGCGCGTGCTTTATGTTTATAAGGCAGTCGAAAACCGATTTTATACTTATATTATTATTTTATATTTATTTTATTTATATAAAATCAGCAAATAATATAGCGAAACATGTCTATGGTACAAGTAAAAGACGACAACGTTTGTGTTGTGGGTGAAAAACAAGTACACGGGTGATTCAATTCGAACATTTGTAAAAATCTAAGAAAAGTGAAGAACTTTAACTTCTTCGATTTTTATTCTTATTTATTTTATTTTTTGTAACAATTTCATGAGTATAAATCGTTTGCTTACCGTGGGTAAAGAACGAGAAATCAATTTGACTCCCGCCCTCAAATTCATTTGTACGTAAGAAAAAAAAAAGACGTGATCGTGGTGAAAAATACATTCGATGATATATTGAATGTCGTTTTCGCGATATGCTTTGTAAGATATATATATTTTTTATTTATTTATTTTATTTTTATTTTTTTTTTTGTAACAAAATTGAATATTGGAAAAGAGAATAAGGAAAAAATAAATAAAATTGAATAAAATCTTAAATAAATATATGTTTATGTTATGTAATTCATTTTGTCGTCTTTCGATTTGAATTTTTCCTTTTTTTCTTTCTGTTAAATTTATCAACGAGTTGCCTTTTGTTAAAAAAAACGTACGAATTTATGGTGGAATGCAATTTTTACACTATATTAGATTCTTGTTTGTATAAATTACACTTTAAGCAATTTTATTAGATTATTTATTGCAGTTTTTTTTTTTTTTTTTTTAATTTATTTTTTATCTTTTTAATAGTTAATACAGTAAATGGTTGCACTTTTAGTTTAATTTTGATTAAACCTGCTGCGATTTTGCAAAATCTAACAATTTGCATTTGAAAGCTTATCATTGAATCAAAAATGATGACAACCATAATAGGATTTATTGTATATTCATGAATGTTAATAGTACTTGTTATCCATCTTTTATCTTTCTCTACGTTTTCTATTTTCTAGTCACATCATATTACAAATATTATGCATTATTCCACGTATGCGGTTATTCAACAAAAATTTTCCACTTCTAATGAATTATGCATTAAATTGTATAAATTTTTTTTTTTTTGTTTTTTATCTATAATCGAATATTCATCGTTTTCTTGTGTATGCCTGCTAAGAAAGTAAATGGTGCACGGTTGGCATTTATAAATGTATTCAAAGGATTAATAATAAAACTAAGGGGTTTTGTCATTAATCAAAAATTTAAATAGTAAACAAAATAAAATAAAATAAAATCACAAAATCAATCGATAAATAAAAGCAAATTCAAAACAAATAATAATGTCACATAATAAAAGGAATAATAATAGATAACAATTTAATTTTTATTGTTATCCGTTCGTTTTTTAATTAAAAAATATAAAAGCCAATCAAAAC